>OY997590.1:65900405-67192905 GCA_963921825.1 Erodium maritimum | reverse complement strand
TAATTTTATTTGTTTTTTCAATTTTATTCAGTATTAACTATTTCAAATTTAAATTTAATAAATTTAGAAAAATAATAATTAATTATACAGTTAGCATCCACTCAACACTTATACAAATCACGATCTTCATACATGATACCCTTATTGTAAAACTCAACTCAATTCCAAGGATTCGTATTACAAATTATCTTAGTCACTACATGATATGTGCATCATGAACCTCATATGTGGTCCCCTCATTGTATATGTTCTTATAGAAAAAAAGTCTAGAATGAACTTACTTAGAAAATCACCCCAAAAATTAAGTGATATGTATATCATTAAAGATGATTATAGTTTATATGGGTGAGGATTAATAGATGAATACTAAATTAATTGTAAGTTGAATAAATGACTTATTAACCTAGACTAATAATGTTTACTCCTGGACTTAGTTTTTTCACTTGGCTGTTGTTTCCTTTTTTTGTGACAATATTTCTCTATCTGTATTTAGGTTGGAATTTATTGTTCTGTATCTTTTGTCTCAGAAGATAATTTCATTTTGCTTTTATTGATCAGAAAAAATAACCTAGACTAATAATAAATCAATGTAAGGCTCGAAATCGACCAAGATACCATCCGTCATTCATAAATAAAGGAGAAAATAATATATTCTTCATGACTTAATTAATTTGTAATAATATGATTAAGCCTTGATCAAGCTTAATGATGAGCAATAATATTGAGCATGATCATCCATTGAGTAGAGCCATGATTGATATCTTCTCCTCCAACCTATAACTTTCTGTTTCTTTTAGTTCTTGCAGGACTGACTATATTTTCTTATAGAATGTAGTACAATATATATGATATCAATAATCCTAAGTTCATTACATGTAATGTGACCTACCAAAGATTTATCAAAAAGAGGTCTCATGAATCAGTCAGTACTTGATCAGGTGCTATTTTTTATATTAATAATACAAATACCTCTCTATATATGTATTTAACATAACAAATGAATGAAATCCCTGCAATTTAATTATGAGCATGCATGCATGCCTTAGTAAAAGAAAGAAACTTTATTCAGAAAGGCTTAATTAGTAGTATTGGAAAAGACTAACCTGCTCCATATGATTGCTTAACACATGAATCATTCACTCACTTACTACCCATCATCCAAATACGTCAAATCTTAGTATTAATACCAATCAATCAATTCATTATATGTAATAATTAACATGGAATAGAACAAAGAAAAAACAAATCAATTTCTCATTTGATAAATTTTATGCTCGATACTTACTCGTTTAAAATACGATTTTGATTTAGACTATACTTATTATCAATGATATATTGTTATCATTATTTTAATATAAATTACTTCAACTAAAAGTTTTTTAAAAGAAAGTTAGAATTCACATTATTAGACTGTTAACCCTAAATAAGAGAAATTATAACATATATATATATATATATATATATATATATATATATATATTGAATATACATATTCATAAAGGTCTCTATCATGTTACCCTAAACAAAAATATATAAATGGAGCCTTTTGAATATAGAGAATAGTATTATATGTTTAGCCATGTGCAATCCAATTTTAGAGCCAAAAAGAAAATTTAAATTCAATGATAAGTCTCACAGCCCTTCTCCCCTTTTCGTAATCCCAAAGTCCACCTTTTCTCTTTTTAATTCACATGGAAATGACTTTCCTCTCCCTCTCTCTAAGAACTATCACAAACATTATTGTTTGTGAATGAATTTATGTGTTGCTATGCATATTTGTATGAATAAGAGTACACACACCTCCAAATGAGGGAAAGACAGGTTGATTGTTGGGTTGCATGTGAGAAGGTGTCACAATAGACATGCTTTTTCGAACAAAACAATCACTATACCAAAGACCAAAGAAAAATAATGAGATAATATTTATTTACTAATTAATTAGTACCAAGAAGAACAAGGGAGGACCTTGACCCGTTCCACTAAACCATATATGCCCTTTCGGTACCAAAAAGGTAAATATCATTTACACTAATAATTGTATCTATATTTAGCCTTGTGATCATTTTTTTGATCCAACTAAATTTGGACGGTAAGTTAAAATTTTGTGAAAAGATTTATTTGAACACATTTTGACTTTAAAACACAGAAATACGCAATATTTCCCATCAATTCATGATTTCATGAGTTTGTTTGGCCAAAAAGAGATTAGTTTGTTTTAGATTTTTGTTGATTATCAACAACATACATGGCTAGATAGGGATTTTTGTTTGATAGGCCGGTTTGGTCAAAAGCATCTCTAGAACTCAAAATTGTTATGTTCCTGTGATGAATTAATGTTGATAAAGAAGACCACAAGTAACCCAATTTTGAGGAATGGTTTTTATGCTTTTTAACATCATCCTACTCAGAAATGCAGCTCTATCTGGCAAGATTTTGTTCTAATCAAGGTCATAATAGGTCAAAAATCTGTAAAGACTTTTGTGTATAGTGACAAATGTACACTATTCTATTGCTACTAGCACTCAAAGTTGATGGAAAGGTTTAGTGGCATCTTTGCATTGGTATTTGGATTAGGAGGAAAGATGGATTAAGACACAATTTTCTTTAATCTTAACCTTTTGTTTTACTTATCATTCTCTCTTCCCCACATTTTCTTTTACCAATTCATCAAATTGGTCTTCACCTAATGCCTTGTTTGCATAAAACAACTTAACATGGGTTTGGTTTGACATTGGATTTGAAAATTGCATAAAGAACTTACCATGGATTGGTTTTGACATGAGATTTCATCATATCATGACAAGTAAATTTTAAATTGTATACTATAATTCAAGATTCATGTACGTATTAGTCGATGTAAAATTATATATTTTTCACGTATTAATATCTATATTTTATTTAAGATGTCGTTAATAGTCTCGATACAGATATTACATATTCACGCCAAATTTCATTTTATAAAAGTGACCCATGTGCAAGCATGCAAAATAAAGAGGAAAAAATAAAGTTTTTTTGACCCAAATCAAATGAGGCCATTTGAGATGAAGGGATTAAATTTCATTAGTCTAAACTAGCTTAAGCTGAGTTGAAAAGCTTAGAAAACCCCTTATACCCTACAAAGTTAGAGTCATCATATACATTTATAGTATATATCAAAAGGTGGGGCTATTGGAAGTTGGCAAAAGAGAGCTTAGTTTATAAATTTGATGATTATTCAAACTAAAGATGGGGCATGCACTAGCTAAGCATGATACAGATTTTTATAATTGGTAAAATTATTATGAGGTTAAGCTTCATTTGACTGAGATTTGGTCTTTCTTGAAACAAAGTTGAGCAAATTGTGGAGAAAATGCACCAATAAAGGCCCCACATTAATCACCTTCTCACTTCAACTGGTTTTGTGTTATCTGTACTCCAGGTCATATGGTCCTCCATGTAATCATGCTTCTATGGCACTCCTGAAATCAAGAAACCCCATTCGAACTAATGTGTCCCTTATTTGATTAGTTTCTGGTTTTAGCGTTTCTGTCAACTGAAGTTTTTAAGTGAACTGAGTTTTAATGTAACTACAGGATTCCGAGATTTTGAAGTTATCACACAATAAATGTTATTATTATTATTTCATTTGCGTAGTCTTGGATGAAATCATCATCTAACATAAATACTTATACGAAGTATGTTACTATAACATATCGATAACTGATATGACATGTAAGAATATGTCATTTCCATAGTACTCTTGATGTCTGAACAAGTTGTGTGGATATCCTAGAAACGAAACAACTTGTAGTAGTGGATAAGTTTTGAACCTCATGTCCTCAGAGAAAGAAGAAAACAAAAAAGTAATACCACTTGTGAATCAGATCAAAGCCATTTTAAAATCCCGAGTCTGTGAAGTTCCAAGATTCGACAAAAAAAACAGATACATGGGAAGATGTGTTGCAGAGGAGGAGTCAAAGGAAGCATCCTTGTTACAAGGAACAAAAGTTAAAAGACTAAAGAGAAGCATTATCATAAGAATTGGGAGTTCATCAAGACATGCTCACAAGACTCTTTCTACACTATGCTTTTTTTTTTAAATTGCTTCTCCATCCTTCCACTGCAAGCGATTGCTATGCTAAAGCTCATTTTTGTCAAACTTACAAGGGCTTGGAAAGGAAAGCAAAAGATGTTCAGCCCCACATACCCAGAAATAAAAGATTCAAACTACTTTTCATCAGCATTCTCATATGGGTTTGAATTGTGAACTTTAAGCTCTGGGTCTCTCGTTCCCTTTGCTTTGTTCTTTCAAGGGAGCGTGCAGTTCGCCTACTCATAATGTTTTCAAAGTAAATTCATACTAGACTAGGAAGATTGTACACATCAGTGATGGCTAGAGGTAAGTTCAGATAATTACACAAGTTTAGTGTGCCATTTGATACCAAGGCATGGTTTGGAAGAAACTGAGGTTGCTATTAACACAATCTGAACATTAAGGCTAGGAATCATCAACCCTGTACAATGCACTTACTGCGAGACTCTTCAAGGTGCTGGACACTCGATGGCTTTCCAAAGCAGCCTGGTGTCCCTGCACCTGAAAATGGCCTTCTAGGAACCGAGTCTAGCCTAGGTGGATTTTTATAATCCTCTCCAAGAGCTGTAATGAGCTTCTCCAGAGCTTCTCTCATCCAGTCATATCGACAAAACTTGAACGCTTCCTCTGTGGTGAGCTAGAAAAGGATAAAAGACAAGAGAAAGACTTTAGATACAGATTTCATACATCAGATACAATGTTCAGTGAACTTTGATGTGAATAAGCGTGTAAGTTACTGACCCATTTCCTGTTGTGGTTAGCTTGCTCTGGCCAGGAATCGAGCTCTTCAGTCACTTCCAATGCAAACATAGAGCCTCTACAACCCCCGACCAGGCTCCCGCTGCTCTCTTTACTCTTGCTTCTAAACTCCCAAACTCCTAATGGTTTTTCCTGAGGAAAGGGAAAAGGCAAGTTTCATAAGAGCCTCCAATATTCACAATTCAATTGTTGTAATAGAAAGGGTTTCCATGTAACATTTCTTGGGAAGAATTCATACACCAAATGAGTTTCCTATGTTACTCTGATGTTTTGAACAAGTATAATCAATTGTTGTTGAATTATATTACTCAATACAAGTTATATGAAGATCACATAAACAGGTGCAATGACGGTTACTCTTTTGAGAACCATAGGAAAATCGAGTCCAAAGAAGCTTTTTAAATTCATTAACCATGATTTGTATAAACCAAGTTTGAGGGCAATAAAGAAAACCTACAGCAATTGTTCCTCTCACTCCGGCTTCCTCTAAGGCCTCACGGCATGCTGCTTCATATACAGTCTCATCATTTTCCCATCCACCCTGAAGTTAAAAAAGGATTTTACATCAAATCCAAATTTCAAATAAAGGGTGCTTTTATTTTTAATATCTCAAACCCAACGAGTTTAGTTTCGAATAATGATACAAAGCAAGGGGAATATAAATACCTTCGGAAACACCATGTCATCACGATCTGGGGAAGAAATCATGAGGACGAACAATTTGTTCTCTGAATTACAACCCTCAACGTTCTTTTCGAGACGATAGGGAATACACCTACGATCGATACGTATATAACTCACACATGAGAGTATGAAACATTAACAAGAGTACAAACAAGAACAATAATTCCCCTTTACCAGTACATATGAGGGGACGGAGGATTTCAATAAATAAAAAGTGTTGTCATAAGTTTCGATATATTTGTTATCTACTATCCATTCTCTGGTATCCATTTATACTTCACAGGCAATGTATGACACCAAAGAAACGGCATGAAGTGCATTTCATAATCTCAATAAGTGTAACAATAGCTTTTAACAAAAGTTCTTTCACTTGGGCTTATCAATGAGAAGAAGGCCTGTTTTGAAGCAGAGTCTTGCAACCCAAATCTATTAATTTTTTTTGGGAAGAATGGGAAACATGAGAGTGTCTCTATGTTCATTGTGTAGACAAAAGGAGCACTATTATGGTTATCGTGTAAACAAGTGTCGACTGGCAAGGACTTTGTTTGTTGGATATATGTATAGTAGTGAATTAATGTGAACAAAGAGATATCAGATGCAGTAAAGTAACATGGGTATGGTCACTCACAAAATGGATCCAAACGGATATTCTAGATCAAACATCTCCACTCAAATAAGTGGAGATACAAAGTGACGGAGAGAAAACCAAACCATCAAAGTGCTACTTAAACAACAGACCGGCCCACCTAATCAGAAACAATTCGGTGGAAAATCTATGAAAAAAGAACTGTATATAAGTGCATGTTTTAAGTCAGGAGAAACAAAAGACCAACTAATAATTGAGGTAACAGTAAGTCAATGCCCAGGGTCAGTTATCCTTTAGTGTTTCTTACTAATAATTGACCTCCAACCAAACCATATCCTAACTCTATTATAGAACAGCCTCACATTCTGTTGTTTTCCCCCTTTTCCCCCCTAAAATCTACTAAGAAGGCATAATTATCCAATGAACTCAAGCAATGAAGTTGCATACTTATAACCTGTCAAACCTAGCACACTAAGTGGAAGCTTGAGTTGGCGTTTATATGGCAAAAAAGCTGCATTTTCAATCAATAAAATAAACAAAGTTGTGAATGTAAAGTGAAGCTTAAGGAACTTAACAATGTTGGTTTGCTAACTGGTACTACTTACTAGCACAACCCATCAACAGTTAAAGCATATATATAAAAAAATCAAGGTAATATGTGTAGTTAAAGCAGGTAGTGTGCTCACCCAGCAACAAGCCTCAAATGATCCTTATACCGTTGTCTCTCTCTCCCCATTCGCGCCACCAAAGCAGACATTCTACTTCCTCTTCCTCTAGCTCTCTGCAACCACAGAACGCACATCAATTCAATAATTGAAACCCATCTCCCCTAAGTGAATAGGAGAAGAAACAATTTGTAAAATACCCAGAACCGAAGAGTAGACTCTGCATGCAATGCAAGGAAAAAGGACCAAACTTGAACCCCAAATAGTAGAGGGAAAAGATCCGGAGTTTGTGCCCTCGAGCAGAGATAGCGAAATAGATAGAGGTCAGAGACGAAGAGGGTCAACTATGGGCAACGGGGAAGCTTCCAAACCCATCCAGAGGTGAAGAAGAAAGAGCCTGGAAAAGGGATTGTGAGACGATCGAGATGGAGCTTGTTGGTACCGATGTGTATCAGCTATGGAGCTATTAGAGTTAGACACGGCCAAAAAGACTAAATCAACGCTTAACCCACTTGACGTGCCCAATATTAACGTATTATATACACACCACTTGTTTCTCAGCAAATCTTAGCGGACACGTATATGCATGTCAGTATGTGAATAGTTCTATTAATCTAAGCTGCATAAATCGGTTATTTTTATTTTTTTTGAAATAGTACTAAAAGGAAAAACCAAATAGAAACCGCTCTTTAACGTAAAAACTGTGTGAACCAATCCAAACCATTCATTTTAAGAATGGATGGATGAGATGCAATTGAGTGGTTGACTGCAAAAAAACAGCACTTTTTAGTAAGGGGTAAGGGCTTTTTAGTAAAATCATCGTATTATTTTTTTTTACCAATTCACTAATTTAATTTTTCCCGCTTCGTTTGAACTCCGATTGGCTTCAAACTTGCGCCATTAGTTTTGTTTTTTCAAGGGCTTTCTATCAAGATCAGTCATGAATATATTTTGAAGCACGAAAAAAAAAATTATTTTCGGGGTTGATTTTTTTTAAAAAAAGTTAAGTCTGGGTAATTTTTATCAACGCTATACACTGGGTTTATCAACACTATACACTGGATTTATCAACACTATACACTGGATTTATCACCTCATTTTCCAAAATCGAACATGATTTTTATCACATCATCACATGTTTTTTTATGAACAATAAGCACTAGTTTTATCAACACAAAACACTATGTTTATCATTAAATTATATGTGTTTTTATCATCTCGTCACATGTTTTTTATCAACATTAAACTCTAGGTTATCACTCTTATTTCGGGGCTGATTTTAAAAAAAGTTAAGTCTGTGTAATTTTTATCAACATAATACACTGGGTTTATCAAACACTATACACTGGGTTTATCAACACTGAACACCAGTTTTATCACCTCATTTTCCAAAATCAAACATGATTTTTATCACATCATCACATGTTTTTTTATGAACACTAAGCACTAGTTTTATCAACACTAAACACTATGTTTATCATTAAATTACATGTGTTTTTATCATCTCATCACATGTTTTTTTATCAACACTAAACTCTAGGTTATCACCCTTATTTTGGGGCTGATTTAAAAAAAAAGTTAAGTCTGTGTAATTTTTATCAACACTATACACTGGGTTTATCAACACTATACACTGGGTTTATCAACACTAAACACCAGTTTTATCACCTCATTTTCCAAAATCGAACATGATTTTTATCACATTATCACATGTTTTTTTTATGAGCACTAAGCACTAGTTTTATCAACACTAAACATTATGTTTATCATTAAATTACATGTGTTTTTATCATCTCATCACATGTTTTTTATCAACACTAAACTCTAGGTTATCACCCTTATTTTGGGGCTGTTTTAAAAAAAGTTAAGTCAGTGTAATTTTTATCAACACTATACACTGGGTTTATCAACACTATATACTGGGTTTATCAACACTATACACTGGGTTTATCAACACTGAACACCAGTTTTATCACCTCATTTTCCTAAATCGAACATGATTTTTATTACATCATCACATGTTTTTTTATGAACACTAAGCACTAGTTTTATCAACACTAAACACTATTTAGCACTAGTTTGATACCCCGATATGAAAAATTTATTAGTGAAGATTTATCAACACTTAACATTGTTTTTATCACCCCAATATAACTTTTTATTTTCGTGTTTCAAAATATATTCATGACTGATCTTGATTTAAAGCCCTTGGAAAAAGAAAAATATTGGCGCAAGTTTGAAGCTAATCGGAGTTCAAACGAAGCGGGAAATATTAAATTAGTGAATTGGTTAAGAAAAAAATGGACACTTGTCCACATGGCACCATGCTTTTACAATTATCCTTGCTTGTGTGAGAAATGAAGAAATTGGCGTGGCTTTTGGTGGAATTGGGATGATGATATGGCATTATGGTGAATGTTGGATCTAAATGGTGTATGGCTAGGATTGGTTCACACAGTTTTTAGGATAAGGAGGGTTTCTATTAGATTTCTCCTCATAGTACTAAAGCATTTTTTTAGAACAACAGATGCTATTTTTATTAAAATATAAAGTAGAGCGATGAATACATAATTGTACTCATCTTACAAGGCAGAAACCAACTAACGAACATAAAGCAGAAAAAGAAAAGTAAATTTTGCTCTTGACATAGGGGCGGTTGAAGGGGATATCTGCGGTAGCATCCTGAGATACCGATACAGCATACTTCTACCAAAAGGTACTGGGCGAGCCAACCAAATGAAAGGGGAATACTGGTGGGCTTACATCTCCCTCGGTAAGTCAGCGTGCGTCGTCCTCCCTGAACTGATAATTGTAGGGCTCCTGAACGCGGGATTGCTGACTCCGGACTGGTAGGAGAGAATAATGTCGGCTGGAGATGGAACCGTCGCCATCTATCTGCCAGGAAGGGGTCATAACCGACCCACCCCTCCCCGGGCCTCCTCGGACTCATTCCTGGAGGCGGGGGTGCTTGTGGCCCCCCGCCGCTGCTACATATGATCCTCCATCTGACGCTGTCGACCCCTCTAAATCTTCCGGCTCCTCCTCTCTGTCCAACCGTTTCTTCCCTAACAAAGACGGACCAGCCTCCTTAGCCAGCCACTCCGAGGGGATGTCCTCCGTCCCCGTCTCATATGACGTCTCTCTCCCTCGTCATGTCGCCTGACGGGGGGATGGCGTGTGTGGGTCCCATTTCCCCCTTGCTCCCACTTCCCAAATAGGTCCAGTTGGTCTCTAGCGCCGCCTTCCCATGTTTCGCCCTCTCAAAGGCGGACCTCGGGTCTCCTGGGGCACGTAGGGAGTGTCCCCTAATCCTTCCAGCTACAGGGCATGACGGAAACAAATGTCCCGCACAGCTGCATCCAAAACAATGATATGGCAAATGTTCATACGAGACCTGGAGAAGAGTTCGTACCTGTGATTCGGACATCCGGAACCATATCTGACTCTGTAGGGGGACTGGGATATCAGCTCGGATCCGGACTTTCATAAAGTCTCCCCAACAGCAACCCGAACTATCCACATCGACTGCCTGACAGACCCCAATGGCATTCCCCACTCGGAATCCCACCTCCTTATTCTAAGCACCCACCGGGAGGTTAGAGACTCTAGCCCACACCGAGAAGTGGTGAAACCTGAGGTCCCCCACTTGCATGTGGGCCCTGAGATCCGTGAACAACACTAAAGATTCCCAGAATGCCCACGGTTCTCCCGCCAAGACTCTCCCCCTTTCTCGAGATGACCTGAAAAAGAACGCCACCAGACCCCCTTCTAATGGCTTTGCTTCCACTTTCATACCCCACAAATCCTCCATTCTAGCCACTAGCGACTTCCAGAAGAACCGCTAGATGTCAACACTTTCGCTGCCATGGCATACTAAAAATGTCCCCCCAGCTTTGGCTATATCCCATGTGGGAATCACCACTTCCTTAATACCGAGCGACGAGAGTCTGGACCTAAGATTCCTCATTCCGCTCTCCACACCCCGAAGCCCCAGCAGACCCGGATCACCGTGGTACCCCGACCCGACCTGGCCATCCGGATCCCGCCCCGACTCCATGCTCAGCCCGTGGGTACAACCCATCCAGTCCGCCCCGTTCCAACGACCCATCGAAGCCGACCTGGGTCTGCGGTTCAGCCCGAGACCGGCCACAACCCGCTCCATACCGGACCGCCCACTCCGCCACATCTTTCGGCCCACCCCGAGACCACCCTGGGTAACCCAATGGTCCGCGGCCCCATCCCGCACGAGGTGCCCAGCCCACATCCCTTTGGCCCGCTCGCCGAGCAGCCCTGAGCCCAGGCCCACTACACCGGACCCCCGATCCAGGCCCACCTCAGAAACCCTAGGGGATTCCCGCGTCAAGCCCTTCCCCTTGCTTCTCCTCCATGCCAGCGTCGCCGGCGACTCCACCGGCGTCACGTCCGTATCCGAAGACACGATCACCGGCTCTGATCCCTTCGTCCCCGCCACCAGGTTCTCCGCCTCCTCCTACGCACGCAGACCCGAGGGCCCCGCCCTCGCCGGAGTCCTCCCCGACTCCCGCGGCACCCACGGCCTTGGCCCCCTCGTCGGCGTCCTCCGAACTCGGTTCGCCGCCGTATGGTGCCAGCCCCCGCCTCCCAGACCACCCAGGGACTCCTCGCTGCCCCTCTATGCCGAGAAAGTCACCGGAGAGAGGGCCTCTCCCCTTGGCGACAAGGACGTCGGAACCGTGAGGGAGTCCCCCTCCTCCGCCGCTCCATCCTTCGCGTTCGCCAGCCCCGCCACCACCGATACCTGCTATTGCTCGCCTTCCCCTCCTACCTCCACGCACGGAACCTCCGTCCCCCCGTCAATCACGTCGATGCCTCCCCCGACACCCTCCTCCTCTGACTCCCCGAGCCACGCCGATAAGTCGTCGGAGAGAATAGACAATTTAGCTGCCGAGTACGCCATAGATTGCCCAAGAGAACACTAAATCCTAACCCTAGCAGAGAGAAAGAGTTGTGTATTATACAATTCCTAATTATACTAAAGCATCTTTCATTAGAAACGCCACATAGTCTAGGTCATAATTATACTGTATTTTAAAAGGGGGCTTCTACAAATGGTTATCTATTGAAGGGATTCATGTCCATGGTTGGATTCAGAAGAACTTTGAAAAAATTGCTAAGAGTTATGGAGAGGTCTTCTTAGTGCATCCAAACTCTGTTTCGGATTTCTCCTTTCAAAAGAGTCTAGTCCTCATTCACTCATCGTTTTGTAAAAGTATCGTTGATGAAATTTCTCTTGTGAGTGAGGAGGATTCTTCCCATGTGAGAATCTCTGAAATTGATCATCTGCTAGTCCCTCCTCTTCAACCTAAAAAAAGTCTTCGCTCGAATCTCGTTCGGGTTTCTCTGTAGATCGGAGCTCCGACAGAATTGATAGTAAAGAGACGCTGTCTTCGAATTATGGTCCACAAGGTTCTTTTGTGTAGCCAAATGTGAAGGATAATCAGTATCCTCTACAGGATAATTTGATCCCAACGCCTGAGGCTAAGTATGCATCTAAGGAGAACGCGCTCAAGGAACCAGCATTAGGAGGTTTTTGTCAAGTTGCAGATTCTGAGAAAACGGTTTCTTCCAATATTAGAAAGAAGAAAAAGAAAGGGGGGTAAAAAGAAACTAAAAGGGGCTTGTCATTTACTAACCTGAATGACGCAAATTCTATTTCATATGAAGTTATAGCCAAACAATCCTATGGTCTGACTGAAAAGGATTATGAGGGAGCCTTGAATTTCTGTAAACACATGGGATTTAAAACAAAAGAGAATGATATTTATCTAAGAGACTAGCTTATCTCTATGAATGAAGTGCTGGATAATTGGCAAACTGACAAAGAAGCTGAAGAAAATTACAGCACTGAGGAAGAAGCGGGCTATACTGACTAATAGCATTGGTGTCGCTCATACCTTCCTTCATCGTTTCCTTGTTTATTCGTGGGGATTGGTATTTGAGGGCTTGCCATTTCATTTTCTCAGTATCAAGTTGGGTTTTTTGCCTCTTGGTATTCTTGGTTGCTTCTCTCATTATTCGGGTTGGTGCTTTACATCTCTCCCTTTGCTCATCTTCTGTTCCATGGCTACAATGTTATTTTTATTTTTGTTACAGTAGTTTGGCCTTCTTAGTATCTCATTGTATTAGTTTTCATTAGTCTCCGCCTTGTTGGAGCTTTTTATTTTATTTTTTATCTTGGACTGTTTTTTGCACCTTCCCTGTTTCTGTCTTTGGAACTGTAGAATTTATAAAACCTCATTAATAGTAGGTGTATGGTTTGGGACTTATTAATAGTAGGTGTATGGTGTACCTATATTGTAAGTCAAGTAACAAACTTTTAATAGACGGCTTAGGAGTACACAACGAAACGATATGTGAGGAACAATAAAGTAAACACAATGAGCTAGAAATCCTACCGGATGGTTCTCTTGAACTGCTAGAACACTTCTAGCGGCCCTAACCCGAGGAAGAGAAACCGGAGACACTGGCTCGTTCCTAGTCTAATGGGCTTCCACTACCCACTGCACACCAATGTATCTTCCCTAGTATGAATGGCCACAAGATAGCCTAGGTGCGACGGTTTGTCACTACAGAGAAGCTATAGTGACTGATTGAAGTTGGGATCCCTTTTCTATTTTCTGTTAGGGTTATTTACGATTTGGTACCCAAATGTTTCGTCCACGAACGATATGGTACCCATACGTTTCAAATGACCAATTTGGTACCCCAAATGTCCAGTCCACAAACGTTTTGAGCTGATGGGGTTAAAAACTAACAGAATAATGTGAAATGACCCGTTTACCCTTATATTGATTTAGTTGACTTTTGACTTTAATGTAAAATGACCTTTTTACCCTTATATTGACTTTTGACTTTATTTAATTTATTATTTATTTCTTTATTTGTTTTTATTTTTATTGATTTATTTTTTAACATTTTAACATTTTAATTTTAATTTTTTTTATTATTTTAATTTTTTATGTTTCAATTTTTTTTAATTTTTAATTTATTATTTTTTAAAAAAAATTATAATTTTTTAATTTTCTATTTTTTAATTTTTTAATATTAAATATTTAATTTTTTATTTTTTAAAATTTAATTATTTATTATTTTTATTATTTTTTTTAAATTTTTAATATTTTTTATTTTTAAATTTTAAATTTATTTTTAAATTATTTATTTATTTATTGTATTATAGCTAAGGGTGTAATGGTAATTTTGTCTATCAAATTTGTAAGCTTAAAATAAGAAAGGGTAAAATCGTCATTTCACACCCCACTTAACTGCACATCACTAACTTAGATGAATATTCCGTTAGTTTTCTAACGGAATATGCCATTTCCGTCCATGGACAAATCATTTGGGTACCAAATTGGTCATTTGAAACATATGGGTACCATATCGTTCGTGGACGAAACATTTGGGTACCAAATCGTAAATAACCCTTTCTGTAAGAGATGTATATTACAGTTGTTTTGTTTTTGAAGTAGGTTTTGTATTGTTTCCGTTCGATAGAAGGGCGTTTAAGTCTCGAGATGATTCTCTTTCGGGTTTTATCTCCTCATCTTTGTAATTACTCTCAAATTTCAAAGACCAATACATTCATTAGATATAAAAAAAGCCTAGGCGCGACTGTGGCGGCGGTAGGACCATAAGAGAGCAATCCAGAAACCTAATTGTTGAGGACGAGAGGAAGGGGGGATCATACAGAGACGCGCAAACCTCTATGGATCCCAACAAGGCGGTGGAGATAGAACGAATAAAAAGAAGGTACCATTTGCAGCCCTAGACGGCGGTTGTGAGACAACGGCGACAACGGACACAAGATCCGGTAGTGGACGATAGAGCTCTACCAAATATGGTGGGGATAGATCCGGTAGTGGGGAGAAAAGAACCTCCAAAGCGATGGTACATCGATAGGGGGTTGCCTGTGGTTAGGGAAACAGGGCAGATGGCGGTGTAGTGAACTGAAATGGTAGGGCTAATAGTCGTTGCACACGAAGACATGAACCAACCACTCTAAACCACAACACCGATTGGATACATATGACTTAGGAGCTCTAGAGAGGGTAGAGGAACACTAGCGTAGGCGGAGGTGGGTAGGCGAGGACGGAGGGGCACATGAGGGAGGGGAAGCGCTAGCAACGCAACTAGCTAGTTCCGGAGATAGTTCGCCGAGGGCGAGGAGAAGGAGGTGTCAGACGTCGTTTGGAATGGGGGAAGAGGAGAAGGAAGACCGAGGTAGGATAAACGAGGTCAATCAAAGGACAAAATTGTACCAGCAACTCCCATGGCCTGAGCCACGAGAACCACCGGTGGCTGCGACATAAGATCAAGACACGTAGGCTTCTGCTTCGAAACAGAAAGAGCCTCAAACTATCTAGTTTTAAATCGTTTATTATTTTGATAAAATGTTGTCTCCCACTGTGTTCCTAGTTCTTCCCTTGGCATATCGCCGCCCAATTTTGAAATCAAGGCCAGGTAGTCTTCGAGGGAAACAAATATTGGTCGAGTTAAAGACTTAAATTGATCGTCGTGGTGGGAAAAAGTCGGTCAGATTCTTCTCTGAGTGCAACAACAAATGGATCACTAGTTTTGTCGAGCTCTTCTCAACTCGGTCTGCTGGTGACTCATCGACAGACAACCTTGTTGGACTCGATTATTGGTGTATATTCGTTGAGGAAAGATGCTCATAAAACGGATGTTGCCTCTTCCGGTATTAAGGTGTTCCTTTGTAATATCCTTTTTCAATCAACAGAATCGTGGGCTTAGGATTTGTTTGGATGTGTACCCACAATCCGGAGAGTTGAGCTCGTTCGCAGCCCAAATAAGGGTGGGAAGTTCTTTGGGTTTTTCTGGGTCGAATATCATGAAGAGGCTAAGAGGTTAATTGATTATTTTCATGCTTCTCGGATCTAGAACTACATTTTGTTGGTGGCATGGGATTGGGGTTAAGATAGGTCTCACACTTTCGTTAGACGAGAATAGGACATGATCGATGAGTTGAGAAAGCTTTCATCGGGTCAATAGTTCTGAAGAATCAGAGACTGGCGGTCTCGTGCTAGTTATGTATTGTTCAGGCATATATGTCTCTCTCGAGACTGTAGAAGTTAATCGATCATGAAGGAAGATGAGGAATTGAGTTCAGAGACCTTGGGAATGGAATTTTCCTCCTTAATCTTAAAGACTACACGCCATTGGTGTACTCAGACTAGACTTGGTTGCAAAATTGTTTCGATTTTCCCCGTTGTCTAGCGAGTTTTGCTTACAAGCTGGCTCCTTCAGGTGGGTGTTGTTGGATGATTTTCCTCTTTACGACCGGTATTGTTCGAACATACGACTACTTCTATCTAGGATTCGAAAGGTTATTCATTTTCACGATAAGATGGGGCTAGGATGACATTACGGACATGTGTTTTCCCCGATTCATCGTTTTCTTGGGGGCAAAGCTCATGATTCGGAATCTCCAACTAGAAATAAATAGATTCCAAGTCCGTGTCCGAGAGGTGGAGCTCTTGAAAATACTTGAGTCTTTAGGTGAGGAGTTTCACCGGTGAATAGGGAGAAACTGACCTTGGTGGTGTAGGTCATTCAGCTACCTCTCGAGATTTTGGTGGACGGGGTGCCGAGATCTTCGTGTATTGATTTGGTGAATATTCCCATTCACACAAGTTCAGGACATGTTCATCCGAAATTGGGATTTCATCCGCTCGGGTGTATTCGGTTGTTTTGGATGGCTCAACTTCACAATTTGACAGTGTAAGGAAGCTTTTGATGGAGGAAACTGTTGTCAAACATTTGGAGGGAGGGTTTGAGGCTGCATGACCTTGTTTCAAGAAGGGTATATGGTAGTCTCAGCGATAGTAGTGTGGGAAACACAAGATTTTCCACATTTTATATCACCTCGAGTTACTATAGACTCGGCTTGCTAAGACAGTAGGTGGGGTGATCAGAGCTATCATTCCGTTCGGACCGAACTTGTGGTCTCACGGAAAAGAAAAGGTAAGAGGAAAAAGAAGCCGCTTGAACTTGTTGTTTTATACCATGCGAAAGAAAGATACGTAAGACTTTGTGAAGGTTCGAAAGTTTGGAGAACTTAGGCCTCCAGTACTCTCGAGGTCTCAGATTCTAAGGACGCTTTAGATGAGAAGGGACCTGAGAGCCGACTTGATCTTAGTGTTGAGAACGATGGTTACTTGGACACTGAGGAGCTCAAGTCCTGACTTGTGGCCGAGTTAGGTGGATGAGTTTTTCTTCTGACTTTCGAGTTTGGGGTCTATTTTTAGTGGTGCACTGGTCTTAGAGGAGGGGGGGGGGGGGTATGTTTTTTTGTTTCTAAGGTTTCGTAGGTTTTTACGTTCGTTTGTTTTAGGTTTTCTTTCTTGGTGTTGTTCTTTTGGTTTTGAGCTTGTTGTGTTTTGTGTTCTTGCTTGGTCGTCGATCCTTATTATTTGGGTGTTCCTATTTTTGTTCCGAGGATAACGTTTTGATAGTCTTTTTCTTTTTTCTCCATCTTGAAGTACTAAGGTTTAATAAAAATAAAATTGCTTATCAAAAAAATAAAAAAAAGGTAAATTGAATAAAATAAAACCATAGAAAGGACAACATACTCTCTCAATGCAATTTTGTTTTATTGGACACATTAATTAAATTTATAAACCCCTAAGAAATTAGGATATGAATAGGAAAATAATAAGATAAAACTTTTTTTTGAAGTTCCTATCAAATGAGTCGGTGAAAGAAGTCATTACTGTCTTATTTAAATTGGACTAGATTACAAAAAACAACATAAATTAGTGAATGATAATGATGAGTCTATAATTATTTATTCCTTGCTCACATCCTTATCCTTTTTTTTTGGATAGGCGATTTTTATTGCAACAGGAAACCAAGATGGAGACCTGAAGAAAAGGAAAGTCCCAGTACAAAGTAAAGGACAAACAATAAGCAAAAACAGGAACAAACAAAAAGGCCAATCAGAGAGCTCCAGTCAAAACTCTGCGCCTTCTTCGTCTTCTAATGCAAGAACTTGGGTATACGGACCACTGATCAAACGAAGCTTCCGGTAGTAAATCTCCTGCCATCCTCTATAAACTGAAAGCGTGGGGTTTCAGATTGCCCACCAAATCGGATTCTGACATAAAGGAGTAATGATACACCATAGCATTGCGTTGAATCCACACATGCCAACACACCAGGTAACAGATCTTGAACCACACCGACCTCCCTAAAGAGATCAACGCCCAACCTTCAAAGGCCATCCTGAACGTGGGCGGCACCACCCAAGATAGGGACCACCAATCGAGCACCAGGCCCCAGACTTTCCAAGAAAATTCACAATGTAACATCAAGTGGTCCAAATCCTCGAAACAAGACTTACAGAAATAGCATCTCATAGCAATCAGCGAAATTCTGCAACCTCGAGCCTCGAGAAAAGTCATCGTAGGGAGTGCCTCATGTAAGGCTAACCACATAAGCATGCAAAACTTCGGCGGGATTCCTTTGACCCATAAAATTGAAGCCCAACTTACCTTATCAAAGGTAGGAGTGATTAGCCTGTAGACCGCCCCAACAGTAAAGCGACTCCCTTTGACCCACACCATCCTGTCCTAGGCGTTTGAGAGACAAAAGGAACTCAATAATTCCTGTAAAAGCCGTTCTTCCCTCAACTCCCGGACAAACAAGTTTCTTCTGTAAACCAGTACCCATTGTCCATCGGACCAGTAATCCATTACCAAGGCCTTTCTGCCCCGAGCTGCTGCAAATAACTGATGGAATTTATAACAGAAGGCTTCATCACCAAGCCATACATCATCCCAGAACCTCACCCTTGCACCGTTCCCCACTTTCCAGTGAATGCCTTGACCCCCAAAAATAGTTTGAAAACGCGGGTCATTTGCCAAGGTCACAATGTGACCGAAAAGTGAAGAAAGATTTGTGGGCCCGTCCAGCTTTAACAGGTCCCACTCGCCCGGATCCCAGCGGTATTTATCACAAAGTAACTGTTTCAAAGAGATGAATCGTCCTCTGCAAAACGCCAAAACCATTTGGCCAACAAACTCAAATTCACCTCTTCCAACCGTCTAAGGCCCAACCCACCCACCGGTTTTGGTCGACAGACTTTGTCCCATTTCACCTTATGTATGACCCGTCGTGCCACACTATGTGACCACAAGAAGCGGCGTTGTAACCTTTCCAATTTCTTGATCACTGAACTCGGGGCCTTGAACATGCTCATGTAGAAAACCGGAAGGGCGGCCAAGGTGGACTTCAATAAAACAACTCGGTCGGCTATGTTAAGGGTTTTAGCTTTCCACCCATTCAAGTACTTACGCACCCTGTTGAAAACCGGTTCCCCAAAACTCAATCTCTTAGGAGAAAGACCCAGCTGAAAACCCAAGTAAGGCAAGGGTAGGTTGCAGACCTCACACCCAACAATATTCGAAATCCCTTCAGCAAACAAGGTCGCCCCATTTAACAGCACCGCCTTAGATTTTGAGTAATTAATCTTCAAACCAGAAACTGATTGAAAAAAGGTCCAGCAGGTACTTAACATTCTTTAGCCCCTCCTCCTCACCCTTGATGAAAAGGATGGTATCGTCAGCGAACTGTAGATGGGATACCTACAAGCCATTCCGGCCTATTTCAACCCCTGAAAATTCACCACCCTTAATACCGTCAATCACCATTTGGTTCAGGCCTTCCGCCGCCAATAAGAACAAGAAAGGGGAAAGGGGACATCCCTGATGAATCCTGTTCTCAGTCTCGAAATCAGAACTAGGGGCCCCGTTGATTAACACAGACAAATTTTCTTTGAAACAACTTGCCATCCACAGGCGCCACTTCTCCGAAAAACCCATAATGGTCATAACATCAAGTAAATACGACCAACTGACCTTGTCATAAGCCTTTTCGAAATCTAACTTCAAAATCACCGTCTCCTTCTTCGACTTTTTAATACTATGAAGCACTTCCGAAGTAATAAGGACGTCATCGACAAGTTGTCGCCCTGCAATGAAACCACTCTGCGTGTCACTAATTAAATCAGGAAGGACCCTTTTGAGCCTGTTCGCCAGAAGCTTGGCCAGAATCTTGTAAGGCCCGGATATTAAACTTATCGGGCGGAAGTCATCGAAAGTAGCCGGGCTCGGGATCTTGGGGATGAGAACCATAAATGCCGAACTAAGGCCTTTCCCAAAAACCCCGGACAAGTGGAACTCCTCGGCGAAACACAACAGGTCTGACTTGATTATATCCCAACAAGATTTATAGAACAACATCGAAAACCCATCCGGTCCGGGTGCTTTAGTATTGCCACAATCTGATAATGAGTCGAAAATTTCTTCAGCCGAGAACGGAGCTTCCAGACCTGCTGCTTGGACGGCCGAAATATGTTTAAAATCCAGCGTCGGCATTTCTGAACGGAGCCTCCTGGGTTCTGGAAAATCGTTCGCGGAAGTGGATCACGGCCTGGTGTTTAATCTGTGCCGACTCGGAGTATGAAACCTCGCCTACTCTGATCACTGTCACCCGCTTGAGGGAGGAATTGAAATTTGCCAAACGATGATAAAACTTGGAGCATTGCTCACCCTCGGCGAACCATTTAAACCTCGCCTTCTGGGCCCAAATCTTGGCCAAAATTTTATGTTTTGAAATGAGGGAAACTTTTAGCAGGGATCTCTTAGTGCATTCTTCACCGGTAAGAGGCCGATAGTCGATAATTCTGTCAAGCTGGTCTACTTCAGCATTTAAAGCTGCAATTTCAGAGTCAATTCTACCAAAAACTTCCACGTTCCACACCTGTAAGGCCTTACGCAGACAATTCAACTTCTTCCATAAGTTATAACTTGGAGCACCTTGAACCTGGAAGCTATCCCACTGTGTCTTAACAAAGTCAAAGAATTTTGGATGGGACGTCCAGACGTTGAGGAATCGCACCGGCTTAGGACCCCAATTGATAGACTGAGATTCTAAAACCACCGGCTTGTGATCCGAGAGTTCCCTGTGTAGAGTTTTTTGAACCAAACCAGGAAAAAACGACAAAAGATCCGCTGAGACCAAGAACCTGTCTAAGCGGGCTGCCTTGGATGCGGGGCCGTACCAAGTATAGGAGCTGCCAACCAATGGTAAATCACACACCGCGAGATAAAAAATGAGATCTCTGAATACCTCGCTATCTGCCTCCGAGAATTCACTATTGGCCCGTTCTTCTCTCCCACACACCACATTAAAATCACTGCCCAACAGTAAACAATCATCAAAAGATGCACCCGCTGCTGATAATTTGGTCCAAAGGGCTGTCCGGTCCCCACTATCCGTTGGCTCGTACACATTCACAACCGTCAAAGGAATCGAACCTGCAGTGACCACATCTTTCCAAACCAAAGCATTATTAATAATGTAAGAAAGAGACACTGAAAAGATTACCGTCCTCCACACCAGTAGAACCCCTCCAGCCGCCCCTACAGAAGGTATAAAGGCCGAGTCCCACCCATTCAAAAAGCCACAACTACGGAGAATAAAAGGCTGAATTTCCTCCCTTTTTGTTTCCTGAAATAACACCATATCAGGGTGTTGCTTTGAAAGTGCCACCTTGATGCACCGCCTCTTTTGGACGGCGTTCATCCCCCTAACGTTCCAGGAGATGAACTTCACCATAACGAGAAATTTCAAGCCGGTAAATAAGTTGGGAGAGAATCTCCCACTTTTAAACCGTCACTAGAACCCATGTCATCCGATTCATCCTGATAATCCTGAACGGCCGAGTCACCCAACCCAAAATCAAGGGCTTCAATTTGAGCAGCCGCTTCCGGGTGATTCGTTAGGAGTTTCTGACTGGCTTTTAGCAGCTTCCATTTTCTCTCCCTGTCGGCATTTTCCTTGGCAATGGGGATACGACGAGCTGCATAAGAGCGAAAGACAGAGGTTGGTCTAGTCGGCTGCAACAAATCATAAGCAGAAGCCCTAGCCCGATTGCCTTAAGGCCCACGCATAGAGGAGATTGGGCTCGAGTTAGAGGAATCCGGGACTCTGCTGCTAGGGGAGGAAACATTGAGAACCCCTTTTCCTTTCTCGCTGTGTTGATGGATGGGGGAGGCGAGGACCGCTCTTTTATAATCAGCAACACCAGCCGGTAATGCACTATCTGGTAACAGCGACTTCACCAACCTCACCAAGAAGGATTTGCCCTCCAGCTCTAGAACACGGTGCACAACGTCCTCTTGAACGGAAGATTGCAACAAGAGAAAGTTGCAGTCCAGAGATAAAGTTGTTTCATCTCTGAGGGCCATCAGAAAGGAGCCACATGAATTCCCAATGTCTCGAAAGGTGGACATACACCACCCTGAAATGGGAATACCGGTTACCTTCCACCAATCGAAATTCCCTTCGTTATTCAACCACTGTCGAGCTCGATCAAACAATAAAAGGCATCAGTACACCATCTCCACTTCGAATTCAAAAGATCGGTCAAGGTCTCTTTGTCTGTAGATAGGAATAAGAAGACCATGTTGCCCAAGTAGCGGCATTGCAAATCCATGGAGCCAACGGAATTGATTAGATCCCGCACAGAACTCAGGGACAGATCATCCTTTGCCACACCCAGAATACCCTCCGTAGTCCACGGGGACAGGTGATGCGATCTGGTACCAGTGACTGTAGTTGGCCCTAAGGCTCTCGCTATATGGGAAGGCGAGTTGGAGGGAGACTTGGGGTTCTGAAGCTTCGGTCTCCAAACCTGGCTGGGACGCTCCTGATGACCGCCCAGACGCTTGTTAAGCTTTTCCGGCCAGGCTATGGACATGAAGAGCTTGAAACCCTCCCACATGAAACCATTGCATTCTTTCAGCAAACTATCAGCAGCCTCCTTCGATGGAACAGTAACGAAGCCAAAAAAATTCCCCCCAGCGTTCTTCCTCTTGCATACAAACGTTCTGGAGACCGGGGTCACTTCAGCTAACCATCCCCTCAACCTGCCTCGAGTTGTGCCCGGAGGGAGATTGCAAATAAATAACTTCACACCCATCGAGCTCCCGATCCGTTCAGCGCCAGAAACTGGCGTTGTTGGGAATTCAGAGGGCTTCGTCGGAATCGGATTGGAACGTGGTGAGGCCATTCTCTGGTGGTGTACTGGTATCGGTGTGCGCGATGATTCTTCCAATCTGCAAATAACCGAAACCAATTTGGGGACTTTCACGATTTCGCCGTCGACCAATCTCTCATAATACTCTGCAGCACTAGGTTGTGACATGAGGTGCTTCACATCCTTATCCTTGAATGGATTATTCAAATAATTTGAATATGCTTTTTTTTTTCTAAAACTGAAAATAAGAATGTTAAAGAAACAAAACCGTAAAAGACATACTGATATGGTAATGCAAAATTGCGGCGTGACCTAAAACGCTTTGGGTATAACAAAAAGGGAGAGAACAAACATATGATGACAAGGAATACATCATACTTAACGGCTAAGATTTTCAGGTTCTCTTTTTGGTCGGAGAAGCTCTCTAGATTCAACATAGGTCAGTTATGTTCTCACTATTGTGCCTCGATTCTTCATTTCTCTTTATGATTCAAAAAAATATTATATATGACTTGTCCTTTTTTTACTTTTAAACGAATCCACATTTATTTTCCGATCTTATTGTTGTGGTGCCGATTTCAGACAGTTAAGATAATGATTGAGGAGGAAGAGAAATGGAAAATGGTGATAGGATCAAAACATATTCACATTGACGCACATAAGAATCCAAAAACGATAGGCCTACTGCCGACGGATTTTCATGTCATCTTTGTATAAGAAGCCGATTGCATTTACCCTGGGTCAACGGGCCCGAAAATTCTTAGTTTAATACTTAACTATCACTACAATTAGCCCAAATGAGTGGCCCCACAATCATTACATTACTTTTCTTCTCGTATGGGAGAGAAATCTAGGGTAATCTTATTTTAGGCTAATAAAGCCTATCATTCACAATGATTCTCTTTTCCTCTTCTAGGATTTTAAGTCGCTGCTATTGTCAACGTCTGTCTCTTCGAGCTACGTCCTGTCCACCCATTGTCAATCCATCACCACCATCTTCTCTGTTCTTTTCTCCGATGTTTAACATCAGGATCCCCTCCTGGAATGACTAGTGCAAGGGATCAGAAGTATTGCTACCACCACTCCGACCCTCTCCGTATCCTCGTTGGATACGACCATGGGGTCGTTGCTCCTCGCCGTGTCCATCAATTGAAAACCCTCCTCCGTATGCCTTCCCTACATATCTCCTCTATGAGACGATTCAAGCGGGTTATCGCACCGCTATTCTCCGCCGCAATCTAGGATTCCTTAGGGGCACATAGTTTCCAGTAGATGGTCACAATGGGGGCTTTCCCTCTTTCGAGATCAGGACTTCGAGGTCGTCGGCTATACAAAGGAGGTCGGGTGCATCGAATGGGGATCGCCTCCCAAGCGTGTAAGGTGAACCAGGAATAACCAACCAGGCGAGGTCTACTACGTATCCTCTTTAGGTCCAATGAGTCATATACAGGAGAATAAAACGTTGTTGAGGAGACACGTCTCATCCTATTGGAATATGGCACATTCCGATCCCAAGCCTCCTCCTTTTCTTGAGGACCTCTTTGGATGTCTGACATCATCCAAGCCTCTCCGCAAACCTGTGTCTACTAGAGATAAATGTCATTACATAAGTATTAAGGGTGATTGTAGCATGTATTCTTTACTGCGTGGTCAATGATGAGTTGCTCGCCTTATAGTATTTCTGTGAGCATTGTTGAGTTGTTTATAATATTGATATCGTTGTTCGACCCAACCGCGTCAAAAAAGCAATTTCATATCCAGAGCTTGTGATATGAAACGACTTAAAGAATGGGTGTTGGGATCTCCTAATGTGAATTGACCTTTGTATCCTACGGGAAAATTCCTTCACTACTAATATATATAGTAAAGCATGGTCTAATCATGCTTGGAAGTTCCTTCAGTAACATTGGGTCGTTTGAGGAATTGCTGCTTATATATCTGATTATTTCACCTATGCATTTGTCAATCAAATATTTTAGTTCGATCGGATCCATAAATGTAGATGAGGAAGAAAACAAATCGAGAGTTTAAAGGTTTAGAAAGGATTGATTGAAGGCGTGTCTTGTATTTATGAGGAAATAGTTCTTTTTTTCTTAAATTGATTACTTACTAAAAAAGATAAATAAAAAATACACCCACATTGCTTTTTATTCAAAACTAATGTCACACGTCATCGCCTCCTTCAGAAAGAAGCATCATAGATTTCCCATCGGAAGTCTTGGTGGCGTCGTAAATGACACTCAATACCAGAGGTTGTGGAGGAAACATAGACTTCAACATCGAGTATCGTCTTGACATAACGGAGAGGTTAATCTGAGATCATCTATGAGAGACCCCATTATAAATACTCTCGAATTAAAAAGAAATAATAAGCTCTCAAAATAAAAAGAAAAACAATAATTCGTTTGTTGGTGATATAATTCATATAAAGAAAATGACATGATTTAATTGTTGGTCACAACACCCATGGAGTGGAATGACACAATAATTTAAAAATGGGTTAATTATATTTTTTTTAGCATAAAGAGAACTTCAATTTTATTATGGAAAACATAAGAAAGAAAAGGAAAGGGTTTAGCATAGTCTCGATCTTATAAACAGGTCTGAGACGTTGACCCTGAAACAATAATTACTGCTTTGCTTTGCAATTTTGTGATTGAGTAAACACATAAGAAAAAACTTACAACAAATGATTACTCCTAATGTATATTTAGAGAAATTGACCCTATTCATGTGAGTATGCGCATTTATAACCTCTCCCGCCTCAATTAGGAGGTATCCGAGAAGTTCTTTAGGGAAGGAAGGGTACGATCAAAGAGTGGGGCACTACTCTTCATCCGTGTCCCGCGATTATCAGAACTCATGTTTATCGATCCTAGGTTCTGTCTCGGTGATGCTGCTTCCCTAATCACATGATCGGAGGTGTTAGTGTTCCCGTCCAGCAGAGGGGGTTGGAGCGGCTCACAGTGTTATTGTCCCCATCCAACGGGGGGATTGGAGCGTCCTTGTCCGGAGGCCCCAAGTAATTGAGTGTGTCACAATCTCAACGCCGGACCCTAGATCGGGCCTCCGATAAGCTTGGGTGATCATAGGGTAGCGAAAGGGGTGTTGGATCACAACAGACCAACCACAGCTAGGTAACCATGCTCACAGCGGAGGCGGCAAATGAGGTACGAACGAAGGCGCTGATGGGGCCCGAGTGAGCGTCGGAGGAGGCAAATGAGGTAGAAGCAGTAGCTCTGGTGACGACTGAGTGATCGCGGAGGCAGCGAAAGAGGTAGAGACGATGGCCCGGGTGGCGGCCGAGTGGTCGCCGAGAGTCGGGCCTACGGTGGAGGGGCAACGACGCAAGTGGCGTCCGATTGATCGTCGTAGGATAAGGAGGAGGAAGAAGAGGTACTCGATCAGACGTGGGTGGACTGGACAAGGCCGCTTCCTCTGGTGGTGGTGGACATGGCGGAGATTCCGACCAAGAGAGGTTCGAGGTCGAAGAAAAAGATGACGTCACCGATGGAGTCGACACTCAGGGGATCAGTAGAGACAACATAATGGTGGGATGATCTGCGACAATGATGGAAGTGGCAGACAGGAATGTGCCTGATAAAGGAATCGCCGCAATCAACGAGAATGATTAGTGCCGGCTCGAAAGAGCATCTTGAAAGCTAGAGGTTAACCTTGTATTTTTAGTTGCATTTTTTCGAATGGTTTAAAATTGAGAAATTTTATAAATAAAATAAATTTATAGGAACTTGTAAATGTGTGTTTACTGACTCAGTATCAAGGTTGTAAATGGCGCTAGGCGCTAGTCGGGCGGTGAGGACCCCTAGGCGTTAGGCGGGGACTAGTCGGAGCCTAGGCGGGGCCTAGGCGGATTTAACTTTTAAATATTTTTAATTACTAATAAATATATATTACACATATATAATAAAAAAATTCAAAATATAAACTATATTTGTATGATATAAAAAACATAAAGTATCAAATTACAAAATATTAAACCAAATAATGCTCTAATTTTGATTTTACTCTTTATTTTAATAAAAATATAAATTATAATGATAAACCACCAAAGAGGGACACGTGCCATATTCTTTTTATTAAGAAATTCAAGACCGTTACAAACATATCAGTCATCTCAAATTTTCATCTCTTTTTCAAATGTTCAATTTCCCAAACCAGAGTCGCAAATTTTTGACTAATCGGGTGGGACGACGAGTCGGGTGGTTTTTAGATTTTGGGGCCTAGGCGAGACGGCGAGTCAAACGTTTTTATAGATTTTGGGGCCTAGGCGGGGGCCTAAACGGACTAGGCGGGGACTTTTACAACCATGCTCAGTATATATCAATGCCCAGTATATATCAATGCCCTAGTTAGACCTGATTATATTAGACTTTCACATATACACACCTAATTACATATTTCTTCTGATAATATCTAAATTTTCTAAAAATTGCCGTGAACAATAATCATTTTTTACGTCACTACCCTTCGCATAAGTTTGGAAAAGTTTAGATACCTTTCAAAGGAAATTAAAAGCTAGGTGTAACAAGATAAAATTCAGGTATAATCTCAGTAGTTGTAATCCACAATTATAAAGTAAAATAAAGTTAATATTTGGTTTTAAGTTTCCATTGCTCTTCGCCACAAAAAGTATCCGCAGTTCTACATAATGTTCTAAAATTAAGCTAGATTGACTATCAAATCAATCGAATTAGCCAACTGATATTAGATCAGACTATCAGATCAATAGAATTAGCCAACTGATATTAGATCTAAATCATTATCTGAAACACTTCCCAAGTAGTACGGGAAAAAAGTTTTCATTCCATTGAATGACATTAAAATTCTGCAAGTATTAGTTCTACCAAAATTACATAATTAAACCATAACCAGCACAAGCTCAACAACTTCTCTTTTTAATCAAACCAGGCAACTACTGACTACTAGCATTTAGCAGCAAAATGCATTGTGTATAGATTTAATCACCCTTCCTCCTGAAAGAGCATCCCTCAGTGAGCCTCGCCCGTCCACCCGTTGGCTGGCACAGCACCGTCTGGCAGTTCCCACATACCACAACTGTTTGAGAGTGACTGAACACAGTGGTTCTGCAATTTCATTACAGGTCATAATAAGATTCTAATAGAAACAAATCACTAAAGGAAAAGACACTTAATATCATTTGCATATTATCAATACAATACCACATAATGAACTATTTAGAACTAGAACTAAAACAGACCAGATTCCGTTTGGTAAATACAATTAGGGGCTATAACGAATATATGCACTATCGTTTACATATTTTTCACTCATCTTCACTAAATTCAAACTTACTAGAGCGCACAGTGAACTTTCCAAAAAATTACAATGTTACAAAACCTGCAAGTTTTTAAATTTTCACAACCCTAACCTTATTTCTTTTTTTTTAAATTTTCTGAATTTGATTTTGAATAATCCATTTAGTTTACTTAACAAAAAAATAAAACAAAACACCAAAGACCCTGCATGTTAGTTCTTAACCATTATAATTGTAATGACAATCAAGTAACTGGTTCGGCCTCTAAAATTCCAAGTTTCATACTACCCAGTACTCACCAATTTAGAGAAACAAGAATATTGAAATGGAATTTAAGGATTGCTCCTATGCTAATCAGAATTCTAAATAATTAGATATCTCGCCAAGAATACTGTGAAACAAATACTATTAAAATTAACCACTGAGCGCTAAGAGGAAATCAGTTAAAACTCGGTTAACTAGTTTTCATACACAATTCTATATATGAAAATTTGTACGCGTAGATCTGTGTATAGCACGGACACAGCAAGATATTATGGATAGCAAGATCAATTCACTTTTCATATAAAATTCAATTCCACATGAAATGAATTAAAATGTGTCAGACACTATCTAATTTTACTAAATTGTTCTACTTTTTGTCTATAATTTATGTATTATATATTTATATATCTATTTTATACAAGAGGCGTCCTGATATCTCCCTGGGTAAGTAAAAATAATACTTAAAGAGCACATCGACAAGTTTTTAGAACCTTGAAGCTAATTAATGCTAAACTAAAGACGAAAAACACTTTGAACTAATTAATCACATTCAAAATAACTACAATTTAATTGCAATCCACTTTGAACAAAATTTAGGGGCGTTAAGCCACAAATTAAAGCACAAGGCAAGTGATACAGGTACTTACATGTTGAAGCAACCTTGGCACTTGACGTCCTACAAAACAAAAACCAGAAAATACAAGATTCAGTGACTTATCTCCAATTTCAACCATAAATCTCAACTGCAAAAGACAGTAGCAGCTTAGAACATTAGTTATACCATGAAGAATGAATTCGGGGATTGCACGAGGCGCTTGAGCTTGTGCTTCCTCTTCTCGAGCTCGGCCGGAGGGTTGAGCAAATCAACATCGTTTGAAAGAACCTAAAAAGGGACGAAAAAATCAGTAAAAACATGGAAGACAAGCACAAAAACAATATAAAATGAAGAATCAAAGCGATCCGAGGGTTGGAGAAGCTCAGAAATTCACCATTTTGGCCTGGGAAATCGAGCACGGAGAGCGACAGTATGTGGAGACAGATAATCTGAAGGCTGCAGAGAGGGAGGCCAAGTTCGAAACGATGAATATAAATGATTCGTTGAGGTATCTGAGCCGTTGTTTCAGTATATATTTTTCATCTCCACCCTTCGTTTAAGCCGTCCACAAAGCTAATCAGAATTAGGGCGACAAAACATGGGGGTAAATTCGTCCTTTTCTGATTTCCAAATGTACCCTTCTCCTCCAGGCTGCTCAGGTGAAGCAAAACAGGCGTAATTTAGTGCCTTTTCCTCGCCATAAACCCTAAAAAGAAACCCTGTGACTCCGAGCGAGAGACAGAGTAGAAGGTTTCATCAAGGTCTCAATTACAAACCCAGTTTCAAAGGTACAATCACTCTAATCTCTTTGAAGGATTTATAGTTCGAAAAAGTTGATTCTATAGCGTCTGATTTAGGTATCGAATTGGTGAGATATGGTCGCTGCTACTGCACACGGTTACGTTCCTCCGCCGGATTTTGAAGAAGATAGCAAAGACCCTCTTCTTGATATTAGCGTGAACGAATCCACTGAGCTCTGGCTCATTCAATGGCCTGCTAATCAGGTAAAGTACACATCTTTTTGTAAAGCTGTATATGGTTCTGTTTGTTTTGTTTTCTTCTCCTTATATCCCAATGGGTATGCTTAGATTGTTATAAGTTATGGTGACAGTTGAGCACTTACCAGATTATGTATGTTTGTTGATTCACATTAATTTGCAAATTTATCTAAAATTTAGCTACTTATCCATGATGTATTTTGTGAATTACTTTTCACTTGTTGTTCTGCTTTCTTTGGGGATTGCAGCCTATGGATTTTGATGGACGAGAGTTGAGCCTTAACCTTCATAATGATGGACAATTGTGTAGTTTTGAGGGCTCATCTGGTATGAATAAGATTTTAATTTGATTTAGTTTCTTGCTTTGTTAACTTCCTTCAATAGTATTGTCATTTACTGTTGCTCAACATGGCAGGGAAAGTATATGATGTAGTTAGCTTTGCATCTCAAGAGCCAGATGCAACAGTTTTTCAGTGTTCTGCGTCAGAATCCAAAGTTGGTAAGCCATTGCTTGGCATCTTTTTCTATGTTATTATGCAAGTAATATTATGTTAAATTATAAACTTTTGCATCAGAACTCTTTAATTGTTTTCTGCGTCCATGATGTTCAGGATTACATTTGTGTAAATGTAATCTTGTGTACTGGAACCCATATTCTTCCATACATATTTGTATCATTTAACATACATTGCTTGAACAAATATGTGCTTCAATACCGTGTTTACATGCTCTCATTTCTCTTTATTTTGCAAGGCAATTCTTTTTACATGTTGCAACAATTTTGAATCATGCCATGCCTAAGATATGTTTTTGGATGGAGTTATATAGGCTGTATCTGGCTCCTAGTACTTGTGATCTTATCTTACTAGCCATTCGTCAATATGTTCTTTTTCTAAAGCTAAATTGTACGTTCTGATTTTAAGGAATTATGTGTAAGAGATATATAACAGATTAGTTAGTATTCTCAATACAATAACATTTACCTTGTATGACTTTTACTATGTTCATACATGTAGATGCATATTAGAATGTATTAATGTTATGATGTTGAGTTCAAAGCACTGTTTTTTGTGGAGTCATTGCGATTTGCAAGTTGACATAATTCAAGACAACTGTTTGGGAACTCAATTTTGATTGATTTATACTGTGAGTTTCCATTTTAATTCTTACATCATATGAAAACTAAGATATATCATGTGGGTTGTGTATCATATGGGTATGATCTATATTTTGATAGAACAGTGAAACATTCAAGAGAAAAAGGCTATAGTTTATAAGCCCCCCTTTACTCATTTCAGAAAAGTTGGTAAATTTACTTGTCGTGCCAACATTGCGTTTTGCGATATTTTCATCCCTCATATGAAAACTAAGATATGTCATATGTGGGTTGTATCATATTGGTTTGATCTATATCTTGATATAATAGTGAAACATTCAAGAGAAAAACATTAGTTTATAGGCCCCCCTTCACTCATTTCAGAAAAGTTGGCAAATTTTACACGTCAGGCAACATTGTGTTTTGCTATACTTCCACCCCTCATGAAAGGTCTCGGCAGAAGTATTTAATCTCAACTGTAAATGCAGTTTTGTGTCAAGATAAGTGGGTACATCTGCTTGGGAGCAGCTGCGATTGGATGTTAGGTTATGAATTAGACTAGGATTTCCCCGCTTTCTTGCTGATCAATTTTTTTATGTAGTTATACAATGGTATTTAGTGAATAAGAAGTTCATCAAGTTCTTATGATTTTCTGTCTAGTGTTTCCGATCGGAAGTTCTATTACAAACTTCCCATATTTTTGTATGTTTTTGCTTGATGTGTAATGTTTATGAAGTGTCACAGTGGAGTATCTTGAATTAATTGTATATTTAGAAGTGTGGATTTAGTTAGAAGGAGTGTTTCTCTTACTGATGCTTGCAAGGAATGATATGTTCACAGTTGGGAAGATTGCGCGGCGTGTGTCATTGGTACATTACCCAGATCCTAATGAGATTGAGAAGGCAAAAGAGAAGAGTTTGAAGGAAAAGTTTCAGAGATCATCTGGAACTTCATTGACACATTCTTCTAATCACTTTTCAACTCCTACGCGAAGTTCTTCTAAGCCAACCAAGAGTTCCATGTCAGCAAGTAGAACACATGGTAGCAGACTGAAATCACAAGCTAGGGAATCATCAAAGTCTTCCAAGAAAAGACACGCCGAGCCTAGTAGATCCATGGTGCATTCTGGTCAAGATTCGGGGCGGGGTCAAAGTGGAGTCACATCTACTGGCTCGCACTCAAAAGCTTCAGGATCCGTTGATAATTCTCGTAAACAGAAGAAACTGAAAACCGAGGAGTAAAGTTCTACCAAGCATATGCCACCTGATCTGAACTTGTAGTGAAACAATGACTCTGAAATGTTTCTGCTGATGCAGTTTTGTTATGCTGATAATCTTCTTTGCTGTGCTGACTTTCTGTTGAATTATATATTGAATTGAGATTTTTAATGTTGTGTGCATCGTTGCTGTGGTGGGCTTGCATGTATGGAATGGAAATGTGTTCGTACTCGTCAAATGGGCCACAAGGCCAAGATCCAGCTCTGCATATTTTTGTCGCTATCCTTTTGTCCACTGACAATTTTCCACGTGCTCAAAACCAGAATAGATATTCGTGTCCGTCCACCAGTAAAAAGACGGCACGTTTACGACACCCACAGTTTCCTTCCGATCCAATGAGCTACTAACTCCAGTGATCTTTCTTAAATTGCATAATTCCCCTTAATTATGGAAAATTAGTAGATATTTATGCGATTTAGTAATAGTAGAGGGATGGAGAGATGTAAATAATCCAAAAAAGATCGAGGGACACACTTGTAGTCTCCCACTCTAAATACGTAGATTTAACCCAGAGAAACAAGACCATTTTACATGATCTCTTCCTCCTGATTCTTTCTCCGATTGCATCTCAATCTCAGGTACTGATCTACAACCCTAATTTCTTCATTCTCGATCTTAATTCCTAGGGTGTTACATCGACCACTCCTTGTTTTTCTTACTATTTGACCTCCATTGCCGTTCTGCTCGAGGTTTTCTTCACATAATTGATTTTATTTTGTTTATCTGTTGCTAGTATCGTCGGATTTTCCACTCCGTCTAACATAGTCTGTAGCTATTTTAGTGCGCTTAGTTTCAATTTGAGGTTCCATACTCATGACTCGATCTCTGAACTTGTTTTTTTATAATTTCCCACGTTTTCTCCGCCGCCAAACAGAGAGTGAGCTTAATTATAGCGCTCGATATCAAAAACTTTCATGAACTTGAGTCATTGCTCCTGAATTAGAAAGTTAGAAACTTATTTCTTAGATCTGAACTTTGATGCATACAAATATTCTCTTTTACTGGCTTTATTGTGCTTTTTGTTGATTTGGCTTTTTACTGGATTCATACCTCTTTTGCCTTTTTTCAGTTCATTAAGACTGGTCACCATGGAGGAGGTAAACAAATTGTACAACGTGGGTCTGCTCTTAGTGGCCACTATAATAGTGGCCAAGCTCTTATCTGCACTGCTTATGCCTAGATCTAAAAAGCGCCTACCTCCAGTCATCAGGGGATGGCCGGTAGTTGGTGGCCTAGTTCGATTCCTCAAAGGACCTGTAGTGATGCTGAGGGAAGAGTACCCAAAGCTTGGTAGTGTCTTTACTGTGAACATCTTCCACAAGAAGATCACATTCTTCATTGGGCCTGAGGTGTCCGCACATTTCTTCAAGGCTCCAGAGACTGATCTTAGTCAGCAGGAGGTGTATCAGTTCAATGTGCCAACATTTGGACCAGGTGTTGTATTTGATGTTGATTATTCTATTAGGCAGGAGCAGTTTAGGTTCTTCACAGAATCACTGAGAGTGACCAAGTTGAAGGGATATGTTGATCAGATGGTTAGCGAAGCAGAGGTAAGGCCTTCTTTGCTTATTATTGATCTGCACTTGAATTAATATGATTTTTAATTTGATGACGGCTCATTAATTAATGTGAGCTTCATGTTTGCTCATATCTGTGGGACTAGGTTTTATGTATTGATATGGTCACCAATGTTTCCTGCATATTATTGTTCATTTATTGTATCAGAATTTACAGGTAATGTTGACTTGTATTGAAGTCATTTTCTGATCCTTAAATAAACCTTGAAGGAGTTTACCTAAAAACTAAAGTTTGATGGCAAGTAAACAAACTACCTCGTTTTGTAGGGATGCTTTCTGCTCTTTTCTCTTCTAGAAGTGTTCTTCCTGGGAAAAAAAGACATAAGGATAAAATTCTGTGTCCATTTATTAGTCCCTAGATCTTCAACGAAACCAGTCCACACGTAAATTTCATCGTCAGGGTCAAAGGATATTTAACGAAATACCCATTTTGTCTCAACATAAATAGATTATTTGGCTCTTGTCATTGCTTTGTAGTCATTGGGCTGAATTTCTCTTTGTTTTAGAAAATTGGTTTGCTGGTTGTTTATGTTTTGGGGTGAGACTTTGAGTCTATCTATACAGCTATGCTTTATTTTGTGGTGTTAGTTTCACCCAAGTTCACAAATGATTAAATCTTTCTTAAATCCTCTTGACTAATGCTTAATTTATTGGTTGTTTAATGTGAAACCATGCCGTTGTTTGAGACATGATGAACATGCTGTAATTTCTTAAACTGTGCAATTGCATTTATGACCTTTGTCTTGGTACTTGAATCAAACAGGACTACTTCTCCAAGTGGGGAGATAGTGGTGAAGTGGACCTGAAATATGAACTAGAGCACTTGATCATCTTGACAGCCAGCAGATGTCTCCTAGGTAGAGAAGTTCGTGATCAGCTTTTTGATGACGTGTCAGCCCTATTCCACGACCTTGATAGTGGAATGCTCCCAATCAGCGTTCTCTGCCCATACCTGCCAATTCCAGCCCACCGCCGTCGTGACCAGGCTCGCAAGAAGCTTTCTGATATATTTGCAAAAATTATATCCTCCCGTAAATGTTCTGGAAAGTCAGAGAATGATATGTTGCAATGCTTCATTGATTCGAAGTACAAAGATGGGCGCCCAACAACAGAATCTGAGGTGACTGGCCTGCTCATTGCTGCTCTCTTTGCTGGCCAGCATACCAGTTCCATCACATCCACATGGACAGGAGCCTATCTCCTTCGCCACAAGCAGTACTTATCTGCTGTTGTTGATGAGCAGAAGTGCCTCATGGAGAAGCACGGGAACAAGATCGATCATGATATTTTGTCTGAAATGGACACCTTGTATAGGAGCATTAAGGAAGCCCTGAGACTCCACCCTCCACTCATCATGCTGCTGCGTAGCTCACACAGTGAGTTTAGTGTGAAAACACGAGATGGGCAAGAATATGACATCCCAAAGGGTCACATTGTTGCCACGTCACCGGCTTTTGCAAATCGGCTTCCGCATATTTACAAGGATCCAGACTCGTTTGATCCTGACAGATTTGCAGCTGGGAGAGAGGAAGACAAGGCAGCGGGAGCATTCTCCTATATCTCTTTTGGAGGTGGCAGGCATGGGTGCCTAGGGGAGCCCTTTGCATACTTGCAGATAAAGGCAATTTGGAGTCACCTGCTTCGCAACTTTGAGATGGAACTGATCTCACCCTTCCCAGAAATTGATTGGAATGCCATGGTTGTGGGAGTGAAAGGCAAGGTTATGGTGCGATACAAGCGCCGAGTGCTTTTGGGTAACTAGAGTTTTATGGAGGTTGGATCAGATTCTTACTCTTGTTTTCAGAGAAGCCTTCAAGTTTGCCTCTTGTCGCTATGGGTTTTATGTCATTTGCTGATTGTCTTGGAATTTAGGCCCTTAAGTTTTGATTGTAACTTTGTAGCAGGACTGCCTTTTTTCTTCTAGCTGTAGCTGCCTCGATGATGGGGCGCTGGCTATGTTTGATCTTCTTTTTATAAGGTGAACTGATTCATGATCTTGAGAAAATAAGGTTTCTTTTGCAGTTTAATTTTTAACAAGTATTGAAATCATTGACAAATTGAATAGATGAGTCTTATTGAGTTCATATCCTATAAGAATCATCACAGCTGGAACAAAATTTACATGAAAACTGTATTGAAATAGTTACTGTGTTTAGCAATCTTATTTTCATAAAACAAGAAACAGAACCAACTCTGGCTTCCCACTGCTGTAAATGTAAGGTCTTGCCTTAGTCAGAATTGTATTGTTTCCTAATGTTTTTCTTGGCATGCCAAGATATATGGTTCGCCCTGCAGAAGAACCAAGAACATGTGCAACGTTGGAATGTTGATGCCAATGTCTCGTTTTGAGACGTGTGTATGTGAAGAATTGATGCTGAGAATTAGGATTTTGTGTTTTTAGAGTACGTAGTGTAGTGTACAATATCTGTAGAGATACTAGTTGGGATGTCAGAATCGAAGTATTATTATTCTTCTTCTTTTTTTTGAAGAAAGTATAATTTCATTACTCAGAGTCGGAAGCCAGAAACCCCGGAATGGGGTCTGGCAACCGAGTCAAATGCATTACAATATTAGACCAAATAAAAGTATTACGAGTCAATCATGAGCAACCCGATTGGCTTCTCTACGAACATGAGTAACTTTCACACCAGGAACCTGCTTCAGGATTGTCTTGCAATTATCAATAATTCCTCCTAAAGGATATCGCAGACTCGTTGGATTATTGATGGCTAGAACCACACCCAGACAATCAGTCTCTATTATTTCTGCTACCCATTCACCACTTCGCAATAGTGCCTCCTTGATAGCACAGACTTCTAAGATTTCAGTGTCACTAAAGTGAGGAGAGTAAAACAACGAATTCCCCTTATCATGCACTGACTGCCTCTACAAATAAAACTACCTGCACCATTATGACCAGCCACCACTGCACCATCAATATTGATTTTGAGCACCCCCTTCGCTGTTTTTTTTTCTCTAAATATTGGCACCCACCAGAGAAACCGGCACCATATTTAATGTTGACACTTGAGTTTTTTTTTCCATTCCGAATCTAGAGTAACAATTGCTATGTATACAGATTCGGTCGGAGTGGCCTTTTCACTCCAAACCCGCTTATTACGGCCCTTCAAAAGCTCCCAACACTGCAACTTCCTGAGAACACCCCTCCCAAACATGGGTGAGCCAATTACAGATAGAATCCGAATGATTCAACGAGGCACTTGGGATTCGACTCCATACATCCACAACGAAGGGGCAATTAATTAGGACGTGCGTATCCGTCTCCTCCTCTTCACATCCACACGCCTCTGCCTAAGACACACACCCGTAGGCGGGATACCTAAAGCCCTTTTCCAAAGAAAGTGGGACACTTTAGGAGGGACTCATAAGGACCATAACATCCTCCAAAACTCTTCTCTATTGTTAGAACTCCATCTTCCTGTAACTGTCTGGATCTCCCTGTAAACCACTCTCACTGAGTATTCACCATTTCTTGTGCCCTTCCAGTACCAAGAATAAAATGTTTGATATGCACTAAGAGGGATCCGAAGCACAACTTATTTACCCCTTTCCGGGAAAACCCTCCGTACGAGCTCCACATTTCATTCTTTTCTCTCTAGCCAGAGCAACCTGCTAACCGGCCAACTAGTAACACGATCCTCCACTTCCATAAGTGTCACGCCCCAAATCCGGTTTTGACCGGACTCGAGACGTGAAATAAAATAATAAATAATAAAAGTAGCTTTAAAACCAAAAAGAGTCTCCAATAATAGTTTAAAAGATCCAAGTAAGATCACGAGTCAAGAACTCGGCAAAACCAAATGATAAATAAGTTTAATGACAATAAAACAGTACGTCTCTAGACCACACTAGCCTAAGACCCTCGCTAGTTACCAGCTTCGAGAATCCCGCTAGACCAAATCCTGCTCAAAACATGTACAACAATACAATAAAGGAGTGAGCTTTCGCTCAGTAGGAAAAAGTAGTTAAGGTGATGAGTATCCGCTCACCATCACGAGTAACCGTCCAATTAGGGCATACTAGTAAGGCACAACACTAATGACACCCACGGATATTACCCACTTACTAATCACACTCACATGACCATAATCACACTCACATGACCATAATCACACTCACATGACCATAATCACACTTAATCACACCACTTATCCAATCCTCAAGCATACAACACACAGTAAAACAATCGCACGTCCCGTACAACAGTCCCCGAATTCTGCCGGCTGTCCACGCCCGACTCCTCATATCGTATCGGATCACACATCATCGGCCTAGATATCTTCCCGGAACCGCATCGGGGCACAATCACAATACATCATACCGGATCACACAGCATCGGCCTAGATGTCTTCCCAGAAATCCATCGGGGTACGAATCACACCATCCTCGACCTAGATACCCTAAATCGGCATACCCCCTCAATGTAGGTATCGTACCGGAATCACACACCGGGGACCGCGTACATGGGACCACACCGTCGGCCTAAATACCACCCTACACCGGCGTACCCCCCAGTGTAGGTATCATACCGGAACACACCTCGTCTTGGAACATACATCAAGAGAGTCTCACACATCACAATGTCATAATTCAACCACAGTATACCAACCGAGCCAACTTACCACAACACATCGGTCTATCAATCACCCGATCATATCACAAACATTGGTTCACATCATATCAAGCATGTCACACTCGTCAAGACATAACAACATACTACATCGATTATACCATATCGTGATTCTCAATCTAACAACGAATAAACCACACATCAAGCATCACAATCATAGATCACGGAGCCGTGACGCGTTCCGTCACGGTGCCCGTCACGGATCCGTGACGGGTCTGGACAGATTCGTCCATCTTTTTCCTCCAGCTCCGATTTCACAAAAATCAACCTCAAAGCTCCATTTTTTACCTTCCCAAACTTCCAAATCAGTCCCAATAACACCCAACACTTCAATACCCAAGTGGGTTTAGTCAACAACAACAAAACCTATTAAAAATTCATTATCCATCTCCCTTTTCTCTCCATAATTCATCATCTAACACCAAATAACCCAAACCCATAAACACCCAACTAGTTCAAGCATTTTTTTTTCATCAAACCCATAATTGATTCTTCTTCAAAACAAAAATGAGTCGGAGATTTACCTTAGAATTGAAAAGGGGATGAAGAAGATGGTGTTTTTGAGAAGTTTTGAGGTAGAAAACCACTAAAGGAGCTCTCTTTCTCCTTGCTTTTTCTTTAAGCTTCAATGGAAGCTCCTCTCTCTCTCCTCCCTTGGTAATTTCGGCCAACACTCCAAAAGTGAGCTAAATTGCTCACCAAATGGTCCCTTTAACCTAATAGTGTAGTCCCAAAGTACCATCTTGCTCTTATCTTCTCAAGGCCAACCAATGAGGGTCAAATGAGTCTTTTTAGACCCATTTCTTCCCCTCCAAGCTAACATGGACACATGTTCAAGGGAGGACCATCTCTAACCCAAATAAATCCAGCTCAAATGATTTAATTAGTTTTAGTCCTTAATTAGGCTTACTTTGACCCGAGTTTGATTTTTTCGTAAAATTAGTCATTTGAAAGGAAACAGCCCAATTAAGCTAACTATAACGACGGCTAAGCTTTTTGGGCCCCGGAAAGGTCCCGAATGACTCCCGGAGTCATCGGCTGACTTTTCCAACAAAAAGTCAACCTTCGCCAGAATTCACCGATTCGACCGGGATCGACCGTGGGTGGTTCTTACAATAAGTGCCCCTGAATTGGACTCAACCCAAGGACCACCAAAAATGAAAGTCTGGCCACCTGAACCGATCCTCCTGTGAATACCCTTATGTACCACCTTTTGCGTAGATAGTAAATTGTTCCAAATATGACTAGAGTTAGTTTTCTTACGAGCATTAACAAAAGTAGACTGTGAAGACCGCTTCAAAAAAAAAAGAATTAGTCTACTTTATTTTCGTTCGATTGGAACATCGAGGTTGGAAAACGGTTGTCTTTTTAAACGAAGAGAAAAGAACTTTCAAAAAAATTATGTATTTAACTTAAGAGTTTTAAAAAAAATGCTGGACCGATTTGATCCAGACCAAACCCTCGGGCCCGTCCAGACCCGGCCCTCTCCTTTAGTCGGGTCGTGCAGCCCAAGCCAACAGTTGGCCCAATTTCCCGGCCTGGGTATTTATACCCCAAGCCTAGGGTTTTTATCCCATTTCCCCTCAACGCTTCAGCGCCGTTCTCTCCCTCGCCGAACCCCCCTCCTCCATCGCACCTACGTCTTCTTCACCTCGCACTCGGCCACCCACACCACCATCTCCGACCACCTTCACCCGTCTCTCTCTCCCTCTCGTTCCCGAGCTTCACGCCGCCACGGCCATTCCCGGTCTCCGCCCTTTTGTCTCAGTCCCTGTCTCCGATCTCTCCCGACTTCCCGATCTCCTCCTCTCACCTCAAACCGCTGCCGCCGCCCCACACCACCATCTCCGTCAAACCCGAGCTCCTCTTCCTCACCAAGGCGTAGCCGAACCCCCCTTCCGTCGACGTGTCTAACCGAGACGAGCTCGCCGGAGCTCGCCAGATCTGGTGAGTTCCGCCGGTTTCGTCCGGATCGGAGGTTGTCCCTTCGCCGTGTTCTATTTCCCCGTCTCCGTCTCGTTTTTCCCCACGGTGAGTTCACGACCCGTGGAGCCTCGGCCGGCAACGGCGCCGCCGGTGGTCGACCGGATACAAATCGAGTTTCTCCTTCGCTTTCATTTTCTCGTCCCGAGCAAGTTTGGATCTGGGCATTTTTGGAAACTGAAATCAGTTGGATCTGGTTTGTTTAGAAGCAAATTCAAAGGAAATTGAAAAGAAGATTTAATTGGAACGAAAAATCAGCTTTAAAAGAAAAAGGGTTTTTGAAATAAAAGGAATCGGTTTTGTTTTAAGACATTTTGGGGCTGATGTTTAAAATCAGGAACTTTGGTTAAAATGGACGTTAAATGGGACCTTGAACGGGATAAAAATGGAACACAGAATTGGACCTCGGGAATCGTGCCACGAAACCTACACCTCGGGATCCGGGCATCGGGATCCGTGCTTCGGAAAACGTGCACCGGGTTCTGAGTAGGTGCGTCGGTGCTCGAACCCGATTCGTTGTAATCCCGCTTTTAGCCCGCTCGAGCCTAAAAGACAACTTCTGAACTTAAATCAAAATCGTCGTAACCTTTTGTATTAAATTGTGAAACCGGTTTTAATTGTAGCTTTCTGTGTAAAGTAGAGTCCGGCTTCAATCGAAGAGAAGACCGGAGTTAGCGGGCCAGGACGTCAGCAGCTAGGAGACGTAGCGGGTGTACGTCGGTTGAGGTAGGGAAGTAGCGGATACCGGTTTAATTGCGGAAAGTTACTAGTATGCATGCTAGGTTTAATAAAACTGGAAAGACGTTTATATCAGATAATAACCGGACGAGTCGTAGTAACATGTAGGATGCGAACAACTAGAGTAGTCGACTGAACTGTGAACCTTTACGTTTTTGTCTTGGGATTTGATGTGCTGGTAGACCGGCCTTGTCGAGCCGTAGGTTGTGTGTTGTTTTGGAATTGCCTGATTGTTGGTTGAGATGCTTGCCGTGTGAGTCGGTGTCGTTAGGGTTAATAGACAAGATTAGTATATCCATTGAGCATGTTGTTGTTATGTATGGGCGAGTGTGCCGTGGTTGTGTTGATCTGAAACCTTGGTTGTGTGATGGTCGGGTGAGTGATAGACCGACGTGACTGGTTGTGGTAAGATTGTTGGGCTCGGTAAGCCGTGTTTAATTATGACAATTGTAATATTTATCTTGTTGTGTGTTCCGAGAAAAGACGTAACTAGAGTGATACTTGCACCGTGGGATAGTTCTGGGGTAGTGTGTCGCGAGGCCAAGGATGGCGTGTTTGATACCCGAGTCTTTGTGACGGGAAGATTATACCCGAGTCTCTGTGACGGGAAGATTATGGCCCTGAGTCTACGTGACAGGCAGACGTTCGACTGAGGGATTTTCGATCTAGGATGTTACCCCGAGTCTACGTGACGGGTAGGTGTCGGGACCGAGGCTTTGTGTTACGGTACGACATAAATGGTTGGGTGCATTCGGTGGTGTTGGGACCTACCGTTCGGGTTATGGGTTTGTTCTGCTGAGTGTTCCGGTACGATATGAGGGTGTCGGGCTGTGGGCAGCCGACCGAGTAGGGGACTACGGTACAGGACGTGTTATGCTTTTACAATTTACTTTATGTTTAATGACGTGTTACTTGGTGTGCAGGTTGCTGTTTGTGCAGTTTGTTTGTTTATGGCTGTGAGCGTGAGTTGGCCTTGAGTTGAGGATTGTGGTTACGAGTTTCGAGAATTAGTTGTGCGCTGTACTAGTATGCCCTAATTGGACGGTTACCCGTGGTGGTGAGCGCTTGCTTATAACCTTAACTACTTTTCCTACTGAGCGAAAGCTCACCCCCTTATCTTGTTGTTTTTCAGGTTCTAAGCGGGAAGTGTATTAGCTGGATGCTCGATGCTTGGGAGCTTACGAGGGTCCTAGACTAGTAGTCTAGAGACGTACTCTTCGTTTTTGTTAAACTCTTTTACTGCTGTTTTTACCGAGTGTCGACTAGTGGCATTGTAAAGGTTTTAAAATTTGATTTGGAGACTCGTTGGTTTATTTTTTTTCGGTTAAAAATTATTACTGTTTTAGTTCACGTCTTGAGTCCGGTCAAAACCGGATTTGGGGCGTGACATAGACAAAAGGAAATATTTAGCCTTCAAAATTCGGTTAACACTCTCTGGATTACTTATTAACATCCAACCTTGTTTTCCCAGAGGCGTTAAATTAAAGTCATGCAAATGCTTAAAACTTAAGCCAACTTACAACTTATGATCGCACAAAGCACCCTACCGTCGCCCTAATGCATCGGTCCTGCAACTCCCTTATGCACCTCCGAGGGAGACCAACCTTGTCGTGTCGGGACAATCAATCTCCACACCGCTTCTTCGTGGGACCATTTCCTCGTCGATCGTTCCAGCCAAGCCGGGTGATGCCACTAAAGCCCGAGTACCACCTCCATCCGAGGAGGATCTAGATGACGAAGACGACATCATTGTCGTTCCAATCGAGTCTAGTCCGAAAATGATCGATGTGGATGAAGAGGACAACGACGACCAGCAAGCGAGGGCTCTCAAATATCCCCGCCATGCCAAATAAGTGGAGCCCAGAAAGGGGAGAGTGCTATGGTGGTATCCTCCCCAAGACTCGAGATGGGTTGTGCTTGGCCGTCTCGGGATTAGCTGGGAAGTATGGATGTTTTATTTCTGTTTTTGTTGGTTAAATAATGTTGGTTTTCTAGTTTGGTTGGTTTGTTGGACTTCATTAGTATTTGTTTATTTGGTTTATGGGATGGTAGAACGAGGTTTCTATTTCTTGTCCGAGATGTAAATTAGACTTTTTCTAGGGGTCTACGAGCGCTGGGTATCCTGCGGGGGACCTAGACATATTCTGGATCCTAGGACCTTTGGTTCTTTTGTAACCGATGCTCGTCAATAATGCAAATTACCCTCGTTGTCGTTTCAAAAAAAAGAGAGTATAATTTACAGTCAAGTGACTGAAAGGAAAAAACGAGAGTTTTTTTGCTTCATTTCTCTCACTTTTTCATACCAATCAGTTGCAAATGCGGATAGTCGGTTAAATGCCATCGTGTGAAAGCTATTTTTTAATATCTTTCATCAAATTGTTTTTACTTTCCTTTCGGCCTTTAACTGCAAATGCTCTAAGATCACTATCTATTTTTTGTTAGCGGAACATCTAGAGAGGTCGTCATCTTCCCTGTCATAATGGACCTCTTTTTCATTTAGAAAATATCTTTTTATCGTTGTATTTTTTTTATCACGGTTTGAGTGCTTGACGGAGAGGTGTTTCGAACGGCCTCAACTTCTAGATAGGCCACTTGTGCTGGTAGTTTCCCCTTCGAGAGGGAGAAAATACAGAGGTAACTTAAAGGAGAGAATGGAATCAGTTGTATAATACAATGTCATCACCAGACTAAGGTCCTGCTAGTTTTTATTCAGTCCAAATGTCTCTTAAGAAACAAACCAACCATGTTGAATTGTTGATGGTGCTTACATGCTAACCAATTTGAGCGAGTTTGCTTTCTCTTGAAGGGTGTCTAGCAGACTGTCAAAGCTCTTTTTGAACGAGTCAACTCCTTCAAGCTCAAGCTGGTTACCCACGAATCCCCAATCAATGCCCAGTTTCTCAAGTGCACTGTAAATGCCTTCAGCTTCAGACACATTTGCATCAATGGTCCTCCCAACCGCGCCGTGATCAACAAAGGCTTGGAGGGCTTGGTCAGGCATGGTTGACACCTGCAATGGCCCAAATGTCAGGACAGGGCTAATACTCAAAATGAATTAATCTTCTGTCTGAGGTGACTCACCGTGTCCGGCCCAATGAGAGGAGCAACGTATAGAGTATCAGGGTAGGCTGGGTTCTTCACACTGGTTGAGGCCCACAGCAGCCTCTGCTTCTTCGCACCTTTCTTCACCAAAGCTTCCCATCTCGGACCAGAGAATTTCTTCTGGTACAGCTTGTATGCTAGGGCTGCTTGAGCTACTGCAGCCTAAATGATCAACATTCCATCACATGAGCACATGTTTGATTTCATTAATTTGCATCATCAAAAACACCACATAGATAGTTACCTTTCCTCGAAGATCAAGAGCCTCCGGGGTTCCATTCTTCTCAAGCATCTTGTCAATGAGAGTGTCTACTCGACTGACAAAGAACGAAGCAACACTTGTGACTCTGGATAGGTCATTTAGCCCAGAAGCTTCAAGCCCATCTAAGTAAGCATCAATCACTGCTTCATATCTAGCAAGAGAGAAAATGAGCTGCACAGAGATACAATTAAAAACCCGGTCAGTTGCTAATTATAAACAAGATTTTTAACAATATAAGCAAAACATGTAAACAAGTGCTTAATGTATAATTTGTAGCATGGTATAAGCTAATCAAGGAAGCACAAGACTTACAGTCACATTGACACTTATTCCGAGTGAGATGACCTCCTTGATTGATTGGATGCATGGTTCGGTGGCAGGAATCTTGATATACACATTGGAGCGATCAACCACCTTGTGAAGCCACTTTGCAGCCTCTACAGTTCCATTAGTATCATCAGCAAGTCTAGGAGAAACTTCGACAGAGACATAGCCATCACCACCATCTGTTTGATCATAGATAGACTCAAACAGTTTGCATGCATCTTGAATGTCCTTCACCACAAGTTCCCAGTATGCAGTTTCAATAGCTTTCCCAGATTGGACAAGTTCTCTGCACATTCCACCGTTACGGGATATAAATTAATGTTTTTGTAAAGTTTAGCTTCAAGAGTAGATAGCACACTACACCAGGGAATAAATTGTTTAGAGGCCATACTTGAATTGGTCATTGTAAGCATTTGAAGATGATATTGCTTTCTGGAAAATCTGGAACAACAAATTTAACAGCCTGTTAGAACAAATTACAACCTTACAAATAAAAAACAACACTAGCCAGCTTTCCAAAGACAAACAATTTGGAGATACGCATTTTTACAAAGTTTAACTGGTGAAATAAAAATAAGCTTAAGTTTATTATTACCGCTGGGTTGCTAGTGACTCCCCTAACACCGCTTGCAATCAACGGAAGCAAATCCGTGACAGGCCTGCAGAGGTTATCATACCATGGGCTCTGCCCTTCCTTTTCATAGAGGTCATGAAGAGTTGTTCTCTTAACAGGAGTTCCATTTCCACCAGCTTGGGAACATCTGACACTGAATTAAAGAACCACTAGGTAAATTCATTGCACCATTCACATCTACAGATCATCAACATGTTTAAGGCATAATAAAATCTAGTTTCTGTTTTCTGATAAGAGAACAAAAACAAACACTATTTAGTATTTCCCAAGCTCACCCAAGTCTAGAGGTCTTCTAAATGTAACATTAGGTAAACAAACAAATAGGCAAGACAAGCCCACAGTGCTAAATGCCAGTATGTCACATCTAGGGGGGAACAAACAATAGACCGGTCTTCCCAGGGTAACCAAACCAATGACCATGGCACCAGTTTGGTAATGATAGATAGTTAGTCTTATACCATATAGGTAAAAACCAGCTACATAATCCAGGAAATTTCAGATGGAATGGCTTCATTTCATATTTTCAACACAAAATTCTTACTCACCATAACAACAACAAAATATTTCAGCCTACTCCTTTGATCAATCCTAACATGAAAAAACAGTAATACATAGGTAGCTACTGATTCACGATGACTATTTATGCAAACTCAATTCCAGGGAGAGACTTATCAAAGGCATAATTTTTACAACAACATCCCAACAGATTAATCGGGATCACCATACCCATTTAAAGCAAGGAAACAAAGCCCAGTACAAAAGACAAGCATGTAGAGCAAAGGAACAAAACCCAGCAATTAACAGCAGAAAAGTGAAGAAGAAATAGTTACAGCAAAGAGCCATTCAAGGCACTGTCTCTCCGTACGGTCAACCTAAAAGCGGAAGGTTTGGCGGCGGTTGAGGTTGGAAAAGCAATCAGACATTGGGGGCGAGAGGATCGGAGCTTGGAGGAAGTAGAGAGGGAATAGGAGGGGGTTGGGGTGGAGAGCTTGGAAATGGTAGCCATGGAGACGATACAAACGATGACGAGGAAATGAAAGTGAAAGCAAATTAAGGGTTTGGCTTTGAGCTGTTTATACACAAACCATCAAAGAAGAAAGCCTCCTTTCACTTGACCCAACGGCCAGCTGAGAGAGTCTGAGAGGGGTTGAGGGGCATAAATGTAATATAGCAGAGGTCAGGTGGCTATGGCTTATTACAAAAATCATTTATTTATTGATATTTCATACCATGTATTTGTTTTTTCATTGGCCGTGGCAAATGGGGTAAATCACAACAATATTAATTAGGTGAGTTATCTCTGTCTCGAATGTCCATTGTACCCTCCAGCCTCCACACAAAGAGATGAGCAAGTTTGGGTGGTTGGTACACTTTTCGTTTTAGAACGGAGTTGGTACACTCCTAATTCTATATTGTATATTATGGTATATTAGGCATTAGCTAGAAGTCAATTCGAATTACAATTTTGGTCTCACCAACCAGCCCTCAAATTGAATACCATCACATTCTATGAAGGCTAATTACGTAAAATCAGATAGGCACCGAGTAGTTGGTAGGTGGAGCCTTGGAAATCAAAATTGGCTTCTTGTCTTGGTTTATCAACCCCATTGATCTTAACCCTTATCAAGGCTCAAGAGGTGCCATTTTCTAAGAGCAAGAATTAAAGGTGGGTATGGGCGGATATGCGGTCCGATCCGTATATATACGGATAGGATGAATTTGATCTCTAACTCGTTCACACATCCGCAAATTTGAAAAAGTATCTGATTATTCGGATTTCGGGTGGATCAGGTCCGAACCCGCAATGTCCAAAACAAAAAATAATAATTGGGCTTTAGCACACAAGCCCAGAACAAAAACCTACAGAAACATACATAACTTGATATTGCCTTAATAATCCATATCCAAAGGTCCACTTCTTACATATCCAAATATATACCTAACATATCCATCAATTTTCCAATTCATCAAAAAATCATCCTATAATAGTTCAACTACAAAAGGTCATCATCTAGATGACTATCAAATTACCAACTAACCAAGATGACTCAAATTACATAGTTAACCAACTAACCCAAAAAAATTCTAACTATTCAACCATCTTAAATACAAAAAGAATCGCTGCTTTTTTGAAGAAGTTGAGTGTGTTGTCTTGTTGGTATCAAAAAAACTTTCACAAAAAGAGCACTCAAGCAGTAGCTAAGTAGCTTCTACTTCTTGCAAAAATCACAAAGATGAGTTGTTAGTATTAAAAAAAATAAATCTTTATACAAAGTAATGTACATATCATTACACAAAAAATATACCTGCTTCGAAATCTTCAAGCTCTTTGTCATTTTCCAAAAATGTGATCTTGCTTGTTGAGCATCTAAGCCAATCTTGAAGACAAACCAATGCTTCAACAGTCCTTGAAGTTAATGAGGTACTAAACTCATCCACAATCCTTCCAACTGCAGAAAAGGTAGATTCAAATGATACAGTAGTAACGGGGTCTGCTAAAATATCTCTAGCCATTATAGAGAGTATAGGGAACCTAGGGGAATTGCACTTCCACCAATCTAACAAGTTGAACTTAGCCACATCTTCCTCCACATCTTCACTCAAATATTTGTCCAATTCATATTTAATAACACTACCTAAAGTACTCTTACACCTTTTAAAGGCAGCCCTCAAGCAATTTCCTCTAGTATCATCCTCAACTAAATTGGACATGCTTGACTGTGTACTAGGTTCACCTATACTATCAGTGGAATGCAATTGAACATATTTATACTATCATACATACACTCAATACCATACTTAACAACTTGCAGCTTATTCATAGGATCAAAAACAGATGCTAAAAAGACGAGCACATTAATTTTGGACAAATGTGTCCAATACTTATCAAATTTCAGCTTCATCTTTTCAGCTACATAAATCATATGATGATCATTTCCAGCCATTGGACCTTTTTAAATTAACTGTAAAGCGTCTCATTTCTTCAAAAAAAAAATAGATGTAATATATGAAGAACCAGACACTCTACAAGTTAAGTCATAAAAGTGCTTGAGAAATGGAAGAAAAGACTTGACAATGGCCTAATCATGATCACATAAAATGCCTAGAAGCTCTTTTGATCCCTTCTTAAGAGTCTTTGACATTTCTTTCCTAAAAGTCTCATCCTCATGATCATATTTCTCAAAGACAGCCTTTAACTTAACAGCAGAAAGTAGCATAAGGTATGTAGAATTCCATCTAGTACATACATCAAGAGTCAATAAAGCTTTGGAATCTAGTCTACAATCTATCACACATGTTCTGAATCTAGACAACCTAGATGGGGAGTTCCTTACAAATTTCACAACAACCCTAATTCTATCAATAGAGGGTAAGAACTGACCAAGTCCATCGCTCACAATAAGATTAATGATATGGGCTATACACCTCATATGCATTAACCTTCCACTCAATATATTTGTTCCTAAAATGTTGAACTCTCTCACTAAGTGCTGAACAACCGGTTCATTTGCACTTGCATTGTCAACAGTCACAGCTAGCACTTTATCAATACCCCAATCCCTAAGACAATACTCTAGAGTCATCCCTATATCCTCCCTTTTATGACCATGAATTTGACAAAAATTAATGATCTTTTTATGTAAGACTCAATCTTCATCAATAAAATGAGCAGTCAAACACATATAATGTATCTGTTGGCCGCTAGTCCAAGTGTCTGTGGTCAAGGATACTCTAGGGGACTTAGACCTAAAGAAAGTCAACATTTTTTTCTCTCTCACTCTTGTAAATGTCATAGGCATTCATTTTCACAGTTGTCCTAACAGGGATTTTAAAATGAGGGCAGCATGCTTTCATAAAGTTTGTAAACCCCTCACATAGTACAAATCTAAAAGGGAGTTCATCTAAAACTATCATCTTAGCCAATACATCTCTAATGACAAGTTGGTTAAATTTCCATGCATGGAAAGATAATTCTACACTCCCTAAAGGCATAGATGTGTATGGTATCGTGCCTTGTGATTTATCAATTGTCCTAATAGGATTGCGTGCACATTTATAAACATGATGCTTTAAATTTGAAGTAGCACAAGCCCTATGATCACATTTATATGATATACCACAATGTTTGCAATTAGCATACATCTTACCAGCATTATCTCTTACTGGTTCATTAAAATGATCCCAGGCTACACTAGTTCTCCTAGTTTTGTTAACATGTGTAGGAAGGGGTCTAGATATAATACCTGAGGCTGCTTCCTCTTGCTCAACAACAAAGGCAACATTAATTTCAACTCCTCCATCAACAACTTCAACTACTCCAACAACCGCTTCAACTTCTCCAGCAGCACTAACTCCCTCTCCAAGACCTTGAGTCGGCTGACCTCCTTCCATTATACAACCTAATACACTAAAGATTAATTAATTATTTAAACCCAAGAACATAAGTACAAATCAAAAGGCGAAGAATCAAAATCATTCAATGATTTATACAAATACAACCTTCAAATTATTTTTAACTTCTTTTTTTAAATACAACTATTTTCAATACTTAAACACAATCATGAACAAATTACAACCATCAGTCATCACCTAGATATAAGAAAGAAAGGCAGGTTAGAAGAGGGTACTGGTTTAGCTTATTTTTAAGGACTAACGATAATTTAAAAAAATAACCAGAAGATAGCAACCCAGCAAATCATATCCAATTCAACACCTCCCAAACATTTCTCCTAGTTTCAAGCAAACCTTGAACCAAAAGATAAATTGGATAAGCTAGCTGAAGATGATGAAGAGCATTTGACATACAAACATTCACAAAAACAGTGACAAACATTTTTTTTTGATAAGCTAAAAATTTATTGAGCAAATGTTCTAAAAAGAATAGAACAAAGCAAGAAAAGATCTAAAAGATCTTTTCCTAAAACCAATACAGCTACAAAGAGCAAAAACAAAACCAGAACAAAACAAAACGTAAAACATCTTGCTTAATTCTTGGTCGGGTTCAAACAAGTAAACCGGTTAGATACCGGAACAGGGGATAAGCCTTGATCAACAGTTGGTTCCAAATGATCCATATCCCTCCTTTCCTCGGAAGCTAAGGAGCAGAGATCAACAACTTTTTGACCGCCCTTCGAGTTGTAGCTCCAGATGCCTGAGCTATCTTTTTTGGCTACGGTCATCAAGAAGCGACCCTTGTTATCCCCTTTATCTGCAGAAGTCCTGGCTCTCGTCTGATACACTACCACTGGGTGGACGATCACCTTCTCTTGGCCCTTCTTGGGGCGACCACGTCTTTTTGGCACAGCCCCCGGTGACAGTTTTTGCAGGGCTTCCTTCCACGGACTTCCTTGAAGACCAGTCACCAAAGTCGGTTCACCCAAGCCCCCAGCCGAGGGATCCAAGTCTTTCTCCAGTCGCTTAAAAATGGTATCCAAACTCGGATCATCTCGGGCCATCACTTGGTTCATTTCTGATGAACCGACAACAGGCCCAGGAAACCCACAAGGCATGCCCGACCCAACCAGGCCAAAAGCAGCCTGATTAAGGCCAAGCCCACCCTGAAGAGTCCCCTGGCCCAAAAGAACCCGAGGCCCAACAACAGGACCTTCGTTGACTCCGCCCAAACTCAATGATGATGGCGATGTCAATATCCCATCCGTAAATTGCGGCGCGATCACAACAGGAGCAACGAAATATCCTATCCTTTGATTCGAAATCGAAACCCCGTGATCAGCAAGCGAAATCCCTATAATCAAGGGCCCATTTCCTGAAACGGGGGAGAGGGAAGATGAACATGGGAGCTCACCGGACATCTATACAGGCACCGTCGAGGATGAAACCGGAGAGGATATAAAAAGAGCTCAACAATGTGTTTAACCAAAGAAATAAAATTCTTGGAATTATTCTAAAGCTCTATATTTTTTTCTTAAAAAAATAATCTTACATATTTCAGTTTCACAACAAGTAAGCAAATATCAGTCATCATACAACCAGTTCTTATAAGTTACAACAATCAGTCATCACACTCAGACAAATACAATTTAAAGCTTTATACTTTTTTTCTTAAATCTATACCTTTAGCCTAAAATTCTTGGTATTATTCCAAAGATTTATACTTTTTTCCTTTGGTTTGAAATCGAAACCCCGTGATCAGCAAGCGAAATCCCTATAATCAAGGGCCCATTTCCTGAAACGGGGGAGAGGGAAGATGAACATGGGAGCTCACCGGACATCTGTACATGCAACGTCGAAGATGAAACCGGAGAGGATATAAAAAGAGCTCAACAATGTGTTTAACCAAAGAAATAAAATTCTTGGTATTATTCTAAAGCTCTATATTATTTTTTTAAAAAACAATCTTACATATTTCAGTTTCACAACAAGTAAGTAAATATCCGTCATCAGTCATCATACAACTAGTTCTTACAAGATACAACCATCAATCATCACACTCAAACAAATACAATCTAAAGCTTTATACTTTTTTTTCTTAAATCTAAACATTTAGCCTAAAATTCTTGGTATTATTCCAAAGCTTTATACTTTTTTTCTTTTAAAAACCAATATATTTCAGTTTCACAACAAATAAAAAAATATTAGTCATCAACAAATTACAATCATCAGTCATCACACTCAGACCATACATATTCAACAACCTTACAAATTTCACAACAAGTAAGTAAAAATTGTCACATATTTATACCTGTCCGTTGTTCTCGGTTGACTTGGTCGAGTGAAAACTCCTATTTGTACTTTAGTTCATACAACTCAAACCGAGATGAAGACCTAACAATCAAACAAAAAAATAGATGTAAGAAACTTTTTTTTTATCATATACAGTCAATAATAAGTAGTATAAGAGATAAAAATACTCATAAAAGTTAGAACAAACAAAAAGTTGTCACATATGTATACATGTTTGTTGTTCTTGATTGACTTGGTCGAGTGAAAAATCCTATTTGTACTTTAGTTCATCCAACTCAAACCGAGATGAAGACCTAACAATCAAGCAAAGAAAATAGATGTTAGAAACTTTTTTTTATCATATACAATCAGTAATAAGTAGTATAAGAGATAAAAATACTCATAAAAGTTAGAACAAACAACAAATCTAACCCGTGTGTGAAGGAGGGAGAGGACGCCGGTGGTTGTGGACTAGTGGTCGTGGGTTATGGCGGCAGAAAGATGAATAAGGAGGTGGAGAGGAAGGGAAGGGAGGCGGAGGAGAGAGGAGAAGCTAGGGTTTATGGGTTTGTAGAGAGAGGTGAAGTCGTGTGTGGTATGGTGTGATGAAGGGTTGTGTTGTGATGTTTATGGGTAGGGTTGGATATTGGAGAAATAAGGATGATGTGTGGTGTCATAGATCCGTTGAAGAGATTAGGGGTGTGTGGATGGTGATGAAACAAGTGGAGAGATCATGACCATTAATTTGAAAAAATCAACAACGATCTACAGTTATTAATTAACAACATAAAAAATAACATTTATAAAAATATTTGTGGGCGGGTCGGATTACCCGTGTTTTCCACTTACTTAACCCGCAAACCGCCCAAATATTTGCGGATATGGATTATTTCAACCCGCATCCGATCCTTAATCCGACGGATGAGTCACGAGCAGGTCTCGAATCGGGCGAAAATGTAGGCGGGTCCCGGGTTTTTTGCACAACCCTAGCAAGAATAGTATAGCGAACCGAGTATCGATCTGCGGACCGAATCGTAATTTTGTGGTTCACAGGGAGTGCCGATGTGGCACACGTTTTGTGGCCCCCAAACCGCAAAATTGCGGTTCGGTCAGCAGCCTGCAACTCGTTGGCCGAAAACACGGGTCGCGGGCCGTTCGATTCGGTTCGCCGCCTCCGCCTATCAGTGCGCGACACGTGGGCAACTGAAGAAAAAAATTCCGACCGTTGGCAACGGTCGGAAATCAACGGTAACATTTTTTTTTAAAATTACTAAAACCCTTAATTCAAACCCTATAAATACCCCCCAACCCCATTCTCATTTAACACCAACACTTCTACAACCTCTCTAAACTCGATATCAAATTTCTCCCCTCAAACTCGCTACAGAATGTCTGGCGATGACAGTCTCCCATCATATGAGGAGTTGGCAGCGCAAATGCTTCTAGTTGAAGAACGACTCCGGCGAAGGGTTGAGAGAGGCATACAGAGAATAATGTCAAGGATCAAAGTTGTGAGGGAGAGGATCGAACATGGGGAACCTGCCCGACGAGATATTCCTAGAGGTCGTCTCGAAGCCCACGACAAACTAATGAAGGATTATTTTGTCGAGCAGCCCCTGTTTGGGCCCGCTGTGTTTAGGCGTCAGTTTTGTATGTGCCGACCACTATTTGAGCGGGTGATGGACAAGGTAGCGGAGCACGACACTTACTTTGTTCAGAAGTCAGACGCTGCAGGACACATGTGGTTATCAACACACCAGAAATGTACCGCCGCGATACAGATGTTTACGTATGAGTGCTCGGCCGATTCGTTGGACGAAACCTTACACATTGGGGTAAGTACAATAATGGAATGTTTACGTAGATTTTTCAAGGCCATCATTGAGGTTTTCGGGCTTGAGTACTAGCGTTCACCCATACCGGAGGATTTGACCCGATTACTCAGAGAGGGGTACAACCGAGGTTCCCCGGCATGATTGGGAGTCTTGACTGCATGCATTGGGATTGGAAGAATTGCCCAACCCCATCACAAGGTGCCGATGGACGGGGAGGTCACCACGAGTTAAGTACCATTATGCTTGAAGTTGTAGTGTCCCGTGATTTATGGATTTGGCACGCTTTTTTCGGGATGGCTGGGTCGAACAACGACATCAACGTTCTCAACAACAACCATTTGTTCCATGATACTTTCTTGGGACGTGAGCTTGTCGTGGAGTACGAGATCAACGGCCATCGGTACAACCGACCCTATTATTTGGTGGACGACATTTACTCATCTTGGAGTCGGTTCGTGAAGACTATTCGATATCCCTACACTAACAAGTAGAAATTGTTTGCTAAGGTCTAAGAAGGTGTTCGGAAAGATATTGAACGAGCATTTTGAATTCTTCAAGCACGGTGGCACATCATTTGCCGTCCCACTCGTCTTTGGATCAAGTTCGTTGTGGATGATATCATGCACACATGAATCATTCTACACAACATGATTGTAGAGGATGAACGCGACAGGTACGAATATGGCGATGACGAATTGTTGTTCGAACCCCCTCTAGAAATGACACAATGGACATCACCAGAGCTATGGCACCGAGGAGGTCCCTTGGCATACCAACCACGCTTGGACGCTCGACCCAGTGTCACAAATAAGTCCACCCACCGGCAACTATAAAATGACCTTATTTAGCACATATGAGATCGATTTAGAGCGCATTTCAATCCCAATGGTGATTGAAGATATCTTTTTATATGCAACAATTGTGTACTTGACGTTAATTATCGGGGATGAATAAAATTTATATTAAGTTATGTTTTTATTAATTATTTTTTCAAATTAGTTTTAATTTTATATAACGTTTAATGTTTTAATAAAACATTTAATTAAATCAGCAAAATATCAATTCAGCATCCACTCACAATACGATTCTGTCACGCCCCAAATTCAGTAGAACCGAACCCGGAACGCGAACTTTTAAAACAATAAGACATTTTCAATCCTTTTAAATAAGTCACTTTAAAACCATCAAGTAGTTACACAAAATAACTATTTAGAACTCAAAAGTACGTCCCAACAAGCGGACAAAATACACATGTACGTCGCTAGACTCAAAAGTAAACTCGGACTCCCGCTCCTAGCTCTTCAAGCTTCGGAAGCTCAGCTAGTCCATCCTGCGACCAGTACCTGTAGGAAAAGCAACTAGGGGTGAGCATTCGCTCACCACCACGGATAACAGACTGACCACGGCATACTTAGCAGACAATGCCGGTAGCACCAACAACAAACTCAACACCGGGGACTACTATCCCCAAACTCAAGTAACCCGACTGACACTCATAACGTTACCCTCCACAACCGACTCAACACTCGGACACCTAATGTAGACCCGACATAAATATTGACGACTTCCACCAAAGACACGAAAGACAACCACGCAACACCCAAGATCACAAAGGATCGCACACCAAACAAAATCACAAAGGATCGCACTCCAGCTGCTCAGTAACCCCCTCACACCCTTTACCGATCCCTGTCAGGCCAAGCGGTCGACCTGTCGCGCAACTTCTCCCGATCTCTGTCGGGAAGCTAGCCCACAACCTCGCCACTTCCCCCGATCTCTGTTAGGAGGCTAGCCACACCCGCGTAACTTCTCCCGATCTCTGTCGGGAGGCTAGCCCACAACCTCGCCACTTCCACCGATCTCTGTCGGGAGGCTAGTCACACCCACGCAACGTCCCCGACACAAAGTCGGGTCACCAACCTCAGGTAACCACAATCACAATCACAAGAAAAGTTCAACAAACAGCAACAATACCGGTTTAACACTTCACAGGCTCTCATGGCCACCAACGACTCACCAACAGTAACTCACGGATTCAACAACCCCACGGGCCCTCATGGCCACCCAAGACACACCGACAATAACTCACGGGCTCAACAACCCCACGGGCACTCACGGCCTCCCAAGACACCGACAATAACTCACGGGATCAAAAACCCCACAGGCACTCACGGCTTCCCAAGACACACCAACAATAACTCACGGGCTCAACAACCCCACGGGCACTCACGGCCTCCCAAGACACACCAACAGTAACTCACGGGCTCAACAACCCCACGGGCACTCATGGCCACCAAAGACACCAACAATAAAACACGGGCTGTCATGGCCACCCAAGACACGACAGTAAAGTACGTGCTCTCATGGCCACCCAAGACACCAACAGTAAAACACGGGCTCTCATGGCCACCCAAGACACCAACAGTAAAGACACGGGCTCTCATGGCCACCCAAGACACAGCAGTAAAATACGGGCTCTCATGGCCACCCAAGACACAAATTAAACAATCAACCTCCGGGCATAATCAAATGCCTCCAGTAATTCTAATGTCGAAAGTTTACTGCTCCTATGACACTATTAAGTGTCACATGCATTTCTACTGTTAACTTTCCCTAGTCAGGGCCGAGATCCGGCTACTTTTCCCTACCTCTTGAAGCGTGTCACAACCGATGCTCGCTCTCCGGCAATGCTCCAAATTTCCCGCATAGCCTTCTCTTTCCACGGTAGGCGACACGGTCTACAATTATTACAATTTACACACTTTTTAAGTAAGAATGCGAAACCCGAATTTAAAGAATTAAACGCCCAAACTCAACCCCGACAATGTCGATCACTCCCAAACTTCCCAATTACTCGACATTGTCGATAATGGACTCGGAAAAGCCCGATTCCTCCGACATGGCGAATCTGCTCGGGTTTTGAAAACGCCCTTCCGAGGCTCCGAAAATTCCTGTTTTCATTTCTACGGTCTTAGAATAATTCAAGGGTTCCTATGCACTCGATGGAATCGAATTCCGACTTCCGAGTAATTTAATTCGCATTTAAAGTTTCTAACCCGTCAATTACAACTATCACAATTTAATTCCAAATTTTGATCCGGGTGTGGATTAATTACTTGGGGAACGTTCTAAACCACCCGAACACCCGAGCATGTGGGCCCCACCTGACCCCCTTTGGTCGTGGGTGGCTAGGACGGTTTGGGGCCGGTCCACCAAGGTGGTGGCTGGTCCTAACTCCGGCCAGCCACCCTATAAAACCGGCCAGCCACCATACACGGTGGCCGGAGCTCCCCCGAGCCTCCGGTCACCGGAAAACGTTCATCTCTTCGCTCCAAAACACCTCCAACAAACCCCACACCTCAACTCATCCATATTCAACCCATTTCAATCCAAACCCTAACTTTTAAATTTAACAAAACGAGAATCGATTAGGTGCTCACCGTAGAGAACGTCGATGTGAGCTCGATTCTTTTATCGTTGAGACGATCCACCGGTTTGATCGACGGGAAAAGCCAAAACTTCCAACACCTCCTTCTCTTTTCTCTTCTTCTTATAACTCCCCTTATTCTCTCCAAAACTCCATTTTTTACAAGTATGGCCGACCATCCTATTTGCTTCCCTTTGTTTTGTTTAAAAAAAAAATCAAATCTAATACTTAATTACAAAACTAACACTAAAAGTAGTCTTCTCTTGTCTTGTCCAATAACCCAACACCACCGCATTGGTGACATGTGGCAAGTGGGTCCCACACCTTTTTGGAAAATATCTTTTAGATATTTTCCAATCAGATTCACGAAATTCGGCCGTCTCGGGCTCCGAACGGGCACTTTTTCCAAGAAATTACGAAACTTCACGGGCTACAAGGAAATGGCTCAACTAAGATTGCTGCGATGACGGATAAGCTTTTTGGATCCAAAACGGACCTCGAATGGACCAAAACGTCGCTCGGTTGACTTTTCCAGCGAAAAGTCAACATTTCCCAAAATGGTCAGAAAGTTGCCCTGAGTCCCCCTGGAACTCACTTTGGTCGATATCGGGGTCAACTCAAGTCCGGTATGACCCTTGGGGTCAAATTTAGGTTCATTTAAGTGTCAGTCCAAAAAATTTAAATTTTCCAGTTTTTCACCGATTTGACCGGCGTTGACCGGAAGTGGTTCTTAAAATCTACCTCCCTTAAAGGAATTTCGTCCGCGAAATTTAAAACGACCGTACCTCAGGAATCGAACAGATCGGGGTACTTCGCGCGACCCTCGTCCTCGCACTCCCGAGTCGACTCAGCCTCGTGGTGCCACCATTGCACCCGTTCTAAGCGGACAACCTTTCCGCGCGGGACCTGCTCCCGTAGATCCATTTCCCAAACCGGTTTCTCCTTATATGAGACATCACCCGTTACCTCGACATATGCCCATTCAATGACGTGCGAGGGGTCCGCATGTACTTCCGCAACTGGGAAACGTGGATATTCCCAAGTTGCGGTGGCAGTGCAAGTCGGTATGCAACTGCTCCCACTCTACTCAAGACCTCGAAAGGCTCGATACACCGCGAGGCTAACCTGCCTCTGTCGCGGTTGAAACGCACCAGTCCACCTTTCAGACTCACCTCCAGGGATACATGGTCACCGACTGCTGACTCGAGAGGTCGGCGCCGTCCGTCAGCATAGCTCCTGCCGACTCTGCGCGGTCTTCAACCGCTCACGCTTCGGCACGACCGACTCAGTTGTCTCTCGGTCCAGTTCTAGACCTAGTAAACCCTCATTCCTCACTTCCGCCCCGCACACGGGTGACCGACACGGCTTACCATACAACGCTCCGAACGGTGCCATCCTGATACTGACTTGAAAGCAGTTGTTGTAGTCGAACTCGGCTAACCGCTCACGAAATCCATCGTGACGTGCCCCCAGTTCCATTGTGCAACCCGCAGGGTTGCAATAATCCAGCGGGACGCTGTTGTTCGGCTCTCACCTTTTGACAAGTGAGGCACCGCGATACTAACTCCGCAACCGCTCTTCGCATCCCGCTCCACTATATATGCCGCCTGATGTCGCGCTCCTCTTAGTGCTACCCACGTGCACTGTCAGACGTGAATAGTACGACTCTCGCGGCTCGTCGCCTCCGTCGATACGCGGTATGAATAAACCTCCACGATACCGTAACTCCCAATTAGCACTACGATCCCAGCCCTCAGTGTCAACACCGCCGGCAACTCTCTCCTAGATCTCCGTCGTCTCGACATCCACCGACTGTGCCTCTATCCCCCGGCCAAGCACGGCGGCTGTGCCAACAATGAGCATATGGTCACGCCACCAGTAACCTCCTCTAGTTCAAGCCCGAACGTGCCCAGTTCCCCCATCATGTCCCATTCTCGGACTGATATGTTAGCAAGGCCAAGAACCGAATTTCTACTCAGGGTGTCGGCGACCACATTCGCCTTACCCGTATGGTAGAGTAGCTCAAGTCGTACTCCTCAAGTAGCTCCATCCATCGCCGCTAGCGCATATTCAGGTCTCGTTGGGAAGAGATGTACTTAAGGCTCTTATGATCCGAGAACACCTAAAATCGCTCGCCATACAGATAATACCTTAAGCCTTTCCGCACGAACACTACTGCTGCTAATTCCGGGTCATGGGTAGGATAGTTGCGCTCGTGCGTCTTCCGCCGCCTGGAACCACAAGCAACAACCTTCCCCGGACGCATCACAACAGACCTCATACTCGAATCCGCGCTCTGGCACTATCACACTGGAGCGGTAGTCAGACGAGCCTTCAGCTCCGTGAACGCACGTTCACAAACGTCAGTCCACACAAACCCGACTCCCTTGCGTGTCAAAATAGTCATAGGCACGGCTAGTCGCGCAAAGTCCTGGACAAACCGCCGACAAACGTCCTGCTAGTCCCAAGAAGCTGCGGATCTCGAAGACACCCGTGGGCCGCGCCCACTTCAAACCCGCGTCGATCTTCGCCGGATCGACCAATATACCGTCACGGGACACAACATGACCGAGGACTCTCACCTCAGCGAGCCAAAATTCGCACTTCTCCAGGTTGGCGTATAGCTGATGTGTGCGCAACAGGGTCAGAACACCCCTCAGTTGTTCCTCATGCGCCGCCTCGTTCTGCGAGTAGATCACGATGGCGTCCACAAACACCACCACAAATTGATCTAAGAACGGACGGAATATACTGTTCATCATATCCATGAACGCTGCAGGGTGCGCTCGTCAGTCCAATTGGCATCACCGAGAACTCGTAATGCCCATAACGTGTCCGGAACGCAGTCTTTGCGACGTCCCCCTTTCGGACTCGCAACTGATAATATCCGGATCACAGATCGATCTTCGAGAAGCATGTCGACCCTCTCAACTGGTCGACCAAGTCGTCAAAACTCGGCATCAGGTATCGGTTCTTCACCGTAACCCGGTTCAGCTTCCGGTAGTCGATGCACATTCGAAGGTCTCCACTCTTCTTCTTCATGAAGAGTGCTGGCGCTCCCCACGAAGATGTGCTCGGCCGGATAAACCCCTTCTCCCGAGGTTCCTCGAGCTGACTCTTCAGCTCGGTCAACTCGGCTGGCGCGAACCTGTAAGGCGTCGTCGATATTGCTGCCGTTCCCGACACCATGTCAATCCCGAACTCCACCTCACGAACTAGTGGCAACCCGCTCAACTCCTCAGGGAAGACCTCGGGGAAATCGCACGCCACTCGCGGTAATCTCGGTTCTGCACGGCCGATACTTCCTTTACTGCGGACAAGCCGTTTGGAGAACTCCGCTCCTACTGCACAGAATACACGAACCTTTCGTGTTGCCTGTTGGCACCGTCACTCGTCGCCAGTAACAGTCGATATTGGCTCGGCACTTCGCCGGCCAATCCTTTCTCAGGATCACGTCAAAGGCTGTCATTTCGTAAGTATCCTTCTCACAGATACACGCACAAGCTCAGTCGCTGCCGAACCTCACGGAACCTCGCGGTCTCTCTAACACCTCTCTCCTCTACCGTCGTCGTGCCTACCAACTCTGAACATACCCGCATTCTCGGGGTGAGGACTCGATCCAGCATCAGGGCTCTTGAGTCCTCTCTCGAACCTCCTGTATCGGTTCGCTTCTCTAACTCCGTAGGCACGATAGACCTTAGTCAACACCACACCACCACCAACCGGCGCGTCCAGACGCAGGGGTGGACTCAACGGCTCTAAACTCAGCCCCAACCTCTCAGCACAACTCGGCGAAGCAACGAGTGTGACACCCCGGTACCCAATAAAACTGGCGCCCATGTCATAGATCGGACAACTACTCCATTAGTCACACCGATAAGGTACAACACAACCCTCACACAGTCCTCTATGCATTTACTTATAACTTTCCGCAACCAAACCAGCATTCGCTACTCGTCCTCTGCGGGAAAAGTAGTAAAGGGGATGAGCGTTCTGCCCACCTCCACGGACACCCGTTCGATTATGGCATACTAGTAAAGCACTAACGACTTACCAATCTAACCAGGGCAAACTACTACCTCAAAACCTGATACCAAAACGTCACGTTGCTCACGCTGCTCACGCTATCAATACCTTAGATACTCGCTCTCGTAACGGAAACCTCGAATAGGGATCATATTCTAAACTCAGCAACCCACTATTGCTCACAACCTCAATACCCCAATTGCCCGATCATGTAGGAAACCTCAAACGGGGATCATGTTCTCAACTCAGCAAACCACTATTGCTCACAACCTCAATACCCTAGTTACTCGATCATGTAGGGAACCTCAAACAACCCACTCACGTGAAGGAAACCTCAACCACCCGTTCACGCGAGAGAAACCTCGAATAACCCACTCACGTGAAGGAAACCTCAAACCACCTGTTCACGCGAGGGAAACCTCGAACACCCGTTCACATAGGGGAAACCCATTTTGTATGGCGCCGCAGCGCATCAACCTTAACCCCTCTCCGTAGTGAGACTCTCACACCGAGGCGCTGTATCACTACCGTAGGCTATTGATGAGTCTCGAACCCAAGACCTCACCCTATAACACCGAACTTACGACCTCTACAACCAACACAGCCGTGAACACCGATACGCAAAACCAACACTCCAACTGCACAAACAAGACGGTGGAACAAGACAAGAATCACGGACCCTAAAAATAGCCTTAAGCGACACACACGCTCGACCACCAAATTACCGACCACACGCTCAACGACTCACAGACAAATTCAAGTCAACCAACCTTAATCACAAGCCGACAAGGCCAACCAGAATCAAAACACGCCCACCGGGCCAACCAATTCACACACACGCCCACAGGGCCAACCAAAATCAAAGCACGCCCACTGGGCCAACCAATTTAAACACCTTCTCCAAAGGAATCGGGAACTTCTGGTCGGAAACAGAGCAAAAAGAAGCAAAAAGGGTCCTGAATTTCTGAGGCGCACGGAGTGCACCCAGCATGCACCATGCACGCCAGGCGCACGGCATGCAAGCAGCGTGCGAGGCGCACGCCAAGCGCACGTTGGGCGCACGGCGTGCAGATTGGACAGAGAGCACCTAAAATGGCCACTTTTGGTCGACGCACTCCGCGTGGCCTGCGTGCATGGTGCACGCCCAGTGCACGGCGTGCGTGCGACATGCACTGGCGTGACCAATTTTAAAACTTTATTTCTTGACATCACGTAGTTACAACTCGGTCCAGGCGTCCCCGAACTACATTGTACCCACTTGATATCAACGCCGTCACGCTCGACTACAGGGGCGCCCCTGAGTCGAGTCGCGATAGCTTAAAAACGTTTCACACAACAATACACAAACAACATGCCAGTAATAACCGTACTGCACATACACACAAACAGGACTCAAAACACTACGGGTCTACACACGGTTTCCGACTTGCGTACCCAACACACAACGGGACTTTACTGACTCGACTCTCCCCACCTAATTGACGTACAGTCCGAGCTGTGAAACCTCGAGCTCTGATACCAAGCTGTCACGCCCCAAATTCAGTAGAACCGAACCCGGAACGCGAACTTTTAAAACAATAAGACATTTTCAATCCTTTTAAATAAGTCACTTTAAAACCATCAAGTAGTTATACAAAATAATTATTTACAACTCAAAAGTACGTCCCAACAAGCGGACAAAATACACGTGTACGTCGCTAGACTCAAAAGTAAACCCGGACTCCCGCTCCTAGCTCTTCAAGCTTCGGAAGCTCAGCTAGTCCATCCTGCGACCAGTACCTGTAGAAAAAGCAACTAGGGGTGAGCGTTCGCTCACCACCACGGATAACAGACTGACAACGGCATACTTAGCAGACAATGCCGGTAGCACCAACAACAAACTCAACACAACCCGACTGACACTCATAACGTTACCCTCCACAACCGACTCAACACTCGGACACCTAATGTAGACCCGACATAACGATTGACGACTTCCACCAAAGACACGAAAGACAACCACGCAACACCCAAGATCACAAAGGATCGCACACCAAACAAGATCACAAAGGATCGCACTCCAGCTGCTCAGTAACCCCCTCACGCCCTTTACCGATCCCTGTCAGGCCAGGCGGTCGACCTGTCGCGCAACTTCTCCCGATCTCTTTCGGGAGGCTAGCCCACAACCTCGCCACTTCCCCCGATCTTTGTCGGGAGGCTAGCCACACCCGCGCAACTTCTCCCGATCTCTGTCGGGAGGCTAGCCGACAACCTCGCCACTTCCCCCGATCTCTGTCGGGAGGCTAGCCACACCCACGCAACGTCCCTGACACAAAGTCGGGTCACCAACCTCAGGTAACCACAATCACAATCACAAGCAAAGTTCAACAAACAACAACAATACCGGTTTAACACTTCACAGGCTCTCATGGCCACCCAAGACTCACCAACAATAACTCACGGACTCAACAACCCCACGGGCCCTCATGGCCACTCAAGACACACCGACAATAACTCACAGGCTCAACAACCCCACGGGCACTCACGGCCTCCCAAGACACCGACAATAACTCACGGGCTCAGCAACCCAACGGGCACTCACGGCCTCCCAAGACACACCGACAATAACTCACGGGCTCAACAACCCCACGGGCACTCACGGCCTCCCAAGACACACCAACAGTAACTCACGGGCTCAACAACACCACGGGCACTCATGGCCACCCAAGACACCAACAGTAAAACACGGGCTGTCATGGCCACCCAAGACACGACAGTAAAGTACGGGCTCTCATGGCCACCCAAGACACCAACAGTAAAACACGGGCTCTCATGGCCACCCAAGACACGATAGTAAAGTACGGTCTCTCATGGCCACCCAAGACACCAACAGTAAAACACGGGCTCTCATGGCCACCCAAGACACCAACAGTAAAGACACGGGCTCTCATGGCCACCCAAGACACAGCAGTAAAATACGGGATCTCATGGCCACCCAAGACACAAATTAAACAATCAACCTCTGGGCATAACAAAATGCCTCCAGTAATTCTAATATCGAAAGTTCACTGCTCCTACGACACTACTAAGTGTCCCATGCATTTCTACTGTTAACTTTCCCTAGTCAGGGCCGAGATCCGGCTACTTTTCCCTACCTCTTGAAGCGTGTCACGACCGATGCTCGCTCTCCGGCAATACTCCAAATTTCCCGCTTAGCCTCCTCTTTCCACGGTAGGCGACACGGTCTACAATTATTACAATTTACACACTTTTTAAGTAAGCATGTGAAACCCGAATTTAAAGAATTAAACGCCCAAAATCATCCCCGACAATGTCGATCACTCCCAAACTTCCCAATTACTCGACATTTTCGATAATGGACTCGGAAAAGCCCGATTCGCCCGACATGGCGAATCTGACCGGGTTTTGAAACGCCCCTCCGGGGCTCCGAAAATTCCCGTTTTCGTTTCTACGTTCTTAGAATAATTCAAGGGTTCCTATGCACTCGACGGAATCGAATTCCGACTTCCGAGTAATTTAATTTGCGTTTAAAGTTTCTAACCCGTCAATTACAACTTTCACAATTTAATTCCAAATTTCGATCCGGGTGTGGATTAATTACTTGGGGAACGTTCTAAACCACCCGAACACGAAACCCGAACATGTGGGCCCCACCCGACCCCCTTTGGCCGTGGGTGGCTAGGCCGGTTTGGGGCCGGTCCACCAAGGTGGTGGCTGGTCCTAACTCCGGCCAGCCACCCTATAAAACCGGCCAGCCACCATACACGGTGGCCGGAGCTCCCCCGAACTCCGGTCACCGGAAAACGTTCATCTCTTCGCTCCAAAACACCTCCAACAAACCCCAAACCTCAACTCATCCATATTCAACTCATTTCAATCCAAACCCTAACTTTTAAATTTAACAAAACGAGAATCGGTTAGGTGCTCAACGTAGAGAACGTCGATGTGAGCTCGATTCTTTTATCGTTGAGACGATCCACCGGTTTGATCGCCGGGAAAATCCAAAACTTCTAACACCTCCTTCTCTTTTCTCTTCTTCTTCTTCTAACTTCCCTTTCTCTCTCCAAAACTCCATTTTTTACAAGTTTTGTAATACTTAATTACAAAACTAACACTAAAAGTAGTCTTCTCTTGTCTTGTCCAATAACCTAACACCACCGCATTGGTGACATGTGGCAAGTGGGTCCCACACCTAAGCCGTCTCGGGCCCCGAACGGACACTTTTTCCAAGAAATTACGAAACTTCACGGGCTACAAGGAAACGGCTCAACTAAGATCGCTGCGACGACGGCTAAGCTTTTTGGATCCAAAACGACCTCGAATGGACCAAAACGTCGCTCCGTTGACTTTTCCAGCGAAAAGTCAACATTTCCCAAATTGGTCAGAAAGTTGCCCTGAGTCCCCCCGGAACTCACTTTGGTCGATATCGGGGTCAACTTAAGTCCAGTATGACCCTCGGGGTCAAATTTAGGTTCATTTAAGTGTTTGTCCAAAATTTTTAAATTTTCCTGTTTTTTGCCGATTTGACTGGCGTTGACCGGGAGTGGTTCTTACAGGTTCCCTATCCGATTTGTACCACTGTAGAGGACAGTTTATGTTAAGGAATGCAAACCTTAATTTTGCACAGTCAGAAATACGGTTTGATCATCCGATTTGACCCATTTTACATGCTCTAATAACGATTTCAATTTTAGCAAGGCTGAGATAATTTTATGGGTAAATTTTATAAAACCGAATACAACATAGTTAAAAAACGTTTCGTCCGGCCCTTTCAAGTTTTCAAAAATTATCACTGCCTATTTTTCTATCCAAAATATGTTAATATTTTGTAAAATGATGAAAAAGCCGTCGTTTTTATAACATTAATATCAATCGTGACTTTCAAATATTTACAAAAATATCATTTTATTTCCTTCATTTTTTAGAATAAAGAAGCACTTTTATTACCACAAAAAAGAGCTATAATAAAAATACCATTTTATTTCCTTCATTAATTTTTTTCCTTTTTATATTAGATTTATTTTTAGTTTTTTTATAAAACAAAACTGCAAGAATACGGAAACAAATACACTCACTAATATTTTTTTTCTTTTCTTTATTTAATTTATTTTTAAAAATCTATCTATCCTTTTCAAAACAACATCTATGTATATTGAAATTAGATTTGTGAGGGGAGAGAGACGGCTCAACTCAAGCAAAGGAATAGAGAGGGGAGGTGGGGGATGAGAGATGGGTGACGAGGCACCGGACCTCGACCTCTTTTTTCGACGAGCTAGGCACGGCGGCAAGCCGTGTTCATCGTTCTAATTAAACCCCATCGTCGACGAGATACTTTCTCCTCCACATCAGGTTCATAACCAGATCCTCCAGGCTCAACCCTATCTTGGGTTAAAGCTTGGAACAATTCATTTTCTAGTTTTTTTTGTGAAGTATAGTTTGCTGGTAAAATTATAGGATTTTGATCCCAAGAGGAGATCATCACGAGTTTTGAATTTTTGTTTTGAATTTGGAGAACTCGGGCCGAACTCTAGATCTGGGTTTGTTTTTGAAGTCGTGTTTGATTTTTTTACAGATCTGATTTTCTTTCTCATCCATTTTTATCTATATATGTAAGTGATAATCGTGTATACTTGTATGCGGCTTTATGAAGTCTACCCTAATTTTATTTACCAGAGATGTTGAGTGTCAGCGTAGGAGGACGATGTTTAGAAAGACACTAACGTTGAAGTCAGCGTCTCTTCCTACCAAAGTCGATCCAAGTTCCCGAGTCAATCAGAGGATACCATATGGCATTGAATTCGAAAATAAATGATTGTTGATACAAGCTAAAGAAATAATTGTATCCTCCCCCCTCCCCCCCCCCCCCTACCCCCCTTCTATTTTCTCTCAATTCTTCCTTCTCGTTCAGCGACAACAACGAGTGAAAAGAAAGAGGACTTTCACTAATAATTTCTCGACTAATGCTCGACGAAGATAATTTCAGTACTTTCATACATATACCGTGAGATTCATTTCAACCTTATTACCAAGTACCAAATTTGTAGTCTTGTATTAGTTCTAGTTATGTCTCTACCCATTCCATCTCTAGTGGCCCTAGTGTATCCCAAAGAACATTTGGATTGATGGTTCTTAGAAGAAAATTAAAAGTTATAATGTCTAGTGGGCTTCATCACTCAAAAAACTCGGTGAAAGGAACAACAAGATGGCACAAACATTTAGGTTGTTATCACAATAACTCGAACTCAAGCTCGAAGCACAAGAGCTGGAAACAGTTAATCGTCATAGGGGGGAGTTAACCCTATGTTGAAAAGATTTAATATTTCTTTTATTGTAGACTTTTTTTTTGATAAGCTAAAGAATTTTATTAAGCAAATGTTCTATAAAAAAAATAGAACAAAGCAGGAAGAGATCCAAAAAAGACTTTTTCCGTCAACCAATACAGCTACCAAGAGCAGAAAACAGAACCAGAACATAACAAGACGTAAAAAAAACGCCTTGCCTAATTCTTTTTCGGGTTCAAACAAGTAAACCGGTTAGATACCGAGACAGGGGATAGGTTTGGAGCAGAAGTAGGTTCTCGTCCCTCGGAATCCTGATCAAGAGCTAAGGAAAAAAAATCTACAGCTTTTCTACCAACCTTCGAACTGTAACTCCAGTTGCCCGAGCTACCTTTTTTTGGCTACATTCACCAAGAAATAACCCGTTTTATCCCCTTTTTCAGCAGAAGTCTTGGCTCTCGTCTGATACACTACCACTGGTTGTGCAATCACCTTCGCCCAGGCCTTCTTAGGGCGACCACGTCGTTTCGGCTCAACCACCGAGATTGGTTTTTGCAAGGCTTCCTTCCACAGGCTTCCTTGGGAACCAATCTCCACAATCGAACCAACGCCTCGAAACTGATCGTCTTGACCCGAACCCATCACTGTTGGAACCGAGTCGGTGTCTAGTCGCTTAAAAATTGAAACCAATTTTGGGTCTTCTCGGGCCAACAGAGGGGCCTTGACTATTGAGCCAGCTGAAGCAAGCCCATGAACCAGGCCCGGTTCAGATGAGCCAACAATAGGCCCAGGAAACAGGCCCGGTTCTGGACCCAACTCTTCCCGCAGCCCATCCTCGTGCCCAGAATCGTCGCAACCTCGGATCGCAGACGGAATCGCATCCTTGATGCGCGGCTCAATCAAAGCAAAATCAGGATATTTTCCAAATCCTTGATTCAAATTCGAAACATCGTGATCCAAGGGAATCCCTGAAATCAAGGGATCGACGACTAAAACAGATCGTGGAAGCTCGCCGACAATCTGCTCCGCCGTCGACGGGACCGTCGCTGGAGAGGGTATGGCCAGACAAGGCTTGGCTACCCCTCTTGAACGCTCCATCCCTTCGTTTTCTGTCTGACCGAGATCACCGGGGCTGGAAAACGCAGCATCACGCGAAACAGAGCATGTGCTCTGTTTCTCAATCACGACTGGTTCAGACACCACGGAGTCCAACCTGCGCCGGGAAAACGCCACGAACAAGATGTGGCCCTGTACCTGTGTCCCGTTTAAGCTCTCCAATGCCCGGGAAGCTGCCAAAGGCGTCGTGAAATGGACGAACCCGAAAAATCTTCCCGTCCTGTTTGCACGCTTCCGCAAAGAGAAAGACGAAATGTCGCCAAAAATGGAGAACTTGTCCCGAAACCAATCTTCCGAAACAGGATAAGGTAGGTTTCGGACGTAAAGCTCAGTATCACTCACTTCAAAATGCGTCGGAGATCGACGTCGGCGAGCAACAGTTCCTCCCGTGCCTCCGGCCAATTGCTCCCCTAATCTTGTGCTTCTTTGACATTCAGAATCTTCAAGTTGCTCCTCATTTCCAAAAACTTTGTTCGGCCCAAAGTCTTCGTAAATATATCAGCCTTCTGATGTTCAGTGTTGATATGTTCGATCTTGATCTCCCCCGACTCCACGCACTCCCTGATAAAGTGATATCGAGTGTCGATATGCTTACTTCGGTTATGAAACACCGGATTCTTACTCAACATTATCGCAAACTTGTTGTCAATTTTGAGGCTTACTGGCTCCGGCTTTCTCCCCAACACTTCTCCCATCAACCGTGACAACCACAACCCTTGACAAGCTGCGGCTGTAGCTGCTACATACTCTGCTTCACAAGACGATAAGGCTACAACCTTTTGTTTATGAGAAGACCAAGTTATTAGGCTTGTTCCTAAGAAAAAAGCCGAACCCGAAACACTCTTGCGGTCATCGATATCCCCCGCATGATCACTTAATATTCTTTTGACAGCAGCAAGATGTAATGTGGTGGGTGCTTCCATGAATCGACTCACTACCCCAACCGCATAAGTGATGTCAGGTCGTGTATTTGTAAGGTACCTTAAGCTCCCAACCAGACTTCGAAACATTGAGACGTCCACAGCTTCTCCTTCCTTCTTACTTAACTTCAATCTAATTTCCATAGGTGTCTGCGATGCATTACACCCTTTCATCCCAGCAATGTTCAATATCTTTTCAGCATAACTTGCTTGGCACAATGTAATTCCAGAACCTGTTTGTTTAACTTCTATCCCCAAATAATATGCCAACAACCCCAAATCGCTCATTGAAAATGTTTCTTTCATTTGACATTTAAAAAATTGAATATCAGTTACCTCACGTCCCGTGATTATCAAGTCGTCCACATAAACTCCCACAATCACCAATGCTCCTCCATTTTCTTTTGTATAAACCGCATGTTCAGTGGACCTTCTCTTGAAACCAAGGCTTTCAAGGCTTTTGTCAAGCTTTGAATTCCAAGCTCGAGGAGCTTGTCTCAACCCGTACAAAGCTTTTCGCAACTTCAACACAGAATTTGGGTTAGATTCATCAGAAAAACCTTGAGGATAAGATACATATACCTCTTCATTCAATTCTCCGTTAAGAAAAGCCGATTTCACGTCCATATGATGGACCTCCCAACCATTATGAGCAGCAATAGAAAGGATCAAACGTACAGTCTCCAAACGAGCTACCGGGGCGAATACTTCTTCAAAGTCAATTCCGGCTCGTTGGGCGTATCCCTTGGCTACAAGCCTTGCTTTGTACTTGACTATTCTGCCTTCAGAATCCTTCTTAACTTTAAATATCCATTTCAGCCCAATTTTTTTGTGACCAGGTGGAAGAGTGGCTTTCTCCCAAGTATTGTTGTCTACGATACTTTTCATCTCTTCCTCCATTGCTGCCCTCCATTTCTTATCTTTCAAAGCTGCTTCTGTGGATTCTGGTTCTTCAGAGGTTAGTAGACATAGTGCTGTAAATTCAGTTCCATCTATTTCAGTTGTTGTCTCATAGATATCACGCAAGGAGCGTTCTTTGAGAGGTTCTTCTGAGGTATCTGAACTTGTGCTTGACCGCGTGGGACTAATGGATCCTCCCTCAGCTTCTTCATGTTCTTCTCTTACTGTAACTTCTTCATCCCATTCCACAATAAAACTCCCAAGTGATTCTTTTTCAATATCTTTCTCCAAGTTCCAGTCCCATGCTTTCCCTTCTTCAAAAACAGGATCTCGACTCACCATTAAACGTTTGGTAAGAGGATTATAGAATCGATATGCTTTGGTGCCTGCTTCATAGCCAATAAATACAACTCGAACACTTCTATCATCAAGCTTAGAGAGATGAGCAGAAGTTACCTTGATGTATGTGACACACCCAAACACCTTAAGGTGGTGTATGTTTGGCTTCCTTTCATTCCAGACTTCATACGGTGTTTTACCCATCACGCTTCTTGTCATGGTGCGATTCAAGAGATAAACGGCTGTCATTACCGCTTCTCCCCAAAATCGTCCCGGTAGATTTTTGTTCTTCAGTAGACATCGTGCCATTCCCACTATGGTTTGGTTCCTTCTTTCGGCTACCCCGTTTTGCTGAGGGGTTCGTGGAGCAGTTAAGTACCTCATGACTCCATGATCATCACAGAATGAGATAAATTCGCCTGAAAGAAATTCGCCACCCCGATCCGTACGTAATGCTTTTAATTGTTTCTCTGTCTCCACCTCTGTTCTGCTTTTCACCTTCTTAAAAGCCAGCAACGCTTGATCTTTGGTTCTGATCATCACTACCCACATGAACCGTGAATAATCATCCACAAGGAGAAAAAAATATCGATTACCTGATGGTGTTGCCGGACTGATTGGCCCACACAAGTCTGAATGAACTAGTTCAAGTTTCTCCTTTGCTCGATAACTCGAGGTTTTTGGGAATGGTACTCGCCTCTGCTTCCCGACCAGACACGCCTCACAAAGTTGTTCCGGGTGATCGATTTTTGGAAGCCCAATAGTCATCCCTTTCCTTGCCATCTCTTTCAATGTATGAAAGCTCACATGCCCGAGCCTTGCATGCCACAACCAACTAGCTTCTTCATACTTTGTCAATAAGCACACCGGGTTAGCACATCTCAACTTCAGTATATAAAGACGATTCAATGATCTCTGTACTTTGATCATCAATTCTTTTTTCTGATCATAGACAGAGAGCCACCCATTTTTAATAATCACCGTGCAACCTCCTTCATCAATTTGGCCCAAACTAATAATATTTGACTTTAGTTTTGGGATCAGATACACACCTTGTAAGGCTTTGTGCTCTTCTTTCATTGCTTTAAGCAACACAGTGCCACACCCTTTGATTTCCACCATTGAACCATCTCCAAATCTGACATAACCTTTCACTGTTTTGTCGAGGTATGCGAACACATCTTCCCTCCCCGTCATGTGGTTGCTAGCCCCGGTATCTAAATACCAAGTTTCGTTATTCATCTTTCTACCTTCTCCCAAGTCAGGTTGAACTGCACTTTCATTGAGCATCACAACTTCTTCTTTCCTGGTTTGACATATCACCGTCATAAGTAGAGCAGGCTCCTCATCTTCATAATGCTCAACCAAGTTCGCCTCGTCTTTGTCTCGCCTCTTGCATTCAAATGCATAATGCCCATAGTTGGCACAATTATAGCACTTGATGTTCTCCTTGTCATGTCTCTGAGGTCTAATTTGTGACCCACTTCTCCAGTTGTTTCTGCCGCGACCTCGTCCACGGCCAAAACGAGCACTCGATCCTTCATTACTCTTGTTCCCTTTGACAGGCATGGCTTCCCATTGAGATTTTGTAAGCAAAAGTTGCTCACCTTCCTTCTCGCTCCTTCTACCTTTCATTGAGAGCTCGTAAGCTCTTAATCTCCCGATTGCTTCAGCCACTGTCATATTATTCATATCCCCCCATTGCTGAATGGTACTCACAATGGGAAGGAGATAATCTGGAACTGAGCGGAACATCTTCTCCACAATGACCTGCTCTGTCATTTCACATCCGAGAGCTCGTATCTCGTTCACCATGTTAGTCAGTCTTAAAGCAAATTCACCAATAGGTTCAGTTTCTCCCATAACTAACCTGTCAAATTCTCTTTTCAATAAGAGAACATTTGCGGACTTGACTCGTTCCTCACCTACATGCATGTCTCTGAGAGCTTGCCAGGCTTCTTTTGCCGTCTTCTTCTCGGCGACAGACATCATTACAGCATCGGGAATTGCCTGAGAAATCACAGCCAAGGCATTCTTGTTCCGTTCCTCCGATACTGCTTCGTCGCCTTCTATCGCTCCCCACACTCCAAGAGCATCCATTAGTATCTTCATCCTTGCAGCCCAAACGCCATAGTTACTGTCAGTCAGAATCGGGTAAGTGACCGGCATTCCTCTAGTTTGTGTTCGTGACGTTGCTGCTGTTTTCGAACCACCACTCTCCATATCAGCCATGAAAAGCTTCTCGGGCTCTGATACCAACTAGCTGGATCGGAACCAGGCTCTGATACCAATTGTGGTTTGAGAACCAAACACACAAAGGATAAAAATAAAGATCAGAAGCTTTAAACAAGGCCAAAATATTGAACTCCAGAACTTGATGTTTCTGGTTCTTTGATACTCTATTTATATAGGATAAAACATAACCAACTGAGTAAGTTAGGGACAGTTATCCCTTAAAACTAGGTAACTAAAAACACAACAACTTGTGACAGTATCTAACTCTAACAAGTTGACTTATTCAGAAACACTAAAACAAAAGAAACACAATTAACATCAAAGCACATGATTAACACCAACAAAATCCCCTTCCTTTGGTTCAGGAGTAGCAGTGTCGACCTCACCGGACAACGGACTCCGTCTTTCCATTGCAGCAGCCGTGCGAGACAACGGACTCCGTCTTCCCGTTGCAGCATCCGTGCGAGAAAGCTTGCCCCGGCGACGGTCCTTTTTCTGCGCACCACCTCCAACAGGGCTGACCTTAGACTGATGCTTGGCTGGAACAATGGACTGGAACTCTCTGTATAATGACAATAATCCTGAGCAAAAAGCCAGAAATTCATCAAGGCCACCGGGAATTGACTTCCGGCCAGCGAGAGGGTGAATTGGCTTCATCTACAAGTCCACTAAGACTTGCACTTTGACGATGTTAAAGAACAATCTACACTAAGAAGTCAATTTATTATAGACTTAAAAGCGTACACCAACTTGAAATCTGACAATTAGCTTTAGGAGAATGTCATGGTGATATACATGGCGAACGAAATAAACAAAAACCATCATCTATCGACATTGGTGGGAGGCGGTCCGGTACGAGCCAAAATGGACCATGAATAAAGACACTCAATCCAACAATAGGTGTAGATTTAATGCAATTGGTACATACAACTCATCTCCAACATTATTATCAATGAGCCAGGGTTCTAGTTTTTGTTCACTACTAGAAAGATTTACACATCCTACCAAACATTGAGAAAAATAATGCAAAAAACCAAAGCAAGAGAATATATGGTTGCTGAATGGGATGAAGTGAATGCCAAACGGGATGTATAATAGGAGAAAGATACATCTCAAATGACGATAGATTAGCTCGCGGTTCATCATAGCCCAAAAGAACGGATCTTCACCCACGTAGATAAGTTAAGTTAATTAGCTAGTTATCTAAATTAGTACTTTATGTAGTTTCGTTTATGTACTTTTTTTCGATAACACCACGATTTTCCAATGTGTTAGTCTTTATTTTATGTAGTGTTCATTAAGATTTAGTATGTGATGTGTAATTAATGTTTACTGTGTAATGTTATATATGATGAATTGTGCAATGCAATTAAAATAATTTTTTTTTTACATTTACTTATGTCAACATCTTCTCATTATAAACATCAAAAAAGGTTCTGAAAATGGTTTGCCTACTCCAATTGCTATTTCTTCAGAAGATTTTGGAGTTGAGTCTGCGAAATTGGCTGCCTCTTGTGCTGGTGACGATTATGGTGTAGCCAAAGTAGGGGAAGGACAAGATGTGGAAACTTGTAGGGACTCTTTAACTCTTACGATCGTTGGTGGGGAAAAGGGGAGTGTGGAGTCGTTTGTGGCAGACTCTGATTTGATTTGTAATGGAGTTGTTGATGGGGGAGGCTTGAATGAACCTAGCTTACCTCTAGTTGATGCTGAGAGACCGAAAGGGGATAGTTATCTTGAACGTTGTATTGCTTTGGAAAGGGTTCAAACTGAGGAGGTTGTTGATATGCTTGGTTTTACTGACAATAAAGGTTGTTCGGGTTTCAAAAACTCTTCTAAAAGGAAAAGGAAGACCAAAGTGAACCAAACTACTAGGTTGTATGAAACTAGATCCAAGAAGAGGGCGGATCTTCTTCCTTTTAGTTCTGCTCCTATTCAGCCTGTTGGTTTCGGTGTTGGTCTTTCTAAAGCTCAGGTTGAAGCTAAGAGAATCTGGGCTTTTGGTAAAGCTATTGGGCTTAAGGCGCGTGATAGTGATTTGCAAGTTCTTGAGCAACTGGAAAAACTAGCAGAGGAGCGTTACCAGAGTGTGAACTTAGAGGCTGGTTCGGAGGATGATTTTGATGATTTAGAAGGAGTCTCTGATTCTGAAGGTCCTCTCTAAGGGGTTTTGTTTGTTTGTGAGTGCTTGGAGGTTTTGGGGAGGTCGTGATTTGCTGTAGTTTTTTCTCTTGCTCTCGTCTTCTGTTTGGTGTTGGTTTTAGGGTTGGTCTTCTCTTGTTAGTTTGCCTTGTTGCTGTGGTTGGAGTGTTTCTGCTTGGCTGGTTGGCTTTCGTAGGCTGGGTTTTTGTGTTGGTTTTGGTTGATCGTGTTGTGGGTTTTGTTTTGAGGCTGCGGTTTGTTTGTTGTTCTGTTTCAGTTGGTTGTCTTTTGTTGTTTGGTTTTTTTCTCGAGGCTGTTACAGTGCGCGTGTCTGTTCTTGTAGTTTCATATTCTCTTTCAATCTTTGAAAGGGGAGCATTTATATATCTTGCTTTGCTGATCAAAAAAAAAACATCAAAAATTACCATTTTTTATCAGCAAAGTAAATTTATAAAAATATATCTTTCAGAAAATGAAAGATGAGACCAATGGGTGGAGCCCTTGCATCTGAAGTACTAAACTAGTTTCGGCCTTAACAAGAAACATTAGAGTACTAAACAAGTCTCAGTCACAAATCAACCAACTGATCCTAAAAAGATTTAACTAGTACAAAGAAAAAGCATTCATATGAGAGGAATATCGGCGACCTAACAAGGGTGCAAACAAAACAATCAAGGTCTAATAATCATTAGGCACATAACAGGTGAATATGAAAATAGGTATAGAACCCAGAAATTACAACCATGAAGCATACAAGACTAAAAAGATCTACAACCCAGATTTTTCAGCCATTAAGCCCAAACAATACTTGATGCAACCGAAAACGCGCCCTGAGATGGTTGAACACACTATCTCATCAGGACCACCAACCACTCATACAAAGAGGATGACAGCCTCTAATAAGTCGACGAACAACACCGCAAACAACGAAGATAGATCCAGAGGACAATATCCACCATAACTCACTATACCTTAAAACCATATCTGAATAAATTCAAAAAAATAGACACGATTGCTAAAACCACTCACCGACGGCCAACACCTACAAAACGACGAACCCTTACCACTAAATTGAGAAGAAACAGATGAAAACCAAACAAATAATGATAAAGGGACAGAAAGGGAACAAAAACACTTAGTCATAAGCTATGGAGAGCAAGTAGGCACCGAGAGAAAACTAGCAGACCACGCCAAGCAAGGCCTTCTAGGCTTTGTTGACACCAAGTCGAATCCTCCACCCCCCCCCCACCCCCCCCCCCCCCCCCCCCCCCCCCACACACACACACCAAACCACAAACCACGAAAAAAAACAAGAAGGCCCAAGAGATGGAGGCCACCTAATGTCCATGTTCGACAAGGAGGCGAGTTGGTAATGAGATGAACCAGAAAGACGTCTGGCAAAGAACCCTTGAGGATGGGAGTCGAGCTTGGCCAGAAGATGTCGAATGACACCGTTCACGGTCGTACCACAGCGAGACTAGGCCACGACACCAAAGGATATCGCCAAGTCCAGATCTGAGGAAAACACATCAAGATCTGAATGTGTTCTTCAGAATAAGAACCCCAACGAGAAGACGAGAAGCCGACGAAGTGAGGAGGTAAAATCGGTCAGAGGGAGACATGAAGCTCCTGGGAGACGAATTTGGACGCACATCCAGATCTTAGCCTCAAGCATGGTTGTAAATGGCGCTAGGCGCTAGTCGGGGCCTAAGCGGATTTAATTTTTTTTTAATATTTTTAATTATTAATAAATATATATTACACAAATATACTAAAAAAATCAAAATATATATTATATTTGTATACTATAAAAAAATATCAAGTATCAAAGTACAAAAAAAAACTAAACCAAATAATTCTCTCATCTTTGTTTTAATAAAAATATAAATTATAATGATAAACCACCAAAGAATGACACCTCCCCTATTCTTTTTATCAAGAAATTCAAGACCATTACAAACATATTGTCTCTCTCAACTTTCTATCTCCTTTTGAATGTCCAATTTCACAAACTAGAGTCCTAAGTTTTCGACTAATCGGACGGGACGATGAGTCAGGTTGTTTTCAGATTTTGAGGCCTAGGCGGGGCTGCGAGTCGAGCGTTTTTACAGATGTTGGGGCCTAGGCGGGGGGCTAGGTAGACTAGGCGGGGACTTTTACAACAGTGGCCTCAAGAGACCGTGAGGCGAGGAGGGCGGATCAGCAACCGGTAGCCGGCAAAAGGAAGCCCGATCTACCCTCCCCGAAACCGTGTGGTCGATAACGACTACGAGCGAGAACCAACAGAACAAGAGCGAATATAAAAAGAAAGGAGAGGGAAGATAGTACACCACCGACGATAGTCATGACCAAAAGACACGGCCGTGGTCGATAAAGATAAATGAGGGGAGCGGCTAAAGAGTTTAGCTAGGATATTGATCAAGAGAGCTTTTGTTGGTTTGTAGTGCAAGTGTGTGTTTTTACCAAAATCAGCATTTTAATCGCCAAAACATAGCAGTGCAGAGCTTAGCATCCAAATATCTTTACTGGTCCATGATCTTGAACTGATGATTAAATCTTTAATCTGCTAGTCATATTTTGTATTTTAATGACTAAAACTAATTTGGTTTATAAAATTGCTCGTCAAATGCCAATACAGCAAAATGAGAAGAGAAGGGACACAACAAAAATCAAAATGAAAGGTCTAGACACCGACAAACACAGGTTGTTGCGGAAGGCTAAATCAGATCCAAAGTGTATTGTGAAACATTATTGTAGCATAATGTAACAATGTATCCAAAACGAGGATACAAAAACAGCTATTTTCTTGGTCGGTGACAATGGTCTAGCCAAGGTTTCAAGTCACTGGCTGGTCTGCTCCTGCTCCTGCTTCATAGTCAACTCAACAACCTTACAGGTAACAGCTAGATCTAGCCTAGCTAAAGAATAACACGAATGTGTTTGTTTTGTACTAGTTTACTTACATATGCTTCATTCAATGTTCGCCAAAGAGTTGGTTGCCACTAGTTATCATAATCAATGGAAACTGAAGATGGCGTATTTATGCACTACAAGTAATGTCTGTTCTACTTCTAATTCACAACAAAGAAAGGTTTACCTAACCAAATCCCATTACCCAACTTTATCTAAGGCTTTCAAATTTTAGATCACTCAAAACTCAACGGGGCAACAAATAAGAGTCTTTTAACAGACGAGGGAGATATTGGCAAAACTCTTTACCATCAAATACACATTAGGAATTCAACCTATAACACAATTGTTGAAACCTATAATACATAGTTATTGGAACGGTTACATTTTGAATCTATGACGTGATAGGCTAATCTTGTAAGTCAAATGGAATGACCAATATGTTTACGCATTATAAAGGCTCGTTCTCCCAACCGTGAGAACATGTGAATCTGAACTTTTTAGAGAAGTTACAAATTTGATTTATGACTGCAAGAGTCACAAAAGTCATCCGAAAGAGATGGATATACGTACATGTTCAGTGTCTAAAAAGAGTCCACGATTGAATAAAAGTGACATGTGTTAGTCTTAGTGCCCGTAGTTCAATCCTAAATGTCCAAATGTATATATCATCGTTAGCAATAAAATTAAAGCGGCTTTATATTACTTATGTGTTGGAGTAATATATCGATGTGTGCTCTGATCTATGACCACCATGCGAATAGAACCATAGATCGAGATAGATCACACTCGATGGGTCCCTAGTCAACAAAGCTTCACTAGAAGCGACTAGTATGAAAGATGGCTCTTTATGGCTTACGTTCTGTTAGTCATTGGAATGAGATTCCGGAGTCCGATCATAGATATCATGTGGGACATGATATTGGACGACCCGCCCTGAATATGTGCCATAGATTAAGTCATGAACACATTCAGTGTTGTAGCTTGTCATGTATCCTTAGACCAAGGAGTTTTTGTGATCGCTATGTAGTCAACAACTGAGTTTGACCTGAGCCTAACGTTGTCCGTAACAGGGCTTCCATAACGGCCAGGATTGGCTTGGGGACGGGCTACATGAGTGACACGAAAGGCGGCTAAGGGATTTATCCCTCATACTGAAGTATGGGAAAGATATCGGTTCTCGGCCGCTTGATCGAGAGTGACTGAAAGAATAGCATGGCCATGCACATGATACTGGGTATCATATCTTCAGTCATCTCACATATCAAGGAACGGTGATTGAGAATAATAAGGATGACGACTCTATGCCTTATCTCAATCAGGATATCGGAGATAAAAGGATAATGACAGGGACGACGGAAAGGTTAGAATCGACATGGTCGATTCGCTATGCAGTGTCAGGCAATACTAAAGTCTCGTTAGTTGCCACTTAAATAGGATCAAGTAAAATGGGATTTTACGTTGATCTATTGACATGCATAAACCTAAGGGTCACACCGGAGGATGAAACTCATTAACACATTTATGGAGAATGGCCAAAAGGGAGTTGTCTCGGGACATGACCAAAACTGGGTTTTGGGTCATGTGCCCGTAAGTGAATAGGACTTTACGGATCGAGACAAGGCTTGGAGTCTTGGGATTGATCGCGTCGGATAATGTTGGACATTTCCGGTATGGAAGGCTTGGAGGCGATGAGCGAATCACGGGACCTCGTTGGAAATGGCCACGGGCCATGTTCCAAGAGGCCCATGAAAGGCCCATGCAACCAAGGCCCATGGAACTAATTAATCAAGTCTTGATTAATTAGTACTAAGTAAGCAAGACAAAGATTAAGGTGTTGGTGATTCACCACCTAACCCAATCTTGTCTTGCCATACTTTGTCCTATTTACACCTTACTTGACACCATACTTGTCCCATGCCTTTAGTTGGACAAGTATGGGTTTTGTTATGTTTAAGTCATCTTTTTTCAACATAACAAACACAAGACAAGAATAGGAAACACATTTTCTCTCCCTCTTCCATGGCCATTTCGGGTTTGGCAAGCTCCCACCTCCATGTTTGTGTTCTTGAGTCCTCAAAGAGAAGAACTACGTGGCTTTGATTCCCATGTGGATACGTAGGCGTCTTGGAGACTCAAGTCAATCATTCGTTAACCGGTGTTCTTGTTTTGGTAAGAAATAGTGCTGAATTTTTCTCTTGTGAATCCATTCTTTGTTAGTTGTTTCATGGTTTTAATCGTCTCTTGGTTTTCATTGATTTTCCGCTGCGAGTTGGTTCATCTCCAACCCTACCTCGAGACCCAACAACATGTTGGTCACAGCAGATCAATACCATATCACTCCATCGTCTCAGGCACTCAACTCCATCAACACAATTCTCGTTCCCAAATCTGTTATTGAGCTCTGCACCATCGTCTGGAAATGGAGGAACCAAATGAAGTTGAGCGGAGCAATGTGGGTATCATGAGAGCCCTTGTCCTCAGAGAAGACCCTTGTGCAAAGGTGACATCTTTTTTAATTTTTCTTCTCTTCATTCTCAGCTCTGTAATCTGCTGTTGCATTTGTTGCAGGATTTGGATGATCCGGAGATTCCTACGGGCTCGTGATCAAGACATCGACAAGGCATCAAGGCTACTCCTAAATTACCTCAAGTGGAGGCGTGAATTCACGCCTAACGGATCCATATCAGCAGCAGAGATCCCAAATGAATTGGCCGATGATAAGATGTTTGTGCAAGGTCATGACAAGAAGGGGTGTCCCATTGTCGTGGTCTACGGTGGGAGGCACAAACACAAAAAAGGCGGCCTAGAGGAATTCAAGCGTTAGTTCATCAATTCGTTACAATTTCAAATAGTTGAAATTTCAATTATAGTTTTATATTCTAACAGTTGATGTCGTTGTCTACACTATTGACAAACTATGCGCCAGGTAGGGATGTATGAGCAACGATGTCGTGTTTTGGGTACGGTTTAGTTGATCATGTGGTTGACTGTTTAAATTGCAGGATGGATGAGGGACATGAGAAGTTTGTAGCCATTGGAGATCTGCAAGGATGGGGTTACGGTAACAGTGACATCCGTGGATACCTCGCAGCGCTCTCCATCTTGCAGGAGTGTTACCCGGAGAGGCTGGGCAAGCTCTTCGTAGTCCATGCTCCTTACATATTTATGACTGCCTGGAACATTGTCTATCCCTTTATAGACAACAACACCAGACAAAAGGCAAACCTTCAATCCAGAACCTACAACATTACATATTATATGTTTTGTTTGGACAGATGTCTTGGGTCTTTGTCAACTCTTACATATTAAAATCTTCATAGACGATGGATATTTTGTTAGTTGACTCAAACTTATGTTATATCGGTCTGTTGTGTTGCAGATAGTCTTTGTTGAGAACAAAAAAAATGAGTTGTACTCTACTTGAAGATATCGACGAGAGCCAGCTGCCGGAAGCTTATGGAGGCAAACTTCCGCTCGTTCCTATACAAGATGCCTAAATCTTTTTACCTTTTGTATCAGACATCTCTAGCCATAGTTGGTCAAATAATTCTCTTACCGTTTATCAGTTAGTATGTTCATATATACATACGATACTAAATAAGTTTAAAATTTTATTTGTATTCATCACTTGATTGACATTCAGTAACATATCAAAATTATTATTATTTAGTAAAATAGATATTTTGTTTATCATATTCTTTCCAAACTTCACATACAAATTAGAGTCTGAATTTAGATGGTAAAGAAAAATTAACATATTTTTTTGATAATGATAGATTGGTATTATAAATAGCAAGTGTTTACAAAGCGGAATAACCATAAAACACCGGAAAATAAATAACATAAGTGAAGTAAGTTCCCGCAATGGAGGATACTCGGATAGAAAAGTAAAGTGCTCAAGACATCGACTACCTCCTAAAGGCGCCTGGAAGGTGATACCGCAGTAGTGTCTGATGACACCGATATAGCGAGTCCAGACTGGCGGAAGGTAGGGCAGAGCAGGCCCCTTACCGTTAACGAATAGTGGTGGACAAGGAACTTCCCTAGGTTGTCAGGATGCGTCGTCATCCCTTGAGTGATAATGGTACGACTCCAAAACGAGGGATTGCTGGCCTCCGAGCTGGTAGGGAAGTACCATGCTGGTTCTTGGTGGTACTGCTACCACCTTACGTCCAGGGGGGCGGTACAACCGACCGACCCCCCTCTGGACCTCGTCGAACTCATTCCGCGAGGCGAGGGTGCTTAGAGCCCCCCGCCGCTACTAATGCTCCAACTGGTCGAGTAGACCCCCTCTCCGGACACTTCCTCCCTGTAGAATCTCTCGAGAACCCGCCCCTGTTTGACAAAACAGATCCAGCCCCGTTTAAGGGACCCGACCCTACGACAATCGACTCATCCGAGGATCCGACCCTTAAAACCGGACTCCGCCCAACATTATTAAATTGACCTGGGCATATAGACCATGTGCCTGGGCCCGACCCATACTCAGTCAAAAAGCCCAGTTGCTCCCCCTTGGACCTGTTCCACCCCCATTACGTTGGCCGGCCTGACTTGTCAAATAGGGCCTCGGCCCAAGGACAAGGCCTGGATGCCTAGCCCACTCGATCCGTCCGGGAAAGCTCCGGCCAATCTCTTTCCCTCACGCCGTCGTCAATGGGATTGTTCTCGCTCCGATCTCGGATCCCAGATGGATGCCGCCAGCCGTCCATGCCCCCGAGGCTGCATCAGCAACCGGCCCTGAGTTCACCGACCCCCTTTTCCCCTGGAGATCGGCGTACCTTCTTTCTCTTTCCTGCTGCCGAAGAAAACACCCCCAGATCCCCTTGCTCCGTCCCTCCTGAGATCGGTGAAAATGGGCGAGAGATCTTAGAGGTTCACGAGACAACGAGGGAAGAGAGTACCAAAGTGAGAGATCCACCGTACCTTCTGCAGAAACCCCGCCGCTCGACTCACAATGATTACCAGACACAAAGATAGTTCACGCCACCATGTATTCGCGAAACCCTAATCATAGAGAAGAGTCGCGTTTGTTTTTGTAGATATTACTAGAAATACAGTATTATCCACTCAAAAAAAATAAGAAAAATTAACATGGTTTTATGGAACAGGATGTGAATTTATGTCAAGGAAATAAATATTACCGAAAATTGACGTTGACATTTATCTAAAAGAAAAAATGGAGTGCATAAGAGTAGAGGTGCGGAGTGTTGGGACATTTCTGGAAACATTGTGAGCGACGGTCCACTGTGATTTCCTCCACTACAAAATTGCAAGTTTTCGTTCCAAGAAGAGGGAAAATTCAAATCATGTCTCCGAGAGAATGAAATTTCCCCTTTCGCGCAACTGCTCAAACCCTTCTCTGCAAGTATCTCTTCTTCCCGCACTCTCTGCTTAATTGTGCTCCCATGGCGCACGTTAGCCAGCTCCCCTGCGACGGAGACGGCGTCTGCATGATCTGCAAGCTTAAGCCCTCCCACGACCACACTCTCACCTGCAACCTCTGCGCCACCCCCTGGCACCTCAATTGTCTCCCCTCTCGCCCCGAAACCCTACTGCCCTCCATCCACTGGCACTGCCCGGACTGCTCCCCTGCGCCACTCGATGCCTCCAATCCGCCGCTCAATGCCGATTCCGGCGCCCTTGTGGCGGAGATCAGGGCGATCGAGTCCGATGCGTCGCTGACTGACAAGGAGAAGGCCAAGAAAAGGCAGGACCTCATGAGCGGCGGTGCGCGATCGTCCGCTGGTGGTGATGGGCAGTCGGAGGGTTTGAATATGAATGGAGCCGAAGGTGTTCTCAACCTCCTGGACGGAAGCTTGAACTGTTCTGTTTGCATGCAGCTGCTAGAGAGACCAGTCACGGTTGGTGCTTGGGCCTTTGATCAATTTATCTTACTCCCAGTCTCTGATTGTTTGATTTTTACATTGCATAGAGAATTATAAACTATTGCATTTGCTATGCGATTTGGGTTTATGGTAATTGTGATGTCCAATACAACAAGTGTCATTTTTCTTCAGCCTCTGCTTGGGCTTGGCATTCTTCTAGAGAATCCTTACTAAAACATGAATTTTATGGTTTTGGTATATCTTTACCATGAATTTTTTTTTACCACTAGACATATATACTAAAATAGAGTTGACAAATTGAAACTGTATGACTGATTATAAATCGTCTTAGTTCCATGTATGGCTATAAATTGGTTTCTGGATCACTTTTTTTGGTTTGATCGTTTGTCATGTGTTATTGTTTCAGACTCCTTGTGGGCATAATTTCTGCCTCAAGTGCTTCCAGAAGTGGATTGGGCAGGGAAAGCGCACTTGCGCCAACTGTCGCCATAGAATCCCAGCCAAGATGGCTAGCCAACCTCGAATAAACTCAGCGCTTGTAGGTGCTATCCGAATAGCAAAGATGCCTAAATCTGTAGCTGCGGGAGGCCCACCAAAAGTTTATCACTCTGTTCAGAATCAAAACAGACCTGATAAAGCATTCACCACTGAGCGGGCGAAGAAAGCGGGAAAGGCTAATGCTTGCAGTGGAAAGATCTTTGTGACAATCCCACCTGATCATTTTGGACCAATTCTTGCCGAGAATGATCCAGACAGGAAGCAGGGTGTATTGGTGGGAGAATCTTGGGAGGATAGGATGGAATGCAGACAGTGGGGTGCCCACTTTCCTCATATTGCAGGGATTGCTGGGCAATCCAAATACGGTGCCCAGTCAGTGGCTTTATCTGGAGGCTACCAAGATGATGAGGACCATGGAGAGTGGTTCCTTTACACAGGGAGGTATATTCTTGGTTGCTTTTATATTCATGTGCATGAATTGTTTGCTTCTTTCTACAATTCATCGTAAGCTGTAGTGATTGTTGACTAACTAGCTGCCTGTCAGAGCATTTCAGCCAGCCTCTATATGTGTGTGTTCTATGTATATTTCTTAAAATACGCTGCATCATCTAACCAATAGATATGCGCTGCAAAATTTGCTCTTCTGTATAGATATACATATACTTGTTTGCAAAGTGGCCATTGTGTGATTCCTATTATGCAAATTCATGTGTTTTAATTTGTCGTTCTTGAAAATGTCTGCTGCTTTTATGTATGTATGATGTTCATGTCTTCCTTGTGTTTCAACTAGTCTTTCATATTTTGATTTCAAATGCGGAACAGTGGTGGGAGGGACCTTAGTGGCAACAAACGCACAAGCAAGACACAATCTTTTGATCAGAAGTTTGAAAAAATGAACGAGGCTTTACGAGTGAGTTGTCGACAAGGTTATCCTGTCCGAGTGGTGAGGTGAGTCATGCTTCGAAATTTTCTGCTTTGCATTACGTATATGATACCCAGATGACTAATCCTGGTGGGAAAATTTTCTACTGATAAATAAACACAACCTGTTCTTTCCAATATCATTCTGTTTTTTTACATTTTGTATGGATTATTCAAATAAGTTTTTGCATACCACAGTTCATTAATGCATTGTTGCTATCAGCCAGCCAATGCATAGTGTTGTATTAGTTTCTTTACGGCTGTTATATTTATGTTTTCCTGAGTATAGTCACTCCACATCTACAGTGTCCACTCGATATAAAGATGTTTCCAGCTGCTGATTGATGAAAAAATTTGAGAAATTTGCATGGCATTTTAGCCAAAGTATCTACTGCTATCTGAAAAATTCTATCTACATTTTGATGGGCAGGTCTCACAAAGAGAAGCGCTCCTCTTATGCTCCAGAATCAGGAGTTCGCTATGATGGGGTTTACAGAATCGAGAAATGTTGGCGCAAAGTGGGCATACAAGTATGATAGTATCCAGTATTATCGAATTCATTTAAGGTGATTGCTTTTAGCTAAGGTTTGGATGTTGAATGTTTGCTCTTTGATCTATTGTATTAGGGGTACAAGGTGTGCAGATATCTTTTTGTTCGATGCGACAATGATCCTGCCCCATGGACAAGGTTTGCTCTCACTATCTCTCTCTCCCCCTCACACACACACACATTCTTACTGGGCCTAATTTTTATAAGTCATCTGTAGTGATGATCATGGGGATCGATTGCGTCCTCTGCCAGCCATTAAAGAATTAAAGAATGCCATTGACATCATCGAAAGGAAAGGAACTCCAGCCTGGGACTACGATGTAAGCTGGTTATGCTGTTCTAGTTGATAAATGAGCCATCTCTCTCTCAAGGATAAATTTTCTATCAATAGATCCCGCCTTCTACTAATTTCCCAATAGGTTAATGCCTGAATAAGCCAAACGTTAACTAACTAAAACTAGTGCAGTTCATTCTTACCAAACATAATATGATCCATTTTAATTTTCTCTTCAGAATGAAAAAGGTTGTTGGATGTGGAAGAAACCTCCACCAGAGAGTAGAAAACAAGGGGATGATGAAGTTCCAGAAGAGGGAAAGAAGAAGAGGAAGCGCCAAAGTAAAAATATGTCCATTACGGAAAGGCTTCTTAAAGGCATGACTTTGTTACCTCATTCCTGCATACAATATGAATTCTTTGTGCTTCTAGACATCTAGATTTTACTGTTAGAGTATCCTGCTTTATCTGTTGTCTTGTTCTATGGGAAAGATCTGATTACGGGTGATTCAATTTACAGAGTTTAGCTGCTACATATGTAGCAAAGTGATGAGTCTCCCTATCACTACCCCGTGTGCTCATAATTTCTGTAAGGCTTGCTTAGAGGGTGCTTTTGCTGGTCAAAGTTTCACGAGGCAGAGGACTTGTGAAGGCAGACGAACATTACGAGTACAGAAGAATGTGATGAAATGCCCATCCTGTCCGAATGACATATCAGAATTTCTTCAAGACCCACAGGTATACAGTCAGATATACTACACCAGTACACCCCCTTTGATTCATAAACTTCAGTTGAAGTATACAATATGACTTCAGTTAGCTTCTCAGTTTCATTAGTTAACTAAGAAGATTTTCAAACATGTTTTGAATTTCCAATTTTTTGATGTATGTATGATTTTGAAACATCGTAGAGCAAGCATGCTATTATTTCCTTCAGCTGTGATGCAAATTTTAAGAACTTGCAAACGATTTCTTAGATAATATCGAGTTTCTGTGCAGGTTAATAGAGAATTGATGGGTGTGATAGAATCACTGCAAAGCAAAACTGCTGATATGGAGGAAAACGAAGAATGCAGTGAAGAAACTGATGACACGCCGGAGAAAGATGATACACCTCAAATAATGGAAGTTTGTGATGATGCAATTGAGGAAGATGTAGAGGATGCCAAAGAGAAAACTTTGGAGGCAAAAACAGATGAGAAACTGAGTGCTGAAGTTGGGCATGCTACACATGACAAGGAATCTCAAGCAGCTGCAAGTGAGAGTGGAAAGAGGCTAACTCGCCGAGGAAAGAAGGCCATTAGCAGGAGTTGCCCAGAACCGTTGGACGTTGCCCAGGTTATGACCCGAAGCAAGAGAGCTAAAATTGAACTCAAATAAACTAAACATCCCCAGCCAAAGCCTGAGTTGTGTGTGTTCAAAATGAGAGTCAGTGCTTGTTTTTACTTTATTCCCTTTTTAGTGGTGGAAAAAAAGCCAAAATGGAAGCAGGGAAATCCTAAAATTTACTGTTTTTGTAGTTATATATGTATGCACTTCAGAATATTATGGGTGCTTTAGTTGTGGAATGTTTGTGAATAGTATGATACCCTCTCCGTCTAAGGTAATGAGTTGGGTTCGGGTCGGGTCATTATTGTATCCTGACCCGACTTGATATCTGTCAATACCTATGTCCGTCTGAAGCTTGTTTTATTCTGCCTATAATTTTAGTTCAGAAAAATAAAGTTCTCTGAGGATATTGTCAACTTGATCAAATCCTCCCAAATATACCCGACCCGACTCTTGGGGTCCCCTTGGGGTGGGGTGATTTTGTCTTCCCCATTTCGGTTCATGAATAATATTATGGGATGGCTCTTTTCCGCTGGCATAATTTGCATATGGGCTTTTGGCTCGATGGATAGTCCTTTGTTATGGGCTTGGGCTGCAAATTTTGCTTTTGAGCTCATTTTGGGTTGACATGGCCCATTGATGGGTTTGACCAAACACTGAAGGACATGTTTAAAAGCAAAATCATAATATGAAATTGGGTGATGACCGGTCAAACTATAATGAGATGATTAAGACATACTATTAGAGTTTTGACCAGGAGAATCGAAGTTGAAGTCGCATATTAGATTTTGAATTGGGGTAGACCCATTAAACTTAGGTTTTGAATATTGGTGTAGCTAGCTAGGTCAAATGATCCTATCGCCATATCACCAACCCTTAACTGTATATAGCACGAAAAATAGAAGAGTAATATCATCGCACCAAATTTTGTATGAAGACGTGGCCCAACTTTGACCGGTTAATCAAATAAATAAAATATATAAAGTTTAAAATAAAATAATAGTTATGGTCGTCTTATCGGTTCAGGTTCTTAAAGGACAATATTTCTCTGTTACAAATTTTTTACAGGGATAGATTAGTTGCAATATGAGTTTTACTTGATCCAACATATTTTTAACCCAAGAACTCCTGCATAGTGGCCTTTGGGTCGCTATTGGAAACTAAAGGGATACACTGATCCAAGATACACCGTGGCTGATAGGATCGGTAGTTACCATTGAATCAACGAGCCTTATGATTGTTGGGGTACCAGTCGCCGGTCTTATGATTCCGGGAACTCGCCATTGGGATGTGAATCTTATCCATCAGCTATTTGGTGAGACTAGCAGGGCCCACATCCTCCAGGTTCCACTCTCGGATAATAGAGTCAGGGATGAATGGTATTGGGCGACTGATAGAATATGCCTCTACACCACGAAAGCAAGGTACTCAACGCTTGCTCATGCACGCCATCAGCTTAGGCACAATACGGTGGAAGTAACATGGGCAGCTTTATGGAAGATTCTTGTACCACGACAATTCTGGTTTTTTCTGTGGAGTTGCCTCTCAGACACTCTCCAAGTGGCAACGAATCTCGCACACCGGTATGTTCCGGTCTCACCCACATGTGCCATTTGTGATAAAGATGCTGAATCGGTGACCCATCTTTTCCTAACCTGTGGGTTTGCGAAAACATGTTGGATGCAGTTGGGAGGACTCCCACCACCCGTGCATACCTTGGACTTTGAAGCATAGTGGGAATCCATGATGACTGGTACACATAAAGACCGGGCAGTAGAGATTATTAGTGTGCTCTGGGAAATATGAAAAGCCAATAATGCATTGTTGTGGAACGGAACCACACCGACTGCCATAGGTGTAGTCTCGGTTGCACGTACTCACCTATTAGCTTGGAAGGAAGAAAATCCTAAGGTGGTGCTCTCGGTCCAGGATTGCCCTCGCTGGTTGACTCGCTTCACTCCTCCTCCGGTGGGTACATGAGTTATTAATGTGGATGATGCTACCTTTAAGGACTCAGATTAGTCGGCTCGGGGTATGATTACTCGATCGGGTGAAGGTTGGGTAGGTCTAATTGACAATGGGGCCCTCATAGGGTGCTGGTCACCGATTATGATTGAAGTCTACGCTATTGCCACAATACTTCGCAACACGGCCTCCCTGGACTCAAACCCAACACCCTTAATTATTATACGATCTGATGCTCAGGTCCTGCTTAACATGATCAAGAGACAGGGACCCCCCCCCCCCTAAACGTCCTTTGTGGGCACCATTATTAAGGATATCCGGTATATGCTGGCTCAAAACAAGAGATTCTTTCTTTAATTTGTAAAAAAACTGCAAATAAAGCGACTCACATACTAGTTAGGGAGACGAGTTCTATGTCAGTCTTTCAGTGGTCAGGAAACCTTGTTGATGCACTAAATTTTATTTTCCTTGTTGAAGCTTAATAAAATTTTGCATCTCTTAGTAAAAAAAAAATATATTTTATAAAATCGATATATTTGTTTGGTATCAAATTAAAAGTTACAACAATGAGAGATCGTAAAACATAAATATTTTCGTATTAGTTAAAATACAATTAACTTGACAATTGAAGAAGTAAACAATAAAAAGTACTCTCTGATGCTTGCAAAAATACCCTAGTCGCACAACACTTTGGCCATGGTCATGGGTTTTGCCATGACTCTATTCCTACTGATCACAACAGTAAGAATATCGGGAGATGACGTCCTCAATCGCATAATTGCCTGGCGAGGCTGCGACAATCGTTCGATGAGGGCGACGAAAGACTGGTTCGACAATATTGGTCTCTCTTCTATGTCCGATCACAAACACGGTATTTCTCTACTTAGTCTAAGAGACTTTATTATGAGTTTAAGAGATTATGAAGAGCTTTCAGGGCTAATCCGATATCGGTCCCATCAACTAATGGTTTCGATTTGCCAAGGTTTGGTTCTGGTACAACTCTACCAATCGAACACATGCATGAACCATTGGGGAAAGGTCTCGGAGCATTACAAACGGTGGATCTAGGATCTGGGAGGAGGGTCGATATATTGGGGTCTGCCTATGCGGCACCAACGAATGAAAGGGGCGACTTTGGAGCAAAGGATGCTACTGGAGGATCCACTTTATTTATGCCGTTTCTATTCTGTTATTTCCTTTCAGTATTATTTTGGAATTTGGTATTTAGTGATTCGATTAGGTTATTTCTTTTGTTTTGATCGGCTTGACCGTAGGAACTTCTATTGTTATCTAAGATGTCAACTAGACTGTTTCTACGAGTTCAGAGCACTGCGTGTCCTACGGGAGACCCGGACACTATTCTGTTTTCAGGACATTTGTCCGTTACTTACATCGGTTCTCAAACATTAATACAGTGTCTTCCCTTGACTCGCCTTTCAAAAAAAGAACTTGACAATTGAAGACGTTTTTCAAATCCGATCAAGTTGACAATACAAATAATAAATGTGTAGCGGAAGTATATGTGATTGTAAAAGCAGGAGGTGAAATGGACGGCGCAGAGAAGAGCCGCAAAAATTGACACCGAAAGGACAAAACAGAGGCATGAGAAAAAGGAGGGAAAAAGCACGTCCATGCGTAGTTCTAAATTGTAATATCATCACATTACTGATACACATACACATGCTCTTTTCTTTTTGTTTTTTTCAATACTTTCAAACTCAAACTACTAATCAATTTTATTTCTTATTTGTTTTCGAATCAGAATCCTCATTCCTCGCTCACCACGGACAACCCCATGCCTACATCGGGAATAGTGTACACGTCACTTCTCACTCAGCTTACGTGGCAAGTATCAAACAAACATTTTTATATTTTTATAAAAATGCAAAAAAATAACCTGAAGCATCCCTTAAAGTTTTTGTCGGCATCTTACTTCTCATATAGAAAATCGTTTTCGAAAAGGTTCGGAGTAGGCCCACTTGAGGCTTTGCACTACATGGCAAGTGGGCTCTAGGCCCACTTCTTCTCGTGCATGCGCACTCCCTTCCTGTTACACTTTCCATCATTTCACACCTTTATTTCATTGTATTTTTGCTTTTTTTAATGATTTGTTAGTTCATTTTTTTTCGTTGGAAAGAAAAAATATATATATATATATATATTAAAATGGGCATGGTTCCCAGGGAAGAAATCACAAACTAAAATACAAATACAGCTTAAGAAATAATCAAATATTATAACAAAAAATGATTTCATCCTAAACATAAACAGAAAAAATAGAAGCGTTGTATGAGCGCAACTCTGCTAGGGTTTCACAGTAGGGTTTTGTGAAGACGACTGGTTCTTCTCCGTGCGATCATGACGTCGAACTCTGAGGACAGGCGGTCGGTGTCTCCGATCTCGGCTGGCACGGCAAGCGAGATTGGTGGGAAGGGTAGCAGACCGGGGAGCCCGTGGCGTGATCAAGACGCGGCGGGGCACGGTGGGGCGAGCCAGAGCAGTTGGAAGGGAAGCTCGGGGCAGGATCGAACTGGCGAGGGCCAGGCTGGTATGGTGCAGGACTGGCCGGAGGAGTCGGAGAGAGAATCAATCACACAGGTTCTCTCTTCTCCGACCGGTTGGTCTCCATGCAACTTGCAGCAGGGTTCGGCAAGGGAGGAAGGCCGGCCTGTCTGTCGAGTGCAGGCGGTAGGGCCACGTCCGCGAACACGGCAGCTGCGGCGGGCGACAGTGCGTGCGGCAGGCGACGGTGTGTGCGGCTGTGGAGGTGTTGCCGGAGGGGGAGGACGAGTCGGGGGAGTCGCTTCGGGACGGGGCGGCTCTAATACCGATAGTCATCTCATCGGAAACAGAGGCGACGGAGCCGGAGTCCTCAGAGGAGGTGGCGTGGAGCCTAAGGAAGGGTAAGGCGCCGACGACCGTGCCCTCTAGGGTTCCGGTTGATGCTGGTGATCGGCCGGTGGGCCTGGGCCTGATGGTTGATGTCAGACGAACGGGCCAATGGGATGGTGTTGGGCCGGCTAGGCCCAAGGGCCGAGGAGTTGATCCCAAGACGGGCTGGCATCTGCGAGGTTGTAGGTAGGGACAGAACCCGGGCTGGACTCGGGAGGCGTCGAATGGGGCGTCATATGCAGCGGCTGGGGGCTTCAAGCACCCTCGCCTCCATGAATGAGTACTGAGGGGGCCAGGGAGAGTTTGGTCGACTGTACCTTCTCCCTGGTGTATAGGTGGCATTGATACCACCAACAGTTGATGAGTTACTTCTCTACCACTTCGGAGTCAGCAATCCCGCGTTCAGGAGCCCTACCATTATCAGTCAAGGGAGGACGACGCACGCTGACTTACCGGGGGAGTAATCGGTCCACCACTTCATGTTTATACTCTGATCTGCTCGATCAGTTTCTATTGGTTGAAGTATACTGTATCGGTGTCCCCGGATGCTACCGCAGTCCCGCCCCCCGACCGCCATTATGTCTAAGAGCAAAATTTACTTTTCTGCACTATCTTTCCAATTCTGTTAGCTTGGTTTATGTATGGTGATTCCTACGTTCGTGGGCACCGGGTTGCTTTACATTAATAATATAATAGTTTCTCTAAAAAAAACAGAAAAAATAGAAACAGAAAAGTTAGAAGATCATGTGACACTAATGAGACTAGGGGCGTTATTATAATAGATATGGCTCAAAACGTAATCTAATTTCCAAAATTCTATGATAGTGTTTTTTTGATAAGCGATACCCATGAACTCAGTAAAATCTACCACAAATTCAATGACAACGTTAGGAGGTCGATTAAAGTGTACCCTAACACAATAATCAATGGCACAATAAGGACAATAAAAAAAATCCAAGAACAGTATTCGAAAGCACAATACTTCTCCCGGGAGACCCGCTACCAATCTGAGTCGAAGTAAAAAAATGTTAGTGTTTGAGCACTGTCCATATCTCTAGGGGGAGTCCATAACGTCTTCATCTTAAACCATATTTTCCTATCTGCCCAACCTACTACACACTTTATTTCAGGAGCCCGAGATTCCCAAGATGAATAAGGTTGGGTCCCTAACTTCTAAGGTAGTGTTAATAACGATATTCGTGCCATAAGAGTTCTAGTATTTGAGAAAATCACGGTGGGAGAACGAACTATAACTCTAGCTGGTAAGTATATAGGGTTGGGCCTAAAACGAGTATTCAGAGCTTAAAGTCCTTTGTTGAACTCTGTACCCTTGCTAGTATAAGGAAAACTCAAGGTAATACTCGACCAGGAGGATGGAAGATGTGAATATTGTTCGTGTCAGCCTTCTTGAACAACATCCCAGCTCAAGAATCACCATACCGAGTCGTAGCCATTTCTCTATGCATAATCATGTCCAAAGTATGTATAAGGCTCAAGACCTTGGTCATAATGTTTGAAACCAAGAAGTATGGATGAACATCAATCAAATACCCTAATTTTCCAACCACCTCAATAATATAACCAGGTTTCAATAGATAGCGAAAAAACCAATGATATCGATCCACAATAGTTGTCCCTCAACCAAAATGCTTCCAGAGCAGGCAAAGAAGAAAACAAAACGTAAACGAAATATGGTTCAGTCTCCAGCACGCAAGCACACCCAACATGAAAAATCAACATAAGAGAAAAGAAAATTCATCAACCTTAGATCAAAAAGATCCACCTCAAAAATATCGGCCAACCTACGACTGGTGGTCGTGGAAGATAAGTTAAACACAATAATGACATTAAAATTGGTCAACTCCATAAACTAACCATTCAAGATCAAATCATAGAAAATTGATGAAATGGAAAAATAAATAGGAACTAACAAAGCATGCCTAATCAAATCATTATCAACTACAAGTTTCACAGTGCCATCATAATAGTTATTCATATATGTACTCATGAGGCACCATCCTCCAATACACTAGCTAGCCTTCATTTTCACTTTTACCTCTGAAACCCTAGCCGCCAACCCCCACCTCCTTCGTCTCCATCGGTTCCGGCCACGGATCCGGCCATGGTGGGTGCCGGTGGTGACCTCCACTTCTACCTTCCCCTTTCTATTTCTTCCCTCCTTTTCCTTTTCTTCTTCCTCTACGTTCTTTCCCTGTTTCAACTGGTTTTCTCGCCTGGACCTTGCTCCTTCCTGGTTCATGTCCAACTTTGGTGACCTGCAGTGTCACGCCCCAAATCCGGTTTTGGCCGGACTCGAGACGTGACTTGAAATAAACAATATAAAAATAGCAAACAGTAGTAAACTTCTTTAAAGCTGGAACGAATCCCAAATATTTCTCTAGTAATTTGATCCAAAATCTCAAATATAGTGTCAAAACTCAACAAGTAACATGAGATAAATAAAGTTCAACAACGTGGACCAACACGTCTCTAATACGACCTTCAAGACATCCGGAAGCTCCCGAGCCTTGAATCCATTGGATAACAAGTACGCCTGCACACATAATAAGTAAACAAGTAGGGGTGAGCTTACGCTCAGTAGAGAAAATCAAAAACAACTTTAGCCTCCAATTTTAGTGATAAAACTGCTTTAGTCCGATGTCACAAAAAAGTACTTAATACTTTTAGACCAAAGGGTAGTAAACATATAAAAGCAACAAGAACAATAACGCATTCTCAAGGATAACGATAACTTCCCGAAGGATAAATGGAGAACACTATCATAAAATAGAATACCATCACAATTGGGAACAAGCAATTACCATTAACTAATGAAATGCTATGGAATCAGTGTAACTAAAATAGTATCACTTTCTCGAAGATGACAGTAACTTTAAGAGATTGCGTAAAAAGTACTGTAAATAATTTATCACTACTAACATGGGAGCAAATAATATCACACCAACCACTTGTTTCCTCAAGCCTCCAATCCACATATAAATTCTGGTGTCACATCGGTTCCCATATTCTGATCCACCAGAGTACCCATATCATATCAAATTTTCCCTCGGTCCAGAGGAGGCACATGCATCGGGGCACCGGAAACCATCCCAAAGGGACGCTCATCGTCGGGATTCTCGGAAATGCCTCCAAAGGACCATATGTCATAGGGAACCAAGGTAATGCTCCCGTAGGACGCATACACTTGGGTGAAACCACGGTAACTATTTCTCGCAGAGTAAACCAACCAATTTCCCAGTAGGGTCCACCTCCAATGCCCCCAGGCTTCGATAATCAATGCCCCGTAGGGTCCAGTAACCAATGCCCTCAGGCTCCAATAATCAATGCCCCGTAGGGTCCAATAACCAATTCCCTCAGGCTCCAATACTCAACCAACATCCCGCAGAATCAGCCAAACACCAACGACCACAACACCACCGGATTACCCCCCCGGTGTAGTACCGAACCGAACAATCAAACATCTCAAGAACATGAATAAGGGAAACACACTATAACTTATCCACCAATCAACACTTACCGAATCACACTTTCATCACAACACAGCAAAGACATCCATTAGTACTCCACACTTACCGTATACTTACCTGTCACGAACCATCGGTACATCGATCACCTGATTGCACCGTCTGGCACAATCAGTCATACTCGATCATCCGTTCAACCAATCAATCATTCAATTATTCAATCAATCAACTAATTATGTAAACATTCATTCAATCAATTAAGCATACGATTTAGCTAGTTTCGTTAGACTCTTAACTTATCCAAACTAGGCAACCAAGCATGTGAACCTATCACAACAACTAATCCAAGGTCTCATCACGGCCTCTCTACCAATAAAACAATTCCCAAGTATTGAAAGCGAGTTACACTAGTTATTCTCATCCTAGGCATGCATACTAGACACATCCGATTATTAGTAATTGAAAGACGATTATTCTAGTTATTCGCATCCTATAGGCTATTCTAGGACCTTTCCGATTTTATCAACCTAATAGGCATACTAGTATTGAAATACTCGAGTAGTTAGACTTTCCCTACCTTGTGGTCTTCCTCTAACAATTCTCTGCTGTAAAGCTCGCTTCACCTCTCCTCCGTTCTTCACACGGGTCCCGGAATGGCCTTCGTCCCTCGAATGCAACACCAAGGTCTTGGCACACAATCAAACTCTAATCAAGATCTAACCAAGAAGCAAGCAAGACCAAAAAAAAAACTCTTGGAGTAGACAAAAAAGATTGAAAAGGGGTTTAAAGGGACCAAGACTGGTCTGCCACGGATCTGGTCACGGATCCGTGGACTGCGCCGTCACGGATCTCCTCACGGAGCCGTGGACTGCGCCGTCACGGTCTCCCTCACGGAGCCGTGACGTCCTCCATCACGGTACCCGTCACGGGTCCGTGACGCCTGGTACTGTTCACCCGTCTGCTTCCTCCAGCTTCGGGCTTTAACGAATTTAACCCCCAAAACCCCCATAGATGACCTTGAAGATCATTTGCATCCGATGGTTCTTACATCACCGATGGGATCAACTAGTTCCCAAACTTGGTTGTCCGACATGGATTGTATTTCCTCCCTCATGGCTCCCAGCCATAACTCGGAGTCGGGTCCGTCCACGGCTTCCTGAAATGTAGCTGGATCATCGTGATCCACCACAAGCTCACCGTCACCTCCAGACACAAAGTAACCATATCTCGGAGGTGGACGACTAACCCTTTCAGATCGCCTTGGACCTTCTGGAATTGTTGTAGGAACTGGTCCTTGCTCTACGACCATCTCAGGCTCTTCTACTGGGTTGTCCAATGGATCAGTTGGATCTGTACCACCCGGAATTTCTTCTAGATGTACATTCCTCCCACTGACGTCTTTGGAAATAAACTCCCTTTACAAAAAGACCCCACCTCGAGCGACGAACACCGTGTTCTCGCTAGGTTTGTAGAAGTAGTATCCCCTTGTTTCTTTGGGATACCCAACGAAGGTGCATTTATCAGATCTTGGTTCGAGCTTAGTCGGAAATAAACGTTTCACATAAGCCTCGCAACCCCAAATCTTTAGGAAGGACAAAACGGGCTTCTTCCCGTGCCATTTCTCAAATGGTGACCCTTTCACAGCCTTCGTCGGAGCCCGATTCACTATGAATGCGGCCGTCTCTAGAGTATGACCCCAGAAAGAGATTGGGCGATCAGTCCCACTGATCATGGACCGGACCATATCCAATAAAGTTCGATTTCTCCGTTCGGACACACCATTCAATTGTGGTGTTCAATCACATACAAGCCGGTCTCCAACTATCAATCAAATTAAGGTTTTTTTTATCAGAGAGAAATAAATGCATCAAAAAAATGGTGTGGGTCCTGGGATAGAAACCACAACCACCAAAACAAAGTCCAACAAAAATCCGGCCCAAAAGGAAAAAGCAACAAAAATAAACAAGAGAAAACATCCACCCCAGTCCCCCACAACAACCACAAGCCAACCAGTTTAGCGAACAGTGCCTTAGAAGACCACTCAGACAAACTTGATCAGACTAGTGAACAGTATCACAGGAGACCGTACGGGTGGATCCTCTGGCCTCAAGAAGGCTAAGTGATCCATGCTCCTCCACCAGAAATCGGGCAGATCGTCCCCAAACTGCGACTCCGGAACAAGTACTCACTAGACCCCACCAAGGTAAAACAACCCCAAGACGACTCTGAAGAAGCATTCCCCGGACCTGCCAAGAGAAACCACTGAAGAGGACCGGGGGACAAAGTGCTGAACTCCTCAAACTTGACAAAACAATCCTCAGATGCTCCTAGTCAGCGCAACAACTGGAGACTCGATCCACTCGAGGAAGGTGAAATGACAACCATGTTGGGTCTCGAGGTAAGGTTGGAGATGAACCAACTCGCAGCGGAAAATCAATGAAAACCAAGAGACGATTAAAACCATGAAACAACTAACAAAGAATGGATTCACAAGAGAAAAATTCAGCACTAGTTCTTACCAAAACAAGAACACCGGTTAACGAATGATTGGCTTGAGTCTCCAAGACGCCTACGTATCCACATGGGAATCAAAGCCACGTAGTTCTTCTCTTTGAGGACTCAAGAACACAAACATGGAGGTGGAAACTAGCCAAACCCGAAATGGCCATGGAAGAGGGAGAGAAAATGTGTTTCCTATTCTTGTCTTGTGTTTTTTTATGTTGGAAAAAGATGACTTAAACATAACAAAACCCATACTTGTCCAACTAAAGGCATGGGACAAGTATGGTGTCAAGTAAGGTGTAAATAGGACAAAGTATGGCAAGACAAGATTGGGTTAGGTGGTGAATCACCAACACCTTAATCCTTGTCTTGCTTACTTAGTACTAATTAATCAAGACTTGATTAATTAGTTCCATGGGCCTTGGTTGCATGTGCCTTTCATGGGCCTCTTGGAACATGGCCCGTGGCCATTTCCAACGAGGTCCCGTGATTCGCTCATCGCCTCCATGCCTTCCATACCGGAAATATCCAACATTATCCGACGCGATCAATCCCAAGACTCCAAGCCTTGTCTCGATCTGTGAAGTCCTATTCACTTACGGGCACATGACCCAAAACCCAGTTTTGGTCATGTCCCGAGACAACTCCCTTTTGGCCATTCTCCATAAATGTGTCAATGAGTTTCATCCTCCGGTGTGACCCTTAGGTTTATGCATGTCAATAGATCAACGTAAAATCCCATTTTACTTGATCCTATTTAAGTGGCAACTAACGAGACTTTAGTATTGCCTGACACTACATAACGAATCGACCCTATCGATTCTAACCTTTCCGTCGTCCCTGTCATTATCCTTTTATCTCCGATATCCTGATTGAGATAAGGCATAGAGCCGTCATCCTTATTATTCTCAATCACCGTTCCTTGATATGTGAGATGACTGAAGATATGATACCCAGTATCATGTGCATGGCCATGCTATTCTTCCAGTCACTCTCGATCAAGTGGCCGAGAACCGATATCTTTCCCATACCTTAGTATGAGGGATAAATCCCTTAGCCGTCTTTCGTGTCACTCATGTAGCCCGTCCCCAAGCCAATCCTGGCCGTTATGGAAGCCCTGTTACGGACAACGTTAGGCTCAGGTCAAACTCAGTTGTTGACTACATAGCGATCACAAAGACTCCTTGGTCTAAGGATACATGACAAGCTACAACACTGAATATGTTCATGACTTAATCTATGGCACATATTCAGGGCGGGTCGTCCAATATCATGTCCCACATGATATCTATGATCAGACTCCGGAATCACATTCCAATGACTAACAGAACGTAAGCCATAAAGAGCCATCTTTCATACTAGTCGCTTCTAGTGAAGCTTTGTTGACTAGGGACCCATCGAGTGTGATCTATCTTGATCTATGGTTCTATTCGCATGGTGGGCATAGATCAGAGCACACATCGATATATTACTCCAACACATAAGTAATATAAAGCCGCTTTAATTTTATTGCTAACGATGATATATACATTTGGACATTTAGGATTGAACTACGGGCACTAAGACTAACAAACCAGCTGCTCTCATGCTGGCAAAGGATCCCTGTTGAATCCTAGCTAGAAGAATGCAAGGCTCAATGGCAGCGGACCCTGAGAAGACACGAAGATTGCGTTCTATCCAAATCAGCAAAGACACAACAACCCGATACCCGTCCACTCAGACCTCAGCCTCCGAAGTCCCAGCAGTGAGGTCCAAGACTCAAGAAAAAGAGCTTGCGACAGCGGAAGAACACCCACAACTCTCCACTATCCCAATACCAGAGACCAAACCCTCCAAGTCCACGAGCAAGCGACAAACAAGTGCCTAGAGTCCTCCCACCTGAACCACACATCACACACCTCCATCGAACTAACAGGATCGATACAGCCCTATCCACCAAGAAGGAAATAGTGGGAACCCCAACATGAGCAAAAGACCAGCCAAACAAATGAATCTTGGGAGGAACTGGGGCAGACCAGACCACAGAAGCCCAAGGCGCAGCCACAAAATCCACCCATCCAGCAACAACCTGAAAAGCTCTAGTTGTAGAGAACCCTCTCGGATCCCAAGACCACACCAACGAATCTAGGCGCTCACGAACCAGACGAACCCCAACCAGGCAGACCCTTATCTCTTCCAACGCCTCAACATCTCTGACCCCAAGATCCCTACCAAACAGAAAAATCCACTCCCTATCTGCATAAAACTTTGCAACTGACCCATGATGGCCTTCCACTACCCTATAAAGTCGCGGAAGACGACACGCCAGAGCGGTATTAAAGAGCCACGGGTCTTCCCAGAAACGAATCGTGGTGCCAGAACCAACCACCCACCTCAAGGTATCAGGACCGAACACTCTCGCAAACCCAAGGTCCTGATCCAAACGAACCACATGCCGAATGAAGAAAGAGGAAGTCCTTGGAGGAACCATAAGCGATCCTAGGCCCCACTCGGTCTCCTTCCACCCGAAACAAGCACAAACAACACGCCTCCAAAAGGCAGGCCCCTCAGTAGCAAAACGCCACCACTATTTCAGGAGAAGACTAGTGTTTACCTCAGTAAGAGATCGAACACCTAGCCCCCCCTGAGTCCTTGGACATGCAAACCACCTCCCACAGAACCTTAGAGAGACACCTTCTCTCACGATCTGAATACCAAAGGAACCTCCTCTGAAATCTCTCTAGCAGGCGAACCACCTTCTTAGGGGCACGAAACAAAGACATGAAAAAGACTGGCAAGCTTGCCAGGGTCGCCCTGATGAGCATATGACGACCTCCTAAGGAGAGAAAACGGGTCCGCCAGATCGCCAACCTCTCTCTATACTTATCCACCACCGGGTCCCAAAAAGAAGCGAGTCGAGGATTGCCTCCCATTGGGAACCCATGGTAATTGAAAGAAAGAGTACCCAAAGAACACTGCATGGCCTCTTCGAGAGCCCTACCCATCGGATCAGCCACAACAAAAGCAACCAAAGAAGACTTGGTTCAGTTGATCCGAAGACAAGACACCAACTCAAAAGTATGCAGAACAAAACTAACAGCACGAAACTGATCCACAACTACCTCAAGGAACAAAAGAGTGTCATCCACAAACTGCAGGTGAGAAACCCGAAGGACTGGGCCAACCCTAATACCACCATACAACCCCTACCTGATACCAAGCTCAAAGATCTGATGAAAACCTTCAGCAGCAATAAAAAAAGATAGGGTGACATCGGACACCCCTGGCTGACTCCTTGTAAGACCCTAAACTGCTCAGAAGAGGACCCATTAATCATCAGAGAAGAGTAACCCCACAAAAACTCATACTTAGTAGAACAAGAGTCAAGTAAGACCAATCAACCTTATCGAAAGCCTTCTCGAAATCCAACTTCACCAAAGCGGCTGGCTGGCGAGAACGGAGCACCAGCCCCAGCACCTCCATAGCGACGAGGGCACTGTCATATAGTTGTCTCCCCTGAATACACGTAAACTGAGTGTTGCTAATAAGGTCTCCAATCACTCTCCTCAGTCGCCTCAACAAAATCTTAGCCAAGATTTTGTAAGTAGCAATCATAAGGCTAATATGACGATACTCTGAGAAGGTCCTCGGAGAAGGAACCTTCGGGATGAGAACAATAAAGCTCGAATTCACACCTCGACTAAGCTAAAACAAGGCGTGAAAGAAATGAAGAAAGCACAAGAAGTCGGCCTGAATGATTGTCCACGCCACTCGGAAGAATACCAGATTGAATCCATCTGGCCCCGGGGCCTTGTCCCCATAACAAGCAGACAAGGCCTCTAAAACCTCAGTCTCAGTAAAAGGAGACTGCAACATATCAGAGTCCTCATCGCTTAACATGGTAAACGGAAAATCGGGTAAGGCATGACGGGTCGACTGGTCTAAGAAGAAACGAGCCCCAAAGTAAGCGACTGCCTGTGCCATGACCCCTACAGGATCAGAATACTCCGTACCATTCCCAATCATCGAAAAAAACTGGTTCCGAGAGGCATGAACCTAAGCAACCCGATGAAAGTAAGCAGAATTACGACCCCCATCCTTGGCCCACTTGACTCTAGCTTTCTGCCTCCACAAGCTAGATCTCTGGCCCGCCTTAGAGGGTAATTGGGAAGTGCAAAAAGCCCTCTTAGTCAGCTCTTCCTCCGATAAAGGCCTAGTGTCAACCAACACATCAAAAGCATCGATATGCACCTCCAACTCAGAGATGCAAGTGTCAAGTTGACCGAACACCGTTCGGTTCCACTCCCTCAGATCACCCCTCAAGGTTCTCAACTTGGTCCACCAGATGAACTCTGGATCACCATCAACCACATAAGAGGACCAACGTTCACTCACAAAAGGGAGGAACTCGTCGTGCTCGACCTAAGCATCGATGAAACGGAATGACCTAGGGCCCTAGTCAACCCTCTCAGCAGCCAGAAGGATCGGACAATGATCGGAGAGGGAACGAGTAAGCCCTTTCTGGACAGGTCCATGAAACATACTGAGAAGCTCAGGAGATATAAGAAACTTGCCAATACGACTACACCTAGAAGCAGGGCCAAACCAGGTAAAACGCATGTTGGCCAGGGGGAGATCAATCAACCCTGTAGTCGAGATAAAGTCACAAAACTCTGAACTGTCACAATGAAGAATCCCCCCAGCTGAAATCTCATCTTGAGAGCAAACCGTGTTAAAGTCCCCTGCAACAAACAACACAAGTCCAACAACCTCGACGACCAAACGGAGAGAAGTCCATAGGCCTCTTCTTGCCGAAACAGAGGTAGGAGCATACACGTTTAAGACTGTCAAGGGAGTGCCCGTAGGCAGATGAACTCCCGACCAGACCAGAACTCCAGGTAAGGGATAGACCTGACCCACCTGAAACACCCTACTATTATTGATAAAAGTAGACCCCCAAACAAACCAGAGGAAGGAACAAACGAATGAGCAAAATCCGCTCCCAAACCACACGAGCGAGCAATATTAAGGCAGATGTATGACAACTTTGTCTCCTGGATCAAGACAAATTCAGCACGATGAGCTCGGAAAAGAGAAGCCAACAGACTCCTCTTTGAAGAGGAGCCCAAGCCACGAGCATTCCAAGAAAGGAAAATCATGGAGTCACCAAAGGGTTAGCAACCCCGCTACTATAAGAACGGCTGAGGACCGCCTCAACCTTCCGAAAACCCTCCTCAGCTGTACCCTTGTAGCAGACCCCCAAACTCTCAACGAACCGCGTCACAATGTGGGTAATGCTCTCTCCCGTGTGCCCATCAACAAGGTCAGAATGAAACTCCGAGAAAGCCTGGGGATGAGAACAAGCCAGGGGGTGCTACCTGCACTCCTATAGAAGATCTTTCCACACACACCAAATCACCTCCACCACCAACCTCTAACAGAGTCTCGGGAGGGCCACCATACACAACTAAAGCTGTCTTTGCACAAACTAACTCAACAACATCTTGATCCCGTTCGATCTCGGTCTCGGAGTCACGCTGGGTGTCACAAGCGGCCGATAAACTCTGCTCCTGACTATCCTCGGTGCCATCAGGAGAACCGGCGAGATGATCTGTGAAAAGGACTACAGCCTGGGACAGAGTACCACTGCAGATCTAATCAACAATCGTAAGGATCGAGGCCTAGCCGTGATGGCCTGAATGATCGGATCAACACCAAATCCTGACGGAACGACCAGTGGGGGTCTGGGGGTTGGGCATGGGGGGATGCTTCCCACATGCGCCTTCTTGACCAGCACCTCCGCACGAGTATCATCCCACCGCAACGGTATGAGAAAATTATGAAATGAGACATCCAAAGTGTGAACTATGGCTAGGGCCCTAGTCATCTGGCCTGTAGCAAGAGAAAACGGATGAACTGCAACCGGATAACCAACCCTCTCAATGACACGAACCATGCTGCCCCTACACCACCGATAAAGGGGGTAAGCCTATGATGTCAACCCACAACAGTCGCCCTCCGGAAATAACCCTGTCCAAACAATCAATAACTGCGACGAACCAAGGTCGTAGGCTGGCCCAGTCATCCGCGGAAAGGACCTCCCAAGTTGGACGATCAGCACAAGTAAGAAGAAAAGTACGCGAACCTAGGTCGAACAGCTCTATACCAGTGAAGCCTGATTTCTCAATAGCAGCCACTAGAGAGGAGAGAGATGACGAGGTTGCAGCCACCACGAGGACACTAAGATTTGCCCGCCTTACCAAAAAGGGGTTAGGCATAGGGACACTAATATCCTCCAAAGACTGCGAAAGAGGATATTGCTCAGCAACAGAACCCCCATCCCTAGGTCTTGCCTTAGGGGGCTACACTCGAAAGCTGGTTTATTTCCAACGGGAACCTGATCAGGCGCAACAACCTTAACATGGCAAACCTCCGAACTATTTTTTCCGAAAATTGGAAGCACAGACGGAGCAGCTGACTCAATAAAAGGCGAAGGCCTAACACGTGTACCCAACTCCATCACTAACTTGTGCGAGCCCCACACAAAGCCATTAAGGGACTCAATAACCTTGAGTCAATCAGAATAAAGCGCAAAGTAAATAAATGCAAAAAACCTACCTCGCGAAGGGAAGCGTGGAGAGAAAGCAATCCCAAATAGACTCCTGCACTTGCTGAAAAGTCCCCACAATTGCTCTTTCGAGGTTGACTTAGGAAAATTAGAAACAAAGGCCAGGAACCCACGATCATGTCTCTTGACAGACACTTTATGAGTCTTGGCCTCCTCCTTTTTCGACCTCCTACTCTAAACAATAGTTCAGCCTTTCGCATCCTCCGTAGTGACCACCTCACTTGCTTTAATCACTGAGGCAGGTTCAAAGTGAACACCGCCTTGCCTGAAAGCTCGATCACTGGTGCCCTCGCTGGTCGAGAATAGGCGTTGGGTGTCAACACAAACCCACTGCCCCTCCCCGACTCGCTCATCGGGTTTGATAGCGACCGAAGCCCCACCTTCTTCCTCCCCAACACCGATCCGACCACCACCACTCTAAGGATGCCAACAACAACCTCACCACCAGAGACAAGCGAGCTCTGCCCCAGCATCTTCAAACCCATAGCATCACTGGCCAAGACGGACACAGAGGTGCCTCCCGGAGACAACCTCCGTCGGCTCCGATACGAGGCCGATCTAGCTGAAACTACAACCGGAACTGATCTGCCCACACCACCCGCACCCTTCAATCTTGCCGGAGCTTTCCCTTTCACAAGAACATTGAGAAAAGATGTCGGCTCAAAGCTCCGACAAATAATAGACCTGATGCGAGAATCCGGTCTCGAGGTCCCTTGGGAGGTGCTGCGACCCATTCTCTCGGACTCGTCAGCCACAAACCTATAACCCCACCGCCGAGGATCCCTTGGTCGCCTGCCGGAAAACTTCCCAATCGCATCACCATCATCGATCCGCGCAACCCCCATTGCTGACGCCGCCCGCTTGAGAAAACCGACTTCCGAGTCAACACAGCCTAACTCGGCTTTCTGGCCTGTTTGAACCACCTTCGGATCACCTCCTACCATCACTGATGGCTGATGATGGCCATGCACACCAACAACAGCCGTCGCCGACGAGTAAACGAAGCTCTAGAACAAACCAGTGTTTTGGGAGAAAAGTCAACACGAGTCAACGCAATCATTAAAAAGAAGTGTTGTGATCATGACCAATAACCTTAATTTGATTGGATTGACCAATCAAATTAAGGTTAATGGTCATGATTACAACGCTCCTTACTATTTATCTGACGAAATCCTTGTGGGAAACTTTTGTAAAGTCCATACTAGCGCCCCAACTACTAAAGCACATGTTGTATGCTGGGAAGCAAGAGGCCAAGAGGAAGGATGTCGAGAGGGTATTCGGTATTCTACAACCTCGGTTCCATATCTTCACTCGTCCAGCAAAAACTTGGGGCGAGCTGAAATTGAGCCTTATTATGATGGCATGCATAATCATCCACAACATGATTGTAGAAGATGATTGTGAATCGTAAAAAGTTTACATCAAACTTTTACACGATGAAGAACGACAACTTCTCATCCACTAGGGACTAATACCAAATTATGACTTTATAAGGCGCACAATCGTCGCCTCGAGAATCGACATGTTCATGTTCAGCTGAGCTTGCAGATGTGATAGGTTCGAGTGCACCACAGACAAGTTGATATGTTGCTACAACTCGTTGTTGAATTAATATGCCGATGGCATTGCTCTTGACACCTCCGATTTGAGCCCATAAGAGACGACCAAGAATGAACAACTCATGGTCGCCCTCTTTCAATCAGTGAACTACACTCACCAAATTTAATCTTTGTTTAAGTTTCTTAGATTTTGTATTCAACTTGTTCGTTTTCCTTTGTAATAAGTTTTTATTTTATTTTATTTCGATCTTGTATTCAAAATTTTGGCTTTATTTGGTGATCGGTTGTTCAGGTAATGAAATGTAGTTCTACAACATATTATTATTATTTTATTCTGTCGGGCCCATTCGGTGCACCCAAACCCTAATAAATACCTCACGAAACACCATGACTCATCTCCTCTTCCTCCTTTAGATTATGCCACCGACGACCTCCCATATTTTTCGATTTTCCCCAATTCAGTCCTCTTCTTTTTTGTGATCCGATTCTATATATCCCCTTTTCCTTCTTTGTGGTCCAAATATCTGACAAGGCTATTGTAAAAGTGAAATATTGTTGATGATTCTTTATGATATTAATGTTTTAATAGAATGAGAGCATCCCTTTATATATGAATTAACTCTTATGCGAAATAGGAAATACTAATACTAAACAACAAAATAATTTAAATCTAACTTAAATTGGAATAGGTAATACTTGTAAATGGGAATAAACTAAAATATTACACTTCCCCTCACATGCAAGTCGGATAACGAGTCTTGCACGTGAACGAAGAATAAAATTCAAATTTGAACTTCATGTTGTTGCGTCACCATTTTGTTGTTGTTTCTGAACACTGAGATTTTTTTTCAACACTCCCCTTCACGTGTAGGAATGAACATTACACGTGTACCATAGCAGGAATACACGTCTGCATATGGGCCATAGTAGGAATGTTTGTCTGCTTATGTGCTTAAAATTTAATATAGGGTGGAGGTGACAAATGGGACGATATCCAATAACGGCCTTTTTAAAGCTTAAGACGATCTGGAGACATTGACTCCTACACTGATTTTAAGGATGCACGATTCAACTTTGAGCAATTACATCACGTGGGAGCAAAACATCTTCGTGAAAGTCGCATAACGATAATGTGAAACAACTTCAAGTGACTACGTCACATGAAAGTGCAATTGTTTTCAAGCAACCACATCTCATAAGGACGGTGCGAAACAACTTCTAGCAACTACGCTGTATAGCGGCATTGTGAAACTTCGAGCAACTACATCGTATAACGACGATGCAAAACATCTTTACGGACGCGTGAAAATGTGTGATTTTTAGTTTCAATAAAATCACCAAAACCCTAAAATTAGAAGAACTGAGATGGAAGAAAATTGCCCAGACCGAATTTTCAGCGTGCGAACAATATCAATCAGTGAACAATGCCGATATGAAAAATACAGGCGTGAACAATATTTGATGAACAGTAATCCATGAACAGCGTCACCGATGAACAATACTCGCAGATGAACAATAGAAATTCCGAACAATAATGCCTTGCCCACCCGCTAAATCCTATATTAACGAGTGGGCAAAACAATAACCTATGATTAACCAGGCTCTGATACAATGTAGAATTCTTAAATATTATTGATGATATTTGATATTCTCTATGTTTCAATACAATGAGAGCATCCCTTTATATAGGGATTAACTATTATGCGAAATACGAAATACTAATACTAATACTAAACAACAAAGGAAATTAAATCTAACTTAAACAAGAATGGGAAATACTTGTAACGGGAAATAATCTAAACTATAACAAATACAACAGAAACCTCATTCTTTTGTCATCCAAACCTTCTTAATCCACGACACTGACATGGACTCTCGAGGAGGAGAACCGTTTGTGCATAGTGTGGCTTCTCCATGCCAAAGCCACGGGGGAATATTGACTGAACGAGTTCGAAACTTGGAAGGGGATGCTCCTTGACTGACAACATATACCCACACCGTGAAGCGGTGCAAGGACAACTGGAAAATATGGAACAAACAAGTTCAGGCTTTTGAGGAGTTTTTTTTTTTGCAATACCGCCATGAACTTGGTTCAAATGCCACCAAAGCCACGGTGCTCATGAATGATCGGGAACACTAAAAAAACAATGTTGGTCTCGAGTTCCTAAAACATGATTGATAAGAGATGGTCCGAGATTCTAAGAAGTGGCGTCGTTACAACGACTTTGCATGAGGCCCGATTGTAGCTTATGGTTGTGTTTATCTTCTTCATGTTCATGTTTATATTTTCCATATGGCATATCGTTATGTAAAAGTTATCACCATAAATATAATTTTCTATTAAATTCATGTTTACTTGATAAATGATATTTTTATAATTTCTTATCGAGTTGGTAGGTTTATAATCTGAATCGGTCTACTGTCGTACTATCTCTATTAAAGAAAATACATTTTAATAAGAAAAATTAAGGTTAACTAGACCCTTGATAGATCCTTTAAGAATTTCCACAATGGCGTCAAAACGACGTCTTAGGGGTCCGTATAATATGAACGATTTGAAGGGAAACGACATCGAATAATTTCAGTAGAGTATTGTCTACGTCGAATATGTGAAAGCGCAGATTCGACGTCGATGAATATGCAGACTCTTCCGCAAGTCTATTCGACGGATTCGGGCTGAGCCGAATCTAGGTCTCCTGGGCCGATGCATAGAAAGAGTTTTGTCTTTAAAGTTCGACACCGACGCTTCATCTTCTCCATGCATACACGATTCTTGGTCAACCGTTTTCCACCGACGTTTCTCCAAAAAGCTCACGCCACCGGCGTTTCTCTGACAAGCTCGGGCAAACGCCGTTTCTCCAATAAGCTCAAGTCACCCACCGTCTCTCCAACTACCGTTTCACCGTCTCTCCACCTACTGTTTCTCCACCCGGTGTTTCTCCAACTGTCGTTTCATCACTGCCGTTTCTGCAACTGCCACTGCATCACCAGCGTTTCTCCAACAGTCGTTTCTCCACCTATAGTTTTTCCACCAGTAGTTTCTCCCACCATCGTTTTAACACCTCCGTTTCTCCAACTTCCTTTTCTCCACCAATGGCCAACAACTCCGGCGTCTATGGCTCGACCACGGAGTCAGGCTCGAGCTCAACACCCTCATATAAAGGGTAGCCCGTACCGGGAACGTAAACTCCATCGATGGTCTTGTCTGCAATACTTAACGTAAATCCTCCAAGGATGCTACGTATGTACCAAAAGTGGAGTCACCTCAAGGAGCTTACATTGGCATGTACGTGGCTCAAAATGGCATAATAAGGAGGCGACCAATCCAGCGATGCTTTTTGGGATAACATATGGGGGGAGCTCGGTCGCATGACCCAACAAACACCAAAGACCGAGCGGTTCGTCGAGAACTAAAAATATCATTGGACCATCATCAACCTGAAGGTGAAGTGGTTCAATGTGTGTTGGTCGGAGTTGAAGCGCATTTACCAACCCGGTTGGTCCGACGACCAGCTCATGGATCTTGCATAGGAGGTGTAAGCCGAGAAATACGAACACCAGTTCGCGTGGAAGCACTGGTAGATCCTTATACAAGGCCATCTCTACTAGATCGAGTCATAGGCCGTACTGGCTGGAAACACAACCAGGTTCCCGGAGTTAGTAATTAACTTTGGGAATCGGGTTTTGTTTCTGACCGCTACAACCAGTAGATCACTTCCAAGAAGGATGAGAAAGTCCGCAACCTATGGCCAACAACTTGTAGTTCATATTTGAGGTATAATGTGACGACACGACTTCAAATATGACCTTAGTTTTTCATAGTCAAAGATGGCAGTTAGACCGGAAAAATGGTAGTGTCGTTGCTCTTGGAACATAACTAATATTGTCATGTTACCAGATCTTTGACACGGTCACATGACACTACTTGCTATGTTCTCAGCAACAATGACGGTAACGCTTCCATGTTACTTGCCATCTTTGATTGTGGATGACCGGGAATAAAATTTGAAGTCGTGTTTATATATATATAGGGTAGCTATCCAGTAAAAACCACCCTTATTGTGTAAACTACGAACTCACCAGGTGCTGACACGTGGCGCGCACAGTGCTGATAGTTTACGCAGCACGGTGCTAATAGTTTGGGACTATTAGCACTGTGCGCCCAAACTATTAGGAATGTGCGCGCCACGTGTCAGCGCCTGGTGAGTTCGTAGTTTGCACAATAAGATGCGGTGTTTTATATATATATATTGTCCACGTGTCAGCATCTGGTGCGCTCTGCTGACATCACTTTGGGGGGATCCTATGGCTCTCATGGGTTCGTAGTTTGCACAATAAGGGGGGGTTTGTACCTGATACCAACCCTATATATATATATATATATATATATATATATATATATATATATATATATATATATATATATATATTACATCCCCAAACCTATTACTCAAACTCCAATAAGATAGCACGTAGATCGTATTTGTATTGTACTTCCATTCAAATGTTTTGAGAAATAATAATATGCGTCGGATCGGGTTGTATCTCGTTTTTTAAACAATATTATTTTCAATTAGATAGGGATTAGGCTAAATCGGTCTGATCCCACTATAAACCAAAACCAATTAGACTCATTTTTCAGGGTCTAACTATACCATATTTTCCAAAATCATCTTTAATAAGGTCGGATTGATCTGTTTCCATTGCGAAAAGTCTAAGATCTCAACCTAACATATACGTTTATAGAGGAGAAATCTAATAGAAACCCTTCTTATCCTAAAAACTGTGTGAACCAATCATAGCCATACACCATTTACATCCAACATTCACCATAATACCACATCATCATCCCAATTCCACCAAAAGCCACGCCAATTTCTTCCTTTCTCACACAAGCAAGGGTATAATTGTAAAAGCATGGTGCCATGTGGACAAGTGTCCATTTTTTTCTTAACCAATTCACTAATTTAATATATCTCGCTTCGTTTGAACTCCGATTAGCTTCAAACTTGCGCCAATATTTTTCTTTTTCCATGGGCTTTAAATCAAGATCAGTCATGAATATATTTTGAAACACGAAAATAAAAAGTTATATTGGGGTGATAAAAACAATGTTAAGTGTTGATAAATCTTCACTAATAAATTTTTCATATCGGGGTATCAAACTAGTGCTAAATAGTGTTTAGTGTTGATAAAACTAGTGCTTAGTGTTCATAAAAAAACATGTGATGATGTAATAAAAATCATGTGCGATTTTGGAAAATGAGGTGATAAAACTAGTGTTTAGTGTTGATAAACCCAGTGTATAGTGTTGATAAACCCAGTATATAGTGTTGATAAACCCAGTGTATAGTGTTGATAAAAATTACACAGACTTAACTTTTTTTTAAATCAGCCCCAAAATAAGGGTGATAACCTAGAGTTTAGTGTTGATAAAAAAACATGTGATGAGATGATAAAAACACATGTAATTTAATGATAAACATAATGTTTAGTGTTGATAAAACTAGTGCTTAGTGTTCATAAAAAAACATGTGATAATGTGATAAAAATCATGTTCGATTTTGGAAAGTGAGGTGATAAAACTGGTGTTCAGTGTTGATAAACCCAGTGTATAGTGTTGATAAACCCAGTGTATAGTGTTGATAAAAATTACACAGACTTAACTTTTTTTTTAAATCAGCCCCGAAATAAGGGTGATAACCTAGAGTTTAGTGTTGATAAAAAAACATGTGATGAGATGATAAAAACACATGTAATTTAATGATAAACATAGTGTTTAGTGTTGATAAAACTAGTGCTTAGTGTTCATAAAAAACATGTGATGATGTGATAAAAATCATGTTTGATTTTGGAAAATGAGGTGATAAAACTGGTGTTCAGTGTTGATAAACCCAATGTATAGTGTTGATAAACCCAGTGTATTGTGTTGATAAAAATTACACAGACTTAACTTTTTTTAAAATCAGCCCCGAAATAAGAGTGATAACCTAGAGTTTAGTGTTGATAAAAAATATGTGATGAGATGATAAAAACACATGTAATTTAATGATAAACATAGTGTTTAGTGTTGATAAAACTAGTGCTTATTGTTCATAAAAAACATGTGATGATGTGATAAAAATCATGTTCGATTTTGGAAAATGAGGTGATAAATCCAGTGTATAGTGTTGATAAATCCAGTGTATAGTGTTGATAAACCCAGTGTATAGTGTTGATAAAAATTACCCAGACTTAACTTTTTTTTTAAAAATCAACCCCGAAAATAATTTTTTTTTCGTGCTTCAAAATATATTCATGACTGATCTTAATAGAAAGTCCTTGAAAAAACAAAACTAATGGCGCAAGTTTGAAGCCAATCGGAGTTCAAACGAACCGGGAAAAATTAAATTAGTGGATTGGTAAAAAAAAATATGATGATTTTACTAAAAAGCCCTTACCCATTACTACAAAGTGCTGTTTTTTTGCAGTCAACAAGTCAACAAATCAATTGCATCTCATCCATCCATTCGTAAAATAAATGGCTTGGATTGGTTCACACAGTTTTTACGTTAAGGAGTGGTTTCTATTTGATTTTTCTTTACGTTTATAATTTCTTTTTATGTGTTTCAAAAGTAAGAGAATTGGTAATTTGATGCTTCCCAATCTTTTTAGAGTGAAACCAACTTGAGCAATAATGAGATGTGTACAAGAGTACCATGTTTGGAGTTTACAATTACTTGCAATAAAAGTGAAAAGGAGAACATACCTCAATAATGGGTGTCCAATAGGCCAACTGGTTCCATGTATTTTATAGGATATACACAAATAATAGCCAATCCATGAATATGATAAGCATGGAGAGGTCCTACCAAAACATAATGAAAATAGCATTAATTGAAGAAAGGATATATCTGAACCAAGTAGATAGGATATGAAATTTGATTTGATTGAAGCCAGAATGGCCAAGCTTCCTCAAGTCATGTTCATCCTGAATTGACACAACCCTGTTTCTAGATATGTAAGTGAGTATGCCTGTTTGATATAAAGTGAGCCTAATGTTTGGGGACCTAATATATATACTTGACAAGGAATGAGTTTTGATGTGACAATATCACTTGTATCATATGAACGTGGACGCATGACTTGTCACATTTGGAGTCATTCTTGTACCAACTCGAATTCTTACCTGGATGGATGGTTGTTTTAAGTCTCCATGTATATCGATGCCATGCATGCATGAACATAATAAATTCAGGAATTGTAATACATAAGGTCCATGTTCATTATAAGTTTAAGACTCCACCACAAACATTCGAGCAATGATCACAAATAGTCGGTGCGGAACTCTACTCTTGAACTCATCTACAATTCGTAGATTTGTTCATCTAAATAATAATTAGCCGATCAATAAAAAAAACAAATAGCCGATGCAGAAACCTGTTTTTAAGCTTCTCAACCTCTCTGCATCACAAATCATTCAAAACACTGTCTATTATAATAAGTTGCATGCACGTTGTGGTAGTCTTCACCATTCTTGATGACTTATAATAAATAAAACACAAGAACCCTAAACAAAACAAAGCAACCTTAAAACGGGATCTTGCCGGTATGGCTTGGAGAAGGTATTTCATAGTAAGAAATAAACTCGGAAACTATAACAAACTAGGTATCACTTGAACATATATAATGAAGATCATACTCAATATAACAGCAAATGCACATATATATTTATATAGATGAATGCTAGTGATCATCATCATCATCATCGTTCTTTGGGTAATTAGAATCATAGTCCTTCCAATGTTGTTGATCATGATCATTACCGGACGAGGACCTCCCAAACTGTGAGGCATATCTCAGCATCTCCTTTTGTTGTTGTTGTTGTTGTCGTTGTTGCTGTTGTTGTAGTTGTAAGGAAGCAATATGGTGAGGGGAAGATTGCGAAGAAAAATAAGGTTGGTGGAAGAGGGTTGAGGTGTAGTGCGACAAGTCAGCATCGTTGCTCGAAAGAATCTGCGCGTATTGTAATAAATCCGGATAATTGGACATGTCTTGCGAAGAAGACGATGAAGATGAGATGGTCGGGTTTGGAGGAGGAGAAGTAATATGTTGATGTTGTGAAGTGGGCGTTGAAGTGGGTTGGGGTTGAAGATTCATGTAGGTTCCTTGAACTCTTTCGGGGAAGTTGAGCTTGGCCTTGGTGCCTTTGAACTTGAGAGCAGCTTTGTCATAAGCCATGGCCGCATCCTCGGCGGTCTCAAATGTGCCCAGCCATACTCGAGCGGCTTTCCGAGGGTCTCTTATTTCCGCTGCCCATTTCCCCCAAGGCCTTTGCCTCACTCCCCTATAGTGTCTCTTCCTCACGTTCTCTACACAAAATAAGTGCATCATTATGTTTGGAGTTCATGCATGCAACAAAATACAATTTGGTCATGGTGTAAGGAAAAGGTTATTTTTTGAAGATCGTTTTTTACTTTGTTCTACTATCATGTAGAACGCTTGTTTAATAAAAAAAAATTAGTTGATAAAAAACAAAATGCAATTTGATATATTAGGTTAAATACACATATATTGATATAAACTAATTAATCTAAGAGAGTGAAACTCACCGAAAAAATTTCAATGTATTTATCAAACATTTGAAATATATGCGCTATCGTATGTGTGTCCGACACATAACAAATTAGTCTAAAATGTTCTTCGAGCTATATAGCAAGCATGAAACTAGTGGTGAAATCTTGAGCAGGATTAAAGAGAAGGGTTAGCTAATAATTATTGCCAAGGATTCTTGTACCTTACAATGTTGTTGATTAATGATTTTAGGAACTTGGCAATCATGTCAACTCAAGAGATACATAAATATATAGTTAGGCACATGTAATTATCAGGGATAATAGTCAAAACACTATATACAAGTAGAACTCAAAAAAAGACCTAATAAGGGGGGTTTGGCTACATAATTAGGAGCCGACCCTTGTTATTGGGTATTAAAATCAATATATTGGTATGAGATTGAGAGGGAAGAAAAACAAAAGAGAAAGCAAACTTGGGATTGAGGTTCCCTTTTGTTTTGGCAACCTCAGAGAGACACTTCTTTACGGAAAGTTGAGACTAAGCTTTTACTCAATATATCTCCTTTTCCTTTTATATATATGTCCCAAAGATGCATTGAACTTAACTTACTTACATACACACTTCTCATTTCCTATTCTTTTCTCTCTCTCTCTAGTTAGGTTGCGGCTTCGAACGAAACTCAAACTATATATTTATTTTATAAATATAAATTTTCACATCCGTCCGATCTATTCTTGCTTATAATTACTTGCAAGATGAGATTTAAACCCCTAAAAGATCCAAATTTAAGACAAAGATTGATCACGACATGAACCGATACACAAACAATAACACCAAGAGAAAGAAAGTTCGGGAAGCAAAGCACAGAAACAGTATAAATATGTATATTGGGATTATTACCTTGATCTTGGACGCTCGGGTTTGGTTGAGGATGTCTCGGGTCGGGTTGTTCTTGCTTGACCGGTTGTCCGAAAGAAGGGTTTGGTGTGGGTTGCACCATGGATGGAGCAGTCGGGCTAATAACTTGACTGAGAGCTGAAACCATGGTGGACATGTCATCACTGTCATGGTGATGGTCCCAAGAAGATCCGTAGCCATAACCATAATAAGCTTCATGCTCATCACCTCTGGTCTCTTTCTCCTCCGATGCTTCGGATGGAAGTGGCCGCTTTCCATGCCTCCGATCCACCTTTCTTTTGTTCTAAGAGACGTGAATCTTTGTCGCGGATCGGATGGGCTTGTTTTGAATCAAAGAAATGGTAGGGTTTTATACGGGGAAGAGCAAGGAAGAGACAAGGGTTTTGAGTGTGGGGAAGAAGACACTGGAAGAAGCCTAAAATAGCATTGATGATGGAAGAGGAGGGGGGATTATTAGGGTCATGTAGAGGGAGCTTTTATTTTATTATTTTTTATTGGTTACTGTTTTGAGCTTATCTCTTTTTTGTTTTTTAGTGTATTTAAATAAATATGAGTAACTAAACAAGACAAAGAACAAAAGAGATGGAAAAGAGAGAGGGTTTTAGTTGCTACCCATTTTGTGCTTCTACTTCCTATGCAAGCTATTGTGCGACTCTTTGGCTTAGTTCTTAATTATACAGTCGGTTGCTCTTTCGATTTTGTGTTCCTCTCTGAAGGTTTCAGGGTTTTATTTTCTCTTCTTGTGTCGTTTTTTTGTCCTTCTCATGTGTTTGGTTCGTATGCCCGTCTCACGGTTGGTACTATCTTCTTACCTTTCCGCGGAGTTTATTAAATTTGTATGGGGGAGAAAATCTAAAATAGTTCCTAAACCAGCTCCGCCGCCCGTTTCGCCGTCGCCGCCAACGACCCTCCCACTGCTCTCCGACCTGAAAACAACATCAACGTTGATAGCTTCTGCTCGTCCACCACCGCCACCTCTGCTTCCCTCGCCGCCTTCGCCACGAGTCTGTGGATTTACTGAGGTCCTAAGGGGAAGCCATTATAGTCTCCGCTTCTGTCTCCTTCGTCGCATCCGCCTTCTTCATTGTCACCACCTTCACCCCTGCCTCCTTCGACGCAACCAACACCGTCGCCCTCCGATTATCCGAGCTCATCGGTGGCCCGATCAAGGGTCCGACATCGTGAGTATGGCACACTTGATCACTCGGGGCTTCCGTGTTGGGCCGCCCCAGCCCCATCCGTTGGATTGGAGCTTTAACAAGGTAACAACCTCCCCTTCAGCCCCCAAAAAAGAGGAGTCGGGAGGCCCCCACCCCGGACAAGGAAACAACCGCTCCGGAACAATTGGAGACGAGGTCTGCCAAGCAGCCTTGCCAGGGACAATAAGCGACCTTTCAAGCAACAGGGGGTGTGTGGGGATGCATATCTCGCTCTGTCAAGGTCGATGGAAATCCGACAACATGGTTACTTCGTTTCCTAGTGTTCTCCCTGGATGTTCGTTATCCCATCAAACGCCATTGATCTTTTATCACGTCCATTTTCAGGCCGAGTTAGGAAATGTTTATCATTTTCTACTTTTGCACAACAACCAGTCTGGAGTTCGTCTCCCAGTATTTGTCCCTTGTATAGTTGGATATTTCGTAATAGGGTTAGCGTTCAATACCTACGAGTTTAGAACTTTGTCTCATCCTTTTCGTTTTTATCATTTCCATGTTATGTAATAATTCCCATGATTAATAAAAGTTCCACTATGCTAAAAAAATATGACTATAATAAAATCTATTACATTATAACCACATAAAGGAGGAAGGACCAGTGATACTTCTCACGAGACGCTCTTTATCCCTAACAGTATAATTTGTTTACAATATTAGTGACGTCGACCAACCCTCTTGTTCTTGTTCTCTCCGTGAGTCCTATGACTTCCTTGACCTTACCGCCATCTATGGGAGCCTCTGATGCTATGACTCTGTGTCCGTCTTTTTCTTTTATTAAGCCCAAGAGGGGTCGATGAGTTCCCCAACCCATAACGATCATGCCTCCACAGGTGGTCTGTAAAATAGGTACAACCTCTCCCCTTTCGTTTCCTGCAACACCCATGCCGCTACTCCTTACCCATGGAATACCCACAACAAATTTCATGGAAGTTCAGACCCTGTCAACATCTTTTAAGAGGGGTGCAAGTCGACCACAATCCAATTCGAAGCGTACCCGAAAGCCCCGTGTTGTGGAAGGGTCGAAGTCATCCTTCCTTCTACTACCGACGGACTCCTACCATCCGATCACGAATGAGGGTGGACATGAGCTCCTAGAACATATGATGGAGGTACTCGCGTCCTCTTTGCATGGGATGCCTCATTCAGGTTTTGATCCTTCCCACAACAGTTTGACCTCGTCCGGATCCTCCACCAGTCTATCGATCCCATCTAGTCATGAGTTGATATCGCTCCTACTCACGGTCAATCTATTGTCGTTCGTAGATAACCTCCATCATGAATTTTCTGCGTGCTCTCTTGTTGTGGACGAGGATGCCGTGATCGAGGTCTCGTTCACCCTGATTGCCCCTAAGGTCCTTGCGTGTAAACAGTGTGGCACGGTCAGTAAACTGCTCATGTGTCAGCCGTATAAGGAGGACATTATGCTGAAAGTGATTACAAAGGCCCGAGGACGTTCTGCCTCAAGTTTGGTGATCAAGGATTTGGAGCCAAGTAATTTTGGGTTGTACTTTGGATCCAAAACATCCAATGACTGGGTCCGTTAAAACGAGCCCTAGTTTTTTGACAAGGCACCCCTGATCCTAGGGGACGTCACTGATTCATTAGGGGTCGGAATCCCCCGATTTGATAGGATTTAGTTATAGGTGCAGGCGAGGGGTCTGCTACCTTTGGTTATGACCCGAGCTACGGGAACCCTCACTGGTAACACATTGGGTGAGTGTGTTTAAGTTCTGTGTGACTGTCACGCCCCAATTTCAGCAACCGAACTCGGGACGCGAACGTTTAGAATAAGAAAACACTTTGAAAACATTTCCATTAAAACACTTTACACTAACAGTTTAGTTCAACAAAAGATGAGTACAACTCAAAATACAACGTCCCACAAGCGGACAAAAGGGCGAAGTATCCGTCGCTAGACCAAAAGTAAAAACCCGGACTCCGCTCCTAGCTCCACAAGCTTCGCGAGCTCACCGTGTCCGTCCCACGAACAGTACCTGTAGGAAAAGCAGCTAGGGGTGAGCGTTCGCTCACCACCACGGATAACTGACTGACTACGGCATAATTAGCAGACAATGCCGGTAACACCAACAACAAACTCAACCCCGGGGATCACTGTCCCCAACCCAAGTACTCTGACTGACAAACACCCACGGTGACCTTCCTCGAACGACTCGACACTCAAACACGTAAGTAGACACGACACAACGATCACGGCCTCTTCCAAGGACTCAAGGAACTACGCAACATCAAACAAGATCACAAGGATCGCACACCAAACAAGATCATGAAGGATCGCAAACCAGCTGCTCAGTAACCTCCCTCGCGCCCTTTACCGATCATAGACGTGGTCAGGCGGTCGACCTGTCGCATTTCCTCGACACAAAGTCGGATCAGACTGTCAACCTATCACACTCACAACCACCGAACCACACACGCGCGGCCAGGACCCCTTTACTGACAGGCGGGCCCCCTACCTCGTCTGAACGTGCAGACGCGTGTGATCGAGGACCCCCGTTTAATGAAGCGGGCCCACAACCTCAGGTAACCACAATCACAATCACAGTTCAACAAACAGCAATAACACAGGCTCAACAATCCACGGGCACTCATGGCCACCCAAGATACCAACCCTAAAACGCGGACTCAACGGCCCCACAGGCACTCACGGCCTCCCAGACACACCAACGGTCAAGACTCGGGTTCAACAACCCCACGACACTCACGGCCACTCAAGACACCAAATTAAATACACGGGCTCTCATGGCCACCCAAACTCAACAATAAATAACACGGGCTCTCAAGGCCACCCAACTCAACAATAAAATACGGGCTCTCAAGGCCACCCAGACTCTGCGATAAATAACACGGGCTCTCAAGGCCACCCAAACTCAACAATTAAAAACGGGCTTTCAAGGCCACCCAGACTCAACAATTAAAAACGCACGACAACCTCCGGCATACTCGATGCCTCCAACGGTCCTAAAATCACTAGTTTCACAAACAACCTCCGGGCATGGTCATATGCCTCCAGTAATTCAATTATCGCTAAGTTCTCTGTTCCTACGACACTACTAAGTGTCACATGCTTTTCTCTTAAACGCTACAATCCCGTATCATGCTTTTCTAATAATTAAATAATTCTACTCAACCCACGACACCCCGGTGTCACATGCAATTCTACTATTAACTTTCCCTAATCAGGGCCGAGATCCGGCTACTTTTCCCTACCTCAACTGAAGAGCAACCGCTACGTTTCCTAGCTGCTGACGTTCTGGCTCGCTACCTCCGGGCTTCACTTCGATCAAAGCCGGGCGCTAAAGAGAACGCGAAAGCCATAGATTAATAACGGTTCCATCGCTAAATTAAAGGTTACGATTAATCCAGTTTAAAACCGACAGTTGTCCCTTAAACTCGAGCGGAAGAAAAGCGGGATTACAACGAATCGGGTTCGAGCATCCGCGCACCGAACTCAAGTTGATCCAAAACCTAGTTAAAACCAATTTTAACTCAAACTGTCTTTGAAACTCCTTTGTTTTATCTAATTCCGACCTTGACTTTAAAACAGAACGATTCTTTCAGTTCTTTTCCAAACTCGATATTTTGGTCCAAACCTTTCTAAATCTGATCTGATATGAGTTCGTTTTCCCCTTTTCAACTTAACTTAACTCAAGTTTAAACTTAAAAACCGACATTCGTTTTAAAACCCGTTTAATTTAACCAGAACTTCGTTTTCTCATTTAACGGGCCTAAGTCGTTTTTAATTACTATCCCTTTTAACCGATAAATTTTCGTTAGTTTTATGCTTCAACAAATTGTCCAGATCCAAAAACTGATTTTAAATTAACAAATTTCCCTTTTTAATCCAAAACCGTTCCAAATATTAATCGACTTCATAAGCAGGTTTAATCAAAAAAATTAATCGATTTCATTAACGGTTTAACCAAATAACAAACGATTTCATTAACGGTTTAACCAAATAAACTTGAAACGAACAACACGGGAACCGAAAAAGAGGGGCTCGGTTAGAAACCGGCCGGTCACCGACGGAGACGCCGCCGGCGACCAAACCTCGTGGTGAGAACCTCACCGTGGGAGATGAGGTGGTGGAGCACGGCGGAGGGAGCGCCGGTGGTGGTGGTTTTGGGCGCGACGGGGCGCGGGTGAGGGTTTCCCCTCAGATCTGGACGAATCCGGCCGTAGCTCGCCGGATCTGGCGAGCGCCGGCGACCTTGAGACGGTGCCGGCGGCGAGACGGGGTTCGAAGGGCTCGGCTCCGTTCTGAGAGGGAGACGGTGGCCGGAGACGGCCGAGCTCGGGCTCGGGAGCGATGGCCGGTCTTGGGAGCGTCGGCCGAACTCGGGAGCGGTGGCCGGACTCCGAGTTGAGAGGAGGGAGGGAGGTCGGATGAGGGTTCGGGATCCGAGAGGGAGATGGAAGAGGGGGTCGACGGCGGTGGCTACTGGTGTGGGCGGGAGGTTGCCGGACGGAGAAGGAGGAGGGGGCTCGGCGTGGGGAAGACGGGACGGCGAGAGGGAGGTGGGTGACGGACGATGGTGAGGGAGGTGGCCGGATCTGGTTAGGGCGAGGAAGAAGGAGGTCGGGGATGGGGTTTCGAAGAAGACGAAGACGGAGTGAGGGAAGGGAGAGGGTGGTTGCCGGACTCGGGAGCGGTGGCCGGCGATGCGAGGTGTGGCCGGTGATGGCGACCGGACGGCGAGGCAGAGAGGACGACGAGGGTGAGGGGCGGCTGAAGGAGAAGAAGAGAGGGAGAGGGTTAGGGTTTCAGAACCCTAACCCAAGCTTATATATGTTGGATTTTGGGCCGGGCCTGTAGCAGTGGGCCGGGTCTGTAGCAGTGGGCCGGGTCTGGCCCGCCCGGTCCAGCCTTTTAATTTTTTTTTTTTTTTTTTTTTTTTTTTTGCACTCGTTTCAAAAACCTACCTTACGGTTTCCGGGTTGCAATTTAATACACTTTTGAAAGCGAAGTGGGTTTTACAGTGACCAATGGGGGTTCTATTGGGGTGGAACGGTTTGGGTCTGTTTCTGGATACCTTTGGATCGACTAGTGCGAAGGTCGATGGTCTTCCGGTTTTAGGAAATTCAGCACCTGATAAGGGTTACTCTTGCCTATGAGAGACGGCCTACATTCTTCTTCAATTGTGGCTAAATAGGACATGCAGTCCGAGACTGTGATAAGGAAACTCCAAGAATCCCTTATTTTGAAAAATCCTTGGTTGTGGAGAAGACTGACAATCTGGGTCAGAATTTTGCAACTGAATGGGTCAAGGCCCCTACAGAAATCCTCGGAGTAACCTCTGGCTTCGTCTAGGTGACCCCGAACATCTTATCTACCATCCCACCACATCTAGGAATGGGACCCCTAATAACCTCGAACATATTACCTAACACATAAGTAGGAGGGAAGGTTGCGACTTGGGTTCGAGTTGTCCCTTACCCAGGATGGAGGAATGGCCCTAGGGAAGAGGCCAAACACCTATTAATGGCTGCCTTGACTAGGAACATGTCAAGAAGAGAGCATTTGCATACAAACCACTTGAGGATCAGGCGAGAGTTGGTAAACCTCCTTTCCATATGCCATGATTAATGAGAAGAGATTAAGGTCCCTAAGGAGGAAGGGGCCTTTGAATCGAGCAAGAATTACCCTACCTTCTGTTGAGAATTCTGTTCGATCGCACACCTCACGAGAAACGAGTTCTCATCATGGGATCAAGCAACATTTAGGCACCATCATATGAAAATTTCTTCAGTAGGTTTTATCTTTACAACTTCTATCTTAGCCTATCATTTCCTTTCAAAACCGAATTTGTCATCAACGGTTGTTCTAGGGTTTATGAACAGGAGAATGAGGTCGCCTGGGTTCTGTATTGATTCCTTTTATTTCCTCTAATAATATATGTTCCTTCTGCTCAAAAAAAATATGACAAGAGTTTGTTTTTGTAACGTAGAATAAAACATTATTAAATATCAACAATCCAAATATGTTGGAGTGGAGCATGATTATTATTCCCATTCGAGTCCCAAACTAAACTCTAGAGAGCCGTCTCGAAAAGGTAGTGGGCGTCTTGATTCAGTTTACGTTTGATAAACTCGAGTTGTACATTCTCGATTCCATCTAAAATCCCTATACAATCTTGAACTAATGTGACCAAAGAGAATAAAAATGTGTTTCGTTGATTGATAAGGTTGACCACTACTTGGCAATCGCTTCTAATTGTAACCAATGGCTGTGGGTGGAGAAGGAGCCACTGAAGGACGTCTTTCATAGCTTGTACCTTCAATTGGGTCGGGGTAGATTGACCCGTAGTGGACCTTGTACCCATTCCCCCCACTCGACCATGTGAACCCATGCAAATAAAACGTGTTCCCGTCTTATCAGTTCTTGTGAAGAGGGTCTCATCGACATCAATGATTACACTCCCTCCTAGAGGAAGGGTCTATGACTCTTGTATGATGGTGAATCCAACTCCTAAAGGTCTTTGTTTAGTCTTTTGGAACTCTTGAGCTACTACCCAATCACGCCAATAGATATTTATGTTGGAAATGGAAACGTCAGCCTCCAGAATCTTATCCTCCTAAAACTTTCCATTTATTGGTTTTCAGATTACCCATAGAAGTGATCTTTTCTTGGTTCTTTTGTAGATACAAGGGATATATCCATAATCCAGGTCTGAATATTCTCTTCTATTGATGGACAGAGAAACTCGCTCTTCCTTCAAATGTCCTCGATATATGGAAAAAAGATTAATGTGTGATTTTTGGCGGGATCACGGGAAGAGAAGAGATCCTTGACGAAACCCGTTATTGATCTATGCTCGTAGAGTGTGCCCCGAAAAAAGTTAGGAACCCGCAAATTAGGGTGGATAAAATATATCCATGAAAAAACTCAACCCAATCGTCACTCTAACTCCTTGGAATACTAGTGATCTAGCTGACGGTGGACTCTTCTAGACAAAATTGTTGACTAGTTTCACTTAAGCTTCTATGAGAGAGGACGAGGGATAGTACCTTGCTTTAAAAACTTTGGCCACCAAACGGGCACCTATATCCATAAGTGTCTATAACTTTTTCCCAAGGACGGCTTTGTTAAAATCTCTCGGGTTCTTGAAACCCAAACCCTTGTGCCCCTTAGATTTTCGAATATGTGGCTAGGACTAGGGGTGGGAAATGTTCGGTTAACCGACCACCACCCCAAGATGTAATCCCACACTAGACTTTATCCGGTTTCTATATCTTAGCATTGTTACCATCAATGGAACCAGCAAAAATGCAATTTTTCTGACCACACATGTTTCGGTCATTTCCCGGTTTTAACCGACCACCCATAAATGTTAGGGCTTATGGTCTCGACAAACCTAATTCTATATGTCTTAGGGATTAGGAAGGAAGTAATCCCATATTTAAGGCTTCTGCAACTCTAAGTCTGATTTTTACCTTAGGCGGCGAATTAATCGGCAAGGATGAGAGAAAGGGAAGCAAGATGAGGAAAAAGAAATGTTTAGAGCGGGCTTCGACGTGTTGATTAGTAAAAATTATTGGTGAGTACATGCTCTATATTTGTAGAAAGGGTTTCTTAATAAAATATTGATTCAATCTCATATATGTCTTGAGGATGAACTTTTTCATTGTTCTGATCGTGATGCTATGTGCTTCACTTGCCTCTATAGTTTTAGGAGATGTAAGAAGACAACATAATAAGATAAGTATAGAGAAAAATGAATGAGAGGCTAGTGTTGTATTTTTGTAGATTAAGTTTACTTTAAGATTGTTGGTCTAAGATCAATGGTCTAAATCATACCACCTCATAAGATATTAGGCTGAACTTATGAAACTTGACTTTAGGTGTGAGCAAGTTCCAAATAAAAACTGGGCCTTAAATAAGCCCACAGTTTACTAATCCATCGGTTCCATAAAGTTTGGACCGTCACGACGGTTCGGTAACTTCAGTATCGCAAACTCGCCGGTATCCATCGACTCTGGTTTCTCCAGTGTTGGAAATGGTTGGTTTCAGTCGAAATCCGACGGTGTGGAATTTTTTACCCACCCTTAGTTAGGACTGCCAGATGATAGGGTACTCTTGTCCATTCGACGTCTGCCACAAATAGTTGACCAGAAAACGATTCATTAGGTTGATCATTCCCTTCTGAAAGTGAAAAACGATCATTCCATAGGTGGGGATGGATTGGAGTACTAATTTAATAAGTACTTCCTTGTTTGCATTAGAACAAAGCGGTCTTCCCATCTTTGAATTATGTTCATCATACTATTGAGGATAAACTGGATACTACTCTTCTTGTTCCTCCTAACCATGTTTGGGACACCTAAATACGGGGAAGATATGGCTAACTCCATGATTCCCAAAAACTATGTTCCCAATACTTTTACGGCTTGAGGAGTGTTTGAACTAGAAAAAAAAATGAGGATTTTTGTAGATTGATAACCCGATCTGAGATATTTTTGAGCTGATCGAGCACTCCTCGTACATTTTCCATTTCAAGAGTCGTTTCCTGGTAGTACATATCATTTATGGAAAAAAATAGTTGGGTTAGTTGTGGATCCAATCTACCTATTTTCACAAAATGTATATATCCCTACGCCTTCGACCATTTGGCGATCCAAGATAAACCTTCCATACATAAGAGGAAGATGTACGGGATAAGAGCCCCCTACCAAAAACCTTATTCCGATCGAAAAAACTCGTATGATTAGATCATGCGACAATATCATAGGTAGTAAAATAAGTGCATTCTTGGAGGAGGTTTATCCATGCTTCGCTAAATCTGAAATCGTGCAACATAGCTAAAAGGAAAGGCCCTTAGACTCTGTCGTAGGCTTTACTCATATCTGCCTTTAGTGTGACAACACTCGTCCCCCTACTATCTTAGACTTCATAAAATAAATCATATCAAAGGAGAGAAGAATTTTGTCCTGCATTGATCTGCCCGGAACAAAAGGTCATTGGGTATCTGAAATGATATCATCCAACAATGGCTTCAATCGGTTAGCCACCACTTTAGAGACTATCTTGAATACGACATTGCACAGTGCAATGGGTCGAAGGCACTTCAGTGATGTACGATTTGATATTTTCGTGATAAGGATCATTGTCTTCTTATTTAAACTTTTTGTAACTAGTTCCCCTGAGAATTTTTTTACGTAGGTTAACACATCCTCTTACACCATTGCCTAGTACCACTAGTAGAAGAAATGGTTGAGGTCTTTAGGTACTAGATGGTTGAGCTGTTAGTTTTGAGCCAAAGATATTTGTTCTGTAACTTCTAGAATGATCGGGTTCTACTTCGGGAGTGACAACCTGAAAAGTTGATGGTAAGACGAACGAATATGATCTGCGAGCCCTGATTCCCAAGCAATAACGTCTCTAGTATCTGTTATTAATTTCGTTAAACCATTAACTTTGCGTCTTAGTGAGGTAGAGGCATGGATGAATTTGGTATTGTGATCCTGTTTCGTAAGCCGGTGTCATTTTGCTCTCTATCTCCACAAACGTGGTCGTAAATCTAAAGTTGCCTTGTATTGCTTCTGTGAGGCCTCTAGAAGGCGGATCTGGGACCTTTCCCTCAAACCATTGAGGTTGTAAATCTTCCATTCCATAATAATGATCCTCTTTTGAATCTTGTTGTATACATCTTTCCTGCAACTATGGAGCGCTTTCCCAACATCTACAATTTTCTGGATAATCGGCTTTAAGGATTCCATTCATTAGCTTTGAACCAGTGTCTCATATGAAGGATCTTCTGCTCATTCATTCTCAAAATGGAAATGTTAGCATCTTCCAACCTCTTTAGGTCGATTCGTGACCAAATAAATCGGTAAGTGATCCGATGTTGAAACTCTTTGTGTGTGCGAGAACAGTTTAGGGTGGTCCCTAGCAAAATGGGATGAGACCAAAGCACAATCTATATGAATTTAGATGCGATTGTGTTCCTATTTCCCAATCGTCTATGTGAAACCGTAACCTTCTAGAAGGATATCCTTGAAAGCGATCTCTTGATAAACATCCCAAAAATCCGATATCGAGTGGTAAGGGTACGGAAGTCCCCCCTTCCTCTTTTCATATTGGTACAATTCCCCATTCCTATATCTGATAACCACCCACTGGTCTACAATGGTGTTGTGGGGTCTAGTTAAATGACGTACTACCGCCAAAGATTGTTCATGTTCCTCACGTTGTGGCTCCTCATAGAAAACTCTTGGTCGAATCCTTTTCCTTCCTTGTAACCTCGGTTTCGATGAACATCCATCACTCCCACCAAGAACGAGTCGCTCTAGAAGAGCATAAGAGCATCCTTCAGACCAGAAACATCAACGACGTGCCCCTTTGTGAAACCGAGATGAGGCCTTAAACTAAATAGGAGAGAAGACTTATTGAGGGTGTTACCGTTGAAGATAAGGTAGTACTTCTAGAGTAACACTATCTCTCGTAGGTAGGTCGGCCTATTCATGCTAGATTGGAAAAAAAAAAAGTTGTTCATCGTGCACCCAAACGTACAAAACCTGCAAAAGAAACTAAAAAATAATCTAATGAACACAATAAACATGAGATTTAAAGTTTAAACACTATAACTGTAATCTAGAGTTCAATCAAAATAATACATGTTTGATACAAATTTTAAACCTAAGGGGACTCGTCGATACTAGAGTCCACAATAATAGTACAAACCTGGACGATTTGCGAGAACATATCGTTCAATCGGGTGAGGTGGGCCTCTATTCCCTCCCGCTTCTTCTGCTTCTCTTCCAACGCAACCCGCATAGCCTCCTTCTCCTGAGTGTACCTAGCCTCCTGCTCTGCGATAATACAGGCGAGCTCGTCCCCCTTCTAAGATGATTCAAATGAACCACTGAACATACCAAGATCTCTCACTGTGGTTATCTTGACCTTCCGCTCAACTCCGGCCTGGACTTATCCATTGTCTAACAGTCATTTTTGCGTTCAGTTTCCCGCTCCATTTTCTCCTCTCGTACCGAGGCGCATCACAAAGGAGACATTTGTCTCAACCAACAGTTTCTTGATAGTATAATGTGCACCCAAATTCACAAGCATCGTATTTCACATAACCTATTTTGACACTCTTCACTATTCCATTCACGTCTGCGAATGATAGTGGATAAGTGTTAAGATCTGCATACGTTGTGTTCGTATATGCACAACACCCACTAAAAGATTCATTCGTCGTTTTGTATTTGTCTTTCAATGCCATCAAATTCGTATGGTTGACAGTCTGTTTGCAGTTGCCTTTTTGTACAACGGGATTCATTGTTCACTCAACATTATCCTGTATTTTTCGGCCTCTTCATTTGCAACCTAGTTATCAGTATCATAATTTTTGCTACGGCTAGGATTGGCAGTTGTTGTGTCAAGCCAAATGTCTACCATGATGTCTTAGACTTTTGTTATGTTTGCCTCGGATATGTCCGAGCTAGGTTTTGTGATGTAGTAACTCCTCCACACTACTGCTCTTATCATGCATAAACTTAAAGCTGTTCTTTTTGGTTGATATACACATGTCGTTTATGGGTTAGTCTTTTGGTGTTTTTTCTCTTCTGCCTAATATATGCAACGTCGAAAGTTAGGTCAGTATCTTTGTCCATTTGTTATGGCAATCAGGGGGAGAAAAAAACAAGGAGCACTTAGAAGGAGCATAGAAGCATCTATAGGAGCACGAAGAAGAAGATAAGTGATACTTACTTTCAACTAAGTGCCACCCCCCCCCCCCCTCCCAGAATAAAGTGCTTAATGTGTGCTTGCCACAACAAATTGCCAAAGGGGGAGATTGTTTCTACGTCTAGGATTGGTAATTGTTGTGTCAAGCCAAATGTCAACCATAATGTCTTAACATCATGTGTGTAACCTGAAAGAAGAGCTGAACAAAGATGTCAGACCAAGATGTCAACAACATTATAGCAAGTGACAACTCATGCGCGCGGAAGCCCTCAAAAAGTATCTAGAAGAAGGAAACAAGGAGATTCACCGTGATCGAGACTCCAGAGATTAGAGAAACCCTAGGAATCACGATACAAGGTGTTAGAGCTATAAATATCAAATTAATTCTCATAGCTCTTGCAATGCAAGGATTACACTTCATGCATATTCAGAGAAGTAGACGTCGTCCAAGTTCGTTTGAAGGGCACTTGTATGCATTGCTCTTGATCTCATGATTATAAAGATCTCAAACGTGTTGGACTAGCGTATTGAGAATCTGTATGAAATGAATAAAAGAGAATGTGTTCCTGCTCATGCTATACATCGTGTTTGATCAAAGCATTGGAGCTCTATTCTGCTGATCAGAGTATCACCACATGTAATTGAAGACCAAGTACAATCCGAGACTGGATGAGCTTAAAGTGTGGAACTAGGATGGGATCTCAAGTTCAGGGGGTCTTTGAATTAGGCATGTCACTTTGTAATAGTTGTATAGGGTTGATTTGAATGACCTAAGAACTGGTATACCGATTGATTACATTATAGTGAAAATCTTTCCACTGGCAAAGTGCCCCCAGATGTAGGTATGAAGTACCGAACTGGTAACCAATCTTGTGTTCTTATGTATGTCTGATGCCTTTACATTTATTGTGCTTTCCATGCTTCATATAGTAAGATGTCAACCAACATGTCAGAATATCTAGATTGGCATATCATCGTAGTATGTTATATTGTTTTCTACATTCCAAGTGGCACCTCTATTAATAGTTGCACGTAACAGGAATTACAATTGGTATCAGAGCGAGCCTCCCAACATAAAGTTGTGAGATCTTCAAGGGAGAATAATTCTAAACATTCTTAATGGAAAACTCAAGTGAAGGAGGCCCAATCACTCAACCATCCATGTTTAATGGAACTAATTACAGTCACTAGAAAGTAGAAATGAGTGCCTTCCTAAAATCTATGGATATCAGCATATGAGAGTTAGTGGTTCATGGTTGGACACCTCATCAAAACACATCTGCTGAAGGAAAGTATGTTGTTATTAAACATGAAAGTGATTGGAGCCTCACTAAAAGTCATACAACACTTTGGAATTTGAAGGCTCTGGATGACATTCAAAAGGGTAGATAATAAAGTGTTCTACCTGATCTGCACCTACAAAAGCTTCAAAGAAACTTGTGAGATCTTGTCCACTGCATTTGAAGGTACAACTAGAAAGAATGTGAATAAAATCCTACGGATAAATCAAGATCAAATATGAAAGGAGATATAAAGAAAACTGAAGTTATGAGAGTGAAGGATGCTATGGAACCACTCAAAATCTAAAATCACAAGAAACAAAAAGCTTCAGTGACAAACTTCAATCATCTGGACAAAGGAAAAGGGTAGCTGCATATCCACCATGCCTTGATGGAAATAAACAGAAACAGGTCAGTAACCATCTTGTTGTCACAACTAATGTTTCTGCTGGTACAGGTGTAATAACCGATGAAAGCCATCTATCTGAGCAATTCTCTGATGATGATAAGATTGATAAGGATGATCGCTCATGCAGTAAAATACGAGCAAATGGTGAAACCATAGAGTCACTAACTGTCCAAACCTTGTCACTGGAAAAAACACAACTTCTCAAGACAGTTGAGACTCTACAAGAGCAAGTAAGCAGACTGAATGGTGAAATTGGTTGAATCACAAACTCAGTCAAGATGTTAAATTTAGGTACTGACATGTTGGACAACATTTTATCGGTTGGTCGAACACCTAAGGATATGATTGGTTTGGGATGTAACGAGAAAAACCTTACTCCTCAAATTGCTTTTGTTCCCCAACTGAAGGTGTATCAAACACTGGCTATGAGAAAGCTAAAAGTGGACCTCACATCAACAACCTCTAGAGTCAGCAAACAGCCACAAATTCAGAAAATGGTCCAACATCATGAACCGTATCAGCCAAGATATCCAAAGATTCAACAGCCCGATAGAAGTAGTATATCCTACTATCCAAACAACTTAAACAGAACATCACGTATTTGTCATTTTTGTGGAAGGAAAGGATAAGACGACAATGTTACTTATTGGATGGATCTTCATAGGTTCAACAAAGAAGATTGTCTAATTCTCGTATGACTATGAAGCAAGTTTGGAGAACCAAGGATAATCAGTCTCTAGGAGACTTGAAACAAAGATGGAGAGCTGAAGGAGAAAGTCATCTTGCCAATGTTGCACATACCACTCTATCTAAAACTAATGATCATCTATATGGTAGTGGAAATTCAAGATATGAGGCGAGAAAGACTGAGTATGCATCAAATGTTCATCAGTACTCTGATAAACACGTCACAAAAAGAGATGGAGTCAAAGAAATAAACTTTAAACAAGTATGGGGTACTCAAAAGAAGTTTTAAAATCTCATCCATCCAATCTCAAGATGGGTAAAGAAACCAAGTCGTGCTAAAAACACAAATCTTCCTAGATTCGTACTCATCTCAGCTAATCAACCTAATCCAGAGAATCTAAACGAAAAGATGAGTTATTATTCTCCAAGGAACACTTGCAACAAAGTCAAATTCATTAAAATATCACCTCATGTATGGAAAAGAGTTTGACTGCTTGTTGACTCAAGGTCTTGACATCCATTTCTTAGGATAAAAACCAGATGAAGATGTCATCACATTGAGACTTAAACTTTAAGTATGTTTATATTCAAGATGTCATAACATCCTCTTGTAGTTCACTGAGAAGGAAAACAACTTGAATTCTAGAGATCTCTTTTTATTTTAGGAACTGCTAACGTGTATCGAGGCACAACTCTCTGGCTGCAGTCTGAAAAAGTAGAATCATGATTATTCCTGTAAGGAGAGAAGAGGAAACGTGTGTGAAGACTAAAAGAAAGGGAAATTAGATTCGGACTATATTTCTCTTTCTATCAAAGACTAGGGTTAGCAAAATTCCCAAATTCCTCTCGCCTACTACAACTTCATTCTCGAGAAGCAAGCTGACCTGTGACATATACTACACTCGTAATGGTGGTAAAGAAGGAAAAGATGGTGATGATGGTTCAAAAGTTCAAGGAACGTCGTCTATCGCTGAAAAATAGTCTGATGGTAGATTGATCAAGCCATCTTCAGACGTAGTAGCATAAAAACCGTCTTGTATGGCTCAGCCGCTCTCAAAAGAAAAATCTAGTTGAGATCTATCACCTGAAGATCCTAAAGACTCAACAACTAAATCAGATGGTGAAGGTAACTCTACAATCTCTCATGTGGATTCAATTAAGGGTGTAGCTAGTAAAGAAATGCTAGAGGAGTCAAATGTCCCTATAAACACATATGTAGATGTCACATGATTCACTACATCCAACTCTAAAACCCTGCATGCAAAGAAAAAGAAGAATAGGAAGGGTAAAAAGATTGTAGACTCTATTAGCAAGACCAAGGCGGATATGTCAATTGAGATATCTACCAATAGAAAAACTATAGATCCTAAATCTATAGATGTCAGTACTATTGTTACTAAAAAGGATAATGTGCTAGATGATAAAAGCAAGGGTATTTCCGTGGATATCAGCAAAGAACCTCCTAAAGGGTTAAAGAGTCATGAGAAAATTGGTATTGATGTTACTCATCCCTCAACCCAATATGTTAATCTGTGCAGACAAATACTAAGGAGAAACATAAGGGTGAAGGAGGAATGTCTTGTGATATAGTTGGAAAGATTGACAATGTAGTTGGTGAAACTGGAAAAGAAAAGAGTGCAAAGAAAAGAAGGGTTCGTACTGTTGAGACCATGCAAAGAAGGGAATCTAAGAGACTAAAATGTCTAGATGTGGAAGAAGACTTGACTATCCCCTTAAGCAGTTTGAAGAAGAAAGTTTCAACACCAAAGAAATCCTCTACATCTACTTCTCATAAGCTAGTTGACTCATCCAAGTCAATCAATCCTACTGCTGATGAATTCATTCTAGTAGAAAAGGAAGTTTCAGAGCATACTTTTGTGTCTGCTAGTTTAAAAACAAAAGTTGTCACCATGAAAAGAACCCTAGAAGAAGTAGATCAAAGGAAGAACTACATATCTCTTAGATCACTATCCCCTAAACGAGAAATAATTCAAGATGTCACAGGGCTAGAGAAGGTTCTGAAAGTGCTTGCAAATGCCCAGCTAATAAAAATAGTCAAGGATAATGGTCCCTACTACCCACAGTTGGTGAGTCAGACAATATGAGTTTAGAAAGGTCTGCATAAGGGGAAAGGGTTTCAATATAATGAAGAAAGCATCAACAACTACTTGGGAAGGACAGTGACTAGTTCACAGACAACTATGACTCAGCTGGATGATATTGCTAAGGAGATTACTGGTTCTCCTGAATGTTGGGTCTCGAGGTAGGGTTGGAGATGAACCAACTCGCAGCGGAAAATCAATGAAAACCAAGAGACGATTAAAACCATGAAACAACTAACAAAGAATGGATTCACAAGAGAAAAATTCAGCACTAGTTCTTACCAAAACAAGAACACCGGTTAACGAATGATTGGCTTGAGTCTCCAAGACGCCTACGTATCCACATGGGAATCAAAGCCACGTAGTTCTTCTCTTTGAGGACTCAAGAACACAAAAATGGAGGAGGAAACTAGCCAAACCCGAAATGGCCATGGAAGAGGGAGAGAAAATGTGTTTCCTATTCTTGTCTTGTGTTTGTTATGTTGAAAAAAGATGACTTAAACATAACAAAACCCATACTTGTCCAACTAAAGGCATGGGACAAGTATGGTGTCAAGTAAGGTGTGAATAGGACAAAGTATGGCAAGACAAGATTGGGTTAGGTGGTGAATCACCAACACCTTAATCCTTGTCTTGCTTACTTAGTACTAATTAATCAAGACTTGATTAATTAGTTCCATGGGCCTTGGTTGCATGGGCCTTTCATGGGCCTCTTGGAACATGGCCCGTGGCCATTTCCAACGAGGTCCCGTGATTCGCTCATCGCCTCCATGCCTTCCATACCGGAAATGTCCAACATTATCCGACACGATCAATCCCAAGACTCCAAGCCTTGTCTCGATCTGTGAAGTCCTATTCACTTACGGGCACATGACCCAAAACCCAGTTTTGGTCATGTCCCGAGACAACTCCCTTTTGGCCATTCTCCATAAATGTGTCAATGAGTTTCATCCTCCGGTGTGACCCTTAGGTTTATGCATGTCAATAGATCAACGTAAAATCCCATTTTACTTGATCCTATTTAAGTGGCAACTAACGAGACTTTAGTATTGCCTGACACTACATAACGAATCGACCCTGTCGATTCTAACCTTTCCGTCGTCCCTGTCATTATCCTTTTATCTCCGATATCCTGATTGAGATAAGGCATAGAGCCGTCATCCTTATTATTCTCAATCACCGTTCCTTGATATGTGAGATGACTGAAGATATGATACCCAGTATCATGTGCATGGCCATGCTATTCTTCCAGTCACTCTCGATCAAGCGGCCGAGAACCGATATCTTTCCCATACCTTAGTATGAGGGATAAATCCCTTAGCCGTCTTTCGTGTCACTCATGTAGCCCGTCCCCAAGCCAATCATGGCCGTTATGGAAGCCCTGTTACGGACAACGTTAGGCTCAGGTCAAACTCAGTTGTTGACTACATAGCGATCACAAAGACTCCTTGGTCTAAGGATACATGACAAGCTACAACACTGAATATGTTCATGACTTAATCTATGGCACATATTCAGGGCGGGTCGTCCAATATCATGTCCCACATGATATCTATGATCAGACTCCGGAATCCCATTCCAATGACTAACAGAACGTAAGCCATAAAGAGCCATCTTTCATACTAGTCGCTTCTAGTGAAGCTTTGTTGACTAGGGACCCATCGAGTGTGATCTATCTCGATCTATGGTTCTATTCGCATGGTGGGCATAGATCAGAGCACACATCGATATATTACTCCAACACATAAGTAATATAAAGCCGCTTTAATTTTATTGCTAACGATGATATATACATTTGGACATTTAGGATTGAACTACGGGCACTAAGACTAACAATCTCCCACTTGCCCTAGTTCCAATCTAAACTCCAATATGTCCCCATCGACTTTACATGTCTAACATGTTCAGGCAGTGACACTGCCTTAGTCAAAGGGTTGGCTATGTTATCATCTGTTGCAATATCGGTTATCTTCACTTCACCTCAGTTCAGTATTTATCTGATGAGGTGGATACGCCGCAGTACATGTTTGGATTTGTTATGAGATCTAGGCTTTTAGCTTGCGCAATGGCCCCTTGTGTTGTCGCAAAATGGATTCACCGGACTGGATGGGTTTTTAATTACACCCAGTCCTGCCATGAATTTCCAAATCCACATAGCCTCCTTAGCTGCCTCTGCAGCATCCATGTACTTGGCCTCTGTCGTAGATTCGGCAATGGTATCTTGCTTTACGCTTTCCCAGCTAAAGCTCTGCCATTCAGCGTAAACACATATCCTGATTGACTTCTAAAGTCATCTGGATTTGTATTGGAAAACTAGCGTCTACTCATCCTTCGACGACTAGTTCAGCATCATCTTTCCCCCGGGTTAGAATGATGTCTACTGGTACAACATAAGGCTTACGAGACGTCTGGTCTCATACATGTCATGGCATATATGATCGATCCTGCCCCCAGGCGCATAGGATTCTCATCATCCTTTTCAGCTCATCAGGTGTCTTAGGACACTGAGTCTTGCTGAGATGAATGCCATGACTAGTGGGTAAGAGTCCTTTCTTTGAATCGAGCATTAAGAACCTACTCAATGCCTTGTTCACATAGGTTCCCTGACTTAAATCCAAGACCCTCTTGGTGCGATCTCTACATATCTTAATCCTTAAGATATGAGAAGCATCGCCTAAGTCCTTTATTGAAAAACACTTCCTCAACCAAGCTTTAGTCTCGTGCAAGGTTGGGATGTCGTTTTCAATGAGAACCAGAAAGGTAATATTGCTCCCACTAGCCTTCTTATAAACGCAAGATTCATCCTCGTTCTTGATTAAGCCAAATCCAATTACAGCTTCATCAAAACGAAGGATCCAACTCCGAGAAGTTCGTTTCAATCCATAAATGGATTTCAACAACTTATAAATCTTTCCTTTATTCTTCGGATCGTCAAAACCTTTGGGCCGAGACATACAAACGTACTCAGTCAAATTTCCATTTAGGAAAGCGGTTTTGACATCCACTTGCCATATCTCGTAATTATGATACGCAGTTATGTCAAGAAGAATTTGGATCGATTTTGACCATAGCCACTAAGGAGAAGGTTTCCTCATAGTCAATCCATTGGATCTGCCTATAACCTTTCGCCACCAGTTGAGCTTTGTAGGTCAGAGGGTTGCCGTCCATGTCCATCTTCACCTTGAAGATCCATTTGCATCCTATGGTCCTCACACCATTGATGGGATCAACCGGTTCCCAGACTCGGTTGTCCGACATGGATTGCATTTCCTCCCTCATGGCTCCCAGCCATAACTCGGAGTTGGGCCCATCCACGACTTCCTGAAAGGTGGCTGGATCATCGTGATCCACCATGACTTCGTTGTCACCTCCGGATACCATATCTTGGAGGTGGAAGATTGATCCTTTCAAATCGCCTTGGACCTTCCGGAATTATAACAGGAATTGGTTCTTACTCTACGACAATCTCTGGCTCCTTTCTACTGGGTTGCCAATTGGTTTAGACAGATCTGTACCATCCTGAATTTCTTCGAGATGCACAGTCCTCCCAATGACGTCTTTGGAAACAAAACTTCTTTTCCATAAAGACCCCACCCCAAGCGACGAACACCATGTTCTCACTGGATTGTAGAAATAGTATCCCCTTGTTGCTTTGGGATACCACACGAAGGTGCATATCTCAGATCTTGGTTCGAGCTTAGTCGAAACCAAATGTTTCACATAAGCCTCGCAACCACAAATCTTTAGGAAGGAAAAAGCGGGCATCATCCCGTACCATTTTTAAAATGGTGTCCCTTCCACACCATTCGTCGAAGCCCGATTCACTATGAATGCGGTCGTCTCTAGAGCAAAACCCCTAAAAGAGATTGGGAGATCAGTCCAACTAATCATGGAACAGACCATTGTCTAACAATGTCCGATTTCTCCGTTTGGCTACACCTTTCAACTACAGTGACCTAGGAGGAGTCCATTTCAAAAGGATCCCATTCTCTTTTAGATGATCTAATAACTCTGTGGTCAAGTATTTTCCACCTCGATCCAATCGAAGTGCCTTAATACCTTTGTCGAGCTGGTTTTCTACTATAGTCTTAAACTCTTTGAATTTATCAAAAGCTTCAGACTTATGTCTCACCGAATAGACATAACCATATTTACTGTAATCATCAGTAAATGTGATAAAGTAGCTAAAACCCCTCCTGGCAAGTGAACTTATTGGTCTACACACATTCGAGTGTATAAGCCCCAATAATTCACCCGCCCTTTCATCGCGATCGATAAAGGGCACTTTAGTCATTTTTCCCATCAAACAAACCTTGCACCTATCGATCGAATGGAATTCGAATGAACCTGAAAGCCCGCACTTCTGAAGTGCTGATAGGCGCTTCTTGTTTATGCGACCCAAATGACAGTGCCATAACAGAGTTAGGTTTAAATCGTTGGATTTAGACCTCTTGGTATTAACGGAATATATAGAACTTGAGGCATTGTTACCCATATCTAATATGTACAATCCTCCAACCATGTCAGTACTGGTGTAAAACATATCATTGCATAGAACATTGAAAACTCTATTTCCAATATTAACATTATATCCTTCCTTGTCAAACACGGATACAGATATAATATTCCTACTAAAAGTAGGTATGCAATATACATTATACAATACTAAGACAAGGCCTCTTGGCAAAGCAAGACTCATGGATCCTACAACAGTTGCCACAACTCTGAGGTCCATTTCGTGCTTTCCAAATCTCTCCTACTTTCAGCCACCATATATTAGTGCATGTGTGAGATTCAGTCATGGTATCTAATACCCATGAATCTTTGGAAGTAGAGAGATGTAGCTCTATAGAGTTAATACCGATTGAAGGCACGGTCCCACCGCCCTTCCTTAGATCATCCAGGTTTCCTGATGAAGGCGCAGTCTTACTGCCCTTCTTCAGATCATCCAGGCTATTTGATGAAGGCGCAGTCCCACTGCCCTTCTTCAGATCAGCCGTGAACTTCCTGTAATCCCGGTTCCAATGACCAGGCTGTTGGCAGTAGAAGCAGACATTCTCAGGTGTCTCATCTTTCCTGCCAAGTGCGCATGGGCCCAGCCCATGCCACTTCCAATTCCCTTGTTGACCATCAGAATATCCTTGGATCCCAGATCCCTGAGATATTCTTCTCAGCAGTTAATGACACTTCATGTAACTCTGATATGGTCTTAGAGATAGCCTTGTCAAGGACATATTCTTTGCGTTCAGACTTGAGGACTATCCTCAAAATTCTGTACCAGTCCAAATAGTTTGTCCCATTTAGCTTGACCCTGTCAAGAATGGTTTTTAATGACAAACTATTAATGTTCGCTGAATTTGCCATTTGATCTACAACAGATAAAATTCAATCAGTAAACTGAATAAATTTTATGAAGATCAAGCTTAAACACCAACAATCAATTCTAAACCTTTAGAATTTGAAACCAAGATCCTTGATTCACTCGATTAAGCTGAACTAATGCTCACCACTTAATCGAGCTATGTAGGTAGGACTCCATCCAATCACATCCAATGTGACTCTTGGCTAGGGTATGTACTTATGTACACGACTTACCCTATCTGTTACCCTAGCTCAACCTCAGGCCGAGAATCGTAGTCGGGTCCACCAATTTTCAACTATGGCTCGTCACTATGTAGGTGCTCCGCTAATGCGCACGACACCCACATATGTCGTCCAAACCTACTACCCCGCTTTCCCATGGATGCTCCGCTAATGCGCACGACACCCATAGGACGGGGAGGTAGTAAGGTGTTGATAATTGGGAGGTATCGGACATGACCCGTTTTTACTTGTCCGGTTGTGTTTAAAACTTTGACACATCCTAGATGCGATGAGCACATCAACTACATTCCAAATGCAATGATGCCTCAAATTACATCCAATGTAATTCTTCCTTCGAACCCATCAACTACATCCAATGTAATGACGATTCTAAGGGTTCACACACAAGGATTAAAATTCCAATTTTATCTTTGCATGTGAGGTGATATGCTCGGTAAATAAAGTTAAGCATGCAATTCTAAAACACATAGAATTAATCATGCATAAACTAAACCAAGCATAAAGCGATAAATGTGCACATAATAGTCCCCCTAAACTAACTCCCACTAGCTTCTTGAGCTCCACCGACTCCAAGCCGATGCCAACACCCGAAAAGCCACCAAATGACCTTTTCGCCCTTTCTTCGTCTTGAGTAAAATATTACAATTTAATACACGACTCGCAGGTCGGGAATAAATAAATATTACAAACAAGTGGTTCGACGACCACACCTTGAAAGAATAATTACACGTTAACTCTAACGGCTCGCAGGCCGTGAAAAGCGATAAATAATTAAATTGAGCTCGGGGCTATTATGTACACCATGCCAACATCACATCACACATCGTGTTATCAAACAAGAATGTTATCAAACATCATGTGATTTTCCGGTTTTAATTAATAGCCAAGTTTCGAAAATTTTTGATGCTCGGTTTATCGAAACCGTTCAAAAATGAAACTTTTGAACATTTGATCTTCGAGTTCGTCATGACGGTTCCAAACTCGTCATAACTAACAAAACGGTTTAGCCTTGGCATATCAACCATCCAATGGTCATGCTTGGCCTAGCTCCGTCCAACGGAGCCCCGTTCGGTCCCGGTTTCGGCTCCCCGAGAGTCCCGCTCCCGAGACCCGAAAAATCAAATTTTTTTCAAAATTTCCAGATTTGAAATAATTTTCAAAAATTCATTTTACATGCATTAAATCCATGAACAAGAATTTAAAACATGTTATCAAACAATTTAGCAAAACAACATGCCAAAAAACGAAACTTTCAAGCAAAACCGAAACTTTGAACACCGTCTTGTGAATCCCGAAGGTAGCACGGCTCTGATACCACTGTTGGGTCTCGAGGTAGGGTTGGAGATGAACCAACTCGCAGCGGAAAATCAATGAAAACCAAGAGACGATTAAAACCATGAAACAACTAACAAAGAATGGATTCACAAGAGAAAAATTCAGCACTAGTTCTTACCAAAACAAGAACACCGGTTAACGAATGATTGGCTTGAGTCTCCAAGACGCCTACGTATCCACATGGGAATCAAAGCCACGTAGTTCTTCTCTTTGAGGACTCAAGAACACAAAAATGGAGGAGGAAACTAGCCAAACCCGAAATGGCCATGGAAGAGGGAGAGAAAATGTGTTTCCTATTCTTGTCTTGTGTTTGTTATGGTGTCAAGTAAGGTGTGAATAGGACAAAGTATGGCAAGACAAGATTGGGTTAGGTGGTGAATCACCAACACCTTAATCCTTGTCTTGCTTACTTAGTACTAATTAATCAAGACTTGATTAATTAGTTCCATGGGCCTTGGTTGCATGGGCCTTTCATGGGCCTCTTGGAACATGGCCCGTGGCCATTTCCAACGAGGTCCCGTGATTCGCTCATCGCCTCCATGCCTTCCATACCGGAAATGTCCAACATTATCCGACACGATCAATCCCAAGACTCCAAGCCTTGTCTCGATCTGTGAAGTCCTATTCACTTACGGGCACATGACCCAAAACCCAGTTTTGGTCATGTCCCGAGACAACTCCCTTTTGGCCATTCTCCATAAATGTGTCAATGAGTTTCATCCTCCGGTGTGACCCTTAGGTTTATGCATGTCAATAGATCAACGTAAAATCCCATTTTACTTGATCCTATTTAAGTGGCAACTAACGAGACTTTAGTATTGCCTGACACTACATAACGAATCGACCCTGTCGATTCTAACCTTTCCGTCGTCCCTGTCATTATCCTTTTATCTCCGATATCCTGATTGAGATAAGGCATAGAGCCGTCATCCTTATTATTCTCAATCACCGTTCCTTGATATGTGAGATGACTGAAGATATGATACCCAGTATCATGTGCATGGCCATGCTATTCTTCCAGTCACTCTCGATCAAGCGGCCGAGAACCGATATCTTTCCCATACCTTAGTATGAGGGATAAATCCCTTAGCCGTCTTTCGTGTCACTCATGTAGCCCGTCCCCAAGCCAATCATGGCCGTTATGGAAGCCCTGTTACGGACAACGTTAGGCTCAGGTCAAACTCAGTTGTTGACTACATAGCGATCACAAAGACTCCTTGGTCTAAGGATACATGACAAGCTACAACACTGAATATGTTCATGACTTAATCTATGGCACATATTCAGGGCGGGTCGTCCAATATCATGTCCCACATGATATCTATGATCAGACTCCGGAATCCCATTCCAATGACTAACAGAACGTAAGCCATAAAGAGCCATCTTTCATACTAGTCGCTTCTAGTGAAGCTTTGTTGACTAGGGACCCATCGAGTGTGATCTATCTCGATCTATGGTTCTATTCGCATGGTGGGCATAGATCAGAGCACACATCGATATATTACTCCAACACATAAGTAATATAAAGCCGCTTTAATTTTATTGCTAACGATGATATATACATTTGGACATTTAGGATTGAACTACGGGCACTAAGACTAACACTGAAAAAAGATGGCCAACAAAGTAAAAACTTCCCACCTCAGAACTAGCTCCCATATACTTCATTCTATTCAGAATTGGTGTAACTAATTGGGTTCCCTTGTCTCATATGTCCAGCATAACACCAGGTACTCTCTCCCTTGTGAATTTTAGTTTTGTTATCACTGAACATCTTGCGAGACATGCCAGGTCCAATGCCTTGAAACTACCAATTGGCTTCCCATCTCTTATCTCGAGGTTGATTCTACATCAACATCCTTCATTCTGAGTAAGGCAGACACTCTGGGGAAGAAGCATGCTCCTTTCACATTAAAAAAACGAGTTGGAGACTTGGATGTTGCAGATGCTAGCTCCACATTAAAGAAGAAGACTCACAAGGCTAACTATAGCCCGGGAAGCTCAAGCATCTTGAGGACAACTCGTTCCAAGATCCAAGTTGCGATAACCATACTAGGATAGATCATTCAAGTAGGTCAGGAAGATGAATGTGAAGATGTCATGGATGTTGCTGCTATGAAAGCTTCCACATCCCAATTTGAACCTCTATGAAGATGTATGTTGTTGATTACTCACAAATACGTAAAACTTTTGTTATGTATGAAAGTTTCCACATCCCAGTCTGAACCTCTGGAAAAATACCCCCAGATGTAGGTATGAAGTACCGAACTATATAACCAATCTTGTGTTATTATGTATGTCTGATGCCTTTACATTTATTGTGCCTTCCATGCTTCATATAGTGAGATGTCAACCAAGATGTCAGAATATCTAGATTGACATCTCATCGTAGTATGTTATACTATTTTCAACATTCCAAGTGACATCTCTGTAAATAGTAGCACATAACAGAAATTAGAATAATGACTAGGATAAATATTATCACATTCATCGGTAGTATTATTACCAAATGGAAATACATCTTGGATATACTCCCTTACTGGATCATACTAGATTTCTTGATCATCACTCGCCACATTACTTGATGAAGCACGGTTCACCATATTTATATTTTGTTATCTGAATCCTACGAATGAACTAGGCCTTCTGTCCTCTTCACCGTGATGGTACCATAAAGCGTATGATGACATAATCTCACTCCCCCTTTGTCAAGTGCTTCAAAATCTCTTTCATTGTCTACTAATGGTCGTTCACTCACTTTCTACATGAACACTTGTACACTTCGATGTCATCGCCAATTATTATAATTGGTTCATATTTCTCTATCATGAAAATCATAAAATCACTCACACCTTTTTGGTAACTCTTATTTTACCTCAGAAATTTCATCCAATTTTTCTCATCCCCTTCTTGACGTATGAAACAATCTACGACCACAGTGTAAAAATTATGAACGTCGTTTAAATCTTAATAATAATTGACTCATTTTTATAACAAATAATGCAATCATTTATGTACACTTCTTAAACACAAAATATAATCAATATTCTAACAAATTAACTAATTCTATCATATATATATATATATATATATAACTCATTTTCATCATATCAATTCTCAAACCCAATCTATTCAAATCTAACAAAATAATCAACAAAGATAGTAAAGAGTAATTAACCTACCATATTGTTATCATCAAGTACGTAATATACTCCTCTAAACCTTTCAAATCAAAATTATATGGAACAAAAAGTGTTATATTGTAAGAAAATATGGAAATATGGATGTGTGGGAGAGGAAATATGCAGAAATGGTGTTGTGATCAGGGAGAAGAAGGGAAATGGGGTTTTAGGGTTCAAAAACGTGATGGTCGGTGTCACATAAATGAATTTGGTAAACTTTTTTGACGAATCTAAAATTCGTCGGTAATGAGAGTTTCAACACCGACGAATATAAGAATCGCCGGTGTTGAAACTTTTAATACCGACGAATGTTATATTTCTGGTGTTGAAACATTCAAACCGACTAATCTAAGAATCTTCGGTGTTGAAATATTTAAAACCGACGAATTTTAGATTCTTCGGTGTTTTTTATATAGGTGATGATTTTATTTATAATCTCTGGATTACAAGAAAATAAACCAGAGGAAAAATGATACAACCCTAACAGGAAAAAAGATCAAATTTACAACCTTAAAAGAGAAACAAAAAGGGGCCAATAAAGCCCAAAAACACCACTAAACAAAATAAAGGCCAATATTCTCCACGCACCTGTACACTTCACAAAGTCGACCAATCATTATCCCAGAAACGCACCATAGACCCGAACTCTAGAGCATACAGGCGATAGGATTGTACAACCATTCCTCGTACGAAATTGAAAGGACTAAATCCCCCACAGATTTGCAAACAAACCAAGAATGATTATTAACTTTAGCATAAGTCTCCTCCAAACTGTCATCCCCGCCCTTAAACATCATAGCATTTCAATGCAGCCACATATGCCAAAGTACCAGGTAGCCCAGTTTGACCCACGATTTCCACCACTTCTTCGAACCAATGCCTTTCACACAAAATAAAATATCCTCCCCATCCTTCGGTATTACAAATTCGAAAGACCACCGAGTAAAAAACCCGCACATAACAACCAAGAACTCTCACAATACAAAAAATAGATGTGGAACATCCTTAAATTCTTTTTTGCACAATACATTAAACATCCCATTTAATGGAATCCTTAAACCCCGACTCTCTAAGGAAGTTAATGTTGGGTTGGTATTGTAGACCATGAGCCACACCAAGAAATTGTCTTTTGGAGGTAAACCAGCTACCTAAAGGAAATCAGCCCCAGGACACACTTTATATGATTCTTCCAAAAGCAAGTCATAAGCCATTGCAGACGAGAAATTTTTCGAGTGCTTTGTCCAGATTATCCTATCTCTCTGATTTGGATACACTAAAATCATACCCCAAACGCTCCATAAGTTCATCTAAGAAACCACCCTCTTGATAATAACATTCTCGTCGGAAACCCAGACTCCAAACTCCATTGTTCTAGACATCTGAAATGCTCTTCCTCTTGGTGGTGGCCACAGCATACAATTGTGGGAATTAAAATTGAAAGGGTATATCCCTTAACCAAATGTCTTCTCCAAAACGGATGCGGCCCCATCTCCTAAAGTCCACTGAAGATGTTGGCCTCCATAAAGAGAGTTGAACCCCATATCCTTGGCCAAAGCTAAAATATGACCGAAAATAAAAGTTACCAGGTCTATCAATAAAAGTTAAATTTCACTCCCTCCAATCCCAACTATATTTTGCATAGATAATACGCTTCCATAAAGAATTTTTCTCATCTTCAAAACATTAAAACCACTTCGCCAAAAGACGTTGATTTACCACTTCTGAACGACTAATAGCCAACCCAACATCCTTTCAATGTACCTTGCATAAAACTTTCTTGGCCACACTAATATGCCACAAGAACCTTCTCTGTCAAGATTTAAGAGAGGAAATAATGGATTCAGGAGCTTTAAACAGTCATATAAAAGATAAGGAGAGTCGTTAACGTTGATTATATCAATACAACCCGACCAAAAAAGAAAGGGTCTTCAACTTCAATAAGGCTTAAGAAATCTTGAACTTCCAGAGAACTGGTTCCCAAAAAAAATTTCTCGAAGGCTTCGCTCCCAAATGAAGATTCTTCGATGTATTATGCTTCAACACTGACGAATTTTAGATTCGTCGATTTTAAATTTTTCAACACCGGCGATTTAAGGAAGGTCAATATTGAAAGTTTCAACACCGATGGTCAGTTTCCTTTCTCGGGCAGATTTATTTCTGGTTTAGTGAATTTCGACCTCGAAGTCCCTGAAAATTGGACCTAGGAGTAGACGATTTCGTTTACTATGAAGATGTTTGTGAGGAAGAAGACGTGGAGTCTTTACGCTTAACATGTTTAGAATGATCTATGTAGTTGTGTTTGTGATGTTATTTGTTTCCTTATTTATTGTTTTTACAGTTTTGGTTACTACATATTAATCCGCTATTGAGTTTTTGATCCCTTGTAATTTTAGAATCTCATTTTTAGATACGAAGTATGAATAAAACCTCGATTGTAAAAAAAATGATGAACAAAAGGACGTTCAAATGCTCTTACTAGCCTTAGACCACCCACAGTAGCGTTGAAACGGCGTCAAAATGTATCGTTGAATCGTACGGGCTGCAAGATCCTGACGCCGAATCTATTGCGTAGAGTCGGGCCACAGTCGAATTTTCGAAACTGAAGATTCGATGTCAAAGAATTCGAAGACTCTGACGTACGATCAATTCGACAGATTCGGGCCAGATGAATCGGCTTCAACGAATCCCCAGCCGACGCTTGGGAACGAAACTGTCGCGCACAAAATTGAATTTTGGCTTAAATAACCAACCACCGAAGCTTCTTCTTCACGATTCCTCTGCATCTTCCACGCCACCGTTTCTCCTAGCTTCTTCCTCCGTTTACCGGCGAATCAACCACCCATCAAACCTGTACCACCCGTTTCTCCAACTAAATATTCCGTCGGTTCCGTTTCTCCGATCTTCACTCCGGACGCCTTTTCACCGTTCGTTTCAAGAATCACCGATGATTCTTTGAGTTATTATTGCTTCATCGTTTCTTCGTCTCCATCATACCATGTGGGATAATGACCGGCTCCAGGAACTTGAGAAACTCGCTAGTATTCAACGTGCCTAGGATGTCCATGACGACTACCGATGTGGGGGAAGTCGGGAGTGGGACTACCTACCCGATTCGCAACATTACTCCAACGGTGAGGAGGAGCGGCACTAGGCCCAAGATTGGATGAGTGCGTATTTTGGTCGTCGAAGCAACGGACATTGTCGGCCAGCTCTATATTCAATCGTTACAATGACAACTTGGTTCATCATCGTCATTCCTGAGAGGGATGATGTACGATGTCCCAACGACCTGGGAATTCGGGAAGGGCTCGGGCTATACTGTGACGTGCTCAAGCTATACTGAGATGGCAATCCCCACGGTACAACATCCAAGACCCAGATACCATGTCCGTGTTCCACCACCTCCACCATCACAGTCGGAGGCTAACCAACCAGCTCCTTCTCGTGTCAACTGAAAATGGACTCAGGAGAAAGAGAAGGAATTGATCTCAGCATGGCTGAATAACTCTGAGAACTCAGAGCATGGGGCTGATCAATCGGCGGTTACATTTTGGGCCACCATCCACCGTGAGTTCGTCCAAGAGACGGTTCTAACACATACACATGATCGGAAGCCGAAGAAATTCAAGTAGAATTGGAGCGTCATTAACTGAATGGTCAAGATGTTTCAAGGTTATTGGTCATTATTCAAGCACATCTATCAATCTGGTAGATCCGATGAGCAAATCACGGAGGATGTGTAGAGGGACTACCTAGAGAGATACGACCACATCTTTTCTTGGAAACACTGGTGGCAGCTATTGCGAAACAAGCCATGTTGGGAACATCGGTTCGAGAACGAATTCTCGACGCCAACCCATGATTTCATCGAGACTGAGGGTCGGCGCACACCCATAACTCTCGGGCTGAGCACCCCAATGTCTCAGATGTACATGCTCGTTGTCGTTGCTGTAGATGTTGATGGTGCATGCCAAGGACCAGTCCGCGACCGCCGCCCTATGGGCCAGAATGCCGCGAAGGCTAGAAAGAAGAAGGGCAAGGAGAGGGCCGCTAGTCCAAACCACGCCACATTGACCGAGACCTTGAGGTCCATTGTGAGGAGCGGTCAATGCAGGTACTAGCCTAGGATTCCCTTCTACGGGAGTTTCGGTTACTCCAGGAGAAGGATACCTCCACCATGGACCCCGATGATTTGGCAACCCATGGTTTTTTTCTCCAGGGCATGGCCAAGAAGACTTCAAGGTTGGTGTGATAGTCGGTTAAGTGGTTTTTGGTTATACACAAATGTGATCTTTGTAATCGGCCCTTTTAATATTAACACACGTTGATATTTATGTTTCAGGATGTTGGGGAGGTTCATGATTTTATCGAACAACGCTAACAACATTCCATTAGAGAATAACAAAAACATGTACGACAATCCACCTGATTTGTACCAACAAATAACGACTAAATTAGGGAAGCGGAAGAGGAATTAACAGAGCTTTCTTAGTCGAAGAATTATTTTTTTTCCAGTTGTAATATATATGCAAGTCGAACAATTTTATAGTCGGCAAACTTTTCTACATTATTCCCGTCAACATTTGAATAAAAACATGCAAAACACTATACGTGGTCTCATCAAGGTCTAATTGCCTTTATGACACAAAAAAAAATTAGACAACATAGAAGAATTCAAATAGAAACCCACCCTTAACCTAAAAACCGTGAGAACTCATTCAAGCCATTCATTTCACAAACGGATAGATAAAATGTAATTGAGTTGTTGACTACAAAAACACTACATTTTTTTGGTAAGTTGTAGGGGATTTTTATTAAAACTATTATATTTGTTTTACCGATTAAAAAATTTAATTTTTCCCGCTTCATTTGGGCTTTCTATCAAGATAAGTCATGAATATATTTTTAAGAATAAAATAAATATATATTTCGGGGCTGGTTTTAAAAAAAGATTTTATATCTGGGTGATTTTTATCAACACTGAACACTAGTTTAATCAACACTAAACACTAATTTTATCAACGCGGAACACTAGTTTTATCACCTCATTTTACTAAAACTGAACATGATTTTTATTACCTCATCATTTGTTTTTATATCAGTTCATCACATGTGTTTTATCAACATTAAACAATAGTTTTATCAAAACTAAACACTAGGTTTATCACCACATTACATGTGTTTTATCACATCATCACTTGTTTTTTATCACTTCAGCACATATGTTTTATCACCCCAACATATGTTTTTTTATCAACACTAAACACTAGTTTTATGAACACCGAAAACTAGTTTTATCACCCCGATATAATTTTTTCGTGCTTCAAAATATATCCATCACTGATCTTGATTTAAAACCCATGAAAAAAATAAAAGTATTGACGCAAGTTTGAAGCTAATCGGTGTAAAGACCGCCCTGGTTAAAAGATTTAATTTTTAATTTATTAAATTGGAACATCGTTGGTTGGAAAACGGGTTGATTTTGGGGCTGGATTCAAAAAAAAAAGAAGGGAAGCAGGCCAGACCCAGCTAAGGACAAGGCCCAGCTCGCTGAGCCCACACCCGCGCGGCCCAGCTCGCTGAGCCCAAGCCTCGCGCTAGGCGCAACCTATTTTCCCTAACCCTAGCTATAGTGTTGATCCCTCTCACTCGGTTTGCGATTCCCGACGCTTCGTCTCCTTCCTCTCGATCTCTCTCGCTCTTCTCTCTCTCTCGACCTCTCACGCCGGCGACGCTCTCCCGGTCTTGAATCGAACCACGACGACACAAGACCGAGACCAAAGCTCCGTCGCCAAGCCCCTTCCGTGCCAAAGATCGAACCTCGCCATCATCAATCCCTTCGTCATCGTCACCGCCGTCGCCCGTCCCTGTTTCGAGCACGCTGCACCGACAACGTGAAACCCAGTGTGTGAGCCATCTTTCTGGTCCGACTCACCTTCCCCTTCCGTCCTTCCTTGAGATCCGCTCGCGTGCGAGGTCGATTGGGCAGAGCTCGGTCGGAGAGACACGGCCGGAGTTCCTGAGCTCCAGATCTGTGCTCCCACGCCGGCAAGCCTCTCACGCCGTCAGATCTGAACGGAGGGGCCCTGGACTCGCACCAACGACCACCACTGGTCCCTCTGAGCCCCCTTGACGCCACCGCCGCCGTCAAGAACCAGCCCTAGCCCGCCTATTCCCCGTCCTCAGCTCGCCGGAAACCTAGCCTCGTCTCGTCTCCGTTCCCAGCTCAGACCAGGACGAGACACGGACAGGCTTGGGCCAGGACCGAGACACGGACCAGGCTGGGGCCAGGACAGACACGTATTAGGGCCTCCAGGCCAGTTGGGCCTCGGTTCCGGACTCGGGTCTGGTCCTGGGTCTGGCTCGAGTCTAGGTCCGGTTCTGGGTCGGGCTCGGATCAGATTCGAGTCTGGACTCGGATCCGGGTCAGATTTGGATCCGTTTTCCGGATTCGGGTCGGACTCGGGTCGGGGCCGGGTCAGACAACTTTTTTTAATTATTTAATTAATTTAATTAATTTAAATGTGTGAATTTAAAGGATTTTAAGTGGAGAAATTAAAGGACTTAACTGGTAAAATTAGAGGACTGTTACGGACTGAACCGGGACTGATTACCACCCTTACTTGTTAAAATCAGGCTTTGACCTCGATCGTGGAGAAGACCGGATGTAGGCTCAGCCGGCACCAGCTAGGAGATCCAGATAGAGTTTGAGAGGTAGGGAAATACCTCGGAACCTTAATTTATTACGGACGTACTAGAACGCATATAGGGAAACTTTAATAACCGGATAAATAATTAGTATGCATGTAGGATGTGAATAACTAGCGTAGACTTATAAAATGTGAACCTTTTACGAGCCTTGTCGTGCTGTAGTTGTGGGAATTGTCGTGCTGGTAGAATCGGGCCATGTCGTGCCTGTAGGATTGTTTGTTGTTTGTGGTTGATTGTGTGCTCTGTGTTGTTCAAACGGTTAATAAATAACTAGCATGAAAACGAGTAGAGGTGAACTTAGCGATGCATATTAGTGACTTGATTGGTTTATTTCTACTTTTATGACATGTTGAATTGTGGGCATTGGGGAATGGATATCGGCTAAGCCGGTGGGGTTACCACGTTAAGTGTGGGGTCGGTAAGTGATGGTAAGTGCGTGATAGTTGTGTGAGTATGATTGTGATTGTGGGTGCTTTGGTTACCTGAGAAAGGTGGTTTCCCTACCTTCCGACCTTGAGTCGGTAAAACGTTGTGTCCCACAAAGAGGTGGCTTCCCTACCTTCCGACTAGCACTCGGTAAAACGTTGTGTTGTTCCGCGATGAGGTTGTGCCGCGAAGAGGCGATTTCCCTGCCTTCCGTGTATCGGTAAAACGATGTGTCCGCGATGAGGTTGTTCCGCGAAGAGGCGATTTCCCTGCCTTCCATGTATTGGTAAAATGTTGTGTTCCGCGATGAGGTCAACCGCCTATCCCGACTATGTGTTGGGGAAGTTGCGTGTGGCTTCGCCGGGCTGAGCGGTTTGCTCCCGAAACCGTGCAAGTGTGTGAATTGCTTGTGTTGAGAATACTTTGGATTTTGATAGAGTGTTGCTGTGTTTGTGGCTATGGGTGTTTTCCTTGTTGTTCCTTCGGTGTTTGCCTTGGTATAGTAGTAGTGTTGAGTTAAAGTTGGTGTTGGTGGTCTGGTGAGTGTCAGGGTAAAATGAGTATTGTCTTTAAAATGGTTTAAGTGTCACATCAATTTATCAACCCTTTTATTAAACTTTAAACTTTGGAAAGAATTTCTTTGTAAGTCTGTAATTAGGTGGATTTCGTGGCTTTTTCCTACTGAGCGTCAAGCTCACCCCTTACCTTGTTTTCTACAGGTATTAGCTATGATTTGGATTAGAGGGTTACGCGGAGCTTGGGAGTTAGCGGAGGCCCGAGTTTATTTTGTTTATGGTCCTTAGAGACGTATTGTTCTCTTTCGAATTCTGTATGTGACTGAGCGTAGGACTCAGTGTTTTGGATATTCTGTTGGTTTATATTATTCACCTTTTTCAAATATTAATTACTTTTAAATTGCTTTTACTTAATTTCACTAAGTCACGTCTCGAGTCCGGTCAATACCGGATTTGGGGCGTGACAATTTGGTATCAGAGCCTGGTTACATTTTGAAATCGTTTTTCAAAAACCTCGGATCGTACATCAATTAGGTGGGTAGAGTTGGGTCGTTAAGTTACCGTGTGTCGGTCACGCAAGTCGGAGATGTCCTACGCGTAGAAGCAAGACGGAAGGAGTCTCGGGTTAGTGGTTTGTCCGGTCTAAGTACCGTGTGCTTTTGGTAAACCTGTGTAGTGGGTGTTATTGTTTGAGTTAAACTGTTTTCCTAGTGTGGACTTGGCCGGGCGGTAAGAGTGGAATTACCGAGGCTCGGGGTGTAAAGTTGAGATAAATTGTTGTGGGCTGAAAGTGTAATTGAGTGTTGTGTACAAGTGGTAATTGGTTGTCCCGCATAAGCGGATGGTGAGCTTAATTTACGAACGGGTCATGCTCGATTTTCTGCAAAAACTGAAGTGTATGTACCATCACGATTTGGCTATAGGGGCCACTGTAGCCGGACGTGAATGGGGGGATGTCAAGTGGTTACAACGTAATTCGGGGACGCCTGAACCAGGATGTAACGACGCGATGTCAGCATGAACGTTATGTTAGAAAGAGGACGTGTTAGGAACCTGAAACTGAGTCTATGTTGTACTTTGTGGAATTGATTTGTGGTGTAAGTTGTAGGTTGTGAGACTTAAGTGTGAAATTGTTGTTGAATGTGAAATTGTGTGTAACCGCTACTTGTATATATGATCTATGTGACGCACTAGTGTGCGAATTTCTCTGTTGTGTGCTATTGTGAGACTACTTTATCAAGTATAATATTAGTATGAGTAGTATTGTGAGGACGGTTTGTGGCGTTAGTTATTCTTAGCGTGTTGCTCTTTTCGAGTTAAGGACCTGAGCGTGTGCGTTATCCGTGCAGAGGATTTACGACATGGCGCCGAGTTACATTCCGCAAGGTACCAGGAAACGGTCCACTAGAGGCCGAGGACGATCATCGACCGCTGTGTAGGCAGGGGCGACTAGTGCCCAGGGTGCGCCCGCTGAGGGGCATTAGAGGCCTGAGATAGCCCAGAAGGCAGCTCTGGAGGAGCTGACCCGCACTGTTCAGGGATTGGTATCAGCCTTTGCCTAGAGAGAGGCCACAGATCCGACACCGGAGACTTTGCCTACTGCTACTGCAACGACCCCTGAGGGACCGAGTCAGGTCGACACCTACACTGTATAGGCGCTGCGAGACGTCCGCAGGCTGGGCACGCCTGTGTTTTTCGGGGAGCCAGACCCCAAGGCAGCCGAGAGGTGGCTGGAGTGGATCATCTGCAACCTGGACACGTCTGGGGTATTTAGTGGTAGACTCCGAGTTTCTTTCACAGCCTTCCATCTGGAGAGAGAGGCCTACCACTGGTGGCGGCGCGAGCAGGCGCGAGTGGCAGATAACTTTGCGATGCTCAGACAGTGTTTTCTTGAGCAGTATTTTCCACTGTCGGTATTAGACGACTGGCGACAGCAGTTTCTAGAGCTGCGATAGGAGGGACTGCCAGTGTCCGAGTACGAGGCGAGGTTCACCTCCTTGGCTCGTTTTTCTTAGGAGATGGTTCAGACTGAGGCTCTCTGTTGCCGACGTTTCGAGGAAGGGCTTCGTCATGCGATCGCGGACAGGGTCGCTGTTTTGAGGACCCAGGTTTACTCTGACCTGGTAGATTAGACCTTAGCTGTGGAGCGGCGCTTTTGTGAGCCAGCCAGAGTGCGAGAGGTCAGGCAGAGACCGACCAGTTCCCTGAGGCCATCTGAGTCTCGTGATCCGATGAGGCAGAGGACCTCAAGATCGTTCCAGTCCCAGCCATCGTTGAGAGGACCGCGACATGTCGGGTCAGGGCGCACGTGCTACCGTTGTGGACAGCCGGGTCATATGGCTCGAGGCTGTCTGGGGAACAGCGGACCGATAGACCGTTCGGCGGACAGACCTGAAGAGGGGTCGAGTGTCGGGCCACCGCCTTGTCACCGGTGTGGTCAGCCAGGACACTTCGCTTCCAGATGCCCAGATCGGTTTTTGGTGGCATCGGCTCAGCGACCACATAAGTCGCAGACTGGGCAGTCGCCACAGTCCCAGAAGAGTTAGGCTCAGACGCAGAGAGTTCCGAGGCAGGCAGCGAGCGCGCCAGCGTCGAGGTAGAGCGTCGTGAAGCAGGTGGCACTTCCACCACCACCGAGAGGAGGACCTCAGGCATCGCAGGGCAGAGTGTATGTGGTTTCCGACTCCCGAGCGGAGAGACAGGGGTCCGAGCATTAGATCGCTCATGGTACGTGCTTACCATTTAAATTTTGAGTGTTGTTTTATTTGATGTTGGGGTACCCCACTCGTTTATTTCTTCTTGGTTGCTGAAATGTTGTGACGGAAATTAGAATTGTTGAGCTTACCTTGTGCCTTGGCACGATAGTTGAGGGTGCGGTGGTGTCGACTAGTGTCAGTCATGAATGAGAAAGTAGATTAACGGACCGTTATCTGTCTCACCGACCTTCCCGTATTAGATTGTCTTTCTTCAGGCGTGTTGAGAACGTTAAGAGAACCGAATTGTGAGGTATCAAGCTTGCTTCGATTGTTCATCAGCGACTAGTGCCGAGCGGCGGGGGACCGCAAAAATACCAGTACGCAGCCAGAACGGCCAGAGGAGATGGCCGAGTAACAGTGAGGTCAGAGTGGCGCAGCGGAAGCGTGGTGGGCCCATAACCCACATGCATCACATTCTCCTGTTTTCTTTACACTTGAGGAGACGTGAGGGCCTAAGAGTAAAACCTTGTTGCGGTCCTGGTGTCTTGACACTCGGGCTAAGTACGTTGTGTTTTGACGAGGGTGTGTCGTACGTGTGAGATTAGAGTAATTGACCGCCCTTTTCTTAGTAACCCTTTGTGTGTTGAACGTGACAACTTTTGATGTCATCCTAGGGATGGATTGACTCTCAAGACGCAGGGCGTCGATCGATTGTGACCGGTGACCGATGGTGGTGCGATCGGGCAATACGACCGTCACATATGGACGGGCAGTAGGTGCGAAGTTTAGATCGATGCAAATCAGTTGTCAACAAGCAAAGGTCGAACATAAATGTTCCGCGGGAACTAGTACGACCCCTACGAGAGCATAGTAGAAGTAGGAGCACCGTTTGCTGGAGTCCGGAAATAGTCAGCCGAGTGCGACTACCACAACGCTTTCAGGCCAGTAACATTATGGCACCGTACGAAGCGTTGCATGGTGGTTCGGGTCAATAGCCCAAGCAGGGCGCAGTTGAGGATGTTGCCAAGACTGTGGAACTTGTGAAGGCCAAAGGTGGAAAAGTAACCTGTGAACCTGGTCCTGTGGCATTGCAGTTGAGGATTAAAAGTTGACCCTTGTGGTCCCGAGTTGTTCGAGAGGCGACTGAAGGATCGCGTGGATCATGAACGATTAAGAACCGCGCAGAATTGACGCGGAAGCGCAAGGTATCCAAGGCCGTTCGATCCCGGAGGAAACGGTAATCGTATTGTCTTCAGTCAGGTGCTACTTTGGATGGAACGACTTATCTTTTGGTTCGATTGGTAGTATGTGAGCGAGTGTCAACGGTAAGCACGACATCCCTGGTTGGGTAACATTCGATGATTGATCATGACTGTATGTCACCTCTTGTGGAGTGTCGTCGTAGTGAGGTTGAACGAGTTAGGTGTTTCGAGGTGTGCATGCTCTCCGACAAGATGTTGATAAAATGTACTGTCGCTCCGAACCGTGTAGTAAGTGTGAGATCCAATGTCAGGATGGTTGAGACTGCATGTTTTCCCTTGTTTTATCGTGTGTGGTTGGTCGTGGCATAACCATGTTTGGAGTCTGGCGTGGATTGTTCGAGTAACGGTCGTGGTCCCACGTATGCGCGGTCCCCGTGTGTTGTTCTGGTATGATGCTTACATCAAGGGAGTATGCCGGTGTAGGACATCTAGGCCGACGGTTGTGTTTGACACTAGGTGTCGTGTTTATGCCCCGATGGAATTCCAGGAGGATATTTGGACCGATGTGGTGTGTTTCATTAGAAGCGGGCGGTGGACAGCTGACGGAGTCGGGGACTGCAGTACGGGACGTGGGCTTACCTTATTGTATGTTGTTGCGCGATACTTAAATAACTGAAGTGAGTAGTTGAGCAGAAGTGTCTGTGTGTTGGATCCGCTTTAAGTGCGATATGAGAGTTGTTCCGATATAGGATATCTCGACCAACCGCGTGTGTCGGTGCGACGTCTCTACCGACGGAGGATTCCGGTATCGACTAACTAGTTTATGTGGTTCCGTGGGTTTGGGTGACAATGGACTGGGAGATTTAATCGGACATTCCTTGAGATAGGGCCAAGTGGAGTACTTTCGTTTTAAATTTCGTGGACGAAATTCTTTTAAGGGAAGAGACTGTAAAGACCCCTGGTTAAAAGATTTAATTTTTAATTTATTAAATTGGAACGTCGTTGGTTGGAAAACGGGTTGATTTTGGGGCTGGATTCAAAAAAAAAGAGTAGGGAAGCAGGCCAGGCCTAGATAAGGACCAGGCCCAGCTCACTGAGCCCACACCTGCGCGGCACAGCTTGCTGAGCCCAAGCCCTGCGCCAGGCCCAACCCATTTTCCCTAACCCTAGCTACAGTGTTGATCCCTCTCACTCGGTTCGCGATTCCTGAGACGCTTCGTCTCCTTACTCTCGATCTCTCTCGCTCTTCTCTCTCTCTCGACCTCTCACGCCGGAAACACTCTCCCGATGTTGAATCGAACCACGACGACACAAGACCGAGACCAAAGCACCGTCGCCAAGCCCCTTATGTGCCAAAGATCGAACCTCGTCGTCCTCAATCCTTTCACCATCGTCACCGCCGTGGTCCGTCCCTGTTTCAAGCCATGCTGCACCGGCAACGTGAAACCCAGTGCAGGCGAGCCATCTTTCTGGTCCGACTCACCTTCCCCTTCCGTCCTTCCCTAAGATCCGATCGCGCGCGAGCTCGATTGGGCCAAGCTCGGTCGGAGAGACACGGATGGAGTTCCCGAGCTCCAGATATGTGCTCCCAGGCCGGCGAGCCTCTCACGCCGTCAGATCTGAATGGAGGGGCCCTGGACTCGCACCAACGACCACCCCTCGTCCCTCCGAGCCCCCCTGACGCCGTCGCCGCTGTCAAGAACCATCCCTAGCCCGCCTCTTCCTCGTCCTCAGCTCGCCGGAAACTTAGCCTCGTCTCCGTTCCCAGCTCAGACCAGGACAAGACACGGACAGGCTTGGGCCAGGACAGACACGGACTTGGGCCTCGGGTCTGGACATGGGTCTGGCTCGGGTCTAGGGCCGGGTCTGGGTCGGGCTCGGGTCAAGTTCGGGTCTGGACTCGGATCTGGGTCAGATTTGGATCCGGTTTCCGGATTCGGGTCGGACTCGGGTCGGGGCCGGGTCAGACAACTTTTTTTAATTATTTAATTAATTTAAATAATTTAAATGGGTGAATTTAAAGGATTTTAAGTGGAGAAATTAAAGGACTTAACTGGTAAAATTAGAGTACTGTTACGGACCGAACCGGGACTGATAACCACCCTTACTTGTTAAAATCAGGCTTTGACTTCGATCGTAGAGAAGACCGGAGGTAGGCCCGGCCGTCACCAGCTAGGAGATCCAGATAGAGTTTGAGAGGTAGGGAAATACCTCGGAACCTTACTTTATTACGGACGTACTAGAACGCATATAGGGAAACTTTAATAACCGGATAAATAACTAGTATGCATGTAGGATGTGAATAACTAGCGTAGACTTATAAACTGTGAACCTTTTACGAGCCTTGTCGTGCTGTAGTTGTGGGAATTTCCGTACTGGTAGAATCGGGCCATGTCGTGCCTGTAGGATTGTTTGTTGTTTGTGGTTGATTGTGTGCTCTGTGTTGTTCAAACGGTTAATAAATAACTAGCATGAAAACGAGTAGAGGTGAACTTAGCGATGCATATTAGTGACTTGATTGGTTTATTTCTACTTTTATGACATGTTGAATTGTGGGCATTGGGGAATGGATACCGGCTAAGCCGGTGGGGTTACCACGTTGAGTGTGGGGTCGGTAAGTGATGGTAAGTGCGTGATAGTTGTGTGAGTATGATTGTGATTGTGGGTGCTTTGGTTACCTGAGAAAGGTGGTTTCCCTACCTTCCGACCTTGAGTCGGTAAAACGTTGTGTCCCGCAAAGAGGTGGTCTCCCTACCTTCCGACTAGCACTCGGTAAAACGTTGTGTTGTTCCGCGATGAGGTTGTGCCGCGAAGAGGCGATTTCCCTGCCTTCCGTGTATCGGTAAAACGATGTGTCCGCGATGAGGTTGTTCCGCGAAGAGGCGATTTCCCTGCCTTCCATGTATCGGTAAAACGTTGTGTTCCGCGATGAGGTCGACCGCCTATCCCGACTATGTGTTGGGGAAGTTGCGTGTGGCTTCGCCGGGCTGAGCGGTTTTCTCCCGAAAACGTGCAAGTGTGTGAATTGTTTGTGTTGAGAATACTTTTGATTTTGATAGAGTGTTGCTGTGTTTGTGGCTATGGGTGTTTTCCTTGTTGTTCCTTCGGTGTTTGCCATGATATAGTAGTAGTGTTGAGTTAAAGTTGGTATTGTTAGTCTGGTGAGTGTCAGGGTAAAATGAGTATTGTCCTTAGAGGTTACTCCATGTCCTAACCCCCTACTACACTTAATTCTCAAATTCGCACCCAAGCTTTGGAAAATTGTCAAATAGTAACGAATTTCAAAACTAAATTATTAAAAACCAAAAAGTACTGTTTAAATTGACTGTTTCTGTGAACACTGAATCATGTGCGTCTCACGTGACTCATTTTATAATGGAGCTTGGCCGAGATGAGGTCACGAAGATATGAAATCGAAGCTCGGACACAAAGAGATGAAGTTCGAATAGCTGAGATGAACAGATGAGCTCACGAAGAGATGAAGTTAGGCCAAGTTAACATCCGAAGGAAGAACATATTTGAGGGTAAACTCGACTTTTCACTTGGCCAAGTTAACGTCCGTTTAAAATTAGAAACAGTTGGCAATTTCAGCTAATTGACCGTTACTACATGGCAATTTCAATAGTATAGGGTTTAGATTTAACAAATTCTGAAAGTTGGGCGTTAGGACATGGAGTAACCCCTTGTCCTTATAATGGTTTAAGTGTCGCATCGATTTATCAACCCTTTTATTAAACTTTAAACTTTGGAAAGACTTTCTTTGTAAGTCTGTAATTAGGTGGATTTCGTGGCTTTTTCCTATTGAGCGTCAAGCTCACCCCTTACCTTGTTTTCTACATCTATTAGCTATGATTTGGATTAGAGGGTTACGCAGAGCTTGGGAGTTAGCGGAGGCCCGGGTTTATTTTGTTTATGGTCCTTAGAGACGTATTGTTCTTTTTTGAATTCTGTATGTGACTGAGCGTAGGACTCAGTGTTTTGGATATTCTGTTGGTTTATATTATTCACCTTTTTTCAAATATTAATTACTTTTAAATTTCTTTTATTTAATTTCACTAAGTCATGTCTCAAGTCCGGTCAATACCGGATTTGGGGTGTGACAATCGGAGTTGAAACATAGCGGGAATGATTAAATTAGTGAATTGGTTAAGGGAAAAACGGAATCTTGTCCACGTGGCACTAGGGATGGCAAAACGCCCCATTCCCCACGGGGGTCCTCGTCCCCGCCCCGTGCGGGATGAATTTGGGACGGGGATTTTTTAATCGAGACGGGATAAGGGGAATTAAATGGGGATTTTGACGGAGACGGGGCGGGGACAGGGTAAGCAGTCCCCATCGCGCGGGGAACCCCTCCCCGCGCCCCGCACTATTAGTTTTAAAATAAAATTTTAATAATATACACATAACACATTTGTTTTTGTTTTTTGTTACAGATTTGACTTCTATGCATGTAAAAAAAGTTTGATGGACATACCATTCTTGTTTTTACATTTGATATTTTCTTATTTATATTTTATATTTAAAATATAGAAAATTTAGTTGGAATATGTCAAATAGTGATCGTTGCTTATTTCACCAATTTGAATATGTTATTTGTTTACATATTGCACAGAGTCTCATGATGAATGAAGTTGCTTCAAGTTCAACGTGTTGATTCTATTTATATCATTATGAAGTCAAGTTGGGAACTTTAAGTTATGTTATAAGCTATTTTGTTAAGACACTTTTTTTATTATGGGCAAACTATTATGAGATATGGATGTCATCGTCATGATGTTTATTTTTTATGTATGTTGTTTTAAATTATGGGTGAACTACGCTTGTTATTTAAAATTATAGATTGAGAGTTGTTATTTAAAATGTGCATTTTTTGGGTAATGAGGATGGGGTAGGAACGGAGTAGGGAATAAAATCCTCCGCGGGACGAGAATGAGGCGAGGAATAAAATCCTTGTTCCCCGCCCCATCCCCGCGGGGATGGGGCAGGGATGGGGAGAGTAACGGGTGTAAGAACTGCCCCCGGTCGATCCCTGTCGAACCGGTGATTTTAGGCGAAAGTTGACTTTCCGCCGGAAAAGTCAACCGATGACTCCGGGAGTCATTCGGGACCTTTCCGGGACCCAATTAGCTTAGTTTTCGTTACGGTTAGCTTAGTTGGGTCGTTTCCTTTCAAAGGTGTAATTTTGAGAAAAAATCAACTCGGGTCAAACTTAGCTTAATTAAGGACTAAAACTAATTAAATTATTTGAGCTGGATTTAATTGGGTTAGAGGTGGTTCCCACATGGACACTTGTCCATGTTGGCTTGGAAGGGAAGAAATGGGTGAGATTTGACTAAACTACCCTCATGTGAGCCAAAAGGAGGGAGAGGGGACAAGAGGGCATTTTAGGGAGATCATCTTTAGGTTAAAGCCCCCTAAACGGAGAGCAATTCAGCCCATTTTCATTGTGTTGGCCAAAATTCACCAAAGGGAGAGAGAGAGTTGGAAACCATTGAAGCTTGAAGAAGAAGTAAGGAGAAAAGGGAGCTCCTTTAGTGGATTTTCACCTCCAATCCTCTCCATTTCTACTTCATCTTCTTCATCTCTTCATTTCCTAGAGGTTAGTTCTCATTAAAACTTTCCTTGATGAAAGTGGTGTTGTGGGTTTGAGTAGAGATTACATGAACTAGTGGGTTTGTGGGTGTTGGATGGTTTAGATGATGTTTTTTGAAGAAGAAATGGAGTTTTTTGATAGAAATCACTTGGGTTGTGTTGTTTTTGGTAAAATCCAATATGGGTGTTGAAGTTATTGAGTCTGTTTTGGAGTTTTGGGAGGTCATCAATGGAGTTTTAAGGTAGAAATTCGTGGAAACGAAGTTGAGGGAGGAAGAAGGTGTCTGCCCAGACCGGCACGGAACGCCGCATGGACCGGACCTGATACTGGCACGGAACAGTGCACGGACCGGGCCTGATACCGGGCCGGCGTGCCGCACGGACCGTGCCAGGTACCGGGCCGGTGTGCCGCACGGACCGTGTCTGGTTCCGGGTCGGTGTGCCGCACAAACCGTGCCTGGTCCCAGGCCGGTGTGCTGCGCGGACCGTGCCTGGTTCCGGGACGGTATGCTGCACGGGCCGGTTCGGGTACCGGGCCTGTGGGCCACCTGGATCGGGCCTCGTTCCGTCCCAATTTCACTTCGGCCCATAATTCGATTTTCGAGAGTAATTCGATTAATTCCTCGTTAAGCCGTTTTGAATTAGCATTAATTCTCGGATTAATTTGTGATCTTAGACCTTGGACCCGAGCTCGGAGGAGGAGACTTTTGGACATCTTGAAGTGACTAAGCGTTTGGAAAGCGATCGAGGTAGGGAAAGTAGCGAATACCGGTTTAATTGCGGAAAGTTATTAGTATGCATATAGGTTGCGAATACTTGATAGAATTGCATGTATAATGTGAGGAACGAGTGAAATGAGGGATAGCTTACTAGCCATGTTGATCCGTAAGTTTGGGAATTGTCGTGCTTTAGAAATGCATGTGGGCCATGTCGATCCCTTAGGTTTGTGTGTTGGTTGTAATGCCATGATCGATGATTGTGATGCTTGATATGTGGTTTATCCGTTGTTAAATTGAGGATCATGATATGGTATGCTCGATGTAGTATGTTGGTATGTTATGACGAGTGTGATATGTTTGATAGGATGTGAACCGATGCGTTGTGATATGATCGGGTGAGAGATAGACCGATGTGATGTACTCAGTAAGATTGTTTGGTTGGTATGTTATTAGTTGGAATATGGCATTGTGATGTGTGAGACTCTCTTGATGTATGTTCCAAGACGAGGTATTCCGGTGTGATACCTACATCGAGGGAGGTTCCGATGTAGGGTATTCAGGCCGAGAATGTGTCCCACGTACGCGGTCCTCGGAGTTGAGGTTCCGGTACGATACCTACATCGAGGGGGTATGTCGATGTACGGTATCCAGGGCGAGGATGGTGTGGTTCGTGCCCCGATGTTGTGTGGTCTGGGAAGACATCGAGGTCGATGTTGTGTGGTCCGGCATGATGTATTTTGAGTTATACCCCGATGCTGTGTGGTCCGGGAAGATATCGTGAACCCATGTTGTGTGGTCCGGTAAGATATGGTTGAGTTGGGCTGTGAAAGCCGGTGACGTTGGGGACTGCTATACGAGACGTGTGGTTGTTCTACCGTGCGTTGTTGCTTGGTGATTGGTTATGTGAGATGATTAAGTGCGGTGATAGTAATGTGAATGTGGGTTGTGGCTATGTGATTCCTTGTTTGTAGTTAGTTGTTGTGCCTTGCTAGTATGCCCTAATTGTGATGAGCGAATACCCATCACTTTAACTACTTTTCCTACTGAGCGAAAGCTCACCCCCTTACTTTTCTGTGCTACAGGTCTTGAGCGGGATTTGGTCTAGCGGGATTCTCGGAGCTTGGGAGCTAACGAGGGTCTTAGGCTAGTATGGGCTAGAGACGTACTTTCTATGTTGCACTAAACCTTTTTATTACTGGATTTTCGAGCTGTTGACTCGCTTTATCAGAATTGTTGGTTTTCGGATTATTATTTCAGAACTTATTTCTTTTAAAAATCGTTTATTTATTATTGTTCTTAGTTCACGTCTCGAGTCCGGTCAAAACCGGATTTGGGGCGTGACAATTTGGTATCAGAGCCTGGTTGTTCAAAAACTTCGGACCGTACGTCAATTAGGTGGGTAGAGTTAAGTCGCTAGGTTTCCGTGTGTCGGTTACGCAAAACAGAGAGGTCCTGTGCGTGGGACCGAGACGAAGAGAGTCTCGGGTTAGTGAAATTGTCACGCCCCAAATCCGGTTCTTGCCCGGACTCGAGGCATGACTATAAAAAAAACGAATAAAGGAGAAAACCAACTAAATCAAATCCATAAAACTCCATTACCATAACTCGAATCCATCAATACGTAGCTCAAAACATGAAATAACCCTCAAGGGGTGTAATAATAATAATCTCCACAGTTTGGTTCAAAACATAAACAGTAGGGTCCGAAGTTTCTAATAAGTACCCCGCCGAGAAGCGCCCAACTTCTACTCCTCAATCAAACCTGTAGACACAACAGTGAAACATAGGGGTGAGCTCACGCTCAGTAGGGAAAACACATAACATAGCGAACCTTAAACTCCAAAGAATCAACGGTAATGCCCTCAAGATCCATAATTCACAGACACAATCCACAAGGTAGTTCATAACCTCACAAATAAATTCATTAATAAAGTTAACAAGAAGTTCTTAACAATCAGAGACAATAGATAAACCAAACAATGTCGTAGCACATGAGGTCACTACCCTCCGATCCACGTCTTACGTGTCCTCTCGGATTTTCCCTCCAATCCAGAGGAGACGCATATCATTGAGACTATCGGAAACACCCTTCAGGGCACATATCATCGGAAGTCTCAGAAACGTCTCCAAGGGATTTTAGGTCATCGGGAACCCAGGGCCATACTCCCATAGGAAGCGCACACGTGGGCAATTTAATAATAAGCAGTTAATAATTGAATAATGCACTCAACAGAAATTCGAAGTAATACAAACTCAATAACCACCAACCCAAGTCCACACACGGCTCAACCATCACCAATCCAAATCCACACACAGCTCAACCATCGCCAATTCACCACAACACATAGCACACGAATCACGCAACCATAGCACACCAAATACACAATCCCAACTTACCGTTCACTTACCAGTTTCGAACCACCGGGGCATCGATCACCTGATTGCACCGCTCGGCACAACCAGTCATACTCGATACCCCCAACAACCAATCAAGTAAATCAAGTAATCATTCGAATACAATCAACGAGCAAATACGAGTATGATCAACTAAAACATAAAGCCTTCAAAGTAGCATTCAAGCATGCAATTTCGCTAGTTTCATTAGACTCTTTAGCCTATCCACTAAGCAATCAACAACCAAGCATGTGATCCTATCACGCAACTAATCCGAGGGCTTTGCCAAGGCTCCTCTACCAGACAATCATATCCCAAGTATTGAAAGAGAATTACACTAGTGATTGGCATCCTAATCGGTCACCACTAGACTCTCCGGTTATTGGCAATTGAAAGACGATTAAGCTAGTTATTCGCATCCTATATGCATGTCTAGGACCTTTTCCAATTTTATTAACTTAGCATGCATACTAGGCATCATAAACGAGAGGTTAAGGTTTTCCCTACCTCAAGGTCCTCCTCTTCAACGCTTTGGTGAAGTCCGGTGATCACCACCTCGCTCTTCCCTCGGGCCTCGGTGTGATCCTTGCTTCTCTAGCTCGATCCCCAAGGTCTTGGACACAAAGAAACACTAATTAGGCTCCACTTAAACAGCAAGAAAGACCCCCAAAACCCTTCCAAAGTTCAGCTCAAAACCAAGGTGTAAACACTTCGAAAAACCCCCAAGAAACCCTCACTCTGGTGGGTCACGGACCTGGTCACGGATCCGTGATGGAAACCCTCACGGTCACCGTCACGGAGCCGTGACGAGTGCCGTCACGGTCTCCCTCACGGAGCCGTGACGTCGCCCGTCACGGGATCCATCACGGATCCGTGACGCACCAGGACAAATTCGCCCTTCTTCAACCTCCAGCTCCACAACCTCGAAAATCCACCTTCAAACCTAGAAATTTCCCCAATCCAACCCCCAAAACAGTCCAAAACCATCAATACTCCTCTACCCATGGTAGGAATCAATACACAAACAAGTTTTCCAATGATTCATCAAATCAAACCCACTTCAAAATCTCCAACCACCATTGATTTCTCCACAAAAACTTCACCAAGCTCTTCATCAACCTTCATCAACACCATCTCCCATCATTTCTACTCAACCCAACATCATCTAGCCATTTCTCACCCAAAACCCAAGGAAATAGATGAAGAGAAAAGATGAGTAGAGAGTTCCATTACCTCTATAATGTGAAGATGAAGAGGATGCTAGTGTTTTTTAGGGTGGAAGGCTAGAGGATGACTCCAAATGGTTCCTTCTTCTTTGATTCTCCTTCAAGCTTCCATGAGAGCTCCTCTTCCTCTCTTCCTCTCCAATTTTTGGCTACCACAAGCAAAATGAAAAGATTTTGGCTTCTCCAATCCAATAAAATACCTAGAAGTAGTAAATGACTAAAAGCCCTTGAGTTAGAAACCCATGTAGAAGCCTTTGGGAGGGTAAAAGGGACAATGACTATCCTTTTTCTCTCCTTCAACCACAAATAGACATGTGTCCTCCCCTAGGTCATTTAAATTTCCAAAATAAATTCCAGCACTTTTAAAATTGGAGTTTTAGTCGATATAAAGTCTCGCTTTGACCAAAATTGACTTTATCCAATATTATACTCAAACGAAAGGGTTTTCTCCCCTGAAGCCAACCGTGATAGTGGCTACTTCGTTTGGTTTCCGGAAAAGTCCCGAGTGACTTCCGAAGTCACCGGTTCGACCGGAAGCGGGTCTTACAGAAATGTCTGGTTTAGGCACCGTGTACTTGTAGTGAACCGTTATGGTTGGTGTCATTGATTGGGTTATTGATTGCTGAGTGTTGATGTGGCCGGGTGGTAATGGTGTAGTTACCGGGACCCGAGGTGTATAGTTACGATGACTTGCTGTGTGTGCTATGGATGTGTTGAATGCTTTGTGCAGGTTGTGAATTGGATGTCCCGCGTAAGCGGATGGTTAGTGTAATTTACAAACGAGTCATGCCCAAATTTCTGCAGAACTAAAGTGTTTGCACCATCACGATTCGACTATAAGGGTCACTGTAGTCGAACGTGACGGAGCGATGTCAAGTAGTTACAACGTAATTTGGGGACGCCTGAACCGGGTTGTAACGACACGATGTCGACATGAATGTTATGTTAGAAAGAGGACGTGTTAAGAACTTGAAATTAAGTTGATGTTGACTATTATGGAATTGATGTGTGGTATGAATTGTGGACGGTGTGACTTGTGTGTGAAATTGTTGATTGTTCTGCTTGGCTCTTGTGACGCACTAATGTGCGGTCTTCTCTGGTTGTGTGAAACTTGTATGACTATACTATACTTAGTATATTATTAGTTCGAGTGCGACTTTTGTGAAACGTGTGTGAACGCTAGTTATTTAAGCGCGTCGCATTATGCGAATTTAAGAAGCTGAACATGTGCGTTATCCGTGCAGCGGATATACGACATGACGCCGACCTATGTACCACGAGGCACCAGGAGCCGCCCAGTTGGGGGCCGAGGGCAGCCACCTGCCATTGAGTCGGCAGGGGCAACGAGTGCCCAAGGTGCACCCGCTGAGGGGCACGAGAGAGTTGAGACTGGCCCATCGGGACTTCCACCCAGAGTTCCGTCTGTCACAGAGCCGATCCAGGCGGCACTCCTGGAGGAGTTGACTTGCACAGTTCAGAGCTTAGCGGCGATCATCGCCTAGAGAGAGGCTACGGCCCCGGCACCGGAGACCGTGCCTGCTGCCACTGCAGCCGCCACCATGAGGCCTAGCCAGTTTGACAGCTACACAGCTCAGACGTTGAGAGACTTCCACAGACCGGGCACACCTGTCTTTTCCGGGGAGCCAGACCCCGAGGCAGCCGAGAGATGGCTGGAGCGGATTACTCGCAACCTGGATACGTCGGGGATACTGGATGGTGGCATGAGAGTATCTTTCACAGCATTCCAGCTGGAGGGAGATGCATACCATTGGTGGCAGTGCGAACAGGCGCGAGTCGGGGATGACTTTCAGCTGTTCGGACAGCGGTTCCTGGAGCAGTATTTCCCGCAGTCAGCTCAGGAGGATCGGCATCAGCATTTCCTGGAACTGCGTCAGGAGGGTATGGCAGTCTCTGAGTACGAGGCGAGGTTCACCTCCTTGTCGCGATTGTCATCCCTACGTGGCACCATGATATTACAATTATACCCTTGTTTGTGTGAGAAATGATGAGAATTTGGGTGGGATTGGGATGTTGGTTCTTAAGAATGTGTGTAGGATAGGTTTCACAGTTTTTAGCATAAAAATGGATTCTAACTAATTTGTCCTCGGGTCTTTTCCCGTTCTATACAAGATCTAATTCCAACATTTTTCAATCAAAATCGTTTAATTTGACTGGGATTAATTGTGGGTGGTCTTAGGAGCACAAAAATGCAAGATTCATGTCCAGGTTAACACTAAACATTGAACATTGCTGTCGAATTATAATATGCAGGATATAATTCTGACTTTGAAAACGAAAAAAACAGAATTAATTGAAAGCTATGAAAGTGGGTAGCTACTTGTTTGAATTTTGCATGTCATAATTGTTTAGGTGGTCCAAGTTTGGAGAGTCAAAGAATTGGACCAGTTTGTAATTATTTTATTGATATTTATTTATTATAATCCTAAACAAATTCGTCAAGATGGAATGATGGGAAAGGGTTTGACCAGATTTCGTTTTGAGTTTTTACTCAATCTCGGAATCCTTTTGCGTATTGATTAAATTTATTTCAAAAATATATAATATACATGTTTTGTGAAAATTACTTTCAAACCTAGTTAATCTAATTATTCTGTTCAAAAAAGTTAATCTAATTATTCTGTTCAAAAAAATTAATCTAATTATTAACATAAAATATACATCAAGTAATATTTGTCGTGACAATTGATATATTTTTTTTATAGGCTCGAAAAATGTATGAATAAGACTAATTCCAAGAAAATGAGTCGAAATGTCCTGATTCAAGAAGAAGCAAGGTAGAAGAGGTCAAAAGACCAGTATCACGCTTACAAAAGAGTTCTCCTAAGGGAGAACTATAACGACAAACCTTATCCCAAAAACAGACAAAACCGAACATACAAACAAAACTAGTGAGCTGATTTCTGCCGAGCCTTATGAGATGATTTCCACATAGCCGAAACAGGAGGCGCTACCTTGATGGCACGTTCTCGAGTCAATGAACGAGCTTTCGAACGAGTAACAACAGTATAAGTAGAAGGTCGGCTCTAACGAGGTTGAAGGAGGGCGTCCTTCCATGGACTACTCTCTTTCTCCTTTGCTTCGACCGTAACCTCCAACCCTTCGATAACCGGATCCGAAGCTATCGAACCTGCCTTGATGTCGTGATAATTGATATTAAATCTAGTTGGTGGGGTGATAGCTACTTTGGTGAGATGAATTTTATTTGAGATTCATGGTTTTTTTTATCGGCAAAGCATATTAATAGAAACTTTTTTTGAGGATAAAGAGGAGGTACAAGAGTCAGATACAAATCCACAAAAAAGAATCCCCAAGACGAGATCATATGTCGCCTTATAAGGGAATAAAAAAATTAAAAAAAGGGAATTTATAAGAAACCATACAAATATCAAACAACCTTTCCAAGATTGAACTAGTTACAAAATCAGAAGAGATAAAAATTAATGAAAGCAGGTAAGGAGTTTCCTACAAAAAAACAACCCTTGTAAACGGCCTTACTTACGGCCTAAGCAACGAAATTGTCAAGAGGTGGTAGAAGATGAAGAGTGCTTGCGGCCCAAGCAACAGAAAAGACTTGTACACCATATGAGTTTCCTTTAGAAAGCAACCCCTATAAACAGAATTACTTGCGACTCAAGCAACGAAATTGTCATGAGGAGGAAGAAGATGAGGCTTACTTGCGGCCCAAGAACTATAAAAAGACTTGAACAACATAAGAAGAGGATGCACAATCATTGAGCTTGAAAAGAGTACATCAATAACAAATTAGCCTTGTTGAGGATTCATCAGAGAATCTTATGAATAGGGATGATAAATAAAGCAGCAAAGGTATTGAGGTCGAACAGAAGGTTTTTACACATGGCTTAACAATAGATCTTGAAATAGGAAATAAAGATTCTGCATCATAGGCCAAGAAGCAGTTCTGAACATGACATGCACAATAGGAAGAGACCAAGAAAAATAAGGCAAAAACACTCCAACCTAAAATAAAAACTACCCACAATACTTAGAACCAAGAGAAGAAGGGAAACAGAAACCCACACACAAACTCACCAAACTCCACCCAAACCTATAGAGAGCCAAACCAAAGATCCTTACCAAACTCACCACACTCCCCCAAACTCCACCCAAACCCTCCCAAAAACCCCAGCTCAAATGAAGTGATAAAAGCTAATGAATAGATGAAAGAGGCCACAGATATGACGAAGCAGGTGAAGTAACTTGGGACTGAAGCAATCCAACAAAAGAGTCCTAACAAGGGAGGATAAGGGACATATACCATAAAATATAGTCAGAAGAGTAAACAAGCAAGTAGGGCACTATCAGAATCTTGTAGGTCTTGTACAACAGGATAGGTGAGAAACTTTTCACATATGAATAGAGAAATATGAACCAGTAGACTGGAATTTTGCTCAAGCCCAAGAGTATGCTTGATTAAAGATCTTGTCAACGATTTCCATAGCTAAGATAGATATTCCATTAAAGATGATATTATTTCTTGCTAGTCATATTTTCCAACAACCAATCTGGATGATATTTTTCCAAGACATTTTCCCTTTTGAATTGATTAGAGATAACCAGGATGAGAAGAAATTTTTTATATACCAAGGTATGACCCAATTAATTCCCCACCATTGCCATATAAACTAACCAGGATTTAGAACAATGGAGAAGAACATGAGATGCATCTTCAAAATCCCAGTTGCAGCCTTGGCAGATTAAAATCTTGCAATGTGAGGGGCAAGCCTCTAGTTTCCAAGAAACATTTGGTGGGAATTGCTTTATGACATGCTAACCAACAAAAGTTTGTGATCTTATGAGGGATACCAGGAGTCCAAAGATGTCTAGACCAGTTGAAGTCATCAGAGGAGGGGCCTTGCTACTGAAGTAATGTATATAACCTTTTAATAGTAAAGCCTTTTGGGTCTCCAACCCAAGTAAGAGTGTCCTTATGAGCTTGTAGGTGAATACCATTAAGGATGAATTGGAAGGACATCCAGTCTTGCTTAGCTCTGCCTCTAGGGATCCTCCTGAAATGTAAATCCCATGAAGAGCCAGTCCATGCTTTAGAAACCAGTAGTTTTTTGGATTGGGAAATGGTATGGATCTTGGGAAAGAGAAATTTAAAGGGAACATCAACCCACCAAATGTCATCCCAAAAAAGGATTCTCATTCCATTACCAGGATTCCAAGATGAGCCTTTGGTTCTAAAATAATCAGTGAACCTTGGATCAAATTGAAGAGCCAGAATATGTTGTATAAAGCTTCTAGTGCAAATTTCTCTGAAGATTGATAGGCCGCATTCAGAGTAGTTCCAACCATATTTGTTATAAAACACCTTATTCCAAAGGTTATCTCTTTCCTGAGAAAATCTCCATTACTATTTGGAGAGGAGAGCATTATTCATAAGAGTAAGGTACTTAATTCCCAAAACCCCATCCTCCTTACTTTTGCATACACTTTTCCAATTAATTTTTCTGAAGTTTTTAACATTGGATTTGGCATGCCAGAGAAATCTTCTCTACCACCTTTCCATGGATCTGATAACACCCTTTGGAGCTCTAATAATTGCTAAGAAATATATGGGCAGTGCTCCCTAAAGTTGATTTGATTAGTGTGGTTCTTCCTCTAAGTGATAGAAGTTTAGCTTGCCAGAGACCAAGAGAAGCGTTATATTTTTGCAGGATGGGTTCCCAGGTATTGAGCCTCTTTAGATTGGATCCAAGTTGAAATCCCAAGTAATTGAAGGGAAGAGATCCAATTGAACAACCAAGTATTTGCAATAGCTCTTGGGATTCAATATCAGATAAATTGAAAGGGATAATGGATGATTTTGTATAGTTGACTGATAGACGAGCAAATAGGAAGAACATATGAAGAGCATACTTTAGACAGGATGCACTATTATCATTGACTTTGGTGAAGAAAAGATAATCATCTGCAAACTGTAGGTGTGAAATTAAGGGTCCATTATGATTCATTTGAATACCTTGCAAAAGATATGCCTACACTAAAGCTCTCATAATCTGATTTAGGCATTCTGCAACCAACACAAGTATAAAGGGTGAAAGGGCACATCCTTTTGTTAGGCCTCTGCTTAACTGAAAGTCATTTGGTGGAGATCCATTAATTAGGACAGATACATAGGCACTGAAACATGATATCATCCAACGTTTCCACTGATGGCCAAACCCCATTTTCGTCAGTAGAGAGAGAACAAAATTCCAATTCACTTTATCAAAAGCTTTTTCAAAGTCATCTTTGAATATGAAGGCCTTCGTCTTTGATTTTTTGAGGAACTGAACTACTTCAAAGGCAATTAGTATACCATCAGTTATGCGCTTTCCAGAAATAAATGTTGATTGTTCATCACCAACAAAAGAGCTAATCACTGATCTGTGCCTTAAGTAGAGGAGTTTAGAGAGGATCTTGTAAGGTCCTCCCATTAAACTTATTGGCATGGAAGAACTTTAATGTATAGCCATCAGGACCATTTGCCTTATCTCCACTACAAGCCATGACTGCTTGTAAGACCTCATCTTCAGTAAATGGCCTCTCTAGCCACTGAGCTTGATGAAAATGAGTAGTTGCAACTTGTTTTATAGCAAAAGGATCAGTTAGCATATCACCATTTGATAATATGCAGGAAATTTTCCTTTTTGTGCCTTTTGCCAGCCTAATAAAATATTTAGAACCATTGTCACCTTTATAGAACCATTTTTTCCTTGTTTTTTGGCTCCAGAGTTTTGAATGAAGGTTATATTTTTGTATCAAAGCAGCTTTATATTCCCATCTATGAACACATTACTTGGGAGATAAGGACCTTGATTCAGCCAATGAATCTAATTGATCAACTATTATGATCAAAAGATCAATTTGAGTATCCAAAAGACAAAAGACATGTGAGTTCCATTTTTTGAGATCAACTTTAAGTAGACGCCGTTTATTTTCTAAAGGAAAAAATGTGGTTGGCCAGATACTTGATATGTGCTCCAGAAATCATGTACTGCATGAAGAAATCTAGCATCTTAATAGGAACATGACAATCCTAAAGGCCCTAGAACCAAGGTCAAACCATGTGAACTTGCCTCCTTTTAGAAGTAGATCAAAGAGGTTGTGGGAAGAAATTAGATTCCGAAAGTGTAGCAAATCTGATCCTCCCCTCTTTTGAGATGATCTCTCCTCAATATTTAATACAGTATTAAAATCTCCAGCTAAGAGAAACAAATATTTAGCTTCCAAAGGTTAGAGTTCCTCAATTAGATCCTTTCAAAGGGCTTTTCTACCAGCGCTAGAATTTGGGGCATAGATTTTGATAATGCAGCATAGACAATTTAGTGATACGATCTTTCCAAACCATAAAAAGAGCCTCATCCAAACCATACAAAGAGCCTGGGCACATAGATAGAACTGCACTTGAAGCTGGAGCTGGGTATGATGTTATAGCAGGAACGGGGGAGTACAGAGGGGGTCCACTGGGGAACCTCGGGACGATCAGGATAGGGCGGGCAAGCGGGCCCGCATGGAGGAATGAAAGGAATCCAGTGCTCTAGGGACTAGCCTTAGGAGGGGTCCTTGAAAAGAGCTCTACCTCCTCTTGAAATCAATGATTGTAGGTTCGGTTTAACACAGCGAATGGAGCATGAAGTCTACACCTTGAGCAGCAATCATTGGTTTCGTCATATTTTAGTTTTTTTTAGTTCGCCTTTATGGCTCTTCCAACACCAGTTGTACCGGATCATATGTCTCAGAGTGTTTTTGTAAAGAGACCTTCTAGGACTCTATACAATATAATGACTCTTTTATATTTCGTGGTTAGGGATTTACTCCTGATGCACTCTCTTATAGTTAAAATCTAATGTAATAAAATTGCACCTTTTTAGTCAAAAAAATAGTTTAACGACAAAATACAAATACAAACACATGATAATTGTTATACATTAGATAATAGTTATAAAAAATCGTTTAGATATATAATCATACAAATATTGATTCTCATTTTATCAATATCGCTTTTATATTTGAAATATTAGAGGATTATTTCAACTAAATCTAGTAGCTAAATGTTTCAATTATAGTTTATATTTTAACACATGTCCTCACGGACATTTTTTTTACAGTTTTAGAGATAAGGGTTGGCTCATTCAGGACAAATAAGATAAGTAGAGAGAACTTAGAATTTTTATACAGAGTGGGGTTGAACCCGTGAAGTGTTAGGTTTTAATATCATATTAGAGCATCAATTATAGTTTATATTTTAACACATGTCTTCACGGACAAGCTTTTTTTACAGTTTTAGAGATAAGGGTTGGCTCATTCAGGACAAATTAGATAAATAGAGAGAACTTAGAATTTTTATACAGAGTGGGGTTGAACCCGTGAAGTGTTAGGTTTTAATATCATATTAGAGCATCAATTCAACCAAAAGCGATAAACTGATAGTTGAACGTCAAATTACAATTTATATTTTAACACATATTTATCATGTGATTGACCTGTAATTATCATTTAATATATATATATATATAGTCAGTCTGTATTTTAACGACTGTTTGTAGTTAATTTCATCATTCTTTGAACATGACACGTTAGAGTACTTGTTTTAGCAAAAGAAACAAATATCTTATGAAACCATCAAACAAAACGAGGAATAATGAGAGAGTAGTATATCTGAAGACTGCCTACAACTAATCCTCCAAAGAAACCCGAGGTATAGTAGGATATTTTTAAGTGACCAAGCACTTAGAGGTAACATAAAACGACTAAACCAACCTAAAACAATATACAAGGAACTAAGAGTCAAACAAGAAGACTCAAGATGACTACTTAAACTTGATCAAAAAATCATATCCGACTCAACCTGAGCCCACCCGTAATAGTCTGCAAACTTGTGGATCCGCCAACCAGGACCACTAGGTCTCTAAGAGACGCGCGCGGTGTGGGGAGGGATCACGTGATATTGTGGAGGGCCCCTTTACTAGGAGGGCTACTAGTCCTCCAATGCAGCCCCTCGAGAAAGTCCATCATGGATCTTGGTGGGGCTGCTTTCCAGCCCTCGCTTGAATGTCTTTTATTCCTTCCAACCCATATGCCAATCTCTTGATATAGAGGGGGTGGGCATCAGCTCTAGGCCCCCTAAGAGAAACTCTAGATATTCTCCTAGAGAATCAGTGGTTCCTGTCGTACCTATTCTCGAGTTAGGTAGGATGGTGGGCGTCACCAAACCCTCATCTGTCCCCCAAGAGGATAAGAGCCTCGAGTTGGGTTGGACATCCCAACTGATTCTCTCTACTCAGGCAGAATGGTAGACCTCAGATATAGAGTCGGACACAAGAGAGTATTTGCATTGGATGATGGTTCCATGGGCTTCAAGACATCCTCATGAAACTTCTGATATCGAATGCGTGGTCGTTCAAGGCCTCAATTCTAGTCAGTGGTTGACCCTCGGTCTAGAGGCTGGAATAGAGAGGAACTCGACCCTTGGTATCGCAACGGAACAGGAGTACTAGGACGACGGCCCCGCCATTCTAGAAAGACGGGTATAGAAAACAACCAAGGGACCCAAGGATCTAGCCGGTTTAAAGGGATAGGAGGGCGTGGGGAGATTGTTGTGAGACCCATCATCACCACCTCTCCATACATTCGTGGTCTCACGACATGGTGCTTCGGTGCTGGGATGATGTCGGCCATGGCTCATTGGGAAAAAATCTTGGATAGGTCCATCTCCATCAAAGTAGGTACCCTCCGTCAACGGGGTTGTGATCTCCCAATTTGGAGAGGATCTCCTAGACGGTGTTGGGATGGACTTATGTACCGGGAAAGGGCAGTTGATATCGTGCGATAAACGAGGGGCGGGATCAGCACAGCTGGAGACGACGTAGGCCTCGTACCGATCAGCATCGATAGGGGAAAAGGGAAACTAGGAAGAGAAAGGGATGTCGACATGGAGAAAATCGAGGGCCTCTTGTAGGTAATCCTGTGGTGGTTTGGTTTGGAGAGAATCGTGGACGGGCATGACGAGGGAACCGAGGAGGAGTGGACGTGCATCAATCATGTTGATAGAGGAGAAATTGACGCAGTAGTACGTGGAGTGGATGTTAGGTCTCGATGGAGAGTATGAGAATACAATTTGCAGCAGAAAGTAACTCGAGACTATGCATGAAACACTACCACGATTAGATTCACAAAACAAAACTGAAATCACCATTTCTTACCAAATCAAGAACACTGTGTAAGGAATTATCGTGCTTGAGTCTCCAAGACACCTACATATGCTCCTAGGAATCAAAGCCACGTAGTTCTAAGCTTAGAGGACTCAAGAACACAAAAATGGAGGAGAAATGAAGTGTTGGCCAAAATTTGAGGGAGAAATGAGAAGTGTTGCTCTTCCTTTTTTTTGTGTTATGTCTTATGTTGATAAGAATGACCCTTATGTCAATTAATCTTATCAACATAATAAACAATTAGTATATTAGGACAAGGATGGTACAAAGTATCCACAAGTTGGTAGAGAGTTGGTGGATTGAATCACCAACTACCTAGTCTAACTAATTAGTTAGAACCATTTAGTTGAGACTTAACTAGTTGGTTCCATGGGCCTTTGGTGGCATGGGCCTCGCGGGTGATGGCATGTGCCCATTTCTGACGAGGTCCCGTGACATACTCCTCACCTTCACGCCTTCCATCCCGAATATGTCCAACATTATCCGACGAGATCATTCCTAATACTTCAATCCTTATTTCGATCCGTAAAATCCTAATTACTCACGGGCACATGACCTAAAACCCCGTTTTGGTCATGTCTCGTGTCAACTTCCTGCTTGGCCATTCTCCATCAATGTGTTAATGAGTTTCATCCTCCGATGTGACCCTTAGGTTTCTGCGTGTCGGTAGATCAACGTAAAATCACATTTTACTTGATCCTACATTAGTGGAAACTAACGAGACTTTAGTATTTCCTGACATTGCATAATGAATCGACCCTTGTCTATTCTAACATTTATGTCGTCTATGTCACTATCCTTTTATCTCTAGATATTCTGATTGAGATAAGGCATAGAATCGTGATCCTTATTATTCTCAATCGTTGTTCCTTGATATGTGAGATGACTGAATCTTTGATACCCAGTATCATGTGCATGGCCATGCTATTCTTTCAGTCACTCTCGATCAAGCGGTCGAGAATCTATATCTTTTCTATACCATAGTATGAGGGATAAATCTCTTAACCGTCTTTCGTGTCACTCATGCAGTCCGTCCCCAAGCCAATCATGTCTGTTATGGAAACCATGTTACAGGAAACGTTGGGCTCAGGTCAAACTCAATTGTTTACTGTATAGCAATCACAAAGACTCTTGGGTCTAAAGATACATGACAAGCTACGACATTGAATATGTTCATAACGTGATCTATGGCAGATATTCATGTCGGGTCTTCCAATATCATGTCTCACATGATATCTATGATCAGACTTCGGAATCCCATTCTAATGACTAATAGAACGTAAGTCATAAAGAGTCATCTTCCATACTAGTCGCTTCTAGTGAAGCTTTGTTGACTAAGGACACATCACGTGTAATTCCTCTCGATCTATGGTTCTACTTTGCATGGTGGACATAGATCAGAACACAATTCGATACATTCCTTCAACACATAAGTAATATAAAGCCGCTTTACTTTTATTGTCAACGACGATATATACATTTGGATGTTTACGATTGAACTACGGGTACTAAGACTAACAATGGAAGGAAAAGACAGTGGGACAATCATTAGGGTACATGTTAGAATATCTAGGCTATGATTCTTATCATCGTATTTTTCCTAAAAATCCACATTATAGTACTTTTTTTTAACTTAGAAGATGCATATTTTATTAATAATAAACGTATGTGAGCCAATGCAGTAAAGAGTCCCCGAAGGGCTCAAAGCACATAACTCTAAGACAATATAATTGTCATAGACGGTGTTGAAATCGCCACATAAACAGGCAGGAAGAGGGAGGTTGGAAAACGGGACTGACGAGTACTGGTCAAGGTAATGCCTAAATGCTACATATGACCATGTGAGGTACAACTGAACCTAAACTCCTTAGTACAAGGAGGAATGACTTTCATTGGGAAACCCTCCCAATGAATGTCCCTAAATCCATAGTGCCCTACCATTCCTCCTAGCAAGGTTGTTTTCCAACACTTTCCTGATCTTCACGTGGTTCTCCAAATGACCCGCGTCTTCACACCTACAGTTCCAGTCGGGGAGGTTCCCGAGGCTTTTGTATTCCTGCTCCTTAAGAGATGATCGGCCACCAAGTTTTTTCATCTTGGATCTCTTACCCCGACTAGGGTACCTACCCGTCTTATTGTACCGTTAGGTATAGTGTTCGGGGTTACTTTCGGGCTTCTGCCTCGATGTGAGGCGCTCTTAGGTATAGTGTTTGGGGTTAGAGGTCCAAAGCCTAGTTGAAATTCCGAGGATACCTTAGTCTCCTAATCAGTCGTATACTGCTTGGCCTTCTGGTCCTTCTAGAACTCTAGCATTGAGTTTTCGAAGCGTGGGGTACCAGACACCTCTCGATCACACCCCCTATCCACATGTCCAATTCTCCCACAGTTAAAGTAGGATGGATGTAGGTAGCCTGGTATAGGTCAGCGAAACCCGAACAGGGTCTCGGAATTCTCTAAACTGCAATAGAAGATTATGTCGAAGAGGACGCTCCACGGAGTGCCAAAAACGGATCTTGATCGCCCCTCCCCAACAAAGGCCCTAGTGATCACACGGGGACTCCACACAGGTTCCTAAGGCAGGGCCAATTGTTTCTCTGGTCGTCTTTATCTAGACCCGTGGGAGAAGTCCATTGGCATGAACCCATAACCACAGGTGGTTCAGAGTAGGAAGTTCTCTGGCCATCTGGTCAATGTCCCCAATGAGGAGAGGATGACTGTCAAAACACCAGGGCTCATTACCCTGGATCCATGCACAAGCCTCTACGGACTCAAATTAGAACCCGAAGATTTCTAGGCCGATATCCTTGATGAACAATCCCGACGCCAATCGTCCCCACGCATTGGTAATGATCCGCAGCAGATCTTCCTTCCGGGGAGGTCTCGGGGCCAAGAGATTTCCCATCGTAGCAAACTATTGGAATGCCAACACAAGCGGATCAACAGGTGTGTAGGGGACCAATACTTCTGTTTCCTCTTCCTCCTCAAGAGAACAGGTGGAGAGTCTTTCATAGAGACACACCATGGTGGGCTGGAGCAGACTCGATGGCACCAGAATAGTCGGTGCTAGGGTTTCCTCCAAGGAAAACGGTGTTTCCCCTCGCCGAAGCATGCCAGTAGGGACAGTCAACAAATAAGGGATCATCGGGATCTGATCTATGTTGAGGAGGAAAATCGAAGCACGGAGAGGCGCATCCGCCTCCTTCCTCATGCCGCCATGGTCGACGGGTACCTTCCCTTGAATAGGGTCTCCCTGTAGAAGATTCAAAGACTCAGTACCTTCTCTGAGGATGCGAGGGATGTCCGGCGAAGGGTTACGTGGTGCCGAAGTAACAGCCAAGGCTTTCACCGGACAGCCCCGCCGAGGTTTCAGTTGGGGCGACGCCGGCGTGGTGAGTCCTGGAGAGAAGCCACAATCGTTGTGGTAGACGGTGGCATCGGAACTGGTTTGGTTCTGTTTGGCTTCAACTTCCTCCTACGCCGCACCTTTAAGGGGCTCACAAGTTTAGAGTACGGGAGTAGAGGTGGTACGGTCAGAACAGCAGCAGTAAACTGTATGGCTGGTACTGGTGGTGATGTAACAAGGCTAAAGGCTAATTCGACAGTAAAGATAAGGACAAGAAATGTCATATGATAATTAGGACTTATAATTTTTTCGGGAGAGACACACGACTTAACATAAAAATATTCAGTATTTTGCTATGTTAATTTGACGCAGAAGTATGTGAAGTTAGTTGATCATAGATCACAATCCTTCTTTGTTTCTCCACATTAGAGTACTCAAGAGAACATCCTATACACTATGGCAGAATTACAGGACTAAATTAATCTTTCCTACCATGTTTATGTCTAATCAAAATCAAAATTCGAATTAAATATAGGAAGTGATAATTTAATCATTATTATTTATATATACACACCAATTTCAACAAAAGAAAATATTGGTTTATAACATTTCATTGTGTCTAAAAGCATTAGGATATTTTTTTTTGAGGATAACCATGCAATTGTATTAAATCATAATGGAAGAGTTTGGTGATACTGAAATTGTACACCACCTACATACGTAAAGACCAAACTGGGTGGGCATGTAATCATACTCCACCTACATAATTTAAACCAACTACGAAACTGAACTGAAACAAAAGCAGAAAAGTCGGCCCTAGTGAAAAGTTGCGGAAGTAGGGGGAGTCTGCGATAGTGTCTGGTGACACCGGTACAGCAATCTTCTTCCAATTGGTACGAGGCGGAGCCAGCCACGTTTAGGGGAACTCTGGTGGACCTCCATCTCCCCCGGTATGTCAGCGTGCGTCGTCCTCCCTTGAGTGATACTGGTAGGGCTCCTGAACGCGGGATTGCTGACTCCGGACTGGCAGGGGAGAGAAACATCAACTGAAGATGGTGCCGTCTCCATCCATCCGCCGGGAAGGGGCCAAAGTTGACCCACCCCTCCCCGGGCCACCTCGGACTCATTCCTTCAAGCGGGGGTGCTTGGCGCCCCCCGTCGCTGCTGCATGTGAGTCCCCGTCCGACGCAGTCGAATCCTCGGACTCGATCTGATCTTCCTCCCTCACTAGGCGTTTTTTCACAGAGAGCGTCGGACTCAGCTCCTTATGTACCTCATCGGACGGTATCACCTCGGCATCCGTCTCAAAGGTCTGCTCCTGCTCCCTGCCGGGCCCATACTGCGGCGATGGTGTCCCCCCCCCCCCCCCGACCCCCCTTATTCCTTTCTTCCCCGTAGTTCTAGTTCGTACCCGGGATCGCCTTCCCATGCTTGGCCTTTTCCAAGGCCGATCTCGGGTCCCCCAGAGCTCGCAGGGAATGGCCCCTGGTCCCTCCCGGCACCGGGCATGACGGGAAAAGATGGCCCGCACAGCTACATCCATAACAGTGGTCCGGTAAGTACTCATAGGAAATATGAAGTAAAGTCCGTACCTGCGATCCCGATAACCGGAACCAAATTTGACTCTGCAGCGGCTGACGGATATCTGCTCGGATTCGGATCCGCATGAAATCTCCCCAGCATCTTCATGCCTCATCCACATCCACTGCCTGGTAGGTGCCCAGGGCACTACCAATCTGGAACCCCACCTCTCTGTTCCAGGCCCCCACCAGCAGATTGGAGACTCTGGCCCATCTTGAGAACTGATGGAAGCTCAGTTCGCTCACCTGCATGTGAGCCCGCAGATCCGTGAATAGAACCAAGGACTCCCAAAACGCACATGGTACCCCCGCCAGGACCCGCGCCCGCTCCCGCGCAGTGCGGAAGAAAAAACCAACCAAGCCCCCCTCCAGCGGGCGGGCCTCCACCTTCAGCCCCCACAGGTCCTCCATCCGTTCCACTAGAGACCTCCAGAAGAACCACTTTGATGTCAGGACCTTGGCAGCGAGAGCAAAACGGAAGTGCTCCCCATCCTTGGCAATGTCCCCTGCCAGGACGACAACCTCCATGATGCTAAGGGAGGAGAGCCGTGCATCCAACTCCGGCAACGCCCCCGCCTCCCTCGTCTCTTCCTCGAGACCATGCTCCCGATCCCCCCCGGACGGTCTGGCCACCGGCCGACGGCCTTGATCGTGTGCTGCCTGCCCCGCTCCTCCTGTGCCGGCCCGACCCGCACCATATCGACATGCCCACCTGGCCACGTCTCCCGGGCCAGCCCCACCAGTTCTACCACCTCGGCCCACCCGGGGCACCCATTTGCCCTGGCCCAGGCCCACTCGCCTTGCATCCCCCATGAAAGCACCCCCACGGCCCAGTCCAGGCCCAGCTCCCGGCCCAGGCTCGCTAGGGTTTGCGTCAGCCTCGACCACCGCCTTCCCGTTCCGCCGCCTTCGTTCCAGCGCCTCCGGCGACTCCCTGATCGTCTCCTCCGAATCCAGCCGGTCCCCTGCCGGCGGCCTGCACCCATAACCATCCGCATACAGCACCCCCGCCGGCCGAAAGTGTGAGCCCCGGCGAGGTCTCCTCTGTGTCATCACTCCAGTCCAATCCTCCCCACCCCGGGCCACCTCCCCCGGCTCCCTGGACGCCGAGAAGATCATGTCCTGCATCGGCCCGACCCTCATCCACGACTTCACCGGCGAGGAGTCAGCCCCCGCCGCGTCGACCCCCTCTCCATCTCCCGAGGAGAGCTGCACCACCTGCACCGCCGCCGGCCCCGTTCGCCTCAGCCCCACATCACGGCCGAAGATGTCAGATCCCGCCGCCCCTCTTGCCTCCACAGCCCCGGCCCCTCCATTCGCCGCCGACACTGCCTCCAACTCGACTATCAGTGGTTGCGCCTCCACTGATAACACCTCCTCCGGCTCCTCCCACGCCTCCGGATCTGCAGACAGAGAAGACAGCCTCCCGTTCTCCATGCTCTCCAACCACGAAAGCAAAAAAACCGAATCTAGGGCTTCAGAGAGAAAGCTCTAGACGGCTACTCAAAATTAGATGATGGAATTCTGTAAAGCATTAGGATATTAATTAATTAACAAACAAACGAATGACCACAGAAAACATTTTATTATAACCAGCGAACTATAATTTAGGCACAAAGTGTAGGACAAAGAAATGAAGATGCATATATTATAAGGTCCACAAGTAAAATCAAGTTGCAAAGTAGGCATGTCCACCTTCTATGTCACATTCAACAGTCACCATCACTTTGTGAGGACCATGTATGTAAGATCCTTCCTTTTCATCCTACTTCTTTTTATTTAATACTTCTAGTGTTGAAGCGTTGCTTAATTATGTGTCGGGCCTTTTCTTACACGGTACACAACTTGGAGTAGCTTAGCTATGTTTATTTTCAAATTGCACCTTCATTATTTAAATATATATATATATGTGGTCTAATGTGTATCAGGGTAAAAAAACTTTGTTAACAGTGAGAGTTCTCAATTTTAATTGTCGTAATCGTTATCATAAAACTGCTATCATGCTCGTCTTTAATCATTACGATATCAATCGTGAATCTCTTCTTCTCTCTACACCTCCTAGTGCTCTCATCTATGCATACACAACTCAGCGGTGATGTATCAGAAGGATGTCGTATCAACAACGAACTGCGACCCTTTGTTGCGGTGGTGTTTTCCTCTATGCATCCACATTCTGACGTTGCTGGATCGGAAGAATGTTGTATCGGCGACGTTCTGCGACTCCTTGTTGCGGTGCTGCTCGCGTTCTCCGTGTTAGCGTCCCACATCTCGATCGGGGACACGGACGACGATATAGTCGAGAAAAATCAGACGAATCAGGCGAGGACTATTGTGCGGCCTCCCCAAACCCAATGAGTAAGCAAGGATTCATGATATTTTCAATACCGAGAAGGAGGTATTCAAGAGAAGGAGGATTGCGATTGAACAGATGTATTCAAGAGAAGGAAGAGTGGGATCGGGAAGCGAGACGTCCCTCCTCAATTGTGTCCCGCGAATTTTCGTATGATAGACCTTGCAAAAAGGAAAAAAACAGAAAAAATAAAAAAGAACCAAACGATCATCACGACCCCAAATCGGGAGAAAAATTAAGGAGGAGGCATCGATGGAGGCAGCGGAAGTGGATACAGTGATGGCGGAATTAAAGGCGATGGAGGTTGATTGGGGATCTGAGACGACAAGGGCAAGGTCGAGAGATCCATCGGGACAGGTTGACAAGTGGACGATACTCGATAATCGTTACCCGATCCCAAAATTGGGGGAGAGGACGATGACAGTGGGAGCTCTGTTTGGGAGAGTGATGGAAAAAGAGGGGTCGTCCGTCGTTCCACCGTTGAGGCGACAAAACAATGACGGGGAAAGAATTATTTCGACAACCATTGTAATTGCATATTGGACCCGGTACTTGACTAGGAGAATCATCGTTCGCAGTGAAAGGGACCCAACGACGAAGCAACTAGCGTGACAGCGGATACATTGCCCTGCAGACATCTTCCTAAAACAATTCACGTCAACTCTTTTTGGTGTTAGTGTTACTCTTAATTCAAGAAAGGAAAATAAAACCATGATCATCAAGCAAATCGCTAGAATTCAATATAAACCTAGAATGATAGCTTTAGGGAATATACAAGATAAATAAAATATTTAAATCACTAGGAATGTTTTTTAATTAATCTTTATTATTATAGGAATATAAAAATATATTTCGCATACTGTCGCGGTAGAGAGAAAACCTAATTCTCTCTGCGCCCAGCCCCTCCCCCCACCTCCATTGTAGCCATTATTGAAGCTCTTTTTTCCACCATTGAAGCCCCCTGCTTCCACCATTGAAGCCCCTGCTTCCAAGCTCTCTTCCAACCTTCGGGTTTCAGATCTACCGTCGTCGTTCATTTGATCGGAGTCGGTTTCATTTTTTCTTGTCTTTTTTGCAGACAGACTACCTCCTCAGGTCGTCGCCTATCGTTCAATCCGTGCCACGGCCTCTCCCTCGCCTCGCGCTACCGATCATGCTTCGCCGGACCGGTCCCGCCCTCGAGCCAAAAGCCACTGTGGCCCCCTGCCGTTTTCCGGAATACGGGCTCCATGCGCCGTCTTCCATCTGCAGCGGCCTCCCTCCCCAGGGTCACCCCTCGCCGACATGTGTAAGAACCGCCCCCAGTCGATCCCGGTCGAACCGGTGACTTTTAAGACAAGGTTGACCTTCTGTCGGAAAAGTCAACTGAGGACTCGGGAAGTCACTCGGGGCTTTTTCGGGGGCCAAAAAGCTTAGCCTTCATCACGGTTGGCTTAATTGGGCCGTTTCCATTCATTTGAGTATAATATCGAAGGAAGTCAAATTTGGTCAAAATCGAGCTTTTTATCGAGTCATTACATTTAAATTTGGACTGCTGGATTTTAAATGGAAGAGAGTGGTCCCCACTATGCCAAGTGTCACTAATGGCTTGGAGGGAAGGAAAAAGGCTCAAATGTCATCTCTACCCTCACTAGTTGTCCACAAAAGGGATAAGAACTAAAGGGTTTTTGGTCTTTTTCACCTCTAGGTCTTTTTAAAGTATTAGATGACATAAAATCAGCTCACACTCTAGTGTTGTAGCCGAAAATCACAAAGGGGGAGAGCAAGAGAGAAGCTCATTTCTTGAGGAAGAAGATAATGAAGAAAGGTTGGATTTTGGAGCTAGTTCTTCATCCTTTTGACTCCATTTTGCTTCCCTCTTCTTCATCTCATCATCCTAGAGGTATGGATGCTCTCAACTCTTCATTTCTTCTACTCTCAATTCATGGGTTTTGTGGGTTTTGGCTTGAAGTTGATGAACTAGCATTGTGTTTGTCTATTGGAGAAGGAGTAGTGAAGTAGGATGTTGAGATGATACTTTTGTTGACGTTTGATGAACATTTTGGAGCTTTTGATTTGATTGTGATTTGGAGAATCATTGGAAACTTGTTTGATTGTTGATTCCTACCATGGGTATAGGAGTTTTGGAGGTATTTGATGGTTTTGGGAACTGGAAATGGTTAAAAATGGAGTTTGGTGGTGGATTTTCGGAGAAAAGGAGCTGGAGGTTGAAGAAGGGCGGAACTGCCCTGGAGCGTCATGGATCCGTGACGGATCTTGTGACGGGTGACGTCACGGCTCCGTGAGGGAGACCGTGACAGCACACGTCACGGCTCCGTGACGTCTTCCGTGAGGGTCGGTGTCACGGCTCCGTGACGTCTTCCGTGAGGGTCGGTGTCACGGCTCTGTGACCGTGTCCGTGACCGACCAGTTCAGAGGGGTTTTTGAGGGTTTTTCCCCCGTTTTGACCTTGGTTTGGAGCTGAACTTTGGAGGGGTTTTGGGAACCTTTTGTTACTGTTAAGTGGAGTCTAATTAGAGTTTGTTTTGTGTCCAAAGACCACAAGACCTTGAAGAACGAAGACCTTGAAGAAAGAAGACCTTACTGGTACCCGTGTGAAGGACGGTGTGGTGACTATCGCTTGTGACATCAGAGTGTTGAGAGGAAGACCGCGAGGTAGGGAAAGCCTTAATTTCTTAATTAACGCTTAGTATGCATGATTAGGATAATAAAATTGGAAAGTTCCTAGAATTGCCTATAGGATGCGAATAACTAGAATAATCGTCTTTCAATTACTAATAATTGGATGAGTCTAGTATGCATGCTTAGGATGATGACAATTAGTGAAGTTTGCTTTCAATACTTGGGAATTGATTTACTGGTAGAGAGGCTGTGAAGAGCTCTCGGATTAGTTGTGTGCTAGGTTCACATGCTTGGTTACGAGTTATTAGGTTAACTTAAGAGTCTAATGAAACTAGTTTAGCTTGTATGTTTGAATGTTTAATTGATCTTTCACATTATGATTGATTGGTTGAATGCATACTTGGTTGATTGGGTGTTTGCATTGATATAACTGTTGATTGAACGGATGATCGAGTATGACTGGTTGTGTCATGGGGTACAATCAGGTGATCGATGTACCGCTGGTTCGTGGCAGGTAAGTATACGGTAAGCGCGGAATGGTATTGGATGTCTTTGTTGTGATGAACGTATGCCTTGACGAGTGTTGAATGATGATTGAATGATAATGCTAGTTCCTTTATCTTTATTCTTAAAATGTATGTTTGAATGATTGTTTGGTTCGGTACTACACCGGGGGGTAATCTGGTGCCGTTTTGGTGGTTGGAGTTGGACAGATGTATGGGACATTGAGTGACGTGAGGAGCTTATGGCTCGGCAGATCCTACGGGATATTGAGTGATATGAGGAGCTTATTGCTCGGCAGATCCTACGGGATATTGAGTGATGTGAGGAGCTTATTGCTCGGCAGATCCTACGGGATATTGAGTGATGTGAGGAGCTTATTGCTCGGCAGATCCTACGGGATATTGAGTGATGTGAGGAGCTTATTGCTCGGTAGATCCTGCGGGATATTCTTTGATTTTTGGGGCCAGAGGGCTCGGCAGATCCTACGGGATATTCTTTGATTATTGGGGCCAAAGGGCTCGGCAGATCCTACGGGATATTGATTATGGTTACTGAGGTTTCACCCAAGTGGGTGTGTCCCACGGGAGCACTACTTGGTTCCCTATGATTTATGGTCCTTTGGAGGCATATCCGAATGGTTTTCGGTGCCCCGAAGCATGTACCTCCTCTGGACCGAGGGAAAATCTGATATGACATGGATACTCTGGTGGATTGGGACATGGAACCCAAGGTGATCCCAGAATCTATCCATCGATCGGAAGCTTGAGAAAGCAAGTGGTTGACAGGATATTGATTACTTCCATTTTACTCTTATTGATTCGTTAAAGTAATTCTTCTGAAATTCCTTATGTTATTGTTACCTTGAGAATATTGTCTTATTGTAGTTATTCATGTTTCTTTATTATTTCCTTGTTAATTGTATTAAACTAGTGATTTGAGTTACTATTTGACCTAAGGGTTGAGTTATTAAGGTTTTTCCTACTGAGCGTAAGCTCACTCCCTTTGGTTTCTGACTGTTTTACAGGCGTGCCAGATGTTTAGTGAGTTCGAGGCTCGGGAGCTTTTGGACTTCTTGGGGTTTTTAGTAGAGTTATGTTGGTCTTGTGTATTGAACATCCTTTATCTTACTATTTACGTTGAGCTGTGACTCACGAGGATTTGAACTACTTGTTTATATATATCTTTTTGATGGAGCTTTTATGAGAATTTTAGGGTTTTATTAATCGTTTATGATTTCTATTTATTTCAACTCAGGTCACGTCTCGAGTCCGGTCAAATCCGGATTTGGGTGACAGCATGGGTCCGCTCCCTCGTTGGATCTGGGATCCGGGAGGAGGGACGGTAGGCTGGGGTCTATTTCACCGGCACCCGAATTCGGGACTCTCAACCCCGGACAAGCTTTTGCAGCAGGGAGGTCTCGGGGAATCTGCACTAAAGGCTAATTCTCTAGTAGGTTTCACTGTTTTAGGTCGAGTAATCTTTTGGCTCAATAAGTTTAGGACTTTGGTTTGTTATTTTTTTATAACGTTGGATCGAGGAACACTTGAGTTTGGATCTGCGAATCAAAGCAGACTATATGTATAGAACCATGTGCGCCCGACGGGCTACGGCCGGTTGGGACAAAAAGCTGATATCCGAGACTGTTATGTCCCTCCTTGTAAGCATGATATGAAATCGTAATACAACTAACTTTTTCCCGTTTCAAAAAAATATATATTTCGCCAGTCATTGTTATACGATAAAATTAATAGTTTTAGAATACGAGAAGGAGCAAGAGTGTTGACAATCATGTGGTGCATGTCACCTGTAAAGAAAACAGCACAAGGGCTTAGCTCAGCTATGCACATGGCTTCTTCATCTTCTTCGTACATGAGGATCCGAAAGGGTAAGAGATTGAGAAATACAATTATTTGAAAGGGTCTTCTTCACATGGCTCGATCCCATCATCATCTTCCTATTAGGTTTGCATTTTAGGTCCCCCACCTCCATCCCCTCTCTACCTTGTCTTCTGTACACTGTATTTGAAACTAAATGTTAACACCTCATATGCATAAATCCATTTGTTTCAATTTCCACCTCCAAACAAATAATTTCCCCAAAATATAAATTCATCCTTATATATATTACTAACTAGGCTAAGGCTAATTTATCATCATTTGATAGAACTAATCTTAAAATTAATTAAGATTTCGTGATAATGATGTTCATATAACTTAATATGAATTGTAGATCAAGACGAATAGTTGACATGACGAAACACACTGACACAATTTGGTGACTCTTGACTCTAGCTTCAGTTTTTTTAGGTAACGTGGGTCGGTGCCTGTGTTAGGCCAAGCCTGAGGTGATGATTGAGTTACGTTTTTCTCTTTTTCTATACCCAAATAGGCATTACAATCACGGAAGGCTAAGACTAGCGCCTCCAAGGACACTTGATGATCTACCTATATAAAGTAATGAGATGTAAAACCCCAAATTGCTTTGTAAATCTAATATATTCTCAGTCTCACAAGAGACCGGATTTGCTGGTGCTTGTCGTTGACATATTAGGCACAAAATGTCAGAGCTGACAGGGACAAGCAACTACCAGCTCACACCCAGCATCAAAACCCTAAACAAAGTCCACAGTTTCATCTGCTGATGCAATGCTTTGAATTCAACATAAAATCTGTTTTTAAATTGGTTTCATGTCAGATATCTGTCATCAAGCACATTGTAACTCTCTATGACAAGTAAAAACAAGAAATCTAAAGGCAGGCATGATAATTTGCCTGCATACCGCTGCAGATGATTTCTCTGTCAGTTGCATTCAGATCCGTCTTTGCCACAACACCAGGTTCGGTTGCCAACTTAACGACGAGATCGTGGTGCTCCAGCATAAGAATAGCGGGATGAGGATGGCAAGTTTGCTTCTTCCAAGCCGGGGCCTCTAGCATCAGATCTTATAAGAGGATCAGCATATGCACGGCTTTGTATGGGGTAATAGGTCTGCTCCGCCAATGCCAGCTCCCTTTGTACGTAAGCTGGTGGTAGTTCGTAGCCTGACGCTGCAATGGATATTGGTGGCAAGTGGGAGCTGTAGTACCTATCTGCATTTTCTGAGTGAATCTCTCTACCCCTTGGCACCTGCAAGGTGGGGTACTCATTCTGGTAACCAACAACTTGCTCCCTTGAAACCATATCAGCAGCAACCCCATACCTGATTAAATGGGCAGGCCAAAATGTTAAACAATGGGGATTGCATCTCTATCAACTAGTTCAAGTAACACACAGACAATCCTAATCAATTTAAACCCATTGCTAACCCTGCACCTCAGAGGACTGATAATAAAGGTGAATGCTAGTCAACAATATATTTGGCTACTCAGTTCTTTTGGAAGTTGCTTAATCCTATGTATGCAAATGCAAATGCAAACTATAGCACATTTCAATCAGATATTCAGCCCTAGTCAAGTTAGAACAGGCACAGAGCTTGAAGGAGCACCATTCAACCAGAACTTGGGCCTTCATGTAGTCAATCAAGCTAACTAGACATTTAGAAGCCTCTCAAAAGCAAAACCGGACCCAAAAGGGTAAAGGAATTGAATTTATTTTATTTGGTGAAAACTGCAGAGGAAATAACTAACAGTATACAGTACACACCAGTACAAAAACTGGAAAATTCCTTGTGAATGCAGGCAGTAACACAAAGGTGGGCGTGTTAAATATCAACAAATCAAAGTAAATAAATTTGTCACGGTTGTTCGAACCCATTAATAACTCCAAAATGTTAAAGATCCATTTTATGTTAAACACACATGAAATCCTTCTAATATGAGCCAAATAAAAAGTTCACTATACCTTCTGTAGGGATCCTGAGCAGAAACTAACACTTCTTCTGGTATGTACTCCAGATGAGCTCCAGAGAAATAAGATGAGTCGGTGTAACGAAGACGAGTTCCCTCCTGAATTACATGTCGAGGATCTCCTGAAGGTTGCACATGTCTTATATGAGTTTCAAGTCCATATTGATCATATTGTGGGATTATGTGCTCTGATTGAGAACCAATCGCTGGCAAGTGATGAGTATGTCGAATGCCTGATAAATATGATTCCTCTAGAGATGGCCTTGCCGGAGGTGATGAGTGCAAGGGACGAGGGGGGCGAGAAGCATGTGACTGCAAAGTAATAGGGCGGAACAGAGAAGTGAGAGCTCTGACCTGCAAAATAAAGCAAAGTACATTAAACAAGTTACAAGAAAAGGAGTACAAAATTTTGCATGAGCAGGGGAAAACTAAATGTCATCATACTTGTTTACTATTGAGCTCTTGTCTGAACTTAGAACGTCCATCGTAGTTCTCTTTGATTGCATGTCTGAATGAACTCTCAGGAAGTGGTAAACAATCTTTGTAAACCTTGAATCGCACCTAAGAAAAACATAATATACATATAGAGAGATTATATAATTAGAACACAATGTAATGCAAGGGAAAAGGTGTGGATTTAAATGTGTATAAATACAAAATAACACCTTGGATTTGGTCTTCTAAGAATAAAAAGGGCAACGAAGGTCTAGGAGAACAATTATGACACATGTAGAACTACAAAAGAAAAAACCCCTATTTTCATGCAAACATAATTTTCTTTTCTATCAATTCGGGACATGCATATCGAGGCAAGTTAAGCAAGTAAATGATGGATGCAACCTACATAATAGATTTGTTCGAGTTGATTGCTATTTCAACCCTTGTTTGCATTCGAAGAACAAACATGAGTATTTGACTCCATTTATTCATAGATAAATTAAGTAAAAGCATAACTTGAGAAATTATCACATGGCAAGTTAAAGTACAATAAGTACTAAACACAAACCTTTATCAATTGTTACTATCCAAGGAACGCATTTAATTTAGACTGGATCCAAAGAAATGGAAAACACAAGGAAACAAGACAAGTACAAATATTTTGAAAACATGTGGCACGAAAATTTGTAGCATTCCAACTTCATCGATGTCTACCAAGAGACAATTTTTGAAAACATGTGGCACGAAATATTTTGAAAAGCCCTCAAAGCACACATGAGGCACAAGGCACACACTGGAGACTCGTTACGAGCCTCACACCTAAGATCCAAAGGACCTTAACACCTCATGTCTTTCAAAATGAGCAAGATCAGCCTCAAAATTGTTCATCAAAAGGCGATTTGATTGAGGCTAAAAGAATGTTAATAAGATCGATACGGTGGTTATTGTAATCTCCACCCCAAATTTCAGTTGAGGATTTTTAAGACTCAGTACTATTTTTGCATCGAGTTTCCCTTTAGGCAACATTTAAATTTTGTTTTAAATTATACAAAAGGTTAATTGCAAATAATTACTCATTTACATTGATTGCCCACAAACATATAGTCCATAAGTCACGACAACAAGGTAAGTATTAGTTGTCCAAGTAACGATCGCCTACCATATAAATTGTCCACACGACAAATTTGTCTACACGGCAATATACTATAGTATGAATTTTCCACAGACAATCGACTCCAATATAAATTGCCCACTTTGAACTATGATACAAAATGGAAAAAAACTCGTTAATGGGTCTGTGATTGACACAATAACTTATCAAAAAAACTTAGCGTTTGAACGGCATCTCCTCGTCGTGATCCTCATGATTGATATTCTTACTCCAATTAGGCGTCCTACATGTTGAATACAAGTTCTCTTGTAATCGATCATCGTGTGAACAATATATATTAGGGATAATTGTCCAAAAGTACCCTAAAGTTTCGTCCACAAACGAGTTGATGCACAAAGTTTCGTCCACGCTGTGTGGCTACCTTGAAGTTTTGTCCACGACTTTTTTAGTTTTGACGTAACAGGGGATATTCAGAATGATGGTTTGGGCAATGTTTTCCGCATTGAATAAAAGCGTTGACAAAACTTCAATGCACCATCAAAGCGTGGACAAAACTTCAATGCACCCACAAAAGTGTGGACAAAACTTCAATGCACCCACAAAGCGTGGACAAAACTTCAGTGCACACACAAAGAGTGGGCAAAACTTTGCGCATCAACTCGTTTGTGGACGAAACTTTAGGATAACTTTGAACAATTATCCCTATATATTATAGCCTATTGTCATGAGTTATTACTATGTACTTAATTTTTGCAATGTATCTAGGTAACTATTTGCAACTAGCCCTTGCATAAACAAGTTAGAATTTATATATAGCATGGTCATTAGAAAGAGTAACTTAGCATAATATTCTAGCCAATAACGTTAGTCATGGCCTTCCAAGGAAAAAAGATATTAACTTGGAATGTATTGAAGATGACATAAGGCAAGTTAAGGATGGATATTGTAATCTCCATACCCATTCTAGGTTGAGGGTTTCTTACACATATCTACTATATTTTTGTATCGGATTTCCCTTATGAGTATAGTTAATTTGTAAGTTTTTTTAATAAAAAATGTTGCTTTGAGTAAGAGTCCACGTAAATTTCTACACTACCATGGCTGCTTTACGGTGAAAATTATTAGTTTAGAACACCACATATCTTATGATGTTTTTGAAATCAAATGTGATTTCTGTTCTTCAATATGAAGGATATTCTACAATAATAGGAAGTCCTTGTTACCTGAGCTGGGAAATTTCCTCTGAATGCATTTCGCTCCAACTTTAAACTTCCGTCTGAACTTGCCTTGTATATACCATAAAGAAGCTTCACATCGAAATCATATAAGAAAAGCTTAGCACCAAACTTTATTTTTTCTACAACATCCTTCTTCCCTATTGGTAGCCCAAAAACACGATGTTGATAACATTCCGGTTTTGTTTTCGCATTGCACATAAAGATGAACCCAGAGATCCGTTCTCCACTCTCCTTGTCCTTATTCTTACCTTTAGAGATTTGATCTCTAGTCTTTTTGTCTTTTCTTCTACCTTCATAGGTTTGTTCTACACTCTCCTTGTCCTTTTCTTTGACATCAGAGATTCGTCCCCCGTTCTCTATCTCTTCTTTCTCCTTCAAGATAGCTTTGCTACTAGTTGCAGTCAAAGCAAGAGTTGAGGCATCGCCAATAGCAATAGAAGTCGACGGGGGAAGATTTGGATTGGATGCAGAAGATAAACCCACGATAGAGGTAGGAACCACATTAGCCTTTGAAGTTTTTATATTCTTCTTTACATTGTTCTCCGCCTTCTTATCCAAATTTGAGCTACGTACGGGTGGCCCTGCCCTCCTAAACTTCATTCCTCTTGACCTTGGCATGCTGAAGCTGCTACAACTTTAAACAATGAAACCTACCCCAAAACTATTTGGCACGAAATAAATATTCAACACTATTTCTTCAAAGAGCTGGAAGACAAATTTGAATTGTCTATTTTGACACAATACAAATATGAATACCACCCGCGTACGAGATTGTTGTGTGTATATATACATATAAAATACATATGGCAAACATATGGGATGAAAGTATAGTGTGTATCACACTAAACCATGTTTATTTTTATTTCATTAAGAACATGCAATTGATCGCTTCTTAACTCAAGCATGTAGAAGTTTTATGGGTGGGTGGGAAAATGCCAAAAACATTTAAAAGGGTTTGTAAATTTGACGAGATTAAAACCATCGTCGTTTACAAAGAAACAAAGTAATTTGTTGACGTTCTTTCACTGGACAATCTCAAGTAAATGCCAGCAAATCTATTTCGATGATCTTTAGCACCACTCATTTGTCTAGCTTTACAGGACTAAAACTCATTTGGTAAATCACGTGAAAGGGATAAAGAATATGTATGTGAAAGTAGGGTTATTCAACTTTGATCCACGTGAGACAAAAGAAACTGTGGCAGAGTCCACCGTCCTTCATTGTTTTGGAACCATGTGTCTTCCTTCACCTAATACGGGGAGTATATAATACAAGTTTCAAGGTACAAATATGCATGTGAAGGTGAAGTTATTCAACTTCATTCAACGGGAGAAGAAAATATGGACAAATTCCACTATTTTGCATTGTTTTGGGACCACATGGCATCCTCTTAATACGGTGAAGATAGAATGTGAGTTTGCAAGTTACAGATATGAAAGTGAAGGTGAAGTTATTCAACTTTGTTGGGAGATAAAAGAAATTGTGGACAAAGCCCATCATCCTTCATTGTTTTGGAACCACGTGTCTTCCTCTTCCTAATACGGGGAAGAGAGAATATAAGTTTCAAGTTACAAAACACAATTTCTTTTATTATCATTCATTTATGGGAAATCACTACGTAGCAAATTGGAGAGCAAATGGAAGACGACAAAAGACACGAGGATGGAGAACAACATGAGATGAGTAGTTGCGTACTTCAATTTTTTTATGAAGAATAACATAGGAAGAAGATCGTATTGAATCATTCGAGAAGGAGAAAGAACCATTGCTTTATAAAATATAGCATGCTTAAAGTTATTGTCCCATGAGAATGAATTGAGACAATGTACAAATTACCATATAAATACTTAATTACCACATCCAACTAAAAAATCAAACCATTTCTCTTCAAGAAATCCTAATGTAAACTAGTCATCCTTCAATAAAATACTCCAATAAAGGAAGACTACGACTCCAAGACCATTTATAAAATTCTCTAATGGAGCTCTCTGATTTCATCTAACTTCAATTTAATTTATGTCTTCTCTTACCGATTTGATTATAACAAAATAAGTTATGGAAACTTAATCGGAAATCACATAATGTCAATATATTCTAGATGTACTTCTGTTAGGAATGCAGTTACAGCTCTTGGAGGCTACAAATATCATCCATAATATTTGTGGTCGTATAAATGTTTTGAGTTACAGCCTCAAAATATCCATCAAGAATGCAGTGTCACTAGGCATATTCATCCACCTCATTGATTATTCACTTCTAACTAAGCTCACAGGCATATTCATCCACCTCATTGATTATTCACTTCTAACTAAACTCACTCCAAACCGCATCATCCATGTCTGCATGCATTGACTCATACTCAATTCATCCATTAGCAACTCATAAGGGAACATTTCGGAAATCCCCCCGATATGAACAAGTCTCTATTCCAATATCTATTACAATTTGTCTTCCAATTTACAATATGTCTTCCTAAGTTAGCAAGTCTCCATGATTAAATCATTCCAATTTCAGTAACTGTGATCAAAGCATTCCAATTTCAGTTATAATTTTCCCATTCAATAATCAACACTGCTAAGTGCTAACACAACACACAACAATCAACGCTGTTGCAACATTGAAGTGTAATGCAAAAAGGCAGGCCTTAGAAGATGCAAGCACAAATGAGTGATTAATCTCCTAAGCTCATCTTCCCTAGAGTCCAAAACGAAAACAAAAACAGATTTTACAAAACCAGAGGAAAGCCTATATCAGCTTCCAAATTGAGGACATCAAGAATAAATTAGAAGGAATGAAGGACTGACAACGTATTAAAATCAGTGGATGATTCATTGGTGTCAAAGATAAGAAGCTTACCTGAGATCGGCCGGCGACTGAGATGAGAAGCGCGAGAAGGAAAGCGCACGAGAAGGAGAGAGCACACTGCGTTTAGGGTTTCTTTAGATATTTTGGAAGTTTAATATTTCCCCACATTTCTCATCTTTAAAAGCTCGAATCATTATTAACACACCCAACTTCTAAAACTAAGAAAAACACCCCAAAAGCCAAAATAAAATTAAAAAACTTCCAAAATTGTCCATAACTATATGATTTTGGAAGAATTTAATTCTCATTTCTGGAACAATAAAAAAGCTCTCCACTACCTCCAAGTGAGGTTCTCCCTACCCTACTTAGGGTTTACTGTAGCAAGTCATCGTCGTCGTCGCCGCCACCGCTCCACTACCAGCCATCGTCCCTCCTTCATCGTCTGCAGCCCCTTCTCCATCGTCGTTCTTCCTCTCCGCATCAGCACCATGGTTTTACCTTTCTCACGCCGTCATCACGATGGTCCTCCCTCTAGGGCACCATGGTCGCCGGACCAACTCCCCCATCCTCGCCCCTTCGCAACCGACCATCTGCGTCCCTTCATGATCGACCACCCCAACCCCACTTTGATCCTGCAAAATCATGGGTGGTCCATGCATGGTGCGATCCGCGATCCGACGTGGTTGCACCCGTCTCCCTGGAGTCGATCCGTACCGGAGCCCGTACGGCCTCTTGCCGCCAGTCACGGCAATCGCCGCCCCCTACCGGACTGGGACCAGGGAATCCAGCGACAGGAGTCCTCGTATCAGGGCCTGGCCCCCGTCTCCTCACCGACGCACACCGCGATCCCGGCCTACCAATGGGATCCGGTGCAATATTTTTCTTGGTCCTCGGCTTACCAACCAGGGTATGCTAACTCGGGGATTGGGCTACACCCTGGAAGGGCTCCTCACTCCACGGGGCCAGCAAACCCTAGGAGGTTTGCGAACAGTTGGGGCCATGCAAACCATGGTACTTGGAGTACAACTGTTCGGGTTTTGGTCCCGTCTTCGACAATAGCCAAACGCCATGACAAGGAAGTCCCAAGCCCTAACTCACAGCTGAAGATCGGGGCAAAGTGGAAGATACATGATCTGAGATTGTATGACCTGAAGGACTGCACCTTGGCCCGCCGGGGATCTTGTGATTCACCACTATCGTTGGACCAAGACCCAGGGTGATTAAGACGGGTCACAAGCCGGAGTCCAAGATGCTGCCAACCACCACCGAGCAAGTACAGGAATGGGAAGTTAGCCCGGGGGACTACAATCCCCCGGGGAATGAATGATCCCCCAGGGCGGGGTGGGGAGGACCGTCAGGGGCCTATACCCACAGACCCGGGACGTCTAAAGCCGGGAAGTCTCGGGGAATCCGCAACCCAGGCTATATTTCATTCCAGTTTATTTGGTTTAGGGCGAATAATGTTTTGGCTAGTTAGTTTCTATTATGTCATTTACTTATCTTTCGAAATGTTGGATCGAGGAGCTCTCGAGTTCGGATCTGCGAAAAAAAGCAGACTATTTGTATGGAACCATGTGCGTCCGATGGGCCACGGCCGATCGGGACAAAAGCTGGTGTCCGGTACTGTTAGGTCCCTCCTTGTAAGCATGCTAAGATCGTAATACTACTTCTTTCCCGTTTCAAAAAAAAATCCCATTTCTGAAAATTCAATCGACAATAATTTAAGAGCATCCCATTAGGGGTGGGCAAAAAATAACGAAACCATTAACAACCGACCACCATCAATCGAAACTATTACTGGAGAACTCGGAACCGGAACTTTCAGGAAGTCACCAGTAGTGAAAGTGTCAAATCGGATGCATAATGGTTGATTACCGATTCTTCAAAAGTCAAATCGGAAAAAAAAACATTCGATCGGTGAGCCATAGATCTTGTCGAGATGGACGGCTCGAGATAATCTTTAGTAATTTAAGAGCATCCCATTAGGGGTGGGCAAAAAATAACGAAACCATTAACAACCGACCACCATCAATCGAAACTATTACTGGAGAACTCGGAACCGGAACTTTCAGGAAGTCACCAGTAGTGAAAGTGTCAAATCGGATGCATAATGGTTGATTACCGATTCTTCAAAAGTCAAATCGGAAAAAAAAACATTCGATCGGTGAGCCATAGATCTTGTCGAGATGGACGGCTCGAGATAATCTTTAGTAATTTGATTAATGTTATTGTATTTAGAATAAACGATTGTATAAAGTCTGATTTTGCATTTTAGATTAATTCAAACTTGATTATGTTTTTAGATTAGTTTCAAAAGTATAAGTATTTTTAAATTTGAAATATGGTAGAATATTTAATTTAAGTTTTTGTATGAGTTTATAAACTACAACAACTTTGCTTTAATTACTTAAATTAGTAAAACTGAAATTCAATTTTAATACTTTATTTTGTATTGACTTTAATTTTGTTCATATATACGCTTTTGAATAATGGAGAGAAATAAAGTGAATTGTTTTATTTGGTTGTAATTTTATTATAAACGTTTCTTTTTATTTTTTGAAATTCTAGCAAAGCATATGATAAACCAGTCCCATGGGTTGTTTTTGTAATTTTTTTGCATCTAAAATTTGAATTAATTTGTCAGTTCGGTTAGTTCAAGCCTACTGTTTGGGCCCATATATAATGCCCAAAATAGTTGTGGTCGGTTGGTTTCAATCGGTTACCGACCGGTTAGTCAACTGGTTGGATTTACACGGATTTTCCATTGTTGGTTCCAGTGCTAGTCTAATTTTTCAAAAACAGGTATTACCGGGTTGGTGGTGAGAGATGGGGCAATGCCCGCTTAATTGAGCGGGCCCACCTCTACATCCCGGTATAAAAAAAATTTGTATTATGATTGAACTGAAAACTAAAATGGAGTTGGTAGAGTGTGTATCGTTGTAATGCTAATTAATTGTTTGTCATCTGCCTTTTCAAACATCAGATGACTGGCTGTTCAACCTTTCCAGTCAGGTAAGGTGTTCAAGGCGGATGCAATTCGAAGGCCTAATCGTGGAGGTAGCTATTTAGGTTTTGTTTGGGTGCGTGATGTCGATGCTGATGTCATGATTTCTAAACTTCATGGCAGCTCGGTTCAGGGTTATGTGCTTTTGGTTGATCGGGTTTGGGAGAGAGGCAAGATTAGTACCTTTTCTGGTAGGGTTTGGAAGAAGAAATTGAGGCCTGAGTATGTTGTAGCCGAGTGCCCCAGGAGAATCCTTTAAGGTGTACATGCTCGATTGTTCCTGAATGTTGCGCTATGAGCCTATGGCTTTGTCAGGGTTTTTAGTTGTAGCCCGTTCTTTCCGTAACCTAGAAGCGATTCGGGCAAAGATCGAGAGAGAAGGGGTTCTATATTTAGAGTTTTGTTCTTTTGGCAACAGAGTGTCTCTTATTACTTCTTCAGACCTAATATTTGAAGTGGAGATGAAGGATACAAAGTGGCGTTAGATGGAGAGGTGGTTCGTGATTTCAGAATGTTCAAGGGATCTAGTGCTCAAGAGTGGGTTTTTTCAGTGGGTGGTTATTGACGGTCTACCCTTCCATGGTTGGAGCATCAAGAATCTTTTATCCATTGGAAAGCTTTTCGGGTCAGTCCTTACGATTCATGGAGAGGAACTTGAGGCTTCTTTTGGTCGAGCATTTGTCTTGGTTCACAACGATAGGGCTTTGAGGGCCGAGGTTGTAGAGTTTGTCCTTGATGAAACTGTTTTTGGTGTCTTTGTTCGAGGCATTGATGAGAGTAGAGTCCCTAGTACTCTGTGCTCGGGAGTTTTGGCCGATGATCTTGTTCATTCTAACGTTGTTTCTGAGTCTGATTCAGAAGACAGTGTTGCAGGATCGGCCTCCTTTATAGGTGCAGGGTCTAGGGAAGGTGATGATCCTTCAAAATCATCACCGTCTACTCTGGAGTTTTTGGATTCCTTCGACCTTGACAAAATCTTTGTCCCTCCGACAGCTCATCAGCGTGTGATAGCACCGTGTGTAGAGGTTTATGATCCCCGCCATCTCCTTCTACTGGTAATACATTTATTGAGGATGATTTCATTATTGAGGGTCGGGGTCAGAAGAAGAAGAGGAGGCCTAGAGTTCAAGGGAAGAAGAAGGTCTCAATAAAGGTTTTTTTTATCAAATTCAGCCTAGGTCTAGCAGCAAGGATAGAAGCGGGGTGGTTTCAATCGTTTCAGATGGTAAGGTGGCTCATCGTGCTTTGGACTCTTACTTGGCCATGAGGTTTTCTCCCATGGACAAGTCCTTGAGTTTTGAGGTTGGGGTTCAAGATGAGAACAAATTACTTTGTGGTCGGGGTTCGTTCCGTTGTTTGGGTTGTGCTTTGTTGAGTTGTTTCTAGTGTGTTCTTGGTTTGTTTTGGTTGTTTCCTCCGTGTGGGATGTGGTTGTTTTTGTGAGAGTTGTTAGCTCTTTGAGATTTGTTTTGGTATTGAGGATGAGGCCTTTTTTCGGGTGCCTCTCTTTGCCTTGTCTTTCCATCTCATGAGGACATGTGCTTAATAATTTTTCGCTTATAAAAAACAAACAATTCTAGTTAGTTAATAAGTTATTAATTCTCTTAAATTAATATGTTGATGTGATAAAGCCATGCAATATTAGAACTCTAATTAATTGCCAGATTCCATTAATTTTGTTATTTAATTTGATTTAATGTCATATATGTACGATGTGCCCAATATTTTGTCAAATTTTTTAACTGAATATAAACATATAAATAATATTAAATTTAATAAGATATATAATAATAAACATAATATTGAACATAATTAAAAATATATCCCAGGAATCGTGCTGGTATGATTTTCGAATTTCCCCTGATTTGGGGGATTATGTTCCATCAATTACGCCAGACCCAGTTATTCACGGAGAAGATCGTGTTGGGGAAGACGTTCAAAACGCAGGGCAGGCTGTCGTGCAGGACTCATCTCCATCTTGGGCCGTGACTGAAGCCCAAATGGCAGGTTCTGATCCAGTTGTTGTAGCTCATTATGGGAGCAGTTCTGATGGGCTGGACTTGTCTCAAGAGGGCCCAATCTCGCTTTCAGGCCCTCATTCCCAATCGCAGGAAGCCCTTTCCCCATCAGATTTGGGCGGTGGGACTCAGCTTGACGGTGCCATTTCTGATCTTGCTGGGGATCATCAGAGCAGCCCGTGGAAGGATATTCTCTTACAATCTCCGACGTCAATCACCGAAAATCAAAGCATTGTTCAACCAAAAAAGCTTGGTCATCCAAAGAAGGGACAGTTAAAAAAAAAACCCTCCCCCAATTGTTTTCTATCAGACAAGAGCTAGAAATAATGCTGATAAAGGAGGTAATTCAGGCAATTTTGTGATCGACATTGCTAAAAAGAATAGTTCGGGTGGATGGCACTTTAGCAAGAAAATTGGAAAAAAGCCTATTGCCTTGGCTCCTATGTTACTCAAAAATTCTGAGCTGCTTGAGGAGGCCGCTGAGGATTTTGAGACTGAGGATTGTCCTGATCTGAGTGCGATTGCACCCATTGCGGTCTCTAACCGGTTTACCGGCTTGACTTAGTGGGGCGTTTTCTTGCTACTTCCTGGCTTGTTTTTTGTATTTTATTTACTTCTTGTATTGCTCTCGTAGCGGTATTGGTCTGAAGATAATATCCTTTTTTGGGATTGTTATCTTGCTTTGTTCTACAACCTTGTAGAACATTTTAATAAATTTTCGCTTATAAAAAAAAGAACATAATTAAAAATATGATATTAAATTGAAAACCCGCACCGAGGTAGAAAGGACCAATTAAATTGGGGAAAATTAGTCATATTCTCATTACATCATTGTCGGAAAATAAAACCCAACAAATATAGTCAACATACCTCATTGACGAGGTTTCGTCAATGACGGCTTCAGAGGCAGAAAAGGTTGATCAGGAGAGCTACGAGTCTAATGGTTTCTCCTTAGGGCCTCAGTAGGTCCACAAAGTCGCGAGGAAGGAAGCAGGGGTAGTGGCCGCCCACAAAGTTGCTAATGTAGGGGAAATTTGCTTCAAGAACGACTGACCATGCGCGACTAATCGTTTGGTCGCTAAATTTCAACAACGCCCAAATGTGTTACAACATCGACTAAATCGTTTAGTCGTTGTTGTGCCTTTTTGGTGTAGTGTGGCGGTGCTCGACCGCGAGTAGTGATGGGAGGACGAAGCAGTGTGGATTCCTTTTCCTTACCAATCCAAGAGGTGGTCCGGAGTAAAAGCGATGCACGTGAGGGGGGAAGGGATTGTGGTGGTGGTGGCATAACGGTAGATGGTGATGGTGGTGGTGAAGGGGAGCGACTTCACCGTGAAGGGCTAGGGCGGGTTGCGGAGAGAGCCCTGACCATTACGACGAATGAGCCCCGCATATCCAAGAATTGTGGTGGAGGTAGCAGAGAGGATGGGAGGGGTTGTTGTGATAGTGATGATGACGAACTGGGAGAAATCCATGGACGAAGAGAATAATTAGGGCCGACCCTATAGAACATTGCTACTCAGGGTTCTCTATTCATTTGTACGATTTTGAAGAATGAAGAGGAGTGAAGCAAATTTTTTTATTTGTAATTATATTATAAACATATCTTTTTATTTCTTATAGTTCTAACGAAGAACATGATAAACCAATCTCATGTATATGTCTCTATTTGTGTCCATATATGAGGCCCAACATCATTATGGTTAGTTGGTTTAAATCGATTATCGATCAGTTAGTTCGTCAAAAGTTTTTGGAAAGCGGTATTATATGATTGGTGTTAAGAGATGGGGCAATAGTTAGTTATCAGAAAGGTCCACTAGAATTAGTAACGATAAAAAAATAAACACAAAACATATTAAAGGATTCTTCAAATGAATATGTTGCTTTGAAGTAAAAGGTAATTCAACCTTAGTATCCTAAATCATTAATATTTCATTTAATGTACCCTAAATCTTTTTTGTGTCATCTTAGTACCCTAATTTTTCATTATTTCATTTAGAGTATTTTAAATCTGTTTTGTGTCGCTTCAATACCCTAAACTTTCATTAATTCAATTTTAGTACCGACTGTTAACTTTCTATCTGATTTTCTTCCAAAACAGGTAAAATCACAATACTATTCTTTACTAACAACTAAATTTATTCGCTTATAAAAAACAACTAAATTTAAGATAAAGTTAACGATGAGTATTGAAATGAAATTAATAAAAATTTAAGGTATTAAGATGACACAAAAATATTTAAAGTACTCTAATAAATAATAAATAATAGGGAAAATGACACATAACCCTGGCTAACTATCACTGTTTTTCACATCACCCCCTAACTATTTTTTGTGACATTTAACTCCTTTAACTTCTAATTTTTTTTTCACTTTAGTCTAACGGTGTTAAATTTTGGATGGAAACAACCATGTGCAAAGCACATGATGTTTTATTTTTATTAAATGACATAACTATGCTTTCATATACACTAACTTAACCTAACTAAACTCAAACCCTTATCTCCCCCCTCTTCCTCTTTCTCATTTCCTCTCAGCCACACAAAGCTTCCAACTCCAAACTCTCACATCCAATTATCTTCTCTACTCTTCTCTCATCTCAAACACTTCTTCTTGCTCTCACCCTTCTTAATATATAAGTATAAAAACACATTAATGAAAATAAAAGTTAGTATATTGATATTTTATTAATTCTGTTTTTAATATTGATATTTTTTATTTTGAATTAAACATGATTACTTATATATTAAAAGATGTCTTTTTATTTATTAGCTTTTATTTTCATTAATGTGTTTTTATACTTGTATATTAAGAAGGGTGGGAGCAAGAATAAGTGTTTGAGATGAGAGAAAAGTAGAAGAAATAATTGGAGGTGAGAGTTTGAAGTTGGAAGCTTTGTGCGGTTGAGAGGAAATGAGAAAGAGGAGGAGAGATAAAGGTTTGAGTTCAATTAGGTTAAGTTAGTACGTATGAAAGGATAGTTATGTCATTTAATAAAAATAAAATGCTTGTTTCCATCCAAAATTTAACACCGTAGACTAAAATGAAAAAATTAGAAGTTAAAGGAGTTAATGTCACAAAAAATAGTTAAGAAGTGATGTGAAAACGGTGATAGTTAACCAGGGTTATGTGTTATTTTCTCTTAAATAATAAAAACATAAGATATTAAAATGACATATAAATTTTTTAAGGTGTTTTGAATGAAGAGAAAAAATCAAATAGAAACCACTCCTTAACGTAAAAACTGTGTGAACCAATCCAAGCCATTCATTTTAAGAATGGATGGATGAGATGCAATTGATTTGTTGACTTGTTGACTGCAAAAAAACAGCACTTTTTAGTAAGGGGTAAGGGCTTTTTAGTAAAACCATCATATTTTTTTTTTATCAATTCACTAATCTAATTTTTTCCGCTTCGTTTGAACTCCGATTGGCTTCAAACTTGCGCCATTAGTTTTGTTTTTTCAAGGGCTTTCTATCAAGATCAGTCATGAATATATTTTGAAGCACGAAAAAAAAATTATTTTCGGGGTTGATTTTTTTAAAAAAAGTTAAGTCTGGGTAATTTTTATCAACACTATACACTGGGTTTATCAACATTATACACTGGGTTTATCAACACTATACACTGGATTTATCACCTCATTTTCCAGAATCGAACATGATTTTTATCACATCATCACATGTTTTTTTATGAACACTAAACACTAGTTTTATCAACACTAAACACTATGTTTATCATTCAATTACATGTGTTTTTATCATCCCATCACATGCTTTTTTTATCAACACTAAACTCTAGGTTATCACCCTTATTTGGGGGCTTATTTTTAAAAAAAGTTAAGTCTGTGTAATTTTTATCAACACTATACACTGGGGTTATCAACATTATACACTGGGTTTATCAACACTATACACTGGGTTTATCAACACTGAACACTAGTTTTATCACCTCATTTTCCAAAATCGAACATGATTTTTATTACATCATCACATGTTTTTTTATGAACACTAAGCACTATTTTTATCAACATTAAACACTATTTAGCACTAGTTTGTTACCTCGATATAAAAAATTTATTAGTGAAGATTTATCAACACTTAACATTGTTTTTATCACACCAATATAACCTTTTATTTTCGTGCTTCAAAATATATTCATGACTGATCTTGATTTGAAGCCCTTGGAAAAAAAAAATATTGGCGCAAGTTTGAAGCTAATCGGAGTTCAAATGAATCGGGAAATATTAAATTAGTGAATTGGTTAAGAAAAAAATGGACACTTGTCCACATGGCACCATACTTTTACAATTATGCCCTTGCTTGTGTGAGAAAGGAAGAAATGGACGTGAGTTATGGTAGAATTAGGATGATGATGTGGCATTATGATGAATGTTGGATCTAAAGGGTGTATGGTTAGGATTGATTCACACAGTTTTTAGGATAAGGAGAGTTTATATTAGATTTCTCCTCTTTGAATGAAATATAAAAAATTTAAGATACTAAGTTGAAATAATCTCTTAAAATAATGTGAAAATTATATTTTTAAACAATTCCCAAATATATATTTAGAGCAGCCCTAAAGCAAGAGAAAGAAAGGTACGGTCGTAGCAAGCAACAACTGAAAAGAGGAATCAAGTCTCAGTCTGTGAGAGGAGTAATTCGATTCGACAAGATCGTGCTCCACAGACCTATCGATCGATTAATTGCCCACAATCTCAGAGCACCACCAAGCCTGGGAATCGATCGGGGAAAAGCTTAATTCTTCTCCTCGAAACAGGTTTGTACACTCCAACACCAATCGGATTTGGCTATTTCTGAAGCTTCTCTGTCGCCTGTTTCGCTTATTATGCATCATAAACACTGCACTGGGCAGCGAATGAAGCTTATTCTTTTGGTCTTGTATCAGTTTCTTCCTGGTTATTTGATTTGAATTGAACTTGGGTTAATGTGTTTGTTGGAAATCATTGCCTCCTCAAGCATCCAGAAAGCGAGAACCTTATCTCTTTCAAAGAAATGGATCTTTTAGTATTTCTCCTTGTTAAGGTCCTATCTAGTTTTTCCAATTATCTCATGAATTATTCCAATTAAGTGTTGGAACTGAATAAAAGGGCGTAATTCACAAGTTTCCTTGCGAGGATCTTGATATTAGCTGCTGCATAGACTTGGTACATTGTGTCCTGTTGGGGACTAGAATGATAGAATTTCAGCATGGTGTTTTTGACTAAAGGCTACTGTCTCATGTGTTTTTTCAAACAGTAGAGTTTGCCGTTCTTATTCATTCTTGAGATGTTGGTATCTATCATAGCATTCTTGATTACATGATATGTTGGATGACTACGAACTTATGTCGAGAGATAGAGCTCGATACGTGGTCAAGATCTTGTGTGCGACCTATATAATTTCTAATGGATTCAGATTACACTCTTTGTTATAGAAACTCACTTTTCTTTAACTGACAGTACACATGTTGCATACAGACTGTTACTGACTTCAAACACAAGAAATTGTTGCCATTCCAATCTAGGAGGTTTCAAACAAGATCTTTGCTTGGAAGAGAATGCAGAACCCGGATGGGCTTGTATCTGACGGTGAGATGGACTCTGCAACATCAGTTCCAGCACCTGAATTGGATACCTGGGAAACTTGTGGCAATGATGATATCATGAATGATATCATGCAGCAGCAATCTGCAATACGGGCTGAGGAAGCTGCAAAAACACCATTTGTAGGCGACAAGGCAAGAGTAACCATAAACCTTGAAAATGCATGCAGTCAACCATTTTAGCTTATAGGCTATCATTATGGTTGGTTATCAGTCTGCCTTATATGAATTCCACTGCTTAGATATGTGTTGTTTTTGGTTTTTATTTCTCTGTGCCAATTGAAGGAGGGCTATTGTGGTGCTTACTATTTTATTTTGGTTTAATTGCTAAAAACTACAACATGTTTTGCCCACTTGCTAAAAACGACTCTGAGTTTAAAAGTGGACAAAAATATACGATATGTATTGTCCACCATTTTCTGTTAAAATACTGAACATAATATTCTGTTCTGTTAAGTATTGGGCCATATTTTTTGCCACATTACTTTTCAAGGCTATATGTTATGACCACAGTACGGTTTAATGCTATATGTTTTGACCACAATGCTTTTCAATCCTTATATGTATTGTCCACATATCTTGTAGGGGTTAACAGAATTTTTCATTATTTTAAAAGAACAATGTGGACAATACGTCTTGTATGTTTTTGTCCACTTTTAAACTCAGTGTAGTTTTTAGCAAGTGGGCAAAACATGTTGTAGTTTTTAGCAATTAACCCTTTTATTTTTACCTTCGTTACGCACTTGTACTCATCCCTATTTCCTTTGTTTCAATGTCATGGTTATTGTTGTTTAAAATAGTTGAAAGAAAAATCCATGTTGTATGGTTGCACACAAAAGCATCAAGGTCAAGGCTAAAACCTCAAACATATGATCAATGTTTTATCTCTTTTTCCTTCCAATTTTTTTTATTCCCCTTTCTACACAAATTTTCTTTTAATTATTTGTGGGGATATACATAGATGTTATGATATAATACACTTGTTCTGAGACCTGTATGTGTCATTCGTGTTTTGGTTCTACCCCTGTGAATTGCACTGCAGAATGCATATAACATAATGTTCCATTTAATTTGTATTAATGTGAATAAGTATTGTTCCATTCTTCTATAATCTATGATTAAGAACCCTTAAATCGATGAAAATGCAGGAACCTCTATCATCCTTAGCTGCTGAGTATCAATCAGGCAGCCCAATTTTGCTGGAGAAAATTAAGGTATGGATTGTGTTGCTTTCATGGGTTATGTTGCTATTATTGTCTCTACTTACTTAAAATTATTATTCCCATGGACAAAGGTTCTCGATGGACAGTATGCTGCCATTCGACGGACACGGGGAGATGGCAACTGTTTCTTTCGGAGCTTTATGTTCTCATACCTTGTATGTCCTAATATCCATACCTTTGGAAACCCAAGTTTATTTTACTTTTTCAGTATGTACCCTTAACTTGCTTGTTTGGGAGGAACCATTTTTCCTGTCGTTAGAACTCAATAAACTGTGGATTGGTACAATAGGAGCATATTTTGGAATCCCAAGACCGTACAGAGGTTGACCGCATCAAAGCCAACATTGAACAATGTAGAAAAACACTTCAAAGCTTGGGTTACACAGACTTTACCTTTGAGGACTTCTTTGCGGTGAGTTTTTTTTCCTCTGTTTACTTTTCATGCTATCACCTCCAAGACTTTGTGGTTATTTCCCCAATATTTTATTTTAAGTATTCTACTTGGACAAATTAGAAAGAGAAGAAAAATTCTACACATTCCAGCATCAAGCTCGTGTAATTCTCATTCTTAGAAGGCAAAACTTCCAAATGTTTCTTATTTTATTCAATAGTAGCTATGCATTTGACTTGATTTTAATTTTTTGAACTTCGATCTTAGTTAAAAATTTAAAACATAATAGTTTCTTCGGACTTTTTTAAGCAGCTGTACTAATATCTGAAATTTTGCAGTTATTCATTGAGCAGCTTGACGATGCTCTGCAAGGGAATGAAACTTCAATAAGGTTTAGACAACTTTGTTCACCGTTGATTATGCCACAACTTTATTGATGAAAATGTGAATAGCTTTATGGACTAGTGCATCTTTGTTTTGTTTGTGCTGCAGTCATGATGAGCTTGTACTCAGGAGCCGGGACCAGTCAGTATCTGACTATGGTGAGTGGCTTATAAACACAAGAACATACTAATGTAATTTGCTCGTCATACGGTGACACTTATGCAGGTCCAGAGTTTACTTCTTTCTTAGACCCTGTTTCATTGAGTACTATGAATTTTATGAGGGGGAAATATTTACTGAAAACTTCGGTTTGTTAGTGGTGATGTTTTTCAGGTTTGTTACCTCTGGGGAAATACGAAAGCGGTCAGAGTTTTTTGAACCCTTTATATTTGGATTAACAAATACAACAGTCGAGCAGGTTGGTTGAACATTACGGTCTTTTTATCTGTTCTGTATCTAGCGAATAAAATGACTGATGTGTAATGTTCTAGGCTTGATCAAGTTCTATAATTTTGTTACAATATCAAATTAGGGCATTGTTGTGGACTGATGTACTCTTAACTGGACGGTTTGAACTTTCAATCTTTTTATCTGTTATGTAATGTTCTAGGCTTGATCAAGTTCCATAATTTTGTTACAATATCAAATTAGGGCATTGTTGTGGGCTGATGTACTCTTAACTTGACGGTTTGAACTTTCAATCATTGCAAAATCAAGATGAAGAGTAACCCTAAAATCCCTCTCTTTCATGGTATTTTGACATAGTTTTGCAAGTCGTCAGTGGAGCCAATGGGAGAAGAGAGTGACCATGTGCACATCACTGCTATTTCAGATGCATTGGGCGTGCCCATCCGGGTTATGTACCTTGATCGCAGCTCATGTGATGCTGCTGGTGTTAGTGTGAATCATCATGATTTCATTCCTACTACTGATGGCAGCTCTCAGACCGTTTCTCCTTTTATCAACTTGCTATACCGTCCTGGTCACTATGATATCCTCTACCCCAAGTGATACCTCTGTCTCTTTCGGTGAGTTTTTTTTTATTCGTATATTTTTTGTGGATTGTTAGCTCAGGACAATCATAGTATACTGACAAGCTAGACTTATTCAATGCTAACTGTGATATTGTTTTTTGTTGTTGTTGCATATGTTTCAGGCCATTGACAATGTTATGACTAGTGAATAGTGAATGGCTGCTCAAATTGGATTTATATTGTCGGTACTTTACACCGTAAGGTGAAAACCTGAGAGCTTTATCTTGAATGTTGTGACGCTTAGTTGTATGATGTGAGTGGGGGACAAAAAAATTAAGTGCTTGAAAACTTGGGACGGTTGTTACATTCATCAGTATTGCATCAATTAAGCTGTTGCAAGGTCTCTCTCATGGTGTTGGTCTGATATAATATTGCACAGCTGAACAAAGTAATGCTAACTTTGTCCATGGATGCTGAAATAAAAAAGCTGAACTTTGTGATCATACTCAGGTTATATTTTGAGTTTAATGAATTTAACACCATGTTTCATGGTGCCATGTCCAAGAGTTTCACAAACCCTGTTTTCTGTTCTCATGTCCTTTGATTTTTTGTTTGTATAGAGTAAAATACACTTGATCTAGTCCCTTTACTGGGTAGGGATAATTGCAATACAGCATTGCCTGCTGTGACCCTGAACTATTTTTTTGTTGATATCGTCTGTAGAGTTAAAAAGGAAGGAGATGTCAAAACCCCTTCTAAATAAAAGATATATTTGTTATGAAGTACTGTGTACAATCGGCTTTTGTTAGTTGTCACTATTGGTGGGCAAAATTCACCGGAAATGGCGAAACCGATTGGAACTTACCGACCCTAGCATCGATAATGCTGGAACCGGAAAGGCTAGAGGTGGCACTAGTGGAGAAAACTAACAATCGAGTCCATATTGGTCGGTTGTCGGGTTCGATGAATGAAAGTTGGTGATTAACCGGTACCGGGGTGGGCAAAATTCACCGGAACCAACCAACGTCGGCACCCGTAACGCTGGAAGCGGAAAGGCTAGAGGCGGCCGCAGTGGAGAAAACTAAAAATTGAGTCCATATTGGTTGGTTGTCGGGTTCTCCAAATGAATCTCCGGTTTGATCGGTGAGTTGCATCACCACCACTATCAACCGCCATTAACTTCAGATTTGAGTTTAAAAAATGAAGTAAGAAGAAGAAAGATTCATTTAGGGTACAGAGCAACTTAGATGGGGCTTATATTTTTATAAATGTGTCAAACACAACCAAGACTCAGCCTATTTTACTCATTCAATCACAATCATCCACCTTAGGTTTTCAATCACAACCCTCTCTTTGACCTATTTCTTTAAACCACATCATCCACATAATCAGAGGTGGACGTCGGGCGGTGATCATCCTTTTAATCTTAAATCGATAACCGCTATGTGATTATCGGTTTACTAAGATCCATAGTCGTCACCATTTCTATAACCAGCGGTCATCTACGAATTCGGTCGGTTATGATTTATATCCGGTCCACTTAGCCCATTGATTTTTTTGGCCTTCATTTTAAGCTTCAGATTTGAAACATGATTTAAGTTCTTTAGCGAAATTTACACTTTATTTCTATCTGTTGACATCATTTTTGAATATTTGTCACTTTAATTAACAATGTTTTCGTTGACAGTCGATTTTTTACTCATTCCATTATTAGGGTTAAGGTTAATTGGTGGCTGAAAAATAAATGGAGTCAACTGCAAATGGGTTAGTTGGTGGTTGAACATTAAATGAACTAAATGTCAGGACCTGTAGAGGCGCTCTGAGACGAGAACTCTCGGGCCGTCACACTAAAAGCAAAATGGGCTTAGCCCATAAGCTTATATAATTTCAGTAAAAGATATTGAGCCGAGGCAGGGCCTAAAGCAGTCCAATGTAAATTAAATCAAATTGGGCTTAAGTTTGGGCAACCCAATAAAAACGAAAAAGTAATAGGTTTATGAAATAAAAGTCGGTCAGTCCGTAACCACCCAAAATACCGCCAGATTGATATATTTTTTAACCGTAACCGTCGTAAGTGACACTAGTTCAGGTGATTCCGATGATGAAGACGACCGATGATGGCATATTTTTTTTACTGATGGTCGAATATTTGCACACCTACACACACAATTACCTACTTTTATCACAATAGGCCTTTGTCTCTCCATCTTTCACTAAGACCAAATCTTTATTTTACCTCTCCGGTCTTACTTCCAAGTTTTTTCTCTTAATCTCATGTCCAAATTCTTTTATTTTCCGCCAATCTCCATTCTTAGTTTACTTACCAGTTCGTAATATTTATTTTACTGTTACTTTATTTTCGCATATATATATAAGGTGTCAAAATACAATGAAAACTAGGGACGACAATGAATCGGGTATGAGGCTGGTTTTATGATACATGTACCCGATCCCCATACTCACGACTCGTGCCCGACCATTACCAAGTTTTACCCGTCCTGATTTTCACTCACCCGGGTCGGATATTTCCCAACCCGACCCTTTTATAACTTGAGTGTCAACATCAACTTGTAACATATTCACACATCCATATGTAAAGTTAATTAGAAGACAAAAAGTTGTAGATTAAGAATTACTATGATTAAGTATTAACATCAATACATTCATATACAAAGCTAATTAGAAGAAAAAATGTCAAGCGAAAATTGCAAAAATAAAATAAATACATACATATAAAATAATATATATAAATGCACTATCCGTTGTAAATGATCTTTATGTTGTATATTGTAAATCAACGTAACACCATGAACAAAAAACTGTAAATAAGGATAAAAAAATTGAACACCGAATTTTGGATTTAAGTATTATGTAATATCAATTATAAAATTATGTAACAAATGTAAACTCAATATTTAAACTCAAAATCCGGTGTTACATTTATTTATCCTTATGTTATATTATTTTGTTCCTGATGTTTATTTTGACATTTTACATCACAAGGATCCATTGATAATATAAGGGGGCTATCAAGTACAAACCTATTTTCGGGTCAGAACGTAGAACCAATCTAGACCGTTGATTATCCAAATCGATGACCACCGAAATTCAGGGGGGTGGGGGTGATTGATTACGAAATCAATTACAAGATATGCATTAATTAAAAAGATATGCTTTAAATCTGGGCCTTTAATTATACGATCGAAGGCCCCAGATTGATAGTTCTACGTTCTGACGAAGTTATAAAGTTTGTACCTGATATATATATATATATATATATATATATATATATATATATATATATATATATATATATAGTTGGTATCGGGTACAAATCACCCCTTATTGTGCAAACTACGGATCAATCCCAGCCATAGGATCCCCCCAAAGTGGTGTCAATAGAGCGCTACTGTGCGGGCAGAGGCGCGCGCGAAGCAACCACGTGTCAGCATCGCGCGCGCTCTGCTAACGTCACTTTGACCGCATCCTGTGGCTTAGATTGGTTTGTAATTTGCACAATAAAGATGATTTTTACTGGATAACTACCTTATATATATACAATCCATTGTAAATAGATCCTTAAATTGTAAAATGTAAATTAGTCATATTCATAAGATTAGACAAAATCTAAGGCTCATAGTGTTTCAGCCTAATTACTGACATTCATGTAATATAGAATAAATCAGATTTTATTACTGTCATTTAAAAAATACATGGGGGTATTTTCGTACATTACCCGTCATGTTTTGACCCTACCCATAAAACCTAATTTTTATCAACCTATCCCTGATTTGAAAGCATCCTTTACACTATCTGCGCAGCACAACACCAACTATTCTTCCTTCCCCGAGCCATGAACGGACGAACAGGGCAGGCCTAGTCCTTGGAGCCACCATGCTGACGCGTCTAGACATGCTCCGGCGATTCTCTTCATCTTCTCCAGCCACACGACGAGGAACGAACCGGCTGCACCGTCGCTGCACGTCTTCTCCGGCCATACCACCTCCCACTCTTGTAGCAACACGACGACCACACGGCTTGTGACGACCAAAAGACCACCTTCCCCTTTTGATTCTGATCTGTCACGCGGAATGTAGAGCCGTCGAAACCTCCACGAACAAAGCCACCGGAATCAATACAGATAGCGAAATGACAGTTCGGGTTCTTCAAACAATCTTAACCAGATCAACAAAGATCTGGTTTGGCGTAGAATACGATAATCTATTCCATGAACTTTTGCGCACAGGTGCTGCTTTAGCATATCTTTTACTAAGAAATAGTAATTCCATAACAGAGTATAAACTACTCCTTTTTTTTTGGGTCATTTGCATGTGTTGTAGCATAATTTTTACTAATAAATATTAACCTCAGACCATAACATTAACTTATCCTTTGTATGATGTTTTTTTTCATGTACTTGGATATTTTTTCATGTGCATGTCAAGTCAAGGTTGATGGGGAATTAAGCCTTCGAAGAATGATGTATGTTTTGTGTCTCTAATGATCATTTTTAGAATGCATTATGCTCTGGTGATTTTTTTTAGGGAAAATTTCAATTTAATACCCTGGCAAACATTTATTTGCAATATAATACCCTAGCTTGTTTTTTTTGCAATTTAATACCCTGACAAACATTTATTTTCACTTTCATACCCAACTATTAACTTTCCATCCAAAATGGATGGAAAGTAGTCATGTGCTTTGCACATGACCTTGTTTTTTCAAAAAATACCCAAAACACCCTTCAATCTTTGATTTTTTTAAATATATAAAAACCGATTTTTAAAAAAATATTTTTTGAAATAAAATATAATTTTTTTGAAATATATAAAAATCTGTTTTTTTTAATATATAAAAAACTGATTTTTTTTTAAATAATTCTGTTTTTTAAATTACATAAAAATATCATTTTTGAAATATATAAAAATTTATTTTTTTAAAATATATAAAAAGTGATTTTTAAAAATATTTTTTGAAATAAAATCTAATTTTTTAAAATATATAAAAATCTGATTCTTATAATATATAAAAAAACTGATTTTAATTATTATTTTTTGAAATAAATCTTCTTTTTTAATTATATAACAATATTATTATGAAATATATAAAAATTTATTTTTTAAATATATAAAAACTGTTTTTAAAAAAAATATTTTTTTGAAATAAAAACTATTTTTAAAAACATATAAAAATATTTTTTTAATATATAAAAACTGATTTTTTTAAAATATTTTTTGAAATAAATCTGATTTTTTTAATTATATAAAAATATGATTTTTGAAATATATAAAAACTGATTTTTTAAATATTTTTTGAAATAAAATATAGTTTTTTGAAATATATAAAAAATCTAATTTTTTGTGGTAGGTTTTGAAAATATGATTGGTCTCAAGGGGTATTTTGGACTTTTCATCCATTTTGGATGGAAAGTTAACGGTTGGGTATGAAAGTGAAAATAAATGTTTGTCAAGGTATTAAATTGCAAAAAAAAAATAAGCTAGGGTATTATATTGCAAATAATTGTTTGCCAGGGTATTAAATTGAAATTTTCCCTTTTTTTTAGCATGTCGAAAACTATAGCTTTGGGATATTCTTAGTTTGGTTCTACCTATTGTATAGGTGCTTGATTGACAATGGAAATAAGCATGCGCATAACACTGGGTTTTTTATGTTCTTAACACTGATTTCAAATTCATTGGTATGACTATAATACTCACCATGGTATACTGTAATAAGTTTAGAATTATGCTATCATCGTATTACTGTATAACTATGTAGCTTTGTTATAACTATGTTGTAATCCTTTTACCACATGACTATATGAGGCTGTAATGTTGAGTTATACTAATTGGTATGACTGTAATATTCACTATGATATATTGTAGCAAGATTAAAATTAGGGAAAATTTCATTTTACCACCCTGACAAACATTTAATTTCAATTTAATACCCTGGCATAATTTTTTTTCACTTTCATACCCTAACCAAACTTTTAATTTCACTTTCATACCCAATCGGGTAAAATGTCTATAATACCCCTAACTATTACTCAAATTTTCAAACTCATGCCATTGATTCAGAATTTGAAAATAGGTGAAATGACAATAATACCCTTCATTGTTAGGGTGTTACACTGAAAATTTCACTATTTTTAAAATAAAATCAGTTTTTTTTATAAATTCAATTTTTATTTTAAAAAATTCAGATTTTAATTTAAAATATATATAAAAATCAATTTTTTTTTATAAAATCAGTTTTTTTAAAATATTTTTTTTCCAAAAATTCAGTTTTATTTATGAAAATTCATTTTTATTTACGAAAATGTCATTCTGACTAAATTATTTATTTTATTTTATTATTATACCATTAATAAATATTCAAACAAACAGATTTTCTTTTCTTTTCTTTTCTTTGTTTTATTAATTATTTAATTTATTTTTTAAAACCTTTCAGATCTTAAACTTATCAGTTTCAGATCTTAAACAAGACAAACCCTACCCTTTCTAAACCTCACAGCCGCATACCTCTCTTCATTTTTTTTCTCTCCATCTCTATGCCTCAACCATGGAGATTGGTTCTTCCCCACACCCTTGCTCCATCCAGGTGAAGCCGCCACTCTTCCGTCACGCTGCCGCTGGTCCACCGCTGCTGCTCTACCTCCGCCGCTTCTCTTTCATCGTCCTCTTCTTCTATTTTGGTGGTCGGAGCTGCGATGGAGGGAAATGGAGGTGGAATCGGGGGTCGGAGCCATTTGGGGGTCGGAGATACGACGAAGGGAATGGGAGGGGATATCTCCTAGAGATTGTCGGAGACGGAGGATCTGCCCTTGCCAGATCTGTCTATGAATTATTGAGTTTTTTTAGCAGAATTTGAGTAAAGATTTGATTTGTTCTGTTCTTATGTTCTTATGTTTTGAGAAAAGGTATGAAATCTGGAGAGAGAGGCGAGGTAGTTGCCAACGCTTCAGATCTGTTGATTTGGATGAACCCATATCCCCTTTTTTGGATGAACACGATGAACACGAATAATGATAATTAAACAATTAATTGATAATAAAAGAATTAAAGAATTAATAAAAGAAAATAAAGAAAAAAAATATAAGTTTTGTAAAACAAATCTGATTTTTAAAAAATAAAAAATAATTGTAAAATAAAAATAATGATTTTAATAAATAAAAATAATTTTATAAAAAAATCTGATTTTAAAATAAATAAACTGGATTAAAAAATAAATAAATTGATTTTTTAAAATAAATTCTGATTTTTTAAAATAAAAGATTGAATTTTTGAAAATAAAAACAATTTTTTTTAAATAAAAACTGATAATATTTTTAAAGTAGTGAAATTTTCATTTTAACACCCTAACAATGAAGGGTATTATTGTCATTTCACTTATTTTCAAATTCTGAACCAATGGCATGAGTTTGAAAATTTGAGTAATAGTTAGGGGTATTTTGGACATTTTACCCGGCTGGGTATGAAAGTGAAATTAAAAGTTTGGTTAGGGTATGAAAGTGATAAAAATTTATGTCAGGGTATCAAAGTGAAATTAAATGTTTGGCAGGGTGTTAAAATGAAAATTTCCCTTAAAATTATGTTGTAATCGTATTGTTGTATGTCTTTATCTAGTAGTATGTCGTCATGTCATACTATAACATTCTTTGATTATGACTGTAACAGTATCCAATATATACTATAAGTCTGTAACAAGGTTATAAGTATGTTGTAATCCTTTTACCATATGTCTATATGGGGCTGTAACATTGAGTTATACTAATTTGTATTTGTGTAGATTCTTCTGTAAGGTCGCAATTCACCTGTCAAGTAACATTACTTACAAATTATTGTAATATTGACTATAAAGTTTTGTAACATTATTTACAAATAACTGTAATATTAACTATAAATTACTGTAATATTTTTTACAAAGTATTGTAATATTAGCTATAAATTACTGTAATATTAGTTATAAATTACTGTAATATTGACTACAAATTACTGTAATAAATTATTTGTAATATTAAAAAGCTGAATATATTAATAAAAAATTGTACCAAATTTTGTAGTGGTGATGCTCGCCCAAGTCACACCACCTTAATCATTATCCTTCAATATTTGAGCTTACTAACCAATCGGGTAAATACAACATTAAATAAGACTTTCTAACCCTTGCCCTACCCTAGTTGTTATGAAGTTCCTACCTGCCACCGTCGTCCACGCGCCGTCTATAGCCGCTGTCGGACTGGTAGTCCCCGTGTTCATTTGTCACATCAGGTCGCACACCTTGCAGACCACGCCTGGTGCGGGGGTTATATATCGATAGGATTGGATCCTCATCCCTATCCCTCTGTCTTCTCCTTCCCCTGTCATCCATCCCTTGATCTCGCTGGAGTCTAGTCAGATTATTAGGGGACCCCAATTTTGTTCCCAGTCGATGTTGACTGAGCTTTCTGACCCATACTTGCCTCTGTTGTCTGGTGCCCTGCATCGGGCTGCCCTAGTGCGAGGGGCTCGAATGCCTTCCGCATCACGCCACGAGGCGACGCGGCTTCGGCTGAACCCTAACTCATCTCCCTGGACCCACCACGACCTTGCTCTGGTGGCTGGGGTGAATGGGGCACGGCATGGAGGTGCATCTACGCAGGAGAACCCTCCTCGTTCCAGGGCGGTGGGGACGATCACGGACGTGACGGAAACCTCGACGTTCTCCTTGATCACGGTCACGAAAAACCGACTTCAGCGTCTGGCTTGCGATCACTATGGGGTGCAAAGGAGTTCGGTGGAAGTCTCCTTCATGTTCGTCCGGCGTGGCTGGACACGGAGGCGGAGGAGGTTGTGGATTCCTTTCAGCGGAGCCGGCCCCGATACTACCAATAGGGCAGGTGGCTCTTTACCTCTGACTTCAAGGATGGAGGCACCGACTGCTATGGGGACCACGACGAGGAGAGCCCGGACATCGGCGTCGACCCAATATCCTCAGTCATATCTCGGCGTACCAACGAGGACTGATGGGCTTCAATGCAGCACGAGGTCCTCAGCCACGTGTCGGATGTCCGGCTGGGGTGCTGTTGTATTCCTTTGGAGGATATGGAGAGGCATTAGGGGGAGCGGGAGTCTGAGGCCCCAACCCTAGTGACAATGGACCCGATACCTAAGGCTCGGTCATCTCGAGGGATGGGGATCGGGGTAACAATGGACTCAGTACCTAACCCGGATCCCCGAGCCCTCACCTGGGATGTCGGCCAAGTGTCTGCGATAAGCCCCTTGGGCTCGAAGCCCCTTGGGTTCAAAAAAAAAATCGGGTACAATAGTTACTCTTGTAGCCCATTCCAAGTTGTGATACCGCGTTGGGTTCGAAGGGTTTGGTCTGCCATGAGATGGACCTCGGTCCAAACTACGCACTATGGAGGGAGAGTTTGTGCACAAACAAACTATCTAAGTATCTATGGCGTAGTACCTAAAGTGGACATAGTTTATTAGGCAAATTTTCCACGAGCTTCCTTGTTGGTGATACCTCAACCTTTTCCCCTTTCTTTTTTTTGGCATTACATGGAAACGTGACATAAAACATCGCACCTTTTCAGCAAGGTTAGGTTAGGTTATTGCTAATCTACAAATTTACCCAAACTAAGTCAATGTCTTGAACCAGTCCATGCGAAACCCTCTAGAAAAAAAGGATGTGCAACTCAAAAAAAAAATGCGGATAAAAAAAATATATATGATTTTAAGTCTTATATTATAATTATCTTATTATATTTTACTATTGTAATTTGTATGTACATTTGAATGTAATTAAGTGCTCTTTAATTTATCATTGTTATTTTAATAATTAAGAGTTTAATTTTTTATTTGTTTCATTAATTGAAATGATAAGAAGTCCTAATCGTGAAAAGATGATGTGTCTTGTAAAATAAAGAAATGAAATGGTTATTAATAGATAAACAATATAATAAAGGACATCCACAACTCCATAGGTAAGCCCTTGGAATGGAGCAAAGAGTAAGACCAAAATGAAAATGAGAGGGCACTAAAGATGGTCCCCACTGGATCACAAGGAGAATATGACCCTTTACTAACCCCTTCCCTCATGGGTTATGGTATGTGCTTCCGAACCACCCTCCCCTTTTATATGATATAATAAGCTCTCATTTGTAATTGATTTCTAAGGCAAAATGATATTGTCATGGGAGAAGGTGGGGTTGCATAGTTTACTTGTATGATTTGGGTCTAAGCACCCTCATCAATTTTCTATCCTAACCCTAAACAACAAAAGAAAAAGTGGCTTTATTGGAGGGGCCATTCCTACGAATTAGCCATTAAGTGAAAGATTAAGGCAAATGATTCAATGGGATGGAGTGGTGGAGAAAAGTGAGGTGTAGAGATTTCATGTGTTGTTGGTAGGGCATGATAACTCTTCATTTTATCTTATATGTTATATTTGGATTTTATTTACTAATAAGATTGAATTGTAATATATTCTATAATATTATAAAAATACTGAATATCATTAGATTTTTTTTGAGATAAACCATGCAATTGTATTAAAATAGAATAGGAAAGTTTGGTGGGTAATTGAAATGTACGCCACCTACAAAGGGATAAACCAAGTTGGATGGGCATGTACTCATACTTCATCGACATAATGTAAAGCAAATACGACATATAACTGAAACAAAAGCAGGAAAGTCGGCTCTAATGCAAAGTTGCGGAAGAAGGGGGAGTCTGCGATAGCGTCTTTCGAAACCGGTACAGCAAACTTCTTCCAATTGGTACGAGGCGGAGCCAGCCACGTTGAGGGAAACACTGGTGGACCTCCATCTCCCCCGGTATGTCAGCGTGCGTCGTCCTCCCTTGAGTGATACTAGTAGGGCTCCTGAACGCGGGATTGCTGACACCGGACTGGCAGGGGAGAGAAACATCAACTGAGGATGGTGACGTCTCCATCCATCCGCCGGGGAGGGGCTAAAGTTGACCCACCCCTCCCCGGGCCACCTCGGACTCATTCCTTCAGGCGGGGGTGCTTGGCGCCCCCCGCCGCTGTTGCATGTGAGTCCCCGTCCGACCCTGTCGAGTCCTCAGACTCGATCTGATCTTCCTCCCTCGCTAGGAGTTTTTTCCCAGAAAGCGTCGGACTCAGCTCCTTATGTACCCCCTCGGACGGCATTGCCTCGGATTCCGTCTCAAAGGTCTGCTCCTGCTCCCTGCCGGACCAGTGCATCGGCGACGGGGTCCGGGGCCCCCCGACCCCCCTTATTCCGTACCTCCCCATAGTTCCAGTTCGTACCCGGGATCGCCTTCCCATGCTTGGCCTTTTCCAAGGCTGATCTCGGGTCCCCCGGAGCTCTCAGAGAGTGACCCCTGGACCCTCCTGGTACCGGGCATGACGGAAACAAATGGCCCGCACAACTACAGCCATAGCAATGGTCCGGTAAGTACTCATAAGAAATATGAAGTAAGGTCCGTACCTGCGATTCCGATAAACGGAACCAGAGTTGGCTCTGCAGCGGCTGCCGGATATCTGCTCGGATTCTGATCCGCATGAAGTCCCCCCAGCATCTTCCTGCCTCATCCACGTCCACTACTTAGTAATTTCCCAAGGCACTCCCGATCCGGAACCCCACCTCTCTGTTCCAGGCCCCCACTGGCAGATTGGAGACTCTGACCCATACCGAGAACTGATGAAAGCTCAGTTCGCTTACCTGCATTTGGGGCTGCAGGTCCGTGAACAGTACCAGGGATTCCCAGAACGCCCAGGGCTCCCCTGCCAGGACCCGCGTCCGCTCCCGCGCAGTACGGAAGAAGAATCCAACCAAACCCCCTCCAAAGGACGGGCCTCCACCTTCAGTCCCCACAGGTCCTCCATCCGGTCCACCAGAGACCTCCAGTAGAACCGCTTTGATGTCAAGACCTTGGCAGCGAGAGCAAAGCGGAAATGCTCCCCACCCTTGGCCACGTCCCCAATCGGGACGACTACCTCCATGATACTAAGAGAGGAGAGCTGAGCATCCAACTCCGGCAGCTCCCTCGTCTCCCCCGGCCTGTCCCCGAGACCCTGTTCTTGGTCCCCCCAAGAGACCTGGCCATCGGCCGACGGCCTCGATTCCGAGCATCCTGCCTTCCTTCTCCAGTTCCATCCCGGCCAGCCCCGTATCGGCTAGCCCACCTAGCCACGTCTCCCGGTTCGGCCCCTCCAGATCTACCACCCCGGCCCACCCGAGGCACCCAATTGTTCTGGTCCAGGCCCACACGCCTTGCATCCCCCATGAACGAACTCCCTCGGCCCAGACCAGGCCCAGCTCCCGGCCCAGAGTCACTAGGGTTTGCGTCATCCTCGACCACCGCCTTCCCGTTCCGCCGCCTTCGTTCCAGCGCCTCCGGCGACTCCCTGATCGTCTCCTCCGAGTCCTGCCGAACCCCTGCCGGTGGTCTGCCACCAGAACCGGCCACATGCAGGACCCCCGCCGGTCGAAAATGAGAGCCCCGGCGAGGTCTTCTCTATGTCACTCCCCCCGGTCGGTCCTCTCCTCCCCGGACCTCCGTCCCCGGCGCCCTAGACGCCCCGGAAACCATGTCCTGCATCGGCCCTACTCGCATCCAGGACTCCACCGGAGAGGAATCGTCCCTCGCCGCCTCGACTCCATCACCATCTCCCGAGGAGAGTTGCACCACTTGCACCGCCGCCGGCACCGCGCACCTCAGCCCCCTCTCCCGGCCAGGATCCCCAGATCCCGCCGCCCCTCGAAGCTCCACAGCCCTGGCTCCATCCACCGACGCTGCTTCCCCCGCACCCACCAGAGGTTGCGTCTCCACTGACAGCGCCTCCTCCGGCTCCTCCCACTCCTCCAGTCCGATCGACAGGGATGAAAGCCTTCCGTTCTCCATGCTTCTGGCACCGAAAGCTCACGAAACCAAATCTAGGGTTTTACAGGGAAAAACGCTCTAGACGGCTACTTTTCGCGTTCTTGAAATATGAATATCATTAGATAACATTCAAACTAACCCAATATTGGATTGGCTACAACCACACAAATTCTACGAGATTATACTACAAAGTTTTGATGTAAATTGTATATCTAGAAATAAATAAAAATGTTATGTCTAGTATAGAAAATAATCATTATCATGTCGATTACGTTTTTAATAATCAACAAATACACTTACGTCTTGAAGACACAAACTAACTTATCATTACTGGGAAACAATTAGATATCTTAAGTTAGTCTAGTAGAAGAAAAATTCTCTCTTCGCAAGGGAGCTTTGTTAGGGTTTTTACGAGGGTTCCTCCTAAGCCGTTGTTAGCCACCGCATTTCTGGTCTTCTCCCGGCCACCAACGACGCGTCCTCCGATCCTGTACTGGCCCCTCCCCGAAATCCTCGTGGTTGTCGACTGGTTTCTCTCCTCGCCATCGGTTTACGCTATTGGCGTCGTCGTCGCCGCTTCAAACCTCTATCCCTGATCGGCCTCCACCCTCATGACTCCACCATCGACGTATCCACCTCTTTGTCCGTCACTGTTGCATCCTCGGTCTCTCTCTCGATTTTAGATCAAGTTATTTGTTTGTCTATTTTAGTTTATCTTTTTGCAAGGTCAGTAATTAATGAGCAGAGATTTAGGGGCTTTTACCGGGAGGAGCCCTGAATCACGTATATCCTCTCATTACTACTATTGAATTCAGGTTCGGTCACACTTCTCACGGCGAAAAGAGTCCTCTCCATGGGATCAATCAGCGTTTATGCATTAGCTTGAGCGGTTCCCCTCATTTTGTTAGTTTCAATTTTATTAAGGGTACTACTGTTGAGTTCAGGTTCGTTCGCACTCCTCACAGCGAAAAAAATCTTCACCATGGGATCAAGCAGCGTTTACGCACCACCTTGAACAGTCCTGTTCAGTTTCGGAGTATATTTTTTGTTCGTCTATATGACTCCTTACAAGCCGTCTTACACGATCAATCTGTCTCAGAGTTTCTTCGTTAAGGAAACGTCATAATGACTTTTTTCATATCAATAAATAATGTACCTTTTTATTTAAAAAAAACTTGCTATTACATGAATCAAGTTGTATGAGTTTTGATAGCATCTTCTTGGAAAATTTTGCCAATTTCCCAAGGAATGAATCAAATCACTACAATTTTAAATGCATTGTGAGATGAATGAAAACATGAGTGGGTTTGACCAAAGAAAAAAGAAGGTCAAAAGAGTCATTTTTGTCTATTTTATATGGGCAATACAAAATCCAATAGTTTGGGATTGGAGCAAATATAATAAAATGAAACAAAAAGAGGTGCCCCAATAAACGCGTATAAATACCAAATTCTACCCCCAGAAAATGACCCATTTGTATACATAATTTGAGTGTTTGGAGAGAGAGAAAAAATAAAAGGAAAAAGTATTGGTGATAGGAAAGAAGATAGGGAGTGCCCTTAAGATGCCCAAATCAAGGAAGTAACCTCTCAATCTAGAAAAAATAGAAAAAATCCCATTAATTGTGGATTAATGGTATGATTATTGATGAAACAATTAATTAATACGAAATAAATCCCTAATGAGGGGTTTAAGGTCCAATTGGTTGTAACTTGTAACAAAGCAAGCCAACCCTGAACAAGAACAATCCCTAATTGCAGTTCCCAAATCCCAAAACAAAACCTCTCTCTTTCTCAATTCCTTCGAAAACTATTTATGTTTGGGGTTTATAGCTTTTGCTGAGGCAATGACCTTCTCCTCCTCCGTTACGCTGTAACGGGCCACTTGGCTTAAACGCCGTTAAGATCGACCCACCCGTTTTAGGGTCACGTGCGTTAAAAGGACGTTAGTGCTTTGGACTTGATGGCTCTGGAACAGCTCAGCCTGGCCACCAGTGCTTCCGTCACCGTCGCCGTGGAGGGGAGCGACGAGGGGAGCAGAGCTCCGAGGCTGCCTCGGTGGACGAGGCAGGAGATTCTGGTGCTGATACAGGGGAAGCGGGTGGCGGAGAGCCAGGTGCGGAGGGGGAGGACGGCGGGGATGGCTTTCGGGTCGGGTCAGATGGAGCCCAAATGGGCTTCGGTGTCCAAGTACTGTATGAAGCACGGGGTGAACCGGGGGGCGGTCCAGTGCCGGAAGCGGTGGAGCAATCTGTCCGGAGACTACAAGAAGATCAAGGAGTGGGAGTCTCAGGTGAAGGAGGAATCGGACTCGTTTTGGGTCATGAGGAACGATTTGAGGAGGGAGAGGAAGCTTCCGGGCTTTTTCGATCGAGAGGTTTACGATATTCTCGACGGAGCTCCCGCTGCTTCTCCGTCGCTGCCGGTCCTGTCTCTGGCCTCTCCTTCGGCGGCAGTGGAGTCATCGGCCGAGGCGGTGTTCGACAGCGGCCGGAGCGCGGGGAAGGAGGACGGGTTGTTCTCCGACAACGAGGACGCTGATGGGAGCCCTGAGAAGGAGGAAGTTCCGGTGGCGATTCCTGCTCCTGTACCAATTTCAGGTGAAAATAGTTCTGATTTTTGATTATTCAAGTGGATTGTGTTTCATTGGAATCTGTGGAATCATTTTTTTTTCAATAAAAATGATTACCCATTTTGCTGGGAAAATAACTTTCATTTTTTTATCCTTCAAGTGGGTATATTTTATTCAAATCGGTTGGTCAGAGTTTTTCAGGGGATTATCACAGAAGTTTTGATTGTTGGACCATTTATATGATTGATGTGAAGTTGGTGATGGGGTTTTGCAAATGATACGGTTTTGTGTACAATTTGGTGCCATTTGTTTATTCTGTTTGGTTCTGGTGGAATCAGGAAGAGAAGAAGATTAGTCAAATTTCACTGCTGTGATTCTATTTCTTCCTGACATGTTCTTTGTTACTGCCTATCATTTTTTTGGCATTTACAGAGAAGCAGTATCAGCCAATTCCAGGGCCATCCCAATCTCCAAGTGGTCCAAGACCCTCTCAAGATCAAGGTAATGTGCACTATGCATCCATGTCTGTTTATAAAAGAAGCATATTTTGCGGTTCCTGACTTTTCTCCTTACTGGGTTCCCCATGGTTGTTTTCTTTAACTTTAACACAGCATTGTCAAATCATCTCAAGTGATTCTAGTTTGGTAGATTTCTGCTCCAGTTATATAATATGGTTAGTGAGATTTGGCTTGAATGTTTTGTTTCTTGCACATTGCTATATATCAACTTGACATGGATAGGTTCAGTTAAACTGATAGTGTGGTTATTAACACAAATGATCTGAAGTGATTCCAGTTTGCTAGCTTTCTGCATGAGTGATATGGTTACTGAGATTTAACATGAATGGTCTAGATTCTTGCACATTTTAATCAACTTGACATACACACACCTCCAATCACAATTAGTGCTATTAAGTTGCTTCTTCAATGGCGGTCCAACATTGAATTAGAGGGGCTTTACACCATCTATTCTATAAACCATCTTTTCCATATCATTTATTGAACTAGGGTTTGAAAACTATAGATATAGTGAGCTAGAAATCCCAAGGGTAAGCTGCTGAATGTACGTATCAAACCTTTGCACTTTGGTTGGACTTGGTGGGCTTGAACAACCTCTTGGAACTACCCATCTTATAAGCTTCATTAATGGAACTAGGACCATAAAACTTACACAGTTAGCTAAAAAGTCCTTGGATATGTGTTGATAAATGTGCATCACACTTTTAATTTGCGTTCCTCTGCTGGTACTCCTTCAATATTTAAGTGCACTTACCACTCTAATTATCGTATGATCTCCTATCAAGTGCTTTGAACAGCGGATTTAGTTTTAACTTCTTGGCTCAGAGAGTTTTTAGCTACACCACTCTTATTACTCCCCTAGATTGGTGTATTGCTGCGCTCTTGTTACTGTAGTAAAAGGGTTGATTGACATGCAGGAACATCAGCTGAGAAAGAGCCAGCCTCAGCTCCTGAACCAGGATCCGCTTCTCAAGATGGACGGAAAAGGAAAAGAATAGCAACAGATGGGGACGAGGATCAAAGCCTGCAATCTCATTTGGTTGACATAATGGAAAGGAACCGCAAAATGTTGAGTGCCCAACTGGAAGCGCAGAACATGAATATGCAGTTGGAGAGAGAGCAGCGGAGAGACCATGCTGATAGCTTAGTGACTGTTTTGAATAAGCTTGCAGATGCTTTGGGAAGAATAGCTGACAAGTTGTAGGCAATGGCAGTTACAGTACAGTGTATATAACACAAGACCCATGGGAGACAATTGTGGAGTCTGAAGAAAGGAAGCATTCAATATTTAGTATAGGTCATTTGCTCTTCTCCTATTCATAGCTTTGGTATTATTTTTTTCTTTCACTGGACATCCACAGTCCTTTCACTTTACATTCTTCCTGGTGACTTTTATGGCTGAGTAGTAGCCTTTAGGTTTCATACAAATAATAAGTACATCAATTCTTAGAGGTTCATAAAGTATATATCTGTTTGATCTTGGAATTGCAGTTCATGATTTAGAATCATCTCATCCCAATGTTTTGATTTTGATCCTCGTAAAAAAGGTTTGATGACCTTTTCTTGTACCCTTGTGTATTAATAACAGATTTTTAATATCTTTATGTTTTAGAACGATTAACCGTACTTTTTGATAACATCATTTTGTTAAAAAAATAAGCAAAATATTTCTTTTTTTAGTCATGTGACACCATATATAATCAAATGAAGTGAAATAACAATTTTGTCCTTACTCTTTTAAAACTTATAAATTTTATAAAGAAAATAATTATTTCATCCTTATGTAATAATAAATCAAATTAAGAAAATATTCGTAAAAAATAAAATTATTTTATGTGAAAATTGTAAAATTATTTTTTATATATAAAAAATTATTAATAAAAGATTTATAAAAATAAAAAATATATTTTCATTTAAAACTGTAAAAATTACTTTTTACGGATAAAAGTACTTCAACGTGGTACTAATGTACCCAAAACATAATAATCATGAAATTTCTCTATGCTCTATATTATAGTCTGATACCCCTACATAAGGGTGGGTGTATCGTCGTTCTGGAAACGTGTAACAAATCTAATTTGCATCGTAATCTGAAAACGTATAACAAATCTAATTTGCATCGTAGATTGTTAGGAAACAGCTTTAACACATGGATGAAAACTAGATTGCCAACTACTTTCGATTGTCTATGAAACATATTGGCATTCTAAAGGAGAGCGTAATTTACGAAGTGAGGTACGCCAAGAATGTTGGTGGATGGTCTTGTTTCATTTGGAAAAAAAGGTATGTTCCGTATTGTGGAGGATGACCATCGGGTCATGGCCGAAAGCGGTGCAAGACAGTCCTCCAACGATTGTCATATGCCATGCCTTGAGCATTATATTTCCTGGCGAGACGACTTTGCAGACCTCGCATGGGTCATCTGGCCCTCGATCCCCCATTGGCCTCATGTGAGGGGTACGACACCGCCCCATTATATCAATAGTCGTCTGGTACAACCCGTTGTTCCTCTTTCGAAGAATCGATTAAGGCTTTCCCCCTCGTCGGAGTAATGCTGGATCCAATCCTCAACTCCTTTATAGGCCACCGTCGACCACAAGATTCGATCAGATACTAGAAACCTTCTCTAGACCAGCCTTCAATCCGTCAGCCCAGGGTGTCGGTTGGTCACCCCCCCCCCCAATGGGGGTGAGGTCCAAGCTCAACCGAACTCGCTATAAAAGAAAAACCCGACTATGGTGGACTGTTAGAAGTTCAAGCCGTGTCGAGAGGCCAACACCTCAACCAACACACGCTCAGAGATCCCCACATAGCATACCTTTATCATGCCAGATCTAGCGTGGGATAGTTAGGCCTCGTGTTGGCCAACAGAGAAACCCATCTTCTTTCATCATGCTATTATCGCCAATCCAATATGTACCTCCCCAGAAGATCGATAAACATTGGCTTTGCACTTTGGATCGAGAAAGAAAGATAGGGAGAAGACAAAGAGGAAGGCAAGAATAGCGCATAAAGACGCCATGAATAAACCTTATTCTGGACTTGGTTTTCGATAGACAAAAGCATTTTTTTAATCAACTGGCTTTTTATATCTTTGTTTAAAATTACATTTTATAAAAAATTATTTTTTATGTAAAAATGTAAAATTACTTTTTCTATAAAAAAAATGAATAAATTTTTTGAACATGAGGAAAAATAAATAATAATTAAATAGTTAATTAAAAAATAATTATGAATTAATTAACATAATTAAGAATTTATTTTAAAAAAATAATAAAAGAATGGTTACTAATTAATTTAAAAAATAAGTATATTTGTGAAGTTTCAAATAATCTCAAAGTAGTTTCGGTGTGACCAAAATTCGGTATCGCTAAGATTTGGCTTTTTCTTCTCTTCTCCAATCTTTTTCGCCTGCTTTTCATCAGTGTCAGTTTTTTTGGGATGCTACCTTCCCCACTCCTAACCATCGTTGACCTGATAGAATCGCCCTCGTGCCCTACGCCCACCATGTCAGGCCATGCTGATCGCCCACCCACTAACATAAATTTTACGCCACTTCCACCCATTCGATACCATCCTTCTCCCATATTATGTCACCGGCTCCATCCCGGGAGTTCGTCAAACCAGTCTGGCCGAGGAAAAAGAGAGACAGCCCACCTCGCCCCTCGCTTGTACTGAGACTACTATCGTCCCATCCCGCGCCTCCACCCATCTTGATGGTGCAGGGCCAAATCGCCTCCACCCTGCATGTGTTGGTGGATTCTGAATGGATCTCTACTGTCACGCCCCAAATTCAGTAGAACCGAACTCGGAACGCGAACGTTTAAGACAATAAAACACTTTTAAACCTTTTAAATAAATCACTTTAAAACCACCATTTGTTCATCAAAATAATTATTTACAACTCAAAAGTACGCCCCAACAAGCGGCCAAAATACAAAGTGTACGTCGCTAGACTCAAAAGAAAACCCGGACTCCGCTCCTAGCTCTTCAAGCTTCGAGAGCTCATCTAGTCCATCCCGCGACCAGTACCTGTAGGAAAAGCAGCTAGGGGTGAGCGTTCGCTCACCACCACGGATAACAGACTGACTACGGCATACTTAGCAGACAATGCCGGTAACACCAACAACAACCCAACACCGGGGACTACTATCCCCCAACTCAAGTAACCCGACTGGCACACAAGCGTTACTTTCCTCAACCGACTCAACACTCGGACACGTAATGTAGACCCGGCACAACGATTGACAACTTCCTCCAAAGACACGATAGATAACCACGCAACACCCAAGATCACTAAGGATCGCACACCAAACAAGATCACAAAGAATCGCACTCCAGCTGCTCAGTAACCCCCACGCCCTTTACCGATCCCTGTCAGGCCAGGCGGTCAACCTGTCGCACTTTTCCCGACACAAAGTCGGATCAGGCTGTCGACCTGTCACCACCACCCACGCACGCGCGACGAGGACCCCTTTCCTCACGGGCGGGCCCCTACCCCGTCTGAACATGCAGACGCGTGCGATCACAGGACCCCCGTTATTATGAAGCGGGCCCCCAACCTCAGGTAACCACAATCACAATCACAAACAAAGTTCAAGAAACAGCAACAATGCCAGTTTGACACTCCACAGGCACCCATGGCCACTCAAGACACCAACGGTAAAACACGGGTTCAACAACCCCACGACACTCAAGGCCACCCAAAACACCAACGGTAGAACACGGGTTCAACAACCCCACGGGCACTCATGGCCACCCAAGACACCAAAAGTAAAGACACAGGTTCAACAACCCCACGGGCACTCATGGCCACCCAAGACACCAAAAGTAAAGACACAGGTTCAACAACCCCACGGGCACTCATGGCCACCCAAGACACCAACAGTAAAGACACGGGCTCTCATGGCCACCCAAGACACAGCAGTAAAATACGGGCTCTCATGGCCACCTAAGACACAAACATTAAAGTACGGGCTCTCATGGCCACCTAAGACACAAACATTAAAGTACAGGCTCTCATGGCCACCCAAGACACAAATTAAACAATCAACCTCCGTGCATAACCAAATGCCTCCAGTAATTCTAATATCGAAAGTTTACTGCTCCTACGACACTACTAAGTGTCACATGCATTTCTATTGTTCGATACGTTCCCGTATCATACGACACCACTCGGTGTCGCCTGCCTTTCTAATATTCGATAAACCTACTTAACCCACGACACCCAAGTGTCACATGCATTTCTATTGTTAACTTTCCCTAGTCAGGGCCGAGATCCGGCTACTTTTCCCTACCTCGTATGCTTTCTCCAAAAGCTCACAAACAAGCTCCGACGTGATCTCGATCACTCGCCTAGCTTTCCCTTTCCTCTGTCTGCGGCACGCTCTAATAAGAACACAATTTTAAATACCTTTAAGCTTGCAGGCATAAACTGAATTTTAATAAACTTGACGCCCAAAAGTAACCCCGAGAATGTCGATCACTCCCAAACTTCCCAATTACTCGACATTGTCGATAATGGACCCGGAAAAGCCCGATTCGCCCGACATGGCGAATCTGCCCGGGTTTTGAAAACGCCCTTCCGGGGCTCCGAAAATTCCCGTTTTCGTTTCTACGGTCTTAGAATAATTCGAGGGTTCCGATGCACTCGACGGAATCAATTTCCGACTTCCGAGTAATTTAATTCGCGTTTAAAGTTTCTAAACCCGTCAATTACAACTTTCACAATTTAATTCCAAATTTCGATCCGGGTGTGGATTAACGACTTGGAGAACGTCCTAAACCACCCGAACACAAAAACCGGATACCCGGGCATGTGGGCCCCACCCGGGCATACTTGGCCGTGGGTGGATAGGGCCAAATTGGGGCCGGTTCACCATGGTGGTGGCCGGCCCTAGCTCCGGCCAGCCACCCCCAATTCCGGCAGCCACCATACACGGTGGCCGGAGCTCCTCCGAGCCTCCGGTCACCGGAAAACGATCATTTTTCGCTCCAAAATGTCTCCAACAAACCCCACACCTCAACTCCACCATAAACTACTAGTTTTAACCCAAACCCTAACTTTCAAAATTACGAAACTTCACGGGCTTCAAGGAAACGGCTCAACTAAGACCGTTGCGACGACGTATAAGCTTTTTGGATCCAAAATGGATCTCGAACGGACCAAAACGTCGCTCGGTTGACTTTTCCAGCGAAAAGTCAACATTTCCCAAATTGGTCAGAAAGTTGCCCTAAGTCCCCCAGAACTCACTTTGGTCGATATCGGGGTCAACTTATGTCCGGTATGACCCTCGGGGTCAAATTTAAGTTCATTTAAGTGTCTGTCCAAAAAATTTAAATTTTCCTGTTTTTCGCCGATTTGACTGCCGTTGACCGGGAGTGGTTCTTACATCTACGACCCCACCACCATCGTCGCCAAGGAGCATTGAACCGGAGTCGACACGCACCCCATCCTAGCGGGGATTTACCCATCCAACGGTGTACCGACCCATCTCACTCCACAAGCACCGGAGCATCATTTCTTGCCCTTGGCATGTTGACGATGCTCCCTTCATTTAGCAAATCGGTATGGCCACCTTACACAGTCCACCATCTGACCAATCGATGGGATCCCACACGACCTCCCCTACCCCCCCCCCCCCCCCCCAACAAATTTTCCGTTGGAAGACAACCATGGGATTGGGAACGTTCCTAATTAGATCAAAAACAGTACCTTCGATTAGAGGAAGAAAGATGGGTGCAAAACCCGCTTCGCTTCAAAAGGGTATTAAAACGCAATCCGGAAACCTTAAGGTAGGTTTTTGAAACTAGTGCAAAAAAAAAAAATTAAAAGGCTGGACCGGGCGGGCCAGACCCGGCCCAAGCTACAGACCCGGCCCAGTTTGGTGACCCGGCCCAGGCCTGGGTATTAATACCCAATTTTAGGGTTGAAACCCTAAAATTGCTGCTCCCCTCTTCCCTCACGCCGAACCCGACCTCCCTCCCTCTCCCGTCTTCGTCTTCTTCGTTCACCCACCTCCGACGACCTCCCACCAGCTCCGGCCAGATCCTCTCCCTCACTCCCGTCCGCCTCCCTCTTCTCCTTCGTTTTCAACTCCGGCCACCACGACCTCGCCGAGCCCCTCTTCTCCGCCCAACCACGACCACGCCGCCCTCACTCGCCGTCTTCTCCTCCCCGTCTCTCCCTCCCGAGCTACCGGAACCACCACCAGCCGCCACCATCTCTTCCCCGTCTCTCCCTCCCGAGCTACCGGAGCCACCGCCGCCCCCGTCTTCTCCAGCTCACGTCGCCGCCGCCGCCGTTGGCCGAGCCTCCGTCCAGCCACGGCACCACCACCGATCTACCCGTCGTCTCCGATCTGGAGAGGACCGGCCACGACCTCGCCACCGAGCCCCGCCTCTCTCCCTCGTCTTCTCGGACCAGAGCCGCCGTCGCCGGCCGTTCCCTGCCGTCCCCGAGCTCCTCTCGCCTCTCTCGTCCTCGGAACCCTCGAACCCGAGCCCTGTCGTCCCAGATCTGAGACGGGTGAGGGGCCACCGTGCCTCGCCGTGCTCCGCCGCCACGCCCGGCACCGCGACCACCTCCCGCCGCCCTTATCTCCCTTACGGTGAGCCACCACCATGAGTTTCCGGCCGGCTTTATCGCCGTCGAGGGTCGTCGGATTTTTTGACCGAGCCTTCCCTTTCGTCATATTGTTTTTGATTTATGTTAATCTGTTAACATTAGATCTGTTAATGTTAGATCTGTTAATGTTAGATCTGTTAATGTAAAATCTGTTATTGTTAAATCTGTAAATGTTGATCTGTTAATACGAAAACAACTGTAAATTTTGGATCTATTTAGTGGAATCAAAATCGGATTTTGGAAAGAAAAGTTGTAAAACGAAAAATAGATTAAAGAAAAAGGGGTTTGAAATAAAAAGGGAATTAAAATCAATTTGGTTTTTAAAAACGGTTTTAAATCGAGGAGTTGAGAATCAGATTTGTTAGGAAATAAACTAAAACGTCGGAAATAAAACTTGGGTTTTAGAAAGTCGATTTAAGTGAACAGTCAGATTTGATTTAAAATGGATCTTGATCCGTTGAGCGTGGAACGAATAATCGGGCTGTTAAAATGGACTGCAATTTGGGTTTAAAAGGGAACAAAAGTAGACGGCTGAATCGGACCTCGGGATTCGTGCATTGGGACTGTGCCTCGCATGCACCGGTTTCGGTTCTCAGGTACTCAACCCGATTCACCGTGACCCCGCTTTTATCCCGCTCGAGTTTAAAGGACAACTGTCGTTTTTAGACTGATTTAATCGTGACCTTTAGATTAACCTGGGAACCGCCTCTAATTTATGGCTTTCGTGTTATCCTTAACGTCCGGCTTCGATCGAAGTGAAGCCCGGAGGTAGCGAGCCAGAACGTCAGCAGCTAGGAAGCGTAGCGGTTGCTCTTCAGTTGAGGTAGGGAAAAGTATCCGGTTCTCGGCCCTGACTGGGGAAAGTTAACAGTAGAATTGCATGTGACACCGGGGTGTCGTGGGTTGAGTAGGTTTATTTAAAGATTAGAAAAGCATGATACGGGATTGTAGCGTTTATTAGAAAAGCATGTTGCGGGAACTTAGTAATTATTGGAAAGGCATGTGACACTTAGTAGTGTCGTAGGAGCAGAGAACTTAGCGACAATTGATTTACTGGATGCATATGACCATGCCCGGAGGTTGTTTGTGAACTTATCGATGTTAGGAGTACTGGAGGCATATGACCATGCCCGGAGGTTGATTGAGAACTATTGATATTAGGACTGTTGGAGGCTTGGTTAAGTCGGAGGTTGATTGCTTATTTGGTGTCTTGGGTAGCCTTGAGAGCCCGTATTATTTATTGATTGAGTTTGGGTGGCCTTGAGAGCTCGTGTTTTATTATCGAGTTTTGGGTGGCCTTGAGAGCCCATATTATTTATTGATTGAGTTTGGATGGCCTTGAGAGCCCGTGTATTTGAATTGGTGTCTTGGGTGGCCATGAGAGCCCGTAGTCAATTGTTGATGTTTTGGGTGGCCTTGAGGGCCCGTGTACTAAGGTTGGTGTCTTTGGCTGGCCTGACCGAGTTAGAGTCTCGGGGGGGGGGGGGGGGGGGGGGGTGCCTGTGGGGCTGTTGAGTCCGAGTTTTACTGTAGGTGTCTTGGTGGCCATGAGTGCCTGTGAGTGTTGAACCTGTGTTGTTACTGGTTGTTGATTTTGCTTGTGATTGTGATTGTGGTTACCGGAGGTTGGGGGCCCGCTTCCTGAAACGGGGGTCCACGAGCACACGCGTCTGCATGTTCAGACGGGGTAGGGGGCCCGCCCGCCAATAAAGGGGTCCTGGCCGCGCGTGTGTGGTTTGGGTTTGTGAGCATACCTTGGCTGGCTTATGGGTTAAAGTCCCAGTAAGTTGCAGCATTTTCCGGCTGGCTTATGGGTTAGAGTCCCAGTAAGTTGCAGCATTTTCCGGCTGGCTTATGGGTTAGAGTCCCGGTAAGTTGCAACATTCTTGGGTTGGCCTGACCGGGTTAGAGTCCCGGGAGGGCGTTCTTGGCAGCTGGTTTGCGATCCTTTGTGATCTTGTTTGATGTGTGATCCCTTGTGATGTTGTTTGGTGTTGCGTAGTTCCCTTCGAGTCTTTGGAAGAGGTCGTGATCGCTGTGTCGGGTCTACCTTGCGTGTCAAGTGTCGAGTCATTCGAGGAAAGTCATCGTGGGTGTTTGTCCAGTTAGAGTACTTGGGTTGGGGATGGTGTTCCCCGGTGTTAAGTTGTTGTTGGTGTTACTTGTTTGTCTGCTAATTATGCCGTAGTCAGTCTGTTATCCGTGGTGGTGAGCGAACGCTCACCCCTAGCTGCTTTTCCTACAGGTACTGTTCGTGGGACGGACTAGGTGAGCTCTCGAAGCTTGTGGAGCTAGGAGCGGAGTCCGGGTTATGCCTTTTGAGTCTAGTGACGGATACCTGTACTTTTGTCCACTTGTTGGGACGTGTCGTAACTGTAATTATTATTTTGTTGAACTAAACTGGTATTTTAAAGTGTTTAATGAAAACAGGTTTCAAGTGTTTTTATGTTTTAAAATGTTCGCGTCCCTAGTTCTGTTTTACTGAAATTGGGGCGTGACAATGGGGGTCTCCCGAATGATATCCCGGTTGGGCCAATCATCGGCTCTCTGTCCCGCGGGGACGGAACCCAAGATATCATGCCTAAATCGATAGCGTGCCAATGGTGATGGAAGCACGCCTTCCTCTGCTCGGCACCACAACCTCACATCCTGGGGTCGACAGGACCAAGCGAGTCAGGTGCAACACAAAATCTCTTGTCTAACTAGGAGAAACTCCTTATGTGTTCCTAACACCTGTATGTGCTACGGGACAGGGCATCAGATTACCCAAGAATCCCCCAAGAGAGGACTACTCAACGGCCTTGCCTAAGAACATGAGTGGGTTATTGAGCATCGAAGCGTGTATGGGGATGCACGCCTCACCCTGCCACCAGTGGTGCAAGTCCGATGATCCCTTCTCCCTATTGCCTGGAGTTCTCCCTGACTGCCTATTATCCCCTCAACCGTTCTGGATCTCTCAATGCGGGCAATCTTAGGTCGAGTCAGATGATGAGTCTTACGAGCTACAACTGAGTAGCCAACTGTGTGGAAATGATCCACTCTTAGATCGTCCTTGGATTAGCCAGATATTTTGTTATAAGATTAACGTCGAGTACCAACGAATCATGACTCAAGTTTCACTCTTTTCTTCCGTTTCATTACATTGTCCTTTATTTTGTGGCACTGTCTTTTGAGTCTCGTGTATATAAGTTTTCCAATTTATTAATAAAAATTCCTCGTATATTCAAAAAAATAATTAAATACACGATAATAATTAGATAAAAAGAAGTATAATAGTCCATCAACTCATGGCTTACTTACATTCAAATGTTAAAAGGTACATGGACACTTCACGCTCTGCTGTTACTTTTTCCCGATAGAAGATTGTTACAGAAACGTGAGAACTATTATTGATGTTTCTACATAAGGGGTACCAAAGGGGGCTATTACAAAAGGTCATTCAACCAAAAAAATAGCAGGGCTTAGTGCATGGCCAAATGCTTCAGTTAAGTTTATTGTGCGGTAAAAGAGCACTGGATCCACATACCAGAATAACAGTTCCCATTCATTGAGATATTAAAATCAAACAGGCAACAAGTCTTTGAAAAAAAATCCACACAATCTGATTCAGAAATGAAAATAGGTTGCAACAAAAGTATAGAAGATAAGTGGTACAAACAAGTGGACGGTACATATAGCAATCTAGCACAGGCCAAAAGCAGCATCAAGATTCAGAATCATCTGATCTGGACAAAGTTCTATACCTACGACCAGGCTTCTGACAAGAGGCATCCTTATCTGCAGGATCATCTTCATCCATAGCACTAGTTTCATCTAGTTCAACTTCTCTAGCTGCTATTCCAACAGGGTGATTTACTCGGCTTATTGACTGCATACCATGATCTTCTTTGCATTGCTTTACCTCACTGTTGTTGCTACTGGTATCATCCCCCTTTTTCTTTGGAATGAAAGTCACTGATTTTGGGAGTTCTGCTGAAGCACAGGCCACCTCATTGACAAACTCTGTCCCCTTCGAGCTCCCAACTTGCTTGAGGAAGGCCATACACGCTTCGGTATTGGAAGCTTCATCAACATCAGCAGAGGAATCAAAAGTATAACATTTATACTTGGAAGGATTCAGAAGATAATTTGGAACCTCTCTTCCATTTTGGGTCTCTGCAGATTCATTTTGCAGAGCTACAAAAGGATCTGCAGATACTCCGCTGTCATCTTCAAGGCCAGGGTTAAATCTGACACGTTTTCGGGACTTCAAAACTGTATCACTGTCTTTCCTTTTCAGTATAGACTTCGGCTTGCAGCCATGTTCAGATGCTTTTGTGTGTGCCTCCACAAGTTCGGTAACATCTGGCTTTGAAGGACTACTTTTGGCTTCATCTTCATCTTCTTTCAGCCTGATTTTAGCAGCCAAGTGATTGGCTCGCGTATCCCTAGTCTTGGGAAGCACACTGTGTGAGTTCAAATAAGGCCCGTGATCATTAACATCCTTCATGTACAGGCGGTCACTAGCATTTGTCATACCACAGGCCACTCTGTCATATTCATCCTCCTCTTCCTGCATATTGGAAGGTAGGTCAGTCTCTACAAGGGGGAAATAACTGGGAGGAGAATGGAAATTGTTTAAAGTGAATGAACATATTAATTCCTTATATGACATTAAGCAAGAAACCCCTTCATAGATTAGACTACCATCCAATCACTGTGACAAAGCTATGGTATTTTTTAGAAGCATTAATAATTTATACATCTTGAAACAATGCATTAACAAAGCAAAAATATACAACTAAAAAGCTAATCAAATGGCAAGATCAATCTCACTCATCATAAGGATAATCTAAGATCATTGGTATTCTGCCCTTCACCTATACAAGGCCAACAAATTTACAGTAAATCACAAATATTTACCATTAAAATTTGAGTCAGGCATATGATCATATAGCTAGGCAATTAACCCTTCATTTTTAGGCTCAATCAACAAATTTATCTCAAAAATAGTAAAATACATAATCGTCCAAACAATATAAAAATGCTGCAGATTCAAAACTATTCCTCCAGAATGTTAAATACATGTTTGTCGAACTCGTTTAACAATCGAATAATTAGATGAAATATAAAATAAAATACCTCACGATCGACAGTAGGGTCGAGACCAATCGAAGATCTAATCTCCCAATCATCAGTGTCATCGAGCCCTTGCTCGCGCTCATCGCCGCCTCCATCGACATCCGTGTCGTCTTCTAAATCCTTGCGACGATTTCTTCGTGAAACCTTCCTATCCTTGGTCAAGAAGCCATCAAACGATGAGGAACAAGGAGTTTCGTCCCTCTCGGAGGTGTCAGTGTCGCGCCTCCACTCTCGCCGCTCAACCTCGTCGTCGGTAAGAGACCACGCCGGCGAAGATTTGGAAGAGGCGAGCGATCCGAAGACTATATCGACTCGCGCCCGGAAGCTCTCGTCCGTATCCATCGATTCCGAAGAAGCCATAGATTGTTCTGAGCACCTGAGCTAGAGGTCTCATATGACATATATGGTGGTAGCGTTTAGGTCTTAAACGACGATGGCACCGCCTGCGAGTAGTGGCACTGAAGTAATTTGAATGTGTTCTAATTGGGCTTGTCTATCGGAATACAAGTATGGGAGTCGTAGTTTCAACCCATTTTGTCTCGAGCCCATACATTGCTGGGGCTAGGCTACTCCGGCCCATTATCATGCTTCCATTTAGAGGAAAATACAAAGTTGTGTGCGGAGGGAAAGATTTCATGGATCGAACACCCGGTAAAGTATAATGAGTAAATTACAAATGCATACATGAAGTAGTTTAACCGATGATTATTCTAAAGTTTAAAGTTAACTGATGCATACCTTGAAGTTACAACTTGTAACTAAAAACCCCTTCTGTCAGCTAAAATGACGAAAATACCCTCGATGATTTTTTTAAATAATTTTTTTAAAATACAAATGAAGTGATTTTTTAAATAAAAATGAAGTCATTTAATAAGTGTATATATATATATATATATAACAAAAGTAATTTTAAAATATTTTTTATAACATAATTATTGAAGTGTAGTTGAGGGTATTTTCGTCATTTTAGCTGACGAAGGGGTTTTGAGTTATAACTCGTAACTTCAGGGTATGCATCAGTTAACTTTAAACTTCAGAGTAATCATCGGTTAGACGTGACAACTTCAGGGTATGCATTTGTAGTTTACCCAAGTATAATAAAACGACTTACTTTTCACTTATCCTTTCAAAAAAAAACTACATGGAAGCCTAATTTGAAATTTTGAGTTATTAAAATATATAAATTTCACTAAATATATTTGTAAAAAATAAAAATGATAAAAACAGTGTTAGAGTGTGACCAATTTATGGTAAGTAATAAGTAGGGTAGCTTAAACCGAATACTATGTGTTAAAAAAAAAAAAAATCTCCTTTTTTCTTCAAACCGGAAACATAAGTATATTACTTAAAAATGGGGTACGAGGGAATACAATCCGCCTAGGGGTGCGCTTCTCTCTGTGCAGCCGCCTCCCTCCCCCAATCCATCATTAGAGCATGTACAACAGAAAGGACCTTGGTCAGGGAGTGGGAGTGCAGACCTTGTGCTGACTGGACAAAAGTCAGGGAGTGGGAGTGCAGAAAAGTGGGTGTTTTGCAACAGAAAGGACCTCGAGGTCCTGGGAGTGCAGAAAAATGCTGACTGGATTATTATTTGATATTTTCCCGTTTTAGCTAATTATTTATCAGAAACCGTTTAAATTATATAAACAAATGTGAAAAAAAATAATTAATGACAATAAATAAATAATAAATAAATTTAACACGAATAAAAATGAACTTTTTAATAATGGAAAAGAAATCAATAAAATATGTGTCTAGAATAATATGGTCAACTATATAATATTCATAGTAGTTGCTATAACGAAAAATCTTTGATTCAGTCCGGATATAAATACACACAAAAACGATAATATGGTCAAATATATATTACATAAAAATGTTATTTTATTTGAAATATCATCCAACACTAAATTATATAATATATAATCTATTAAAAAGAAGATTTGATTTTAAATTTTAATATGCATTTCATTCCAAAATTAAAATTATATCATATTGATTATAATGAAACATAATAACAAAAGCCTATCTAGCTCAATGGTAGAACACAAGGCTTTAAGTTGTGAGGTTGGAGGTTCGAATCCCACAATTAACAAAAAAATTTGTTCAAAAAAAACAAATCAGCGTGGGTGGGAGCCAGGTGTCGGCCCAAGAGAGGCCCAGCGTGGCCAGGGAGCGAAGGAGCTAGGAGTGAGAGCCGACCCGCGATCGAGGAGCGCTGGCTGAGGAGCGAGGAACGAGCCCAGTGTTTCTGGGGCGCGGACCGCAAAAAACGAAGCCCACAACGGAGCGGGCCTCGCTCCTCGGCCCAGGCGCGCGCGAAATGGGGCGCGGGCACGCTCCGTTGTTCTTGCTCTTAAAACCGACTGCTTCCCTCAATCTCCACCCACACAAAAGTCTCTATTCTCGTATGTGACTCTCTCTCTTCATTATACTATTTGAAATAAAAGGTAAGATCATAAAAAGCTCTAGGAGAACCCTAATAGAGTTGTAGCTTGAACCCTATAATGGTTGATCTTGTCGCCGACGGCGATACCACATCCACCTACAACCGCACCCATTGTTACCGGCCTCCCTGTAGCGCCGATTACCACTGTTCGGGTACTGTCTCAACCTTATCCTACCGTTTTACCGAACAGGTACTCCTCCCCTCCGACTTTCCTCCCGAATCCAGCGACTCCGGGGGTCACCCCGTCGACTGATACCCCTCTGGTCCCACCATGTCGGGGGTACTCTCTTCGGAAGTCATGCAACCTAAGATGCAGCCTCGTCCACGGGAGCAATCCCAATCTCCGGCCTGGCTGATCCCGCGGATGTCCCACGCTGAATCAGGGAAGACTACCTCGCGGCCCCGCGGCATACCGGAGAGTCATCAGATATGTTTGGAGCTGGTCGTGGCAGATCCACGAAGGGCGTCCCCATCCTCGTCCACAAAAATGGGGGCAAAGCAGCTGAGGGACGAGGAGGAAATCCAGGATCCGCAAACGGAGGCGCTTCAGCCTTCTTCGGAAAAATGAGAAGACCCGGCAGGGGTGGGAGGGTCCGTCTACAGACTATACCCATAGATTTGGGACTGCTGGTGCTGGGAGGTCTCGGGAAAAACGCATTCAGAGCACTCTATTTCCGCCAGCTTTATGATTTAGTTCATTTTTATTTGGGTTGTATTAGTTTGGTTTACATTTGGACTTTTCATTTCGTTGAAATGTCGGTAAGAGGATGTCGTGAGTTAGTGTCTGCAATCAAAAGCAGACTATTTCTACGAGTCCATGAGCGACGGGTGGCCTACGGGCGATCGGGACATATATTTGGAACCCAAGACTTGTACGCCCTACGTTGTATGGTTTATTGTTCGCAGTAATGCAATTTCCCAGTTACTCGTTTCAAAAAAAATATATTACTTAAACGGTCAAAGAAATAACTTATAAAACTTACAAAATTCTCTCTCGAAATTGAGCCTAGTTTAGCTCTAGCCGCCTTGCGAATCGATGGAGCTCTTCTCCTATGTTCCTACTGTTGCCTCGTCGACTGTCATGCCAGAACCTGTCATGGAGCTTGCTGCACCCGTGGCCCATGTCAGCTCTGCCGCTTCCGACTTGGTGTTGTCAAATCCCTCGCAGACCGTGCTCGGTGATGGGGATAAGACCCGCCAAAAGAGACGAACGAAATCACTTGTTTCGGTTTCTTCCTCCTTGCTTCTTTCTTCCCCCGTCGTACTGGTGCTTCCAGCCTCATCGTCTGAGTTAGTGCCCTTTTCTATGGGGGTAACCTCTCCGCTGGTTGAGGTGAAACCGAAACGGGGACGACCAGCAAGGAGTTTCGTTATTGCTTCATCCCCACGCAACTCGCGGTTGCCTTCCCCTACGACGCCTCCACCGAACCCTAGTCCTCCTGCCCCTCAACCAAGTCACGACCTTGCTATAGCTCCTATTGATTCCGCCGGTGTGATTCCTAGGGCTGCGACTCCCGATCCCCAACAGTTCCTCTCTGATTCTGTTACCCACAGGCTCAATCGTTGCAGCGGGATCTGGCCAAAGGCAAGGAACCTATGGAGGACCTTCCTAGGACGGTGGTAGTGGCCTTAGGGTTAGGGTGGTGCCTTCCCAATCAGGGGAGGATCCCATTCATTCCTGCAGGCCTCACGACCCCGGCGGGGATGACCCGCGACCGTTCGCGTCACCTGGACACCGACGAGATCTCTGTCCCCGACTTCCCTGGCTCTAGACCTTCAAGCATCCCTGACATGCGTATATGCATCCCTGATAGGCCCTTCAGGATGGTCTATTGTCATGTTCGCTTGAATATGAAGACAAGGTCAAGGTCATTGTTCCATTCTCTCCGGGCATCTCGACAGTCATTGCTCGTCAGCAATGGGGTATGATGTGGAAGTTGTGGTCACCAAAGGCCCCCCGAAAGGAGACCCTCTTACGTATCATCACTACCGTGTGGGGGAATGCTACCGAGGGCCTTGTTGTCAAGGACCTTGGGCCGGGCCTCTTTGGATTTTACTTCCGATCCTCTAACGCTCGGGCATGGTTCAGGGGCAACGAGCCTTGGTGTTTTCACGGGCGTGCCCTCCTTCTTGGGGATCTAGACCCTTGTGCTCGAGAGTTGTCTGTTCTGGATCGTGTGCAATTGTGGGCACATGCGCGAGGTCTGCCACCTCTGGTTCGAACGAAAGAGATGGGGACATCCATAGGGGATGCGTTGGGCACGTGTGTGTATGTCCCGAGTGGCCAGTGGGGAATGTTTTGGGGTGGCATCGTCAGGGTTCGGTTTTGGCACCTTATTGAGAGGCCCCTACGGCAATTCCCAGATCCAGTCAAGATCGATCTGACCTATTCCAAGCTCCCGAGTTTCTGCTACAATTGTGGAAGGCTTGGGCATGTTCTCAAGGATTGCACATGGGCGGTCAGAGGCACTCCAAGGTATGACTCCTCTTTGTTGGAATATCAGAGAGATAAGCAGGTAAAGGCATACGCAACGGATTGGAGAGACGCTTCTTATACACCCGTTTCCTTGGGAACTGTACCGAAGGTTGGCTTATCACTGGATAACCCCCCCCCCCCCAGGTTTCCATGGGTACTGTACCTAACGGTACTGTGGCTCAGGGAACCGGTCAGCTCTATGTTGATTCGGTTGTTGAAGTTCCAGCGCCCATTTCTAGTGGGTCTAGAGATGGTGGGAGCGCTGCGACTGGAGTGTTTAAGAGGTCGACAGCATGAGCGCCTTGGGAGGATCAGGAGAGGGCTGGGAAACAGCCCCGCCAGGAGGAATGTTAGACCGTCCGAGCATTAGGGACTAGCCTTGGGAGGGGTCCCTAGACGATGCTTTGCCTCCCACCACTATTGTTGAGGTCCTTGGCCAGCTTTCAGAGTGGGACTTCCGGTACCCCCTTCTTATCCCCCGTATTCTATCATTGCCCAAGATGCGTCACAATACCGTCTATGACAGTTCTAGTATTACAAGGATCAACGAACCATTGGTTTTTATTCTGTCCTTTTCGTGGTCGAAGAGCTTGTTCTTCGATTCACAGCATTGTCGTTGATTTAAATTAATAAAAGTTGCACCTTTTGCTAAAAAAATGTCAAAGAATACTTAAAAGTGTGTCTGGTATAGAAAATTCGAACCCCATCAGAATAGGTATAGAATGGGCTTCTCTGGTTAGTTAGTAGGCGACGTCGTTCGTTTTCCTAAAAATGAACTCGAGTTTCACATCCTCGAAAAATAATAGAATGGAACGACATTCCTCAATAATGCGCCCCAAAAGTAAGAAAATGGGAGTTATTTGTAGAGTTAATCCCCCCACATACTGAGCATCGCTCCGAATGAACACCCTGGTCCGTCCATGAATCTGAATCCAATTGCGAGCTCGCAGTATTGTAGTGACTTGCGTAAACTCAGGATCGTGGACCCCTAACATCGTTCCATTATGATCTTCCACAACACAACCCCGATCATTTCGAAAAATCATGCTCTAATCCATCTAGTGTGTATCTGACAATGTCGCTTCATCCACATTTATCGTTACCCAGACCTGTGATGGTGGGGACTATCCAACCTCCCTTCGGTGCCTTAGGGTGACGTTCGGGTTTGGTGTTGTATTGTGGGCCGCCCTCCAGCTACAAAGATGGCTCCGCAATATGGCATCGAGAGCTTCTGCTAATTGCGGGGACTGCTCCCACACAATTCCATTTCTGGCCTTCCATATTTCCCACATTGTCATAGCCAACCGGCCTTTTGTTTGCATATTTGGTAGGGCCATAAAAAGGGTCAACCAATCCTCAAAAGTATGCTAAGGGAGAAGTGGGACGTCAAATTGTGCCATGTCAGATACTTATTTTTTAAAAAAAGACAGTGTAGTAGGAGGTGAAAGGTAGATTCTCGATCACCTTAGCACATCGGACATTCCTCTAGAATTGGACAAATTTTGTCCAGAGGTTGGTAGTCATCTGTAACGTACTTGAGAGTCCATGCCAAAGAAAAAATTGGATTCACAATTGGATATCAAGATCCCATAGTGCAGTCCAAATCGAGGCCCTTCCCGAAGGCAGCCATCAACCATTCATCCGAGCTACTACCATGTATCCCTCATTGCATGTATAAAATCCCCTCGTGTTGTGGGTCTAATACCATCTATCTGGTCGGGTTCATATTAAGGCGGGAACCTTCATAACCTCATCAACCAGATTCGAAGGGAGAAGCTCCCCCAATTTAACCAAATCTCATTCCCATCCACCAAAATTGCCAATTTCTGTACCATCATCCTGGGTTTCTAGTAGTATCCATCGGGATGATCGGAGTATCCCCTAGAAGCCATGGTACTCCTTCCACTAGAGTATTGCTTCCATCCCCAATAGTCTTGCGAAGACTGCCATTATAGAGATTGGGTCGCCATCACCCCGACTATAATTGGCTCGGGTTTAACCAGCCTCTATTGTTATAAAGTGCCCTGTCGGGTAGTATCTGGCTTTGAAAATGCGTGCTATTAGACTATTGGCCTCAGAGAGGAACTTTCTTCCCATATTAGAGAGGAGCACTAGATTCATATCGTGCATGTATCGAAAACCCATTCTACCCTCTTCTTTCGACCTACACAGCTTGGCTCAGTCTTGCCAGATAATAGGTTTAGTAGCTCGAGGAGTACCCGCCCACCAATACAAAGCCAGGGTGAGGTGGATATTTCCAAAGGTACAAAAAGAAGAGGAAATACACTCATATCATAAATTGGTAAGGCCTGCAGAACCGAACAAACCATTACCTCCTTTCCCCTAGTTGGTATTATTTGACCATCACACACCCCAATTTTGGCCTACAACCAATCACATATAAACTGTAGACTGGCCTCGGTTCCGGCTCAACATATTCGGGCCCCTAAGTACATTGAGCCTTATGAGATGTCATGAATACCTAGAGTAGCACAACATATTTACTTGTTAGTAGGGGAAGTGTTGGTGCTAAAAAATATGGAGGACTTAGTCTTGTTGATCATCTGACCCGTCAACTCCCCAAAAGTTGTGAGGATACTCTAGAGACGTTCAACCTCCTTCTGATCTATCCGATAGAAGATATAGCAAGCATCGAAAAAGAAAATATGGGAAAAGATTGTTGCTCCTCGAGCCACCAAAACCCTATGCAGTTTCCCCTGTCATTCTGCTTGTACTACCATTCATGAGATTCATTCCTCACATAATAGAAAGAGGTAAGGGGAAAGTGGCCCCCCTGTCAGATACCTCGACCCCTATAAAAGTAGTGGTACGCTTCCCCCCTCCCCCCGAGTTGATCATAGACTGTATCGGTTGCATGCATGCTAACATGAGTGTTCTCCAATGAGGACCGAGGTGGAAATACCCCATCATAGCCATGATGAAACACCACTCAACCCCGTCCATATCGAGTTTTAGTGTCATAAACATGTTCATCCCTTGACTTTAACGCTGAGGGATTGAATAATCTCGTAGGATATAAAGATATTATCATGGATCGCCCTTAATGGTACAAAAGCTCCTTGTTTCACTACAAGGATAGGTTTTGGGAGTGGTTTTAATCGATTAACATGACCATTAGATAAAATACGAAAAGTCACATAACATAGTGCAATGGGTCGTATATCCGAAACCTTCTTCGACGCTTGGTTCTTGAAAATTAATACCAATGTAGTCATATTAACATCCCGGTCAGTTGTTCTTGTCTCAATTGCTTCCCGTAGAAAAGCAATGATTTCCCGATTCCGTGTCGGCTAGTGTTGATAGAAAGTGGGTTCAAACCGTCCGGTCTTAAGGCTTTATTGGTTCCCATTTGGAATATTGCAATTCTGACATCCTCATTTGTAGCCCTTACTACCGGTAAACAATTCTGATCTCCCGAGATCATATTTGGGATCAACATGGGAAGATCTTGCATCAGGGCCTTACCGTAAAAATCTGCTCAAAATAATGTATAAGCATCGCTTGCACCTCTGTGTCCTAAGTCACCTCATCACCTATGTTAGTTTCTAAATACCTGGTACCATTGCGGTGCTGTCTATCTATGGCTGCCGCATGAAAGAATTTCGTATTACGGTCCCCATCTATAAGTCAATGTTGCTTGGCCCGCTGTTCCCAGAAGGCTTCTTTCCTAGATAAGCATGTTTGTACTACTTTTGTATCACCATTCTATACCGAATATCTACACGGTCCCTTCTATCACTTAACTCATCGAGAGTGCGCTTGCATCTGCTGATCGTACTGATTGTCTCTCGATACAATGTCTGACCCCACACATCCAACGACCGGCCAATATCTCGATGTCATATTTTATGTGTCATCCTCCAAGATTACCTCATTCATGTGAGATAATGTGGCTACACTTAGGTTCTTCAGTCCACCCGTTTTCAAACCTAAATTGCCTCTCTGAGGGGTCTGACCAATCATCCTCCAGCTTGAGAAAAATAGGCATATGGCCTAATGTCGTACAACTCACATTTTGGAGGGTGACTTAGTGGAAACGTATTCTTCCTACCAAAGACATCATGTCCTTATCGATCCGAACCTCTAGTCGAGTTCTTGGGATTGTTCCCCTTGTTCATGTAAACTGGTAACCTTCCATTAGCATATCCTATACCCCTATATCGGTGAGAGTGTGGCGGGATGCATGAATGAGGGCTACAAGGTATTGTCATCCCTCTCGTTTCTTCGTAGGATGCATTATCCCATTAAAATCTGTAATAACCACTTCTGGTCAACGTCAGTCAAACCTGCGAAAAACAGGAAAATTTAAAAAAATTGAGACAAACACTTAATTTAACCTAATTTGACCCCGAGGGTCATATCGGACTTAAGTTGACCCCGTTATCGACTAAAATGAGTTCCAGGGGACTCAAGGCAACTTTCTGATCAATTTGGGAAATGTTGACTTTTCGCTGGAAAAGTCAACCGAGCGACGTTTTGGTCCATTCGAGGACCGTTTGGGATCCAAAAAGCTTGGCCGTCGTCGCAGCGGTCTTAGTTGAGCCGTTTCCTTGTGGCCCTCCAAGTTTCATAATTTCTTGGAAAAAGTGCCCGTTCGGGGCCCAAAACGTCTGATTTTCGCGAAACTGATTGGAAAATATCAAGTAGATATTTTCCAAAAGGTGTGGGACGCACCTTCACAGTTGTCCTAATTGTGGTGGTGTTAGTTTTGGGGGGAAAGTGTGTGGTGAGCAAGGGTGGCCGGCCACATGGGTTTAAAGAGGAAAAAAAAGAGAAATAAATGAGTTAGTTGATTTAATTAGAAAGAAGAAGAGAGTTAGAGAGAGAAGGATAAGGAGAAGAAGAGAGAAGTTGAGAAGCTAGGGTTTGGAGGATTATCAAGCCCTTGGATCGATTCAAAGCAAGAAGGAAACGTCTTCCCCTCGTCTTCCTCTACGGTTTGAACTAAACCGATCGTCGTCTCGTTTATTTTCAAAAGCTAGGGTTTCGTTAATATGATTGGGTTAGGGTTGTATTGAGGTTGGGGAGGTGTTGGAGACATTTTTGAGGTGTTTGGAGGTGTAATGGCACGTTTTCCGGTGACCGGAGGCTCGGGAGGAGCTCCGGCCACCGTGGGTGGTGGCCGGCCGGCCATGGGGTGGCTGGCCGGAGCTGGTACCAGCCACCACATGGTGGCCGAGCCCCCCCTTGAACCCTAGGGCTCGGCCAAGTATTTTGGGTGGGGCCCACGTGCTCGGTTGCTCGGGTTTTAATGTTCGGGTGGTTTAAAACGTTCCCCGGACCATTTTTCCTTAACCGAATCGAAAATTGGAATTAAATTGGAAAAGTTGTAATTAACGGGTTTTAGAAACTTTAAACGTTAATTAATTGACTTAGAAGTCGGAATTCAATTCCGTCAAGTGCGTTGGGTTCCTTGAATTATTCTAAGACCGTAGAAACGAAAACGGGGGCTTTTGGAGCCCCGGAAGGCAATTTACAAAACCCGGGCAGATTCGCCATGTCGGGCGAATCGGGCCTTTACGGGTCCTTTATCGACAATGTCGACTGACTACAGCTCCCGAGATCATGAGATCATATTTGGGATCATACTCGACTGACTATATTTGGGATCATACTCGACTAACTACAGCTCCAGTGTTAGTGGTGCCCGAGCGAGGGATCGGTTATGATGTTTACTGTGATGCGTCCGGAGAGGGACTGGGCTGCGTGCTGATGCAGTTGGGCAGAGTTGTGGCTTATGGCTCCAGGCAGCTGAAGACGCACGAGCGCAACTATCCTACCCACGACTTGGAGCTAGCAGCAGTCGTGTTTGCGCTAAAGAGCTGACGATATTATCTGTATGGCGAGGGGTTCAGGTGTTCTCGGATCACAAAAGCCTCAAGTACATATTTTCCCAACGAGACCTGAACATGCGTCAGCGACAGTGGATGAAGCTACTTGAGGAGTACGACTTCGAGCTACACTACCATCCGGGTAAGGCGAACGTGGTCGCCTACGCCTTGAGTAGGAAGTCGGCTTCGAGCCTCGCCAGCATATCTGTCCGAGAGTGGGACATGATGGGGGAGCTGAGCACGTTCGGGCTTGAACTAGAGGAGGGTACGGGTGACATGGCCATGTGCTCTTTAGTGGCTCAGCCCTCACTGCTTGCCCAAGTATTGGAGGCGCAGACGGAGGACGTTGAGACGGCACAGATCAGAGAGAGGGTCGTCAACGGCGACGAGGTAGTAGGTTGGGAGACCAGTACAGATTGGGGACTATAGTACCGAGGAGGGTTGTTCGTGCCGGTTAACTATAGGAACGACGTGTTGCGAGAGGCACATCACTCGCATCTTACGGTGCACCCGGGGGGCACCAAGATGTACCGTGACCTCAGACGACACTTCTGGTGGCGCGGGATGCGGAGAGAAGTAGCGGAGTTTGTGTCGAGATGCCTCGTCTGTCAGCAGGTGAAGGCCGAGCATCAGCGCCCAGCTGGATTGTTACAGCCACTACCGATTGCTCAGTGGAAGTGGGAGCACATTACGATGGACTTCGTGTGTGGACTACCGAGATCACCGAAGGGAAACGACGCCGTGTGGGTGGTAGTCGATCGGTTGACCAAGTCGGCCCACTTCCTGGCTATGAGGATGACCGACCCGGTCCTTCTTAGGGCTCACTAACTTTATGAACTTTCATGATGGAACCGGTGGCATGACACGAGACGTCTCAGATGGCGTGTGACAACAAAACCCAATGTAGGTTGAGATAGTAGTGGTAATGACATCAGAAGGGCTGAGGGTAGTGGGAGCCATTATGATGGCTAACGAGGAAGGCCAAGCTCGAAGACAACGTTGATCAGAAAAGAGGAGTTCCCCAAATACCAAAAAAACATTTATAAAATACAGTTTCAATGTTCTATTTATCCTATTATAATTAATCAATTTATTATATTAATATACTTAAGTAAATAAATAAATAAATAAAAGCAACTTCAATCCAAATGAAACCATAGGTTTTTGATCTATTTAAATGTAAAGTAAAATATGAAACTTCAAACGAAATAATGCCCGGTGAGCCATGTGCAGCAAGCATATATTTGCTACTATTTCAGACAAACTCAAAGGATTCCTGGCTGATATCAATGCCAAATTCAAAGCTTTCAATATCACGCCTACATTTCTCTTCTTCAGTCATTATTTTCTCCATCACATCCTCTATAGCTTTGTATTGGAGTGTCATAGCTACAAGCTCCAAATTAGTCATTTCCAAAGGCCACAAGCTCTAACCCAGAATCGGGTAAGGTTTCAAGTTTTACATCTTTTAATACAAGTTCAATGATGTTGATTATGAGTATTAATGGTGTATTTTGATTATGGTTTCAGCAAGTCCTTCACCGGAGCCATCATATTCTTGCTTTCCCAAGGTAAAAATCTCCATAATTTCTTATTCATATTTGTTTGAAGCTGGATTTGATATTCAATCCTTACCGTTGGATTATTTTTGTTTGGAAACGTTTGTCTCACGCGCCGCCTCTGCGAGCTACTGCGGTGGTAGTGCTCTTGAGCATTACCTCACCAGTTCTCGGTCGCCGCACTCTAGACGGTTCACTTACCGGCCTAGTTCCACCACCTCACCGTTCGACCATGTCAACACTTTACCCTCCGCTGTTGTGAAATGTCGGAGGATATGTACTCGGGATCGCAATGGTCTTTTTCGGGACGCTAGGGACAGTGTATTTTATCGTCGGGATCGTGCACTAAGAAGGCTGACCCACTGATAATTGGGGCCTAAAATGAGAATTTGATCAATATCTTTTTTTCTTATAAAATGATATAATAGAAAAATAAGTGATCTTGTTCATACACAAATATTATATTAGATGAGATTGAGTAAATGAGGCTCAAATGTATTTATAACACTCAAAATATAAAATGGACGATAAAGATTAATTTTTAACATGACATCTACGATGGATAAGATTTAATGTCTAAAATTCTATACTAAAATCTAAATATTTAGGAATTCACATTATCCATAAATGATATATATTTATGCCAAGTTTGGATGTGATAGGTTGAAGATAATTCTAGATGATTACACCAAATTAGCTAGCTTATACGTGGCGTCGTGTATGGCTAGTCATTGTCATCAATTTCTAGAAATTTGCACACTTAAAAATATTTGGAAAAAAAAACTAGATATGGGCTATAACTAGAAGCAATCAAATATACCTGAAAATAACAAAATCGGCAGATGCGATACTAATGGTGCAACGTAGTAGTCAAGTGAGAATTTTCAAGAATCAAAGGGTATTCAGTACCAACACCCACCGGTTAATCCGCAAAAACAAAATTGTACAAGCCCAACACCCCACCTTGGGATATATGCCCAAGTCCATTTATTGTGGCTTTCCAACGATTAAAGAAGCTTACTAACAAACTCATAATTATTAATCTTTTGATTTAGGACTAAAAAATCATAAACAAATAATCATTCATGTTCATGACCTCTGGTCTTTCCTCTCCTATGAGTATCTCTATATCAACGAATGAGAAGTGTCTCCATCACTAATGAGTGAATCATTTCCCTAGAATATGAACAATTCAACTATATGTGATAGGTTTATATAGCCAACTCTACTTATTGTCTTGTTTAATCATGAAATGAAACCTTCATATTACCTCTTTCTTATTGTAATAATTTGGGAAGAGTTTCTCTTTCTCTTAACATGTATTTTGATCAAGTTAGTCTTAATTTCTTACACAACCTTATAGTTTATGGTGTATATTGGTACCCTCAAGTTTTAATATTGTCAAACCCAATGAAACCCGTGCTTCTAGTTCATGAACTTCATGAATTATTCTCCGATAAATGATCACATTTTTTTACAAAACATTTTAGTACAAATCAAATACACTTTTATTCACTTATGACTGGAAAATTACACGGGCATGCTTTGTTTCGTTAAGGATGGGTTTTCACTGCTATATAAATATCCATAGAGTTGTTAGAATGTTCAACAATAAAGAAAATTTGTTTTATTTTGGATGAGAATTGTTTATCTGGAAAAAAATTAAATCGAGATCACAATTGGGCCCAACTAGTATTAAAATTCAATTTTAAAATTTAGAGTCCAGTATTTTTGTTTGATTATGTTTGAAATAAAATATAACTCATTATTACATCAATACCATCAAAAGTAATAGATCTTTAACTTTATGTGGTACTTTTTGATATGAGGCCTTAAGCGGTGGCTTAACTTGTTTAAAATTTGAGACGACCCGGGGCACTAGTGCCTCTGTAGTTAGCCCTTTTATTTTATCAGTTTTTTTCAAATTGATCTCGTTTGTTTGATGTTGTTGAACTTACTATCAATTTAAAAACTATTGACTTATGAAGATCGTGTTTGATATTCAATTTACATCTAGTTAACCTGTAATCTAACATTCCTAGAATTCTTATAACTCGGTAAGGCCGATGGAAGGTAAATGTTGATGGAGCTTTATTGGAGGATCGGGTTGCAGGGAAGATAGAGGGAAGGTTTTTGGACGTTCTCGGGGATTGTTGATTCCTAGACCGTTGAGGCGCTTTCTTTGAGGGTTGCACTTCAATGGGTTCGGGATAGTATTTAGTCTGATTGAGATGTTGAATCTGATTGTTTGTTTATTGTGATTGTTATTTTCGGTTCAGATAGGATTTTGTCTCCGATGGGAGGGATTATAGACGGCTTCTAATGGGCATGTCAGGTTTTCAGGTTGGGCATGTCCGTCGAGGGGCTAGCAAAGTAGCACATGAGTTGATGAGAAACTCTCGGTTGGGTTGATTTTGTTTGGGATGTTGAACATTTACCAGGACCATTACAAGGTCTTCTGTTAGCCGATGATACGTAATACAATTTCCAGTTATTCTCAAAAAATAAAAAAATCTTTGGCACCAAAACAATAAAAGAAAAAAAACAATAATTCATTTGATCATCATCTTTTATTTGAACAAGTGATCAGAATAAATAAAGAGAAGTGAATATGTTCTCTAATTACAAGCAAAAATAACGCTTTTTAAAAAAAACTATAGCTGAAAACACTTCTTTCCTTCCTCGACGAGCTCACGTCTTTTGGGTACTTGGGCATCGACGGATAATGCACCCTTGGCTATAGGTCCTCTCCTCTGTGGCCAAAGAGGAACTTGTATCAATCAGGATGGAGACTTTGTCAAATTTTCAAGAGAAGCAAATGCACGCTTGTAAATCTGTGCAATTTCCCCTTTATGTATGACAACATTACTTTTTCATGTTACTTGGCTTCTTCCTCTTTTCGTAACCATACCATACGTATTGAATCTGATATCTCTGATATGTATCAAAAAATATTTTTTAGAAGCGGCTTTAGAGAAGCAGAATGTATGAAAAGAAAAAAAAAACAAAGATGGATCTTGAATAAAAAGGAAACAAAGAGATAAGCCGAAATGACTGAAGTGACAAAACCATCGAAACGACGTCGTTTTGAGAAAGCACCACTCTTACGTGACGAGTCGAAACAACGTCGTTTTCGGGAAAGCTAGATGTTAGAAGTACAGTAGCACCTCTCTTGCGTGTCTGGAGCTGGGTGTGTTGCTCATAGAGGGGACCGTTATTTTAGGGTTTATACTTGTAGTGTAGAGGAGAAAGGAGGACTCATCTCATCGTTCTACAACAATGGCTTGTTACTCCTGCCACCACCAGGAAGTCCTCTCTTGCCTCTCGATCGTCGTGTTCCTTCTTCTCCTCTCTCGCCATCGTTATTGTTGACGATGAAGCCGTCATGAGCGCCCTCTTGCCCGACATCTTGTCCCCTCCCTCCGATTGGTCCGAGAACACCATGTATTGTCAATGGACGGGGGTTGGGTGTGACGCCTCCAAACACGTCATATCCATCGACATCGAGTCAGAGGCGGATTTATAGGGGTATAGGGTATGCCATGGCACACTCTTGTCCAAAAATTTACGTAAAGTCATAGAGTTTTCAGTTATCTTCGATTTAATATCTTATGAGCCTAAATCGGAGTTCATATGAAAAAGTTATGGTCATTTTAAGACATGTCTTGCACGTAATTTGCATGCAAGTGTAGTTTCCCTTTGTTTTTCTACCACATTTAGCAATGGTATATGGCACACCCTAAGTTATATTCCTGCATTCGCCCCTACCTCGAGTACAAGTTCCTCAAGGGACTCTCTCGCCGAACTTCAACCAACTTTCTCAGCTACAACTCCAATTTCTCAGCTACAACTCCTTCTCCAGCCCATTTTCCTCCTTCGCCGGTCTGGCATACCTGAAGAAAGCCTACCTTGACGTAAACGCCTTCATTTTGGCTCCGTCAGGGTTTCTCGAGGGCGTAGCCTAGAATCTCTCGGCTTGAGTGATAGCTGGAACATGTTTCCCTGGTGTCTTCTCATGGAGCTTGGTGATTTTCGGAGCCTCCTTAGTCTATATGCGGCCAATGCCAACCTCACGGGCTATCTGCAAGACGTTTTTGGTTACTTCCCCAAGCTACAGGTGATCGATGTCTCCTATAATCACCTTAGTGGTCCCATACCTCACACCCTTGCTACCCTCCCTGATCTTAGAGGATCGGACCCATACATGAATATAGCTTCCTCTATTTTGGCTAAATAGCTATCAAACAGATTACATAGTTCGACACTCTCGATCGGTACAATGAACATTAACATCGGCCACATAAGTGACCGATGAGGTGAGATTATAATATTATTGGGCTAAGGAAAGTCCAATAGGCCTACATGAGTAATTGGTATCATATAATGGGCCCGATAAAGTATGCGGCCCATGAACCTACATGAATAATGGAGCAGAACTAAAAGGAAGAGAGGAGAGCAGGTAATTCTCTAAAGTTCAGTACAAAAAAATAAACTGAAAATAAATAAATTTGATGATAATTAATTAATAAATAAAAGTAGAAAAAAGCGCGCCAACGAACACACATTCTCTTCCGCCGATCCCCAAAACGCAGAGCTTCTCCTCCGAAGCATGGCTTCACAAACCCAGCAAAATCACAGTGAAGACTGTAAGATAGAGAGTGTCTCCGACCTTAGATTCATACAAATCTTCAATTTCAAATCCAATTTCTGATTTCTTCAACGCAATCGATCTGAATCTGAATTCGATATTGATTTCTGGGTTTCTGATTATCCATGTCAATCGATCAAGTCGTCTGAATCACTGCTGGTTTTGGTGTTCTGAGTCATGAATCTGAGAAAAACAAATCAGGAAATGGCGTATACGGGGCAGATGATCCTGGTTACAGGCAGAGCCGAGTTCATCGACACCCACACGGTGGTTCAGCTCCTGAAAGAGGGATTTAGGGTTTTGATCATCGACAATCTCGATAATTGCACCGAAGAATCCATTAAAGGGGTTCGCAGAATGGTCGGCCCCGAACTTTCTAAGAAACTCCAGTTCACCCAGGTTCGATTTTTCGCGATGTTGTGTTTGGTTTTCTCGATGTTGTGTTTGATTTTGGAAATCTCGGGCCTTACCGTAAAAATCTGCTCAAAATAATGTATAAGCATCGCTTGCATCTCTGTGTCCTAAGTCACCTCATCACCTATGTTAGTTTCTAAATACCTGGTACCATTGCGGTGCTGTCTATCTATGGCTGCCGCATGAAAGAATTTCGGATTACGGTCCCCATCTATAAGTCAATGTTGCTTGGCCCGCTGTTCCCAGAAGGCTTCTTTCCTAGATAAGCATGTTTGTACTACTTTTGTATCACCATTCTATACCGAATATCTACACGGTCCCTTCTATCACTTAACTCATCGAGAGTGCGCTTGCATCTGCTGATCGTACTGATTGTCTCTCGATACAATGTCTGACCCCACACATCCAACGACCGGCCAATATCTCGATGTCATATTTTATGTGTCATCCTCCAAGATTACCTCATTCATGTGAGATAATGTGGCTACACTTAGGTTCTTCAGTCCACCCGTTTTCAAACCTAAATTGCCTCTCTGAGGGGTCTGACCAATCATCCTCCAGCTTGAGAAAAATAGGCATATGGCCTAATGTCGTACAACTCACATTTTGGAGGGTGACTTAGTGGAAACGTATTCTTCCTACCAAAGACATCATGTCCTTATCGATCCGAACCTCTAGTCGAGTTCTTGGGATTGTTCCCCTTGTTCATGTAAACTGGTAACCTTCCATTAGCATATCCTATACCCCTATATCGGTGAGAGTGTGGCGGGATGCATGAATGAGGGCTACAAGGTATTGTCATCCCTCTCGTTTCTTCGTAGGATGCATTATCCCATTAAAATCTGTAATAACCACTTCTGGTCAACGTCAGTCAAACCTGCGAAAAACAGGAAAATTTAAAAAAATTGAGACAAACACTTAATTTAACCTAATTTGACCCCGAGGGTCATATCGGACTTAAGTTGACCCCGTTATCGACTAAAATGAGTTCCAGGGGACTCAAGGCAACTTTCTGATCAATTTGGGAAATGTTGACTTTTCGCTGGAAAAGTCAACCGAGCGACGTTTTGGTCCATTCGAGGACCGTTTGGGATCCAAAAAGCTTGGCCGTCGTCGCAGCGGTCTTAGTTGAGCCGTTTCCTTGTGGCCCTCCAAGTTTCATAATTTCTTGGAAAAAGTGCCCGTTCGGGGCCCAAAACGTCTGATTTTCGCGAAACTGATTGGAAAATATCAAGTAGATATTTTCCAAAAGGTGTGGGACGCACCTTCACAGTTGTCCTAATTGTGGTGGTGTTAGTTTTGGGGGGAAAGTGTGTGGTGAGCAAGGGTGGCCGGCCACATGGGTTTAAAGAGGAAAAAAAAGAGAAATAAATGAGTTAGTTGATTTAATTAGAAAGAAGAAGAGAGTTAGAGAGAGAAGGATAAGGAGAAGAAGAGAGAAGTTGAGAAGCTAGGGTTTGGAGGATTATCAAGCCCTTGGATCGATTCAAAGCAAGAAGGAAACGTCTTCCCCTCGTCTTCCTCTACGGTTTGAACTAAACCGATCGTCGTCTCGTTTATTTTCAAAAGCTAGGGTTTCGTTAATATGATTGGGTTAGGGTTGTATTGAGGTTGGGGAGGTGTTGGAGACATTTTTGAGGTGTTTGGAGGTGTAATGGCACGTTTTCCGGTGACCGGAGGCTCGGGAGGAGCTCCGGCCACCGTGGGTGGTGGCCGGCCGGCCATGGGGTGGCTGGCCGGAGCTGGTACCAGCCACCACATGGTGGCCGAGCCCCCCCTTGAACCCTAGGGCTCGGCCAAGTATTTTGGGTGGGGCCCACGTGCTCGGTTGCTCGGGTTTTAATGTTCGGGTGGTTTAAAACGTTCCCCGGACCATTTTTCCTTAACCGAATCGAAAATTGGAATTAAATTGGAAAAGTTGTAATTAACGGGTTTTAGAAACTTTAAACGTTAATTAATTGACTTAGAAGTCGGAATTCAATTCCGTCAAGTGCGTTGGGTTCCTTGAATTATTCTAAGACCGTAGAAACGAAAACGGGGGCTTTTGGAGCCCCGGAAGGCAATTTACAAAACCCGGGCAGATTCGCCATGTCGGGCGAATCGGGCCTTTACGGGTCCTTTATCGACAATGTCGACTGACTACAGCTCCCGAGATCATGAGATCATATTTGGGATCATACTCGACTGACTATATTTGGGATCATACTCGACTAACTACAGCTCCAGTGTTAGTGGTGCCCGAGCGAGGGATCGGTTATGATGTTTACTGTGATGCGTCCGGAGAGGGACTAACTAGAGGAGAGCAATACAACTCTTTTTCCCCACCGCCGCCAATCCCGTACCCCCGTAAAATCCAAGGTTTCGTCGGAGTAATGCTAAATGTGATCGAGAGTGACATGATTATGAGTGGTAGGTCTCAATAAGGAATACCACTTCTAGTTTCAGCCTGATGAGTGGAGATGACTATGCATCAAAACCCTATTTTTACGTCCATCAGGCCATGGTCATTAAGTATTATATGTGACTGTTAAGTACCGGTTGATCCCATAGGAAGTAGAGGAATCACTAGTATTTTGCTAAAACCTGAGGACATGGGCTGTCATTTCCACATCCCCGAAAGGGAAAATAAAGGACACAAAAAGAAAAGTGTTGTTTTAAAGTCTAGGCATAGAGTAAAATATGTCTACGCTACCACCTAAGACACATAACATTTGATTCACACAAGGAGTCGGTCACGGGTACAAGTAAACATAATTTCCAATTAACGCATGGTTTGGTTAACGAAGGTGAAATCTAGCAATGCTCTACTTATGGTCTTAGAACACTTAAGTTCCTATGTATGCGGTATCATGAAATCAACCACATACTAGTCACGGGGAGAGGGCACAAGACGATTACCCGAATCGATATGCGAACCACCAATCATCGAAAAGAAATAAAATATGGTGTAGTTCTATGATATTGAGCAAAGTTCGATCAATCCTCGAACGAGAGATAACAACAACGAATGCATGTCATTGTCGCTACCAACTACCACAAGTAGAGATAGCTACACCACTCGGCGAATCGACTAAACTACGCCTAGTTCACTTCTTAATTCCCGAATGCCATCAATAACGATGAACACCAAAAATCAAGTAGAACTAAATAGAGTATTGAATCACGATACTCTGGTACTACACAAGCATGAGTGGACTCCAAAAAAATTGTCGAATCTACTTAGCTACGCATAGTTCAATCAACCTGACGACCGAATAAATCAATTATCAAGGAGAACTAAATAAATAAAGCAACGAATCATCAAGCTCTGGTAATACACAAGCATAAGTGAACTCTTAATCAATAAACGAATCTACTTAGCTACGCCTAGTTCACTTCTTGAAAACCGAACAACACCGAACAAGATGAGTTCGGTAATCAAGTAGAACTACATAGAGTAACGAAGCACGAAACTCTGGTAATACACAAGCATAAGGAAATTCTATAAACGTGAAATCTTGTCTCATACTAGATCGAATGATGGATCGCTCTAAACATCGATCTACAAGCGCACACAACAATCATAAGAAAATCCTTAAATCGTTCAACCGGCTTGAAACATACAAGATAATCGAGAAAACACAACCTAGCATAATCTTATCTCGTCAATAGAAAATCAAGACATAAACATGTCGAAAATCCTAGATAAGTTTACTAAATGGCTTAAGTTTGCATTTTTACGAACTCTAGCCTAGAACTTGATATACACATGAGACACGAAAAAAGCTAGCACATGAAATCGGGTTCAAAAACATGAAAAATCAAACACAAAGCACGAACATCTTGCATAAACATCGAGTAGCTTAAATATATTTGAATGCCCATACAAGCAACTGGATGCTAATTAAGCCAAAAAACCACAAATCATGCCAAAAACATCACCAATCTCAAATTAACCATACACTCATGCATCACTTTGAAGAAAATGAACATTTACACAACACTCATGACCAAAGATTGAAATCCAAGGTCATGGATTCTAAATTCTACTCAAGCATACCAAAAAAAATCGAGCTTTACAATAAAATATAGAAGAGTAGAGATTATAATCGGGATTGGGTTGAGAAACCCAATCGAAAACTCCTATAGCTTGCAAACCCACCATCTCCAAGTCTCCAAAGCTTCTACACATGAAAATGGAGAAGTTGGAGATGGTGGGAGGCTCATGGATGCTTGAAACCTCCTTGGATCATCTTAGTTGTAACCTTTGGTGGTAGAAAATGCTCCCAAGATGAAGAACAAGAGAGAGAAGAGGAAAAAATATATATAAGACTTGAAATTTAATTCTAAGCTGAAAAACAATCTGGTCTAGTACACCTTATATAAAGAGAGAACAAAAAAGTAATATATTTGTTCTTGTCCTATACACATAGACGTTGTTGGAGTGAAAAATCCAATATGATCCTCTTCACGCGAGCTGGAAGGCAAGGAGGGTGCGTGAGTTACACATGATAATCGGGTGCGGCCGGTTGTATGGGATCACCGTGTAACAGGCCTTGGTAGTTGTTGGATCAGTGGTCAACGAGAAAGTTAACGAATCTACTGGTGCAGGAATGCATGCGCACGGAGGATCTTGTGGCATGCGCCACACTGCAACTCGCATTGGGTACATTGATTCCCAATTTTACTTTAAACTTCCATCTCCCATTCTCGCTTCGTTTCACCTCCGATCCACATCGTTATTGCGCCAATAGTTTTTTTTTCGCGGCCTACAAAACAAGAACAATCATGAATAATTTTATGAACAATTGAAAACTATCGACCAAGAGCGAGGATATACGCGGTTATTACTAAGCGCTAAAAATATAAAAAAGAGGCACAAATAAGGTAAAAATGTAAGGGAAATGGTCTAATTAGGTAGGACACATTTACGCTCATCAAAACCGAAGGATCAAACCCTTGAGTTGCTAGCTATTTGGATCGGCCCTAGACCTCGACAGTTCCATGTCATGAACGATGCCATATTACAAGATGAAAGTAGAAAAACGGACGCAAATAATACCCAAGGAAAAAACGCAGAAAACGCAAATGAATACAAAGATGTACCCGTAAGATGGAGATGAGGGTGAAAATGATGTACCCAAAGCCCTGGGAGGATGGGAAATTGGTTGAGCGCCTTTACAAGTTGTAGGGGTAGCAAAACAATGCAAGGACGGACAAAAATTAGACAACGTACCGACAGGATGACCCAACAAATGAAGGTAGCAAATAGTGTAGGAAAATCCCTACTCGCATCTCGCAAAGCTGCCTCCCAAACTCATTTGAGCTCAGGATAGGTAAAACGACTAAAAAAATCTCTAAAACGGTTGATCAATTTATAGTCTGGAGTGTAATCATCGTATTGAATCAATTTAACCATTAAACGAATTAGAATTCAATTCCTAAAAATTCAAAGAATATCAATTCTCAACCTTATAGTTTAGTCTCTCTCTTTTAGGGTTTTCGCCGCCTCCCTTTTCCACCCCTATCATCTTCCTCCACCTCCTTTGTCGGTCGTCTCCACCTCCATCAATCCAGTAGCTACCACGGTTTCATTCTCAAGAGTGTTTTTCTCCTCCTTTCGAACCTTAGGGGTTTTCTCGAACCTTATGGTTTTTCTAGTTTTCTGCTTGGAATCCGATCGATGATCATTGGCCCTCGTCTGATTCGTTCCCTAATCAGGTATGAGGTACTATTTCCATATCTCTGTCCTCTAGTTTGTTATGCACATGTGTTTTGAGGTTTCGATGGTCATGTTCACGGTATGGACCTACCGAGATGCTGAGTCGAACACAAACCGGCGGCAGCTAAAGATTTATCAACCGAACACGCACATGATCCGATTGAAGAAGGTCTTGGAGCAACCCTATCGGTGGGTTTGGGATCCGGGGGTGGGACGATAAGACGAGACCTGGGGCGGCTGGTGTTGGGACGTCACGGAGCACTCTACTTTTACCTGCTTTACTATTATTCATGTTTTAGTTTTGGATGTACTTTTCATTTCGGTGGCTGGACTTTTTATTTCCTGTATTGTTCTTTTGAAATGTTGGTAAGGGGATCTCTTGAGTTAGTGTCTACGAACCAAAGTAGACTATTTCTACGGGTCCATGAGAACTGATATGGCTACGGGCAGGTCGGACAATATTCTGAAACCCAAAGCTTTTACGCCTTACCTTATATGGTTTATTTTTTGCAGTAATACATATCCTCACTTTACTTTTTTTTAGTGAAAGGTACAATATTATAACTTCTTAAAATCGATTACATTGATGTGCATCGAGGAACATGCTCCTCGACCACAGAAGGTCAGTATGAATGAACAATGGTTCATTGAGCCTTTTTAATACCATAACCGTTACAGACGGTATTTTGATTCCCCACAAGCAAAGTCATAATACGAAGGGGGGGGGGGGGGGGTACCGGAACTCTAGGAGCTCAACAGTGGTGATGGTGGGAGGCAAAGCATCGTCTAGAGACCCCTCCCAGGGCCAGTCCCTAGAGCGTTGGATTCTTGTCGTCATTGGCCCTGCAAAAACGAAGTCAGAAAAAATAATAAAGACCCACTCGATTAGCCAGATCCATAATCGAGAGAGGGGTCGAGGAAGGAGCAGTAGTGGAGGCCAGAGAGGAGGCGGTTTCAGAGACAACGGTGATGGCGGCGGAGGCCAGGGAGAAGGACGCGCTGGTGGCTTCAGTGGCGACGAGGGGTGATCATGAGAGATATCCCGATACCTCTGAGACCCTGGTGAAGACGCAACCCTAGGAAACGCGCCGCCCGAAACAGGAACCAGAGCAAGGTCGTGGTAAGCCCGGGGACTCGGCAATCTAGGGTTCGTAGGGAGAGGAACAAGGTCGTTGCTTGGGGTGGAAGTAACCCAGTGCCGCCACAGCAGACAAAGCAGAGGAATATGGAGAACGCCATGGCAGCGGAGGGGGGAGACCGAACCGACGCCTGGAGAGGTGGAGGCTGCACCGGGGTGAGGCACGACGGAGAGGGACTGCAACTCTATATCGTATCGTAGAAAGGTGCCGGAACCGAGACTGGAGGCACAATAGAGAACTCTACAACGTTAGGTTGCGGTGCAGTCACCGGTGCACGAGATCTGGCTAGAGCTTATAGAACAGGAGCAATGAATACTCGAACTTCCGGTAGCGCCCTAGAGCTCGACGACGGCGTTATAGAAGAAGGCTAGATTGATTGACATGCTCTTTATTGTAAATTGAGGGTATACTCGTGTCCCCGCTTTTAGGAATGGCAACGGGGTGGGTTTGGGGCGGGTTTAGTAATACCCGAACCCGACCCGAACATCTAACCCTTAAACCCGTCCCCGCCCCGTACCCGGTGTTGACTCGACATCGCCCCGCCCCGACGGTGACCCGCTCGGGTCGGGGATTCCCCGACCCGCCCCGTATATTTCTACCACAAAGCAAAAATAAAAATAGAATAAAAATTTTAAACTATAATAAATATTAAGTACATTTAAAATGGACTTAATTTATTTACACTCAAATGTATAAATAAGATTTGTGAAACGAGTTTTGTTCTGTTGTAGATAAGAAACTTCATTATATAGGGAAGTTAATTTGCCATATTTTGAAATTTGGGCGATGTGGTACCTTCAGTTTTTTATTTTAAATGTACCGACAAACTCATATATTAATAGATAAAGAGAAACAAAGTCATAAAACATGCAACTCGTGAGACTCGCGGAGTGTTAGATGTCAGCTTCCACCACTAGACCACTTGTCATTATATGATAAATGTTTTTTTTTTGATAAACGAGGGGAATAATTCATTATACTTTAAGGAGTAGTACAATGAAAAGCAGGGAAGCAAAAACCAATATGGTTGCTCCTGCTAAAAACCAAAACAAGTAAAAAAGTACACAGATATTGTCTACAAAGAACATAAACAAAAGCTTGCAAGACAAAAACTAACAAGAAAATCAAAACCTGCAAGGCTCAAACAAAACAATCTGACGGATCATTTTGCCAAGCAACGAAGGATGTGTAAGGCTTGAGCAACCCCCCCGTCCAAAACAAAGAGAAACTATGAGTCTGCAACCTCAAGAAAGAAGCTTCCAGCGGCTCCTCCACTGAATTGAAGACCAAACCATTTCTCCTTAGCCACATAATCCAAAAAGTGACATATACCATCCTTAACCAGACCAAAGTCCGACTCCTCTTCCACAACCCAATCCAGCCCATAAACGTAGAAGAGATAAAGCAATCATGAATGCACATGATTCCCCACCAACGATACACTGAAGACCATAACTTCCATGCAAAAGGACAACGCAGAAAGATATGATCTGCATCTTCAAAGACAAGCTTACAGGATTTGCATAACATACCAGCGAGAGAGATTCTACAGCCTCTGCTTTCCAGGAACACTATAGAAGAGATAGCGTTATTTAGGATCAACCACATCAGCATAGCGTATTTCGGAGGCCATTTCTTAATCCATAAGAAACCAGACCAAGGCGGAGGAGTAGAGTGAGCGTCTTCCAAGAGGCCATAGACGGTCTTGGTACTAAAGTGCGAAGCCTTTGACCAGACTAAGACGTCTTCATAGTCAGCTCGAAATAGAAATGTCCCCAAAGAAGAGAGTAAGCGCTGCATTTCCCGCTCTTCCCAAACAAATCAGTCTCTGCGAAATATCAAAGACCACACACCGCCCGAGCAAAACTCACTAATCCTGCGATGTTTCGAGACCGAGAGGGAGTATAGAGGAGGATACTGAACGGACAAAGGCGAACTCCCAAGCCAAATGTCTTCCCAGAACCGAACCCGACTCCCTCGTCCAACTTTCCAATGCAGATTCTGAGGGCCAAAAATCTGAGAGAACTCATCACTGGAGGCCAAAGATACAATGTGGGTGAAAATAGATGTAGAATTGGGTTTGTCAATTGCAGTCTAAATCCCATGAGTCTAAATCCCACCCATAATTTTCACAGACAAATCTCTTCCAGAAAGAGTCATCTTCAGTAGCAAACCGCCAAAACCACTTTGCTAGGAGGCTATCATTCACCTGTTCAAGTCTCCTAATGCCCAAACCGCCCTGCATACGAGGTCTGCAAACCTTCCCCCAAGCTACTCTGTTCAAAACCTTTCATGCTACACTACCTGACCAAAGAAATCTTCTTTGCCAAGCCTCCAGTTCTAGGACAACACCTTTAGGAGCTTTGAAAAGAGTCATATAAAACACAGGTAAAGATGCCAAAGTGGAATTTATAAGAGTAAGACGACCTGCAGAGTTGAGCATTTTTGTTTTCCATATCGCTAGGGACTTTTTAAAGCTCCTAACAATCGGCTCCTAAGTCTTGACCCTCCTAGGGTCAGCCCCCAGTTGAAAGCCCAAGTAACGAATGGGGAGATCCACCACCTCACACTGAAATATTTCCTGCACAAGACTCTCTGAAATAGAGAAACCATTAAACAAGACAGCTTTGGACTTCGAGTAATTAATGTTAAGGCCGGACACCAACTGATACATATCTAAAGTTGTCTTTAGGTTTCTTAGATGGTCTTCAGTACCAGAGACAAAAAGCAGAGTATCATCTGCAAATTGAAGGTGTGAGACCAAAAAATTGCCCCTACCAATTCTCACACCTCCAAAATCCCCCTCAGAAATGCCCTTGGATAAAACTTGATGCAGACCTTCCGCTGCAAGAAGAAAAAGAAACGGGGAAAGGGGGCACCCTTGTCGAAGACCTTTCGAGATATGAAAATCCGGACCTGGAGAGCCATTAATAAGTACAGATAGTGATGCTTTAAAACACGAAGCCATCCAACCTCTCCAACGATCACCAAACCCCATATAGACCAAAACATCCTCCAGGTAGTCCCACCTTAGATTATCATATGCCTTTTCAAAATCTGACTGCAGGAGAATAACTTCAGACTTGTTATGCTTTATCAACTGGATCGTTTCAGAAGCTATCAACACACCATCGACCAATTGTTGGCCTGCTACAAACCCGCTTTGAACGTCACTTATCAAATCAGGGAGAACATGTTTTAATATATTCGCCAACACCTTAGCCAGAATCTTATATGGGGCTGAGATAAGACTAATTGGTCTCAACTCTGTCATCGTTTCCGGATTCTGGACCTTGGGTATTAAGGTTAAAAAGGTGGCGTTCAACCCTTTACCAATGACACCCGAATCATAGAAAGTCTGTATAAATTCAGTAACAGCGGCACCTACTATCTCCCAACAATCTTGAAAAAAATTCAGCGTAAACCCATCCGGTCCCAGGGCTTTTCGCTTCCACTGTCCATAACAGCTTGCCGGATCTCTTCAGCCGAGAAAACCACCTCCAAATTCGACCTTTGAGCATCTGATAAGCAAGAAAAAGACAAAGGGTGCAGACTTAACAGAGAGGAGCATGAACCTGTGAATCTCCACTGAAAATGATCGGTTGCGTGAGCTTTAATTCCCACCGGGTTGTTGGGTCTCGAGGTAGGGTTGGAGATGAACCAACTCGCAGCGGAAAATCAATAAAAACCAAGAGACGATTAAAACCATGAAACAACTAACAAAGAATGGATTCACAAGAGAAAAAATCAGCACTATCTCTTACCAAAACAAGAACACCGGTTAACGAATGATTGGCTTGAGTCTCCAAGATGCCTACGTATCCACATGGGAATCAAAGCCACGTAGTTCTTCTCTTTGAGGACTCAAGAACACAAAAATGGAGGTGGAAACTAGCCAAACCCGAAATGGCCATGGAAGAGGGAGAGAAAATGTGTTTCCTATTCTTGTCTTGTGTTTGTTATGTTGAAAAAAGATGACTTAAACATAACAAAACTCATACTTGTCCAACTAAAGGCATGGGACAAGTATGGTGTCAAGTAAGGTGTAAATAGGACAAAGTATGACAAGACAAGATTGGGTTAGGTGGTGAATCACCAACACCTTAATTCTTGTCTTGCTTACTTAGTACTAATTAATCAAGACTTGATTAATTAGTTCCATGGGCCTTGGTTGCATGGGCCTTTCATGGGCCTCTTGGAACATGGCCTGTGGCCATTTCCAACGAGATCCCGTGATTCGCTCATCGCCTCCATGCCTTCCATACCGGAAATGTCCAACATTATCCGACGCGATCAATCCCAAGACTCCAAGCCTTGTCTCGATCTGTAAAGTCATATTCACTTACGGGCACATGACCCAAAACCCAGTTTTGGTCATGTCCCGAGACAACTCCCCTTTGGCCATTCTCCATAAATGTGTCAATGAGTTTCATCCTTCGGTGTGACCCTTAGGTTTATGCATGTCAATAGATCAACGTAAAATCCCATTTTACTTGATCCTATTTAAGTGGCAACTAACGAGACTTTAGTATTGCCTGACACTACATAACGAATCGACCCTGTCGATTCTAACATTTCCGTCGTCCCTGTCATTATCCTTTTATCTCCGATATCCTGATTGAGATAAGGCATAGAGCCGTCATCCTTATTATTCTCAATCATCGTTCCTTGATATGTGAGATGACTGAAGATATGATACCCAGTATCATGTGCATGGCCATGCTATTCTTTCATTCACTCTCGATCAAGCGGCCGAGAACCGATATCTTTCCCATACCTCAGTATGAAGGATAAATCCCTTAGCTGCCTTTCGTGTCACTCATGTAGCCCGTCCCCAAGCCAATCCTGGCCGTTATGGAAGCCCTGTTACGGACAACGTTAGGCTCAGGTCAAACTCAGTTGTTGACTACATAGCAATCACAAAGACTCCTTGGTCTAAGGATACATGACAAGCTACAACACTGAATATGTTCATGACTTAATCTATGGCACACATTCAGGGCGGGTCGTCCAATATCATGTCCCACATGATATCTATGATCAGACTCCGGAATCTCATTCCAATGACTAATAGAACGTAAGCCATAAAGAACCATCTTTCATACTAGTCGCTTCTAGTGAAGCTTTGTTGACTAGGGACCCATCGAGTGTGATCTATCTCGATCTATGGTTCTATTCGCATGGTGGGCATAGATCAGAGCACACATCGATATATTACTCCAACACATACGTAATATAAAGCCGCTTTAATTTTATTGCTAACGATGATATATACATTTGTACATTTAGGATTGAACTACGGGCACTAAGACTAACACGGGTCTGTAAGGTATTGAGCACCATCCCGAATGACTGAAATACGGTTAACCGAGCCCTGCAAGTTTGTTACCCGATGGAAATACTTGGAGCATAAGTCTCCTCCATCAAACCATCGTTTGCGTGACTTTTGACACCAGATTCGAGCCATCACTTTATGTTTATGAATCAGTTCCACCTTCAACAAGGAACGCCAGATACTTTCAGAATCTGTCAAGTCCCTGTCATCCAAAAGTTTATCTAACACCTCAATTTCTTTCGAAATAGAATCTATTTGGGTGTCTATTTTCCCAAAAACATCCCGGTTCCACACTTTTAAGTCTTCCCGTAGACACTTCAGTTTAAACCATAAGCGTTAACTTGGCAAACCTGAACAAGTATAAGATTCCCAAGAGTCTTTAATCATCGACTTAAAATCGTTGTGGTCAAGCCAAACGTTGAGAAAACGGAAAGGTTTAGGCCCCCAATTAGTTGAGCAAGTTTCCAGTATCACAGGTCGATGATCAGATAAGCCACGCTCCAGACACTTCTGCGAGATACCCTCAAATTCTACTAAAAATTCAGGAGAGACCACAAACCGATCCAACCTTGTTGCCTTGGAACCGGGTCCGTACCAGGTGTATTTGCAGCCCTCTAGCCTCAAATCAGTCAAACCAAGTGACATGATAAAATTCAAGAAATTTGAACTATCAGATTCCGAAAAAGTACTGTTGCGCTTTTCCTCCTCAGTTAACACTGAATTGAAATCTCCTCCAATGCATATAATTTCATAAAATCTGTGACTAAAGGAGCATAACTCTTCCCAAAGAAGTAAACGATCAGCTTCAAGAGACGGGGCATAGACGTTAATACAAACAATGGGGGTAGAAGAACCTGTCCAAAAACCGAACCAGAGAATTGCATTTTTCAAGGGCTTAGCTTCTACACAACGAAACACATCTGTTTTCCAAATAGAGAGTAGACCACCCGAGGCACCATCAGATGGAGAGAATGAGTGTTCCCACTTTCCATAAAAACCACAGCTCCGCAGATAAGAAGGTGAAAAAGAGCCAACCTTAGTCTCTTGGAGAAACACAAAATCCGGATGGGACCTTCTGATGGTGCTATTTATACTCCGTCGTTTTTGAACGGAGTTCGTTCCTCTCACATTCCATGAGAGGAACTTCATTCAATCAGTTTTGGAGTAGGGACGGAGGATAAGACTCTATGGAGTCTAAATCCTCATCCTCACAGACATCTTCATAGTCGTCGTCTTCATCTCCCTCCAAATCGAGATGATCAAAAAATTCCTGGTCCAAATTGTCGAACTGGTCTATGGCAAAATCAGTAGACTTTAAGGCTTTTAAGCCAACCTTCTTCACATAATCCCAATTCCGTTGCCTAACTTCAGCTGAGCTGCGAGGAAGACTCATCTGGGATGAAACTGTTACAGAATAAGAGACAGGAGCCTTTGAAATCAGCCGACTGTGCTTCAGAGCGTTCGAAGGGGAGATCCCTTGCGCTGCACGCAAGTGAGAATTAACCGGGTTCTATGTTCCTAGATCGTTCCTGGAGACGGGACTCGTAGGCAAGGAGGAGTCCTTAACTGAATCGATATGAATAGGAGCCAAATTGCCTTTCGAAATTTGAACCTGTGAAAAGGAGTTATCCAAAACCCTATTTTCTTGGTCTACACAAACCTGATCAGAAGAGGAGTCTGGAACATTAACAAACGGATGACAAGTTTCCAGTACGTCCAAGACCGACACTCCGGTGATAATCAGAGGAAATGTAGACTTCCTCAAAAGGAAATTCATATTCAAAGAAGTGATCTTGGAGTTGATGTGCACCAACAAAAAACAGGAATCAAAACTGGCCGAAGACGGACTCGTGTCGCAGATAAGATGCAGTAGCGTTCCCAAGGAGTTCCCAATTGCCTTAACTGAATCACAAGTTCTGCCTTGAAAGGGTAATCCTTCCACCTTAACCCACTGGAAAAATCCACCCACAGTTACAAGTATACCGGAATTATTTAGAAGCTCGAACCAAGGCCTCAAACGCAACCAATTTTCCGATTCGAGAGAATCCCTAACAGTAGGATTTAATACTGTGAGTAAGAAAATTCGATTACCGAAAGATCGTAAGACGATATCGTCCATACCTTGCGAACTCAGAACTGCATTGTATTGGGAAATCGACCAATTTGCATGTGCCAGAACAAGAACACCCGCCATAGCCATTTCTCGAGATCCTTCCTCTGAAGTGCCCTGGACAGATAATACCAGAGCAGCTGTAGTTCCCATGACTACTGAACCTTGCCGAGAATTCCTTTTCAAACGAGGCAATTTAGGAGCAGGAGCCTTTGCATAATCAACCAAAAGCTTGAAACCATCTTGCAAAGTGCCATGAAAGGCTTCAATAGCCGCTGCAGCCATACTTGATTTCATCTTTACGAAATCGAAGAATTTACCCGTTCGGTTTGATCTCTTGCAAACAAAACAATGATCAACGCCGTCCGAACCCAACAAATTTCGTAGCCAAACATCGTCCCTTCCCGGAGGAATGTTGCAAACGAAAAGTTTCCTCCCACCAATCCCAATTGAATCAAAAGTCTTCTCCGGAGAAGTGAGAGGCGTACCACTTTCAGAGACAGGTATCGCCGGAGCTTCCAACCTTTGAACAAGTGCCGAGACCCTACCTTACATGGGCCACCGCTCGGGACCAAATCGAGAAGGACGATCCACAGGCTGAGAAGAGGAACTGCCCGCAGGAGTAACGATCAGAGATTGAAGCCGACCTTGTGAACTATTCCTTTGTGTTGCAGACGGTACAACCATGAGAGCCTTGCCCTTTCGACTATCTCTCTTCATTCGTTTCTTCTGAGCTGATCTGGGAATCCAGAGAAGGGTGTCTTTCAGCAGTATAGAGCACCAGCGGACCAAGGCAGAAGAGATCGAAACCGGAGAGACAGGCCGATGCTAGCACCGACGACGAACCAGGGCAGAACGCGAAGACCTAATTCAGAAAATATCACATCATTAAATGATAAATGGTATAATTGAATCTATAGTACTAATATCGGGGCGGGTTCGGGGCGAGAAGTGCCAAACCCGTCCCCGCCCCGACCCCGGTCAAATACCCGTTGACCGGGTTTTGCCCCGCCCCGAACCAATAAATACCCGCCCCGAACCCGCCCCGATCGGGTCGGAAACATCGGGTACCCGTCGGGTTCGGGTTTTTTTGCCATCCCTACCCACTTTACTCTTCTAAAAAACCATTAAACGGATTTACATAATAAATATACTGATATGTGAACAAATATTCCCTAATTAAGCGGGAGTTTACGTATCATTATGAAAGCAACATGTCCAAGGAAAAAGCAAGGCAATGTTTCAACTTTAGTTTGGTTTTCAAATGTTGTGTCCCTCATGGTCGGCCCTTTTTATACGTGTACATAAACCTTAGCTTTCACTTTCCTTTCCAATTCTTCTGAGACTCCTCATTCTGTCACTCATCAAAACACTGCACGTGCTTGTGCCTACAATCGTAGCAACAAATACACACCTTAATAAGAGATTTATACAAAACCCAACATATACACTCCAAAGTATGATTTAACATTTTTTTTTAAATCCTGGAGGCTTTGTAAGGTAAAGCAAAGGGCAAGGTGATTCGGTGGGTCAAAAAGGGAAGCAAGCAGCTAAGGCCTAAGGCCGTAGTCTTCATTAGCTGTTGTTGCTGTGAGGATTTATAACATAATTTTCTTTTTCTGCTTCTTTCTTTCTTTTTCCTACCCTATCTCAAAAGCACTGAATTGAATCTACTCATCAACGGCTCTTTTGATCACCCATATCGTATTTAAGTAGGTTACTTGAGTTCGATTCTTCAATTAAAACGTTTTCAAATTCAATAATACTTGGCTTATTGATTGGGGTTCGATCCAAATAGTCCAATCTTGGAAGCAAGGGAAGAAAACAAAACACACCAAATGTTGTAAATGAGGTCACCATCAACATGTCCATACAATCCAATCACTCCGTATCTGCACCAGCAAACAATACATTTGCGTCCAAGTGGCCTTTTTAATTGGGAGATTACAATATATTAGAACTCTCATCATTGTTGGCACTACTTCTACTTGAGTTGGCCCAACCTCATCTTCTTCTTGCATTGACATCTTGAGGGGACATGACTTTACCCTGCTGCTGCCCTCATTCCAATTATTTATTACCTTAACATTCCATTTTCAAGATAAGTACTCATAGATACAGTTCTCCTAGCTCTCTCTCTCTATATTTTTTAGCATAAGTTTTGATTTTTTTTATTAATCAGAATGTACGAGATAAGATAGCGCATTAAGTAAGGGGAATCTGACCATATTAGATATGGGATGAACAAGCCTATAGAGCGTTTATGGCTAACCAGTGAAGACCTTGTTTACTGTTTTTTTAACGAAAACAAGAGAATAACTTTTTATATGGGTAAGCAAAACTCGAATATCATGTATAATAACGTCCATCGATGACCACTTAAGTGTAGTTTAGTACTATGGCTATTCCATGAGTCTCTATCATGGATGCTTTCATGATCCTCGGAAGAACCTTGTTTCCTACTGTCAAAAGCAAGTCTGAGTAAGATCTGGCAATGAATCCACATGCCAACTATTCTAAGTCAGCAAAAATTTCCCCATCAACATTAATAGTTGTCCATCCAACCGACGACAAAGTGAACTTGTTCGGGTGAGGAATGATTTGAGGCGGCGTGGTCGGGGTCTTAGATGCATGAGCCTGCATCCAAGTCGTGACGTGAGCACGTGTTGTCGCTTGGACGCCAACGTTGATGGGGTCTTATCGTGTCATACCTTAACATTGCGGGCCTTCCAAATCTCTCAAATCTAGCATAAAAGACGCACCTTCTCGTCTAGGAATGCCTCTGTCGTAAGAGCATCCCATCCTTCCCTAAATGCCCCAGAAGGTGGCATAGACATATCCTCATAAAATAAGGTCCAACATCATTTCGAAAACCCACAGTGAAAGAACAAGTGATAAGTCGTTTTGGTGTGGCAAAAACACAGAGGACAGGTGGGCGATAAAGGGGCGTACCGACGACGAAGGTTGTCTGCGACCTGGAGAGAACTCGTACAGTCTCGCCACAGGAGGATACACAGTCTGGGTGAAACATGTATCTTCCAGACATCCAGGCCGGTCGGGGAGGGTCGATACCCGCCCGACGACGTCCGACTATCATGTACGCATCGATATCCTTCCTTGGTGGTGTACTTACCTTTCGAGTCCGAGAACCAGTACCATTCATCCATAGTCTGAGTGTCTAATAAGAGGATGGTAAGGATATCATCATGTTCCTCTAGGGAAAAGATTTGGCCAATCAGGGGGCATCCCACCGTCTAATGCCTAGAATAAAATACCCCACACTAAGTGATCTGCGAGGTTGGGGGTGGCGACACGAACAGTAGGGCTCGTCCCCATTAGCCAAGGCTGACCCAGAATGATAGTATCTCGACCTGAGCCAATGGCTCTCCACAAGTCGGGGAATAACAGGTCCTTAGTCGTATATATGCTTGACCAAGTAAAGATTAGCTGACAGCCCTCTCCCACCTGAGTGAAATCCGAGGATGGGTAGTACCTCGCTTTTAGGACCCTGGCCACCAATGACGTTGGACGGGGGATGAGGTTTCAAGCCTGTTTGGAAAGCAATGCAAGATTCACATCTTGCATATGAAAAAAAACCCATGCCTCTATCTTGCTTCGGACAACACAGCTTCTCCAACTCTTTCCAGATAATCAGCCTCTCTTTTGGGGTGGTCCCGCCCACCAAAATATGGCTAATGCAATATGGATGCGGTCTGTGATACTCCGTGGCACCTTAAAGATAGACATAACATACACTGGTGTGGAGGTGAGAACTGATATGATCATGACTTCCCTTCTAGTTGGGGACAATAGCTTCCCATCCCATGACTGTACCCGTCAGACCACCTTATCAGCAAAATATCGCATGTTGCGGGTTCTGTGCTTCCTAATCTTGTTTGGGGGTACTCATTCTATATATAAAATATAATTTTCTATTTTCTAGTTTATTCAATATTATAGTTTCATAGGTGACCTTGGGCTCTTCCTCTCGATGACATCGTTGAGGCGACCTAGCGAGCGGCGATTCGAGACCACGACGAGAGCTATGTTTCTCTTTTGGTGATGGCTTTGTAAATCGATGAGAACAACCACGGTGGAGAAGGAGTCCACGGAGGCAGTGGTTTTTGGGTCTGATTTTGTTCTTGCAATTTCATCGGCGAGGTTGGATAGTAGAAGTTCGGTTGATCCATGGTGAGTTCGTCGACTCCGGCTTGTGTTCCAACATGCAGATCCGCGACGGCTCGTGTTCGTGGAGGTTTGGGTTGGGGATTTGAAAGTGAATAATTATTTCCAAAAGCCGGTGGATTTGTATAGATCCGAAATCAATTTGAGGGGCTGGGGATTTGGGGATTTTGGGTTGATGCTTTAGGTCCGCTCGTTGTGAAGGTCACCGACGTGAATCATTCTCCAGATTTGGGAGCTTCCGCCGCTCCTTCGTCGTGCAATAACATGCAAAGCCCTTTAGTGTTTTTTGGGGGTTGCTGTTCGTTTCATTTTTTTGTTGAATCTGAATTGGTTTTATAAAATAAGCGAAGGGCTTGGTTGAAAACCAGAATCTGGGGATGATGTATAATCTTTCCATGAACAAACTGGTTTGTTTGTTTTTGCTGAACAATGGAATTTTCAAAAATAAAATCGAAGAACACTTAGGAAGAAAGACAAGAGTTATAATTTTTTTTCAAATAAAATTTTGTAAAAAATTGGAATTAAGAAAAAAAATAGTTTTTTATTAAAAATGAAATAACAAAAAATATGTTATATAAAAATGATTAGGATTATTATGAAAATAAATATATATATATATATATTAAAGAAATAAAAAAATAAGTAAAATTAATTTTAAAAGATTAAATGATTTTTCTTAATGAAATAAGAATTAGTTAATAAGTTCAAGTAATTATTAAATTAAAAAGTCAAAGTCAACTAAAAAAGCGAAGGGTAAAACAGTCTTTTCACTCTTAAATCAAAAGTCAACTAAATTGATCAAGGGTAAATTAGTCATGCAACATTTCTCATTTAGTTATTAACCCAAAAAATTCAAAACGTTTGTGGACCGAACATTATGGTACCAAAATGGAACAAAAAATCATAAGGATACTAAAACGTTCGTGGACCAAACATAAGGGTACCAAAATATATTTAATCAAAACGTATGATATAAGATAATGCATTAGATACATTTGAGACATCCTTGGCATGGCGAAAACTCTTTCTTTCTCTGGTTTTTGCTCCTTGTTGTTGTCTTTGTATGGAGAGTACACCTGTATCGTAGCTGGAACTTCATCTTCGATCAAGCCAAGGAGGAGAACCCGAGACGTCAAGGAGTCCCAATATGTTGGTATCAAGGCATCTAAGCCTTTTGTTGGTACCAAATCTTATGTTGCTCGCGTCTCAATCAAAAAGGGTCGGAAGGCATCGGTGGTGCCGTGCGATCAGGGTGGGAAGGAGGCGAGCCGGACGTTTGACCAATCCGGTGAAAACGTTTCTGCTCAGGCAAATAAGTCGGCGAGAGGAGAGACGACTAAGAAGGGTGGCGTTGCTGGATGGAAAGCTGGATCTTTTCACGAGTTCGAGGACGAAGTATTCATCTACAACTTACCTTATGGGTCGACAGAGGATTGGGCCCGGAATGTGTGTGGGGTGTTCGGGAAGATCGTGGCAACGACCGTCTACAAGCGACCAAATCGTGTTGGCCGGTACTACGGTTTCGTGCATTTCGATACCAAAACAGCTATTGCACAAGCAATTGAGGGGATGAATGGTTTCACGTATCACGACCATATGCTTCTGGTTGCAGTCGCAAGACGTCGGATCCGTTTGGAAGTGCCGTCAGCGATCTCGCGAGGAGCGGCTGCAAAACAGAGCACCAACTCTATTTCTTCTTCCCAGAAACAGAGCATCCCGTCAGGAGTGTTGGTCGATGGGGGAAGCTCAGAGGGGCCTCCGGTGGTGACTACTCGCTCTTCGGATGGTATGGGGGCGGCGACGTCTTCTCGCTCGGAGGATGACAGGCTTCCGAGTTCCGGCGATCTCGACGATGTGGATTGTGGCGAATCAAATTCGTTTTTTGAATCTCCACTGAATCTGGAGCAGAGATTTGCGGTATTAAACTCAGCTGGAAATCAGGGGTCAAGTGCTGATACTTCGGAGGCTCGCGTTGTTACTGTTCCGGCAGATGGTACAAGTGAAGTATTGGAACTGCCCAGCCCGTTTGTTAGGGCCCAAGCTGTAAGAGACGTGGGCCCAAGTCCATCTGGACCAGGTGATGGTTTTGGGCCTGTTGCCTCAAAACTTGATCAGGCCTTGTCCCAACAAGTGTCATCTTTGGTGGTGTCTGATCTGTCGTTAACGGGACAGTCCTCACACCAGGTGTCAGACTTCGCTTCAGATGGTGATTTACAGGGTAGCCCGTGGAAGGAGATTCTTCTTAAATCTCCGACTCAAGGCTATGCTCACGCTCCAAAACGACGTGGTCTTCCGAAGAAGGGACCTGTGAAGTCCATTGTTCCTACCATTGTTTTTTATCAGACTAGAGCGAAAACTAGCGTTGATAAAGGAGGTAAGTTGGGAAGCCTGACAGTTGACATCGCTCAGAAGGATGGCACAGGTGAATGGAGTTTTCGCAAGAGAGTTGTGCAAAAGGTTGTTGATCTTGCTTCTCTAAAGCTCGAACAACCCTCGTACAAGGTTGTTGAGATCAGTGAAAATGAGGATCGTCCGGATACATTGACAGCCGCAATCCGTCTCCAATCGGTTTCTTTGCTTAAAATGACGCAAGTAAGAGAGGATGACTGTCGGACGGTTCTTTTCCATTGTTAGGGTCTTATTGTGTTATTTTGTTTTGCTACTTGTAGCTTGTTATAGTCTGAGAAATTGATCCAGTCTTGTGGATCGTTTCCTTGCTTTGTTCTACTGTTTTTGTAGAACATTTGCCTAATAAAAATTTTCTTATAAAAAAAAAGATAATGCATTAGATAAAGGGCACCTGATCATATTAGGATATGGGATGAACAAGCTTAAAAGCCTCTCTAACTAACCAGTGGAGGCCTTCTTCGCTGTTTTTTTTAACAAAAATAAGAAAAAGATTCTCTACATGGGCGAGCAAAGCTCGAATATCATGTGTAATAACGTCCATCGATGAGATAATTAGCGTCCCTGAGTTTACCATATCAACAATCACAGCGGAGTTGTGGTTATTACACGAGCCTCTATCATGGATGCCTATCAGATCCTCGAAAGTATCATGTTTCCTATTGTCAAAACCAAGTCTGAGTAAGATCCGGCAATGAATCCACATACCGACTGTTCGAAGTCAGCAAAAATTTTCCCATCAACATTAATAGTTGTCCATCCAGGCGACGACATAGTGAACTTGTTCGGATGAGGAATGATTTGAGGCGGCGTGGTCGGGGTCTTAGATGCATGAGCCTGCATCCAAGTCGTGACAAGAGCATGTGTTGTCGCCTGAACGTCTAAAGCTGCTAGGGTCTTATCGCGCCATAACTTAGTATTGCGGGCATTCCAAATCTCTCAAATCCAGCATAAAAGACGCATCTTCTTGTCTAGGAATGCCTCTGTCGTAAGAGCATTCCACCCTTCCCCAAATGTGCTATAAGGTGGTATAGACATATCCTCATAAAATAAGGTCCAACATCATTTTGCTCACCCACAATGAAAGAACAAGTGATCGGTCGTTTAGACGTGACGAGAACATAGAGGACAGGTGGACGCTAAAGGGACGTACAAACGACGAAGGTTGTCTGCGAACTGGAGAGAACTCGCACAGTCTTGCCATAGAAGGATACAGAGTCTGGGTGGAACATGTATCTGGCAGACATCCAAGCCGGCCGGGGAGGGCTCATACCCGCCCGACGGCGTCCGACTATCATGTACGCATTGATACCCTTTCTTGGTGGTGTAGTTGTTAGTCTTAGTGCCCCTAGTTCAATCATAAATGTCCAAATGTATATATCATCATTAGCATTAAAATTAAAGCGACTTTATATTACTTATGTGTTGGAGTAATATATCGATGTGTGTTCTGATCTATGCCCACAATACGAATAGAACCATATATCGAGATAGATCACACTCGATGGGTCCCTAGTCAACAAAGCTTCACTAGAAGCGACTAGTATGAAAGATGACTCTTTATGGCTTACGTTCTATTAGCCATTGGAATGAGATTCCGGAGTCTGATCATAGATATCATGTGGGACATGATATTGGACAACCACCCCTGAATATGTGTCATAGATTAAGTCATGAACATATTCAGTGTCGTAGGTTGTCATGTATCCTTAGACCAAGGAGTCTTTATGATCGCTATGTTGTCAACACCTGAGTTAACCTGAGCCTAACGTTTATGGAAATCTGGGAGGCATACCAATTTCTGAAAATCTGTTTGTTTCCCCTTTCCCTTCTACTTGGACCACTATTTATGCTCTCCCCCACACGTCTCCACTCCTCCTCCGCGTTAAATGCTCGAAAACGTTTTCCCAATGCAAAATTGAGGACTCTCACAACAACATACATCCATGGTCGCTACAACAAGTGGATCGTAAGCGTAGATGAAGAAATGAAGGGTGGAGATCGTCGAGAGGTGAGGGTCATGGTACCGTCTAACAGGAAAGATAAAAGGAGATGAGACGGGCTGAGATTGACAACCCCACTAGCGTTTTCGACGAGACTAGGGAGAGAGACGAAGCTAAAGTAACTGAGAGAGAAAGGAAAGGGAAGAGACATGAACCTAGGGTTTGGGTTTCAGATTGAAAGAGAGAGAAAGAGGGAGGCAGACAACGAGGCAAGAACACATTCAATGCGAGGAAGAGTATGTTTCGAGATACGGAGGCTTCGTTACTTTCTATATTAATCGAACGACGTGGAACAAACCCCTAAATCGGACGATTGAGGGAAAAGAACCATTTGAAACGAGCCGAGACTGAGACGGGTTGCTGCACCTGAAGCGGGCCAGGCAACTTTGGGCCGAGGGAATGTCTGGGCATGTACCCAGGCACAGTGGAAGGCCCTGCTGACTACTACAGTGCCGGTTTTTTTGGTCACCAGCGGTTTGGCACACCCTAACCGTTGACCGCCCGTTGACCAACCGGTTCAACGATTTTCAAACCATCTCCGACCCAAGTTAGACCGATACCGGATATTTCGATGACGGGGACAACGGGACAAGGGCGGATCCATATGGTACCCAGGGGGGACATGCCCCCCTCAATTCTCTCACACTTTATATTTGTAGTCAATTTTTAAAGAAAATTTTCAGTTACCCATGTCCTTGTACCGTTGTGCCCCCCTTGAAATATAGAGACAATAACTGTTATTTGTGTATTTGTGCGGTTAACATCTTTTCTTTCTTTTTTTTATTTTCTAATTATAGGCATAATTACTCAAGATAAATGTTAATTAGGATATAACTGTGTATTTGATTTAAAAAAAAATATTTAACCGTGTATTTGTTACTTCTTTTTCATATGTATTCTTTTAGTATGTCTCCTAATTGTTTTATACTTCTTCTTGTCTAATTTCTAAATTCTAATTTGTTTTTGAGCATAAAAGAAACTTTTATTGGTAAATTGATGAACTTCTAGATGCGAGACCTAAAGGAACTTTTTTAATTATTACTTGATTTTCTTTAAAATACATCTTAATTTTTTTTTCTAATTTCGTAGTTGTACTCCCAATTTTTTTTTACAGTCGCGTATTATCATCGAAAAATTTCGGTGCCCCACTCACTAATAAAGCTGGCTCCACCACTGGCCGGGGACGACCGGTTTCTAGTGATTGTCGGATATTTGCTCAGTCATAGATGGAGTCGAGCCAGTTGATTGACTCCATGTCATCGCGTGACAGTTGTGCGGCGCACCACATGGGATCGGGTCCTCGACCCTCGCCAGTAGGGGTGCATCAATGGGGGGTCGTTGAAGCGTATCGATCCGGGCAGTGGCGGATCTAGCTTTTCTAATGAGGGGGGCACCGATTTTTTTTCCAGGAATAATTGACGTAAGAATAATATTAAAATTATTAATACCGTAGAAAAAGATAATAATTAATACATATTATAAAATATGGCGTCAAATTTTCATATTTTGAAAATGTTGTAAAACATTTTTATTATTAACACAATAAAAAATATCTTTATCGACGTATACAAAAATCATTGGCTTCTTGCTCGATTTCTTCTTGTTCTTATCAAATATCGTGAAGTCGGATTTTTTTGAAATATTTCTCAATGATTGTAATAATTTCGTAGATAACTAAATTTAAATTTGACAATGGCCTCAAACCTCAAACAATAACTAAACTTAAAGTTTAAATTAATAATAGTCTTGAATTTTGAAACAATAATTTAAATTAAACTTTTATACAAATTTAAAAACTTAAATAATATAAAATAGAAAAAATTATAGAAGTAGAAAGTTAATATAATAAAAATAGAAATTTAGAAATTAATCAAATAAAATTAAGAAATAAAATATTATAATAGAAAAAATATATAATAAAAAATAGAAATTTATAAATTAATCAAATAAAATTAAGAAATAAAATATTATAATAGAAAAAATATATAATGAAAGAAATTAGACAGAGATATCTTTTTTTTTTAAGTTGAGAAGGGGCACTTTTAACTGGAAAACAATATATTATATAAGAAAATACAAAAATATAGATAGTATATACTTTTTTCTAAAATTTGAGGGGGGGGGGGGGGTGTCCCCCCGAGTCCTCAATGAATCCGCCACTGGATCCGGGCCACGAACCTTATCCTGAAGGAAAGCAAGGTTGGAGTGCCATTGAAGATGAAGGTCGTTCTCCTCTTCCTCCCTGTGACTTCGGATGGGCTCCACCGCATGAGGAGTCATCATGGATAGAGTGTTCCAAGTCGGGGGATTATGCATCTTGGCCGGGAGGGTTCGACGATGAGAGGAGATGACGGGGGTATCCCGTAGTTGATTAATCCACGGTCCACAACATAGTGAGCGGGCCATGACCGAGTGACGATAGTTCGTGTAAGGATTAGCAAGAGTTGTGGAATGGGATGGTGGTGATGTAGGCTTGGTGATCGGGTGATGACTAACGATTAGGTGTAACGACGAAACTAGGAATAGATGATAATAGTAGAGAAAATAAAAAACCCTGGAAGCCGCATTTTAACCATTTGATTAATTATCAAAAACAACGTGTACGCTCTCAAAAGGTTGCAAAAACCTAACCCTAGGGTTTCTCATCATCGTCTCTACCATCGTCGTCGTCGTCGATCACCTCAAACGTCTCCGATAGCTTGTCGCTTACAAGCTCCCGAGCCATAGTACTCACTGAGTATAACCCCACGTACCCATCTTCTTACGCCTCCCCTTCTGTTTGTCTTCCCTCCCCAACACAACAGAGCCGGCTGATCCAATGGGACGTTCGTCGACGGTCGATCAACTCTCCAGTGATGGAGAGGGCTTCAATGAGTTACTACGGGAGCCGGAGAGTCCGAGTCCTGATCTAGAGATGGGCAATACATGCCAGGTCTGCAAAACCGTAATGGCTGCATCCGGCGCAGATCAACCCCTCTTAGGGTACCGGTCACAGAGACAACTATGAAGTCCGATCTGATCATCGAGGCCGTATCCGATCCGCATAAAATAAGTCCAGCACACCCGATCGAGGAAACCCTAGCAATGGGGAATATCGAATTTAACAGCCAGTTGGTGGATATTATACTCGCGGCTTTAGCTCGGTCCCTGACTAATGTGCTGACGGATATGACCTATCTGTTAGGGTATGTCGGAGCTCCGTCGAGTCCCTCGAAGAATCGACCCGTGATGGGAATCACACTGATTTTATTCCAATGATCGTCGTGCATTCTCTAGCATCAGATCACATCCCTGAGGGGAAGATAACCGACCTGGTCTGGCCGGCGTTGGTCCTAGCGGTAACTCGACCCCAAGCGGTAACCCAGATGATTCAACACGATGTCGTGGAACCAGATGAAATGCAATCTCAGGGTAATCCGTTTAGTAAGCCTGAAATACAACGGAGGAAGAGGGCGATGAAGCACAAGTATCCGACATCGTGTCGTCGAGGTTTAATGCGATTTAGTTTAGTACTCGGGCCCCGACCATGTATCCGAAAGAGTGAAAGGACAATGGGGAACACCCCCAGGAGCAATAATCAGGGTCGGGACCAAGATGAGGAAAGGGAGGGTGCAAAAGAGATGAACGATCGAGAGACACAATTGGAGGCTTCACAACCTTCAATGGAAGAATGAGATGCCTGAGTGGTAGTGGGAAGGGTCCACTAGGGCCTATACTCACGGACCCGGGACTGTCGGTGCAGGGAAGTCTCGGGAAAACCACCATATATGCGCTTCTTTTAAGATTATATTTTGTTTACTTTTATTTTAGGAGCATTTGGAGTTGTTTAGTTATATTTTCTTTGGACGTTTTAGGTTATTTGGATCATGTTGATCGTATGAACTCTTATGGTTGTCTAAGATGTAAACTAGACTATTTCTACGAGCTCAGAGCGCTGATTATCCTACGAGAGATTTGGACTTATTCTGATCTTAGGGTCTTCAACTCACTACTTATGCTGGTTACCTAGCATTTTATAAAACGCCCCCTACTTAAAAAAAACACCATTTGATTAATTAAATGCTAATCATTCGATTGAAAAAATCAGATATTATTCTTCAAAATGAATAGAACCTGATAATTTTGTTTTTCCTTACAAAAATAGAAATAATTTAAATCGATTTATTAAGTTGTTATCGGGTATTTTAGTAATGTTTTATTTACGGGAGAGAGATCTCGTTGTCTCGTGTCAAGCGAGAAAATGGAGGGAAAAAAAAGATTAGTGCTAGGTGTGTCTGACAGAGCCATCCAGCAACATTCCATCCTCGAGCGTGATCCACCAATACATCACATCGCCGGGGAGCGCACCAGATCGACGGTTCCCACTTGGTACGTACACACACGCGCGTCCACCGGCGTTGGTGAAACGCGTGTGTGATCATCCTGTAAAGGGAAACGTTGTCAGAGACCGAGAGTACAGTCCCACGACACCGGTGGGCCACGAAACGACGCAGTTTAGCTTGCAATCTTGTTTTATCTCGGCTCCCGCGAAACTAATTAGACGATAAACAGAAGAAATTAAAAAAGAGGAAAAGAGAAAAGCAGGAAAAAGGTCGTGTCTTTGTTCTCGCTTGAATCTATGTCTGGTCTCAGAACACACATGGTTTCAACATTTCCAGGTTATTGAAACGAAAATGGCTTAAACAATTCCCAAGAACCCCTCTTCTCCATCACAAACACACACCCTCTCCTAATCTCCTTGCCCCTTTTAGGGTTTCTCCTCTTCCCCACCCACCTTTTCTCTCTACCTCGTCAACATTGTTTTAGGGTTTTGTGGAAGATCATGTTTCAAAGCCAAGCTTGATTTTCGAGCTCCGGTTCAATGACGTGAATTTTTCAGGAATTGAGGCGATTGGCTTCTTGGGTTTTCTGAGATATTTTTTTATCTGTTCATCGCGGAGGAGATTCTGGTCGGTGTTAGAGTTGGATGGCGATGAATATCGAACTGGAATGCGAGATCTTGTCTCGATTTTGATGTTTGTGCAGCGGTTGCTTGAATGGGATTAGTGTTGAGGATCAGAGCTTCGTTGATGTGAAATTAGGTTTTGGAGCGAAAGAATCGTCGTTTCAAAAATGCATTTCGCAAACCTCGATGACTCTCCTATGTTCCGCAAGCAGGTCAGCTCCTCTCTTTCTCTGTAGCTTTGGTCTACAAGTCTCGGAAAAGGAAAGTTCTAGAGCTCTTAAAGCTTTCAACTTTCTGTTTCCTTGGTTGCATCATCATCTAAATCATCTTCAGGTTTCCAACTTTTATTAGCATTTATTATTGTAATTCTACATGCTGTGTGATTGCTTAGAAAAAAAAAAAGAAAGGGAAAGGGATCGTTTTTTCCCGGATATTCCGCATTTTGATTTTTGATTTCGTACCAACTTAATGGAGGTTGAAGATTTTAGAAACTTTAATGAAAATAATAATTATCGTTTTAGTTCCTCTACATGTTTATTAATTTCCTAGCATATGTGTTTTTGAAAATTGTTTCAGTTTGCTGTTAAAGCTGAATTTATTCTCTAAATATTGTTACACTATCTATGGAAGTCATATTAATTGTCATTATTGTTTAAAATGCACCTTTTAATATTGGTTAGTTGTGTGCAAAAACCCATGAAAATGTAATTTTGTGAAACAAAAGATGCTATCTAAAAACACACAGCTAAGTCACAGAGTATAATTGTGAAGATTTTGTAAATGTAAGTTACTTGCTGCATGTATGAGATTGACTTTAAAAGCTTATAGTCTGGCTCCATGCTATCTTGTTGTGTTGTTGGTCACTCAATCAGCGAGAGCCAGTACTTGGAGATGTTAATAGATGGGAAAAGTTTAAGATCATTCTACTTATTGTGATTAAGCACCTTTACTTGCCATTTAGACCTGAAATTTTAATCTAAGTATTTGTTTTAGTTAGAAAAGTTCTAGTTTATCTTTCAACTGGTTAACATTCTCTTGTGAAAATATTGAATGGAAAGCGTTAGGTGTTTCGTTAGTGGAACACATTAATCCTTCATATAGCCTTAGAGGGCTCAAGGAAATGAGTTTTTTTATGAACATGTCCTAAAATTATAGATGGATTATAACTCAACAAGGACTTTATTTCGTTCCTTTCTTTCATCGACCTGGCAAATTGTAAGATTTGCTATCTACAATTTTATTATACTTCAATTTAGGAGTGCTCTTTTTTTCTTTCTTTCTGGGTTTTGGTTTCTTTTATTTCCAATTTTGGTTTCTTAAAGTTGACATGTCAAACACATTACACTTGTTCTAATGTTATTGTGCTTCAATAGTTTATAAACTTTGGATTTGGTCACAAATGATTTCTATGGTGATGCAGATTCAATCCATGGAGGACAGTGCAGAATTATTAAGGGAGAGAAGCTTAAAGTTTCACAAAGGCTGTCGTAAATATACGTATGTAAACATTTATGTGCATTTCCCTTCTACAATTAGAGATTTCCTTCTCTGTTTTGGTTTGAAGCAAAAAGTTTCATAACATGATGTTTTGGCTTCTAGCTATTTTTGTCTCCAATTCAAATGTTAGGCTCATGATTTTGTATTATAGCACATGCAATATTGTTACGAACACATTTTTCATAGATTGTTTTTCTTGTTTGTCAATAATCTTCTTCGTGATAGATATTGTTCCTTCTGTGGATTTGTTGTGCCGTTCATGGGTTATGCTCTAAGATTGGTAATTATGTTTCGTGGCACCTTTAGATTGTTAAGGATTTCAATTGCTTACTTTCTTTATTTGCAGTGAAGGGCTTGGGGAGGGATATGACGGGGATATTGCCTTTGCAAGTGCCCTTGAAACTTTTGGTGGAGGGCATAATGATCCAATTAGCTTGGCTTTTGGAGGTATGTCTGCTTTCCTATGCAAAAAGTCATTTCCTCTGAAGAAAAACAGGTTTCATTATTACACTGTTTCATTGTGCCACTGGAAGTTCTGAAATATAAGCTATCTTTTATTTGGTTGTTACCTATTAAAGTTGCCCATCCAATTTCAAATGCGTTCTAATTTTTTCCTACTTCATTGTATAATTTAATTATATGAAAAAAATATATTTTAAATGTCAATTACTTCTGGATAACACAATTTAGACTGCTTTCTCACGTAAACTGAAAGTATGTTAATTTCTTTAGGCCCTGTTATGACCAAGTTTACAATTGCGTTGAGGGAAATTGGTACATACAAAGAAGTTCTCCGGTCCCAGGTAAAAAATACTGTTGTTATGCTGTACGGTAATAGTTTTATTTTCCTGAAGCAATCCATTTATATCCCTTGATTGCCATGGCTATGTTCTGACATTGAGTTGCACATTTACATGCTATCTAGGACACACAGACACACAGACACGCACACACGGCTATTGTTTGGGTGTTTTTTGTGCATAGTTTATTTGGCTCTGATCATCTGCGTTCTCTTGAAATTCACCCCATTTTTTTTTAATACTTTCAGGTTGAGGGCATGCTCAATGATAGACTGCAACAATTTGTCAATATAGATTTGCTTGACATCAAGGTACCATGAACTATGATTTTTGTAGCTGCACAATGCAATGTAGTGGAAACTTTGATGTTTAAATGAGTACAACTATATGTTTTGTATTTCCTTTCCTATCATCAGTCAATTATCTCCATATCCCTGAACTACAACTATATATTTTTTGCTTTATGTTTTTTCCCTTTATAATTTATAAATTTTAAATCATTCTTTGGAGAAATATTATCTTGATGCAGGAAGCGCGGAAGCGTTTTGACAAGGCTAGCTTTATTTATGATCAGGTGCATCTCGTAGTTCAAACACATTTCGTTTTCTTGATTGCCCAAAATCAGTTTAAAATTTTACTAGATGCAGTTTTAGCATCATCTGGATGTGGGCGCATCTATGGACAACCTTTTCTTGGTTATGTACTCATGTATTTCAAATGTACTCAAAGTATGTCCAAGTTTGAATGAAGATTGGTTGATAGGCAATATGTTATTATTGCATTGCTATTTACTTCCATGCTCAGTGAAGTCAGTTTAATGTTATGGGCCTTACGGACCGTAACGGAGTGGGCTAAACACACCAAAGTTGCTGCCAAGTATGGCCGGCTAGGGTTGGGGATGAATTAGTTATTTCCTTTTAATAATTATCTCTTAATTAATGAGTTGTATTAGATTTTGGTAAGTTGAGTAGGTTTTGGTAATTAGAATTTGTAGTAGGACTTGGTGAACAAGTAATCTCCTTGGCTATATATACCAAGGGATTATATTGAATAAAGTAGACTTGAGAATTAATAAAATATTTTGGTCTCTCCTACGAGGTCCTCGAGTTCCCTTGATAATCATGAGCTTGTATCAAAAGGTCTTCGGGTTCCCTTCTAACGAGCCCGTAACCGGTTCCATAACGCGATCGATCACGCAGGGTCATAACATTTAATTCGAGTGAACTTTTCATCAATTGTATCTGGAAAAGTTATATATTGTTTCTGTTCAATTGCATTGGGGAATAGTGAACACAATCACAGAACCTATTCCTGTGTCTGCTGCATGTAAGATGAGGTGAATTTCAGATGAAGGTTCTATAATGCAAAGTGTTATGAAAATGGATCAGGTTCTCCCTTTTTAGTACGTCTTAACATATCAATAATTAGGTTTGTACCTTTCCTTTTAATGGAAAATCTGAATTACATGCATAGTTACGGTACGGTAAAAGGAAAAATATGTACATAGTGGTTGCATACATGATTTGACTGGGGTTATGATTCTTAGAGTTAAATCTGATGACATCAAGGTGTTCGATACTGCGTCGCTTTCAATTTGGGAGTTAACTCTTCTAATTTTTTAAAGTTTATTTCATTCAGGCTCGGGAGAAATTTCTTTCGCTGAGGAAAGGCACAAAATCAGGTGTAACTTCAGTTTTGGAGGAGGTATTATGATTTATTGCCTTAGTAAATACTTTTATGCAGTTTCAGACCTATGCAATTGTCGCAGTATAGGAAATCCTTCAATTTAAATTCTAATGTTCAGTGATATCCCAGGAGCTCCATAATGCAAGAGCTACATTTGAACAAGCCCGTTTTAATCTAGTAAGTATAGTCTTGTACTTATAGTTCTCTTGGATATTCTCGTTTCTGTGATCAATACGTATACCATGGTTAGGGTCTTGTAACTGACCATTCTCCGTACAGGTAACTGTTCTTTCAAATGTTGAAGCAAAAAAGAGGTTTGAATTTTTGGAAGCAGTTAGTGGAACTATGGATGCACATCTTCGTTACTTCAAACAGGTAAGTCACATGATCGAACTCCTTTCTTTTTTGTGTGCTTTATCATACATACTAATATTTTGAACCTCTCTTAGGGATATGAGTTGTTGCATCAGATGGAGCCTTATATCAATCAGGTTTGTTGTTCCATCCCCTCCACATTAGAAGCCAATCTATTTATGTATGCATTGTTGCATGACAGGGCATGTGTAGACATATATTTGCAAAGAACCTGTGTTTAAGAGATGGTGGACGTCCCTTTGTTTTTTAAAAGTTACCTTATGTTTACTCAGCAACAAGAGAACCAAAGGTCGATAAAATTAGTTCTGTACATTATGTGATATACAAAAAGAACGGATTTGCACAAAAATGGACTTGTATGAGTTTGTTCCACTTCATTAATTGTCACTAAATTTTTTATGGTTTTCTGATTTGTTGTTTTTGTATATTCTGGGAGTTATTATGAAATACAGGGTCTTTTGTTGTTTTGCAGGTATTGACTTATGCGCATCAATCAAGAGAAAGGGCCAATTATGAACAAGCAGCTCTTAGTGAGAGGATGCAGCAGTATAAAAGACAGGTCGATAGAGAGAGTAGGTGGTTTTCCAATGGTTCCAATGGGTCTCCCAACGGGGATGGTATACAAGCTATTGGTAGAAGTTCACATAAAATGATAGAGGCAGTTATGCAATCTGCCGCAAAGGGAAAGGTACAAGAGAAATTTCGAATGCTTTATGCCATATTTGTTTTCTAATTTTTTACCTTTCTAATTAAATTAAATTATTCTTGGATCTAAACCTTTTGGCTTGAATTAAGGTTCAAACCATTCGACAAGGCTATCTCTCCAAGCGTTCCTCAAATTTAAGAGGTGACTGGAAAAGAAGGTTCTTTGTTCTTGACAGCCGAGGAATGCTGTATTACTACCGCAAACAGTTGAGCAGCAGCAAATCTGTAAGTAATTTATCTGGTGATTAAGTGATGCAGGAAGTTTGAAATTTTCAGTGCATGGCATCTGATTTTGCCTATATCCTTATATCTATTAAAGCAGGGATCTAGTAATCAAATTTCTAGTCAAAGGAATAGTTCTGAACTTGGGTCTGGGCTGCTAGGCCGGTGGCTTTCATCTCATTATCACGGCGGAGTGCATGATGATAAATCTGTTGCTCATCACACAGTGAACCTCCTTACATCAACAATTAAGGTTGATGCTGACCAATCAGATCTGAGGTTTTGCTTCAGAATCATTTCACCAACTAAGAATTACACATTGCAGGTTGTGCCCTTGTGGATTTATGTACAGTATACTGTTGTGAATTCAAAAAGTTGACGTGTCCATACTTTGCACTGGATGAGGGGACAATAATTTTTAGTTTTTGATAGATGCTCAATTATGTTTCTTTATGTGTTGTCACTGCAGGCAGAGAGTGCACTAGATCAAATGGATTGGATTGAGAAGATAACAGGGGTTATTGCTTCATTACTTAGTTCCCAGGCTCCTGAGAGGGTAATTATCATTAACTTACACACAACCGTATTGATAATGATTTTGATATTAACTTCAAATGACTGTATCCCTTTTGTATTCCAGTGTCTATCTGTTGGCAGTATGGGAGGTAGTCACCATCGTTCTGCTAGTGAGAGTAGTTCCTTTGAAAGTTCTGACTTCGATCCTGCTCCTATGGAAGAATATATGTCAGACAGAAACATTGGTACTGCACATTATGAACGTTCCTTGAGGGGTTCACTACAGCAGAGGTCCTGTCTGAACAGTGAGAAGCCAATTGATGTGCTACGCAGAGTTTGCGGTAATGATAAATGCGCTGATTGTGGTGCTCCTGAACCTGATTGGGCTTCCTTAAATCTTGGAATTCTTGTTTGCATTGAATGTTCTGGTGTTCACCGGAATCTTGGTGTGCATATATCCAAAGTAAGTAACATTAAGCTGGACTAGTAGCCCTTTAACTAATCCCATATCCATAAAAGTTATCCTCATAGACACAACTACTACGTCTCATATGCCACTGATACGAGACGTAGTAGTTGTGTCTGTTAGATCAAAGCTGTATATATTTTGATTATCAAGCTAATAAGACCTGTGCTAATCTACCTATCTAGGTTAATATCTTTTTTGAAGGGTAAATTACAAATACCTACCCTAAACTTGTAGCGTTTAACTGATATCTACCCTAAAGTTTTTTTTAACTGATACCTACTCAGATGTTTAGTTATATAACAAATAGCTCAAGCCGGCAGTTAAAATGACAAAAATGCCCTTAGTGATTTTTAAAAAATAAAATTGAAGTGATTTTTAAATAAAACTAAAGTGATTTAATAAGTATATATATATATATATATATATAGGGTAGCTATCCAGTGCAAACGCCTCTTATTGTGCAAACTACGAACGCAAGAGAGCCACAGGATGCGGTCTAAGTGACGTCAGCAAAGCGCGCGCGATGCTGACACGTGGCCACTTCGCGCGCGCCTCTGCCCGCACAGTAGCGTGTGTTGACCATGCGCGCAGCGCGAGTGCGGATAGTTACATAGCACGGTGCTGATAGTTTAGTACAAATGTAAACTATGTAAACTATTAGTATTGTGCGCGCGCGCACCCACTTGTCAGCATCTGGGGTGCTCTGCTGACGTCACTTTGGGCGGATCCTATAGCTCTCGTGCGTTCGCAGTTTGCACAATAAGGGCCTGTTTGTACCTGAAACCAGTCCTATATATATAACAAAAGTGATTTTTTAAATAATTTTTTGAAATAATTATTGAAGTGTAGTTGAGGGTATTTTCGTCATTTTAGCTGACGGCTTGGGCTATTTGTTATATAGCTAAACATTTGAGTAGGTATCAGTTAAAAAAAAAACTTTAGGGTAAGTATCAGTCAAACGCTATAAGTTGGGGGTAGGTATTTGTACTTTACCTTTTTTTGAAATTAACCAAGACAATAGTTTCATGATTGAACATACTCACTTGCTTGGCTTTGGTTCTTGTCTAATAAACTCTCATGCAGGTAAGGTCACTTACGCTTGATGTCAAAGTATGGGAGCCTTCTGTCATAAATTTGTTTCAGTCTTTGGGCAATACATTTGCTAACTCAGTCTGGGAGGAACATTTGCGAACAAGAAGTTCCATTCAGGTTGAACTTGTCTCTGCGGGGTAAAGATTCTTAGTTATGGTCTTCTATTTATTCATTAGCATGAAATAAACAACCCTTAGCTGGGTGGGTCCTAACATACATTTATTATGGTGCTTGTGAAGGTTATACAAGTCTGAAACGCCAGATCTGATATTTCTTAACAAACCCAATCATTCCGATCCTATATCAGTGAAGGAGAAGTTCATTCATGCCAAGGTTTGGTCACTTGTTATTTCTGCATTTGTCTGATTCAGTTTTGAATTTTTTTAAGTGAATGTCTGTTTGATTTTGGTTACAGTACGCTGAGAAGCTTTTTGTTCAGAAGCCCAAGAACAATTGTTATCCACATCCAGTAGCACACCAGATCTGGGAGGCTGTTCGCACAAATGACAAGAAAGCTGTATACTGTCACATTGTTAATTCTGAAGCAGATGTGAACACTATCTACGAGCAAGCAGTGTCTAGCTCTTCTTTAACACTTGCCAAGGTAATGTTACTGCAAGAGCAACCAACTCTTGAACTCAATACTAGCTGTTTAAGAGGTGATCCACTGGACACTTCTTCCTCTGCTTCCCCTTGGGACCTGGCAAGTACCACTGATGGCCATATCATGGAGGATGTAGAAGGCTGCACCCTCCTTCACCTTGCTTGTGAAACTGCTGACATTGGCATGCTGGAGCTCCTCCTACAATATGGTGCACATATAAATCCAACAAATGCCAGAGGTCAAACACCTCTCCACCATTGCATTATCAAAGGAAGGGTTGCATTTGCAAAATTGCTTCTTGCAAGGTGACTTTCTTTCTATCATATTATCTTACGGTGATTGTAATTACACACTGATGTGTCTTGGTGCTACTTCAGGGGAGCGGATCCTCATGCTGTGTGTGGAGAAGGTAAGACTCCTCTTGAGCTCGCATCTGAATCCAACTTCATGGATAATGAGATCCTTGCTCTGTTATCATCGGATTCAAATGGAGTGCATTCATGAAAAATCTATAGCATTACAGATGAAGACAACTGGGTTGATTGATTTTTGCATACATTATATATATTCATCAATATGAGAGCTTGTTGTTGCCCCTTGAAGTAGAAGATTTTCACTGTGGTTTAGAAGAGTGTTGTAGGTGTAAATTATGATCCAGGGTCTGTAATGTAATGTGGTTTTATATATTTGCTTCCTTTTTCTGGTGGAGCTGTGAGAATTTTGTTTAGGCCATTTTGTGTATGTTGTACATTGGCTTCTTGTAGTGAAGCTTCCTTGTGACTGTAAATCTTTGGTGTATGTAGAACAAATATTGGAAAGAGATTTCTTTGTTAATTTTGCGAGCCAGCAATTTAGTTTGGAAAGTGGAATAATTATGTTTGGAAATTCACCTTTCAATTTTATAGCAAAATATTTGCACTCTTTCGAGAAAACTGTTTATCTTTCTCACTTACCCAAAAGTATTTTTCATTTTTTAGAACATTATGCTTTTCACAATAAAATTATCCCTTTTCCTCCTTAAACCCTGGACGGCACAAATGGTAAGATATTATTTTAAACTAAATTAATTTCTGATAATATGATTTATTTATTTTTTACACTATAAAATAAATTTGTTCATTACATGTTAGTGATTTCTAAAAGAATAATACACATGATTAATGATTTTGAAATAATATATGCAAATCAAGATGACAAATCTATTAAAGAACTCTTTTATCTTAAAAGCTGTGGGAACTCATTCTAGTCACACACACTTTAATATTAATATTCATCATGATGTTCCATCATCACCCAGTTTCCACACAAAATACACTCCACTTTCATCATGTCTCACACAAGCAAATGCATAATTGTAATAGCATGCTCTCATATAAAAAACACATATCTAATTTAGGAGGAGGTTAGAGAAACCCAAAAGAGAGGGGCGAGAAGAGTGATAAGGATCTCAGCTTCGTTTGCACTTGCATCATAGATTCAGAAACATGAATTCAGATGAAGTGAACATGAAGTTCATGTTGTGGGTCTCGGGCCTCTCCGCAAAGAAAAACGAAAAATGAGGCTAAAATGGCTTCAAGAGAATCAGAGATATAGATTTTGAGATGTGGATTATAAGTATATATAGAGCATGCTAAATCAAAAGAGTGGATGAGATTAAAACCCTAGGATGAACGGAAATGATGCAGGTTCATTTTCTATAGGCTTACATAATGAGCTTATTTTAAAGGGTTATTTTCACCTCAATACCTTAGAATGCATTTTTTTCACGTTAGTACCTAAAGTCAATTTCCATCAATTTTTGAATGGAAAATAGTCATGACCCTGTCTTTTTTATATAAAAAAATACCCAAATTACCCTTATATACTCCAAACCCTAATACACATATCCAAATTCAACTCAACCCCCTCTCCCATCCATCTCCCTCAACCTTTCTCTCTCTCAACATATCTCGTGCTTCTTTTATTTTTTGCCTGAGGCACAATCATATGGTGATGTAGGGGAGGAGCTTGGTGACAGAGGAGCTCGACGCCGCGGAACAAATCGAGCGTAGAGGTCGCCGACGGAGCTCTACCCCATTAATACCGAACTCACTGCCTCAGTCCTCTCCGTTCACCACCCTCGCCCCCAGTCCTCTCCGTCCACCGCCCTCGCCCTGACAGATCTGGAATCTATTTCTAGATCTACTCAACACCAGTTTGCCGGAGGTCCGGTGGCGTGGTAGAGCAACAGTTCCAGATGAGAATTTTGCGATAAGGGTGTGGGCTCTGGGTTTGTGATGTAGGGGTGTGTGTTCTAGGTTAATTTTGCCATATGTGTGGGTTCTGGGTTGATTTTTTTCCATCTCAACTTCTGGGTTGAAATATGATGTTCTTTTCAGCTTGGAATGTTTTACATGGATTTGGATGGAGCAATTATATTAGGAATTTGGATAGTTCATGGATAGTTCATGAGGTATCAAAATGATAAAAACAAAAACAAAAAGAAGAAGATTGGGGTTTGTGTTCATCGGGTAGGAGAAATATAAAATAATTTAATATGTAAATATAAAAATGAAAAAGATTTAAATACAAATTAAATAAAAAATCATATTTAATTTAAATATGTAATTTATTAATATGAAAAAAATTGTGGCCGCCCTCTCTATTCTCTCTGCAAGTTAGGGTTAGGGTTTGTTTTGTTCTCTGGAGATCCATGGCTTACTCGGCTGCTAGGCTCTCGAGCCCGTTTGGTGATTCATCATTGTGGCGTGCTGAACCTGAGGAGGTCGACAAGGAGGAGACCGGTGATGTGGTCGGGGTGGGCGTCGAGGACGCGAGGGGGAAGCCGGTGGGGGTTTCGACGGTGCGGTTGTGGATGAAGACCAGGTGATCGGGCTGGGGGTGGCTCTGGGTGACGAGCCCGGGCTGATCCCGGCGATGCTGGTGGACGGGGCGGTGGGGACGGAGACGTCCGACACGGAGCCGGAACTCCTGCCGCCGCGGGATGGCTCGACATCTCCCATGAGGTTCTCGGCCCTACTGGGTGGCGAGACTCCATTGACGGTGGTGGGGGGGGGGGGGGGTTGGCAGCATACGGCGGCAGGGAGGGTTCGCCGGACGCCGGCGAGAGGCCCGCGTCCCCGAGTTGCGAGGGGATCAGGGTCGGGACCGACTCTTACTGGCGCGGCTGAGATTCGGGCTTCGCCGGTGACGGCAGCACTTGCGTCGGTGGTGGAGGTGTCCTCGGACACGGAAGCCACGGTGGAGGAATCGCCGGCGGCGGTAGCTTGGCGAAGAAGCAAAGGCAAAGGGGTGATGCAGGAAACCCTAATGGGCCGGACCTGGGCCTTGAGGCTGGGTCGGGCCGCACCTCTGGTTTCATGCAGGATGTGCGTAAGGAGACGCGGGGAAGACTGGGCTGTGAGGATTGAGCTCCAAGGGCTGGGCTGGGAGGACAGGCCGTGAGCCGGGAGCTGGGCAAGGCGGCATTGCTGCCTAGGCTAGGAGATATGGGGCGAGTGCTGATCGGTTGGGGATCGGTCCGTCTAACCGGGGGGGTCGGGCTGACCGGGACTCTCGGGTCGGGCAATCCGGCTTGCGTCCTGTGATGGTGCCGGATCGGGTGGGGCTGCAGACCGAGGAGGAGGGTGTGGGGAACCTTGGCTCGCGGCTGTCGTCGATGTGTATCAAGGAAGTAGGAATTCCAACTGGGGCGGTGGCCAATGCAGGGGGGTCAATTTCAATTTTCACTGGCTGCGAAGGTGCTGACTTCGAAGCGATTTTTCTGGAAATCCCTAGTGGACAAGATGGAGGATTTGTGGGGCATGAAAGTGGAAGCCCGTCCGCTGGAAGGGGGTCTGGTGGCTTTTTTCTTCCGTACGGCTAAGGAAAGGGCATGAGTTCTAGCTGGAGAGCCATGGGCGTTCTGGGAATCTCTGGTGCTGTTCACGGACCTCAGGGCTCATATGAAGGTGGGGGACCTAATTTTTCACCATTTCTCGGTGTGGGCTCGGGTATCTAACCTTCCGGTGGGGGCTTGGAATAGGGAGGTAGGTTTCCGTCTGGGGAATTGTTTGGGGACATGTCTGGCGGTGGACGTGGACCAATCGAGGTACTGCTGGGGCGACTTTATGCGGATTCAGATCCGAGCTGATATACGCATCCCTTTGCAGAGTCAGCTATGGTTCCGATTATCGGAATCGCAGGTACGTACTCTCCTTCAGGTCTCGTACGAACACTTACCGGATCATTGCTATGGATGTAGCTGCGCGGGACATCTGTTCCCCTCATGTCCGGTGGCGGGGGGAGTCAAGGGTCACTCTCTACGAGCCCCTGGTGACCCGAGATCTGCCTTGGAGAAGGAGAAACACGGGAAGGCGGTCCCCGGGATGAACTGGAGCTATATTGGGGGTAGGGGCAAGGGCAGTAACCGGGGCCCGGGCACACCTACTCGGCCTGCGCCACGATCTGGGGGGAGCCGTCATATGCGACAAGGACGGAGGACATTCCCTCGGAGTGGGTTGCTAAGGAAGTGGGACCGACACTGTCGGGGAAGAAGCGCCTGGACATAGAGGAGGAGCCAGAAGAATCAGAGGGATCGACGGGGTCCGATGGTGGATCACATGTAGCAGCGGCGGGGGGCCACAAGCACCCCCGCCTCCAGGAATGAGTCTGAGGTGGTCCAGGAAGGGGGGTGGTCGACTGTGACCCCTTCCTGGCGAGCAGATGGCGAGGGTACCATCGACAGTCGTTATCTGTCTCCCCTACCAGTCCGGTGTCAGCATTCCCGCGTTCAGGAGCCCTAACATTATCAGTCAAGGGAGGACGACGCACACTGACTCACCGGGGGAGATGACAGTCCACCAGTATTCCCCTCTCACTTGGTGGCTCGGCCAGTGTCATTTGGTAGAAGCATGCTGTATCGGTATCCAGGGTTCCGCTGGATGCTGCCGCAGATATCCCCCTTCAACCGCCCCTAAGCATCGAGCAACTTTTACTTTCTGTTATTGCTTTCTGTTATTTAGTTGGGTTCTATCCTGTAAGATGGGTACAATTATGTACTCGTCAAACTATCTCTTTTTCCAGTAATAATATTCCCTGTTCTTCTAAAAAAAATAATAATATGAAAATATGATTTTTTATTATATATTTTTTATTTAATTAAAATGTGATTTATATATATAATTGAAATATGATTATTATAATAAAAAAAAATATTTTTCAAAATATTTTATAATTAAAAAATTATTTATATATATATTTTAAACAAAATATGACTTTTATATATTAAACTGATTTTTCAACAATAAAATATGATTTTAAAAAATAAAAAATAGTTTAAAAAAAAATAAATTTTGATTTTTAAAATTAAATATTTATTTTTAAATAAAATCTAATTTTTTTAAATTAAAAACAGATTTTCATTAAATAAATAAATGAAAATAATTTTTGAAAATCAATGACATGAGTTGAAAATTTGACTGTTAGTGAGGGGTATTATGGACTTTTTAGGTGTTTGGATGGAAAAATGGGTGAGAAATAGACTGAAACTAACGGTATGTACTAAAGTGACACAAAATGGCATTCTAGGGTATTGAAGTGCCACAAATGAAAGTTAGGGTATTGAGGTGAAAATAACTCATAGTTAGGGTATTGAGGTTAAAATAACCTTATTTTAAATAACCTTGCTAGTTATTACAACTAAAACCCAGTCCATTTAAAAAATAAAACCTACTTCTTCGTCTTCTACCACAGAACATAACACATGATTGTACATTTGATATGTAAATCGGCGGTAGAGTACTGGTGTGGTGGTGGCGTTGATGGAAAATAGTCTCGGTGCCGGTTTCACCGGTTAACCGGCGGTCATGAACATCTATGATTTGACTTCATATCCCATATGCATGATCAGTAAAACATGATCATCAGTTATCATCATACTAGTCTTAATATATCGATAAAACTAGAGATCATTGGAATAACACTCCTTACACATCTTAGAGTTTTACTATCAAGTCTCATACTTGTGATCTTAGAAAGAGTTGATTATTCCGCAGTTTACATTTAATAAAATGATAATAAAAATGCCAATGCATTAATAAATGATAATGTCATACATGATCAAGATTGTCTTAGGGCATATAACTAACACGTTTTTGGTTGACGCCCGTGATAGAGGATAAACATCACTAAGAACTAATATTAAGTTTGAGGATTCCAATTTTGATGTTATCTCTTCAAATATACTTGTTATGCAAGTGAGTTTTGTATCTAGTCATGTTACTACGCATAAGCCTATTCTAAGCTAAAACCTAATCTTGTTACTAAGCAGGAGGCTAATCATGTTTCTAAGCACAAACCTAAACATGTTACTGAGCATGTATAATAACAAACAATAAATCGTGACATATCATAGCTCATCTAAGTCACTCTTACCGTTGGTCAATTTTGAAGCGACGAACATACAATACATTGGTCAAATAAGAGCTATGTTACGCACCATGCATGCATATAAATTGCGCAAACATTAGCATGTTATATGCCAATCAATCATGCATAATTTACTTCCCAAAGTAAACACACAATAGCATAGTCCATCTAGGTCACTCTTACCTTGAGTCATTCTTAAAGCGGGGATCATACAATACATTGGCCAAAGGGATTATGCTACACAAATATGTAATAAGACAATGTAGAGTAAACTTTGTGAAAGTTCGAGATCACTATCTCGTTCCCTTTGCATTGCTTAAAATCAAACATGTATGTTAATGTAATTAACACATATGAGTACTTTATGCAGTTTTGGATTAGTATGGATAATTGTGCTATAATATGATAAACATGTTATATATATACTTATTATACTTGTTTGATTGAATCAATATATGCTTGGGAAAAGATACGGTCACATCTTTTAGATGTTGTGCTTTAACATGATGATTTTCATAAACACTCCATTAATGAATACTTCAGAGGACATTTCTCTTGTAATGGCTAGGGGTGAGCATCGACCGGTGATCGGCATCAGAGCTAATTCCCACCACCGGAACCGGCGTTGGAATCCGACAGACGTGTCAAAAACCGTCCAGATAAAGTCACAGCGGATGCCAATTCTTAACCAGCTACACCAAGCTCATTGGGTCTTGATGTAGGCTTCAAATCTAAATACAAACCATCAATTTTTATTTATGTATTATTAAGTTGGTCATAAATAATACTAGTTCGAGCATGAACCTATCTAAATAAAAATTTCCAACATAATATGAACCGAAAATAAAAAAAAGATTAAGAAAGAGAGACGTGGAGAAAAAAACACAACATATCATTTAGTTTTGAAAAAAAAAACACTAAAGAGCAACACTTACTTGACAAGGGTATACCAAGTTAGGAGCTGAAGCTGAACAAGAATGGTTGGCTAATCCGTATTTGAGGTGTGCATTGCGAAGATGACCCTTTTCTCTTTACTGCTACAGTTGAACCCTAGGCTCCCCTCCTCTCTTTTGGCCGTCGTCGGCGGTTTTCCGGACCTCCGGGTCAGGTGAATCATCGGTAGCCTCTCCCTCCTCTTTTCTCTTCCTTCCCCCTGCTTTTCTCCTTTTGTTTCTCCCGTTCGTTTTCGTTGGCCTTCCCCTATGTGCTCCGGAGATCCTCTTCCAGTGCTTGGGTCCAATTTCTTCGTGAAGAGCCCTCTGTGGCTGTGGTTCCGTGCGTGTGTCGCCGGCGTGCCGAGAGTTGCTGTGCGGGTTCCGTCCGGTGGGCTTTTGTGACTCGTCTCTAGCATGGCTCTTGAATTACATATCTGTCGTGATCGGAGCTGCGGCTGTGTGGTGCTCGGCGTGGATCTTCTCACTGCTCTCTGCTGCTTCACCGGCGCGCTCGTCTCAGTTGCTGCTGCTCTGGTGTGGAGTCGACTCCGTTGGTCTGGCGTCGTTTGTCAAGCGAGCGACGACTTTCTGCTCGGGTTGGTTCAGTGGCCCGGGTTAAGGACCGGGTAGGGTACCCGCGAGTTTGGGTTTGTTCCGGGGCGGGTCGGCATTCGGATTCTGGGCCGGACCGGGTTGGCGGTTGGGTTTTGGGCCGGTTCGTGACTTGGGTCGGGTCGCCGCATCAGTAGGGTCCTTTGGTTCAGGTTTTGGGCCTGGTCTGTTTGGGCCTTGGCTGGTTGGGTTTGGACTGTTTTCCAGCCTGCCCGTGCTTTTGGAGGTCTTTCCTGACAGTCTATCTTGTCGGACTTGAGTTCGGTAGAAATACCGGTCCTCTTTTGAGTTTCTTGGTGTTGACCGGAAACGAGATGTGGACCGAGCTCAAGCTCCGGCCTTTTGGCTTCTGGTGTTGGAGTGCGTGGTGGAAACAAGGCAGCTTGCCGTTCGTGGGAGGCTTTTCTGCAAGGATTTTCGCGACTTGTTCCTGTTTAAGCAGTGTGCTTTGGCCCCTCTTTTAGTGCTGTTATGGATGCGTTCCCCCTGAGCTTGTAGTCGACTTGGAGGATCTCGGTTCCGGAGTTCTTGGCGGTGGCTGGTGTTTCGGTCACACCGGAGGCTTTCCCTCTCAGCTAAATCCGAAGCCTGTCAGACTGGCATGCCTAGTGCTCGGTAGAAATGTCGGGTCCCCTTCATGCGACTCACGGTGTTGGCCGGTTTCGTGACGAGGGCCGGCACGGGTGCGTGCCATGATGGTCAGTTTTGAAGTTGTCCCCTTCCTTGGTTAGCTAAGCCTTTCCTATTTGTGCATGCTTCCCTTAGTATTTTGTTTCGCTTCATCTCGACCCGGTGGTGGGTCGAGCTCGTCGGTTAAAGGCGTTAACCGCCAGCGAGTTTCATGGGGGTTGTTTGCCCCTCAGAAGCCATCTAATAGGATTTGTAGGTAATTCGGATTTGTCTCAGCCGTTGTGGTGTTGGCCGCCGACATTATAGTTTTTGTTCTTATAGGGCCAACTCTATAGAAATGGGAGTCGGTTGAGCAAAACAAGGTTAGGGTTTGGATATTAGCTGGTGAGGTTTGGCAGTTGGAATTTACTCCCCTCAGTGCTTAATGGTGGTCAAATTTGGGTACTCAAAACGAGTTTTTCAAATATAGAGCTTCATGGTAGCTATATCCGGATTCCAGATCCTTCTTCGTTTTTAGGAGTATTTCTACTGTGTTCGTTTTCACAGGGCTTCATGGTAGTAAAACCTAGTTTTTAGAACTTGTTCATCGGTGGTTCAGTTTCTGTAGGTTGCGTCCTACTTTTCATTTGTGGTTTGGTTTTTTGGTTGAATCTGTAGCTGGATTCTTCGTGTAATCTCTTTCTCCTCGTGAGAGGTTCTTTTAATATATGCACCGCTGATAAAAAAAAAAGATGGAGAAAGTGAAAATAAGAAACTAAAATTGATGTTGCAGAACAGCCGCAAGAGTAAGACTAAGAGAAAAAGATAGGTTACTAACTATCTAAGATTAAGAAGATATGGAGATAATCGGTAGAGAGAAAACAGAGGCGACAACACAACAAAAAGAAAGAGCGAAATTTTTTTGACGTTTGTGAGTTATGATGTGTTATGTGTGTATTCATAGAAAGAGATGGAGTATGAAAGTTAACTATGTTTTTTTATCAGAGAGAAATAAATGCATAAAAAAGGAAATGCGGGTCCTTAGATAGAAACCACACACAAAAAACCAAGTCCAACAAAACCAGTCCAAAAAGCAAAAGCAATAAGGGATACAAGAGAAAACAACCACCCCGGTCCACCACAACAACCACAAACCCACCAGACTAGTGAACAGTGCCTCAGGAGATCGCACGGGCAACCTTGATCGGACTACTGAACAGTACCACATGAGACCGCACGGGTGGATCCTCTGGCCTCAAGAAGGCTAAGTAACCCATGTTCCTCCACCCAAAATCGGGCAGATCGGCCCCAACAAGCGACCCCAGAACAAGTACTCACCGGACCCCACCAAGGTTAAACAACCCCAAGACGACTCCTGAACAAGCACTCACCAGACCTAGCAAGAGAACCACCGAAGAGGACCGGGGGACAAAGTGATGAACTCCTCAAATATGATGCATCCATCCTTAGGCGCTCCCAGTCAGCACAACAGCCGGAGACTCGACCCACTCGAGGAAGGTAAAAGGACGACCAACCGCTCTCAAGCTGGAGAAGGATCTCTATTGAACTCTAGCAAGAAGAATGCTTGGTTCAGTAGCAGTGGACCCCAAGAAGACACGACGATTGCGCTCTAGCCAAATATGCTAGAGACACAATAGCCCGATACCCGTCCACTCGGACCTCAACCTTTGAAGTCCCACCAGAGAGGTCCAAGACTCAAGAAAAAGAGTTGGCAACAGCGGAAGAACACCTACGACTCCCCACCATCTCAAGACCAGAGACCAGACCCTCCAGGTCCACGAGCAAGCGACAAATAAGTGCCTAGTGTCCTCCACACCTGAACCACACAATACACACCTCCATCGGACCAACGGAATCGACACACCCCTATCCACCAAGAAGGAAATAGTGGGAACCCCCTCATGAGCGAACAACCATGCAAACAAATGGATCTTGGGAGGAACTGGGGCAGACCAGATCGCAGAAGCCCACAGAGTGGTCTTATGATCCACCCAACCAACGACAACCTGAAAAGCTCTAGCTGTAGAGAAACCACGCGGATCCCAGGACCAGGTCAACGAATCAGGCCGCACTCGAATTAGACGAACCCCGATCAGATGGACCCTAATCCCCTCCAACGCCTCAACATCTCGGGCCCGAAGATCCCTACCAAACAGAAAACCCATTCCCTATCCACAAAAAAACTCAGCAACTGACCCATGATGGCCTTCCGCCAACCTATTGAGTCGAGGAAACCGAGTCGTGAGAGCGGTATCAAAAATCCATGGGTCCTCCAAGAAACGAATCGTGGTGCCTGAACCGACCACCCACATCAAAGTGTCATGACCAAACACTCTCGCAAACCCAGGGTCACTACCCAAACGAACCACATGCCGAATGAAGAAAGAGGAAACCCTCAGCGGAACAGAAAGCGCACCCAAATCCCACTCAGTCTTCCTCCACCCAAAACAAGCACAAATAACACGTCTCCAAAAGACCGGACCTTCAGTAGCAAAACGCCACCACTATTTCAAGAGAAGGTTGTGTTTACCGCCGAAAGAGAACGAACACCAAGCCCCCCCCCCCCCCCCCCCGAGTCCTTGGACAAGCAAATCACCTCTCATGGGACCTTGAAGAGACACCTCCTTTCTCTACCTAAACACCAAAGGAACCTCCTCTGAAGTCTCTCAAGCAGAAGAAACACCTTCTTGGGAGCACGAAACAAAGACATGTAAAAGATCGGCATGCTTGCCAAGGTCGCCCTGATGAGCGTATGACGACCTCCCAAGGAGAGAAAACGGGTTCGCCAGACCGCTAGCCGCTCTCTATACCTATCAACCACCGGGTCCCAAAAAAAAGCGAGACGAGGGTTGCCCCCCAAAGGGAACCCAAGGTAAGTAAAAGGGAGAAGACCCAAAGAACACTGCATGGCCTCTGCAAAAGTCTCGCACATAGAATCAGTCACAGCAAAAACAACCAGAGACGACTTGGAAAAGTTGACCCGAAGACCTGACACCAGCTCAAAAGTGTGGAGAACAAACCTGACAGCCCGAACCTGATCCACACCTGCCTTAAGAGACAACAGAGTGTCATCCGCAAATTGGAGGTGAGAAACCTGAATGATTGAGCCAACCCGGATACCACTGTACAACCCTTGTCTGATTCAAAGCTTAAAAAGCTGGTGAAAACCCTAAGCCGCAATAAAAAATAAATAAGGTGACAACGGACACCCTTGCCTTACTTCCTGTAAGACCCTAAACTGCTCAGAAGGAGAACCATTAACCAACACTGAAGAGAAACCCCGTAAACACAAGAAGATCCACATAATCCACTTCCCACCGAAACCCATACTCCTAAGAACATGAAAAAAGTAGGACCAATCAACCCTGTCAAACGCCTTCTCAAAGTCCAACTTCACCAAAGCAGTTGGCTGCTGAGAACGACGCACAAAACCAAGAACCTCCGTAGCAACGAGGACACTATCCGTTAGTTGTCTCCCCTGGATACACGCAGACTGAGTACTGCTAATAAGGTCTCCGATCACCATCTTCAGACGCCTCGACAAGATCTTGGCCAAGATCTTATAAGTAGCTGTCGTAAGACTAATAGGACGATACTCCGAGAAGGTCCTAAGAGAAGGGACCTTCGGGATGAGAACAATAAAACTCGAGTTCACCCCTCGCCCAAACTGTAACGTGGCATGAAAGAAGTGAAGAAAGGCAAGAAGTCGGCCCGAATAATCGACCACACTGCCTGAAAGAAGACCGGATTAAAACCATCCGTCCCCGGAGCCTTGTCCCCAGAACAAGCAGACAAAGCCTCCAAAACATCAACCTCGGTGAAAGGAGACTCCAAAGACATAGAGTCCTCGCTTAACCGGGAAAATGGTAAAGCGGGTAAGGTATGACGGGTCGACTGCTCAGAAAAGAAACGGGCCCCAAAGTGTGCGACAGCCTGAGCCTTGACCCCTACAGGATCAGAATACTCTGTGCCCTTCTCTAACACCGAGAAGATCTGGTTCCGTGAAGCACGAGCCTGAGCTACCCGATGAAAATAGGAAGAGTTACGATCCCAATCCCTTCCCCATTTAACTCTAGCCTTCTGCCTCCATAAGCTAGATCTCTGACCCGCCTAAGAGGTTTACTGGGATACGCAAAAATCCCTCGCAGTCAACTCTTCCTCAGATAAGGGCCAAGTGTCGACCAGCACATCAAAAGCATCAATACACACCTCCAACTCAGAAATAGCAGTATCGAGATGACCAAAAACTGAACGATTCCACTCCCGTAGATCACCCTTAAAGGTTCTCAACTTGGTCCACCAAATGAAATACGGATCTCCACGAACCACATAAGAGGACCAACGCTCGCTCACAGACGGGAGGAACTCATCATGCTCAACCCAAGCGTCGATGAATCGGAATGGGCGGGGTCCCTAATCCACCCTCTCATTAGATAACATGATCGGACAATGATCTGAGAGGGACCGAGTGAGTCCTTTCTGGACAACACCAGAAAACATGATGAGAAGCTCATGAGACAGAAGAAACCTGTCAATACGACTACACCTGGAAGCGGGGCCAAACCAGGTGAAATGCCTACTGGCCAGAGGGAGATCAAGTAACCCAACTGCCGAAATAAAGTCGAAAAACTCTGAAATGTCCCCATGGAGATTCCCCCCTGATGATATCTCCTCCTGAGAGAAAACCGTATTGAAGTCCCCAGCGACAAGCAACACAGACCCAAAACCATCAACAGCTGAACAGAGAGAAGTCCAGAGGTCACGCCTCGCGGTAACTGAGGTGGAAGCATACACATTTAGGACTGTCAAGGGAGTGCCCGTGGGTAGATGAACTCCCGACCAAACCAGAACGCCATCAAAGGTGTAGGTCTGACCTACTTGGAACACCCTACTATTCCAAATAGTAAGAAGACCCCTAGATAAACCAGACAAAGGGACAAACGAGTAGCCCAAGTCCGGTCCTAAACCACACGAACGAGCGATACTAAGGCTAATGTCCGATAACTTCGTCTCCTGAATCAAAACAAAGTCTGCCCGCTGAGCACGGACAAGAGAGGCCAATAGACTCCTCTTCGAAGAGGAGCCTAGACCCCAAGCATTCCAAGAAAGGAAAATCATGGAGTCTCCGAGGGGTTAGCAACCTCGCTGCTGTAAGTATGGGTGAGGACCGCCTCTGTCACGCCCCAATTTCAGTAAACCGAACTCAGAACGTGAACTTTTAAAACAATAAAACATTTTGAAACCTTTTACATTAAATCACTTTAAGATCACCGTTTGTTCAAAAAAATAATATTTACAACTTAAAACACGTCCCAACAAGTGGACAAAAGTATGGTATCCGTCGCTAGACTCAAATAAACCCAGAATCCCGCTCCTAGCTCTTCAAGCTTCAGAAGCTCACCTAGTCCAACCTGCGACCGGTACCTGTAGGAAAAGCAGCTAGGGGTGAGCGTTCGCTCACCACCACGGATAATAGACTGACTATGGCATAATCAGCAGACAAAGCCGGTAACACCAACAACCAACTCAACACCGGGGATCACTATCCCCAAACTCAAGTAACCCGACCGACACCCACACACTGATACTTTCCTCAGCCGACTCAACACTCGGACACGTAAAGTAGACCCGACACGACGATTGACGACCTCCTCCAAAGACACGATAGACCACCATGCAACACCCAAGATCACAAAGGATCGCCCACCAAACAAGATCACAAAGGATCGCACTCCCGTCAGCTTCTCAGTGCCGGTTGCTAACCGGCTGGGCTCGAGCCTGCCCCACGCGCTTTGCCGATCCCTGTCAGGCTCCAGGCGGTCGACCTGCTGGCGATATATACAACGCTGCTTTTCCGATAGCTAGTCGGAAGGGGAGCTGCCCTCTCATCGCCTACAAATGCTCACAACCTCCCGAGACTCGAACTCGGTCAGGCTAGCCAAAGAACGCTCGCAACTTTCCGAGACTCGAACTCGGTCAAGCCAGCCAAAGAACGCTCGCAACCTCCCGAGACTCGAACTCGGTCAAGCCAGCCAATTTCCACACCACTTCCCGACACACAGTCGGGTCACTAACCTCGGGCAAGCACAATCACAATCACAAGAAAAGTTCAACAAGCAGCAACAACACATGTTCAACACTCCACAAGCACTCATGGCCACCCAAGACACCAACAGTAAAACACGGATTCAACAACCCCACGGGCACTCACGGCCTCCCAAGACACACCAACCATAACTCACGGGCTCAACAACCCCACGGGCACTCACGGCCTCCCAAGACACACCAACCATAACTCACGGGCTCAACAACCCCACGGGCACTCATGGCCACCCAAGACACACCAATAGTAACTCACGGGCTCAACAACCCCACAGGCACTCATGGCCACCAAGACACACCAACAGTAACTCACATGCTCAACAACCCCACGGGCACTCACGGCCTTCCCAGACACACCAACAGTAAAGACACGGGTTCAACAACCCCACGGGCACTCATGGCCACCCAAGACACACCAACAGTAAAGACACGGGTTCAACAACCCCACGGGCACTCATGGCCACCCAAGACACACCAACAGTAAAGACACGGGTTCAACAACCCCACGGGCACTCATGGCCACCCAAGACACAATAGTAAAGTACGGGCTCTCATGGCCACCCAAGACACAAATTACACAAACAACCTCCGGGCATAATCAATGCCTCCAGCAGTCCTAATATCAACAGTTTCACAATCAACCTCCGGGCATGGTCATATGCCTCCAGTACTCCTAATATCGATAAGTTCACAATCAACCTCCGGGCATGGTCATATGCCTCCAGTAATTCTAACATCGATAAGTTCTCTGCTCCTACGACACTACTAAGTGTCACATGCATTTCCAATCTTCGATAACCTACTTAACCCACGACACCCCAAGTGTCACATGCATTTCTAATATTCGATAACCTACTTAACCCACGACACCCAAGTGTCACATGCATTTCTACTGTTAACTTTCCCTAGTCAGGGCCGAGATCCGGCTACTTTTCCCTACCTCGTGCGTGTTCTCAAAAAGTGCCCAAATAAGCCCCGACGTGATCTCAGTCACTCGCCTAGCTTCCATTTGCCTCGGTCCGCAGCACGATCTAAAAGAACACAATTTTAAGGCACTTTTAAACTCGCAGGAATAAACTGAAATTCGATAAACTTAACGCCCAAACGTAACCCCGACAATGTCGATCACTCCCAAACTTCCCGATTACTCGACATTGTCGATAAAGGACCCGTAAAGGCCCGATTCGCCCGACATGGCGAATCTGCCCGGGTTTTGGAAATGCCCTTCCGGGGCTCCAAAAATTCCCGTTTTCGTTTCCACGATCTTAGAATAATTCAAGGGCCCCAATGCACTTGACGTAATCGAATTCCGAGTCAGTTAAATGACGTTTAAAGTTTCTAAACCCGATAAATACAACTTTTCCAATTTTATTCCAAATTTCGATTCGGTTATGCATAAATGATCCGGGGAACGTTCTAAACCACCCGAACACTAAACTCGAGCACCCGAGAACGTGGGCCCCACCCGGACACAATGGAAAAATTCCCTTTTTGCCCCAAAACGTTCCTAACGAACCCCAAACCTCAACCATTCATCTTTAAACCAATTCTAACCAAAACCCAACCATATTTGAATTGTTTAAACTCAAACCCTAAATTTCGAACTTAACAAAACTAAAATCGGTTAGATGCTCACCGTAGAGAAAGACGGTGTGAACTCGATTCTTCTATCGTTGAGACGATCCACCGGTCGGATGAACGAGAAACGTCACAAATCCCCCAAGCCTCTTCTCTTTTTCTCTCCTCCTTCTCTCTTCCTTCTAACTTCTTTCTCTCTCTAAAAAGTCCTATTTTCTACACTATGGCCGACCATCACATGTCTCTCATCTTTTGTTTTGTTCAAAAACACTAACCACACATCAAAAAGACCAAAATACCCCCCCTTTTCATTTTGTCTTTTCTTTAAAGTCAAGGGTAAAGTTGTCCTCCCTTTTTCCTTCCACCACATTCATGACATGTGTCATGTGGGTCCCACACCTTTTTAGGAAAATATCTCCTATATATTTTCTGTCAGATTCGCGAAATTCGGTTGTTTCGGTCCCCGAACGGGCACTTTTTCCAAGAAATTACGAAACTTGACGGGCTACAAGGAAACGGCTCAACTAAGACCGCTGCGACGACGACTAAGCTTTTTGGATCCAAAACGGTCCTCGAATGGACCAAAACGCCGCTCGGTTGACTTTTCCAACGAAAAGTCAACATTTCCCAAATTGATCAGAAAGTTGCCCCGAGTCCCCCAGAACTCACTTTGGTCGATAACGGGGTCAACTTAAGTCCGGTATGACCCTCAGGGTCATTTTAGGTTCAATTAAGTGTCAGTCTTAAATTTTTTAAATTTTCCTGTTTTTCGCAGGTTTGATTGGCCTTGACCGGGAATGGTTATTACAGCCTCAACCTTCCGAAACCCCTCTTCAATTGTACCCATGTAACAAACCCCCAAAGTCTCAGTAAACCGCGCCACAATGTGGGTAATGCTCTCACCTGTGCTCCCATCAACAAGATCCGAATGAAACTCAGAACAATCCGGCGGAAGGGCACACGCCAGAGGCGGTACCTGCGCTCCTACGGAGGAGCCGTCCACAACCCCCAACACACCTCCACCACCACCACCTCCTACCGCAGCATCAAGAGGGCCCCCAAACACAACTAAGGTTGTACCTGAATCAACCACATCCTCAAACTCGTGATCACGATTGAACTCAGTCTCAGAATCACGCTGGGTATCACTCGCAGCTGGAAGGCTCTGCTCCTGACTCACCCCCGAATCAAAAGGAACCACTGACTGTGACGAAGCACCAACCACAGATCTAATCGGAAAATGTAGGGACCGCGGCCTGGCCGTGAAGGCCTGAAGGATCAGATCAACGCCAGATCCTGACAGAGCGGCAGCCGGGGGTCTAGGAGTTGGGCAGGAGGGGATGCTATCTAAGTGCACCCTCTTGACCAAAACCTCAGCACGATAGTCATCCCATCTCACCGGTACAAACATGCTTTGAAAGGAAACATATGTAGTGTGAACAAGGGCAAAAGCCCTGATCATCTGACCCGAAGCCAGAGAAGAAGGATGAATCGCAATTGGAAAGCCAACTCTCTCCAAAACACGAATCATGCTATCCTTACACCACCGATAATGGGGTAAGCCTATGATGTCAGCCCACACCAATCGCCCACCAGAAAGGACCCTGTCCAGACAATCAGAAAAAGAGAAGAACCAAGGTCACAGACTTGCCCAGTCACCCAAGGAAAGGGTCTCCCACGTCGGTCGATCCGCACATGTAAGGAGAAAAGTACGTGAGCCTAAGTCAAGAAGCTCTATACTTATTAAGCCTGATCTCTCCATAGCAGCTACAAAGGAGGAAGGGGGTGACGAAGTCACTGCCACCACGATAATACTGAGATCAGTTCGCCCAACCAAATCTGGACTAGGCATAGGGAGACTAACTTCCTCCAAAGATGGCGAGGGAGGAGGCTGCTTAGCTCCAACACCCCCCTCACCAGGATCTTACTCAGGGAGGCTAAGCTCAATAGTGGAAATAGCCTTACCCGAAACCTTTTCAGGCTCAACCACCTTATCAGATAAAACCATAGGACAAGATTTTCCAACAACATGAAACGAAAAAGGAGCAGTTAAGGGCAAAGAGTTAGTCGGTTCAATGGTAGGAGAGTGGCCAAGACGCCTACCCAATTCAACTACTAGCTTGTGCGTGCCCCACACAAACCCATTCAGAGATCCAACAGCTTTTAGCAGATCAGAATATAAAGTAAAGTAAATAAAAACAAATGACCTACCTCGCTAAGAACGAGGATAGAAACCAATCCCAACGAGGCTCCCGATCTGGCTTAAAAGGCCCCAAAGCTATTCTTTCGAGGATGACTTTGGCAAATTAGTAACAAAGGCCGGAAACCCACGACCCTGCCCCTTGATGGACGCCTTTGTAGCCCTGATTTCCGCTTTCTTCGACCTCCTACTCTGAACTACAGTTCAACCTTCTGCCTCATCCGAAGTGACCACCTCACTCGCCTCAAGTACAAGAGCACGTTCAGAGAGAACATTTCTATGCACGAAGGCTCGATCATCGGTGCGCTCGCTGGTCAGGATTGGGCGTCGGGTACCAACAGAACCCTGATGCCTCACCCCGATTCGCTCATCGGGTTTCAAAGCACCCACCCCGACCTAGCCCCATTAAAATTACCCACTGAAACATGCCCAACCACCACCACCCTAGGAACACCCAAAGAAGCTTCACCAGCAGCAACCTTCAGGAGCTTCTCTACCACACTACTAACATCAACGGAGACGAAGGTGCCTCCCGGTGACAACCTCCGCCGAACCCGAGTCGAACACAAGGTGGTCGTACCACCAAAGCCGAAAGTCGGACCTGCCCTACCCTCACCACCAGCAACGTGAGGGATGGCTAGAGCTTTACCTTTCACCATAACGTCGAGGAAAGACGTTGGACCGGAGCTCCGACCACCGACAAAGCTACTGCGAGATATATATCTTGATAACCCATGGGAGGAACTCCGTCCTCTCCTCACGAACTCACCGGCTTCGGACCCATCACCCCAACGCCGTGGATTGCGACTTTTCCGACTTGTAACCGGAGCAGACCCAATCTGGACGTCAAGCCCAAGCTTTGGCAGTCCCATGACGGTAGCTGCTCGGTCCAACATGCCCCCATCACGACCTGCCCCACTGAACCAGCTGCACCTCCTCTCTGCATCTCCCGTCTCTCACCAGAAGCCAGACCAGCCCCGCCGTGACCAGATGAAGACGCCAACGATGTCGAATCGCGCAGCAGGACGATCCCGACCTCTACCCGCCACGTTAAGACGAGCTTGGCCAGCCACCACAGAACCCACCTCGACACCCTTCTCTCCTACATCCAACACAGGTGAAGAGATGAACCCATAACCACCGGACAAAGCCGTCGTCGTCGAAACCGTCAAAAATCACCCTAAAAAATGCGATGATGGGTTGAGAGAAAAGTCAACCCTAAAACGCAAAGTCAATAAATTAACTACGCTTAGGCTTATAAACTTACACAAAAGTATACGTAGGCTTCAACAAAGTTGGATTAAACAAGTAGCTAAGTTAAAGAAACATTGAAATAAAAGACTATTCAACTCGTGGAGCTCATTTTATTAGGCCACCCAATTTTATTCCGTTTTTTCCTTAACTGAACCGGATACCATCGAAAATTTTCAAAGTTTTTCTCTGACTTTGTTGTCAAAGACCCTGGTTCCAAAGATTTTGACATCAATTAGAACATGTACATCATTGGGGTTTTAATTAGAGGTTTAGATTCATAAAAAATGAATTGGAATTCATGTTGATGAATCGATTCATAAAATTGTTGATTTCTACATTGAGGTTTTTTTTATGTAGAATTCAATAGGGATTCTTGTCTGTTGACGGGATAATTAATAGTACTGAATTAAATAGTAAATAATACTGGATATTGACTTATAAAATACTTAATTAAGAAAACAAATATTAATAAAGAAAATAAAATAAATAATTAAATAAATTGTGACAGAAAATATATTCTCTTGTTACAAGGATTTGATTGATCAATGACTATTTTAGTTGAAATATATTATCTATTTCTGATAGAGAATATATTCAAATTAACTTTATATATGTACCTTTCTTCTTGATCTTAATATGCATAATCTTTATCTTTCAATCTTCATCTCCTAACATGTCTTCCCTTTTCGGTTATGAAACTCATCTGTCCTTCCCTGAGTACGAATTCACTTACGATGAGAACGATTCAAGTTATTTGGGCCTCAAACCATTGACTACAAGTGGTTGTGCATGGATTTAAGTGTAGATGATAACGATTCAATCTGGGTCGGGTCTCCAAACATGGAGAACGAGTGGCTTAGATGGAGTACGAGGCTCTAACCATGGATTATGAGTGCTACGTGGACGAGGAGACTTGATATGACGGTGACGTAGAGTCCGAGACAGAATGAGAGCCAGTTTATATGTCCGACGAGGAGCCAGTTTGGTTCGAAGATGGGCTCTATGCGGTCCACCCAACACATCCATTAAGCTCAACACCATATCACCTTGGTAGACCGACACCATATCCATGTGGTTATAGCCCTCATTTTGAGTGCGATTTATATAATACAGATGAAAGTTAGTATAATATTTTGTACAATATTAGTGTAATATTATGTAATATGTTTGTGTAATAGTTTGTAATATATTCGTGTAAAATAATGTAATATGTTTGTGTAATATTAGTGCATTTGAACTATGAAAACACATATGTTCATAAGCTTAATTATTATTTTACTAAAAAAAGTACATAAACTTAATCGCCTGATTCGTAATCCTCCCCAAAGCGATCTCATATGTGCTCAATAGGGTCAGTATGGAGTTTCCAGTAATTGTCACCATTTCTGAAATGTGCTTGAGCGGCCAAGTATTGTTGCTAGGATATGGGCCCTCCGTGGTGCCATTTTTCAGGTGGTTTTCAATTAGGTATGTTTGAAGGGTGCTTGTTATACCACTTTTCAACTCCTTGGGCATATCGGTCGTGTTCCTTCTCTATAATCATGTTGTGTAGAATGATGCAAGTATGCATGATATCAACCAATAATACTTGTTCTGTATACGAGCGGGTCGGAAAATTATGTGCTACCGTTTGTACTCCTCCATAAAAACCTCAACAACATCCTTGCAAAACTGATGCACACATTTCAGTATGGTACTTACCCCAATTCGTAGTGATTTGTCCAACGAATCGTCCGAGCACCAGTATGCTAACATTCGTACTGCGATAATGTATTTTTGGTGCATTGATAACCCATGCGTCCGAAAGCGTCCGACTTTTGAAAGGAGTAATTGTCATGTTCCTCTGCTACCTACGACATCGACGCCTAAACATCTTGGGCCCATACGTAGGGTCGTCCAAAAAATACTCTTGCATTAGTCGTCCGTGGGTTTCGACACGACCTCTGTTAATCTCACTTCGGAAATGTTACTTGCTCTCAAGTTTTCGCCTCAATGCGTCCACGTGCAGCTGCATCCTTGCTCGTTCAATATCTGCCTTCACCGGATCGTGCCGCTAGTACTCGAACGACCGCTTCAGAATCATCCATCGCTCGAGCACAAAAACGAGAGAGAAAGTGGGAACTAGAATTTTAAAGAGAGAATTATAAGATGGAGAGAAATGTTTTGAGGTGGAATGTTGAAATAGATTGGTTGGAATTTATAGACGATAATTCTTTTTATGTGTAAAGTATCCATTTTGAATTTAAAAAAACAGTCGTTACTAATCGTTGGCACAACCAACAGTTCTTTTGAGCCACGCTAACGCCACATGGCGTCTTCTCACTAACCGTTCCCGATTTATGAATCGGTCGCATCCGATTCACATCAGTAAATCTTGATCGAACGAACCGTAATCCACATCATGCGACTCTCAATTCACGATTCACTATTTAGTGAGCCTGAATCGTGAATGGACAACAATGTAGATGTCGATTACAACGACATTCAATAATTCGGTATTCTTTGCTCACCCCCAGCATGACTGTCACTGACGGTAGCAAACATAACATCGAGAGCGAGTTCGGCGTAGTGTTGGCTTATGCATTTACGGGCCGGAGAGGTGGGGCTGGTTTTGGTCGAAGCCGCACGCCAAAGTAACATTGAGAGACGTTGTTTTTGTTGTCTAGGGAAGAAGACAAATGAAGTGACCAACGGGTGGTGGACACTTGTCTCATGGTTCGATGGTAATCAAATCATCATCTCATCATACTATAGACTATAGTTTAGTAATTAGTAGTAGCACTAAAGTACAACATGTACAACGGAAACTAAAGCTTAGCTCCACGAGCTGACACGCATGCTTCTCATCTCATGACTATGAGGTATAGTCTCTCCTTAATCCACGCCAGCGTGTCACCTGTCACCATTACCAAACAGGAACCTTCCTTCATTAAAAGTTACTTGTATTGATTAATGTATTCACATTTGTTTATCATTATCATTTATCCCTCAAGCTCAAGGTGTTGTACACCACAAGTAACTAACTATAATACCCTCAATCATTTCATGTGTGGTCAGACAACTGAAACTATAAGGATCTTTTTTCTATTAATTTCTAATAGAATTTTACACACATTTATTTTAATATTTTTTTATCAACCATGGATCCTTGGACATTGTTTCCAATCCATGGTTAACCCTAAAAAAGGTTAGGAGTAGGAGGAACAATTATATGATAAATAATTCTCTAATACACTTTGGCCCTATTTGGGTAATTTGCAAGAGAGGTTAAGATCCAAATAAACAAAAAAATAAAATAAAATAAAATAGAAAGGGAGTGTATTTGTGATTGGGGGCCGGTAAATATTATTTTCCATTTGGCGCCAAGCAAAGGGTCTCTCGAGATAGATGGTTGGATAAAACCTATCCACTCCTTGTTTCTACTGCTGATGATGTCGTCGCTCTCCACCAGCCCACTGTGTCGGTTCCTCTCTCTCTCGCCCCTTGAATTCAGTAACTTTCACTGACTCTTATGTCTATAACTTGCTATTGGTAGTTAATAATTTATGGGTTTGGGTCCATTCTGTTTTGTCTTGTGATTTTTGGCTCAAAGCTTCAATCTTTTCTTCTTCTCCTAGACTTGTGAGACCTGGGCTTTTCTGGGTGCAGCTGCAGCTGGTCTCAGGTGAATTTCCTGTTCTTATTACTGTTTCTTTTGCTGCATGCTCTTTCCTTGCTTCCCCATCTGTTTTTTCTGCAACTTCAGATTCTTGCCATGTTGATTTCTTCATGTAAGCATTTTGGTCTTGAGAGTTGAGACAGTGTCTTCAAGAACAAACTGAATGTAATAAGTGCTTGATTTCCCTGGAGGCTTTCAGTTTAATAGCAATGTTTAATAAACCCAGAAAAAGAAAGAGGGGTCTTCAAACAATACAGCTTGGGAGTCTGAACCATTTCTGGCAAATGACTCATATTGTGAAAGATGCAAATTTTGTTGTAAATGTCAAGCTAATTTGGAAATTTCTTGAAATCCCCATTTGTTAGGTTTATAATTCATAGTAGCATCGGCATTCCCAAATTTAGCACTATTAGTCTTACTAAATGACCGAGGGCACGTTTTCTTACTGTTCCATATAGTTGACATGGATTTTCTATATCCAATCCAGCCAACTTGCATAAAACTGTCTGTTGGCTACTTTATAAAAAGTCATTCCATAGCTATGTTTCTGTAATATGCCAGGCTCAGCAGAAATATGTTGGTCTCCTATATTTTTATGGGTTTTTTCATCCGAATATTTATATGGTTTTATCTCAAATATCAGAATGCATGCTATTTTTCAATAGGCATCCTATGGATGGTGTTCAAGTCTCTTTGATATAGCTCTTCATTCAAACCTATCTAAAATCCATGGATGTTAGAGAAACAAAAAGATCGTCGGGTTACAGCAAACCACCATGGATATTTAAGGGCAGGTAAGTATTTTTCTCCCAGTCATGTGTTCAAGTTACAGCCACACCCTTATATCATTACTTTGGTTTTTATTTTCAGTGCCTTGTACCAACTTCATCTTGTGAAAGCAGACACTGCTCGAGCATTCATCCCGAAGGAGTTTAAACTAGTTGAGGCTTTTGGGTAATCTTGTTTACCAAATTTGCTGCTCCAATGGTTAAACAGTTTGGGATAATATTGGAAACCAAAAGTGTGCTTTCCTGAAAAAGCCAAAGTCTTACCTTGCAGATACACTCTTGGTGGATTCTTTCTTGCCAACTATGATGACAGTCCTGCTGGAGTCTTTGATGAGGTTATACATTCTTATCCGACAACTGTTTTCTCTTAAAGTCTCTTTTGGTTACCATATAGAAGTACGAAACCTTTATAAAGCAATCATATGCTTGAAAATTGATTAGGTTGTATGTGTAGATATGAGAGCTCTATCTAGTAATCAAATAGCTTACTAACATAATTGCTTTATTCTTCTTCTTCTTCAGCTTGTGGTTATAGCTGGACTTGTATGGAACCCTCCAACATCTTGCGCGTATGTTTCTTATCTTTACAAGTAGATAATAAGCAAATAATTGTATGAGAAATAACCTATGAATCATAATTTCTTGGATCTCATCTACTTCTAGTATTGGGTGTCAATCTTGATGGATATTCCGGGCAACACTGTAGAGGCTTACACACCACTCATGACTAGATTGACCAGTTGTATGACCTAAATGGCGTCTGCTAATTTGTAGCATGATTCTTTGTCAGTGTATTAAACTATTTTGTATGGGAATTATTCCCTTTTATATAGTCTCATGTTCATATATAATGGATATGTTTAGTCCAAGTGGCTCCTTAGCAACTGGTCAAGTTGCGGTTGTTTAATCATCAATGTTTGTGAGAGTGTCAGATTCATGAATATTAGAAACCACCTGCATATTTATTCCCTTAGAAACCACCTAGACAACTTCTTTTCCACCCGAGGCATTCATTTAATCAATATGTCAATCATTTCCTTAACAATAGATTCTTAATAAAGGTTAAAATATTGATGAAACCATTGGCTTTCCTTGTCCAAAGTGTATCTCAGAAAGGAACTGCAGTATTCTAATACTATTACCCCCTATTGTTTTTCTGCCACATTCTAAATTCATTTTTTAACAGTTGGGCTGCTCGGGTGCTTGTGAACAGTAATATGGCATGTGATCATGGGCGTAAGGTGGGAACTTTGCTCAAGTCTCGCAAACATTAACATCGAAAGTTCCATTCCTATGGACATTCCTCTTATATTTTTTCACAACGCATTTTTCACTTTATGATTTGACATTACAACTATTATTACCTAGTCATATTTCCTTTGTTCCAATCTATGAAATTTGATTACTTTAAATTCAATCTTGTAGGATGTAGGCCTGCCAAGTCAGGTTGCCAGATTTTCAAAGGTAGGTGCTTAACTGTAAGTACTTCATTATCAAATTGCCCTGCTCCGTGCTTCTTTGCAATAAAAGAATCTTTATGATCCAATGTTCTTGTTATCATATTCATTGGTATCTTGGTATGTCTCAGGAAAGGCACATATATCTAGTTTAGACAAAAATTACTATTCAAGGCGTATCATAGATGTACCAATACAGCAATTAAGTAAGGGAAATTTGATAGTCTAGGCTTGGAAGTATAAGATATTTGTTTTATATGCCACTATAATTTAAAATTTGAAAACTATGCCTTTCAAATATTTTAGGACAAAAATACCCTTATTGCATTTAGTTTAAACCCCAAAACTAAATTTCATCTGACAGGGTTCGAACCATGATCGTCCAATACAAAAACACAATAACTTAATCACTTATGCTAAATTACTTATATGCATTAAAGTCATTTATTATTTATTAGTCCACTTTATTATATTGGTGCACCATCAAACACCCGAAAGATATATATATATATTCCTAGCATATTATCAATTTTTCGAAACCGTGTCCAATTAATTTTTGTCGAAATCATTGACAATTTCTTATCTTTGAGACTACTGATTCTGAATAATTGAGATGGTAGAACATGGATTGGAGAGTCCATTTCACAGACAAATTCATATCATATTCTTAACGGCAACTGGCACCGAATCAATGACCACATTTTCTTACCAAAATCCAGAACAAATGAGTGGGAGAAGAAGTGTCTTTCTCAGGAAGTATCTTCTGCATCCTTATTTGGAGAGATAGAGACAAAATGTATTCTTCCTCTCCAATACGCAATAACACTTATATATATGTGACTTCTATGTCCACGTACGAGTTCTACTAGGATTAAATTGTAGGTGATTTCCACAGAATTTGGTTGATGACATGATTTCGACGATTTTGTAATATGTTTGGGATGCATTTGTTTTTTGGGTGTTTGATGATGCACCAATATATAAAGTGGACTAACATATAATAAATGGCTCTAATGTGTATAAGTAATTTCACACAAGTGGTTAAGTTATTGTGTTTTTGTCTTGGACAACCATGGTTCGTACCCTGCCAGATGCCCTTTAATGTAAAAAGAGTATTTTTTTTCCTAAAATATTTGAGAAGGATAGATTTTAAATCATGAAAATATAAAATATCATATTTCCCTTAAGCAAAAGATTATGTTCCCAAGGTAATTGAAATGGTGGTGCATAAAATTGTGTTATAAGACTCCTGTATTTGAATCAGACAGTTACAGCAATTCCAAGAAAACAGGGGAAAATTGCTAGTTTCTTGAACATGATTGGTATGGGAGCCAATAGTCATTATCCGGTGAAACATATGGATCTTCAAGTGACTGAAATCAATGGTCATGCAGCAACAGATATATGCAACATCAAACTTGCAACAATTGGTGAGTTAGTCTAACTGTTTCCTTCAATATTGTATGTGAATACTCGCATTCCGACCAATACAGTCTCCAAGATTGTTCATTTTTAAAACTAAGTTAACCCTTTACAAGTAAAATATTTTGCAACAACTTGACATTAATATCTTTCGTGTTGTGGGACTAAGATTCTCTGTCATCGGCAAATGATTTCTGTTTTTAAGATTTATGTAATTTGGTGAAACATCTACATTACCATGTAAGAATGTAATCACCATGTGTTTGAATTGATTGTTGTAGCCCATCTAGTTTGCTTCTTTAACCTTGCTTGCCCCTTTTCATATCCAGCTTTTTCCTCCAAACTGACCCATTAGCTTCCCGAATTTGGCCTAGTTTGCTGGTTAATCATTCTAATTTACTGATTAGGATGAGTGTATGTGTATGAGGGAGAGAGTTTACTCGTCTTTTTTTTGTTCCTTAATGTATTAGATATTTTATGCTTCTTGTTGAATTTACTTGGTTTTTTCTGATCATGAGCTTGGCTATGCAGACAATAAGTGGATGGGACCCCAAATCAAGCTGTCTCTTCCAAGTTTTAGGTATTTTATTTACAATGAATCCTTATTATCTTATGTCCGCTAATAAGCTAAACTATACAAAATGACAGTGGATGTACAGAGTATAATCAAAACCTTCTCAAGTATTCCTGCCAGATAGAATGCAGGTCTGTGCCTTCAAACTATTTGTGCTTTTCCATCTTCACTTTTCCCTTCAATTTTTTTTTATAAAAAAAACTGTGAAGTACGAGCTTACAAACAACAGTATTGATGAAATAATTGTACACTACAGGGTGCAGACAGTGCAAGCAGCCAAAGTATCAGGGGGTTGTAGATGGAAAAGCCAGGGAGACGAACGTCTAGAAGAAAAAAGTTTCAGCCCCGTGGACACTACAAGCACCGATAATGGAAGAGACCTCAGCATATCTGTGATGTTATCAAAGCCCATACTAGCTTTGCAGTTCAATTGCTTGAAAATGCAGGTTAAAGCTCCTGTTGTAGTTTCTCAGTGCTCTGAAAGCTCTATCAGGAGTTCTTGATTATTCCATTCGCTATTGACAGCTAAATTGCACAGAAAGAACAAGAATTTGTGCAGCTTGTAAATTAACATTGAATTAGGCTATAGAGAACGGGAAGCATATTGTCTCCTGGTGATTCCTGGAATTGATATTTGAGGATTAATGATTGTAGGGCTGGGTCTGATATGTTATATTCACATGTCTTTCTTTGTGTGTTCTTAAGTTTACTCAAGAGCTATGTATAAATTGATATTTGAACTTCAAATTTTGAAGTGCAGACTTTGAATCTTCAGATCCAGTGCAGAGCCAGTTGAAGAAAGCTGAAACTGATAACAACAAAAAGAGAACTTTTTCTTTCTTTGCAATAAATTTTTACAATACATTCCACAGCATGGACAGATTGAACAAACAAACAAATACATTTTCTCATTCAGCAATCAAACTCACAATACTGACTTCTTTTTTTCAGTTCCTGGAAGCTGATTTAGTGCATGATCATTGATCAGAAATCTTCTGGGAGAGGGCGGCTTTGCAAAAACGCCTTGAACAGCGCAAACGATCTCTCAGGCTGAGAGAAGGGTGCTTCATGGGAAGCTCCTCTGATGGTGGCAAAGGAGAGGATGCTTCCATATACTTGAGTCCACCCACCAACCTCAAGGTAACAACAAAACAGACGAACTTTTGTCAGCTTATGCTTTTCAATAACACAACTCATTTTCTCAACTCCGAACTATACTCACCTGCTGTCCCTCAAACCATACTCTGTAAGGCACAGTTGTGTTGAGTCCCAGTTGCTCAGCCAGACCATGAACTAATGTTCGACTTCCCGTTAACGGGATGACAGAATCTTGATCTCCACTGAAATTCAAAACAAACATGAAATTTACGTACTATAATTTTACTTAGATTCAATGAAAACAAAGAGATTGTTCTTCTGTACCTGTAAACCAATACCGGGATTCCTGCCTTGACAAGTTTAGCAACAATGGTGATTGTTGGTATCTCCAAGTCAAGCAACTCATATTCTAGGATGCTATGTAGTAAACAAAGTAAGGAGAAACCAATCAATTAATCGAAAAAAGAGAGCTCTGTGATCACTGAATCAGTATAACTTACTGGTAAAGCTAATTTGGATAGATAGGCCCAAGCACAATATTTAGATACAACTCACAAATGTGTTTTTTTCTTACTTGCTGCAGACAGCCCATTTCCGGATTCCCACAAGACGGGCATGAAGAGCCTTTTGTACATCGTGCCGATTCAAATAATTGACTGTTTCATCTTCTACACAGACATCTACTGCCTCAGTAACTTGCTGTGGAACAAACAAGAGTTCAACAATGGAAAGAAGTTACAAACTGTAAAGCTAGTTGAGCAAAGTTTTGGCCATGGACTGACCTGGGGATGAAGGACTTTAGATTGAGAGAGCACAGATGGTATACAAACATCAAGAGTAACATCATATTTATCCACAAACTTGCTTGTCTCTTTGGTCACCTGGTTCATCACTTTCGAACAAACTGGAGAAACATTGCCTCTATAATACTCACTCACATACCGAGAATAGTTACAACCAGAAGTGAACATTCTGTAAGTTGAATCTGATATCAACCCATGAGACCAGAAGAACTCTGCTCTTGAATTCAAGTCAGTGGCAAACTCCAAAACTGGATTTCCAAGCTGCCATGGAAAGCTCAGTCAGAACAACCATTTGGGCAGGAAAAAATGCAGAAAATTTGATACTCACAGCAATGCCTTTCAAATTGAAAAGCTTATCTCTTTTGTTGAATTCAAGCATGAGCTCAGCCAGCTGAGGAACATAATGACCTGGAAAACCCAATGCTCTACACTCAGTGATCAGTTATTGTAGAGAGTGGAAAGTGAAGAGGAAAGGGTTTTAGAGCAAAAAACCGGCATAGCTCTCCCCAGTGATGAACAAGCTTCTGTTTTTGTATTGTGGGAATTTGAGAAACCATCTCTGCAAGAACACCAAATTGTCCCTGGCTGTGATCACAAGAACAAAGGCTTGAATAAAGTTGCAACTTTTGTCAACTCAAACAGAAGAACAGAAACATCGAGCAAGGAGCATGGCATGACTGTAAAGTGAAAAAGAAGATTGCTAGTGCCTAGCACCATTATGAAATATTCTGCCCCAAAAGAAGTAAAAAAAAAATTCCAATTCTACAGGATTCTGAATCTGATATGTGGGTGAAAGAAACAGGAGCAATGCAGTTGACTTGAATAAATGGGGACGCAAATTTCTGTTTCTTCCCCCAAATAAAAAATTGAACTTTACAGAAGAAACGAATGGGTTGAGAAGAAACATGCCTGTGATCTTGTCATTGACGGCCTCGTACGAGGAGCTGTCGGAGGCGTAAGAGAACCCAACTCCGATAGGTGTCTCCAAATACAACATATTTGCTTCTGGAATCGACCAAAAAAGGGACTTGTTAAGCTATTCTGAAATCGACACAAAATGGTCTATTATGTTTTAGTCGACAATACCTCTGTTCCAGCTAAACTCGTTCCTGACCAGTGCCGCTCCGCTAGGCCTGAACGGGCCGTTCTCGGAAAACGCCCCAACTCCGAGCGAAGAACAGCCCGGACCTGCAAAGGAACACAAAACAACCACTCAGAATCCCAGAAAAAAAATCAGATTTTTCTTGTTGAATTGGACGTGGACCTCCGTTGAGCCAGAGGACTAGAGGCTTGGAAGGTGGATCTATCTCAGCTTCTGCGAAGTAGTAAAAGAGAGCTCTCCGGTTCCTGGAATCAACGGTGACATAACCCGAGTACTGGTGGAACCCGACTTGAGGCTGACCCGGGAGCCGAGCAATTCTGTCAAGCTCCGAAGCAGAGGACTCCGCTCCCAAGTGGACAAGGAGCAGAGCCAATGCCACAAGCTTCCATGGCAGAGAGTTCATCATCATATAGGTTAGGCTTCAAGGACCTCGAGAACCAAAGAAATAGCTAATATGTTGCTCAGTGTTGGAGCATTATATACATACATACAGATAAAATATATAATAAACAAAGCAGAGAAAAATATGTGAAATTGGAGGACTTGTGAGATGATGTGGAGGTATCAGCAAATGGGTTGTGACTGTTGATGGAAAAAGAAAAGAGAGAGGAATGTGAGAGCATTTGTGTAAAGTCCTGACATTTTTCTCTGTTTTATTTTATATAGCAGAAAAATGAGCCAAACAAACAAATATGAAATAACAATACAAGGCTTCCTTGTAGACATAAACAAATACAATACATTACACTCTACAGAAAGGAACTTTACAGGATTGTTTTTCCTTTCTTTTCTTTTGCTGATAAAATAACTGAATCAGACAAGCAGTGTAATTATGGTTCCTCAGAAAAATATTCCAATAAAGTTCTTTTCTACTCAGAATATTATATATATTTAATCTTATTTGAAGATGATGGATGGGAGGAACATGATTCTTGAGGGGCTACCAAAGCTCATTCCTTTGAGTTAAAATAATCTCTCTAAATTGTAATTGTATCAGAATATTCAGCCATAGGATCTTCTTCTTCTTTATCATCTTATTCAAATCGAGCCAGAATGTATATGAACGTGTTAATAAGGATTTGAAAATACCACTCATCTTGTATTAGTCTACTTAAAAATAAAAAATGGAAAAGTCCTAATTCAAGTCCACAAAAGGGTTAATTTTTGAAAATTGAAATTGTGGAAATTGTGTCACATGATTGTAGGGAAAAATTGCAAAGGTGTAAGTGGGATGAAATCAAGAAGATAAAATGATTATAGTTTTGTCATGACTTTCTTTTGGCTTGAAGCTGTTTTGTGTTAGAAGAATATACTCAGTTCAGTTGTGTTGTGCAGCTGCAGCTCATCAGTGGCAGTATCAGTAGTGCATATATACACACAACACAGTACATTATAGTATCTCTGTTTCTTCCCATTCCTCAGTAGAATCTTTTCCTTTGCTGATTTGTTCTCTTTGACTTGTCAACTAGTGACTTCTGTTTCATCTGACTCCTCATGACAAATGGGATAGGACTTTATCAGAATTGTAAATGTAAATGATGCTTTATTTTCCACAAGATCTTATGTTGATACTCTATTTATTTATTCATCTATCACCAAATCTGAAATCTCCCTCTCTCTCTTTCTCTTTTCTTTTCTTGTTGGAGTATTGTTGATGCTTTCATGGGTCCTATGGCTGTTTAAAGGCTGAGTGATTTGGTCCCCATGCGGGTCTAAGTGAATTGGGTATACATATACAATATCCTTGTTTGATTATCTTTAAATAGTTATCTTCTTTAAATTGGTTGTCATTCAAATTTGTTATGAGTTAGTGAACTTTTATATAATTGTATTTATACGAATAATATACCTTTGAATTGCACACGTAGTGCAATAACATTGGTTGATTATGAGTTACAAGCCCTATGAAGATTTAATCATTGTTGTAGTAGGCACCAAAATCTATTTGTGTTTTAAGAGAATGTTGTATAGAGTGGGTTACATCTGTTTGTGCTTTAAGAGAATGTTATAAAGATTGGGTTACATATGTATAAAAGGAAAAAGACAAAGGGTTGAATCCCTTGCTTGCTGTGTAAGGTAAGGTCCCATTTCATCTCATGTAGTTTATAGGTATATTCTAGTGTGGTTTATTATAACTTTTAAATTCTATTGGGGGAAAATATGTTTATTTTTCTATAAAACTTTGGGTCACTTTTAATTATAAAACAAACGAGGATGAGAAAAAGGCTTCTTTTGTGAATGTGGATGGTCTTTGTTGGAAAATGTGTTTGGAAATTTAATTGGAGCTCATGCCTAAATTTTATTGATTCAAGGGAAGTCTCTATCTTTTCTTTTCTTGTTATCTTTATTTTTATTTTTGTAAAGCCTTGATATTGATGATTACTGGTAATATAATCAAATTAAAAGCTTGATAACTTTTGCTCCAGTTTTGGCAAGACGTGGATGTCAGCTTGTATTCATTTTGAGTGATTTCAAGCTACATACTATTCGATTTTTTTTTATAAGCTCGAAAAATTTATTAAGACCGATTTCATAAAAGAATCGGAAAACCTTGATAAGAAATCAAGGTAAAGGAGGTCAAAAGACCAGTACCACGCTTACAAAGGAATTATGCTAAGGGGGAACTATAAGAACAGACCTTGACCCAAAAACAGAAAAAACCGAAACAAATGACAAAAAACTTAATGAACCGATTTCTGCCGAGCCTTATGGGACGATCTCCACAAAGTCGAAACAGGAGGCGCTGCCTTGATGGCACGTTCTCGGGTCAGTGAACGAGCTCTCGAACGAGTAAATACAGTATAAGTAGAAGGTCGGCTTTGGCGAGGTTGAAGAAGAGCGTCCTTCCATGGACTGCTCTCTTTCTCCGTTGCTTCCACCGTAACTTCCACCCCTTCGATAGCCGGCACCGCATCCTTCGAACCTGTCGACACACCAACCACTGAATGTCTGACAACACCATCGACAGAATCTCTGCAAGACTGGGCTTCATCGAATCCCGCACGCTCAGTCCCACCCGAATCGTACACAAGATGTGAATCGCGAGAAAGCCGACGAGAATCAATCTCCGCCCGAACCAACTCCAACAGCCAGTCGAACACCGAACTCCGATCGACGTTTTGCAACAGCTTTGCTAACGTACCATCCGTCAACTTCCAACTCGCTTCCTGCAAAACCTCAGAACACTTTGAAACAGAGCTCGAGATGCTATGTGTTGGTTCCGCTTTTCCTTTGACTGGAAATGGTTCCTTTTCAGGCCGAGCAAAGGCTACGAAAAACTTAAAACCTTTGTATTTAAACCCGTTATACACTTCAATGGCTTTCTGAGCTGACGCCGATGACTGGAACTCCACAAAACCGAAACAGTGACCTTTCTTATTGGGTCGTTTTAGAGCAATGGCGGATACAATGGTACCAAAAACTCCGAAGGTAGAACACATCCAATCATCAGAAGTAGCAAAAGGCACATTATACACAAAAAATTTTGAACCTGAAATGTGTTCCAGTTTGGATTGAGTCGGTGAGGAACGAACCACAAGCGGAGTCGTCTCCTGAGACACACCAGTAGCCTTATCTTGGGTTGCCACCAAACCCAATATGGAGACGGGCTGGACAATCCCATCAAGAGCTTTATCTTGGGCTGCCACCAGACCCAATGTGGAACCGGGCTGGACAAACCCATGATGAACAGCCGGCCCAAATGCCATAGGCCCGGTCTCTGAAACGATTTTGCCTTCTTCTCCACCCGAATCGCGGACTGTGCGATTCTCAGCCAAATCCTTCGCCATGAATTGCGGATCCGAATCCGTTGACTGTTGGACCAACATCCCGTGATCCGGGGGATCCCGTATCTCTGCAATCGAAGAATGGTTCGACTCAACACCTCCCGGAGATCCAATCGCACTACCAGACGCCGGCACCGACGAGCACCCAGCCTTTGCTGCCTGAACACGATCCTCAACCAGCAGATCAATCTTCTCCGACTGTGACTTAACAGACCCAACCGGCCTCGATACTGTTGGACGAGTTGCTTCGCGGAAATCGGACGCAGACCCACAGGCCTGAACGCCACCGGCCTCAATTAGTTATGCTTTTCTTGTTTGGATTACCATAATTTGAGGGGTTGAATTATAAAAAAGTTGTGTAATTATAATGAGAATGTAAATACAAGATAGGATCAAGACTGTTGTTACATTTTGACATTGGCTCTTAGAGAGAAGAAACAAGGTTATGATGATGAAGACAAATGGTTTGAGACAAGATGAATGTGGGAGTGGTTAACATTGGGAAGAGGATTGGATTGGAAACCTCCCTATCCATAGGGGTCCTCTTTCCTCTCTTTTTTTTCTCTTTCTTTTTGTGTGTGGTGTTGATGTAGTCAAGGTAAAAAATGATTTCCACTTGAGCATCATGTAGAAAACATACCCATGCTTGGCATGACAAGCAAGCACAACTTCTTTGTAACTTACAAAAGTTGACACCATCCTTACTTTCTAAATACATTATTCATATTTATATGATAACGGGTCGAGTTTGAACTAATCTTTTACGACTGTGCATGCCTGTGAACAAACTCGTCTAACATATCTTGTATTTAAGATGACTAAAATGTTATTTTATTTAATATTAATAGTGAACAATTTGTTTCTGGAGTACTGAACCTAGCTCTTATAAAATTGGGTAGGATTCCACCCCTAGGCAAGAGTTTTTATTTTCCTCTAATTTTTAGCCAATGTTATGTGTGAAAGAAGAAAATACCCTAGTGAATTCCATATAGGTTGCCATCAGCGTTGTCTCTTTTTTGTGCCCAAACTCATAAACTAGGGATGGCAAAACGCCCCGACCCCGACGGAGACCCGACATCCCCGTCCCGTGCGGGGCGGGTTCGGGGCGGGGTACGGGGCGGTAAACGGGGATTTTGGCGGGGACGGGGCAAGCACTCCCCGCCCTGCGGGGCGCCCCGCCCCGTGCCCCGCGGGGATCCCCGCTCTATTAATTTAAAAAATATATATTAATAACTAATATTTTTTTTGAATAACACATAATATATTGTTTTTACATATGATATTTACTTATTTAAATTTTATATCTAAAAAATAGAAAACTTAGTTCAAAAATGTCAAACGGTAATTTTTGCTTATTTATATTTTATATCTAAAAGATAGAAGACTTAGTTCGAATATGCACATTATGAGACACGGAAGTCGTGTGATGTTTGTTTTATATGCGTGTTGTCTAAAATTATGGATTAAGAATTGTGTGATATAAAAATTTGTATTTTTTTCGGGGAGAAAATGGGGCGGGGAATCCCCGTTTCCCCGCGGGACGGGGTCAATGCGGGGTGCGGGGCGGGGCGCGAGGAAGCGGGGCGGGGACGGGGCGCGGGGTCCCCGCCCCGTTGCCATCCCTATCATAAACTTTCACCAAAGGATAAAAATGACATGTCTTAGATATGATGTCTAGTAGGGTTGAGTTTAAAAGATAAGGGTATCTTAGAAGGGAAAAACATGCTGGTATGAAAATTTGTAAGCATAATTATGAGAAGACCATAAGAATAAACAAACATTCCTTGTCTTATGATTTTTCTTCCATTCTCATTGTGTCTAGGCGATTTGCTCAAACAAAAGTAAATGGTAAAGTAACCAAGTGGTTGGCTCAATTAAAGTGGGGCTACTACAAATTTGCAACAGTTTGTCAACAAGTCACCAATGCTATATGGATGATGGATCTATCTGTTCTATAGGTAAAAAAAATAGTATGCTTGATACAGGGACTCTCTTCCAGCATTGAGGGGGTTGAGACGGTTCGAATTGGCTTTTCTTTGTTTGGTTCGAGTTGTTCGGTTGTTGTTCTTGAGTCTTATGGTGGTCAAATGAAAGTTTCAGACCTTTATTTTTCTTTTCTTGTTATGGATTTCATAGTTGTTAAATCTGGGATTTAGACCAGTTGCATCCTTTGGGTGGGTTTTCAAGTTGAGTTCATGGTTGTAATATCTCAGTTTTAGACCTGTTGTTGAGGTTCCCTTACCGGAATGTTCTATTTGTTGTATTGGGAGAGTATTGTTTACCAAATTCTTTATCTCTTCTTTTGTCTCAAAAGATACGATACTCAATAATCTTTTTTTTTTACGGATCTATAAAAAATAGAAGACTAGACTTACTACAACAATCTCATGACCATGTTCTCAAAAGCGCACTACCTTATCCATCCTCATAAATTGTAATAGTTGATGAGTTTATTGTTAGTTAAAAGGTGTAGTCCTTAGGTAAAATACCTTTTTTTTAGTTTGGCTAATATAATCTGTCTTCCGGTCTTTGACCTCTACTAGACTAAAAGGTTGTTGAACAATAGATTTTTTTTTATATATAGATGAGGTTTTATTGAATACTTTAAATTACAAAGAATACAAATCAAAGGCGGGTGATGCAACTCAGAAATGAGGATCTACCTGAAAACTGAAAAAAAGAAAAAAAACAAGGAATTGCAAAACACAACAATCATGGTGACTTGTCGAGCAAGCAACCCAACACCGGAGAAATAAACGCTCCACGGGCCAAATCAGCCAATCCTGAGCCTGACACGCCTACTCTTCCGGCTTCCTCATAGAAAAACTCCTTAGCCCGAAGAAGGCTGATGCCCAGAATTAAGAAGCAAACCACTTTTTTTTCAATTTGCTTCAAGAGCTCCCACTCCTTCAGTCTAGCTTCCCTTTCACGACTTAAATACATGCTCCTGAGCTGAATTGATGAATAAAAATTGTGGGTTGATGACTTGTTCCTTTGAGCCTTTGACCTCTTGGCTTAGACGAAGTGTAATCCAAGAAGTGTTTAGGAGGTCGACTTTGACGCTTCAGGGGTTTAAGCAGGATGTCCTTCCACGGACTACCTTTACCCGGATTACCTTATGATACACCTAATCCTGAATTGGAGCTCGGATTTTCCAAGGCTAGCCCTACAATTGAGCTAGCCGTCAAATCCTCTGAAACGCTCTCGTCTACCAACACATCCGAACTAGTTTCGAGTAACGGTTTGGATGTTTCTTGGATTATTTGAAACGAGTTTGAAGGTAGATCTTGGGTAGGTGAGTCTTGGGTAACTCGGGTTGCTTGACCCGGAAGCAACCCATCCCTTATATCAGTTCCATTTGTACCCACATGGGCCTTGGCGAAGCCCAAAGTTATTGCATATGTTATCTCCGCACGACCAGGAACCACCTCAACATCTTTGTACCCTTATTCTTCGTGATAGATACCTTTTACAACTAAATTGATCTCCGTATCTCTGCAAATCGAGGTTGATGTATCCAAATATGCTAATTCCAAATTAGAAACCATTTCTCCCGTGATTTGTGGCGCCACAAACTAGGTGGAAATCTCCAGAGGAAACAGAGTCTCTAGCGACGAGGTGAACTCTCCTCTGGGGACGAGCACCGGTGAAACTGAACCACTATTCGTTTCTGACGTAACCAGGAGCCTGTCATCTTCTCTGTTTTGGAAGTAGTCGGATCCTTAACCCAACCTGATTTAGATCGGAGACAAGAAGTGCTTGGTTTCTCAACTTTTTTCTTCCTCTTTGATCTCCAATCTTTTGCGGGATGTACTAAGGCCCCAAATAACCTACGACCATTGTAGGACAAGCCGTTGGTACTTTCTACAAACTACAAGGCTTATTCTGCAATTTGAAATTCAATAAATCCGAAGAATCGTCCTCTTCGATTTGGTTTAGCACAAATAGAGGTTGAGACGGTCAAGCCATACGGCTCAAAAGTGTTCCTCATCTAGTTCGTGGTTGTGCCGATATGATATTGGAGAGGAAAATGTTGTGTCCCTGTACTCCAGACCCCCCATTTTTTCCGACCACCAACTCAACCTGAGCTTCTGTCGATCCATCCTTCCCTTCCTTGACCGGAGCGTGGTCGTCCTTCGTCTGTGATGCACTAGATCTAGTTGCCACAGTCTTAGCCATGACTGGAGATTTGCGAGCCGGAGCGGTACAAACCTTAGCTTGAACTTCAGTCGTCTGTTTTCGTGATCGGATTACACCAAACCCGATCGCCGCAAACTTCGATTTGGTCAAAGACTTGACATGGAGAGTAGGTTGAACATCGAATCGCAAAACGATCTTTCAATAAGAATCGTAACTCGATACCAGCACCGAACATAAATCAGAGAAGGAGATAGGCTGTGTCATACCTCTCTCTGGTCAAAAGATGAAACTCAATGGTGTGCAACACAATATGTTGTTGGGATCATCTGGCAATTAGCCCGAGGAGGATTTATTAAAATAAAAGAAACAATTAAAATTTAAATTTCATAGAAATTAAATCGAAAACTTCACGTATGTGCATAATCTTAATTTGCAATTACTTAAAAACTTAATTTAGTCATTGTATAAGATTTAGGATAAATTTCATCTCACTATCTTAAACTTTTCGGATTCCATTTCCATTATCTATATTTTTTCTTCTCACCTCGCTACCTTAGAATTTCATTTGTTCGAGTTTAGTACTCAACGTTAACTTTCAATCTATTTTCCCATCCAAGACACTTAAAAAGTCTAATGCCCCTCACTAATAGATAAATTTTTAAAAGCATGTTATTGGTTTTCAAATTTTCTTTGTATTTATTTATTTTATAAAAACCAATTTATTTATTTTATAAAATTAGATTATATTTTAGAAAATAATTTCTTTATTTAAAAAATCAGCTTTTACTTTTTAAAATCTTCTTTATTTTATATTTTTTATTTTAAAAAATACTCTTTATTTTATAAATAAAACAGTTTGTTTTATTTATTAAATAACTTTGTCTTTTAAAAAATCATGTTTTATTTTTCTAAAAGTCAATTTTAAATTTTTTCTTTTTATTCGTCAAATCCTTTTAAAATATTTCTTAGTTTAACTGAATTATTTCACATTTTATCAAAATATTTCTTTTTTAAACTAACCTTCATTATTATTTATTTTAAAAAAATTGTTTTAATTTTCTATATGCACTATACATCGTTCTTCTAAGATACCCAAACCCGAAATCCAAAATTCAAAATCAATTCCCAAAGCGTGGCCAAAATATCCACCCATTTTTCAGTTTTTTTCTCAGTCCAAAGCATGCTTTTGAAACAAATGCACCAAATAAAATAAGGACTTCCAAAACTTAAAATCAAAACAAACCAAATCACCATCCATGAAAAGTTTTTGCAAACCACACTTATTAATCTTTTTCCATTTATTAATTTTAATTTCTCACTAGAATTAATCATCTCCAATTTCAGTAGCGAATGATTCACAAAAAACATCCTCCCCAAACAAACATTCAGACCCAAAATCACATTTTCTATGTCTTCTTCTTTGTGCAGTTCCTCAACAAATCCTAGTCAAGTTGAACCCTCCAATTTTTCTACAACCAAAACCTAAATAACAACAAAATTAGATATAGAATAATAAGGTTTTAGAGAGAAGAGGACCAAAAATTAAATCAAAATAAACCTATAAAGCAATGACGAAATTGATCCCCCTTTCAACCAAACTCAGTCCTCCATTATTTTTCAAGATAAAAAAAACCCTCGAATACGGGCATGCCCAAACCCCATTGAAGGTGAAGGTGTCAAAACCATCCCTAATTGTTGTCGTGGCTCTGAATTTGAGCGACCTGAAGTGAACATCGTTGTTTCTGATCTGCAAAACCGGAGGTGAACGTTGGTGAGACGAGCACGAGATACCTACGTCGTCAACACCACCAGAGGTGCGGTGGCTGAAGTTGTGAAGGAGGAGAAGAGAGTGAGAGAGATGATATTTAGCTTAGGTTATGTTAGTAAGAGAGATGATAAAAGGGTATTAGAGTTAAGAGATTAAAGGTTATTTTGGTAATTAAAAAAAAATTAGGTCATGTGTTAGGCACATGACGATTTTTTGTCCAAAAACGGACAAAAAGTTAACGGTGGGTAGGGTTTAGAATATATAAACACACGAGGCTTTGATTTTTAATTAATAAACATTGTATCATCACCTGTGTGCGTATTGTACTAGCACTATGTGCATATTGTACCAGCACCAACACTATGTAAATCAGTTTTTCTGAATTAATAAACATTGTATCAGCACCTGTGTGCGTATTGTACCAACACTGTGTGCGTATTGTACCAACACTACCACGGCCGATCGGCCAGCAACATGCGCGCGTTACCAACAGCATGCCCACGCGTTACCAACACGCGCGCGCGAAAAGGACACGTGTCGCCCTCCTGTGCGTCCGTAGTTTGTACAATAAGTCTGGCTCTCACGTTATACCATATATATATATATATATATGATAACATACAAGTATAACTTGTATCTTTCGTATAAAATACAAACTATCTATCTGGGCCTTAGATCGTGGAATCAAAGGCCCAGATTTAAACAAAATCATTAATGATTCTGTCATTAATGCATATCTTTGTAATTAATTTCGTAATCAATCACAGCCCTCTCCCCTGAATTTCGGTGACCGTCCGATCCTCAAAATCAATGGCCCAAATTAGTTTGTATTTCGTACCTGAATTTCGGTTGACAATTATAACTGATAAATAACTATAATTATAACTACTACGATAACTGTTAACACTCTTACAAAAAAAAAGCCTACGTAACCTCTCAAACAACCCTACCCTCTGTGTTTTTTCTAAAGCTCTCTACTGCCTCCGGCGGCTTCATGGTTCCTCTTTGGATACCATTAGAAGCCGCTGGTGGATCTCTGTTCTTTGCCCCCCCCCCCTCCCCCTTCACTTGGTTCCTTTAGTCCGATTTGGCCCTTGTTGCTCGATTTTCCCTTTCTCCAAGTTTCGCTTTCCAAGCATGGTGGTTTTCTTCTCCTCTTTCATTTGGTGTTTTTTTTTGTGGGAATTGATGTTGTCCCTCTCCTTGTTCTGGGTCTCCGGGTAGTGTTGGCCACTAGAGGGGTATCACTCACGGGTAGCTGAGAGTCACGGTATGGTGGGCTTCTCTTTGGATGGATTTGGGCGGTGATTTCGTGATGCTCGATGGGTCCATCCCGCGCCCACGATTAGATTTGTGGGTGATCGTGGTTTTTTCCTCTCTGCTCCGCAAATGATTTAGGACTCTGGCTCCCGACTCTCCCCTCCTCATGGATCACTTTTGGGTGCTGGCCCTAGGTGGGCTTTTGATTTGAATCCGAGAGAAGTGCTTGTAGCACAAATCTTCGACAAAGTGGTGTGGATGTGCCTCTATTTTTGACCCTTTTTCCCCTTGATGTGGTGTTAGCCTGCGGGTCCGTTAGTTGGATGAATCTTGAGACGATTTGTTTTACTTCTTCAATTGATCGTAGGAAGGGGTGTGGCATGCGGAGGACCGTGCAATATGGTTCCGAGGTGGAGCGGCGTGTCTGGAAAGTGTGTGTCCGAGGGTACCAAGTTGTTGGGTGTGTTGTGTGCTAGGCTTTTTGGCCTCGATTATGTTTTGTTTTTTCATGGGTTGTTTTAGTCTATTGTTATGGACTGATTTTTTTCTGGAGGAAGTATATGTCAGTTGTATTTCCTTACCTTTTACTCCATCTCGGAGTTTAAAGGTCTTTAATAAATTTCGCTTATAAAAAAATACAATAACTACTAACAATTTTTAACTCAAATTGTATGTTTTCGGATAATGTTTTCAACAACTCTAATTTTTTTAATTTGTTGATCCGTTCGATTACTGTTCACTGAAAATTTAGAAATTGAAATAACCTAGCGTTGGATTGTTGATTAATGACTTGGATGAATGAGACGAAAATTCAAAAGAAAAATAATTGAACTTAGAGACAACATCGATATAAATGGCTTCATTAGTTGTGTATGCTCATACTATCAACATAAACCATTCTACTTCAATGATACTTGAAAACTAACATATGTTTTTGAAAATATAAGCAAAGCGATATAGTACAACTAGAAAGAGTAATGCTATCATAACTTAAAAAAATGGGTAAGCGACTAGGAAACCGCTCTCTAGGAGATATAATATCTTCAAAGGAAAAGCATGAAGATCATCTTCATGTTACAGTGTTCTTCCTCAGAGTATTGAAGATCTTCAACAAGAATTCTGACAGCGGCTCTTCATACAGCAATAATGTGTTCTTCATCAACCAGAATCCTTCTCTACATCAACAAAGACAACAAGTCAGTTGTCTTTGGTTTCTGATCATCTACTTCAGCAAGTTAATTAGTAGATCTCAAGCTAAACAAGAAAGGGTGAGAGATTATGGAGGATCTCAGCAACTTGGGAGAAAGATATATGGGAGCAAGATCTTTGTGGTGGAGGTTCAGAACTACTTGTCATTCAAGTTACTACAAAGAAAGGGATCAAGAAGAGAGGGAGAAGGAATAGGCAGCTCTCACCTTCCTCATCTGATAAAACACGACAATACTCACCTAGAGGACATACGAATCTTCTGGACGGCCAAAAGATGTTTTATGACAAGTACTTCCAGCTAGTTGCCTCGGATACTGATTCCACACCTTCATATCATCAAGGAAAGAAAGATACCAATTTTTTTTTGATAAGCTCGAAAATTTTATTAAGGGAAGAAAACCTCCTTCCAGGGAGGAGAGGCAAGGAAAACAATGATAACGAGGGAGCTCTTGAATAGAACTAAGGGCCCAAAGCCCGAAAAAACGAGAACAAACCTGAAACAACTAAACCAAAAAATAAAGAACACAAAAGAACCGATCAACCCTCTTCAGAGACAATAATCCTTTAGAAACTTTGGCGGCCGGCTCCGACGTTTCGGGGTTTAAGAAGGGTATCCTTCCACGGACTACCCAACTCCTTCGAGACCGCACCCACGATCTCACAACTTGTTTCTGATGTTGAACTCTGAATATGTGATTTCCAATGTCGGGCACTTTCTACAAACAGGACATTCCCATTTAAAAAATAACCATTCAATCTGTCAACAGCTGAGGAAGCTTCAGACTTTGATTTGAAACGCACAAAACCAAAGTATCGACCAAGGCTATTTGGTTTCTTTGAAGCAGAGACATGAACAGCCTCACCATAGGCTTGAAAGAAATTTGTCACCCACACCTCCGTTGACTCAACCGGAAGATTACAAATGTAAATTTCACCGTCACCCAACCCCGGACGGATCGATTCCTCAAAACCCACACAAGCTGGTTGGGTCAGATTTGCATCAAGCTGGGTCGGATCTGAAGATGGGCTCAAGGAAAGCCCAGCTCCAGGCCCGGGCTCAACAGCATCACCAAGCCCAAGACGTGAATGGTGCTTTGTGTCTTCGTCTCCACAACGCGCATCACAATCCACGGAACCAACCAAATCAAGTTTAATCTCCCCACGCAGATCACGATCAAAACCGACCAAGTCCTCACGTATAACACGATCAAATCCAGCCAAATCCTCATCACGATTCACGGCCTGATTAACATCCTTTCCGGTCAAAGCGGGATCATGATTTGAAACTTCAAAATTCGAATTCGACTTCGACCTATCGTCCACCGATCGCTCCCTGAATCGCACTACCTGTTCACTGGAGGATACCAATTGCGCAGTAGAGAAAAGGAAAAAGTTCATGTTCAACTTCAAACTCAAGTTTATGCTCTAGAAAAAAAAAACATTATGAACTACAAGAAGGTAAGGGCCAAGCTGTCCAAGAAAAAAGGCATCCCAAATCTATGGCGGTCTCTGCTAAACAACAACAACACCAAAGAATGGAGCCTCAAGAATCCTCTTCAACGGGTTTTCCTCCACCAGGTTTTGAACATGTCCATCCAGCCTATGCATACAAACAAACAAAAAAGAAAATGGTTTCAAACATTACATTTATATCCTGGAAAAGCTAGATCTAGCTTTGAGAAAATAGACCGTCTTTGTGTACAATATCCCAACTTATTCCTCACCATCTTGTCTAAAAGAAGCTTTTGGAAGAATACAAGGCTATAACAAATCTCTAGTGGCTCACAATCCAAATGCAAAAGGAAAATGGTATGGTTTTGTATATTTCAGGAGCAGAGACAATTTAAAAGAGGCAATTTCTAAGATCAATGGACTGATCATTTCGAATCACAAGCTCTTTGTCACTGAGGCTTGGGATATAAGAAATCCCTCAACCCCAACTTATTCTCAACATACTCAGCATCCTTAAAGTTTGAATGAAGAAAAGAATTATGTAGATTATATACACAAAGGTTCAATAGTTACCTCCGAAATCAAGGTTCTACAAAAGGGACATCTTGCAGTTACTCATCTAAGTCTCATTGTGGAAGCCATCATGAAAGAGATTGCTCTGCAAGGTGTATGTGAGATTCAACTAAAGGCCCTGGGAAATAAAGTTGTATTGGTTTACTGTCAAGATGATTGGTTTGATAAGGAAATGATGAGAGATAAGGGAATGTGGCTGCATTCTTGGCTGACATTCATCCTTGGATTTCAAAATTTCTGCTTCAAGGGAGGGAAATTCAGTTGGATAGCTATACATGGCATACTATTTCATGGCTGGTGTGTGGAAACTTTTCAAGCAACCATTGCTGACATTGGGACATTAGTATTTACTCATCCAATCTCTAAAGCAGGCACCTACATTGACATAGCTTATGTATTGGTACATTCTCACAAATTGAATACCATTGCTGAGGAAGTTGAGATTTCTTTAGGAAACAGATCCTATAAAATTTGGATATCATCTATGCATAGCTCATTGGTCCCCTCATTAACATCAAAATCCTCTATAGATTCAGATATATTAGTTTATTCATCCTCTAATTCCTCACACTCAGATCCTCTAACTTCACCACAAGAGCAGGATTATGAAGATTCAGAAAATTTAGGAAAAATTGTTTATGAGCTGGAGATAAGTACTTCTTTGCAGGACCAGGAAGGGCTTTTGGAGGGATATCAAATGGATATTAATGTTGAGACCAATTTATTGCACACATTAATGGCTCCCATTCAGCACGTCAGGGTCTGAATAGTCCCACCCTTTACATTCAAGAGGTAAATTCTATGGAAGATAATTTGGGAATTGCTCCAGATATAGCTAATAAGTTGGTGGAGACTTAGACTTCTAGTGAACTTCAACATCTTTTAGTCCAAGATGCTTATGATTCCCAGTTGAAAAATCAAACTTGCTCTTCCTCGGATAAGGCTTAGGAAAAGATTTCAAATACACCCTCAATCTCTACAATGCAGGCCTGTCTCCCATAGGAGAAAAGGTTTGGCCCCACTCAGGTTCAAATTCGCACCTCTCAATCACCTCAACCTGCAATAGAATAGCCTACATCTCCCTTAGACAGTAATGAAGCCAAAACACTCTCATCTCTACAAAGATCAAAGAGCCAAGAGTTGGTAGTTGTTCCCAGTCAAGCAAATCCTATTATTATATTGACTGAAAGTACAATTGCAGTTGAGCATTTAATGGTGGGTGTGGCCCAAAGACAAACTCTCCATTTCCCTATTTCTTGGCAAGCACAACAAAGTATGGAACCTAACATACAAAGGGATATTTGTTTCTCACAATCCCTTAATGGGGGACCACAAGGCATTGATTTGTTGAACAGTGGAAATACAGATTTTTTTTCCACACAGATAACACTCTTTCCCTCACCTTTGGAACAAGCTCGGGTCAATGAAACGCAGATTTTCTAGGTTTATTAGAAGCAATACCCAAACCATCATTCAAGCTCAAATCTAAGAAGAAAAAAGCAGTCAAAGAAAAACCTCCTCACAACTACATCACAAGATCTAAAAACAAAGAGGGAGCTCCATCTTCAGAGGCTACAAAGGTGAGTTCATTTCATTTCCTGGAAGAAAAACCTGCTGCTAAAAGGGCTTGGGGTTTTGGTAAAGCTATAGGCCTAAATGCTAATTTCCCATATCAAGAAATTTATAATCAATTACATGCCTTAGAAGATCTGAAAAATGACTATGTTGATCTTGAGGGAGGCTCTGAAGATGACTATGTTGATCTTGATAGGGACATTGATACTGATAACTTGAGGGGAAAGAAGCTTATCCCCTCCCCATCTCTCTGAAACCTTCATGAAATTTCTCTCATGGAATGTGAGAGGAATCTCCTCTAATCAAAAGAGGAGAACCTTCAATAACTTGGTGTACAAGCAAGGTCCAAGTTTCATCTTATTGCAGGAATCAAAGTTGGATACCATGCCAGACAGTTTTCTAAGATCATGTGGCCTACAGAGGAGCTGGAGCTCCATTCATATTGATGCAGAAGGGAAATCCGGAGGGATAATTACATTATGGAAGAATAAGGAGTTTATTTACATAAATTCTAAGCCTTTGAAAGGGGAACTGTTTTGGTTTGGATCTATAGTATCTTTCAACATGCCTTGATGTATTGTGAATATTTATGCTCCCAATTATAGGGTTGAGAGAAAAGTATCATGGGATGAGATTGAAAAGGAACTCAAATGCTTAAATTCCGAGGTTATAATCCTTCTAGGAGGGGACTTCAATGTTGTGGTTGCAATTGAAGAAAGGTCAAGTCAAGAAGAGGTGCTCCTGATATGTTTAATCTACAACAATTCATAAACAATCTTGGCCTCATTGATCTCCCTCTAAAGGAAGGGAAATATAAATGGTTTGGGCCACAATCTAGAGCTTCTAGGATTGATAGATATTTGATCAGTCAAGACTTCCTCGTGTTATTTCAATCTCTCACTCAATGTTGTCTTCTTACAAATATCTCAGATCACAAGCCCTTGATTTTATTTGATAATGTGGTGGATTGGGAGCCTAAGCCCTTCAAATTTCTAAATATCTGGACAGAAGAATCAAGGTTCATTCCAACAGTTCAAAAGTTTTGGTCCTCCTATCAGATCTCAGGTTAACCACATTATGTTCTGTGGATAAAATTAAAACTCCTCAAAGCAGATCTAAAACTGTGGAACACCCAAGTTTTTGGTATCATATAAACTCACATCTCCTTATTGACAAATGAGATTGATAACCTAGACAAGATAGTGGAGAGCAGATCATTAACTCCCCGGTAATGCTCATGTAGAGGAGCCTTTAAGGCAGCTCTCATTAACAAATACAAAGCCTTATCAAAACTGTGGATCCAAAAGGCTAGGAAAATGTAGTTTTATGAAGGGGATAAAGGGTCCAAATTCTTTCACAACATTGCAAATTTCAAGGGGACAAAAAAGAAGTTGTCTCACATTCTTGATAAAGACCAACTACTCTCTACACCCTCAGAAATTAAGCAAGCTGCAGCTAAGCATTTTGCTAGTAGGTTCATATCTTCAGACCCTTCATATATAAATCTATATGATCTGCCTTTTCAGACTCTATCATTAGAACAAGCACAATGGTTGGAGAGACCATTTCTTGAAGATGAAGTATATCAAGTAGTTGTGGTTTGTGCTGCAGGTAAATCCTCAGGACCAGATGGCTACACTCTCAAATTCTTTCAGATTTGCTGGCAGATAATAAAACAAGACATCATGAATTTTATACGAGAAATCTTTTGCACTAGCCAGCTAGGAAAAGGATTAAACTCCTCCTTTATAGCTCTAATTCCAAAAACCACAACCCCTCTTACCTTTGAGGATTTCAGGCTAATAAGTGTAATGGTGGGGGGGGGGGGGGGGGGGCTATAAAATTTTATCCAAACTTCTATCAACAAGTCTCAAAGAGGTGATCAGTGGCCTAGTAGGAGATCAACAGCCAGGCTTCATATTAGGGAGGAAAATTATAGATGACATATTAGTAGTTTCTGAGGTTGTGCATTCTCTCAAAAAATCAAAACAAAAGGCCATCATCTTCAAGGCAGATTTTGAGAAAGCATTTGATAAAGTCAACTGGAGTTTTGTCATGCAAATACTAACAAAGATGGGTTTTGGATCATTATAGAAATTATGGATGATATCATGCTTCAAAGCTCATGTATCCATTCTCATAAATGGTTCTCCTAGTCCAAACTTTCAGATGAGAAGAGGATTAAGGAAAGGGTGTGCCCTCTCCCCCCTTCTCTTTGTAATTATTGTTGAGGGGCTCAATCAGATCATCATATCAAGTGGACAAGCTGACATGATCCAAGGAATACAACTCAATCCTAAGGGCCCTTTAATCTCTCATATGCAATTTGCAGATGATACAACATTCTTCAGTCAAGCAACTAGACGCAGTTACTTGTGCCTCAAGTATGCTCTCACTATGTTCAAAATGGCTTTTGGTCTCTCAGTTAAGTATGCAAAATCAAGTGTCATAGCTTTCAATTTAACTAAGATAAAGGAAACACAATTACTCACTACATTGGAATGCTCAACAAGAACTCTCCCCTTCAACTATCTTGGCTTCCCTCTAGGAGCTAATCTTAAAAGAATCATCACTTGGGAACCAATTTTAGAAAGATTTAAGGCAACTCTTGGCCTTTGGCAAACCAAACTACTATTATTTGGGGGTAGGATCACACTCATCAGATCAACACTAAATGCACTCCCTCTATATTTTGTATTTATAATTACAGCTCCCAAAAGTATGCTAAAATCAATGGACTCCTGGAAAAGGAGATTTCTCTGCATTGGTAGTGAAAATGCAAGATGTTTCTGCAAGGTTAATTGAATACAGTCTGAAAATCGAGGGTTGATGGTGGTCTAGGCCTGAAAAATCTCTCACTTATGAACACATCCCTCCTTTAAAAAAGGTGGTGGATTTTGGCTCTAGAAAGATCATCCCTATGAAAGCTAGTTATCTGCAATAAATATGGATGGAAGGTCACTGATTGGTATTTCTTTTCTTTTGCTGAAATAGGAAATACTAATTTTATGTCACACATTTTACCCCTAAATAATGATCCAAGATTTCCAGACCTATTTGGAATTAAAGGCCTAAGTTGGAAAGTGGGAAAGGGAGAAAGGGTATATTTCTGGTATGATATTTGGTGGGGGTGAAGTCTGCTTCAAAAACCTTTTCCCCATGCTATTTACTCTATCTCAAGGCAAACAATTAACAGTGGCAGAAGCTTTTTGAGCCCCGGAAAAGCCCCGAGTGACTTCCAGAGTCTTCAGTTGACTTTTTCCGGCCGAAAGTCAAACTTGTCTAGAAATCACCGGTTCGACCGGGATCGACCGGGGGCGGTTCTTACAATCTACCCCCCTTAAAAGAATTTCGTCATTGAAATTAAAAACAAAAGTACCTCAAAGGTTGAATAGGTGGGGGTACTTCTCTCGGATTTTGTCCTCTCGCTCCCAGGTCGAGTCTGTTCCCTGGTGCTTCCATTGCACTCGTACCAAGGGGATAGTAGTCTTCCGCAAGACCTTCTCTCCCATATCCACAATCCTGACGGGCTGCTTTTCATAAGAGACATCATCGGCTACCTCGATGTCTGCCCACTCGATAACATGAGAGGGATCCGTCGTGTACTTCCGCAACTAGGAAACATGGAAAACGTTATGCACGTTCCCAAGCTGCGGTGGCAATGCTAACCGATAGGCTACGGCTCCAACTCTATCCAAGATCTCAAATGGTCCAATGAAACGCGGTGACAGCTTGCCTCCGCCGCGGTTGAACCGTAGTAGGCCCTTCTTCGGACTCACCCTCAGAAATACATGGTCTCCGAACGAGAACTCAAGCGGTCTGCGACGTCTGTCTGCATAGATCTTTTGGCGACTCTGTGCGGTCTTCAACCGTTCTCTAATAAATACGACCTTCTCGGTCGTCTCTCTGACCATATCTGGCCCAAGTAAACTCCGGTCCCTTACCTCAGCCCAACAGACGGGCGACCTACATGGTCTGCCGTACAAAGCCTCAAAAGGGGCCATCCCAATGTTGGACTGATAATTGTTGTTGTAGGCGAACTCTACTAAAGGTAGGTGATCCTCCCATGATCCCCGAAAGTCCAGCACACAAGCCCGAAGCATATCCTCGAAAATCTGTATCGTGCGCTCTGACTGTCCATCGGTCTGTGGGTGGTAGGCTGTACTAAGCAGCACCTCAGTCCCCAACGCCTTCTGCAGGCTCTCCCAAAATCTGGACGTGAAGCGAGGATCCCTATCAGATACCATTGACACTGGTACCCCATGAAGGCGATTAATCTCTCTAACGTATAACCGGCTCAACACATCAACACTGTCGGTCATCCGCATGGCTAAAAAGTGTGCCGACTTGGTCAGTCGGTCAACCACAACCCAAACAACATCGTGCCCTCTCGGCGACCTCGGTAACCTAGAAACGAAGTCCATAGTAACATACTCCCACTTCTACTCGGAGATCGGTAAAGGCTGTAACAAGCCGGCGGGACACTGATGCTCGGCCTTCACCTGCTGGCAGGTGAGGCATCTCGAAACAAAATCTGCGACTGCTCTACGCATCCCGTTCCACCAGAACTGTCGTCGGATGTCTCTATACATCTTGGTGCCACCAGGGTGCACAGCAAGACGGGAGTGATGACACTCTCTCAACACCGTGTCCCTACAACCTCGTGGTACAAACAACCTTCCTCTATAACAGAGACTCTGATCAGCACTTAACTCCCAACCCTCGATCTCAACACCGTCTACCAGTCTCTCACGAATCCATGCCGTCTCGGCATCCTCGGCATGTGCCTCCAACACCCGAGCCACCAAAGTGGGCTGAGCCACCAAAGTGGGCTGAGCCACCAATGCACACAAAGCCATACCATTCGTGACCTCCTCTAGCTCAAGTCTGAATGAGCACAATTCCTCCAGCATGTCCCACTCTCGGACAACCATGTTGGCAACACAATGAGTCGACTTCCTACTTAGGGCATCGACGACGACATTCGCCTTGCCCGTATGATAGAGCAGCTCAAAGTCGTACTCCTCAAGTAACTCCATCCATCGCCTTTGGCGAATGTTCAGGTCGCGCTGGGAGAAAATATACTTGAGGCTCTTGTGATCCGAGAACACCCTGAAACGCTCACCGTACAGATATTGTCTCCAGCTCTTCAGAGAAAATACCACTGCTGCCAGCTTTAGATCATGGATCGGGTAGTTGCGCTCATGTACTTTCAATTGTCTCGAGCCATAAGCAACTACCTTCCCGGACTGCATCAACACACAACCCAGTCCCTCGCCTGAGGCGTCACAGTACACATCATAACCTACTCCTCGCTCCGGGAAAATCAACACTGGAACGGTAGTCAATCGAGCCTTTGGCTCGGTAAAGGAGTGCTCACACTCATCAATCTATAGAAACTCTACTCCCTTGCGGGTCAGTGCTGTCATAGGCGCGGCTAGACGCGAGAAGTCCTGAACAAAGTGTCGATAATATCCTGCCAATCCCAGAAAGCTACGGATCTCAAACACATTCTTGGGCCTTGCCCACTTTGAAACTGCATCGACCTTCGCTGGGTCGACTAGGATACCATCTCGGGACACTACATGTCCGAGGAATTTCACCTATGCGAGCCAGAACTCGCACTTCTCCAGGTTCCCGTACAGCTGGTGAGTACGTAACAAAGTCAATACTATCCTCAAGTGCTCCTCATGTGCCTCCTCACTAGGCGAATAAATCAAGATGTCGTCAACAAATACTACAACAAACTGGTCCAGGTACGGTCTGAAAATGCCATTCATCAAATCCATGAAGGCTGCTGGCGCGTTCGTCAATCCGAACGTCATCATTAGAAACTCAAAGTGTCCGTACCGTGTCCGGAATGCAGTCTTCTCCACATTCTCCTTTCGGACCCTCAATTGGTAGTAGCCTGATCTCAGATCAATCTTGGAGAAGCAAGTCGTTCCCCTCAATTGATCGAACAGATCATCGATCCTCGGCATCGGATAACGGTTCTTTACCGTAACCCGGTTCAACTTTCGGTAATCGATGCACATCCTCAATGCTCCACCCTTCTTCTTCACGAAGAGGGCGGGTGCTCCCCACGGAGAAACACTCGGGCGGATGAAACCCTTCTCCTGCAGCTCTTCGAGTTGTCGCTTCAACTCGACTAACTCAGCTGGTGCAAACCGATATGGTGTCATCGAAATCGGCGCTGTGCGTGGGATCAAGTCGATCTGAAACTTTATCTCGCGCGCTGGCAGTAAACCTGATAGCTCTTCCGGGAACACATCCGGGAACTCCCACACTACCCTCGCTAGGTCTCTGCTACCCTGGACAATCTCTGTCTCAACTCTCGTAGTGAAGGCGGATAGAAGGACTCCGCTCTTGCTACCCAAAACACAAGTAATGACTCGGTCGCCTGACCTCACTGTCACATGACGTCGATAGCAATCGATCGTTGCTCCATATCTCGCGAGCCAGTCCATACCCAAAATCACATCAAAAGCAGTCATATCTAGGATGAGTAGGTCACCAATAAAGGGGCAATCCGCCACCCTAATCGCACAATCCTGACAAACGGTCCTCAACACTACCTCTCCAGTAACAGGGGTATCCAAACAAAGGGGTCGACTCAATGTCTCCACCCGTAAACCCAAAGAAAAAGCAAAAGAAGAAGAGATGAAGGAAGATATGCCCACGAATTATACAGTAAACACGTACCCTGAGTGGCCTCATGGCCGGCATATGGTCCCTCAATTCTGGCATCATTAACTGCATAGACTCGGCCTTGTCATGCCGGGGGTTCTCCTCTCGGTGGTGGTGGAAGTGCCACATGTTGTACAGCCCTCGGCTGGTGTCTCTGAACTGCTGCTCCCACCACCTGACGCGGAGCTCTCTGATGTTGTGCCTGACGTGATCGGTCAGGAGGTGCCTGACGAGCCTGAGCCTGCTGAGCTCTCAGCGCGGGCGCTCCTCCAACTCGATCAGGACAAGCATAGACAAGGTGCCCCTGTCGGCCACACTGGTAGCATGCCCTCTCATCAACCCGCTGTCTATCTCCAACCCTCTGTGGATAGTCAATATGTCGCTCTGCAGGTCCGCTGCCCCTCTGACAGTCTCGGGCTAGGTGGCCCTGCTGCCCACACATATGACATAGCTGTGCCACCGGGGCGGGTCCAACTGAAGCTACAGCCCCTGGCCGGCGCATGCCTCCAGACAGAAACTGAGCCTGAAAGGATCCAGAAACTCCCTGTCTGCGCTGCTCGCGCATCTCGGACTGTCGCAGGAAGCCACTCGGCCTTGGCCTGATCTCCCACACTCTGGCGGTCTCCCTGAAGTGCCTCTCTATGGCTAAAGCCTGATCCAGGAGTGTGGAATACACATTGGTCCTGAAGGCGATGACCCTATCAGCAATCGACGGGATGAGCCCGTTCTCGAATCGCCTGTAGCGAATCTCCTCAGTCTGCACCAGCTCCGGTGCGGAACGGGCCAAGGAAATAAATCTCACTGCATACTCAGATACGCTCAGTCCTCTCTGACGTAGTTCCAGGAACTGCTGGCGTCTGTTATCTCGAATGGATCGGGGAAAGTACTGCTCTAGGAACAACCTGCTAAATAACTGATAGTCATCCCCAACACTAGTCTGTACCGACTGCCACCAGAATTATGCCTCTCCCTCGAGCTGAAAAGTAGCGAAGGATACTCTCAAATGTCCCTTAGATACCCCAGAGGTATCGAGGTTGCGGGTAACCCGCTCCAACCATCCTGAGGCTGCCTCGGGGTCTGCTCCTCCGGAGTAGACCGGCGTGCCGAGTCTACGAAAATCCCTAAGGGCCTGGGCCGTGGAACTGTCAAGCTAGCCTGGGCTCTCACTAGCGACTGTTGCGGCAGTAGGCACGGGCTCTGGTGCCAGTGCTGCAGTCCCTTGCTGCGTGCTCATGGCTGCCAGCACTGCAGGAACCACCTCCTCTAGAGGGGTTGTCTGAGTCGACTCAACGACTGGAGAAGTCCTGGGTGGTAACTCTGATGGTCCACCCTCAAAACTCTGGTGCTCTGTAAAAGCAGCACCCTGGGCGTCAGCTGCCCTTGCCTGCTCAGAGGCAGGTGTCTGACTCGGGGCCCCAGTTGGGCGGCTCCTGTTACCCCTCGAAATGTACAAACGAGGCATGTTGTCTATCCTCATGCACGGATAACGCACATGTTCAGTTCCCAGTTTAGAACAAACAGTTTGAGCAAACACAAGGACGATCACGCGCGTCTCACATGGGTCGTACAAGACCAACATCACTAAGGCTTAATAGATATATATATAATACTTTATATATAGGCAGACAATGCCGCATCTCAGTGCGTCTCACAACAACAATCAATGGTTCAATCAGTCAATCAATCAACTCCCACAGGAGGACAAATCTGAAGTAATTCACACAAGGCACAAGACAACATGCATACCCCTCAATCGGGTATCTTCCCAATACGTGGGTGGGGTCTAGCATCATAACCCGATCAATTTCATCAAAACCTAGCATTTCTTTCCTTTCCATAGGTTCTCAACACTTTAACTTTCATTCAACCTTCATGTCGATCTCGCGTCGTTACAACCCGATTCAGGCGTCCCCGAATCTCGTTGTAACCACTTGACATCCAACCATCACGTTCGACTACAATGGCACCCTTGAGTCAACCCGTGATAATGCAAACATTTCAGTTCTACAGAAATTTTGGCATGACCTATTCGTATTTTCCACTAACCCTCCGCTTAAGCGGTACATTTTACAAATCAAATTTACAAGGCAATCAGTACGCAGAGTTCTCATGCTCAGTCAAGTACACAACACTATCAGTACACCGAGTTCTCATGCTCCGTAAAGTACACAATCCAATCAGTACACAGAGTTCTCATGCTCCACAAAGTACACAATGCAATCAGTACACAACACCGTTAAAAAAGAGTGCAAGAATACTCGGGTTCTACTCTTTATTTGTTCAAACTTCCCCCTTTGGGCCAACTTTCAACTTTAATTCTCAAGGGACGGTGGTCACTTAACCAAGTCAACAATTGAATAGGTCAATACTTCAAATTGAGAATTTAAGAAACGGCCAACCAAAGTGGCAATACAGTTAACAAATGGCTCACTCAACAACCAGTTCATAATAGTTCAATCATCGCTCGTGGGACCAACCTTGATCTCAACCATTGGCATCCCAGATCATTGAGGCATAGCAAATAGAGCATACGACACACGTAAAACAAATCACATAATATCAAAAGTTCCAATCTTTATCAAGGCGTTCAAGACATAAGGACTGTTATCATTCCAACTCTACCCACCTAATAATTCCGACTATGTCACTGAGTACCAAAGACTGAGACTCCCTAACTCTACCCACCTAATTGACGTCGGTCCGAGGTTTTGAAAACAAGTTCAAAATGAAACCAGGCTCTGATACCAAAATTGTCACGCCCCAAATCCGGTTTTGACCGGACTCAAGACGTGGCTTAAGGAAGAAGCAGTTATAACAATAAAATACCATAAAGTCAATAAAATCCTCCAACTTTAATTCTATCAAAAAGTCACAAGTAACAACTTATAATAAATCCTTTAACAAAGGTTTATAAAACTCATAATAAATCCCTTAACAAAGGTTCATGACTAAAAATATGACCAACGCCTCTAGAGACAAGCACCCGGACCATAGAAGCTCCCGAGCCTCGAGTCCACTACTCATCACGCAAACCTGTAAAACAGTCATAAACAGATAGGGGTGAGCTTACGCTCAGTAGGGAAAATGCATAACTAAGGTGACCTTTAAGTTTAATAAATAGGAGTTCACAAGGTTATTCAAATCTGAAAAAAAAAACGAGAAACCAAGCAGATGATGAAATACGGAGACAAACCGAGTGTTTAACACTTTCAAAGAGTCAACAATAATCATAGGAAAATAAGAGAATCAATGCATTTCTTTAGAGATCAAAAGAAAACAGGGCGTCCAATTAATGCCATGGGACATGAAGTCACCACCCTCCGATCCACAATATTCGTTGTGTCATGTCGGATTTTCCCTCGGTCCAGAGGAGACGCATGACGTCACAAAGACGTATAACGTCGAGAATACCGGTAACAACCCCTAAGGGCGCTTATCATTAGGATTCTTGGAAACGTCTCCAAAGGATCATATGTCATAGGGAACCAAGGTATTGCTCCCGCAGGACGCATACACTTGGGTGAATCAACCAAATACCATCCCCCGCAGGGTAAACCAACCAATTGCCCCGTAGGGTCCAATAACCAATGCCTTATAGGGTCCAATAATCAATGTCCCACAGGGTCCAATCCACCGGTTATGATACTACCCCACACCGGCACTTCCTTCGGTGTAGGTACCATACCGGATACCGACTATGATACTACCCCACACCAGTACTTCCTTCGGTGTGGGTACCATACCGGCTACCAAGTCATCGGTTTAGGTACTACCCCACACCAGCATTCCCTTTGGTGTGGGTACCTTACATGCACTACCCCACCCGCAGCGTGGGTGCCATACCGATATGGATCCTAACTCAAAGACTCACAAGAGAATAACATACTCAACAATCATGGTGCAACCAAAGCTTAACAATCACAATTTTATCACAACATACCACAAGCATCAATGTAGCCTTACACTTACCAATTACTTATCAATCGCACTTCATCGGTCTATCATTCACCCGATCATGTCCCATTTAGCACAAACAATTACACTCAGCGTTCATACAATCATTCATCCAAGCATCCGATCAAATAAGCATTCAAGCATTCATGTTTGACATTCGAATCATCTAGTTGTATTAGACTCTTAGCTTATCCAAAACTAGGCAACCAAGCATGTGAAACAAACACAACTCATCTGAGGGCTCATCACAACCTCTCTACCAGTAAATCAATTCTCTGCCACGGAATGGGTCACGGAACCGTGACACCACCCACCACGGATGACGTCACGGAACCATAACGTGTGCCATCACAGAGCTGTGACGCCTCCCGTCACGGATCCGTTGTAGGTCTGGGCAGACTCGCCCTTCTTCAACCTCCAGCTCCTTTTTTCCCGAAAATCAGCACCCAAACTCCATTTCCAGTCAACCAAAACTCCCAAAACAGGTAAATAACTTCAAAGCTCCTCTACACATGGTAGGAATCAACAAAACCCCAACAATACAAACTAATTCCAACTTCAAAAATCAATAAAACCCAAGGATTTCAATTACAAACCAACCAATACTTCTCAACAACATCATCTATCACTAATCAAGTCAAAACCCAAAAACTTCTAGCAAAACAAGGAAAACCCATGGAATGAAAGTGCTTGGAAAGGAGAGTTAAGAACTTACATACCTCTAGGAAGATGAGATGATGAAGGTGGGAGGGTTTTGGAGAAGGGATGATGAACAACTTGGATCAAAGAGGCACCTTCTTCTTCTTCTTCTTCTTCTTCTTCTTCTTCTTCTTCTTCTTCTTCTTCTTCTTCTTCTTCTTCTTCTTCTTCTTCTTCTTCTTCTTCTTCTTCTTCTTCTTCTTCTTCTTCTTCTTCTTCTTCTTCTTCTTCTTCTTCTTCTTCTTCTCTCTCTATTTGGTCGGCCAACACTAGCACAAATGCTGAATTTGTTGCTCCCTTATTCTTTAATAGACCTAATTGGAAAAGGACCAAAAGCCCCTTTAGATATTTTCCCACTTAAAAGCCCTTAGGAGGGTATAATGGTCCAAGACCACCCATTTTTCTCTCTTCCAATCTTTTATGGACATGTGTCCAAGTAGGGTCCATTAGTCTCCAAATTAAATTCCAGCACTTTAATTAATTAAGCTTTAGTCGATAAAAAGTCCAATTTTGACCAAAGTTGACCTTTTCCAATGTTATACTCAAACGAAAGGAAATGGCCCAATTAAGCCTACCGTGATGACAACTAAGCTTTTTGGGCCCCGGAAAAGCCCCGAGTGACTTCCGGATTGTCACGCCCCAAATCTGATTCTTGACCGGACTCGAGACGTGACTAGCGAATTGCAATAAAAACAAGATAAGGGAAAGATAAATAGAGTTCCAGACTATATAAAAGTTCAAAAGTAAGAGTCACAGCTCAATAATAAATATAAAATCCAACACAAAAGGTGCACGTCTCTAAACCTAGCTAAACCCTCATAGCTCCCAAGCTCCGAGAGTTCAGCTAATACTGCTCCCGCTCAACACCTGAAACACCGCAAAGACAGGAGGGGTGAGCTTATGCTCAGTAGGGAAAAAACAAAACCAGGTTACTCCTCTTTGTTCATTAAAAGGCCTTCACAAGGTCAGTTCAAATCTCAAATGCGAAGAACTTTAACACTTGCAATGAATCAACAGTAATCAAAGGAAAATACGGAAAACGATGCATTTCGTAAATAATCAATGAGGATCGAGTGTTCAATTAATTTCGTGGGACATGAAGTCGCCACCCTCCGATCCACAATAATCATTGTGTCATGTCGGATTTTCCCTCGGTCTAGAGGAGGCGCATAACGTCACAAAGACGTGTAACGTCGGGGCTACCGGAAACACCCTTGAGGGTGCATATCGTCGGGATTCCCGTAAACGTCTCCAAAGGACCATATGTCATAAGGAACCAAGGTAATACTCCCGTAGGATGCATACACTCGGGTGAAATTGTTGGGTCTCGAGGTAAGGTTGGAGATGAACCAACTCGCAGCGGAAAATCAATGAAAACCAAGAGACAATTAGAACCATGAAACAACTAACAAAGAATGGATTAACAAGAGAAAAATTCAGCACTAGTTCTTACCAAAACAAGAACACCGGTTAACGAATGATTGGCTTGAGTCTCCAAGACGCCTACGTATCCACATGGGAATCAAAGCCACGTAGTTCTTCTCTTTGAGGACTCAAGAACACAAAAATGGAGGAGGAAACTAGCCAAACCCGAAATGGCCATGGAAGAGGGAGAGAAAATGTGTTTCCTATTCTTGTCTTGTCTTTGTTATGTTGAAAAAAGATGACTTAAACATAACAAAACCCATACTTGTCCAACTAAAGGCATGGGACAAGTATGGTGTCAAGTAAGGTGTAAATAGGACAAAGTATGGCAAGACAAGATTGGGTTAGGTGGTGAATCACCAACACCTTAATCCTTGTCTTGCTTACTTAGTACTAATTAATCAAGACTTGATTAATTAGTTCCATGGGCCTTGGTTGCATGGGCCTTTCATGGGCCTCTTGGAACATGGCCCGTGGCCATTTCTAACGAGGTCCCGTGATTCGCTCATCGCCTCCATGCCTTCCATACCGGAAATGTCCAACATTATCCGACGCGATCAATCCCAAGACTCCAAGCCTTGTCTCGATCCGTGAAGTCCTATTCACTTACGGGCACATGACCCAAAACCCAGTTTTGGTCATGTCCCGAGACAACTCCCTTTTGGCCATTCTCCATAAATGTGTCAATGAGTTTCATCCTCCGGTGTGACCCTTAGGTTTATGCATGTCAATAGATCAACGTAAAATCCCATTTTACTTGATCCTATTTAAGTGGCAACTAACGAGACTTTAGTATTGCCTGACACTGCATAACGAATCGACCCTGTCGATTCTAACCTTTCCGTCGTCCCTGTCATTATCCTTTTATCTCCGATATCCTGATTGAGATAAGGCATAGAGCCGTCATCCTTATTATTCTCAATCACCGTTCCTTGATATGTGAGATGACTGAAGATATGATACCCAGTATCATGTGCATGGCCATGCTATTCTTCCAGTCACTCTCGATCAAGCGGCCGAGAACCGATATCTTTCCCATACCTCAGTATGAGGGATAAATCCCTTAGCCGCCTTTCGTGTCACTCATGTAGCCCGTCCCCAAGCCAATCCTGGCCGTTATGGAAGCCCTGTTACGGACAACGTTAGGCTCAGGTCAAACTCAGTTGTTGACTACATAGCGATCACAAAGACTCCTTGGTCTAAGGATACATGACAAGCTACGACACTGAATATGTTCATGACTTAATCTATGGCACATATTCAGGGCGGGTCGTCCAATATCATGTCCCACATGATATCTATGATCAGACTCCGAAATCCCATTCCAATGACTAACAGAACGTAAGCCATAAAGAGCCATCTTTCATACTAGTCGCTTCTAGTGAAGCTTTGTTGACTAGGGACCCATCGAGTGTGATCTATCTCGATCTATGGTTCTATTCGCATGGTGGGCATAGATCAGAGCACACATCGATATATTACTCCAACACATAAGTAATATAAAGCCGCTTTAATTTTATTGCTAACGATGATATATACATTTGGACATTTAGGATTGAACTACGGGCACTAAGACTAACAATCTCCCACTTGCCCTAGTTCCAATCTAAACTCCTATATGTCCCCATCGACTTTACATGTCTAACATGTTCAGGCAGTGACACTGCCTTAGTCAACGAGTTGGCTATGTTATCATCTGTTGCAATATCGGTTATCTTCACTTCACCTCAGTTTAGTATTTATCTGATGAGGTGGATACGCCGCAGTACATGTTTGGATTTGTTATGCGATCTAGGCTTTTAGCTTGCGCAATGGCCCTTGTGTTGTCGCAAAATGGATTCACCGGACTGGATGGGTTTTTAATTACACCCAGCCCTGCCATGAATTTCCAAATCCACATAGCCTCCTTAGCTGCCTCTGCAGCATCCATGTACTTGGCCTCTGTCGTAGATTCGGCAATGGTATCTTGCTTTACGCTTTCCCAGCTAAAGCTCTGCCATTCAGCGTAAACACATATCCTGATTGACTTCTAAAGTCATCTGGATTTGTCTTGGAAAACTAGCGTCTACTCATCCTTCGACGACTAGTTCAGCATCATCTTTCCCCCGGGTTAGAATGATGTCTACTGGTACAACATAAGGCTTACGAGACGTCTGGTCTCATACATGTCATGGCATATATGATCGATCCTGCCCCCAGGCGCATAGGATTCTCATCATCCTTTTCAGCTCATCAGGTGTCTTAGGACACTGAGTCTTGCTGAGATGAATGCCATGACTAGTGGGTAAGAGTCCTTTCTTTGAATCGAGCATTAAGAACCTACTCAATGCCTTGTTCACATAGGTTCCCTGACTTAAATCCAAGACCCTCTTGGTGCGATCTCTACATATCTTAATCCTTAAGATATGAGAAGCATCGCCTAAGTCCTTTATTGAAGAACACTTCCTCAACCAAGCTTTAGTCTCGTGCAAGGTTGGGATGTCGTTTTCAATGAGAACCAGAAAGGTAATATTGCTCCCACTAGCCTTCTTATAAACGCAAGATTCATCCTCGTTCTTGATTAAGCCAAATCCAATTACAGCTTCATCAAAACGAAGGATCCAACTCCGAGAAGTTCGTTTCAATCCATAAATGGATTTCAACAACTTATAAATCTTTCCTTTATTCTTCGGATCGTCAAAACCTTTGGGCCGAGACATACAAACGTACTCAGTCAAATTTCCATTTAGGAAAGCGGTTTTGACATCCACTTGCCATATCTCGTAATTATGATACGCAGTTATGTCAAGAAGAATTTGGATCGATTTTGACCATAGCCACTAAGGAGAAGGTTTCCTCATAGTCAATCCATTGGATCTGCCTATAACCTTTCGCCACCAGTTGAGCTTTGTAGGTCAGAGGGTTGCCGTCCATGTCAAACTTCACCTTGAAGATCCATTTGCATCCTATGGTCCTCACACCATTGATGGGATCAACCGGTTCCCAGACTCGGTTGTCCGACATGGATTGCATTTCCTCCCTCATGGCTCCCAGCCATAACTCGGAGTTGGGCCCATCCACGACTTCCTGAAAGGTGGCTGGATCATCGTGATCCACCATGACTTCATTGTCACCTCCGGATACCATATCTTGGAGGTGGAAGATTGATCCTTTCAAATCGCCTTGGACCTTCCGGAATTGTAACAGGAATTGGTTCTTACTCTACGACAATCTCTGGCTCCTTTCTACTGGGTTGCCAATTGGTTTAGACAGATCTGTACCATCCTGAATTTCTTCGAGATGCACAGTCCTCCCAATGACGTCTTTGGAAACAAAACTTCTTTTCCATAAAGACCCCACCCCAAGCGACGAACACCATGTTCTCACTGGGATTGTAGAAATAGTATCCCCTTGTTGCTTTGGGATACCACACGAAGGTGCATATCTCAGATCTTGGTTCGAGCTTAGTCGAAACCAAATGTTTCACATAAGCCTCGCAACCACAAATCTTTAGGAAGGACAAAGCGGGCATCATCCCGTACCATTTTTAAAATGGTGTCCATTCCACACCATTCGTCGAAGCCCGATTCACTATGAATGCGGTCGTCTCTAGAGCAAAACCCCTAAAAGAGATTGGGAGATCAGTCCAACTAATCATGGAACAGACCATTGTCTAACAATGTCCGATTTCTCCGTTTGGCTACACCTTTCAACTACAGTGACCTAGGAGGAGTCCATTTCAAAAGGATCCCATTCTCTTTTAGATGATCTAATAACTCTGTGGTCAAGTATTTTCCACCTCGATCCAATCGAAGTGCCTTAATACCTTTGTCGAGCTGGTTTTCTACTATAGTCTTAAACTCTTTGAATTTATCAAAAGCTTCAGACTTATGTCTCACCGAATAGACATAACCATATTTACTGTAATCATCAGTAAATGTGATAAAGTAGCTAAAACCCCTCCTGGCAAGTGAACTTATTGGTCTACACACATTCGAGTGTATCAGCCCCAATAATTCACCCGCCCTTTCATCGCGATCGATAAAGGGCACTTTAGTCATTTTTCCCATCAAACAAACCTTGCACCTATCGATCGAATGGAATTCGAATGAACCTGAAAGCCCGCACTTCTGAAGTGCTGATAGGCGCTTCTTGTTTATGCGACCCAAATGACAGTACCATAACAGAGTTAGGTTTAAATCGTTGGATTTAGACCTCTTGGTATTAACGGAATATATAGAACTTGAGGCATTGTTACCCATATCTAATATGTACAATCCTCCAACCATGTCAGTACTGGTATAAAACATATCATTGCATAGAACATTGAAAACTCCATTTCCAATATTAACATTATATCCTTCCTTGTCAAACACGGATACAGATATAATATTCCTACTAAGAGTAGGTATGCAATATACATTATACAATACTAAGACAAGGCCTCTTGGCAAAGCAAGACTCATGGATCCTACAGCAGTTGCCACAACTCTGAGGTCCATTTCGTGCTTTCCAAATCTCTCCTACTTTCAGCCACCATATATTAGTGCATGTGTGAGATTCAGTCATGGTATCTAATACCCATGAATCTTTGGAAGTAGAGAGATGTAGCTCTATAGAGTTAATACCGAATGAAGGCACGGTCCCACCGCCCTTCCTTAGATCATCCAGGTTTCCTGATGAAGGCGCAGTCCTACTGCCCTTCTTCAGATCATCCAGGCTATTTGATGAAGGCGCAGTCCTACTGCCCTTCTTCAGATCAGCCGTGAACTTCCTGTAATCCCGGTTCCAATGACCAGGCTGTTGGCAGTAGAAGCAGACATTCTCAAGTGTCTCATCTTTCTTGCCAACTGCGCATGGGCCCAGCCCTTGCCACTTCCAATTCCCTTGTTGACCATCAGAATATCCTTGGATCCCAGATCCCTGAGATATTCTTCTCAGCAGCTGATGACACTTCATGTAACTCTGATATGGTCTTAGAGACAGCCTTGTCAAGGACATATTCTTTGCGTTCAGACTTGAGGACTATCCTCAAAAATTCTGTACCAGTCCAAATAGTTTGTCCCATTTAGCTTGACCCTGTCAAGAATGGTTTTTAATGACAAACTATTAATGTTCGCTGAATTTGCCATTTGATCTACAACAGATAAAATTCAATCAGTAAACTGAATAAATTTTATGAAGATCAAGCTTAAACACCAACAATCAATTCTAAACCTTTAGAATCTGAAACCAAGATCCTTGATTCACTCGATTAAGCTGAACTAATGCTCACCACTTAATCGAGCTATGTAGGTAGGAATCCATCCAATCACATCCAATGTGACTCCTGGCTAGGGTATGTACTTATGTACACGACTTACCCTATCTGTTACCCTAGCTCAACCTCAGGCTAAGAATCGTAGTCGGGTCCACCAATTTTCAACTATGGCTCGTCACTATGTAGGTGCTCCGCTAATGCGCACGACACCCACATATGTCGTCCAAACCTACTACCCCGCTTTCCCATGGATGCTCCGCTAATGCGCACGACACCCATAGGACGGGGAGGTAGTAAGGTGTTGATGATTGGGAGGTATCGGACATGACCCGCTTTTACTTGTCCAGTTGTGTTCAAAACTTTGGCACATCCTAGATGCGATGAGCACATCAACTACATTCCAAATGCAATGATGCCTCAAATTACATCCAATGTAATTCTTCCTTTGAACCCGTCAACTACATCCAATGCAATGACGGTTCTAAGGGTTCACACACAAGGATTAAAATTCCAATTTTATCTTTGCATGTGAGGTGATATGCTCGGTAAATAAAGTTAGGCATGCAATTCTAAAGCACATAGAATTAATCATGCATAAACTAAACCAAGCATAAAGCGATAAATGTGCACATAATAGCCCCCTAAACTAACTCCCACTAGCTTCTTGAGCTCCACCGACTCCAAGCCGATGCCAACACCCGAAAAGCCACCAAATGACCTTTTCGCCCTTTCTTCATCTTGAGTAAAATATTACAATTTAATACACGACTCGCAGGTCGGGAATAAATAAATATTACAAACAAGTGGTTCGACGACCACACCTTGAAAGAATAATTACACGTTACCTCTAACGGCTCGCAGGCCGTGAAAAGCGATAAATAATTAAATTGAGCTCGGGGCTATTATGTGCACCATGCCAACATCACATCACACATCGTGTTATCAAACAAGAATGTTATCAAACATCATGTGATTTTCCGGTTTTAATTAATAGCCAAGTTTCGAAAATTTTTGATGCTCGGTTTATCGAAACCGTTCAAAAATGAAACTTTTGAACATTTGATCTTCGAGTTCGTCATGACGGTTCCAAACTCGTCATAACTAACAAAACGGTTTAGCCTTGGCATATCAACCATCCAATGGTCATGCTTGGCCTAGCTCCGTCCAACGGAGCCCCGTTCGGTCCCGGTTTCTGCTCCCCGAGAGTCCCGCTCCCGAGACCCGAAAAATCAAATTTTTTTTCAAAATTTCCAGATTTGAAATAATTTTCAAAAATTCATTTTACATGCATTAAATCCATAAACAATAATTTAAAACATGTTATCAAACAATTTAGCAAAACAACATGCCAAAAACGAAACTTTCAAGCAAAACCGAAACTTTGAACACCGTCTTGTGAATCCCGAAGGTAGCACGGCTCTGATACCACTGTTGGGTCTCGAGGTAAGGTTGGAGATGAACCAACTCGCAGCGGAAAATCAATGAAAACCAAGAGACAATTAGAACCATGAAACAACTAACAAAGAATGGATTAACAAGAGAAAAATTCAGCACTAGTTCTTACCAAAACAAGAACACCGGTTAACGAATGATTGGCTTGAGTCTCCAAGACGCCTACGTATCCACATGGGAATCAAAGCCACGTAGTTCTTCTCTTTGAGGACTCAAGAACACAAACATGGAGGTGGAAACTAGCCAAACCCGAAATGGCCATGGAAGAGGGAGAGAAAATGTGTTTCCTATTCTTGTCTTGTGTTTGTTATGTTGAAAAAAGATGACTTAAACATAACAAAACCCATACTTGTCCAACTAAAGGCATGGGACAAGTATGGTGTCAAGTAAGGTGTAAATAGGACAAAGTATGGCAAGACAAGATTGGGTTAGGTGGTGAATCACCAACACCTTAATCCTTGTCTTGCTTACTTAGTACTAATTAATCAAGACTTGATTAATTAGTTCCATGGGCCTTGGTTGCATGGGCCTTTCATGGGCCTCTTGGAACATGGCCCGTGGCCATTTCTAACGAGGTCCCGTGATTCGCTCATCGCCTCCATGCCTTCCATACCGGAAATGTCCAACATTATCCGACGCGATCAATCCCAAGACTCCAAGCCTTGTCTCGATCCGTAAAGTCCTATTCACTTACGGGCACATGACCCAAAACCCAGTTTTGGTCATGTCCCGAGACAACTCCCTTTTGGCCATTCTCCATAAATGTGTCAATGAGTTTCATCCTCCGGTGTGACCCTTAGGTTTATGCATGTCAATAGATCAACGTAAAATCCCATTTTACTTGATCCTATTTAAGTGGCAACTAACGAGACTTTAGTATTGCCTGACACTACATAACGAATCGACCCTGTCGATTCTAACCTTTCCGTCGTCCCTGTCATTATCCTTTTATCTCCGATATCCTGATTGAGATAAGGCATAGAGCCGTCATCCTTATTATTCTCAATCACCGTTCCTTGATATGTGAGATGACTGAAGATATGATACCCAGTATCATGTGCATGGCCATGCTATTCTTCCAGTCACTCTCGATCAAGCGGCCGAGAACCGATATCTTTCCCATACCTCAGTATGAGGGATAAATCCCTTAGCCGCCTTTCGTGTCACTCATGTAGCCCGTCCCCAAGCCAATCCTGGCCGTTATGGAAGCCCTGTTACGGACAACGTTAGGCTCAGGTCAAACTCAGTTGTTGACTACATAGCGATCACAAAGACTCCTTGGTCTAAGGATACATGACAAGCTACGACACTGAATATGTTCATGACTTAATCTATGGCACATATTCAGGGCGGGTCGTCCAATATCATGTCCCACATGATATCTATGATCAGACTCCGAAATCCCATTCCAATGACTAACAGAACGTAAGCCATAAAGAGCCATCTTTCATACTAGTCGCTTCTAGTGAAGCTTTGTTGACTAGGGACCCATCGAGTGTGATCTATCTCGATCTATGGTTCTATTCGCATGGTGGGCATAGATCAGAGCACACATCGATATATTACTCCAACACATAAGTAATATAAAGCCGCTTTAATTTTATTGCTAACGATGATATATACATTTGGACATTTAGGATTGAACTACGGGCACTAAGACTAACAGAAATATCAAGAAATCAATCCCCGCAGGGTAACCATATAAATGCCCCGCAGGGTCCAGTGTCCAATGCCCGCAGGCCCAATAACCATCGCCCCGCAGGGTCCATAACCGTTGCCCGCAGGCTCAATAATAAATGCCCCGTAGGGTCTCGAACCGTTATCCCGCAGGATCAATAACCAATGCCCCGCAGGGTCCCTAACCGTTATCCCGCAGGATCAATAACCGATGCCCCGTAGGGTCCCTAACCATTATCCCGCAGGATCTATCAAACGATACCCCGCAGGGTCTACCCAACAATATCCCGCGGGATCTACCAAACAACGCCCCGCAGGGTCCACAACCAATCATCGAATTACACACATTCGTCAATACACACCACACGGGATTCATACCCATAATTACACTTACCATCACTTACCATTTGCTCTCCACCGGTCGATCGATCACCTGATCGTGCCTCCTCGGCACAACCAGTCATACTCGATCAACCATTCAATCAGTTAAGCATTCAATCAATCAATCAAAGATTCAAGCGTTCAAGTTAACATTCAAACGTTCAAGCATGCATTCGATCTAGTTTCATTAGACTCTTGGTTATCCTAACGACTAGCAAACAAGCATGTGAACCTAGCACACAACTAATCCGAGAGCTCAACATAGCCTCTCTACCAGTAAATAAATTCCCAAGTATTGAAAGCGAGTTACACTAGTGAATTTCATCCTAGGCATGCTTGCTAGACACATCCGGTTATTAGTAATTGAACGACATTTACTCTAGTTATTCGCATCCTATAAGCAATTCTAGGACATTTCTGATTTTATTAACCTAATAGGCATACTAAGCGTTATTTAACGAGGAGTTAGGATTTTCCCTACCTCGTAGTCTTCCTCTAATACACTCTGTTGTAAAGTCGATCAGGCGCCCCTCCGTTCTTCACACGGGTACTGGAGTGGTCTTCGTCTGCACGGGCGAAGTCCAAGCTCCGAGTCTGGGTTTACAAACAAACGGTCCAAAAATCAGATCGGGTCCAGAATGCACAGTTCTTTAAATTGATTGTTCATTCTTTCCTTTAATTACACCCAAAGTCCAAAAAAAACCGATTTAGTCCAAAGTGTCGTTAAAAAAGGATTTAATTAAATTAAGTGAGTCTGCCCGACCCGAGTCCGACCCAAAGCCTGACCCGAACCCGGAAACCGACCCGGATCCAGGTCCAGACCCGGCCCGGCCCGTACCCGACCCAGACCCGGAGTTAAGCCCGAGTCCGAACCCGAGGTCTAGAGTCAGTCCGGGCCGTGGCCCAAACCAGATTCGAGCCTAAGGCCCAATCCAGTTCAGGCCGAGGCCCAACTGACTCCGGGCCCGAGTCCAAGGATTCGACCTCGTCCGGTCTGAGCTGGGAACGACGCTGGCCGGGCTAGGGTTCCGGCGACTCCGGCGGCGGCGAGGTCAGATGAGGAAAAAGGGTTTTTGGACGGTGTCAAGGTTTCAGGAGGCTTGGTGACGACGGGGAAGGATGGATGGTGCGGGTTCTACGTCTCGCCGTTCAGATCTGACGGTGTGAGTAGCTCGCCGGAGTGAAACTCTCAGATCTAAGTCCTGAGAGCTCCGGCGAGCCTCTCCACCCTCAAATCTCGGCCGAGACGACCGTACACCGGCTCAGAACTTGGAGGGAGTGACGGAAGAGAAGCGGTTGGATGGGAATCGACTCACCGTTCAGATCCTTCTCAGGTCAGGCGAGGTGAGACTGAAGCGAAGAGGGAGACGGCGAGTGGGAGCTCGGTTCTGGGTTTCGCTGGGTGGTTTCTGTCGCGGCTGAGAGAAGAGAAGGAGGGGAAGAAGAAGAAGGTGAAGGTGAGATCTAGAGGAGGTGGGTTGTGGTCGGAGAAGGAGAGGAAGCGCGGCGCGAGGGTTCTCTGGTTCGTCGGCGAGAGAGAACGAGCGAGAGGGAAGAAGAAGCTTCGGAAAGCGCGCGTGTACAGTGACACTGAAGCGGCGCCGAGTCCTATTTAAAGCTAGGGTTCGGTTTTGGGCTGAGCCTTCGCGTGAGTCAGGCCCAAACGCCACTGGTCAGCCCAAACTGGCCCAGATCTTCTTCTTCTCTTTTTTATTTTATTTTTTATTTTTCCTTCAAATAACCACTTGATTCGATTTCCTACCCCAACGTTTCAAATTTCACAACGTTACCCTTTTTGAGAAGGACAGGCTTTACACGGAGTCTTCGGTTGACTTTTCCGGCCGAAAGTCAAACTTGTCTAGAAATCACCGGTTCGACCGGGGGCGGTTCTTACAGGACTCAAAAGGATTCATAGCTAAAAAGTTATATTCTCTATTGGACAATCATGGTGTTGTTGCCTATATTAATGCAGCATGGAAAAAAAGCTTTTGGATTCTAGGGATACCTCCTAAAGTTGCAGCGTTTGGGTGGTTGGCTTGTTTGGGAGCTATTCTTACAAAGTGCTTCCTAGATTCCAGAGGTTTAAACCTTCCACTACAAGGTATCACATGTGCTGGATACAATGAGGATCTAGAAGATGGACCACATACTATATTACATTGCTTCAGATCCTGGGAGGTTTGGTGTAACATCTTGAACTAGTGGGGTATGTGTGGAGTCATTCCTGAATATTTCAAACAATTACTATCTTCATGGTCTTCTTTAGTATTAAAAAGCTCAAGAAAAGTTGGAGAAATCTGGTTCTAATAGCTTGCTGGCAGATATGGCTTGCAAGGAATGTCATTAGTTTCAAAGATCATTATTTATCTGCATAAGAGATCTTCCAAAAAATCACTCATCAATCTTATAGTTTGGAACGAACAAAGTTCACCCAATAGGGCTATTCTTTTTCTTATAATTCATGGCTGGCTTCTCCAAAAACATGCTGCAAGTGGAGATCAAATAAGTGATTTGTCAATGTGGTTCAAACATAATGAAGTTAGACCTGCTCAAGTGTTGGGGTTGGGGTTTGGGAGGGATATGGTGATTTGGTTAAGGAGTTGGAGGGGACCTGTGAGGGAGTCTGTTTGTGTTCTTCTGGGGTTGTTTTCTCTGTGTTGTTTCCTTTTGTGTGTGGGGCTCTTTTTTCTCATCTCAGTCCTTCTCTGAGGGTGGTTAGGTTACCCTTTAGGTTTGTGTCTCTTTCTTTTTGGTTGTAGGTGTTAATGGTTCTTCTTCAGAACCTTCCTCATGCCTCTTTGATGCTCAACCCCATAACCCACATTACTGGTCGGGGTTTCTGAAGCATTTTGGACTCAATACATCCTCTCTACACAGATGGTTCATGATTGACTTGCCTTTTCTGTTCACTTGATGCTAATACAAGGAATTTTTCCACATGATTTTCTTTAAGGCTCTTACAGGTGATGTGATTCAGGAGCATCAACTCAACAGTTTGATTTGCTTGCTATGCAAGTTCTTGGTGAATGTTGGGTTACTACATTAGGTATCAATTAGTTGGTGGGTTTTGATGGGGTACACTAGGATGTTGATTTTAGGTGTTGATCTGGTTGTTGATATCAAGTGTTGATTTGGTTGCACATTCATGTGCTTAGTTTCGAAGTTGTTTTAGATCTTATTCCAGTTACTTGGGGTATAAGTTAGGTGGGTTTTGGGTATGGTTGCTATCATTTCATTTCATCTTAGGATTATAGTTTCTTGTTGCTTGATCATTTGTACTTGTAATCTCCTCTTTCACCTCAAAAGAGGTTTAATTTAAATTTGCTTTGCTGATAAAAAAAACTAAAAAGACTAATTACTTGATAATTGATTTTTCAAATTATTGTCTTTTAATTATCATCAATGTTATTTTGATTGTATTGATGAGTAATCTCAAAGGAGGTTTATTGTCGAGATACTCGAAAACCTCTTGTAATTAGGTGCATCAATTTCAACCTCTCCAGTTCATTGCAATAACTTACTTAACCATGGGAAGTTTCTAATTCGAAATCCATATACTTTTGAAGGGAAGACCCAACAACACCACTTCCACTCACGTTAAAACTTGAAAATAAAACTTTTTTTGATAACCACTGAATTTTATTAAAAAAAAGAACTCATTTCAAGGAGAAATAAGATTAGAGATCAAAAAAATCAGTAACACGCTTATAAAGGAACTCCGCTAAGGGGAGCTATAAGGAAAAACCTTATCCCAAAGAACAAAAAAGCGAACAAAACATACACACGAACAAGACATGAGAACAAACTAGTGATGAACTAAGCCACTGGTTTCTTCCGAGCCTGGTGAGACGATTTCCACAAAGCAGAAACAGGAGGCGCTAACTTGATGGCACATTCCCGACTCAATGATCGAGTTCTCGAACGAGTAACAATCGTATACGTGGAAGGTCGACTATGACAAGGGTGGAGGAGAGCGTCCTTCCACAGACTGCTTTCCTTCTCCTCCGCTTCCACCGAAGCCTCCGGCACTTCGATCACGACAACCGAATCCGAAGCTACATGACCTTTGGCTTTAATCAATCCCGGATGGACAAAACAATCAACTGAAACCGAAACAGAACCTCTAACACTTACACAAACCACCGAACCCTCCTCACAAGGACTTGACACGCAACCCTCCTTAAATGGACTTGACAAGCCAATATGTGAACACCTTAAAGATTTGGCTTCATCCAAGCACTGTTGATCAGAGAGCCCAATCAGACACACATCACCAACATCAATCGTACTTTGCGTTGTTTTCCCGGCAAGTAACAACACACATCCTATCGGATCCCTACAAGATCGAACTTCACCAAAGCCTGAAGGCTCAGTCAAACCAGCCGAAGCGTACACAGTAGAATCACACCCAAAATTCAAAAAGGGAAGGGAATAGCAAAGAGATCAGCTAAGTAACTGAGCGATCTCCGCTCGAACCAGCTCTGGCAACAGAGCTCCGATCACCGACTTCAACATCTCATCCTTCCGCTTCAACCTCGTCTGCAAAGCCAAGGATCCCGGATGGTGTGGACCTCCATTATTAGAGCCCTGCGTCGAGACAATACAATGATTGTCGATGCTCTATTTCGGGACAAAAGTACCTTTGGCTGGGAATGGTACCGGTTCATGCTAAGCAAATGCCACAAAGAACTTATAACCATTAAATTTAAACCCATTAAACACGTCGATGGCCTTTTGAGCTGAAACCGATGACTGAAAACCCACAAAACCGAAGTACCTTCCTTTGTGATTGGGTCGTTTTAGAACAATAAAATGGGTAATTTCGCCAAATTCTCCAGAGGTAGAACAAATCCATTTATCCAAAGTAGAAAACGACACATTGTACACAAAAATATTAATACCTGAAACACTCTTGGACGTTGATGCCTCCGTCTCCTTTGCAGAATGGATCCTTGGGTTATACATAGTCCTGTGATCAGAAAGCATCGAAACTTCTGATCCTGAACGTTGCGTTTCTACGATCTCCAACCTGCGATCAAAAAGTACCGTACTATCTAGAGTGTCATCAGCCAAAGTTCTTGAACAATGTAATGAGCTCATGCGACCTCCAAGCCTCTTCGTCTTTTACGATTTACATGTTACAAGAAAGATAATGTTAATATATGACTTTACTTTCTCAGTCTGGACTCACAATTACAACTCAATCTTAGTCCACTGTTTACGTCAGACTTATGAAACTCGAAGCCGCAGAGCAACAATTTTTACTGTAGTATAAATGCGGTGCAAACTAAATTCAACTCTGGCTAGTCGATCTGGGAAGCCCCGAAATGCAAATAGGCATCAAAATATGTTTGTGTTTTTAGGTGAACGCTACAAAAACTTGGTTTTCGTATAAAAGGGGGGAAACATAAAATACTGAGTCCCATGCTTGTAGTGTAAGGTAAGGTCTCAATCTGGAAATTGCATATATACTTGAGTTTCTTTTTGAACAAAGGGTTAAATGTTGAAACTTACCCTTATGTATTGGTCACGAACACTATGCTACCCTCCTTTTCAAAATCACATTTGTGGTACCTTATCTATTGGTCACGCGATTCCGTTATGAAAAATAGACTAGTAAAATGCCGTTTTTTCCATTCCGTTAGTCATATGACCTCAAGTGTCATATAATGGATGCTAAAATGTCGTTTCCCCTTAATTATGTGACTTTTATATATTTTATAAGGAACATTACCATTGCACCCTCGTTGTTGTTCCTTATAAAATATATAGAGGTCAAATACTTAAGGGAAAAAAACGTCATTCTACCATCCATTATATGACACTTGAGGTCATATGACTAACGGAATGGAAAAAACGGCATTTTACCGTCCATTTTTCCTAACGGAATCGCGTGACCAATAGATTAGGTACCGCAAATGTGATTTTGAAAAGGAGGGTAGCATAGTGTTCGTGACCAATACATAAGGGTAAGTTTCAACATTTAACCCTTGAACAAATTCCATGTGGTTTATAGGTATATATTCTTGTGTGATTTATTTTAGGGAAAATTTTAATTTAATACCCTAATAAACTTTTATTTGCAATATAACACACTGACATGTTTTTTTTCATTATAATACCCTGGCAAATTATTATTTTCAGTTTCATACCCAACCGTTAACTTTCCATCCAAAATGGATGGAAAATGTTGTTTTTTTTCAAAAAATACCAAAAACACCCTTCAACCTTTGACTTTTTAAATATATAAAAAAACTGATTTTTTTAAATATTTTTTGAAATAAAATATAATTTGTTGAAATATATAAAAATCTATTTTTTTTGTAATATATAAAAACTATTTTTTTTAAATGAATCTGATTTTTTGAATTATATAAAAAAATAATTTCTGAAATATATAAAAATTTATTTATTAAAATATATCAAAACTGATTTTTTTTAATATTTTTGAAATAAAATCTAATTTTTTAAAATATATAAAAAAAAATCCGATTCTTGTAATACCTAAAATATGATTTTTACAATATTTTTTGATAAATAAATCTGATTTTGAATTATATAAAAATATTATTATGGAATATATAACAATTGATTTTTCAAATATATAAATATTGATTTTTTTAAAATATAATTTATTTTTAAAAAATATTTGTTAATATGTAAAAACTGTTTTTTGAAAATGTTTTTTTTTGAAATAAATCTGATTTGTTGAATTATATAAAAATAGGATTTTTGAAATATATAAAAACTGATTTTTTTTAATTAAAATATGTTTTTTTGAAGTATGTAAAAATTTCTGATTTTTTGTGGTAGGTTTTGAAAATTTGATTGGTGTCAAGGGGTATTTTGGACTTTCCATCTATTTTGGATGGAAAGTTAACGGTTGAGTATGAAACTGAAAATAATAGTTTGCTACTGTATTATAATGAAAAAACAACATGTTAAGATGTTTTATTGCAAATAAAAGTTTGTGAGTGTATTAAATTGAAAATTTTCCTTTATTTTATTTTTAATTATCTACGGGGTATTATGAAACTTTGGGTCACTTTCAATTATAAAACAAGGAGTACGAGAGCAAAGGTTGTTTTTGCCTTTGTGGGTGGCCTTCCTTGGAAAATGTGTTTTGGATTGGAATTGAAGCTCATGCTTGAATTTTATTGATTCAACCAAAGTCCTCTTCTCGTTTCTTGTTATTTTTTTCAATGCCTTGAATTTGATGATTACTAGTAATATGATTATATCATAATATTAGAAAGTTTAGCTCCAATTTTGGCCAAACATGCATGTTAGGTGGTTATTTTTTGTGATTTCAAGTTACATATTATGTTTTTTTTTTATAGAGGAAAGAAGTTTTTTTTAACTGATATATTTACTAATAAATTAATAAATTTTACAGACCAAAACACACACATCGAATAGAACGGGCATAACATCCATCGATCGTTCTCAAGAATAGGAGGGACGACATGCGAGATGAATAGATCTCAAAAAGGGCAAAACGACATCTAATTAAATAGCAACTACCAGTTCGGTTTTACTTATCGACTATCTAGAGAGATCCGTCAACAGAGAGACCAGATCTGACACGCCACTAGAGGTAGCAAACATTTGTCGGAGATCCGAGATTCCAACAGAGAGGATAAACAAAAAACAGACAAAAAAACAACAAACAAAATAAAAAATAACAACAAGCATGCACTACTCGCGCCCGAGCTTCAAAGGCTGGGATTGGGATCGGAGCGAGGGGAGGAGGTGGGCAGCGCAGGCGGGTGCAGATCTGATCCTCTTGAGGCGGGTGCGCGAGTTTGACCGAATGAACATGAAAAGATGGAGCACAGGCTCGGATTGTGGATTTCTGAAAGAAGGTGGGAGCTGATCTAACCGACTGCCCGGAGAAGGATATTGACGGGGAAGCTCCGTCGGGGTATTTCAGGTCGACATCATTGGGGGAATAAGGCTAGAGGGAGGAACAGTCAGCCGGCTGTCGTCGTCACTATGAGAAGCGGTCGAAGGAAGGGTGGGGTGGAGGACTTGAGGGCGGTGTGGAGGAGGACAGATTCGACCGGAGAAAGGTGAGAGGCGGAAGATATGATCGAGGGAGGATAGAGAGTGGTAGATTTGGCCGGAAAATGGTGGAGGGTGGCAGATCTGGCCAGTGGAGGGCGACAGAAGAGAGAGGACGAGAAGGTGGCAGTTGACGATAGCTTTGATTGGTGTCGACGAAGATTACTGTAGTTGAAAAAGACAGGTCAGTTTGGAGAAGAACCGATGTGAGTAGGTTTGTTTATTTATTTATAGGAATGAAGCTATGAAGCAAGTAAATGAAAATATGAATGTGAATGTACATGCAAGATCAATGCAAGTACATTTTCACATTGACTTGGAGAGAAAGAAATAAAATTGTGACGAAGGCAAATGGTTTGAGACAAGAGGATTGAAATTTGGCCATAGTGGGACCTTTTCCTTTTAGTGTGTGTGGGTGTGGTGGTCAAGGCAAAAATGATTTCCACTTGAGCACGAAATAGAAAACTCAGCCATGCTTGGCATGACAAGCACAGCCTCTCCTTGTGACACCAAGTTTTGATTGCCCTTTTAGTTTGTCCATGGAACATAAAATGACGAAAATGTCCTTATAAATATCATATAAGAACATTGAATCATGATTCATTTGTAAGCATAATTATGAGAAGACAATAAGAATATATATTGTCTTATGATTATTTTTTTCCTCATCCTCGTTGTGTCAAGGCCATTTGGTCCCACAAAAGAAAGGATTAAAGTGAGCAAGTGGTTGGGTGGGGATCAAACAGTTTTCAAACAAGTTAAGTTGATCCAATTCTAGTAAAATGGTTTGTAATGTGGATGAGTTGACACAGGACTTGCCTAGCTTTTTCTTGTGGAGGAGACAGAATGGCAAGTATGGTAACGGTGTGGTATATAATACAAATATTGAAGAGCACATGCATACCACTTACACTTAGCACAGCAGAGAGAGAGAGAGAGAGAAGCTACGCGTGCTGAGAGAGTGTTAGAGTTAGACTGATAGTGTCTTAGGATAGAGCACTGCACGAAAGAGACTTGTTATCAGATTCTTGGCTTGGCTTGTAAACTCCAATGGCTCCATCGGAAAAATGACAACACCACTTCACCAGATTCTTTTTTGGCTCTTCTCTAACCTTGTAAGTTGTAGCTCACTACTCCCCTTCACTGCTTTATAAGAGCACAAATAGCGAGCGATGTATGCCCCAAAACACGAATCGTTAATGGTGATTTATTGGTTCGCAGGTTGCGATTTGCTGCATGGTGAATCGCAACTCATAAAATCGTGGCTCGCGATTCGCATAACGAACCGCGATTCACTATTATGCATCGTTGGTTTATGAATCGCAGTTCAAGGTTAGCCAATGAGACGCTGCCACATGACTCGGCAGAGGAAAAAAAATCGGACCGTTGGGGCAACGGTCTGATAACAGCTATTTCCCACCTATAAATACCCATTACCCTACTCATCAAACCACCAATATTTCTCTCCAATTTCTCTATACTTTTCCTTTCAAAATCCTAAATTTCTCACATATATTTCGATCCAAAATGTACGACGATAAGTCTCAAATGAGAGTGGAATTGGAAGCCAAACTTTGTACAATGGAGTAACGAATCCGGCGAAAGACTGACATAATGATAGAGATAGCAATGCCAAAGATCAACACATGGAAGCAAAGGCTCGAACGTTGTGAACCTTCCCGACGGTTGATTGACAGAAGCCGTGTCGAATCCCAATGCAGGATTATTTCGTCGAGCACCGAACCTATGGGCTCGATATGTTCAGGCGTCGATTCCATATGTCCCGACCACTCTTCCAACGGGTGATGGAAAAGGTAGAGGAGCATGACGATTACTTCGTTCAGAATTCGGACGGTGCAGGACGCATGGGGTTATCAATGCATCGCTACGATTTGAATGCTAGCGTATGGCTGCTCTGCCGATTCCTTGGACAAACCCCTACGTATTGGGGTAAGTACCATACTCGAATGTGTAAAACTTTTTTGTAAGGCCGTTATTAAGGTTTTCATGAAGGAATACGAGCGTAAACCAACAACGGAGGACATGACTCGATTACTTGAATCGGGGTATAACCGAGGATTCCTTGGTATGATTGAAAGTCTTGACGGCATGCATTGGGAGTGGAAGAATTGCCCAGTCGCATTGAAAGGAGCCTACAATCGGGGAGACCACCATGAGGATCCAACCGTTATGATGGAAGCTATAGCGTCCCGTGACTTGTGGAATTGACATTCATTTTTCGGGATGACTGGCTCGAACAATGGCATCAACGCCCTCAACGTCGGCCACTTATTCAAGTACGCTTTTCATGGTTGTGACTTAGTTGTGGTGCACGAGATCAACAAGCATCGTTACAATCGACCTTATTATTGGTTGACGACATTTACCCATCATAGAGTCGGTTCGTGAAGTCGATTCACCATCCCATACTCGCAAACACAAATTGTTTGCTAAAGTATAAGAAGGTGCTTGGAAAGATATTGAACGAGCTTTTGGAGTCCTCCAAGAACGATGGCACATAATTTTCCAGCCCTCTCATGTTTGGAAGAGGACGACTTTGGATGATATGATTCACACTTGTATCATTCTACACAACATGATATTGTAGAGGATGAACGCGGTTGATACAAAATAGGAGATGACGACTTGTATTACGACGCCCCTCCTGAAATACCAGATTGGACACTACCTGAACGATGACATCAAGGAGGGACCCTATCCTACCGACAATGCTTGAACGCTCGACTCAGTGTCACAAATGATCTGACCCATCGAAAACTCCAAGATGACCTTGTTGAACACATATGGGATCGGTTTGGAGCGACTTACTACTCAGACGACGAGTGAGATGATCCATCTATGCGTCAATTGTCTTGTTAATTAATTTTACTTATGTATTATTCGTGGAGTAATAAAATTTCAAGTTTAATTTCATTTTTGTTCATTAATTTTTTTATAAATTAATTTTGCATTTTAGTTAATTAATTTTTGGGTTATTTACGATAAGGTACCCTAATGTTTCGTGCACGAACGATAAGGTACCCTAATGAATTTTTTGTCCGATAAGGTACCCTAATGATTCGTCCACGAACGATTTGGTTTAATGCTGTTAAAAAACTAACAGAATTATGTAGAATGACTATTTTGCCCTTTGACATTTCAGTAGACTTTTGACTTAAGAGTGAAATGACCATTATACCATCAGTTATTATTTTTCCTTAATTTATATTTTCTAATTAATTTTAATTTTCAAAATAAAATAAATAAATTATATATATTTTTTAAAAACTGAATTTGCTTTTTTTCTTTCAAAAATCAGTTTTTATTTATTAAAAATCAGATTTTTATATTTTAAAATCAGATTTTATATTTAATTAGTTTTATTTTTTAATAATTAGTTTTTTATATATAAATATTTTTTTATTAAACACAGTTTTATATATAAAAATCATTTTTATTTTTTTTTAAAATTACTTTTATTTTAAAAAATAAAAATGTTTTTTTAATTTTTTGTATTTTTTAATATTTTTAAATATATTTTTAATTTTTTTTATTATTTAAATAATTTAATTTTAAAATTTAAAAAATTTAAATTTATTTATTTATTTATTTATTTATTATATTTTTATTGTATTATATAACTAAGGGTATAATGGTAATTTTGTCTATCAAATTTATAAGCTTAAAATAAGAAAGGGTAAAATCGTCATTTCACACCCCCACTTAACTGCAAATGTCTAAGTTAGAGGAATATTCCGATAGTTTTTAACGGAATATGCCAATTTTAAACCAAATCGTTCGTGGACGAATCATTAGGGTACCTTATCGGACAAAAAATTCATTAGGGTACCTTATCGTTCGTGGACGAAACATTAAGGTACCTTATCGTAAATAACCCTTAATTTTTTTTATTAATTAATTTTATCATACTTTTTTAGTATTTATTATTTAAATAGAAATTTAATACATTCAACAAAATATCAATTAATTATTCAGTCAACATCCACTCAACATCCCTATAAATCATGATTCCCATACATGAGTCACATTGTGGAACACAACTCAGTTTAAGCGACGCGCATCACAATCCAGTACAATCACCACATGATCCTCAAATCATGATCCTTATATGTGAGTCCCTCATTGTACATGCTCTAAGAAATCTGTATTTTCAGTTTGGTACCCAATTACATTTTCCCATATGCATTTCATTCATGTTCACCTCCAACCCAAAAACAACAAATTCACACACAATCAAGATCAAAATTAACCGAAAACATTCAATTATGTCACTTATATCTTACATTCATATAACAAATTCAACACCTACAAAAGTACAACACAAATCCTACAACAATTATCATCACCGCAATCAATCTTTTTCCTAGGTCTTTCATCACATCCACCTCCTTTTGTTGATTGAACATCCTTTCGTCAACAATTTTATTTCTTCAAATAAGCTGCAACTCTTATTTCCCAACTTTGCAAGATAATTTTCTATGACTTTTACTTGCTCAAACAACTTACAACTCTCATCTTCCATCCTTGCAATTCTATCTTCTAATTGCTTGAATTCCTCAAACATATCAGTAGACTTTATCTTCCCAGATTCTCATTTTGGTCCATCAATCCAACGGAAGAAATCGCACTTCGAATCACTCTAACCAAAACACCTTACACACACCATAAATCAAGATAATCATAAATTCACAAAAACCTCATATGTAAATGAAATGGAGAACTTATCATGTAATTCTCACAACCAACAAACCTTCTTCCTGGGTTCAACGTCGTGGTTGAGGTTTGTACAGGTGCTTCAACTCCACGATAGCAGAACCACTTCTTCCTTGCGTTCGACATGTTAAAGCTTCGATTTCGTCCGAGCTTCACCCTCAACCTCTCGATTTCGTCCAAGCTTCACCCCAAACCTTCGATTTCTTCTCCACCCAAGCTCAAACCATCGTCTTCATCTCCACACGACCTTCACCTTCTCACTTTCACAACTCAAACTCCTGTTTCAACTTCAACTACACACGGTCAACATATTTTAACACTCATAAGGGGTAGTTTAGAATTAAAATTAGTAAGACCTAACCTGAATCACACATATAGGTCTATTTTGTCCAGAATCTGACGGTTGAGTATGAAAGTGAAAATAAATGTTTGCTAGGGTATTATAATGCAAGAAAAACAAGCTCGGGTATAATACTGCAAATAAATGTGTCAGGGTATCATAATGAAAAAATTTCAATAATATTTGCTGATAAAAAAAGGGTTAATTTTATCTCACCACCCTAAAAAATTTAAGCTTCATCTCATTACCTTAAAAATAGTTAGTGGCATCTCACTACCCTAACTATGTGTTAAGGAGCAGTTTAGTACCTAGAGGCACAACTACACTATTTAAAAAAAATAATTGTAAGTCCTGGATTGAAGAATTAAAAAAAAATAGTGTAGTTGTGCAGTTATGTGTATGGTCTTCAACCTAGGACTTGCAAAAAAAATTTAATAGTGTAGTTGTGCTTATGGGTATTAAACTGCTTATTAGCTCATAGTTAGGGTAGTGAGGTGCCACGAACTATTTTTAGGGTAGTGAGATGAATCTTAAGAATTTTTAGGGTAGTGAGATGAATCTTAAGAATTTTTAAAGTAGTGAGATGAAATTAACCCTAAAAGAATTGTTGTGTTGAATTATGGGAAAATTTCAATATAACACCCTACCATACATTTACTTTCAAAATGATACACTGGCAATTTTTTTTAGCAGTTTCATACCTAAACCAAACATTTATTAACACTTTCATACCCAACCGTTAATTATCCGTCCAAATGGACGGAAAATGGTCATGTGCAAAGCACATGACCCTTACCTTTTATAAAATTCCAAAAATATCCTTAAGGTCAATATTTAACCTTTCAAACCCTACTTGCTTCAAAAATACCGTTGAGGTCAATATTTAACCTTTCAAACCCTACTTGCTTTATCACTTCCCTCACCACACACCTCCTCTCTACCTCACCACACATCCCCCACGACACCACCACCACGAACCTTGAAGCTTTGGGGCTGATTTACAGAGAGATTAAAGCCGACAACGTCGAAGCTGATTTACTGGGACTATGGGTTACCTCACATCGGAGCTTACCCGGACCGGGAAGCCAAAAACGAGCTCCGACCCAATCTCCTCCTCCTTCTCCTTTCCATCTTCATCATCCAATCATCATGAGCGTCGCCATCACCAACCAGGAAATCGCCGATCGGAGATGAAGAGAGGAGACCACCGGTCAGATCTGGTTGTGTGGGAATGGGTGTGGGATTTGTTTTTTCTTTTGAGTTTGGTATTTTAGATGAGTTTTAGGCCCTGGGTGTGGGATAATGTTGCCGGGTTTCAAAAATTAAGGGTAAATTTTGATTCTGAACTCATATGATTTTGAAGTGGTCATGTTTTCTCATGTTAGTGAAGATGGGTTGGATGGTGGTAGGATTTATCCAAAAGACCTTCTACCAATATCGATTTTGAAGGGTAGCCTCCGTCTTTTGTCATATTTGACTTTCCCTTCGTTTGACCGCGTTTGACCTAAAAACGAGGAAATGACTCAAATACCCTCGGGTCTGACCCTTCACTTCCCTCCACTCTTCCCCCTCTCGCTCACTTCATTCAAACTCATCAAATCAAACCGCTCTCGCTCTCTCTCTACAAATCCGAGCAACCGTTAACGACGCCGGTAATTTCTCCATCGCGACTAAGTTTCGCGGCAACGACTTCCAACCAGGTACGATTTAATTGCACTGTAAGTAAGATTTAGGGTAGAATTAGTAAATGCAAACCCTAGGGAGTAGAAATCGCCGGTGCTGAGTTTCCCAATCGACGGTGGTTGGTGAGGCAAACGTCGTGGTTTTGGGGCCTTTGTTGGGGAAGGATCAAAGTCCTCAGCACGGAGTAGACATAGGCCCGCACGACTGGTTTTGACCCTTGGAGAAGAAGGTAAGGGTTTCACTGTGGACCAAAAGCCCGCGCGGCGGGTTGGGACTCCCGCACACGGGGATGCGTGGTGGAAACGACGACGTTTTCAGGACCATGGCGACCTCGCGCGGGGGCGAGGATTGGTAGCCATGCGGAGGGTTTATCTCCCGCGCGGCGGATCAGAAACGACGACGTTTTGGGTTGTCGAGAACACGGGGTTCACCCGCACGGGGTTGGAAGGTGTGTATCCCGCGCGGCGAGGTACACCTCCCGCACGGGTTCCTTGAAACGACGACGTTTTGGGCCCTCGAGTAGTGCACGCGGAAGACTTGCGCGGGGCCTAAGAAACGACAGCGTTTTGGGCTGTGGAGAATACGCGGGTCACCCGCACGGGGTGAAACTTGTTTAACCCGTGCGGGGCCTAAGGAACGACGCTGGTTTTGGCTCTCGAGAAAATGCGACGAGCTCGCGCGGGGCCTAAGAAACGACGGCGTTTTGGGCTCTCGAGAACACGCGGGTCACTCATGCGGGAAACGACGACGTTTTGGACTATGGAGGACATGCGGCTCACTCGCGCGGTGTGGCCGCGCGGCTACGTTGTCATCCCGCATGTGACCTTATGGTCGGAGTAGGGCACCTCTGGACAACCGTGCGGCAAGGTCTTCTTGCCGCGCGGCGTGTAACACTATTTGTTTATGTTGATATTTGCATTTATGTATATAATTTCATGTAATGATTAATTTTAGTATTACTTGTACAGACAATGACAGCTAGTACCTCTCATTCTGTTCCAAGTGCAACTCCCTCGGAACCACCTTAGGTGTATCCACGATTGGAAACTGAACTAACAGAAGCTCAATTCTTCGACTGTCGGATCAGTCAAAGGTGCAACTATAGGTTGCTGGAAAAAAAGGTGAAAGACTTGAAAGGTGACAAGTCCACAATTGAACTGATGAAAGATGGTCCATTTGGGAGGTTCACTAAGTTCCCGAAAAAGTTGATGCACGCAAACAACCTTGCGTGGGCCCTCTTGGTTAGGAGCACGAAGATTCCAAGATCATCCGAGATGTGGTTTGTGTTCAAAGGGAGACCGATCAGGTTGACCCTTAAGGACTTTGCGCTCATCACTGGGTTGAACTGCAGTCAACCCAACCTTGGATATGAAGCGCTCCAACAACAATTCAAGTCCACAGTGTTGAAGGACAAACATTTTAAAGACATTGATCGTGTGTCGACTGAGATGTTGGAGGCAAAGTTGGCCAAACTGGTGAGTACTTGGCTTGATCGACGAAATAAGTCAGCCCCAGATCAAGACATATGCAAACTTGCTCAACTTCTGTTCGTCTCAGATGCATTGCTACCGAGTGGAAAAAGAGATAAAATGGTCTGGGATGATTGGATGAGGTTAACGGATAACCTCGATATGTTCAACAAGTACCCATGGGGGTATGTCGCCTTCGAATGGCTGAGGAAGGATTGCATTCGAGACTTGAAGGCAAAGTATGATGCGTACGCCACATCAAAAGGTGGTGCAACGTGGACCATTTTCGGTTTTCACCCCGTGTTAACGGTACGTACAATAGTAATGAATGATAATATTATTATCCGCACAATAATATATAATTTAATGATGGGTTTATAAATGACTATGTATGTTACACAGATATTGGCGTTCGAGTGTATGCCAGAACTCGCAAAATTGTGGGGCTTCATAGATAAAGAGTACACGGCGGAGCGGCCACGCTTCTTCAAATCGTGTCCGAAGTGGTCCAAGTCGCCGTCTGCAGAAGAAGTCACCAAAGCACTTGCAAAAGTTGAGGTAAAAAAATGTTAATTTGGTATTATGATTTAGTTAAGTTTGATGTAGCTCGGCCACAGCAATGTAGTGTAATTGTTATGTCCATGCAGGTGCAGGTGGCCAACAGTGTCCTCGTCCCGACAGCAGCGGAGATGGAACTCCCGTGGATGCAGAATATCGGAGTCTTACCAGAAGAACATCCGAATTCTGATATCGATCGTCTGTCTGCATTTTTGGAGAGTGGAGGATCCATTCATTGGGATGATGAGGGAGTGCAGCCGGAAACTGCAGCTCAGCCGCTTGCTGAAGAGCCAAGTAGAGGAGTAGATTTGGGTGGGAGCTCTCAACCGCCGGTCGAGGAGACATCCGAAAGAGAAGAAGTACGGGTAGACCCCGTACGGGAAGATGTCAGAGAGCCCGCACCCGTGGATCAGTCGGCTGCCGTGGAAGAAATCCGAGCTGTGAAAGCTGAAATGGGAGATTTGTGGACATGGGCTCAGGGACAATTTACAGAGTTAGGGACTCAAATTGCTGAGGTCCTTAGGATACTTCGCACCAACTCCGCTACCCGTGACCGTGCCGAACCATCAGACACCGGATCTCGACAGTTACCCTGCCCTGACCAAATAGCAGATGATGGTGCACAGTCAAGGCCTCCCGGTCCAGTTGGAGGCGGTTTAAGAGAAATAGTGGAAGTGGAGTCTGTTTGTGGTACTGTGTACCCCGTAGAGCGTGCTGCCGAATCTGGAGGAGCAAGTAAGTTTTTCCTTGCACGAGTACCAGAAGATGAGGTGGTATAGTCTGTGCTAAAGGATCTGGTACAACAGGCAGGACCGGAAGAGGGGGAAGTGTCTCAGCCTCAAGCTTTGGTAGCATATCAGCCACCTACAGTGGAAGAGTCGGCATGGGAGGTAGAGTCTGAGTCGACCACACACACTTCTTGGTCAGTGGCTACTCCTCTTGTAGGTCCAGTAGATGCACCAGGTGGGGAAGAGTCAAATGAATCCTGGATGCAGAACGACCAAGTGCAACAAACTCCTACTCATGTTGTCGCGTCTCACGGAAACTCTCATCTCCACATAATGGTTAACGTGCCATCGTTCACAGAGGGACCCAGTTCCAGAAAGAGGAAGAGAGTGCGGGAGGTTTCCCACATCGAAATGATGTCGCAGAAGGAGTGGGATCCTACAGCCCAGTTAATTAGTCGTGCGCATAAACATGCCGTCATCCTGAAAGATTTTGTTGCGTTCGAGGATATCGAGACTCCGTATGGCACAAGGGGCAAAGAATATTTCAAGACCTTGTTGAAACGTGGATCATCGGTATCCCGTGAGGTTAGTACACTAAATTTATTGTACAGTCGGTTTGTAAACTATTTATAAAATTTATGCTAACAAAACCGTTTGTATACTAATTTGTCGTTGGTTACTGATTTTCATTGTATACAACAAATGGAGGATCAGTTGTACGACATACGGAAAATTCAACGTTTATATCGGAATGTTTTCGAGGCACAAGACGATGTTGTACTGGATTGCTGGTTCCACGAGCTATCCCGAGTGGAGTTCGAGTCAGGTGTCAAGGGTGCACCACATAGTGCTTTGATGGCGTATGCTCTAGGTCAATGTCCCAACGAGTTTGGGAAAAACTGGAAGGCACTGTAGAAAGTATACTTTCCAGTACAACACAAGAAGACGGACATCATCTGGTCCTGGATCTTGGTAGAGGTGCACTTAGAGGGAAGGCACGTTGATGTCTACGACAGCAAGAGGTCCGAAATAACGAGTGCTGACCTAGAGCTTTTGATGAGGCCGTATGTCTCTATGATCCCGAGGAAAGTGGTACATTCAGGTTACTTGGACGAGGACAAGAAGGAGTTGTACGAGGAGCCTTTCACCTACTTGAGGGTCTCGGATGTACCGCATACCAAACAATAAGAATGACATTTCCTCATTTTAATGTGCATATGTACATAGTTTATTTAATGTTTAATATTACCGATGTATATTTTGGTAGTCGAGGCGACACTGGGATCTGCACACTGAAGATGCTCGAGATGAAGGTGGCGGGAATGGACTTCGGCGAGATTTTGAGAGACTCCTTGATGAAGCAGTATCAGAGAAAGTACGCCATTGAGGCCATGTCGAACTGGCAACTTCTTTTGTAGGTTTTGGACATTAAGAATATGTACATATGAATGTTGGTTATAAAAAACAAGTGAATGTTTGCAGAGCAATGTTATTATGTGTTGTGTTGAATGTCACGAGTTCAATGTAATGTTTTAATGGAGTGCGTCGTGCGACCACTAGGATATGTCGTGCGGTCGCACACTTAGCACAAAGGTGTGCATCAATGCCACTGTTCAACCGTGCGGTAATTCCACACACCCGTGCGGTCTGAGCGATGGTAATTGGAATACGCTTTGGTCACCCGTGCGGGCCAGAATCTGGCCGCACGATATGCTGTCAACCCCGACGTTGTTTGTGTGCACCCGTGTGGGCCAGAATCTGGTCGCACGGTTTGCTGTCAACCCCGACATTGTTTGTGTTCACCCGTGCGGGCCAGAATCTGGCCGCATGGTTTGCTGTCAACCCCGACGTTGTTTGTGTGCACCCGTGAGGGCTGAAGGTTGGCCGCACGGTTTACTGTCAACCTCGACGTTGTCTTTGAATTTGTCCACAGAAAGTCTAGTATTTGAATTTTGAATTCAAATATATTAGTGTTGTTGGCACAATGAATGTCCCAACAACACCTCCGAATGTTGTTAATGTCCCAACAACACCTTTGAATGCCTATTAATGTCCCCAAAACAACAACTTCGCATGCCTATTAATGTCACTACACCTATAAATGGGCTTAAGCAGACCCATTATCTTCACTGCCCTCGTCAAAGCTTCCCTCTACACTAACTTAATCCCATCCACACGGCATCAACCTCTTCTTCTTCTCGTGTATTCGACTTATGTTCTTGCATTATCATTTGGTTTATGTGTTAGTTGTTTTAGTTGTGTAAGCGTGTATATGTTTGTGACATGATGGAACCGAACCGCGATCCTCTTCTTCTTGGCTTCATCCCATCGAGGCGACAATAGAATGCCGGAACCATAGTTGGAATCATGGACGGCAGGATAGTTTGCGTTCCCGAACAACTGTATCAAGCATCAGAACCAGCATGGTCGATCGAGTACTACCGCATACTCGAAGAAGCAAATGAGCGCTTGGAACAAATTGAGCGACTCATGCGCGAGAAGCATCTACCATGTCCCCCACCCCCTTATGGTGCAAACCCTCTTCAAGTACATCCTTCGATAAAGGAGGATGACCTGCTTGATTCTTTCGAGGAGCCTCCTTGGTTCCAGGGTTACGTAGAGTGGATGGCTCGGAACAAAGAAATCGAGCTGAGTCTTATTAACAGTCTTCGGGCTACTTAATGTATTTGGTTTTCGGCTTAATAAATATAACTTTTAATTTACTTGATAGTTTTTTTCGCATGCTCTCTGCTCGTACGGTCCTAAACACACCCGTGCGGGTAGAAGAAATGTATGCGACCCAAACCCTATTATTGAGCTCATACGGCACAGTTATGACCCGTGCGGTTGTGATAACCACATGTACGGTCAGGTTCTCTACCTATTTTATAGGTCTAGAAGGAATTTACAAGTACAAACCCTCGCAAATGTTACTTTTTCTTCTTAGGGGCTTCCCTTTTTGGGCCATTGAAGGCCGATGTTGCCTCATCACCGCTTTGAACTTCACCGCTACCATATTGTTCAGTATCTCCAAACCATTTGACTGTATCGCTACCATATACTTCAGTTTTTCCTTCTTCTTTGACTGTATCGCTACCATATACTTCACTTTCTCATTCTCCTTTGACTGGATAGTCGTCTACAGGAGGCTCTTCTTCTTCCGGCGGCTCTTCTTCTCCTTGCTCTTCATCTTCTGGGTGTTCTTGGGCCGGAGATGGATAGTCTTCTTGTGGTGGAGTATTACAACCACATCCATATCTAAACCAAGTATTGCTTCCATCCGATGAGGAGTCGAAGGAAGGAGAGTAATCTTTCCTCGACATTAGATGAAGTGATGATGTAGTAGATTATGAGTGTGTGAGTGTTATGTAGTTCCATTGTTGTTACTTATAGAAGATGAGAAAGAATATATTCCTTTTCACATCGATTTGATGTAACCAACTTTATGGAAGGAATATATTCCCTAAACCCTAATGACTGAACCCTAAACCCTACTCACTAAACCCTAAACCCTATACCCTACGACCTAAACCTAACCCTAACCCATAGCCTATAAACCCTAACCCATATTATTTGGTTGGGTTGGTGGGTAGTAGGTAGTAAAAAAATTAATTTTGTCATCAAAACAAGCACATATGGAACAAATTTTGGGTCTGTGACTGAACCGTGCGGCAGATACGTACACCCGCACGGGTGCCGCATGGGACCGATAATAGGGTTTCTCACTTGTGCGGTCAGACATTGATGTAGGATTACTTTCTGCCGCACGGGTGAGAAACCCTAATATCGGTCCCATGCGGCACCCGTGCGGTCATTTACCTGGCGCACGGTCATTTACCGACCCTATGGACTGAACAGTAATGAGTCAACCATAACTCCCAACCCATTAATGTCTTAGCAACAACTCCCCATGCGACATTAATGCCTAAACCCTAACTCCCTACCCATTAATGTCTTTGCAACAACTCCCCATGCGACATTAATGCCTAAACCCTTACTAATTTTCTATAAATGAGGTTGATGAGACCCATTATCTTCCCTTCAAAGCATACCTCTTCACTAACTTGGTTCCATCTACACGGCATCAAGCTCTTCTTCTTCTCGGGTATTCGACTTCTGTTCATGAATTATCGTTTTATGTATGTGTATGTTTTTTAAGTGGTGTAACCATATTATGTTTGTGACATCATGGACCCAAACCACGATGCTCGTCTGGAGCGACGATGGAGGCGACGTGAAGCTGCCGGAACCATAGTACGAGTACCCGAACCGCGTTGGGGCCTACCACCTCAACCCGCGTTGTCGCTTGAGTTTGACCGATTAGTCCATGACGCCTGTGAGCGGTTGAAAGTCATTGAGCGACTCATGCGTGAGAAAGACGTGCCATGTCCTGGACCCCCGTTTGAAAGGCCTGGTTGGACATACGGGATTGAGGATGACTTTGATTCGGTCGAGGAGCCTGCTTGGTTCCAGCGTTGGCTTCAGTAGATGGCTCAAGTGAAAGACAATGATGAGAGTATCATTAACCAACTCTCTGCCATGTAATGTAATGTCATCGAGTTCAATAATAATGGATTTCAACTTTCAAATAATTTTTTGCATTTGTCTCTGTTCAACCGTGCGGTCAATAACATGACCGTACGGTCCTCATTCTCACCCATGCGGTCTATAAACACACCCGCACGGGCAACATGATTTTACAACCGCGCGGCGTTGATTACGTCATGCGGTATCACTTATCTCACTTCATCAATTTAATTTTGATTCTGTCTCTGTTCGCCCATGCGGTCACATTTATTAAACTGTCATGCGGTCAGCTGAATCAATCGTGCGGCCATGACTAGGAGCCGTGCGGATCTAACTTCCAGCTGTGCGGTAATGACATCCAGCTGTGCGATCATATGACAACTGACCCCTAAACCTACACTCAATTCCCCATAAACCATAAGTTCTGAACCCTAACCCCCCCATATTTAATGGAACCCTCTAACCACCACCCCACATTTAATGGAACCCACTAACTACACCACATTAATTGGAAAACACTAACAACCTCGCCTATAAAAGTGTGTGAGTGTTCACTCACTTTTCTCACTTCATCTATTCATGAGATAATCAGAAATTTAGCAATGAATACACATAATGGTGAGATGATGTTGAGGTTCGAGAAAATCAAGACAGCTCTCCTACGGATCCTTCCGAAGGCGGTCCAACTTCGGGAGGAGGTTCGGGTGGGCGATTCAACAGAATGGTCAGAGGAAGACAAGTAGAAAGCTAACAAAGTCGTGGAAGAGCTTGACAATCTTGAACACTACATCTTGTCATTCATATACCAGGACTTGAGTCCAGCGCGTTGGTAATCTGTTTAGGGTTTAAGTAATATGTGCCCGACTTTGTCTCGGAAACAAAGACCACAAATTTTGCAATACGTGTGAGTCTTTGTTGTAATAAGTAGGGTTGGTGTTTAACGTGGAACATGTTTAACGTTTAAGTTGTTTTATTCTGATCTTTACATGGCTAGTTATTGATTAATGTTGTCATGTTTGAGGTAAAACACTAGCGTATAAAAACTGTGTGGTCATCTGGCCGCACAGGTGGTTGTAGTGCCGCACGGGTGATCAGAGAGCATTTCTGCACATATACCATTGCCGCACGGATGGTTATAGTGCCGCACGGGTCAACCGCACGACTCAATAACCATCCGTGCAGCCAGATCTTGTGCAGTAGTATTGCTCTCTGTTCGACCGCACGGTGATCACTGATGACCGCACGGAAAAATGCATTACACCCGAAATGAAAATGGTGACTTTCAACAGGTACAACAGATCAATGCAACCATTAACATCAAACCTAAATAGTAGCATAATGAAATACATCTAGCATCCTCAGTCACCAAATAGTAGCATAATCAAATACATATATTGTCCTCGCTCATCAAATAGTAGCATAATGAAATTCAAATCCTTACACAGTAGATGCTCTAGCAGAAGCAAGCGCAGGGTATGTGCGTTTGTTGTGACCAACATTCGAACAATTTCCACATTTTCGGGGACGCTTGAGCCGCTCTTGGCACCTCACATGCTGAAGGGATTCTTCTTTCAGTTAGTCTATCATGCCTCACTTCATAATCTGGAGGGAGAACCTCTATACGACCTTCAGGCAAAACATCATCAAGATTCCACTCTGATTCTTGCAACACTGGGTAAATGGTTCCAGTATATGCCAGAGCCCATGCTTCTACCGTGTAATATTTCGAGCACAAGAAATATATCTCTACCCGAGCATGCTCACAACACGCTAAAGCATGTTCACAAGGAATTCTATCGAGATCAAACACCCGACAACTGCACCGCTTCATCCCCAAATCAACAAAGACGTCACTATTTTCACTACTAACCCGATACTGGTCGTGTAGGTTCATTGGTATTATTCGGATCTCATTCACTAGATCATTCCTACTTGACAGGATACTCTCTACCTTTGGAGTTACAGCTTGGGAAGGAGGTATTTTGGCCAACACATCTAAACGAAGCATGAACCAATGACTAACCAGTCTCTGCATGGCGTTTAACAGCTCTACAATAGGCCACTGTCTCTCTTCTAGTATTGCATTGTTGATACACTCAGCACCGTTCGTGGTCATGAGATTGTACCGAGCGGCTTCGAAGTAAGATCTCGCCCACTAAGGATGTTCTATGTTCGTTGTCTCCAGATATTGCGCTGCCTTAGGGTACACTTCTTTCAACTTTTTGTACTTGGCAAGGAACCTCTCCACTGTGTAAGCATCAACAATTTTTTCGAATAACTTTGACAATTTGTCTTTCGGCTGACCCCCATGATAATCTCTGACATTTTGGGTCAGATACCACTTACAACGGCCATGTTTAGCAGTTGGGTAGAGGGCCGCCATTGCATGGATGATACTTTTATGCCTATAAGAAATTATAACCAAATCCTCCTCGTCCGGGATCAACAGCCTCAACTTTTCGAAGAACCATCCCCATGAATCGTTGTTCTCCGAGTCAACTACAGCCCATGCAACTGGATATTGGTGATGATTAACATCTTGACCTGTAACAATTATCATAATCCCTTTATACTTTGTTTTCAACTACGTACCATCTACTGCGAGCACCTTTCTTAAAGCAGTATTAAATCCAGTAATGCATGACCGATATGCTATGAAAACATATTTAAATCTACTGTGTTCATCCACCTCCAAATGAGTTACTGCGCCTTCGTTATGCTTTCGAACCTGTTCCAAATAAAGAGGGAGTAATCCATAGCTTAATTCAGGATCCCCTACAAGTTTAATCAACGCCAGTGTTCTTGCCTTCAAGCATTTCCTGTATTTGTAAAAGCCTAAACCCCGTCCCTGCAAATTGTCTTGAATTAGCAAGGTCTGGGAATCTTTTTCATTCCAGCATATTCTGTAGCCAACTGGCAAGCAATTTGTTCCGTTGTCATACAACCTTTTAGGGAGTTCCGATCACTAGTCTGACAAGTATGCAAAGACTCATAAGTTCTGATGGAGAAAGTATTCGATCCCCGATCTTTTTCTGCACGCACTCTCCTTCCACAGTTATCACTAACACATTTTGCAACGTATAATTCCTTGTTTGATCTATCACGACGTATCCGAAAATTCTTCTTGTGCTGAAGCTCTGTCAGATACATCTTCACTGTTTGCTTGTCCCGAAACTCTTTGCCAACTACTAAATCTGATCCATCCCTAAATTCGATCGTGGTTTGTTTTGGATCGACCGTATCTAACGGAAACTGCTGGTTCCGATCAACATACTCCACAATTTGACCGTTCTCTTCATCCAAGCTTACCGGTGGTGGCGCAGGAGATGATGCTTCTGCATCCGAATCACATTCTCTACGTCGACGCCGCCGAATAACTAGGTTTTCATTAACACCCGCACCACTACAAATATCAACGTCAAAAAAATTATCCCGCCCACCATTTTCATGTTCATCATTCTCAACTGCAACACAATGCACCCCCTGTTCAACTTCCACCGTTTCAGCTAGACGCCAATGGTATCTTTCTTGATCAGTTCTACACGTAAGGCGACCCTGGATTCTATATTACTGTTATCCATTACAAAACACTGAAGACTAACATTGTCTATGATTTTCTCTGGCGGAAATCCTCCTTCAAAGCCCTTAGCTACGTAACTAAGTTTTAATTTTGTCTCACTTTGCTTCACCCCAATCCCAGAATAAATGCGGTGCTTCAATGTGTTCAGAGTTGTACTATCATCAACAGGAAGACTAAAAACTTCCTCGTTTGTTGGTATCCAGTTATACTTGCCACCCTCTACCTTATATTCCCCACCGTAAGTAACACGTATTGCAACTCTACCCATTCCTGTAACAATAACAACAATTACAAAACCTCACACATTCATGTAACAATAAAATCAATTACAAACCTCACAAAGATATATTACAAATTGTGTTGGATATGCAACTGGCCGCACGGTGGCTCAACCAACCGCACGGGCTGTGACAAGCGTTGCCGCACGGCTGTATACGGCCGTGCGGTCACTACCCGTGTATGTCATATGCCACCGCACGCGTATGTCATCTGCGTGGTGCCGCACAACTACATCCAGCCGTGCGGTTTCTATCTTCTACCTAACTTGGCCGCATGGTGACATACGACCGTGCGGGGTGTGTCTTCAACCTACTCTTGCCGTACGGCTCCTACTGGTTCAGCTTGTCTGACCATCCCCAATTTACAGTTTGTGCTCCCCCATTCCATTCCAATCCACTCACTTATTTTATACCACTCAAAATCGTTTTCCCCCATCCTCAATTCGAAGTTCAACTCAAACCTATAACTGAAATGTACGAAATTGGAAGAGGATGAGGATGAATTGAACTTACTTGGACCTTGCTTCAATGGCAGACACAAAGAGGTTGACAACACGGTCAATCTGGTAGACAGCGTTGGACGGCGCTCGGTACGTGGTGCTGGTTTTCAAAGGTGGTGCTTGGGTCTGAAAATGGCGGGGACGAGGGGCTGGGGAAATTGGGGGCTCACCCTCATTTTAGGGATTTTGACCAAATACAAAAGGGTAGTATAGGCATTGACCAAATTTTGTTGACCTGAAAGTCTTGAAGGCCTTTTTTCAAAATACATATTGGGTGAGAGTTTTTTTCAAAATACATATTCCCATAAGGCCTTTTTAGAAATTGGTCTATGGATGGTGTTGAGGCTGTGTTGTGGTGGAGATAGAATACTGGTGTGCCATTGTTGTGGAGCAAAAACTGTTATAGATTTGTTAATTTTGGTGTAAAATTGAAAGGGTAGTAAAATGATTAAAAAATCATTAATATAATTGAAAAAGAAAAGAATTAAATCAAATCAAATTCTGAATTTAAAAAAAAAATATATAAACTGAATTAAAAAGAAACAGTTTTTTTTTATAATAAATATATTTTTTTTAATATAAAACATATTTTTGTAAAGTAAATCATATATTTTTTAAATATATAAAAATATGATTATTTGAAATATATAAAAAATCATATTTTAAAATATTTTTATGTTAAAATCTGATTTATATATTTTTTGAAAGGAATGAATTTGGTTTTGAGAAAGGATTTTTCTTTCTTTCTGAAATTAGGTATTTTTCTGAAATTTAAGAATTAATAAAATAAAATAAAAAATTAATGAATTGAAAAATCAAATAAAATGATATTGAAATTGAAAATAATGAATTATTAAAAAAACTGAATTTTAAAAATAAAAACTGAATTTAAAAAAAGTAAAAATAAATTTCATAAATAAAAAATGATTTTTTAAAATAAATTTTTAATTTTATTTTTAAATGATAATAATAAATAGGAAAAACTACCAATACCTAACCAAAATCATGCCCATTTAACTGATGTTTACCCTGAAGTTTAAAGTTAACTGATGCATACCCTTAAGTTACGACTTGTAACTAAAAACCCCTTCTGTCAACTAAAATGAAGAAAATACCCTCAATGATTTTTTTAAATAATCTTTTTATAAATAAAAATGAAGTCATTTAATAAGTATATATATATATATATATAACAAAAGTAATTTTTGAATAATTTTTTAACATAATTATTGAAGTGTAGTTGAGGGTATTTTCGTCATTATAGTTGACGGAGGGATTTTGAGTTACATTTCGAAACTTAAGGGTATGCATCAGTTAACTTTAAACTTCAGGGTAAACATCAGTTAAATGAGCATGGTTTTGGGTAGGTATTAGTAGTTTTTCCTAATAAATATATGACATATTTTGAAAGGTAATTAAAGGTATTATTGTCATTTCACTTGGAAAATCTAATGACATACCTTTGAAAATTTGCCTTATAGTCAAGCGCATTATAGACTTTTTACCAACCAGATTTACAGTGACCAAGTCGTATATCTTCTGAGCACAATTTATCGTCATATACAGCGTTCGATGAGGTCTACTTCTATCGCCCAGCTAGATCCGTGGAAGTGCGACGAGGAAGAAGGCATAACTAATATCTGTTTTTTTATATAAAAAATATATATAAATCATTAAATCTATAGTAAATTCAAATCTGATTTTTTAATAGAAAACATAGATTTATATTTATACATATAATTTTTTTTGATATATATATATATATATATATATATATTATTTTCTTTTTGAAAATATTAATTTTAAAAATTAATGTAATAATATAGACTAAAATATTAATATAAGAGAGAAAAATTAACGTAGTAATTTTGATATGTTAGTCTTGTGAAATGTACGGATAGAATAGTCGTTTTAATCATCCTAATTTTAAATATTTTTTTTATTTTGTTAAAGAAAACAAAAATGGATCTTCTATTTCTTCAAAAAAAGAATGATGAACTATGAGGAGAAATCTAATAGAAACCTCTCTTATCCTAAAAACTGTGTGAACCAATCCTAGCTACACACTCTTTAGATCCAACATTCACCATAATGCCACATCATCACCCCAATTCAACAAAATCACGCCACTTTCTTACTTTCTCATACAAGCAAGGGCATAATTGTAGTAGCATGGTGCCATGTGGACAAGTGTCCATTTTTTTGTTCAACAATTCATTAATTTAATCATTCCCGCTTCGTTTCAACTCCGATTAGGTTCAAACTTGCGTCAATATTTTTCTTTTTCCAAAGGTTTTAAATCAAGATCAGTCATGAATATATTTTGAAGCACGAAAATAAAAATTTATATTGGGGTGATAAAAACAATGTTTAGTGTTGATAAATCTTCACTAATAATTTTTTTATATCGGGGTATCAAACTAGTGCTAAATAGTGTTTAGTGTTGATAAAACTAGTGCTTAGTGTTCATAAAAAACATTTGATGATGTGATAAAAATCATGTTCGATTTTGGAAAATGAGGTGATAAAACTAGTGTTCAGTGGTGATAAATCCAGTGTATAGTGTTGATAAAAATTACCCAGACTTAACTTTTTTTTAAAAGCAGCCCCGAAATAAGGGTGATAACCTAGAGTTTAGTGTTGATAAAAAAAACATGTGATTGGATGATAAAAACACATGTAATTTAATGATAAACATAGTGTTTGGTGTTGATAAAACTAGTGCTTAGTGTTCATAAAAAATATGTGATGATGTGATAAAAATCATGTTCAATTTTGGAAAATGAGGTGATAAAACTAGTGTTCAGTGTTGATAAACCCAATGTATAGTGTTGATAAACCCAGTGTATAGTGTTGATAAAAATTACCCAGACTTAATTTTTTTTAAAATCAGCCCCGAAATAAGGGTGATGACCTAGAGTTTAGTGTTGATAAAAAAAACATATGATGGGATGATAAAAACACATGTAATTGAATGATAAACATAGTGTTTAGTGTTGATAAAACTAGTGCTTAGTGTTCATAAAAAACATGTGATGATGTGATAAAAATCATGTTCGATTTTGAAAAATGAGGTGATAAAACTAGTGTTCAATGTTGATAAACCCAGTGTATAGTGTTGATAAACTCAGTGTATAGTGTTGATAAAAATTACTCAGACTTAATTTTTCTAAAATCAGCCCCGAAATAAGGGTGATAACCTAGAGTTTAGTGTTGACAAAAAAAATGTGATGGGATGATAAAAACACATGTAATTGAATGATAAACATAGTGTTTAGTGTTGATAAAACTAGTGCTTAGTGTTCATAAAAAAACATGTGATGATGTGATAAAAATCATGTTCGATTTTGGAAAATGAGGTGATAAATCCAGTGTATAGTGTTGATAAATCCAGTATATAGTGTTGATAAATCCAGTGTATAGTGTTAATAAACCCAATGTATAGTGTTGATAAAAGTTACCCAGACTTAACTTTTTTTAAAAAAATCAACCCCGAAAATAATTTTTTTTTTCGTGCTTCAAAATATATTCATGACTGATCTTGATAGAAAGCCCTTGAAAAAACAAAACTAATGACGCAAGTTTGAAGCCAATCGGAGTTCAAACGAAACGGGAAAAATTAAATTAGTAAATTGATAAAAAAAAAATATGATGGTTTTACTAAAAAGCCCTTACCCCTTACTAAAAAGTGCTGTTTTTTTGCAGTCAACAAATCAAACCGCTCAATTGCATCTCATCCATCCATTCTTAAAATGGATGGCTTGGATTGATTCACACAGTTTTTATGTTAAGGAGTGGTTTCTATTTGATTTTTCCTCATGAACTATAACAGTATGACACTGCGTAATTATAGTTTATGTTTTTTCTTCCAAAATTGCCAGAAACAATTTGTTTCTGGCAATTGAGACATGAAGTTGATCCTTGCAAAACAAGATATGGTTCAATCAGCATTTTACTCCATGCGTGGAGTGTCATTTTCTTTGTGGGCTTTAATTTATTAATGGTAGAATGAATCCAAGGGGTCCTTTAACTTTCGATGGGGCTTGACTGGTCATTGTCATTCCAATACAAAACAAAAGACAGAGGATGAATTTAACTGCATCCCGTTTCTTTTTCATTTTTTTGAAAGAACCTGCATCCCATTTCACCCATCCCTAACCTACCCATTTTCTTTTAGCCACTGTAAAATCATTTCCTTCTTAGCTTTTGAGGACCACTTCACTATATCTACATTCTCCAGTGGGGACTTTTTCTTCATATTTGAATTATCCATTCTGTTTATTCATCCTCTCCTAACTTACATAAAGTCCATTTTGAGGTTCTACTTCTAACTACACATCAACCATTCCACTCCATGTCAGCTCTACCCTCAACTTCTAGTTAGATATTCCACACCCTCCAAAATATAATTTTCTTCATCAACTTTTATTCAATATTCCACACCCTCCAAACTACTAATTTTCTTCCTCTGCTCCAACAAATTTTCATCTCCTCTCCATCAATAGCCTTTTAACGGCCGCCTCTTTACCCCAACTTCAAACTCTTACAACAATCAGGGTTTTATTTACCAGAATGGAGCCCTATTATAAGTCAGAACATGGCTCATGGTTTAATGGCAAAATCTTGCTCATTCGCCCTCCGATAAAGTAAAGCTGATGCTTCAACCCTATTTTTGCCAAAACAAAAACATCTCAGATCCATAATGGTATTGGTCACAACATAACTCATAGGGCACTGACTATATACTCACCAGCCTGGATATACGACAAATCTTCCAGTGGAAAGAGCCCAATTCACCTGCTCAATTCAAATTCTAAGCAGATCATTTCTCTACTTTAAACACAAATTAGATAAGGCAAGGACATATCTAGAGAAGCAGATAATATACCTTATCAGTCCCAAGAGAATTGGCAACTACATGGGTGACCTGTTCATCTATTTGGTTGGTGCACACAGCACCAAACTGTTCGGCTGTCTGCCACAGAGGGTGTAACTGGGGATTGGCTTCACCAACAGGAAAAACTCTGCTGAAGACTATACGACAATTAGCCAAAATCTTCCTCTGCTCTGAAGCCAAGATGGCTCTAACATCCACCTCTTCTAAGGATGGATGTGAGAAAAAGTTTTGATGTACTCTCTCGATGACCTATATGAACAAAAAATAACAGGTAATCAGGAGGGAAAATGATGATCTTTATGGGCTTTTTACAAGCAAAATGAGCCTAAAGCCTCACCGCTAAACATGAAGCTATAGTTCCATCTTCTGGTCTCTCATCGTGATCAATTTCAAGAAGTGAAGGACCAGGAAGCCCAAATTGGCGTCTGCTACAAGGAAAATAAGTATACCTGCAATGCATCTTATTGGATGAGCTTCTAGACTCAGAGGGAACAATGTGTAGCAAATTTGGGAAGAGTAAATGTCTTGCCTTTCTACAACTATCAAGTTTGGTCTGTTGTGTGGCCAGACTCTAATAGAATCATCTATAATAAGAACGCCTGATTCCATGCCCAAAACCCCTTCCAGATCCTTAATCTTAGGAAGCCTATCATCCCCATCAAAGAGATCTCCATCATCCCCCTTAGAGATAACTCTACCAGCAAACAAAACCCCCTTTGGATCAAGTACTTTTGCCATCTCTGTAGCATATACTTTGTTTCCCATTGTGTAAAGATGTAGCTCAAACATCTTACTCGCCTAAAATCCCAACCATAAATACATTCAATATTTCATAATAATATGAACGCCATAAGATTATGAAAGCCAACAAAATGGAAATTATATCCAAAAAAATACCCTCTCCAAGAATGTCCATATTCCAGGCCGCAATTTGGTCCACATTCCCATGTGAGAAAAGCGAAAGAGATGTCTATGAGGCTTATCACGATCTTGTTCCTCTTTTTTTCTCAAGATTTCATCATGGACTGGATCCACTTCACCAAACTGTTGAGATTGAACTATTTATAATGAAGATAGTTGTGAAGGATCAGTCACAAGAAAATGCAATTCTTATGATACTAGAATACCTTAGCTGAATTAAGAAGTGTGTGATCCAGATCCAGGACAAGGCAGAGTTTGTGTGCAGCAAACATTTTGTTCTGCTCCTCTATCCTTCTTGCTCGCTCTCTCTGGATATCTGCTTTTTCACGGTCATCGTATCCTTCAAATAGAAGGTCAACATCCCCCCATGAGTTCTGTGAAGAGGGGCCAACTGCTACGTCAGGAGCCGAAACTGCCCTGTTTTGCTGGTCTTCTGAGTTCTTAACAGCAGATTTTGCCTCCGAATTTTCCAACTTAGTTTGCACGGCAGAAAGATCTACTGGAATTGCTGGTGGGATTGGATTTGGCAATGATTGAGAAACAGATATCATATTAGCAATATTTTTTAGATTGTTGGTGAACTGCCGAGCAATATCTGGTGGTGCAACAGACACATGAGGTGCTTGATTAATCTCTTGCTGTCCCTCTGGCTTAGGAGCAATTATATTGTCCTTCACTACCTTGGTATTAGATGTGGAGGCTCCATTTGATTTAAATTGCTCAGATACCAAGCTCCCATTGTTTTGAGTGGTGTTACCATGGAGAAAGCGGCGAGGATCGCGGGGTTTCATACGAATTTTTCCAGACTCGTCCTGCAAGCTCTACGGATGAATGATAAGCATGGAAACTGATTAGGAGTAGAGCAAATGATACAGGTCAATGACAAGTCGCAAAATAATTTGCTTAGGAGTAGAGTAAAAGACTAATAGATGCACTTGAGTTCTTTAAACATGCAAGACTACCACCCCTTTATTGTTATTTAAAAGTATAACCACAGAGGTAAGAAACTTAGATTTCAGTGGCACATACAGCACTCATAGCCATGTGAGGAAACTACAGACAACCAGTCCTGAAGATAAAAACTAACCCATTATAAAGATGTTATATTAGTCTAATAATTACCAACCATTACAATCTAGAGCAACAAAGACAGTAATATGAAAAGAATACAAGAAAAACGAAGTACAGAGCTACATGGCAAGGAGTACACAGATTTGGCATACAAGGTACATAATCACAATGGCAGCATCTATAAATATAAAATATACAAAGTGCTCACCACGGAAGAGACCTGAAGTGGTTCAACTGATTTCGGCAAAAAACCAGGGACATTTGATGAAGTAACATTTTCCAAAGCTACCGCTGCAGATTTTGAGCTTGGAGGATGAGGTGTAGCAGGGTAAGAAGATTTTTGCCGAGCCTCCTCAGTTAACCTCTGTTGTTGTCCCATCTTAAGCATATTTAATAACATGGTAGGATTCACTGCAATATCTTTCAACAAAGCAGGCAAGGAAGCTGCAGTACTAGCGCTGGTGACTGGAATCTGGTTGTTTGCACCAATGACACTGCGACCACTTCCAGTGCTAGAAAAGGTCGGTCCTTTATCTATTTTCCTGGGATCAGTTCGTGCATTCTCTATCAGCCGGTGTCTAATGATTGGCTGAGGTCCAAATGAATCAGTGTCATCCAACCAACCACCAGTTCCTGATGAAGGTTTCACATCTCTCTGGATGCCAGAACCTTCTAACCCATTTTTCTGCCTTTTGAGTGCAGGACCACCTACAACAGGCTCCTCGGCCGCTTTTTGCTTTCTTGGGTCCATATTTCCTACGACATTGGCAAGTTTTGCTGAATTGGGCATGACCATCAAGGGTCTTTGGTTAAGATCAGAAGTAGTCACATCAGAACTGGCAAACCGAAGCCTAGGATCTCTACTATTTGCTGAGGGTTTAATGGTTGGATTAGATGAAGAGCTCAAGGGTGCAGCATTTCCAGTAGTTACCAGTCCTTGCCTGCTAGGACTGTCCATAGAAAGAGAAACAACTGGTCTCCCTAAAGTCGGTGTATATGCAGTTTTGAAACTAGAAATAGTGGAAGAGCTGGAAACTTCCCCACTTACATCACCATCCACATCATCACTTTCTTCTGAAGGAGTTGGACTGGGAAGTCTATCAAACATATGGAATGAACCCCGGTTGAACTTCTGTTGGTAGCTAGAAACAGCTTTGACAGCATCAGTCTCGTAAGGATGTACAATAGAATTGTGAGAGCTATGGGACACCTTAGGTCTGGTAAACTCCATGTTATCTATTTCACTTCCTATAGGTGACGTTCTGTGCATAGGAAAACTTGGTGGTGCTTCCCTTGTAGGAGATGGAAGGCTATCCACATCATGATCCTTGTGAAGGTCTAGAAGGGGGGCCAAAAGCCCCCTACACCTGAAATTAGAGAATCCTGGTTTTGAAGTTTCTAACGTCATCTTTTGGTTATTATGAACAGGTAGTGCAACAGTTACAGAGTCTAAAGGCAGTTTATCTGTAGAGCTTAAAACATGACCAGCATTAGCCATATCATGATCCTCCTTATGTACCCCATTATTGATCTGTGTCACTTTATAACAACCTCCATTACCCAACACATCAAGGGATTCTGGCATGGCCATCGTGACTTCCAACTGGAAAGGAATGAATATTTTAGGTTTCCATACATATAGAACACTTACAAAAAAACATAGATAGATGATAATTCAATAAAAGCCTCCCACTGCGTAGGTATAGAGTACATGAAACAACACCTCTTTCATCTGGTCAGAAGAGAACAAAGGATGATAATTGCTCTTCAGAAAAGAAAGTAACCTGTAACAAGAAGTACAAAGGAAGACCGGCAAACAATCAGCATTACATATATCATGTAAATACTATAATGAGCAAAAAATAGTTAAAACTAAACCTTGAATATACATCTTTGTTCCTTTCTTTCAGATTATGGTCCATGGACAAAAATACCTGCAATAAACAACAGTTAAGAATCTAGGATATCACCAACCCCCATTTCTAACCCTTTTACCATGCAAATGAGGGAACGTGATTCGAAGTGTAATACACTGGGAAGGTGTTAGTTGCATTACTGAATTCAGAACTTGAACAGCAGTAAAAGAAAGCTGAACGAGAGACTCCTTTGCGGAAGCATTACATCCAAAGACCACTTTCTGAACCCTCTGTATTGAACTCTGTAGTTTGGAACAAACTTGTTCAAATGATCTGCAACAAGCAAACCAACAAAAGAAAATCATTCCAAGAGGCCGTATCCAGAAATTGGGCAGCCTATGAGCCACACTGCCAAAGTCCACCAAATCACACAAATCTAGCTGGTTTAAGCTTTCACTTACTTCTCTGCATCAACTACAGTAACACTATCCAGTTCTTCACGAATGGACTTCACTTCCTCTGCAAAATCAATCTCTGAACTATCTACAATAAGTTGGTCATCATTTCCCACTTGTTTCTCAGCAGGCTCTGAATCCAAATCAATCTCCCCTTCTTCCAACTCCCCATCTTCCTTCTCAACATCCATTTCATCACCACTGTCATCAATCACAACCTTGTCTACTTTCCCAGAACTATTCACGGAAGCAACAGAGGAGGAGGGCGAAGATCGCTTGGAGTTGTCGTCAGGATCCACATCCATGACGAATATATCATTGAGAGGCTTGTTCTGCACAGCCTGAGCCCACGCCAGATTATACAAACCGGAAGCAGAAGGGTATCCCCGACACGCCTGATACTGGTACAAATCCTGCATCGTCCAAACCCTCCGACCACCATCCTCAACCTTCGGTTTAGCTTCCTGCTTAAAGTCCTCCGCACTGATCTCTTCCACAGAAGCCGAGTCGGAAATCTCACCTTCTTCTGCATCAGCCTTATTAAATTCATCATTGCCCATCTTATCTAGGGTTTCTCCTCCCCCAATCCCTTTATTAAAGTTCCACTCACAGCAATTAGATCCGGAGACGAGCATATATACACGATCAATTACTCAACTATACCAGCACCAATCCGAACAATTATCTTACAGCAGCAGCAGCAACAACAAGATCTACAGGTAGGGAAAAATGAAAATGAATGATTTAGTATCGTGAATTTCTTATTTTTCTGGCGGATCTGATAAATTTATTTCTGCAGAAAGATGAAAAATTCCAGAAATCAGGGGAGCTTTCTTCCGGATCGAGGAACCTAGGAAACGAGAGAAAGATGAAGGCAAGGGCGGAGAGGGAAGGAGGGTTTAATAGGAACAGAACGAATCCAAAGTGGGTTAACTTTTAATCTGGGCCGTACACGTCAGCTATCCGGAAGAGGAACGTCACTTTGGACTTGGAATAGAGTTTGTGCTATTTTGCTTGTTGGATGTCCACTGACATAATAATTGTACGGCCTCAACGGTCAAATAACGGTCAAAATTACATGGAGCTTGTTAGATAAGACCATGAACAACGTATTGATCTTTGTTTCGATCCATGACTCAGGATCTATTATTTAGTAGATTGAAATCGTAAAAGCCGCTTATTATGAGTGGTTTGGAATAGTGAGTCGTATGTTGTCCGACTAGTAAAAGTCGTACGCTGTGAGTGGTTCAGAATCACGAGTTGCCCGTTGTGGCGTGCAATTTTTACGGTTCCGACCCACTACATAGTGGATAGAGTTCGTGGGTCGCGACCCGTGACTCACGTTACCAGTTCGCGACTCACGGTTCACGCGTCAGCCAATCCAAGGTTGACACGTGATGTCTTCGAGGGAAAAAATCGATCGTTTGAGGACGAAACCAGGTAGTATTGAACACTCTAACATATGAGAACTTGGTGTAATGGTAGGATACTCTTGGATATTTGCAAGGGAATAAGAGTTTAAATTACCATGGGAACACCTTAAGTTATTTTTTTGCTTCTACCTTGGCTATCCTTGAATTTTTTTTTTGGTTTCGCTCAACGGTAATTATTATTATTATTAAATTAAATCCAAATTAGAAACAAAAAAAAATCAAAATTTTCCCACCTATAAGTACCCTCGCTCCCTCCCATTCATCAAACCACCAACAATTCTCAAATTTCACTCTCAAATTCTCAACCTTCTGCATCACAAAATTCGATCAAAAATATCTGACGAAGAGTCTCAACGTGCATCTTCACCGGAGGTCGAAGAATACATTTCGGAGGAAGTCAACTCGGACGATCTCCCGTCCAACGCAAATCAACTAGGCGGGTTTCAATGGATGTTGAACATCAACATGCCCAACAACCCGTTCGTGCAGGACAATTTCAACCTAAACGCTTTCTGCCCATATATGCAACCTGGTTCCAACCCAAGTTCATTCATACTTGGTACGTTCAACCTCTCGTCCTTAATTTCGTTTATTATTATTATTATTATTATTATTATTATTATTATTATTATTATTATTATTATTATTATTATTATTATTATTATTATTATTATTATTATTATTATTATTATATGTAAAGTATCATTTTTTTTAATACAAATGTTGTTAAAATGAATTTCAACCCAAGTAGTTTTCAACCCCCAGTTTTCACCCCCAACCCCACCTTTCAACCTCGGTCTGAACTATTACGGCTATACCGAGGTTGGTGGATCCCAACAACACGTCGGCGGCAGCAACAACACCTAGATGTCGTCTCAGTCGTCCTCGACCGACCCTTCCCAACGAAGGGCTCCAAACCTTAGAAGCAAATGGAACCTTAAGGCGGACCAACCCCTCATACATGTTTGGCTCTACACAATCAAAGACCCAATTAAGGGCAACTCCCAATATGGTACGTCATTCTAGGGCAAAATTTCCATAAGGCACAATGAGGAGGGGCGTTTTCCGCATTTCGAATGGAGAGAAATAAAGAACCAATAGAACAGACAAGCGCCTCAAGGTACGTTGGTCGAACCCGAAGTGGATGGAACGAGGCATTGTACGTCGCCAAGGCCAAGCGGATGTACAAAGACACATCGAAGATGGAAGAACTAAAAAAAATCAAGCTCGATCATTGGAAAGAACTTTTGAGGAATGAGGAGAAGTTCACCGCCGAGGAAGGCATAGTCACTTCTGTACGACAACAACGGTTGGATAAGGGTGAGGCTTACAGCTCAACCCCACCCACTTGTCCTCCCACCGATGATGAAGGTATCACATCTCTCGGTGATGGGTTCCAACAAGATTGGGTATCCTCCGAGCTAACCGAGGGAGGTAGTAACCAAAGTCCCCCTCCTCCTCCGCGTGTAGAAGAGCGACTATTGGGCAAGAAGTCCACGAAGAGGAAGGGAAAGGGCCTCCAAGAGAAAGTAAGTGTCATTGCCGACATGGAACAAACAAAAGCCGAGCATGAGCGGGAAAGGTCCCAAACCGACCGAATACGGATTAAGAAGGCGGACAATGTGATGATGATGTCCAACAAATGGCACAAACTCTTCAACCAATACAAATCCATGCATCACCAGGACGTCTCAAAATTCACCGACGAGCAGATGAAGTGACACACAATAATGATGTTTATATTGTGGGATCAATGTGAAAGGATCCAAGTTCATGTGGACAAGCTCACGACAGACTCGTTGGATTGTATGCTTCAACTTGTATTTTTGGGGGGTTGTATTATTAAGGGTATGAATAAAAGTTTAGTCTATTATTAATTAATTTTGTTAATAATAATTTAATAAAATATTTTATTATTAATTAATTTTGTCAAATTTCTTTAGTATTTATTGTTTTAATCGGATTTTAATAAATTCGGTAAAATATCAATTCAGCATCTAATTAGCATCCACTCAGAACATGAGTTCACCATTGTGGAACACAGTTAAATTAAAAGGTTCAGATTCATTATTATGCACAGTCAGCACATGAGTCCTTAACATGAGTCTTTCCATTATACATGCTCTAACATTTGTTTATCATTTGCAACAAAATTAAAGAGGGTGTGTTTATTAATATGTAGTAATTGCAAAAATTAAATCGGTTTTGAGGTTAGAGTTCAAAAAATATATAAAAAAACTAAATATATTTGTTACATATTAATTATTTTTTATTTAATAATCATATGGTGTCAAATATAGGATTGGGTGTCGGTCATTTGAGTGGTCATGAAGTCCCGTTCCAACGTTATTCCAAGACTTCTAGTTTTTCAGAAATGCCCTCTGACACAATCTGAAAACCTTGATTTCCCATCGGTGGTGTTTGGTCGGTTAATCAGTTTCAACTCATATTGTTCATTCAAGAGGTCTAGGATGTCAAAAAAGGCATGGACGACGAGATCTTATGATACGAGCCGATCATTTCCAACTGTTATACTTGGAAAAGAAGGTGAGAGCGATGTTGGTGAGGACAACACAAAGAGCTTCTGAGTTGGCTAAAGGGGATTTGCAGAGAAGAATAATGCTTTGTTTAGAGAGAGGGACAAGAAATATGAGAAAAAGTTATGGTTGAATGTTGTATGAGATTAAAAGAAGGAGGTGATTTAGTTTTTTTAAGCGAAATTTATTAAACTACTATACTTCGAGGAAGAGAATAAGCTAATGCGATATAATTGTAATATTATTCGGGGGTTTGGGGTTCCTAAATCTTGAGGACTTCAACACGACTGTCACGCCCCAAATCCGATTTTGCCCAGACTCGAGACGTGACTAAACATTTACAGTAAAACAAAAATAATGAAATAAAATAAAGTTTCCAAATGATATAAATCCTTCAAAATGTAAAGAGTCACAGCTCAAACGGTAAAACACAATGTCCAACATAAAAGAGTACACGTCTCTAAAACTAGCTAAACCCTCAAGCTCCCAAGCTCCGAGAGTCCGGCTAATACTGCTCCCGCTCAACGCCTGAAACACCACAAAGACAAGAGGGGTGAGCTTACGCTCAGTAGGGAAAATGCATAACCAGGTCAACCTTTTAGTTTAATAAACAGGAGTTCACATGTTCATTCAAATCTTAATAAAACGAGAAACCAAACCGATGATGAAATACGAAGGCAAACCGAATGTTTAACAATTTCAAAGAGTCAATAATGATCGTAGGAAAATAAGAGAATCAATGCATTTCTTAAATACTCAATAGAAGATAGAATGTTCAAGTAATGACGTGGGACATGAAGTCGCCACCCTCCGATCCACAATACTCGTTGTGTCATGTCGGATTTTCCCTCGGTCCAGAGGAGACGCATGACATCACAAAGAGGTTTAACGTCGGGAATACCGATAACAACCCCTGAGGGCGCTTATCGTCGGGATTCCCAGAAACATCTCCAAAGGACCATATGTCATAGTGAACCAAGGTAATGCTCCCGCATGACGCATACACTCGGGTGAAACAACAAGTAATCAATCCCCGCAGGGTAAAACCGTCCAATTGCCCCGCAGGGACCAATAATACCCACACCGGAATCCTCCACGGTGTAGGTCCAACAACCAATGCCCCACGGGGTAAACCATTATCCGCACCGGAATCCTCCACGGTGTATATCCAATAACCAATGCCCCGCAGGGTAAACCATTATCCGCATCGGAATCCTCCACGGTGTATATCCAATAACCAATGCCCCGCAGGGTAAACCATTCCCCACACCGGAATCCTCAACGGTGTAGGTACCATACTAGATCACCAATAATCATCCCTGTAAACCATCCCCACACCGGAATCCTCAACGGTGTGGGTACCCTAACCAGTATCCTGCATGATCTATCAAACAATGCCCCGCAGGGTCCACAATCAATATCCCGCAGGATCTATCAAACAATTCCCGCAGGGTCCACAATCAATATCCCGCAGGATCACTCAAACAATGCCCCGCAGGGTCCACAACCATTGCCCGCAGGCTCAATAACTAATCATAGAAATACACACGTTCATCAATACACACCACACGAGATTCATACCCATAATTACACTTACCATCACTTACCACTTGCTCTCCACCGGTCAATCGATCACCTGATCGTATCTCCTTGGCACAACCAGTCATACTCGATCAACCATTCAATCATTTAAGCATTCAATCAATCAACCAATGGTTCAGGCATTCAAGTTCAACATTCAAACATTCAAGCATGCATTCGATCTAGTTTCATTAGACTCTTGATTATCCTAATGACTAGAAAACAAGCATGTGAAGCTAACACACAACTGATTCGATGGCTCATCACGGCCTCTATACCAGTAAATCAAATCCCAAGTATTGAAAGCGAGTTACACTAGTGATTCTCATCCTAAGCATGCTTGGTAGACACATCCGGTTATTAGTAATTGAAAGACATTTATTCTAGTTACTCGCATCCTATATGCAATTCTAGGACCTTTCCGGTTTTATTAACCTAATAGGCATACTAGTAATGAAATACCCGAGTAGTTAGGACTTTCCCTACCTTGTGGTCTTCCTCTAATAATACTCTATTGTAAAGTCGATTAGTCTCTCCTCCGTTCTTCACACGGGTTCCGGAGTGGTCTTCGTCTTCTCGGGTGGAGTCCCGTTTCTCGGGAAAAGTCCAAGCCTGGGTTTTTAACAGTTAAACTTACCATCAGCTCAGGTATGGTACAAAACCCAACCTACCACACAACGCTTCATTCGGTGCCATCTTGTTACTGGCCTAGAAACTTGTGGTAGTCGCCCTCGGCTATCTGTTGCCGGATTTCAACGTGAGGTGCTCTCACTTCTATGGCGTAACCTTATGGTTATGCTTGGTCCTCGCGGGACGTTTGGCGTTCGTTCTTCTCTTGCTGACAAAGGTACACCTTGGTTACCTGTTCTCGTTTTCCGCTTCCTGCTCCGATGAGAGTGTTGCATGATGTCTTTGTAATTCTCGGTGCTATCTATCTTTTCAGTGTGGCGCGAAGGATGTGACTCTTGTAATGCGTCTTCTTACGCGATGACGCGCTCGGACAAGTCCTTTGTCTTTCTGACTCTTCCGACTGACATTCGGTGCGATCCTGCATGGTTCCAGGATGTCGGGGTCGTCATTTGTCTTGGGTCAATTCCGATATTGACATCGTGAATTGGTAGTAATTTGATCGTCTCTTCTGGGAAGAACTTAGGGACTACCCTCTAATCCATCCTTAGACGTGCAACTCACACTCGTCCAACTATTCGTCCATCGACTGGGGTGTTAAGACATGAAGGTCGCTTTCAAAGGTTCGACTCTTAATATTTCAAACTTTTAGTAGGGTTTGATGCTTGTGGGTTATGGGCCCACTGCGCTTCTGCTGCGCTACTCTGATCTTATCGTCATTCGGGCATATCTGGTGGCCGGTCGGACCGTTTATTAGTCAAGGCCGTAGCCTTTCTCCGCTCGGGCGTTCGATGCTGATAGCATTCAATGAACATTTGATGTTCCCCAACTCGGTTCTTAAAGTTTGATCAACACGTTCGAAATAGGGAGGGGAACTTTCAGTACGACAAGTTCTCAGGAACGAGACGGTTTGTTACCATACTTTCGTCTCCTACATAAAGTAACCAAAAAATGATACAACCACGTGTAATACTCAAGTGTCAGCCGACACAACTCCAATGATAAACAGTACATAGGTACTCTAAGAGATCTCAAGATCGGTATCAAGTCCCTCAGCTCGGGGCCCGTCAATCGCGTACACTCGACCCCGTCGCATCGGAGGTCCTCCTCTCGATGGGGGTGGAAGAATTTGCTGTCGTGATGGCACGTTCTCTTATCGGCCCTCGTAGGCCGACCTGTGGAACGGTGTGTAGATCCATCACTCAACGGGCAGTCTCGGCCCAGATGTTCCAACTACTTGCTCGAGGGAAAACTGTGCCACCAGTATCGTGCTTCTCCCTCAGCTGGAAGGTCGCGAAAAATATCCTCAAACGACTATCAGAATACTCCAAAAATATTAAGGTTGCGGGTAATCCGCTCCAACCATACTACAACTGTCTCAAGGTCTGAACCCCAGGAATAGATTGGTGTACTTAACCCACAAAAATCCCTGAGAGCCTGGGCCGTGTAACTGTCCATCTGGCCTGGCCTCTCGGTAGTGACTGCGTCAGCAGTAGGCACAAACTCTTGTGCCGGTGTTGCAGTCTCCTGCTGAGCGCTGCTAGGACTGCGCGAACCACCTCATCATTAGGGGTCGCCTGAGTCGGCTCTGCAACTAGAGGAACTCTAGGTAGTGACCCCACCGTTCTATCCTCAAAACTCTGGTGCTCTGTGGAAGCAGCACCCTAGGCGCTCGCTGCCCCTGCCAGACCAACAGCTGATGTCTGGCTCTGCCCCACAGCCAGGCGGCTCCTGGTACCCTTCAGGATATAAACACGTGACATCTCGTATACTCGCTGTGTTTATAACATATAGGTTCATATCTCAGTTTAACACAACTGGTCCGATTCATCATACCATGACGTTCTCGTGCGTCTCATATGGATCCCACTTGGATCGATAGTAAGTAGTATAATCATACGTAGTATAGTCCTATGTGATATTTATATAGACAAAGAATCTCGCACCTTGTGCGTCTCACATCAACAATCAGCGGTTCAATCAAATCAATCAATCAACTCCCACAGGAGGGTTCAATCAAATCACTCAATCAACTCCCACAGGAGGAATAACCTCAAGTAATTCACACAAGGCACAAGGCCACAAGCATACCCCCCAATCGGGTATCTTCCCAATACGCGGGGTCTAGCGTCGTAACACGATCAATTTCATCACAACTTAGCATTTCTTTCCTTTCCACAGGTTCTCAACACTTTAACTTTTATCCAACCTTCATGTCGATCTCGCGTCGTTACAACCCAATTCAGGCGTCCTCGAATCTCATTGTAACAACTTGACATACAACCATCACGCTCGACTACAGTGGTGCCCCTGAGTCAACCTGTGATAGTGCAAATATTTCAGTTCTACAGAAATTTTGGCATGACCTATTCGTATTTTCCACTAACCACCCGCTTAAGCAAGACCATTAATAACTAATTTCACAAGGTATTCGGTACACCGAGTTCTCATGCTCATCAAAATACACAATTCAGTACACATGGTTCTCATGCCCATCAAAATACACAATTCAGTACACAGGGTTCTCATGCCCATCAAAATACACAATTCAGTACACGGGGTTCTCATGCCTATCAAGTACACAATTCAAGAGTTCTCGTGCTCTGTAAAGTACACCTCATCAGCAAAGTACCGTAGTACCACCCGGGTTTCTACCCTTTATTCACTAACCATCAAATAGGATTACCATCCCAGCCTTAATTCCTAAGGTACAGTCAACATCTTATAACCGAGTCAAAACTCCAGCAATTTCACTCTTAAACCGTTTAACACATCAATAAGTCAGGAAGTCAACACCTCAACAAGTCAACCAATTGAGCAAATCAGTATTTCAAATTGACGAATCATGAAACTGCCCAACACTGTGGCAACACAATAAAGCAAAAGGTTCACTCAACAACCAATTCATGGCGGTTCGATCATCGCTAGTTAGACCAACCTTGATCTCAACCATAGGCATCCCAGATCACTGAGGCATAGCAATTAGAGCTTACGACACGCGTAGAACAAATCACATACTATTAAAAGTTCCAACCTTTACAAAGGCGTTCGAGTCGCAAGGGCTATTATCATTCCAACTCTACGTATCGAAGAATTTCGACTACGTCACTGAGTACCAAAACTTAGAGTCCCTAACTCTACCCACCTAATTGACGTGCGGTCCGAGGTTTTGAAAACAAGTTCAAAATAAAACCTGTTTCAAATGAAACCAGGCTCTGATACCAAATTGTCACGAAGTCAATATCGGAACAATTGTGGAAGTTTCTCACTGATAAGGGTAGTTTGGTAACCATAGTGTTCAAAGTTAGGTATTTCTCGAATACCTCAACCATGTAAGCTCTGATAGGGAAAACCCGTGGTTACTATGTCCACAACCAAGGGTAACATCCTCAGGGTTGATCCTAGAAGCAAAGCAGATATTTTTGGCACCCTAGAATCCTTCAGAAGTCATCATGGACCTCTTCATTGATAGGGATGTCTAAGAGATTCTAGATGTCCCAATCAGTACAATGACTCCAGCTAACACGTATTGAGGAGAAACGTTCGGTAATTACTCGGTTCAATTGGCCTGTGACCTATTGGAACATATTAGGGATCTCCTCGACATCCACTTAGACATTTACAACAAGATTTGGGACATGGATGTCTTATCCAAAGTATGTAACTTGCTATTGCGTACCTGTGCGGGGTGCCTAAAAGTGCCACTCGACTGAAAGATCGTCGGGTGGACATCCCCGCGTCCTGTCCAATGCGCCCAGTGGTGGAGGAAATGGAAATCCACACTTAGGTTGACCATCCAGTCGCCTTAGAGTATTGGGGGGAAAGCATACTCTTTCTCTTCACCTGGGAAGAGAATATGAAGGATTGGATCAGGGATGCTTGAAAATCAACCCTAAAAGACAAAGGGAAGGCGATACCCTACTCCTCTATGAGATTTGGAAGGCCCAAAAGTACGTAGTCTGGGACGTCGTCTCCCCTATAGACGAGGGTGTCATTTATAATGCTCGAGTTATGAGTTTGGGTTAGCAAGTGGTACGTACCAGGCGACAAAAACAACAATCTTTCTCCTGATCCCAAGTTCCTTTGGTAGCAGCCACTTGGACACCCCCAGTCCCTACGGTGTTTACTATTAATATAGATAGAGCATTTTTTCACCCATAAGTTTGGTTGGTACATGAGTCATTTATCGGGACAAGCATGGACAGATGGTGGGATCGAGAACTACATCCGCTTCAGGATCCCATGCACCAACCCCCATCACCAAATATGGGTCCAAAGAGATAGCAAAATCGTGGTAGATATCATCTATAGGATGGAGAGTTTCTCCTCCCCATTGGGCCTCATCATTAGAGCTTGTATATGCGTTTTATTAAAAACAGAGAATATGAAACTCGATTTTGTTAAGCGGACAGCGAACAAAGTAACTCACTAGCTTTCCCGAACAGGTAGTTCATCTCCTATATAAGAGTGGCAGGGATCTAGTATCCCGAATCCACTTCGGTTTACTCTCATCTTGATGTTTAACTTCAATAGTTATGTTTACATTCAATTTACTTTTGAGGTAAACATGATCAGAGGATTAACTCAACTAAAAACTTAAATTCAAACTGATAGTTAGAACACCAAATTATAACTTTATACTCTAACGGCTACTTCAAATTATCAAACTCATTATTTCATAATCTAGAATCAATGTCATCCAACAGAGAAAAAAGAAGAAGACGTCGGCATGATAATACAACTAGCTTCCATGTTGATGATTAAAGCATGTTTCAACCAAAGATGAGAGAAAAGTCCAAGGCAGTTGGTTGGATTTCTGTTACATAGCCCTGATTGCCAAAAGTGCAGGAAGATCCCAAATCCACTTCCAGCAACCTCGCAAATATCGAATCATCGTTTTGTGACGATGATACCACGTGATCTGCATTAACAATATGCTTTATTCCTCTCAACACCTGCACTTTGATTTTCTCATCATTACCTACCTCAAGGCTTCATCCAACATTATTATGAATAATTGATTTCGAAAAATGACTTACAAAAGAGCCATGTTCTTCGTCCTTGAAGACCTCGATGGAATCACCAGCAACAAGCCCGTGTGCAACCACAAACTCCCCTGATAAATTAATTTCAACCACAATTAATATATTTTAATTATATATGTAAATTAAGTATGTGATGTGAGTTTATCATCTGCAAAAGAAAGGTTTCGGCTCACTTGTGTTTTCGAAAACATACATTTTGCTGCGGTGGTTTGGCCAAAATCTACATAAACAAAAATTAAACATATTTAATAATTGCTATTTAAATTAGAATGGGTGATTAAAAATGGTTCGACTAATAATCAAACCTGAACTTAACAGGCCATACATTCAGACGACCAAAATCATAAAGGTACATCCAAAAACCTCTCTTATCAGCCAAGTTAGGAAGGTGCATTTCAGCTGGCCCCTGCAATATATAAGATTAGATCAGAGATCAATATTAACCAAAACAATTATTATTTTGACTAATTAGTGACAAATATATATGCAAATTAACCTTTGGAATGACAATCCGGCCTGCAGGACTCACGTCGCTGTTCTGCAATCTCTTGTCGAAAAGAAACCTCAGCATCAATGGATTCACTTGCTGCCAACATACAATATCATTGTGTATTAAAGCATGAACCGGACAATTTTTGCATAATGGAAACTTCCTATTATTCAATGTGCACGTTCGATATTTGTGATATTCGAAGAAAAAATCCGACAAAATTATTGGATGTCATTTTATTTGTTGAAACAACGTGTTTATAAATACGACAAAACTATCAAAAGATGTATTTTTTTTTGTTAAAAACAACTAGCCTCTGCCTGTTTTGATTGACATTAATTTTTGGAATCTTATATACAAATTAAGTTAAATATCAAACACAGAAAAATGTTTGGAACTAAACTTTATGTTTGTAGATCTTGGCCAAATATATAAAAATGAAATTTAAAGGACAAACATTTCAATTAAGGATTGGTTCTGAATTTGTATGGACGAGGAGTAAGAATCCTTACTACAAATATTCTTCAATTAATTCTATATATTACTCATTTTGATTTGGGCATTTGTCTAATGACAAGACTAAGTAACTAAATGAAGCCTTGTGCTACTTTTAAGAAACTAATTAATCAAATGAATCATGTTGATACATACTCATTGTAAAACAATAAGCACTTATACATGTATAACGAAATTTCTCCACACATTTATGTTTAATATTTGAAATATCCGTAAGAAAGAAACACGACAGAACGACTAAATATTTTTTTATTGAAATAAATAATGTCTACGAACGCGACAAAAAAATTAAGTCTCATTCTCTAATAAAAATTTCTAGCTGCTTTGATCGGTTCAAATTTTTGGAATCTTCTACATCAAATTCATCTCACACCAAAATGTTTGGAGCTAAAATTTATTGTTTTGTATCTTCACCGAATATTTACACATGAAATTTGGAGTACCAACCTATCAAATGATGAGGATAAATTTAGTGTTGAATTTGTATAGATGAAGAGTAAGAAATGCTCCAAACAATAACGTATTTTGATTCAGGCATATATCTAAGATAAGATTGTGCAACTATATAAAACAATCAGATTTTTTATCTTGTTTTGATACATAATAACAATCAGACATTAGATCAACAGAAAATAAAAAAAATAAAGAAGCAAAACATACACGGGGAGGTGGGAGGCGAGGAGGGCGGAGAGGCTGACGACGTGGCCTGGGTGGCGGGTGGTGCACAAGGGCATCATTAGGGTGGCGGCCACGCCGTCTCCGATCGCCGCCGTCGCGCCTGGCTCCGTCGAGCGCAAAAGTGGAAGCAGCGCCGTTATAAGCAGCCATATTGGACAGCAAACAACAAGGGGTGAGTGAGAGGTTAATGTAGTAGTAATGTGGCTGAGTCGTCCGAGGTTCGGTTATGTTGTTGCCCTTTATTCGCGCAGATATTATGACTATGATTTCTAGGATGCTTGTCCGCTTGCGAAAAAGCAGTGATCCTATGTATGGTCAACTCTCTGATGAGACATGATATGCATGGCTTTGTAGATAAGTTATTTAGAAGTAAAAAACCTCCATTAATGAAAGAAAGAGAAGAGCAAACTACTAGGAAGAGAGAAGGGAGGGTGAGGCTGCCGTGTTAATCATTCATTTATTTGATTAAAGTTTGAATTGAAAATAATTAAGCAGTTAATGCTGCCCAGTAATAAAGCTGCTTCAAATTAATGAGCCCGATAACATTTTTAATTTATTCAAAAAATACTCATGTTTATCTATTCTATGTTTTCAACTCGCTAACAAGGTAAGGTTGGTGTGGAAAAGCAAAAAGATGAATCACTCTGTTAGGGTTTTATTGTCGCTAACATTATAAGGGGCTTCTTATCGGGGATGACCCTGATCCTCCCGACCTGAGTTCAGCAACACCGTTTCGCTGATATGGCGTCCCTCTTCCTCTATCGTAAGTCCTTTCCGCTCCGTGGTACCATAGTATGCACTATGCGGTTGTAGCAATTTTACATCAATTTTCTGATTATAATATACACTTACTTTTTCAAACCTCAAAAACATGCTCTTTCCATTCAATTATTTAAATGTCAAGAAGTGGATGGTCTCAGGAAAGGGAAAAACTTTAGCTCGTAAAGAAAAAACCCTAGCCACCATTTTTTCTTACGTCGTCGTCGACCACCACTAGCCACCATGGATGTCCTTGTCATCGCTTCCGTTGATCCACCTTCCTCAGGCCATCAACCTCTCAAGCGAAGGCTTCCCCTTCGTTCCTCACATGCTCCGCTTCGGGTGAATATCATGTACGAACCTCGTCAAATCCTGTAGCCTACATCTCCCTTGCGGCGGTCATCAGAGGAAAACGATTGAAAGCGATCGGAAGATAGCCAGCAGTTGGGTTTGGGATCTGGGGGTGGGACGATAAGGGGTGATTTTTCTACGACATCCTAGCACATGGAGGAAGAAAAGAGGGTACCACTACATGATCTTCTAGGTTGACGTTTTCTGTTTCAATAAGGACATTTATGGTTCGTTAGTTTGGTTTTGTTTGATGTATTGTTTTAAGATTTGGATTTTAGGTCGTTTGTCTTTCCTTTCCTGCTTTCTTTTGGGGGTTTGGATGTTTAGTTTTCGGTTATGTTTATTTGAATTGTCGGTAAGGGGATGTCTTGAGATTGCGTCTACAAATCAAAGTAGGCTTTTTCTACGGATCCAAGAGAGTCGAGTTAGCTACGGTTAGCCCGGACGATATTCTGGAGCCTAGAGCTTTTTAGCCCTACTATATATGGTTTATTTTTTTGTAGTAATGCACTTCCCAGTTACTCATTTCAAAAACAAATTTAAGGTCAAGAAAAGTCTTGTCCCTTTTCGTGTGTTTTCTCTTCCTCTTTCTCTTTTTTTCGTTGGAATTCTATGGAGCTTCTCCTCCAAACCTCCTCATCTTTTCTGATATCCTCACCTCTTTCTGGTTCGACTATGATCTCACAACTCTCCACCATCAAATAACTCCTTCATTTTGTCGACATCTCCGTCAAAAGAAACTAAATCCACACCACCACCGTAGTTGCTCCCGACCCCCAACATACCCTTAATCTCGTCCTCAAACTATACTTCCCTCCTCAAGCCATGTTGAATGGTAATAGAGCTAGAGAGCCTTGGTCCTTCTATGGGACCATGTTGCTCCTTACTCCCTTACCTCCACGCACCAAACCGGAAACGTTAAGATTTCGACATGTTCACATATCGATAATAGCCTATGATATTCCGATGAAAGCTCGAACTTCATAAATGAGAGCTTTCATAGTCACTAACTTACGTCGGTTATGTTACAATAAGGGTTAGAGAACCGGTGTTCACCTATTATGATCTTTTTCTCGTAGTCATGGAATTTATTCCTCGAGACACACCTATGAAATTTCTTGATATCAATAATATTGCACCCTTTGTTAAAAAAATAGATATAAACATTATGTACTCACTTTTAATCGAAGTACAAATAATTGGTGTTGGCACATGATAGAATAGAATGAAGGTTGGTGTGGCACATGATAGAAAGGTCCAAACTAGTAAGAAAAGGATTGAAAGAGAGGTTGAGGTCGGAGATTGGGTTTAGAGCAGGAACAACGGGCCGGCCCTGAGGCTTGTCTCGCGTTTTTGAGGGCCGCGGGACGCGGGCCGTCCCATTGTGGGACGGCTTTTACGCGGCCCGCGTCCCGCAAAACGCGGGTCGGGCCACAACCCTCGCCCCTCGTCCCGGAATCGCGGGCCGAGCCGCGTCCTGAGGCCCTTGTCCCTTGCCCGGCTCCCCTCCAATCACGTGGCGCCACGTGTCCTGCGTCAGAAAAAAAAATCCGTCCGTTTGAGAACGGTCGGAAACGGTAATATTTTTTTTTAAAATCTACTACAATTTAAACCCTATAAATACCCCAACCCCAACCTCATTTTTTCACTCATTACTCACCCATTCCTACATTCTACTCTCTCATTTCCAAAATGTCCGACGATGAGGTTCCGACATATGAAGAGTTGGCAGCCCAACTGCCGACATATGAAGAGATGGCAGCCCAAATGCGGGTAGTTGAGCGACGACTCCGGTAGAGGATTGAGAGGAGCATGCAGAGAGCAAATCCAATGATTGAGAGGGCCGCCCATGGGGAACCAATGCGACGAGAAATTAACAGAGGTCGTGCTGAAGCCCACGACCAATTAATGAGGTACTATTTTGTCGATCAACCCATATATGTTTAAGCGTCGGTTCCGTATGTGAAAACCACTTTTTCAACGGATTATGGACAAGGTCAAGGAACACGACAATTACGTCGTTTAGAAGGTTGACGCGACCTCACGGTTGGGCTTATCAACGGAACAGAAGTGCACCGCCGCAATACAAATGCTTGCGTATGGGTGCTCGGCCGATTCATTGGACGAAACTCTGCACATTGGGGTAAGCACTATACTTTAATGTTTACGTAAGTTTTGCAAGGCCGTCATTGAGGTATTCGACGCCGAGTACCAGCATACACCCACACCGGCTGACATGGAGCGCTTACTCCGAGAAGGGTACAACCGAGGGTTTCCCGAAATGGCAGGGAGTCTTGACTGCTTGCATTGGAAGTGGAATAATTGCCCAACCAAAGACCAGGGAGCCAATGAACGGGGAAGTCACCACGGGGACAAGACGGTTATGCTTGAAGTTGTAGCGTCCCGTGATTTATGGATTTGGCATGCATTTTTCGGGATGGTTGGCTCGAACATCGACATCAATGTCCTCAACAACAGCCACTTATTCCAAGACGCTTACTACGGCCGTGAGCTGGGAGTGGAGTACTATATCAACGGTCATCGGTACGACCGACCTTATTACTTGGTGGACGGCATTTACCCAACATGGGCACGGTTCGTGAAGACTATTCGGCATCCCTACGAGCCCAAAGAGAAGTTGTTTGTTAAATGCCAAGAAGGTGCTCAGAAAGATATTGAAAGGGCTTTTGGAGTACTTCAAGCAAGGTGGCACATCATTTCCTGTCCCGCTCGTAATTGGAGCAAACACACTTTGGCTGATATCATGCACACTTGCATCATTCTACACAACATGATTGTAGAGGATGAGCGCGACCGGTACGAGTATGGAGATGAGGAGTTGTTGTACGAGCAACCTCAAGAAATGCCGAATTGGACACCACTAGAACGATGGCACCGAGGAGGGCTATTGGAATACCAGCAACGAGTGATTTGTCAACATAGTGTCACAAGTCATCAGACCCACAGACAACTACAAAATGATCTTATGGAGCACTTATGGGGTCTATATGGAGCTGGTTTCCATGACGACTAGTAGTCTTTTGTACTCTTGGAGCTGATTTTTGGGTTGTATTAAAAGGGGATGAATAAAAGTTCAATTTCATTTTTATTCGTGTTAAATTTATTTCTTATATTTTTTATTGTCATTAATTATTTTTTCACATTTGTTTATATTTTATATAATCTAAACGGTTTCTGATAAAGAATTAAATAAAACAGCAAAACATCACTTAATTAACAACTCAGGATCCACTAAAACTATGAGCCTCACTGTGAGCCACTCAGAGCATGTACAATGGAAAGACCCTTAGTGAGTCCCAAGTCCTGAGTCCCTTATGCTAACTCGACAAAATCGTGGGACTTAGGACTCAGAATAGTGGGTGTTTTGCAATGAGAGTCTCACAGTGAGGCTCACAGTTTTAGTGGATGCCGAGTGATGAGTGAAAAAAATGAGGTTGGGGTTAAGGTATTTATATGGTTTAAATCGGAGTAGATTTAATTTTAGAAAAAAATGTTACCGTTTCCGACTGTTTTCATACGGTCAGATTTTTTTTTCTGACGCAGGACACGTGGCGCCACACGATTGGATGGGATCCGAGCAAGGGACGAGGGACGCGGCTCGGCCCGCGAATCCGGGACGAGGGGCGAGGGCTGCGGTCCGGCCCGCATTTTTGCGGGACGCGTGCCACGTAAAAGCCGTCCCACAATGGGACGGCCCGCGTCCCGCGACCCGCAAAAACGCGAGACGAGCATCAGGCCGGCCCGTTGTTCCTGCTCTCATTGCAAAATACCCACTATTCTTAGTTCCAAGTCCCACTAATTTGTCCAGTCAACATAAGGGACTCAGGACTTGGGATTCACTAAGAGCATCCACAACCATCTCGCCGGCAGCCGGCGAGATGGCGCTGGCGAGATGGTTTAAAATATTTGGTTTTAATCTCCTCACCAGCTCACCGCCAGCGAGCTCTGTAGTGGGGTTTCTGTTGCTAGCGGGGAGCCGCCGGCGAGATGGGGAAAAAGCAAATTTAAAAAAAAATTATAATCAAACCCCACAATTTTATTATAAGTATACATATGATATTTAGCACACAGACGATAATTAAAACATAATTAGCACACAGACGATAATTAAAACATAATTTTATTACACGTTCACGATTTACAGCTCGTGAACGTACTGCAGGAATTTGGGTTGGTCTCGAACGATCTCCTATAGAAAGCACTTCGTGAAATGTTGGCCATGGACCCTGTGGTACTCAATGGCCGCTGCAGAGCGATGGTAATTCTTGGTATTTCCCGGCGGGGAGACCTCAACTGCTACACGGTAGCACAGTTCATAACGGTAGATTTTCTTGGCGAGATCCTGCCAGTGGTTTCTACACTGCTTTTGGGCTCTCGGCGGGAACCAGCCGGAGCACCGTGGACAAAATTGGCGTAGACTACCGGCCAGTACCTATTGTTTGGGCCCGACTGGGCATCCTGTAGCCAACATATGACCAGCGCCATCTCTTCCTCGGCAGTCCACGGGTATGAAGGTACGGCGGCCATTGGTGCTTCGAAGAAGGGGAGAAAATAAGAACGGAAGAAGGTTGGGAGTAAGAGAGAGAATTGGGAGAAGAGGTGTGAAAAATGAAGGAGGAGGGGGTTCTATTGATAGCCTAAGCCGCCGGCCACTGAGGGGCATTTTGGTCTTTTTGGTGGTGGTGGTACTAATGGCACACATCCCAAGAAATATACAATTCACTAAATGTAAAAAAAACTACTATTTGTTTGACATTATTGAAAAAACAACAATGGATTACCGAAACATAAAACAATTTTTTTAAAATACTAATTCATTGACATTAAAAAAAATTACCGAAACATAAAACATAAAACAATTCATTAAAGAAATTGGAAATACAACTTAAAAAAAACACAAGTACGTAAAATAAACAGCGGCGTCACTGGTTCATCAGATTGCGTAAAATCGCAAGTTGTGCATTGTGGGCCTCGAGCTGGGGGGAGTCATGGCCGAAGTGTCCCTTGCTTCCGCTTGCACCCACTGATCGAATGCCATCACCTTCAGCTGCGCGGCCTTCTCAATGGTCCTGGCAGTGCTTGCTTCTTTGGCTGCTATGTGGGCTCTCTCGACACGCTTGGAAACTGCTTCCTTATAGGATGCAGAGTTTTTACCTCTGAGCCTCGCAACCTTGGCAGCCTTCTGGCCCATAGGCCTCTTGTACTGCGGTTGACCGTCCGTATTAGCACCCGTCGTCTGCTGACTGTCCTCAAATGTCGGCGTGTCTTCACGAGTGCGCTTCCCCGAGTCGGTAGAATCCTCGACATCGAACTGCGTAAGCGGTGTCCCTTCATCGGGCTCCTCAACGGAAAAATAACAGGAATTCCACTTGTTTTGATCTTTCACAAGTTTCCACCAATGTTTCCATGTGAATGGATGTCCATGCACCTGTTCGTATTTTTCCTCGGTCAAACTCATGATTTCGTCATCCGAAGGACCGCTCCGGTGGTCCCTGCAGTTCTTCAGAAACATCCCTTGGAAGAACGTCACTCTGGTATTTGTCTGCTTCCAGTGGTCTTTGCACTGCTTAGCCGTCCTCACCGGATCATCCCGGCCCCGAGTAGCAGCAAGTTCCTCAGCGATGGCCCCCCAGTACTTCAGATTATGCTTCTGGTTGCCGTGAATTGAGTCGTACGAGTGGTGCATCCAAGCTTGAACTAACCGCACGTCCTCGTCGTTGGTCCACAAGACACGCTTTGCTTTGCCCTTTGACGGACCCACGTCGGCGGGCTTGGTAATAGTTGGAGAGGATTGGACCGTCGGGTTGGGGAAAAAGTTCGGGTCCAAGAACTCTTGGGACATCGCGTCGTCCGTCATCGCCCTATAAATGCTTCCCCATTCGTTGAGATAGAAAGACATAACGGAAATTTGGAAGTGGAGTAGAAGGAGAAATGAGAGAGTAGATGCTTGAATGTGGGTGAAAAATGAATTGTGAGGGGTGTTATTTATAGGGGGAAAGTGAAAAAAAACAATTAAGTGTGGTGCCAGCGACCAAGCCACGTGTCGCCAGCGAGGGACTCGCCAACGGCCGGCGCGCCGACCGAGGCTGACCCAGTCAACCTCGCTAGCGAGATCTGCCAGCGAGATCGCCAACGTCTCTCTTCCTCGTCATCGAGCTCCTCGCCGGGGTTTTCTCCTCGCCAGCGACATCTCGCCGATGATTGTGGATGCTCTAAGGGTCTTTCCATTGTACATGCTTTTATCTAGTGTTCCAATCATATAAACAAAACGTAGTAGAATGTAGGAAGAAAATTAGTTGCAAGATACTCCAAAAATTGGAAAATATAGTGTATAAGCTAAATCTACCAGTAGTTAAAATTCACCAACAAATTAATCCTCGCATCTGATTGTTAGAAATTGGAATCTGATCCAGCAGAACCAAGCTGCGATGGATTATTTGATACAATGGCTAGAAAGACCGCAACTTGGTAAGACAGTTAACGATTCCCAATTACAAACTTGAGGGGAAGTTGGAGTGAAGAAGGCATTATGAAGATGCTAGCAAGAAAGAACGTTGTGCAGTTGAGGAATACAGGCAAGGGCCAGCAAGAAAAACACGGTCATTTTTGGAAAGGTCCACTCAGAGTCAGATCAAAGAGTAGCAGATAACAAAGTCAATAGAACAGCAATTGACACAAATTAAAGCACGAGCCAATGGGGGGCAACGTAAGAAAGTAATTTGGAGTATCTAAAGCAGATTATTTTTTGTTTCATCAATTTTGTAATTGAACCCTGAAGCGGACGAGTTTTGTTTTTAACCTTATTAAAAGATGGAATTTGAAAAAAAAACATTGACTGAAGAAGGAATTTGAAATAAACCTTCAACTTAATGAAAGTTTGTTCATCCCTCTTCTACCCTTCTCTTTATTTGCAAAAAGAAAACCCAAGTTTCTATATTTTCAAAACACACCCAAATACCCAATTTCTATATTTGCAAAACAAACCCAATTCCAAATATATCCCCAATTGTTGACCTGACAAGAGCTGCAACAATTTTGAACTGTCGTCCGTCCACCGTCGTCTCGAGCGCCGTCCACCACCGTCCCGAGCGCCGTCCACCACCGTCCCGAGCGCCGTCCACCACCGTCCCGCCCGTGTCTTCCTCCTAGGAAGTGAAGCCCAAGTAAGTAAACCAGAAAGCTTTTGAGTTATAGGGTTGGGGTTGAGAAAAAGGCTATACACAAAATTCATTCAGCCTATCGAACTATTTTGTGTTTAAACGTAGAAAAAGATTGGAATAGATTGGAAAAGATTGGAGTAGATGCGGTTTAGGGAAACCAGAGGAATGTCGTGTGTAGGAGATGCTCGCCGATCAGAGTCAATCGACCAAAGTCTCCGATCGGAGTCAATCGGCCATAGTCTCCGATAAGAGTCAATCGGCCATAGTCTCCGATCGGCCAGCGTCTCCGATCGGCAACATCTCGCCGATCGGCCTGATGCATATTCCTAGAATAGCCTACATTGTTAGTATTGTTAGTATTATGGGTCTGTGTATGGTTAATGTAATTACTTAAATGAACGAGGTTGTAATTGTACAGGAAATGGGTGAAGTTGCAGTTATTCATGCTACTTACGGTGGGGAATATAAGGTAGAGGACGATGGGAACTATAAATGGATATCATCAACAAACAATAAAATTATTGGTCTTGCTATTGCTGATGGTGCCAATGCAACATTGAAAACATTAAAGGACCTGCTGTATTCTGAAATTGGGGTGAAGGAAAGTGATACAGAATTGAAACTTAGTTACCAACCTTATTTGCCCAATTACACAGGAATTATCTCTCCAGTTGGGATTGTAACGGATATGGGTGTTCGGTATGTAGTAGCTGAAAACATGAAAGCATGTCGTAGAACCATGTTACGTGTAGAGCTGATCAACAAAAAAGATAACAACAGTGGTGCAGAAGTTGAAGCGGTGGAAGTTGAAGAGAGCGTCCACGATGATGGAAATGACAATGGTGGGTATGATGGTCATTTTGACTTGGATATTTGTAGTCGTGTAGAGAATGCTGAGAACCTAGTTATTCGGCGTCGACGTAGAGAGGTTGATACTGAGGCAGAAGCATCAGCTCCAACGCCAGTGATTGTAAGTCCGGATAGTATACCAGCTCCTACGCCAGTGATTATAAGTTTGGATAGTATACCAGCTCCTACGCCAGTGCCGGAAAGTTTGGATGGTATCGAAGAGAACGGTCAAATGGTGGAGTATTATTCTAGAGACCATCAATTTCAGTTAGATACGGTGGATCCAGAACAAAACAATATCGGTTTTAGTGATCGCTCAGATTTAGTAGTTGGTAAAAAGTTTCGTAACAAGGAAGCATTTATTACGTATCTGAGAGAGGTTGCAAAGAAGGGTAAATTTTGGATAGACCGAGATAGATATTCAAAAACGCTATACATTGCAAAATGTCATGGTGTTGATTGTAGATGGAGAGTGCGTGGAGCCAAAGATCGGGGATCTGATCAATTCTCCATTAGAACCTACGAGCCTTTCCATGCTTGTTTAGCCCGTATGTTGGCTAAAAAATATGCTGGACATAAAAAGATTCCTTGTCCAAGGATGCTTCAAGAGGAGTTCAGCGGTGACGAGCTTGGCGATTATAAATACTGGAAGTGTTGGAGGGCTCGGTTGTTGGCGATGATTAAACTTGTAGGGGATCCTGATTTAAGTTATGGATTAATCCCTGCTTATTTGTTTCAGGTTCGGAAGATGAATGAAGGGGTAGTAACTCATTTGCAACTGGATGGAGATGGTAGATTTCACTATGTTTTCATAGCATATCGACCATGCATTGATGGATTTAAACATTCCTTGAGAAAGGTGATCTTAGTAGATGGTACGTGGTTGAAAACAAAGTATAAAGAGGTATTGCTAATTGCAACCGGGGAAGATGGTAACCGTCACCAATATCCTATAGCTGTTCTTCCAAAAGTTGAGGCAGTAGATCCCGGACGAGGATGACTTGGTTATCCTTTCCGATAGACATGAAAGTATCAGGAAGGCAGTGACGGAACACTACCCAAAAGCCAAATATGGCCATTGTAGGTGGAATTTGACTGTAAATGTTAGATCTCATCATGGGGGTCGCAACAAGGACGGTCTTTGTGAGTTATTCCAAAAAGTTGCTGAGGCGTACACACCAGAAAAGTTCAATGCTAGGTGGCAACAGTTCCAAGAATTGTACCCCGAGGCGGCGAGATATGTGGAGACAACGAACATAGAACGTCGTCAATGGGCGAGAGCTTTCTTCGAGGCCGCTCGGTACAATATCATGACAACGAACGGTTGTGAATCCATCAACAACGTAATACGAAAACAGAGAGAGTGGCCCATTATTGCGCTGTTAAACGCCATGCAGGAAACAATTAGTTATTGGTTCATGCTACGTCGAGATGTGATGGCCAAATTACCGGATCGCCAAGTTGTGGTTCCGAAGGTAGAGAGTATGATTGTTAAAAGGATCTTCAAAGCGAAGGAAATGCGAATAACACCACTGAACAGACTTTCCCAATATCGGGTTTATGGTCCCTTCGATGACGTCTTGGTTGATTTGGTTAAGAGGACATGAAGTTGTCGGAAGTTTCACATCGATAGGATTCCATGTACTCATGCCTTAGCGTGTTGTGAGGATGCTGAGATAGATATGTACGAGCTATGCGACGGGTATTATTCGGTAGAAGCATGGGTGGCCGCTTATCATGGAACCATTTATCCAGTGTTACGAGAAACATAGTGGAATATTGATGAACTTCGTGGCCTTATTGAGGTTGAGGCACCAGAGTTTGAAGTGCAACTCGGTAGAAGAGCTGAGAGAAGAATTCCTTCAGGAGGTGAGGACCCTAGAGCGACTGCAGCGACTCCAAAGCGTCCACGAAAATGTGGAATTTGTTCGACTGTTGTTCACAACAAACGAACATTTCCTTCGCTTGCTTCTACATCTAATGTGTAGGATACTTTATGTTTGTTTCACGGACTATGTATTTGTTTTCGATTATGCTACTATTTGTAACTGGATTTTATGCTTAAGGGTACCATGTAGTCGTTAGATGTGTTCAATGTATCCTTTTTTTGTTCACAGTGCAATGTTCGTATGTAAGTGCATTCCGCCGATCGGCCAAAATTTACATTGCATGCCACCGATCGGAAGAACAAAGAGTATAGATGTTGAGAACAAGTCTCATTCGGCGGAGGAATGAGATATTCGGTGGGGAATGAGATATTCGGCCGATGATTGAGATATTAGGTGGGGGATTGAGATATTTGGCCGAGGATTGGGACAAAATTGGCCGAGGATTGGGACACTCGGCGGAGGATTGAAACCACAGCAACGGTATATTGAAAAACATAAACTTCTTTCATTCATCCAAGTAGCATAATTAAACATTACAACAAAGACTCTCATATGGAGTTGAAAAATTGAGGTCTTTGTTTCCGATACAAAGTTTTACCAACGGGTAGTGATCTCGTCTTGGTGAGTGAAGGACAAGACGAAGTGTCGAAGTCCTTCGAGCTGCTCCAACACGATACGCGCATTATTCTCGTCTGCATCTGTCCATCCATTTCTATCGGCCTGTCTCAGCTCGTCCATCAGTTGATCAGCCTTCACTTGGACCCGGAGAAGACTTATCCTGATCTTCTGGAGCTTATCCAACCTCTCCTGGTGTTAAAGTTGAACACGATGTGTAGTGATGATGTCTCTTAAAGGTGAAGACATTGTTGATGAAGTGAGTGAAAGATTAGTGATGAGTGAAGTGAAGAGGGTTGGAGTGAAGAGTGGGTTTTATAGGCGTGGTGAGACATTAATAGGTAAGTTGGGTGGTGAGTTCCATTAATATGGGGTTGGTGGTGGTTGGGAAGACTTAATTGGTGGTTAGAGTTTTAGGGTTAGAGTTTTAGGGTTAAAGTTTTAGGGTTAGATTTGTAGGGTTAGAGTTTTAGGGTTAGAGTTTACTTATTAGGTTTGGTTTTAAGATTTCAAGTGTTGAGGTGTATTAAAAAAACACAAACTTCTTTCATTTCATCCATGTAACATAATTATTACAGTTCAAATACAAAAAACATTACTCATCAAGCAGACTGTTAGGGATAGAGTTTTAGGGTTAGAGTTTACTTATTAGGTTTAGGGTTTAGAGTGTACTTATTAGGTTTAGGGTTTTAGGGTTTAGGGTTTCAAGTGTTGATGTGTACTTATATGGTTTGAGTTTTGGTTACGGGTTTAGGGTTTGGTTTTAGGATTTCAAGTGCACTTATTGGGTTTGGTTTTAAGGTTTCAAGTGTTGAGGTGTACTTATAGCGTTTAGGGTTTAGGGTTGAGGGTTTACGGTTTAGAGTGTACGTATTATGTTAAGGGTTTTATGGTTTGGAGGTTTAGGGTTTAGGGTTTAGAGGTTTGGGGTTAGAGTTGAAGGGTTTAGAGTGGGGTTAAAGGTTTATGGTTAAAGTTTTAGGGTTTGAGGTTTGGTTTTAGGGTTTCAAGTGTACTTATTAGGTTTGGTTTCTTAGGGGTTGTGGTTTAGGGTTTCAAGTGTTGATGTGTACTTATATGGTTTGAGGTTTGGTTATCGGTTTAGGGTTTATGGTTTAGGGTTTCAAGTGTACTTATAGGGTTTGAGGTTTGGTTTTAGGGTTTAGGGATTAGAGTTTTTCATATCGGCGGGGGTTTGACGTATTCGGCCGAGGATTGAATTACTCGGCGGAGGAGTGACAAAATAGGTGGGGGATTGACATCGTCGGCGGGGGATTGACATCGTCGGCGGGGGATTGAATCACTCGGCGGAGGATTGACATCAATCGGCGGGGGATTGGGATCAGAATCAACGGTATATTAAAAAACATAAACTTCTTTCATTTCATCCAAATAGCATAATTATGAAAGTTCAAATCCAAACTACATTACTCATCTAGCAGACTCTTAAGGAGCCTCTCCTCAGATTCTCTACATCTGTCCATCCACTATACGAAACCCTGAAACCATCTAGGCTTCTCGTAAGTAGGACTACGAAGGTCATCATAGTTTATAAAATCAGGGAGTTGGAATGGGAATTCACCATCAGGGGGTGGATGACATCGTAGATTCTTCTGTTGCAGGAGTTCCTCAATTCGGTCCACCCGCTGTTTGCTGTCATCCATTATGCGGTTGAACTCAACCACCCATGCTGGTCCTGGCATTCGTACAACTGTTCCGGCATTCTCCCGGCGCCTCCATCTACGCTCAAGACGCGGATCATTGTTGGGTGCCATCCTGTCAGAAACATATGTAAAAGTCAAACACCTTGAAAATGATAGGTTGTATCAATTTATAATGCAAGAATAATAGTCGAATACCTAGGAAATTATAGTGTTTGACAGAATGACAGATAAGAGGGTTGGAGTGCATAGAATGAGTCTCCTTATCCCAATTTATAGGCGTGGTGAGACATGAATAGGTTGGTGTGGGTGTGTCATAATAAATTGGAGACATTAATATGTTGACTGTCTTGAATGTAGTGCGTGCATATAATTAATTGGAGACATTAATATGTTGACTGTCTTGAATGTAGTGCGCTCATAGGGACATGGAGATTTTGTGTAGGAGATGTATCCATCAAAAGCAATTAAATTCAATGCAATTCATTGCACTAAGTCAAAAAAAACAGAAACTTCATTCATCCAAGTACCATAATTAATAAACTTCAAATACAAAATACACTACGCAACAAGCAGACTGTTAATGAGACTCTGTATAATTTCTTGGTTTCGAGCCATCCACTGTACGTAACCCTGAAACCAAGCAGGCTCCTCGAAAGAATCAAGAAGGTCATCCTCGTTCATCGGCGGTTGATTGTGAAGACCGCCTCGGTAATAAGTTTTAACTTGTTTAAGTTATCGTTTAAGGAGTCGTGGTTGAAAACCGGATCGAGAAATTTTGATCGAGCGTGAAAGAAAGCGTAGGATTTCACACCTCGAGGTTTCACACCTCGGACTGTCCGTCAATTAGGTGGGGAGGGTCGAGTCAGTGTAGACCCGTAGTGTTATGAGTCCTGTTTGTGTTTGTGTGTACGTGCGGTGTTTTCTTGCTTGCTTGCTGATTGTTGTTGCTACGTGAAACGTTTTAAGCTGTCGTGGGTCGACTCAGGAGCGCTCCTGTAGTCGAACGTGACGGTGCTGATATCAAGTCGATACAACGTAGTTCGAGGACGCCTGGACCGGGTTGTAACCACTTGATGTCAAGAAATGAGGTTTTAATGAAGCGGAGAAAGCTTTAAAATTTTGAGTGTCTTGATGTTGTTTGACGCCGTGGGCGTTTGTGTTTGACTTTGATTGGCCCATGTGGGCGTATTGTGATTGTTGTTGATTGTCCCGGTGGGCGTGTTGTGGAGTTTTGGTTGGCCCGGTGGGCCCGGTTTGACTTTGGTTGGCCCGGTGGGCGGGTGTCGTTGTTGTTGTGGTTATGGGTGTTTGGCCGGTTTGGCTTGTTCATGGTTTAGTCGGGTTTTGTGGTACGTGTTATGTGTTTGGTGGTCGTTGTCTGCGACGTACTAGTGTACGGGTCGCTTTTAACCGGCAAAATTATGAGTACCCTAGGGTAGACACAACGGGTGTAAGTAGGGCGAAATCGTCATCGCTGGGAGCTCAGAGCCACTGGTTTGACCCGGTAGGTAGATTGGCAGGACTTCCCTGCCGGCCCGGAACGGGGCACGGCAGGAGCTGGCTGCCGGCCCGGAACGTGGCACGGCGGGAGCTGGTTGTCGGCCCGGCGTGTGGCCCGGCAGGTTTTGGTTACCGGCCCGGAGAGTGGCACGGCAGGGGTCATGCACCGGCCTGGTCCAGTGAGCCGTCTTCGTTCTTCTTTGGTGGTTTTGTTCTTTGTGCGTTTGGGTTCGCGGTTGTGGGTTGTAGAGGCCGTAGGCCTGGTGCACGGTTGGGTTGTGGTTGAGTTTTTCGCTTACGTACTATGACAATTAAGGCATTAACAGCGTGAGAAGAGTGACTTTTGGCTTCAATTTTGTGTTGGTGGTTTGCCCTGACTAGAGTGGTAAGTCTTTGGTGCGTTACTAGTATGCCATAATCGAACGGGTGTCCGTGGAGGTGAGCATCACGCTCATCCCCTTTACTACTTTTCCGCAAGGGACGAGTAGCGAACACTGGTTTGGTTGCGGAAAGTTATAAGTAAGTGCATAAAGGACTGAATGAGGGCTTGTTGTACGTTTGTGTGGTTAAATTTGAGGTTCCGCCTACGTGTTATTACGATTAAAGTATGGTTAGCGTGAACGGTGTGGCGTTTAGTAACAAGTACGTTGGGGTAGACGTAGACCGTGGGAACGTTAGTGTATTCGAGCTGGTTGTCCTTATTTGAGTTCGCAAACTGAACGTTTGCGTGTATCCGTGTAGAGGATACCTGCTGATGGCTCGTGACAGACGAGGAAGAGCAGCAGTGGCACGGGGACGAGCTCCCTCGCGAGGCAGGCGGGGACGGTCAGCGGGGACACCAGGACGGGTGCCCACCGTTGAGCCCGCCGAGTACGCCGAGGCGCAGGGTACTCCTGTCGGTGAGGACAGGAGGAGCGATGCGGGACCTTCTACGGGCACACCCAGCGTCTTGCCGGTCGCAGACCCACCCGTCATGACTGCCCTGAATGAGCTGACCAGGACAGTCCAGAGTTTAGTGGCGGTCATGGCCAACCGAGAGTCGGCTTCACCAGCCCCAGAGGCAGCCGCGGTCCCAGTGAGGCCCGGTCAGACAGAGGATCACACGTCCCGAGCACTACTAGACTTCCTGAAGCTCGGGATACCTAAATTTGTCGGGGAGCCGAACCCCGACCGAGCGAGAGGTGGCTAGAGCAGGTTACGCGAGACCTGGATACATCAGGTATCGATGCTGGCCGTCGCAGGGTGTCCTTCGCAGCCCATCAGCTGAGAGACAGCGCCTACCACTGGTGGGGGCGTGTGAAGGACATGGTCGGTTATGACTACAACATCTTCCAGACGGTCTTTCTGGAACAATACTTTCCCGAGTCGGCTCGGTTGGAGCGACATCGGCAGTTTCTGGATCTGGAGCAGGAGGAGTTGACGGTGGCAGAGTACGAGGCCAGATTCACGGCCTTGGCCAGATTCGCGCCGGAGATGGTGATGACAGAGAAGAACCGTTGCCTACGGTTCCAAGGAGGACTGAGGCTGGGGATTCGGAACCAGGTTCTCGCCTTGAGACTGCGGAAGTACACAGATCTCGTGGACACCGCAACGACGGTGGAGCAGGGGATCCAGGATGCGGCCAGAACCTGCGAGGTTCGACAGCGGCCGACCAGCGTTACAGGGCCGTCCGAATCACGAGACTCGCGGAGGCAGAGGACCACGGGGTTCTTTCGACCACATGCTCAGCAGGGTGGACCGAGACAGATGGGGTCAGTTGCATCAGTGGGGCCAGCCGCCTCAGAGTGGGGGACGACATGTTTTACATGTGGGCAGCGAGACCACTTTTATCGAGAGTGTCCGATGGGAGGAGGGCCCGCGGTACTACCAGCGACCAGCTGGACAGGCCAGGGCACAGAGCCGAGGGTCGACGATAGGAGGTGTTTGCGGTGCAACCGGGTTGGGCACGTTGTTGCAAGGTTCCCCGAGCCGATTTTGGCAACTTCAGCGCAACGGCTGCAACAGTCGTATACCGGGCAGTCGCCCAGAGGCCGCCCTCGTCAGAGCCAGCAGTCGAGATCCTCACAGCCGTCCACGAGCGTGTCGGCTCCGAGACAGCAGCAGGGATCTGAGTATCCAGCAGACAGTGCGCCGGGTCAGAGGCAACGGGCGTCAGAGGGAAGAGTGTACGCAGTTACCGACTCCCGGACCCCAGGATCGACCTATCAGGGTACGTGTTTATTGTGCCTTATATGAGCGTTATTCTAAATTTCGCGGACGAAATTCTCTTAAGGGGGGTAGATTGTGAAGACCGCCTCGGTAAAAAGTTTTAACCTGTTTAAGTTATCGTTTAAGGAGTCGTGGTTGAAAACCGGATCGAGAAATTTTGATCGAGCGCGAAAGAAAGCTGTAAAAAAAAAGATTTGGGCTGGACCGGACAGACCCGGCCCGAGTCAGAACCGACCCAAGTGCTGACCCGGCCCAAACCCAGGCTTTATAAGCCAAACCCTAGGGTTTCAGTCGAACAGACCCAGCCCTCCCTCTTCGTTTTCGTGCAGCCACACCTCCCGAACCCGCTCTCCTCCTTCACCTTCCCCCTTCGTCTTCTTCGACCTCCCGTCTCCCTCGCCCATCTCTCTCGTCTCGACCCTCTCACCACGCCCCTCACAGACGCCGTCGCCGGCCGTCCCCGACCACCCTCTCCCTCACCTCTCGGCCATCTCCGTCCAGCCACGCCGCCACCACAGAGCCGCCTCCTCTTCTCCGTCCAGGTTCGACCGTTCCCCCGCCACCATCTCCACCTCCGGTCATCTCCTTCTCTCGGCCCGAGCCTCGCCGTCCTCTCACCGGTTCCGGCCGCGTCCGACCTCTCCCTCCCCGTCTGGTCTACGCCACCACTTCCCTTCGTCTCCGACCTCTTTCTCCCCTCCGACCACCGCAAGTCAAGCCGCGCCGCTCCAGAACCTCCGAGTTCGCCGGAAAATCGCCAGATCTGGGACGGACCCGTCGTGTCCGTCCAGATCCGAAGCAAGAGTGAGCACGCCGTGCTCCGTCACCTCAACGGCTGCAAACCCGACGCCTCCCGTCGCCCTTTTTCCTACAGTGAGGCCCCGGCCAGCGCCGCCCTCGCTGGCGGCCGGTCGGTTCGAAACCCGTGCCCCTTTTTCCTTCAAACTGTTGCTAGCAAAATGTTACATTCATCTAATGATGTTATTGAAACTGTTCTGGATCTAGGCTCGGTTGAAACCGATTTCCTTTTTGATCTGAAATGTTTAGTTGTAAAATCAAAATATTTGAAAAGGAATTTTAATTGAATCGAGACACAATTTTCTAAAGGAAAAAGGGAAAAAGAAATCAGTTTTAAGGAAAAAGGATTTAAAATAAAAAGGAATTAACATCAATTTGGTTTTAATAACGGTTTTAAATCGAGGAGTTTGAGAATCTATTTTGTAAACGAGATTTAGGGACGGTTGTTCAAAAACCGAACTTAATTCATTTTGGGCTCAAAAGATCGGAACAGAAGCATATTTGAAATAAAAGGGAATTTGATTTGAAACAAAAACCATGCTGTTTTGAAAAAAGGGTTATTAATCGGAATTGGGAACGAATCTGGAACTCTGGTTAAAATGGACTGCTAATTGGGTTTAAAAAGGAACAAAAGCGGACCGCTGAATTGGACCTCGGGATTTGTGCATTGGGACCGTGCCTCGCATGCACCGGTTTCGGTGCTCGGGTACTCAAACCCGATTTGCCGTGACCCCGCTTTTATCCCGCTCGAGTTTAAAGGACAACTGTCGGTTTTAAACTGGATTAATCGTGACCTTTAAATTAACCTGGGAACTGCCTCTAATTATGGCTTTCGTGTTATCTTTAGCGTCCGGCTTCGATCGAAGTGAAGCCCGGAGGTAGCGAGTCAGAACGTCAGCAGCTAGGAAACGTAGCGGGTGTTCTTCGCCTTGAGGTAGGGAAAAGTAGCCGGATCTCGGCCTTGACTAGGGAAAGTTAACAGTAGAATTGCATGTGACACCGGGGTGTCGTGGGTTGAGTAGGTTATCGAATATTAGAAATGCATGATACGGGATTGTAGCGTTTATGAGAAAAGCATGTGACACTTAGTAGTGTTGTAGGATCTGAGAACTTAACGATAATTGAATTACTGGAGGCATATGACCATGCTCGAAGGTTGTTTGTGAAACTAGTGATCTTAGGACTGTTGGAGGCATCGATTATGTCGGAGGTTGTTGTGCGTTATTTATTGTCGAGTTTGGGTGGCCTTGAGAGCCCGTGTTATTTATTGTCGAGTTTGGGTGGCCTTGAGAGCCCGTGTTATTTATTGTCGAGTTTGGGTGGCCTTGAGAGCCCGTGCTATTTATTGTTGAGTTTGGGTGGCCTTGAGAGCCCGTGTTATTTATTGTCGAGTTTGGGTGGCCTTGAGAGCCCGTGTAATAAGGTTGGTGTCTTTGGCTGGCCTGACCGAGTTAGAGTCTCGGGGGGTTGCAAGCATTCTTTAGCTGGCTTACGAGTTAGAGTCTCGATAAGTTGCAAGCGTGTTTTACTATTGGTGTCTTGTGTGGCCATGAGTGCCTGTGGAGTGTTGAACCTGTGTTGTTGCTGTTTGTTGAACTTGTTTGTTGAACTTGCTTGTGATTGTGATTGTGGTTACCTGAGTGAGAGAGGTTACTGAGACAGGTCGACCGCCTGGCCCGACTTTATGTCGGGGAAGCGCGTGAGTGAGAGAGGTTACTAAGACAGGTCGACCACCTGGCCTGAGTGGTTTGGCAAAGCGCGTGAGTGAGACAGGTCGACCGCCTGGCCTGAGTGGTTCGGCAAAGCGCGTGAGTGAGACAGGTCGACCGCCTGGCCTGAGTGGTTCGGCAAAGCGCGTGAGTGAGACAGGTCGACCGCCTGGCCTGAGTGGTTCGGCAAAGCGCGTGAGTGAGACAGGTCGACCGCCTGGCCTGAGTGGTTCGGCAAAGCGCGTGAGTGAGAGAGGTTACTAAGACAGGTCGACCGCCTGGCCTGAGTGGTTCGGCAAACCGCGTGATTGAGGGAGGTTACTGATCAGCTGGTATGCGATCCTTTGTGATCTTGTTTGGTGTGCGATCCTTTGTGATCTTGGGTGTTGTGTGGTGGTCCTTTGAGTCCTTGGAAAAGGTCGTGATCGTTGTGTCGGGTCTACTTACGTGTTCGAGTGTTGAGTCGTTCGAGGAAGGTCACCGTGGGTGTTTGTCAGTCAGAGTACTTGGGTTGGGGACAGTGATCCCCGGGGTTGAGTTTGTCGTTGGTGTTACCGACATTGTCTGCTAATTATGTCGTAGTCAGTCTGTTATCTGTGGTGGTGAGCGAACGCTCACCCCTAGCTGCTTTTCCTACAGGTACTGATCACAGGACGGACTAGGGGAGCTCTCGAAGCTTGTGGAGCTAGGAGCGGGGTTCGGGTTCAGTCTTTTGAGTCTAGTGCCGGAGTTCGGTTTACTGAAATTGGGGCGTGACAGTTGATTAAATGGGTTTTCACCAAGAGGGAATGGAGGACATGGTAAATTTTTCTCGCGCATGAGTGCCTCCAGTTGGTCCAAGCGCTGATTTCCTTCTTCAAGTAAGCGGTAGTACTCTACCGACCATGTTGGTTCCGGTGCTTGATAGAGCCGTTCGGGTATTCTGACTATTCTGCCGTCGGCCAACATTGTAACGTATTCTCCAGCTAGCTGTCGTCGCCTCCGTCTACGCTCTGCACGGTTCACATGGTTGGGATCCATTCTGTCACAAACATATACATGCTTACACTACTAAAACTTGACAGATAACTGATAGGGTGGAAGTGACGATTGTTGGAGTACATATAATAGCCCTCCTAAGCCCCATTTATAGGCCCCGTGCGAGTAAAGAGGGTTGGAGTGGGTGAATGAATGAGTGTGTATCCATTAATATGTCTTGGGTGGTGAGATATATTAATGGGAGACATTAATATGCAGAGTTTCTTGGATGTAGTGAGTGAATAGGGATTGACAGATTTTGTACATGAAAGTGCAGATTTTGTACAGGGAGTAGTGACATCATCGGCGGGGGATTGACATAAATCGGCGGAGGATTGAGATCCATTCGACAGAGGATTGACATCAATCGACGGAGGAATATGAGGTGCTTTAATTGCCGATCGACCATATTACAGCCGATCGACCAGTCTAGAGAGATGTTTTAGTGTTTCAAAATTTGCCATAACATTATGCTGGAAATAATAAAATTACATTCTGCTGGAAAACAAAAAAACAACATTGAAGGTTGAAGAACTCAAGTTAAAGAGCAGAAATACAACATTGAAGGTTGAAGAACTCAAAGTAAAAGACCACTAATAATACGCACTGCGATAACTTTGTTCCCTTGCATCCATTCTACAAAACTCTTGAACCCACGCAATGTTGTTTGAGTTGTTAAACTTCGTCGGTAAGTTCATGAACTTATCGAATGGACCCTGCTAAATAGCTGCATATATGTTCCCATTAGCATCCCTTAACGCCTTCTGGTCCTTGATCCACTTTTCGTACCCACATCTCATGGTTATCCGACAATCGAACAACTCATGTTCTTGGAGTTCAGTTCCAAGTCGACGAACCCGATTCGGGTGCTCAGAAGGGGTTGCACTGGCAACTGACCCGGTCACACTGTCATTGCTTCGTTCAATACCTTGCATTTCTGATGCCATTTAGCGAGGCTATTGCAATTCCAATAACAATTTAAAACAAGTTATAAAACAAGGTCAAATAAATAATAAAAAAAAAGTTAAATGTTCAATTCCAATAACAATTGCATAATTCAATTAAAAGTGAACCATTTAGCGAGGCTATTGCAAACTATGGTCACCTCTAAGTAATTATTTCAGTGCAAAACACACCCAAATCAAACGAAGAAACCAGAAGCAAAACATGAAAATCTGACAATGAATCAAATTGATAAGGCATTTGTGTCATTAGCCGATCAACGAATATCCCGCTGATGGGAAATTCCAGAGAGCATTTGATTGGGACTACTCCACCATTCGGCAGAGGATTGACCCAATCGGCCGAGGATTGACCCAATCCTCGGCCAGAATTAGGTTTTGCTCGGCCAGGCAAAAACGTGGCACTATGGGTTCAATCCGCCGCCGAATTAAAGTAACTCGTTGGGGCTTTGGTCTTTTTCCGGCATTGAGCATCATCGCCAACGATTTCCCACATTCACCGACGATGAACCAAACTCTACCATTTACATAAATAAATAAACAAACGCCCAAAATTCTTACCTGAAAAGAGTAGTTGACAGCGTTGAATGGACCCTCGCGACTGAGTTGGAGCCGACGCCGTCAAAATTTGCAGAGAACCAGAGCATGAAGACGAAGAAGATGAAGAGGTGTGGTCGGGGTTAAAGGGAAAAAATTAGTAAAGTTGGAAGGGTTTTTTTGCTCCTTTCATACCTTTTCTATTAAAAAAATAAAAACAAATGAATAAAACCAGAATGACAATTTACAGAGGCTATCCCTCAAATTCCATCTTCACATAAGAGAATCTCCAATGGTTAGACACTGCACAGTGTCTATGCGCAGTGTCTAACCACTGTTTTTGGCTTCCAGACACTGCTCCTCCAATGGTAGTGTCTACGCAGTGTCTGGAGTAGTGTCTACACAGTTTTAGTTAATTAAAAAAGCACCCCACATTTTTAATACTAATTTTATTTCATACCACACAAACATTACATAATATTTAAAACGCTAGATAATTTAAACGCTAATACATATGTAGATAATTTAAAACATAATTATTAAAATACGATTAAACTAATTCCTATTTCTACTAATATGTAAACGCCACCTCGCATCGTCCTTGAGCATCTCCCACACAGGACGTTTATTCCACAACCCGTGTTTGCCTTCATAATCAGAAACGGCCGCGGCATATACTTCGTCATCCGTTGCCCCTCTCCTAGGGTCGGCCAGTTTCTTCTGGTAGCATATCTCAAACCACTTGCACTTCTTGCTCATCTTCTGGAAGTGGTCCTTCACTTGCTTCTCTGTCCGTTGCGGCCAAGCATCGTTCCCGGTTTGTACGTAAGCAACGTACAGACCATGCCAATACTGACCCCCGGGCTCGTAGTGGGTGAGCCAATTGACCACCAAATGAATTTCCTCCTCTAGCGACCAAAGAGGCCCGGTTTCCCAAGTAGACATATCGACTTGATAGAAGAAAAAAAAGAGGAAATGCTAGAAAACGAGAGAAATTGGAGAGAGAGAATGTGAGAGGTGTGAGAAATGAGAAGGGGTGTGAGGGTATTTATAGGAGGGGAGGGGTCGGGGTCGGCGCGGCTGCCACGACCTAGGGTTACTATTTCAAATAGTAATACTGGCACGCTCCTCGAGGCTCCGATAATTCGATAAAAAATTGATTTTTTTTAATAACACACAAATCAACTAAATTGAAACTTTTATTAACAAAACGCAAAGTACATTAATTTAAAAACTAAATTTAAATTGAAGTCTTGGCTAATCCAAGTTCTCCAACCGCTTCCCGAGGCTTTGAATGAGCGAGGCACGAGACGCCCTTTCAGCTGCGGTCAAGTCGGTGATGTCTTGGCGAAGAACTGCGTTCAGGGTCTCCATGATCTGGTTCTGCATCGCAATTTTTCCCTCTAACTGTGTCCCTTTCCTTTGGGAAAGAGTGTCGAGGAACTGCATCTGCTCGGGAGGTAGCCCGGACGCCGCCGACTGGGAGGATTGGGAGGCTTGGGCTTTTCCTCGAGCCCTGGCCTTGGCTCTCTTCTGCCCGATCGGACGACCCTCGGTGGTAAACGAGTTCAACTCGTGGTCGAAGTCGTCTCCAAAAGTGCGAGACTCGTCCATCCTCGTCCGCTTGCTTCCATCACCGTCGGCGTCGAGGTTGAGGTCAAGGTCGGGGATGTCACATTCGGGAATGTTTTTTGTGAAAAACTTCGGTTTCCCCCTCACGATGAGCCACATATGCTTGAATTTGAACGCATGCTTTTCCTCCTTCAAGTACAGTGCTTCAGCGCCTGCCAGGACGTCAACCTCGTTCCTCCCGCTTGTCACCGTGTTCTCATATTGGGTGTACCTCTCCTGGAACTTGGTGATGAAGGCTTTAACCTTATGCCAATGGTCCTTGCACGCCATCCACGCCCGAGGTGGGTCCTCTGCCGGTCTAACCGCCTCGTACTCGGCATGCACCTTTTGCCAGTACTTGTCATTCTTCTGGTTCTTCCCGTTGATGGGGTCGAGCGAGTTGTTCAGCCACGCTCGGGCCAATCTGGTCTCCTCCTCGGCGGTCCACTTCGGTCGCGGAAGTGGTCTCGGCCTCGCTGAAGATGCTGCCGCCTTCCCCTTCCTCCTCCTCGCTTGCGTCGGAGCTGACTGGCAAGGTTGGGTGGCCGGAACGAATTGGGAAGGTTGCACTTGGGACTCTGGCCATTGGGTCGGCGGGGTGTATGGAGGAAGCGGCGTTGAGTGCCCCGATTGGAGGAGTTGGGAAAAGGAGGAGTAGTGCCCCAAGTAGTCCTCTTCGGTGTGGTGAGAACTCACGTCTTCATCATCCAAGGAGTCAGACAAGGGATTGGAGGACTTCATTCGGATCCATAACGATTGTAGGGAAATTTTTTGGAGAGATTTCGATGAAGAATAGAAGAAGGGAAGCTAAAAAAAGTGAAGAGAAGGTAAAATTCGAGTTGGGGGTGGATCTGTATTTATAAAGGAATTTGGGGGTCGACGTCGCCACGTGGCGGGTCGTGACTGGCTAGCCGACTAGCCGTTGGCGCCAGACACGACCAGCAGCGTCGTTGCCAGAACCAGCAACGACGCGCAGCCACGACCCTGCAGACACGCCTCGTAGACACGACAAGTCGTGTCTACACGGTCGTGTCTACGCCAGCAACGACGCGTAGACACGACCGTTGGAGGTGCTCTAAGGCTCCCAGCACAAATCCCTCCCCTGAAGTAGAGAACTACTCAAGCTATGCTTTCACTGTACCACTATCACAAGTTATATTTAGTTTTATAAGTTTGAAAGCATTGCCCAATTTCCAGAGAGTTGAAAGAAAATGTTTTATGGCTTCAAAATCCATTCACATACTACCATTTCCGCTCCGCAGCAACCATCCGCTTCCTCCTGTCATTAATTCACTACTTAACCGCCGTACCTGTTCGTTTTAAAACCCCCGTTCGCCGGAAGATTTCTAACAACATAAAACTAAGTTTTACTATTAACAACTTTGCAATCCCTAAAGAAACGATCCTAATATTTGTAATAATTAGATAGCTTCTTTAGCGAAGAAACTAAAAATACGTAAAGAAGAAAAGTGATGATTGGGTTGGGTTGAACATCAAGCTCGATTTATGAAGCCTCATGGGAATATCAGCCATAAACACGTTCACTGTTTCATCATCTGCTCAACCCATTCCACTGTTACTCCTCCTAAACAATATATCAAAATTTTATGCCTTGACTCACACTGTGTCTGTCGCAACATCAACTCAATGTTGAAGACTGTGAGTGAGTTCTCTCTCCAACTCACTATTGGCTGCGTTTTATATAGGCTCTTTCGGATGCCACCTTCCCAAACCCTAATTCCTTCGTTTTGGTGGAACCTGGATGGAGAATAAGCTCAGAGTTGGCACTTGGCTCTTGTGCTTATTTTCTCCACAGCAGCTCTGACTCTGAGAGAGCCAGTCTTGTTGCTGCTACGACTTCAATCTCCCTCCACCTACTCTTGTACTGAAAGAGAGCTTATTTGACACTGTACAATAGTCTGTGTTATAGTACAAGATTTAGAAATCGAAAGGTTATAGGGATAATCGCAAAAACTAAACAAGTTTTGCATTTCCTTACCCTTTTCCAAGTATAGTTGCATTTCCTTTATCGTGTAGAATTTTTAAATCACATGGAAAAACTCCACTTAAAGTTTCACGTGGTTGGTGGTTTCTTTGAATCACCATTTCGGCAATACACGGAGAAGAAGACATGGTCTTCTATACTCGTTCAAGGTTTGTTTCAAAAACAGTCACTTGGGGCTTTAACTGGTGTTTTCCATCTGATTTACCAAACTGTGCAATTTAAAATTTAAAAACTTGATGGTACATGGTAAGTTGTTGCAGTTATCCCAAGGTAATAAGAAACTAGAGTTCCAGTAACATACACACTTACCCAGGCAGCTGATAATCGATATGTGTGTATTGATATGTGGTGGTGATTAATTAGTGCGCTAAACATGCACATTATCATGTTACTCCATTACAAAGTGCAGTGTCTTAGATGACACTTTCAAATAGTTATATAGGAAAACTACGGATACCAACCCAAAATCATGGTCATTTAATCGATGTTTACTCTTAAGTTTAAAGTAATAAATACATACCTTTAAGTTTCGAAATGTAACTCAGACCCCCTTTCGTCAGTCAGCTCGATCAGTTTATTGTTCACTTTTTCAAAAATACCCAAAATACCCTTAACCCTATTTATTTTTTATATTCTTTAAATCAAAGTTAAACTAGGGTTTTCAAAAAAAAATTATTTTACAAAAATCAGATTTTATTTTTAAAAACAATTTTTATTTTCAAAAAATCAGTTTTAATTTAAAAAAAAAAGTTTTTTAAAAAAATCAGTTTTTTTTTTAAAATCACTTGTAATAATAAATCTGATTTTGTTTTATTTATTTTAATAATAAATCTGATTTTTTTTCAATTTTATATATTTTTTATTTTTCCAATTTTGTTCAATTAAACTTCAATAATAAATCTGATTTATTCAATTAAACTAAACTAATTAATTAAACTAAACTAATTAATTACCTAAACTAATTACCTAAACTATCTCTAATTACCCTTATCTCTAAGTAATTACCTAAACTAATTTGTGTAGTTTCAACCCTAAAAACACTAAGCCGTCACATACACTTTCATTCTTTTCATCTGCTCCACAGACGAGCTTCATCTCTTCAACTTCATGTTCTCCAACGAGATCGCGGCCTGAAAAAGAGCTTGTCGAGCTTCACAGACGGCGTGAAGTAGAGCCTATCGAGCGCGAACATCGGGAACAGGAACTCCATCGCGATGATCAGGAGCATCAGGTTGAAGTCGAACAGCGCCGCCATTGATGGGGCGGCGATGGCTAGCTGCGAGGTGGTGACGGCGGCGACGATGAGGGAGATGGATTTGAGAGAAGTTGAGGTTAGGGTTTTGGGGAGGGGGATTTGGACGGAGATTGGGGGCTTGGTTTTTGGGGGAGGATTTGTGTTTGGGAGGAAGAAGCTGGTGTTGTTGAATCGGAGGATTTGGGAGGAAGAAGCTGGTTTGGGAGGATTTGGGTTTGGATGGAGATTGGGGGCTTGGGTTTTGTTGAATCAGAGACAAATCGACGCCGATGAACATGTAATCTCTGAGAATCTGGTGTTGAATTTTGGGGGAAATGCGTAGCCGGAGCAGAGCTGTTGGCCTTCATCATCTCCTTCAACCAGATCTCGAGCTCCGTCACTGCTCAACCACCAATGATACCGACAAGGTGAGACAACACCTCTTCTAGTTGTGCCTGAATCGAGAAGAGATTGGTGGTGAGGATCGAGAAGAGCATGAGGATGTTGGCGGTGGAGGAGCAGACGGTGGCTCGCCTGAATCTGGCGGCGTCACCGACTTTCAGAGAGACCGAGCCGGAGAAGCTAAGGTGTGGCCGGAGAAGTTACAAAAAAAAAATATGAAAAATGATTTCTTTTAGAAAATTTAAAAACAATAATTAGTTATGTCAGAAAATAAAAAGAATTATCAAATCCAAAAAATGTTAAAATAAAAGTTTTTTTTTAATAAAAGAATTCAAAAAAATAAATGAGTTATTTTATAAAAAAATATAAATAACAACTGATTTTTAAAATGAAAAAATGTTTGTACAAAAAAAAATATTTTAAAAAATTAATAATAAAATTAAAAAATGAAAATTCATAAATTAATGATTTATGTATTTTTAAAATTAAAATATGAAATCTAAAAAATATGCATTTAGAATTAAGAAAAAATTGAATAAAGTTTTATTTAAAAGTGAATGATGTTTGGGGTCATAAAGATAGGGGGTAAATTTGAGTAACAGATGAGGGTATTTTGGACAATTAAGAAAAAAGATAACAGACTATGGATGGAAATGTGGACGGAAGGGGGTTTGAGTTACATTTCGAAACTTCAGAGTATGTATTTGTTACGTTTAAACTTCAGAGTAAACATCGGTTAAATGATCATGGTTTTGGGTAGGTATCTATAGTTTTCCCTAGTTATATCTCTCAACCAAATTTCTTGTATCTTTACCTTTAGACTTTCTCCATGTCTTGTGAATTACAGAATTACGTATGGTTCCTAATGGGTCGATAAAAGTCACAGTTGATAAGATGATTAGTCTAGTTAGTGTGTTTGGGTTGCTTATTGGTGTTGACCAATTGTTATCAAATGATCCTGCTCCATTTTGCTTAATGGTCATGTTACTGTTTTTTTGAAAGGCGAATTTTTTTGTCAATCAATGTTTTAAAAGATTATAAAACAAAGCAAGAAAAGATCCAACCTCAGACTAATACATCTCCAGAGAGAAAACAGAGAAACAAGAACCGAACAAGCTGTCAGCATAACACCTTGCTTAATTCCTATTAGGATTCAGACAAAAGAACCGATTAGAGACCGAAACTGGAGAAAGAGCTTGTTCCGAAGTCGGTTCCAAGTAATCCACGTCCTTCCTACCCTCGACAACCTTCTTATATTGTTCGAGCGCCAAAGAACAAAGATTAACAACCTTTTTACCAACCTTCGAGCTGTAACTCCAGTTACTAGAGTCATCCTTTTTGAAAATGTTTACAGTGAAACGTCCCAATTTGTCACCTTTGTCAGCCGAAGTTTTGGCTCTTGTTTGATAAACAACAATTGGTTGCGCTCGTGCCTTCGGCTGCCCCTTCTTTGGGCGTCCACGTCTCTTTGGCTCGGCCCCGGAAAGCGATAGTTTTATCAAGGCGTCCTTCCTCGGACTACCTTTAAACTCAACTTCCATAATCGTTACATCTTGAGAATTAGTCTGAGCTCCCGATAACGGACCCAAATCAGTCTCGAGCCGATTAAAAACAACAACCAATCGTGGTTCTTCACGGGTTGGGGATCCGTGTCCGGGAACTGACAGGCCCAAAATCGGGTGGGCCTCCTGATCTGCACAAGCCCTTAAACCCAGCTATGCCTGCATACCTTTAACCATCAAGGGCCCAACTGCCAGCCCACACTCGCCCAACGAGCCATCGTTCCCACCTGAAACGCGTGCGATAGATGTTTCCTCGTCGCGCGCAACACATCCATCCTGATCCGATATCAAATCCCTGGAATCATGATTGAAATTGCGAGAATCACTCGAATTTGAAATTGGAGGCACAGAATCAAGAATTGCGTCGAGCAACTCCGCAGATCGTGCCGGGTCCGCCTTGCTCTGTTTTCCGGATTCACTGTCCATCCGACGTCGAGCCGGATGAGATGGAGGGACCTGCGCACACTCCTCCTCTGAGCTCCGAGCAGAGTGAGCATCTCTAATTCTGCCTGAGCCGGGACGAGCCAAAGCCACAATTAGCACATGCCCTTTGAAATTGAAGCCATTAAACGTTTTTGTTAGACTATAATTAGAGTTGATGTATAGATATGCTTCTTCACTAGATTCAATGTATAGGGACACTAATATCGTGTTAGTATTCTAGTTATTAAGTACTCTACCGTTATATATACCCGATATTGTAATACAAATATTAATGAGAATTATCAATCTTTCATGATATTAGAGCTTTTGGTTGCGATCCTTGGTCAAAAATTTCGTGAATCCATAGCTTTGCCCACTCATTAGCTTAAGGTTCTAATGGGTAGGCAAGACAATTAAGGGGACGAGTTTTATTATTATTATTTTTTTCGTTGTCCTTCTCGTCTGCAACTCATTGTAGCCTCACTCCTCTTTTTTCTATTTCGACTTCCCTCTGGTCCTCACAACGTTTGAGAGTTAATACACATGCTTCATCTTTATATACACCGCTAATCCTCTCTGGTTCAATATTATTGTCACGCCCCAAATCCGGTTTTGACCGGACTCGAGACGTGAGTTAAAATAAGGGCAATGTTCATCTCAATACCCTAACTATAGGGTTAGCGTCATCTCAATACCCTAACTATTTTTAGTGGCACCTCAATACCCTAGAATGTCAATTTGTGTCACTTTAGTACCCAAGGCCTGACGGAGTTAGAAATTGGACGGAAAGGAGCTCACGTGTCCCGCACGTGGGTATTTACTCACGCGAAAAGACACTTCTACCCTCGATTGAGTTTCCTTATCTTCTAACACACACCCACGACTTCTCAGACACGAATCCTGGTGCTGAACATCGAAGACGAGCTGAATGTCGAAGACGACGTGCAGGTGGAAGGGACTACGAAATCTGGGGTGGTCGGGGTGTGAAGAGGTAGATGAAGGTTGAGGTTGGAGGTTCGAAGTCGATGAAATCGAAGGCGGCAAGGTGTGGTCGAAAGAACATGAAGGTTGAAGAGTTGGATTGCTACTGTGGAGTTCCAGCAGTCATTCGCACCTCGAGGACGAAGGACAATCCTGGACGAAGGTTTGCTGGTTGTGGGAATTACAAGGTAAGTATGTAATTTGATTTCAATGGATTTGAAAATTAGGGTTTTTTGTGCTTTGGGGATTTATGGAAAATTTGAGGTGAATGTTTTGTGCATAGCGTGGATGGAAGTGTGAATTTTTTTGTTGGATTGATGAGGAGGCACGTGAAGATGGGGCTGGGTATGAACAAATGAACTTGAAGAACAAATCAACTGGAAAAGAACAAATCAACTTGAAGATTAGGATGGAAGTGGATATGAAGAAAGACTTACCCAGGAATTTCATTTTGGTGGTGCTAATACTTATAGGACTGGTTTTGTATTTTGTTAGGAAGTAGAAAATAGTTTGAAGGGTATTATGATGTATGTATTGAAGAATCATGGAGTATAAATTGTGTAAAGACCGGCAAATTAAATTGGGATATTCTCACGCAAAATGAAACGTCGGGGTAGATTTTTGCAACGAGTGGATTTTGAGGGGGAAGTTTCAAAAAAAAAAGAGAGAAGGTTTGGGCTGAGTGGGATTTTGGACCAGGCAGGATCGGGTTGGGCCGGACCAGCACAAGCCCAGACCGCACCCAGCCCAGTCCCAAACCCTAGCCAACCCTATACCCCCAGCGTCGTCTTGTCTTCTCAGAAGGCACGCACGAACCCCGAGGCACGAAACCTCTCTCCCTCTCCCTTCAACCTCGAACGTCGCCGGCGTCTTCGTCCCAGAATCAGAAGCTCTCGCCGGAGCTCGAGCCACTCCTTCTCCTTCACCTTCATCCTCATCTCCACCCTCCAGATCTGAAAAGGGGCGAGCGTGAGTCACGTCCCAGACGCTGCCGTCGCAGCTATGGCGTCCCCAGCAACCTTACGCCGCTTACCGCCCCGCTTTCCCCCTCTACCGAGCGTGTCCGACGCCGGAGACGGTGGTCGGAGCACCCTGGCTCGCCGGACGCATCGCCAGAGCTAGGGCATGCTTGAGCTCGGGCTCGAGCAGTTTTTGGGCCAGAAGATCTTGGGCCGAGGAGGCCTTGGGCCGGGCAAAAGATTGGATCACGAGAGGGTCAGTGTGGGCCTGGCCCAGTTCGGGCCTTGGACTCAATTGGACATCAGAACCGGGTCTGGACCGGGTTCGGGCTCGGATCCGGGTCAACCCGGCAGCAAAGAAAATTGTTTTTAAAATCAGATTTTATTTAACTGATTTAATTAATTAAAGGTGAGAATTAAAGGACAATTTTGGATTATTTAAAGAACCTTGGACGTTTACGGGTATTGATTGGACTTTTCTTTGTTAAACCTAGACGGGACTTCGCCCGAGCACAAGGGCTTGGACCCGAGCTAGAAGAACGAAGATCCCGCCGGAACCCGTGTGAAGAACGGAGTGGTGACCACTCGGGCTTGTCATCAGAGTTTTATTAGAGGAAGACCGCAAGGTAGGGAACATCTTAATTGTTTAATTAACGCTTAGTATGCATGATTAGGATAATAAAATCGGAAAGGTCCTAGAATTGCCTATAGGATGCGAATAACTAGAATAGTCGCATTTCAATTACTAATAAATGGACGAGTCTAGTATGCATGTTTAGGACGATGACAATTAGTGAAGTGTGCTTTCAATACTTGGGAAATTGATTTACTGGTAGAGAGGCTGTGAAGAGCTCTCGGATTAGTTGTGTGCTAGGATCACATGCTTGATTGATAGTTATTAGGTTAACTTAAGAGTCTAATGAAACTAGATTAGCTTCTCTTATCGAATGACTATTTGTTCGTTCACATGATGATTGATTGGTTGAATGCATGCTTGGTTGATCGAGTGTTTATGTTGATATAATTGTTGGTTGAACGGATGATCGAGTATGACTGGTTGTGCCAAAGGGGTGCAATCAGGTGATCGATGTACCGATGGTTGGTGACAGGTAAGTGTACGGTAAGTATGAAATGGTGTTAGTTGTTTTGGTTGTGATGAAAGTGTTTTCCGGCGTGTGTTGCTTGACAGATGAATGAAATGCTTGCTCCTTTATTCTTATTCTTGAATGTATGTTCGTTTATTGGTTTGTCTGTTCGTTTGCTTGGTTTGGTATTACACCGGGGGGGGGGGGGGGGGGGGGTAATCCGGTGCCGATGAGGTGGTTGGAGTTGGACAGATACAGTGAGTTAATGACTGAGTTTAGAGCCTGAGGGTACTGGTTACTAGATATTATGAGAGTTGAGTATTAGCAGATCCTGCGGGATATTCTTTGGTTATTGGGCCTGCGGGCATTTGGTTATTGGACCCTGCGGGGCATTGGTTATTGGGCCTGCGGACATTTGGTTATTGGACCCTGCGGGGTATTGGTTATTGGGCCTGCGGGCATTTGGTTATTGGACCCTGCGGGGCATTGATTATTGGGCCTGCAGGCAATTGGACAGTTTACCCTGCGGGGAAAGGATTACTTATGGTTTCACCCGAAGGAACTGCATCCCAGTGGGTGCACTACTTGGTCCCCATGACATATGGTCCTTAGGTGGCATTTCCGAATTAGTTTCGGTGCCTCGATGCATGTACCTCCTCTGGACCGAGGGAAAATCTGATGTAATGTGGATACTCTGGTGGATCGGATTATGGGAACCGAGGTGATCCCAGAATCTATCCACGGATCGGAGGCTTGAGAAAGCAAGTGGTTGGCAAGATACTGATATTTCCCAGTTTACTCTATTGGTCCTTTAAAATATTTATTATAAACTTAATTATGTCATTGTTACTTGGATACTATTGCGTTATTGTAATTATTTCTGATTCTTTATTACTTCCTTATTTATCGTACTGCTTGTTGTTCGGGTTACATTTGTAAGCAGTTTATCTGTAACGTAAGGGTTGAGTTATTAAGGTTTTTCCTACTGAGCGTAAGCTCATCCCCTTTTGTTTCTAACTGTTTTACAGGAGTATCGGTTGTCGAGGGAAGTCGAGGCTCGAGAGCTTTTGGACTTCTTTGGGTTGTTACTAGAGTTATGTTGGTCTCATGTATTGAACATCTTTTATTTGACCATCTAGGTTGAGCTGTGACTCACGATGTTTTTAAACTATTTACTTATGTGTCGACTTCGACGGAGTTTGTAGGAGATTTTGGAACTTTTATCTATCGTTTATGATTTCTATTTATTTCAACTCAGGTCACGTCTCGAGTCCGGTCAAAACCGGATTTGGGGTGTGACAATTTGGTATCAGAGTCTCGTTTCATTTGAAACAGGTTAAATTTTGAACTTGTTTTCAAAGCCTCGGATCAACGTCAATTAGGTGGGTAGAGTTAGGGAGTCTAAGTCGTGTACTCAGTGATGCAACTTAAAGACTTTGATGCATAGAGTGAGAACGACTCGAGTCTTACTGTTTCCAATAGTCGTTTAAATTTAAACATTTTGTTTACAATGGTTACATCGCTTGAGTGGTATCCTTACCCTATGGGCTGTAATGTACAGTGATCGGGGAAACCGAATGGTTGAGATCGGTATTAGGTTGACGAGCAATGATGGAACCGTAAGGTATGTTGTTGAGTAAATTATCTATTAAATGTGTTTCTACCGGGTTGGTCGGTTCATGTTTGTTAAAGTGGAAGAGTCATTTGATTGAGGTGTTGATGAGGTTAGAGATCGGATTCGTTGGAGTGTTACTGTCGGAGTGATGAATGACCGAAGGGTGAACTTATGGAAGGATTGGACTGTTGAGTTTTTGAGATTGTTTGAGTATTGACTCGGTTATGAGGTTGAGAATCGTTTAAGGAATCAAGGTTGAAAAGATGGTCTAATGGGGATAACTTTGGAGAAGAGAATGGAACCCGAGTATTGTTGCACCCTCTTTGACCGTGTGTATAATTTTAAGAGTATGAGAACTCTGTGTATTGATTGTGGTGTGTACCTTTTGTATTGATTGTGTTGTGTACTTTGTGAAGCGTGAGAAATCTAGGCGTTGAATGTCTTGCGAAAATTTAATTGATAATTGTCGACTGGTTTAAATGCCCACCGTCCTTTAAGAATTAAAATTGAAACTGATAGTGAGTTTGAAGCTGAGGCTTAACTTAAATTTGAAATTGAGCTCGAATAGGAAAGTAAGTCGAGGCAGAGTTTGAGTTTGAGATTAAGATCGAGTTTAGATCGGATGAACGAGCGATGCTCGGGTTGGTTATAACACGTTGATTAAATATTTATTGAGGGAATTGCCGCTTTGGACGGCCGTTAATTGTTAGGTAAAACCTGAAGGGTTAATTTGACCAGGTAGTAATGAGATATTTGCTAAGACCCGCGTGGGTTACTTATGGTGTTCAAGTTGTTGTATATTTGAGATGTTTTGTGTGCACCTTCGGGTAGGACTCCGTGTACAGGTTATTATAAAATGTCCCGCTTAAGCGGATGGTTAAAGGAAAATACAAACGGGTCATGCCGAATTTTCGGTAGAAACTGAAGTGTTTGCATTATCGCGGGCTGACTCAGGGGCGCCACTGTAGTCGAGCGTGATAGAGGGATGTCAAGTGGTTACAACGAAATTCGGGGACGCCTGAATCGGGTTGTAACGACGTGAGATCGACATGAAAGTTATAAGAGAAAAATAAGGGATTGAGATTATGGAAAAGAGTGGAGGACATAATTGGGAAATTTACCGTGTTATGATTCTAGACCCTAATGTTGGGAAGAGACCCAATCTAGGGGTATGTTTGTTGCTTTGCGAACAGTGTGAATTGATTGAGATTGTTCCTCCTATGGGAGTTGATTGATTTGATTGAACACCGTTGATTGCTGTTGTGAGACGCACTAAGTTGCGGCCTTTTCTGCCTTTATATAAAGTACTATATATTTATCTTCTGAGCCAGTGCGGTTGGTCTTTATTTGATCTTGGTGGGACGCGCGTGAACGTCTGTGTGTTTTGATCGAACCGGTTGTTCTAAACGAGACTTCGTACTAGCGATCCAAGTGGAATCCCTTTAAGACGCATGAGAACGTCCCTTGTGGATATTTCGAACCACTTAAGTTATCTGGGTTTGAGTACTTACGTTTTAAGGCAGCGAGTACACGTAGTGTCCCTTGTTTACAGTCCGAGAGGGACCAGGAGTCGCCCACTATGGGGCAGAGCCAGGCACCAACCATTGGTCTAGCAGGGACAGCGAGCGCCAGGGTGCGGTTTTCACAGGGCATCAGAGTTTTGAAATAGAGCGGTAGGGTCACCATCGAGCGTTCCTCCAGTCGTAGAGTCGACTCAGGCGACCCCTATGGATAAGGTGGTTCGCATAGTACCAACAACACTCAGCGCTCAACAGGAGAATGCAGTACCGGCACCAGAGTCTGTGCCTACGGCCGACGCCGTCACTATCGAGAAGCCAGGCCAGGTGCATAACAACACGGCCAGACTCTCAGAAACTGTCGTAGATTGAGTACGCCAATCAATCCCGGGGGGGTTCAGACCCCGAGGCAGCGGTAGTATGGTTGGGGTGGTTTACCCGCAACTTTGTTACTTCAAGAGTGTTCGGTTGGTCATCTGAGAATGTTTTCGCGACCGTTCAGCTTGAGAGAGGAGCTTGATACTAGTGACAGTTATGCAGATTAGGGTTGGAGGTGACTTTTAGCTGTTCAATAGATTGTTCCTAAAATAGTATCTTTCCCTGGATCCGTTCGAGAGGACCAACACCAGTAGTTGTTGGATATGCAACAGAGAGGGATGACCGTCTCTGAGTATGAGGCGAAGTGCACATTCCTGTACCGCTTTGCGCCGAGATGGTGCAAACCGAGGAGAGCTGCCACGGTGTTCGAGAGAGGACTCACCCCTTCCGTCGCGGATCAAGTTATTACCTTCAGATTGAGGACTTTCTGTACTAGTGGATCAGGCGCTAGTCGTTGAAAAGTATCTTCAGGGGACCGCCAGAGCGCAGAAGAACAGGCCAAGGTCGAGTGGCTTCTTAAGGCCATCAAGGAGTCGCAATATTAAGAGGCGGAGGACCTCAGGAGCATTTCAACCGCGGACCCAGTCCGGTGGGACCCGACAGGTTGGGAAGCAGCGTCGGTTGGACCTGCCCCGATGGCACAGTTTTGTTCTCCGTGCAATAGTTGAGACATTTGGGTCGAGACTGCCCATGGAGGGGTATTCACAAACCGTCCTGCAGGTCGGCCTACGAGAGCCGACAAGAGACATGCTGTCACATCAACAGATTCTTCCACCACCATCGAGAGAAGAACTTCTGTTTCAGCAGGGCCGAGCATACGCCATTGCCGAGCCCCGAGCTGAGGGACTTGACACCGATCTTGAGATCGCTTAGGGTGCCGTTTACGATTTACGTGGTGGATTGTGTTGACTAACACTCGAGCTTTACACTGGGTCGTATTGTTTTCATGGTTATTCTTTATTGGAACGCGATTAAGACTGGTAAACCCTAACCGTATCTTAAACACACCGACCAGAGGTGCGGTAGCACCAACGAACGCCAATTTGGGCGTGAAAGAGGAGTACCAGACTTGGTAATACGGGAAGTTCTTTTCCTTCTTCGATAGTGAGAATCGAGTTTTAAGAACAGAGTGGTGAAACATCAGACGTTCGTCGAACGCTATCGGCAACGAATGCCCGAGCAGTGAAAGACTGCGGCCTTGACCAGTAGACGGTCCGAACGGTCACAAGAGATGACCAAGCAACGACGAGATCAGGGTAGCGCAACGGAAGCGTGGTGGGCCCATAACCCACATGAGTAGTAATCTCCAGCTTCTTCTACCCATGCTTAAGATTTAAGTTTTAAAGTTCGAACCATCGAAGCATGGTTGTTTCAAAATCCCGCTTTAAGAGCGAAAAGTTGCACAAGTGTGTGTCGTACTTAAGAGATTGGATTAGAACGTGCTCCCTACGTTCGTCCAGTGCGGACTAAGCGTACCATAGGGTTACGCATTAGAAGTGAGAGCACCCCGCGTTGACACCCGTCAACAGATAGCCGAGGGCGACTACCGCAAGCTTCCAGGCCAGTAACAAGATGGCACCGAACGAAGCGTTGTGTGGTAGGTCGGGTTTTGTGCCATGCATGGGCACAGGTAAGGTTATGAGTTAATCGTTGGTGATTTTGAGTTGTTCGAGGAACGATGGAAGAAACCGCATTAGTTTCTGCACGGTTCAATTTATCGATATCTCAGTGCATGATGATTACTCATTATGGGTGACTTGGGTGGACTTGACTATAAGTTGTTTTGATCGACAGCCCGTGAACGAATGTCAACGGTATAAGGATCACGACCGATCGGGATAAACCTTATTGATAAATCTTGGATTGTGTTTCGATGTCGAGTGTGATTGTGGTACGTTTATTTTGGTGTCTGGAAGGACGCCTACTTTCGGCTAGAGTGCCAGTACGAGGTTCCACCATTCGGTTGTTTGCGTCGTTGTCCGACAAGATGTTGGTAGAGTTCGTGGTTGTACGGAACCGTGCACCGGGTTTGAGAACCGTGGTATCGCAGATACAGAGAACTATATGAAGCGACTTGTAAGTTGGTTTTGTCAGAAGTGTAAACGGATATCGATGGTAAGAGAATTATAGCAAGTTGGTTAACTTTCGTGATCGACCGTAGTCGAGATTTGTTGGTTTCTCCTGATTCTAGGATCGTGATACTTGTTGAGTGGTTGAATCTTTATCATGTGGAAAATCTTGAATGGTTTTACCAGGTGCGACCTGTCGTTAGTATGGGGCAAGTATGCCGCACATCGGATAACGTGAGCTTCTAGAGGTAGTACGTTTTGAGGCGTGCCGACTCTCGACTAGAGGTCGGTGCCTTGTTTTATTCACTTGTATGAGGTACGCCTACCTTTCCACGAGACGTGATGAAACGAACGATTGTTCCAGATCCTTCGATGATTAGTGAAGTCTTCTATTTGTTGTTCGGAGTACGTATTACTCCTTCGGAAGTTGTTTGTAGTCGGTCTTGACTATTAGTACTTGAGTTCCGTTGGAATTGACCCTGTGACGATCAATGAGAAGAGATTGGTTGAGTACGCTATGTGCGGTTTCGTTTTGGTTTAACTATAACGGGTTCCAGCTTGTTACCTTTGACGACGAAATTTCCGGTGAGAGATATCGAGATCCTCACCTTAGTTTTCTTGAGGGTTTAGATGTTCTCGACTTGTGTTGTTACTCGTTATTCTTGAGTCGGTGAAACGTTGCACGTGTTTTCGTGAAGTTTTGGGTAAGGCGGTTTTGCACCGCTAAGGGTGACAACTCACGTTGGAATGCGAATTGTTGAGGAAGACTGTTTTCACCGCCAAGTATGGCGTTTGAGAAAATAGCGTGTTCTAGTGAAGCACGACTAAGTGTTTGTGCGTAATTCGGAAACAATTGAAAACCGTGCGGAACAGACGAAAGATTTATGCAGTTAGAAGGCGCAAACCTCTGGAGGCTACGATCGATGAGCACGTATTTCGGAAAGTGAGCCTGAGAAGGACTTTTAGCGGTTCAACCGCGTCGGAGGCAAGTCAGCCCCGCAGCTTATCGAACTGTTGAGATCTTTAGGCAAGACTAGATTCGTTGCCTAACAACTTCCGCATGTTTCCCAAACGGCGGGAGTACACCGCAGATCTCTCGCTTGAGAGTCGTGAACAGAACGTTCCCTGAGATGGGATCAGGAGGAGCGCGTGCGTTTTAAATTTCGAGGACGAAATTCTTCTAAGGGGGGAGACTGTAAAGGCCGACAAATTAAATTGGGATATTCTCACGCAAAATGAAACGTCGGGGTAGATTTTTGCAACGAGTGGATTTTGAGGGGGAAGTTTCAAAAAAAAAAAAGAAGAGAAGGTTTGGGCTGAGTGGGATTTTGGACCAGGCAGGATCGGGTTGGGCCGGACCAACACAAGCCCAGAACGCACCCAGCCTAGTCCTAAACCCTTGCCAACCCTATACCCCCAGCGTCGTCTTGTCTTCTCAGAAGGCACGCACGAACCCCGAGGCACGAAACCTCTCTCCCTCTCCCTTCAACCTCGAACGTCGCCGGCGTCTTCGTCCCAAAACCAGAAGCTCTCGCCAGAGCTCGAGCCACTCCTTCTCCTTCACCTTCATCCTCTTCTCCACCCTCTCACCGCACCACCGCACGCGCAGGCCCGAACCACCACCGGACGAAGCTTTCGGGGTTTGGGTCCGGACGCGTTCGTCGTCGGCGACGAGAATCAGGAGGTCCGGATGGCCCCTCGTCGTCTCCTCCTTCTCCTTCGACCTCACCTGGACGGGGAGCGTACCCTCCCGGGCTCGATTCGAACGGCGTGGGTCTAAAAGGTCGCCGGCGAAGTAGAACCCTCCAGATCTGAAAAGGGGCGAGCGTGAGTCACGTCCCAGACGCTGCCGTCACAGCTATGGCGTCCCCAGCAACCTTACGCCGCTCACCGCCCCGCTTTCCCCCTCTACCGAGCGTGTCCGACGCCGGAGACGGTGGTCGGAGTACCCTGGCTCGCCGGACGCATCGCCGGAGCTAGGGCATGCTTGAGCTCGGGGTCGAGCAGTTTTTGGGCCAGAAGATCTTGTGCCGAGGAGGCCTTGGGCCGGGCAAAGGATTGGATCACGAGAGGGTCAGTGTGGGACTGACCCAGTTCGGGCCTTGGACTCAATTGGACATCAGAACCGGGTCTGGACCGGGTTCGGGCTCGGATCCGGGTCAACCCGGCAGCAAAGAAAATTGTTTTTAAAATCAGATTTTATTTAACTGATTTAATTAATTAAAGGTGAGAATTAAAGGACAATTTTGGATTATTTAAAGAACCTTGGGCGTTTACCGGTATTGATTGGACTTTTCTTTGTTAAACCTAGACGAGACTTCGCCCGAGCACAAGGGCTTGGACCGAGCTAGAAGAACGAAGATCCCGCCGGAACCCGTGTGAAGAACGGAGTGGTGACCACTCGGGCTTGTCATTAGAGTTTTATTAGAGGAAGACCGCAAGGTAGGGAAAATATTAATTGTTTAATTAACGCTTAGTATGCATGATTAGGATAATAAAATCGGAAAGGTCCTAGAATTGCCTATAGGATGCGAATAACTAGAATAATCGCATTTCAATTACTAATAAATGGACGAGTCTAGTATGCATGTTTAGGACGATGACAATTAGTGAAGTGTGCTTTCAATACTTGGGAAATTGATTTACTGGTAGAGAGGCTGTGAAGAGCTCTCAGATTAGTTGTGTGCTAGGATCACATGCTTGATTGATAGTTATTAGGTTAACTTAAGAGTCTAATGAAACTAGATTAGCTTCTCTTATTGAATGACTATTTGTTCGTTCACATGATGATTGATTGGTTGAATGCATGCTTGGTTGATCGAGTGTTTATGTTGATATAATTGTTGGTTGAACGGATGATCGAGTATGACTGGTTGTGCCAAAGGGGTGCAATCAGGTGATCGATGTACCGATGGTTGGTGACAGGTAAGTGTACGGTAAGTATGAAATGGTGTTAGTTGTCTTGGTTGTGATGAAAGTGGTTCCGGCGTGTGTTGCTTGACAAATGAATGAAATGCTTGTTCCTTTATTCTTATTCTTGAATGTATGTTCGTTTATTGGTTTGTCTGTTCGTTTGCTTGGTTTGGTATTACACCGGGGGGAGGGGGGGGGGGTAATCTGGTGCCGATGAGGTGGTTGGAGTTGGACAGATACAGTGAGTTAATGACTGAGTTTAGAGCCTGAGGGTACTGGTTACTGGATATTATGAGAGTTGAGTATTGGCAGATCCTGCGGGATATTCTTTGGTTATTGGGCCTGCGGGCATTTGGTTATTGGACCCTGCGGGGCATTGGTTATTGGGCCTGCGGGCATTTGGTTATTGGACCCTGTGGGGCATTGATTATTGGGCCTGCGGGCAATTGGACAGTTTACCCTGCGGGGAAATGATTACTTATGGTTTCACCCGAAGAAACTGCATCCCAGTGGGTGCACTACTTGGTCCCCCATGACATATGGTCCTTAGGTAGCATTTCCGAATTAGTTTCGGTGCCTCGATGCATGTACCTCCTCTGGACCGAGGGAAAATCTGATGTGATGTGGATACTCTGGTGGATCGGATTATGGGAACCGAGGTGATCCCAGAATCTATCCACGGATCGGAGGCTTGAGAAAACAAGTGGTTGGCAAGATACTGATATTTCCCAGTTTACTCTATTGGTCCTTTAAAATATTTATTATAAACTTAATTATGTCACTGTTACTTGGATACTATTGCGTTATTGTAATTATTTCTGATTCTTTATTACTTCCTTATTTATCGTACTGCTTGTTGTTCGGGTTACATTTGTAAGCAGTTTATCTGTAACGTAAGGGTTGAGTTATTAAGGTTTTTCCTACTGAGCGTAAGCTCATTCCCTTTGGTTTCTAACTGTTTTACAGGAGTAGCGGTTGTCGAGGGAAGTCGAGGCTCGGGAGCTTTTGGACTTCTTTGGGTTGTTACTAGAGTTATGTTGGTCTCATGTATTGAACATCTTTTATTTGACCATCTAGGTTGAGCTGTGACTCACGATGTTTTTAAACTATTTACTTATGTGTCGACTTCGACGGAGTTTGTAGGAGATTTTGGAACTTTTATCTATCGTTTATGATTTCTATTTATTTCAACTCATGTCACGTCTCGAGTCCGGTCAAAACCGGATTTGGGGTGTGACAAATTGTGTTTCTGTTCAGTGGTCTGCTAAGGATATGGGTACTAATCTGAATTAACAGTTTAGGTAGGACGGGTACTAATATGCAAAAGTCAGTTTGGTGTTTGTTGTCTTGTACAATGTGGTTATGTGGTGAGAACCTGTAATTCATACAAATGGACATGAAATCATGTCAGTCCAACCCTTGTTGAGTGGTTGAATTAAAGGTTTAAGTCGGATGGGTACTAATCTGCAAAAGTGAGTTTTGTGTTTTTTGACATGAACCATGTGGTTATATTGAGAAAGTGTAATTCATACAAATGGACAAGACATCATGTAACTCCAAACCTTGTTAAGTGGTTGAAGTAACAGTTTAAGTAGTATGGGTACTAAGCTGCAAAAGTCAGTTTTCAGTTTTTTGACATGAACCTTGTGGTTATGTGTGGACAACCTATTCATACACTTGGAAATGCAATTTGTTATAATGGGTACTCAAAATGAAATTGCATCTTTAAATATAGGTTGAAATAGTGTTGTTTATCAAGCCAAAGGCAAAACCTGTGAAGTCTTACAAAAAAAGGACATGTATAAAGAAGGTAGTTCCATCACATATGTGGACACTATCCTTTTGACATTAATTACACACCCACCACCAAAAAAGTCCACAAAAGTGCACATTCACCCATGTGCTCATGTCTCTAACACTAACAAATCCTAAGGTTTCCCAGGTGGAGGTATTGCTGCAGAGATTTGAGTTGAAGCAGATTTGGTTGAAGATCATCTTCCTCTTACTCTGGCTGCCCCTTGCTCTTCCTCTGGCTGTGGCTCTACCTTTGCCTCTTTCTCCAGATCCTTGCCTTTGTTCACCTTGTGGGATGACAAACTGGGCATCCTCGGTAATTCTTGACCCAGATCCTTGGCCTTGGAGAGACACAAAATGGGTCTGCAGAAGTTCAAGATGCAAAACAGTAGAGATGTGAGCAACAAGAACCATAACTGAGGTAAACAAGAAGGTAAAGTAATGTTAATTGCAGTTTCATACCTGAGTTTTCTTCTTGATTTTGTTCAATTCTGTTTCAGCTAAGCCAATTCCATGGCTACCATATTGGCTCCCCAAAGTTGATGGTGTGGCAGGTTCATCTTGGGTGAGTTTTGTTCTCTTACTCCTCTTACTCAGTCGTTCAATTGCAACTTGTCTTTTGGCTTCAATCTCATCTTTTGTGCACTCATTTTTTCTTCCCTTATTCAAGTTCACCTCAACCCTCTCCTTCCTTTTACACATGAGCTCTTCGAACTCTTCATCATTCGTACTGAAGCCAGATTTCATCCCATTTTCCTTCTTCAATCATCTTCTTTTTCTTTCCTTCCTCTTAGCTATGCTCTCTCCGTGGTCCTTGGCTGAACATGTCCTGGAGTTATGACCAGATTTCCCACACACTGAACACTTAATCCTCTTAGATGTCCCTTTAGCCTTGGATATTAGTTCCTCAGCCTTCGATTTCACTCTCCTTGTCCTAGGTCTACCAGGTGGGATGTGGACAATAGGAGGCAAAATCTTAGGGTAGTGAGGTATAATTGGCCAATCATCCTTGCTAGGTACTGGTTGCACAAAGTGTGAGTAAATGGTTTTGTAGGTCTTGACATGGTAATAACTAGATACATATTCCTCTGGTTGAAGCCTAACAACTGCAAACCCAGCAATGACATGTCTACAGGGTATCCCCGTTAAACCTCAAGCCCTACATGAACACTTCTCCTCAATGATGTCAACTTCATAGTTCATATCCTTTTCCTTAACCTCAAAAAGTAGGTCCTCACTATGTATAGCTTCACAGTCAGTTGACTTAATTTTGTTCACTTATAAGATGGCAGCTACATATGGTGTGAGGTTACCCTTTAACCCATCAAATTTGTGGCTCCTCTTGTAAAACAGTTTCATGATCCTAATCCTAATGATCTCACATAGGTCTAATATACTCTTAGCTCTACCCTCTTTTATCCAGTTGTTAAAACATTCACTCATCGAGTTCACTTGAATATCGGAACAAGCCCTAACAGTATAAAAAGCCTTGGACCAACCTGAGGGGTCAATTGCCTGTAGCCAATTATAGGCAGCCACATTCTTCTCCTTAATGGCCTCCATTCTCTGCTCGAACCTCTCCACTGATGAAGCATTTGCACAACCATAAAGGAGGGAGTCCAGTTCTGTGGACTTGAACTTGATGTACCAATTTTCGTATAGATGCCTCAAACAGAAACGATGTTCCGTGTTGGGCAGCCACTGCTTGAGCAGTGACACCAACCCCTACACATCCAATGATGGAACATTAACCACCTAATATAAAACCAAAATACATTAAAGAATACTAAGGCAATACGTGTATACCTTCTGCCTATCGGAGATGAACACCCAATGCCTCAATGCATCAGTACCAAAGTCGTCAAAAAACTGCTCCAAAACCACTTCCACGACTCCTTGTTCTCCTGCTCAACCACAATAAAGCATAATGGATACATGCCCCCATCTGCGTCGAATCCAACTGCTGCTAGGAGCTGGCCACCGTACCTACCCTTCAGATGACACTCATCCACACCTACGAGGGGTCTACACCCAACAAGAAAACCCTCCTTCTGTGCCTGGTATCGAATGTATATCCTCAGAAAACGAGGATGCCTTGTTGGGTCAGGTGGGTATACTTCGTGTTCCACCATGAGTACAGCCTTGCTGCCTGGGTTGGTCCTACAAACCATTTCACAGTACGTGAAAAGGTCTTTGTACTGGTCTGCCATGTACACTTCTGTGTGCAGCCTGGCTCTCCTCAGTGTACGGTACAACATGGTCGAACTGACTTAAATCTTCAGCTTCTCATTGATCAAACTGGCCAAATCATCCTGGTCCATATTCTGTGATCGGGTAATCTCCTTCTCAAACCTTGTTGCTATAAAATCAGCGGTCACTTATCGGTTCCTCATTTGTCTTGGGCAGAATTTGAGGTGTGGCTCTCACTTCCTTATCTCGAGGACGTCTGTCCCTTTGTAGGATCCTGCCCAGCACCAGAAAAGGCAGGGCTTGTTCTTGCACAGTATTCCAATCTTCCGCTTCTCATTCCTCTTTGTACGGATTTTCCAGCCTTCTTTAGCTGCATAGGCTATGAACAGCCTCCTGAACACATACGCATTCCTGAAAAGCTGGCCTAAACCCATCGGTACCTTCTTCCTCAAGTCATCCATAACCCAGACTCGACGTCCATCTAACCATCTGGGGTCCATTACATTTGTTGACTCCACATTGTTTGTTGCTTCATCAGCCTCATCATCCTCATCATCCTCATCTTCGACTTCCACAATTTCTTCTAAATCAGAGTCTGAATTCTGATCCTCCGCTTCCTTTGCATCTTTGCAACCTTCTACTCCATACTTTAATTCACCGTCACTGTCATACACTTCATTGTTCAACCACTCTGGGTATATGGTTTCCTCTCTCAAGAGCTCCTCCTCGTCATCTCCTACAACAAACAAAAATGAGGGTAATTGTGTTATATTGTACTGTCATAACCTATAATTGCAATTTTTTATGGATAATAATGCACATAACATATCCATACCCATATCTCCAAACTCATCGATGCCTTCTACGAACCTCTCTTCATCATTGTTGTCCTCCTCTGTCATTGGGGCCTTCCCTTTCCTCTTACGTTCAGTAGCAATTTTCTCAGATTCAGCTTCAGCTTCTCCATCTGTCATTGGTGGGGGTTCCTTCACAGGTATGTCCTCGGTTACTTCATCAATAATTGGGTCCTTTCCCTTAGTAACCTCCTCTTCTTTGTCTCCTACAAAACCCCCAACAATTGTTGTAAATATCTAAACAAACCCCAAAAATGAAGCATACAAGTACACAATATATAGAAATTGCAACTTCATACCCTGAACTTGACCTTCACCATTCTCAGCAGCTGTTTCAAAAGAGAGTGCCTCTTCTCTGTCATTGTCTCCTGCAACAAACACACAAGTGTACTGAACATCTACAAAACCCAAAAACTTTGCACAAAAGTACCCAATATATGGAAATTGCAAATGCATACCCAGAATTGGCCCTTCGGCATTCTCAGCAGCTGTTTCAAAAGAGAGGGTCTCATCTCTGTCATTGTCTCCTGCAACAAACACACAGAACTACTGAACATCTAAAAAACCCAAAAACTTTGCACAAAAGTACCCAATATATGGAAATTGCAAATGCATACACAGAATTGGCCCTTCAGCATTCTCAGCAGCTGTTTCATCAATTGGTACATCATCTGTGTCATCATCTCCTGCAAAATACGTACAGATGTAAAAAACTTCTACACAACCACTAAAAAAAATCGAGGGATTACAACTTATATCACAATTGCATATAATACCATAAATTGGCCCTTCAAAATGCTCATGATCTGTTTCATCACCAGGTACAACATCTGTGTCATCATCTCCTGCACAAACAAATTAAACAACTCTTATCAAAAACTAAGAAATCCTCTAACAATTTATACAACTACAGAATATACAAAATTTACAATTGCATACCAAAATCTCTCCCTTCAGCATTATCATCATATGTTCCATCACTGAAAAACTCCTATGTGTCATAATCTGGACACCGTACAAACTCATCAGTTCAACCCCAAGAATTAAACACCCCTTAACTCTATATTTTACCTTGAAAATTACATAAATTCATAAATTCCTTACCAAAATGGGCAGAAGAACCTTCCTCTGCCCCATCATTATCATTCTCATCAGGATTCTGTTGAATGATCCTCCTTCCCTCCAACATACACCATTTGTCTAGCTTGTGGCCACGTTTTAACATACGCTTAAGTTCAACCTTCTAGAAATATTCATTCTCGTCTTCATATAATTTTTGTCTCTCCCTAGGCTTCATTACTTGCAAACCAACAATACTATTTTTAGTTGCCTCACTCCCTCCAATAGTCACCCCACTAGGAGACACCACATGAAGTGGTGTAGTACCATCTATTACATACAACCTACGAGCTGCCCTACTACCTTTATAGTTCTTCAACCATCTACCTGCAGACTTATCATCTTCAATATTCCTGACTACATTTCCCTTTTTCCCTTAAAATGCAGGGTACTTGTGGGCTGAGATCTTGTTTCGAGCACTAGGGCAGTCAACTTGAAAAAGCTGCATTCATCTTCAGCCATCACAAATACCCGCACAGACCCTCCCTCATACATATTCTCAGGCCCTACAAATTTCCCCCCATAATTAATTTCTACACATATGCGTGGAGTCCCATCTGGGTCTAGATTTAGAGGTGGATTTCGTGGTGCTTTTCCACCCCCACGAGCTCCACTCACAGATTTCTGCACGGAATCGGGATAAAAACACAAAACTCAAACCCTAAATCTATCAAAACTGAAAAACGAAACCCTAGATTTCAAAATCAAAAACCCTAAATAAACTGAGAAAACTTACTTTCCCCATTCGTGCTCCAAGCTTCAACGTCTTCTGCGATGAAACGCGCGCCCAACCTTCTTCTTCCTCGCGTCGTGTTCGTCGTCGTTTGAGAGTGAGAGTGAGAGTGAGAGCTGAGAATCAACTGAGGGGTCTTCTGGGTCAAGCGAGGGTAGAATTGTCTTTTCGCGTGAGTAAATACCCACGTGCGGGACACGTGAGCTCATTTCCGTCCAATTTTAACTCCGTCAGGCCTTGGGTACTAAAGTGACACAAATTGACATTCTAGGGTATTGAGGTGACATTAAAAATAGTTAGGGTATTGAGATGAAGCTAACCCTATAGTTAGGGTATTGAGATTAAAATTGCCCTTAAAATAATGATAAATAATACTAAAGAAATAAACTTTGATAATGTAAATCTCCGAGTAAATCACAATCCAAGTCAATACGATGAGTCAAAAGCTCAAAATATAACAAAGTTTAATACAAAATGAGGAGGTACGTCTCTAATACGGTAAACACCCGGACCCCTAGTGAGCTCCCGAGCCCTAAGACGTCCTACAGCCTACTCACCAATGAAACATGTAAAAAAGAGGGGGTGAGCTTACGCTCAGTAGGAAAAAGTAGTAAAGTGAAAGGACTCCCGCTCCGTGTCAGAAATAATTGGTCAACAATTCTTACTAAAACTGAGAACTCAAATAGAAGCCGAAAAGAACACATAATCTCAATAGTGACACCAAAAAAATAAATAACAAAAGGGTAACAAGAAATTGAACTGCCCACTACGGACGTTACTTAGACTAGACGCAACATAACAATAGACAAGAACTCATGAATCCGATCATCACGCACAACTCAATCAATACATCACATCAGCATAAACCCTCGGTCTAGATGTCTTCCCGTACACACAACATCAGGGTGAAGCTAATACATCATACCGGAATATCCATCGGTCTAGATGTCTTCCCGGACACACAACATCGGGGTGAAACAAATACATCGTACCGGAATACTCATCGGTCTAGATGTCTTCCCGGACGCACATCATCGGGGCGAAACAAATACATCGTACCGGAATACTCATCGGTCTAGATGTCTTCCCAGACACACAGCATCGGGGTGAAACACTACATCGTACCGGAATGTCCATCGGTCTCGATGTCTTCCCGAACACACAGCATTGGGGTAAAACAACACACACCATGCTGGCATATCCCTCGGCCTAGATGTCTTCCCGGAACACACATCGGGGTAAATCTCAAAGTACACATACCGGACCGGCACACACCTCGGTCGGGTATCTTCCCGTCACTCGGAGTACAAGTCACAACACACCAGGCCACACAACCACACTATTTACTTATCGCACCAACGAAGGTTATCCTCATAACTTACCAAGAACACCGTATCGGTCTATAATTCACCCGATCATATCACAAGACAACAATCATACCACATTCATCTCATTCATTCAATCAATCATATCAATAAACAAACATTCATATTGCATTCATTACAATTCACACGGTATAACATGGTTCTAAACTTAACTAAGAGTGTAGTATGCGTCGACATTTAAGGACGAACGACCATCTTCAAACACATCCAACACATAGTCCTAAGGCTCGACATGGCCATTCTACCAGCACGACAATTCCCATAATTGAAAGCGATTATTCTAGTGAATCACATCCTATATGCAAACTAGACTCCTCCGGTTATTATTGTTATCCTACATGCATACTATTATTATTCTTTGAATTAAGAGTGGAGCTTACTACTCTTCCCTACCTCAAAAGTAAACCAATCCTAGCTGCGGACGACCTGGCTATCTTTCTCCTCGTCCTCTCACGCGGTCCAAAGGCCTCCTCCTCCGTCAAGCTCAGGTTCAAGGTCTTGGATCACAATTAATATTATAATTAATATGCATTAAAAGTCGGTTTTAAGGTGAAAAACTTAAAGTACCCTTAATGACAAAATTTGGGCCAAAAGGCTAAATTGGGCCCGAAATAGGCCCAATTCGGACAGCTCACGGATCTGGAAACCGACCCGGGCCGTGCCCCTCAGAGGCCCGGAACAAGACCCGGACCGTGCCCCTTAGAGGCCCGACACCAGGCCCAGACCGTGCCCCTTAGAGGGCCGGTCTGGGATCCGGACCGTGCCGCTCAGAGGGTCGGTCTAGGACCAGTTCCGTGCCGCTCAGAGGGCCGGAATCAGACCCTTTCCGTGCGAAAACTGGGCAGGCTCAAGCCCCTTCTTCCCCAACTTCGTTTCTACAAAAAACTACATCAAAAACTCCATTTTTACCATCATCAAACCTTAAAATCAGTCATCCAAACTCCCAAACTTCAATACCCACAATGGGTTTCCTCCAAACATCCAAAATCAAAAGTTTTCTAGCTAAAACTTCCACTACTTCTTCATTAAACAATCATCTAACAACACTAACAACAAAACCCAACAAGTTCATGCAATTTTCTTAGAAATCCATAACCCAAAAGTGATCGGAAGAAGATTGTGAGAGATCACTTACCTTTAGGATGATGAGATGATGAAGAATAGAAGGTTTTGGTGAAGATTTGATGAGGGAATGGCTCCAAGTTGCCTCCTTTTCTCCCTTTCTTCTTCCTCAAGTTAAGGTGTTCTTCCTCCTCTCCCTTCCTTGCAAAATTTCGGCCACCACTAGTAGTTATGAGCTGAAATGTAACCAAGTAATGCCTTTAACCTATAGTTGAGTTTCCCACTTTGCCCCTTGCTCCTTTCCTTACCAATCTGGCAAATAAGAGGGTAAATGGGTCTTTAGAGACCAATTTCTTCTCCTCCAAGCCACTAAGGACAAGTGTCCTAGTGGGAACCACTTATCCCTTAGAAAAATTCAGCAACTTCAATTTAATTTGTTTTAGTCGATAAAAAGCCTCCGTTTGACCGAATATTGACTTTTGCACAATTACAGTCATTTGAAAGGAAACGGCCCAATTAAGCTAACCGTAACGACGGCTACGCTTTTTGGGCCCTGGAAAGGTCCCGAATGACTCCCGGAGTCATCGGTTGACTTTTCCAGCAAAAAGTCAACTTTCGCCAGGATTCACCGGTTCGACCGGGATCGACCGGAGGCGGTTCTTACAATTACACACCCTTTTATTGGTACAAAACATGTTTTGAGTTTCTGTCTATATGATTTTTTATTCATGCATAGGTATGCTTCTTATACGGTTATACCTCATGTCATCATTCTTTATATATTTGCTCTCTCTTCTCTCTTCTCTACAAGAGCTACTCCAAGTCTTACTGATAACTTATAATACAACCTCTTTATCATAGCCCAAACCAACCTCTTTATCATAGCCCAAACCTTGTTGTCATTGTGTTATCTCTTTGTTTCTATGCCATCATATCCAAATCATTTTCTTTTCTAATTATTCCACCTTTTTTTACCTCTATCTCTTATTAAAGCTTCGATTATCCATGGCTTTTCTTATTCCTTATTCTGTTTGTTATTTCTTTTTGCTCAAATCGTCATCAACCCTTATTCCTCTATGACCTCATGATCTCAATTGTCTGATATGGGATTATTGCACATCTTTTTTGTCTTATGAATTCGTAGTTACTTGTCAACTTTCGACCAAAAAAAATACATGATGCCATTCTTTGCTTCAGTTCCGAATCTCCAACTCATCACACGAGTTCGACTATCTTCTTACTTGTGGCACTTATGCACATCTGCACTCAGACCACGAGGACGAGCTCCACTGGCGGCCTACGGATTCTCCACTTTGAATCATATTTCTTCTACGACTTCTAGCCTAGGTTTACAACAACTTGTGGATATCTTTATCAAAATATATCATTTCTTTCTATAACCATATTTGCTTTAGTCTGAGCATTCAGTCTCTTCCTGCTCTGACTACGGGGGAGTGTTACACTATAATTAGAGTTGATGTATAGATATGCTTCTTCACTAGATTCAATGTATAGGGACATTAATATCGTGTTAGTATTCTAGTTATTAACATACTCTACCGTTATATATACCCGATATTGTAATACAAATATTAATGAGAATTATCAATCTTTCAGTTTTGATTACCTGTAGCGCCGCCTCCTTAGATTTGAACTCGATAAAACCAAACACATAACCTTTTCGAGACAACCTTTTGAGGATGTTCACTGCAACAATTTCTCCAAAGGAACCTAGCGTATGCCGAACCTATTCCGAGGTCGTTCCGTACAGTAGATTGTGAAGAAACAGAGCAATACCTGTCTCTTTTACTGGTTCTGGTCCAATCTTCGGCGAAAGAGCGTCCACAAGCCCTGTTTTCGCAGCCGCCAGTCCTGTTCCCGACGTAGCCACTGAACCAAGCTCCGGACGAATATCGCCCGTACCTTCACCTAGAGTGGATGTCCGGCACTTCGCTGATGAATGGCCACAACCCACTCTCGCACCCCCACCAGATTTGGAGGTCCGATGCCGCGGATGAGCAAAACACTCGGTTCTTCGCAGCAGGCCAACCAGAATTACTCACCACCTTGCAATAGGCACCATAGTTGGAGATTAAGGTGGAACAGAAAACAAGAAACCGAGAGAAACTTTGCTCTCATCGTGTGGGGGTGCTCTGGCTCATATACTATTTAGAGCTATATTACACTTGGTCATGTAACTAATGTTCTGTTTTATATCAAATTGACTAATCAACTATTGTTACTCCATTACTGCCACTGTCACTCAGATTATATCAAATTATTTCAATTTGCATTGAGTTAGTCCTTGACTTCATTTTCTTTTATATCCGTGTTCTGAGAGATGCTTTGAAGTGGAGTAGAAGGTTGAATAAGATTTTAGCCTGTTGTGAATCTTTCCTCAAGTAGATTCGTTGCATTAATGATTTAGGATACATGATTGATTGAACATTTGTTGTCCAAGCCTACCTCTTTGGGAAATTTGTAAATGATAAAAGTAGGAATATATCCTTGTTATTGATGCTTACTTCAGAAACGAGCAACACCAAGCAAAATACATGTGGCTTGTCCTTTACTGCTCTGTATGTATGAGTCTTAAAATGTGCTTCAAGGTTGGGGATAGGGACTCAAGTACTTGAGAAAATGGTGGTAATCTTTTAAATTTCTTTTCTTTTCTCCATACATATGTGTGTTTGTTGATATGGGTGTTTCAGGAGGCTGGAATTTGTTTCAAATTCAAAACAAGGAGGTTGATGTAGCTTTGGTACATTGAATGGAGAGGTTGATGAGAAATGAAGTGTTGAAGGGTGATGGAAACATGTTGGTGTGAAATGTGTTTGTCTTAGGATACAATTCAGTATTGACAGCTACAGATTATTAACTGATGTGATGTAGTTTTGGCAATGGAGATGAACTCAACTGTTCTGCACCCATAATTAACTGATGTAAAAGGGAGGTTTGTATCTTATATATGTCTAGTTGTGTAATTGCATGGGCTTCAAAAGGGTGTATGAAACTCCAAAAGGTAAGTTGGAGTAACATGGGAGAATCACATGGGCTTAAAAGGGTGTATGAAACTCCAAAAGGTAAGTTGGAGTAACATGGGAGAATCAGAATGCAGAATTTGTTATGGTTTGTTACCATAACAACATGTGAGGCTGATACTACATAGACCAACCAAATCTTTCACCATACTCACAATCTACACTTTATACACTAATAATATATGTTGTTAGCCGCCTCAGTCGGGTCGGGTATGCCATTTATTGGAACAAGTAGTCGATCCCCCACCTTCTTTCCCTACCCCTTCATCTCTTCCTTTCCTTTATTCCTGTTGGAGTTGTTTATCCAAATTTGTTGCAGCCAAGTCCAGTAGCCTTTTCTGAGCGCCGGCCGGTTTCTGGTTCTGTGGGTTGCTGTTTCAGTCTTTCATTGCTGAGCTCCGGCGTTGCTTCTCGTCTCCGGTTACAAGGCCGCTCCTCCGCCTCTCCACCGGTATCGAACGCCAGATCCGTGGCCTTCTTTTGCTGGCCTGTGTGCGCTCTCTCTGTCAGCCGGTCACGGTGGTTGCTGCTCTTGACGCCACCTGTTGTGCTCGTCTCGTCTGAGTGCCTGTCCCGTCTCGCCGGAGTTCCCTGCAGATCCGGTTGCTGGGCGGCGGCGGCTGTGGTGCAGCGTCTCAGTAGGGTTTCTGTTTGGGGCGGGTTGGGTGTTGGTTTGACCGGGTCGGCTGGTGGGACGGGCCGACTACTGGACTGGGTCGACTACTGGGTCGGGTCGACTATTGGGCCGGGTCGACGGGTGGGTCAGGTCGTTGTGTGGCCTGGTCGTTTGGTGGGCCGGACTACTGGACTAGGTCAGGTTCTGGGCTTGCAAATGGCCTGGTCCTGGCCCAGTCTCGTTTCAGGTTCACTTTTTCCCCTGTTTTGGATTGTGTGTTCCAAATTCACTTCCCCTTTCTTGCCGGAGCTGTTTGTCGGATTTATTCGGCTCCCTAGTAGTTACATGGATGTCGGGCCGGTTTGGGTGTTGGCCTCCGGGTTTTCCGATTCCGTTGTTTCTCCATTGGAATGGTGTGGTGAGGGATGGAGCGTTACTTCCTAGGCTCGTCGGGGTTTTGGTGGATCTTTGCGGCTGGTGGTGTGGTTGTGTCTTGAGAGTTGCTTTGGAGGTGCTTTTTCAGAGTTGGTCGTGGGACGCGCTTCCTCATCCTCTTGGAAGTGGATCGTTGTGCCTCTGGTCCGGGCGCTTCTATTGGTTTGCTCATTTCCTGACGTCTCTTTTCAGGTCTGGTCGTGGGACGCGTTTCTTCATCTCCGGATGTCGATCGTCGTGGACCTGGAGACTCGCTGTGACTTACTGGTGGGACTCGCCGTTCGCGATGGCTGTTGGTGTTGGCCTCAGCTCGTTCTCTCCGGGTGTGTGTTGCTTTGCTGTCTTCCGGACCAGATTGTGGTGACTTTCGGGTGTCTTCGTCCAAATTCATCGTGGGAGGCGTTTCCGAGTTCAGATTCGTTATGCTTCTAGCATTGCCACTCTTCGTCGTGGATGGTATGGTTCTTGTCTCTCCTTTGGCCTTATCTGTAGCTTGTTGGATTACTGCTCATCCTCAGATTTAGGCTCTTTCCGATTTCCTTTTTACCCCTGTCTTGCTTGCGGGGCCTGTCATTCTTTAGGTGTTGGCCTATGACGGGTTGTACTAGGTCTTTAGGCCTTGGAAATCGAGTTGTCCTTCTTTTGGGTTATGAGTTTCAATGTTTTTGCACTGATTTATCTGTGTCGGTTTACGATGTTGGTCGTCAACGTGTCGGTGTACTTTAACTCGCTGAGTTGGGGTGCCGATGAGATACAATTTCTCCTTTAGTTCAGGTTAGGTCTTTGGTGTTTACTTTGGAAGATAGCTAGCTTTCTTGAGCTTTATGGTTGACATATCTGGGTTTTAGACCCTTTTTAAGTGCTTCATGGTGGCTCTATTCGTGTGTGAGTCTCCTTTTTTTAGCCGTCTTTTTCTGTTAGTTTCTTTTTGGGTCTGCGTACTCTTTCACTTCAGGGTCTGGGTACCCATTCATTTCAGGGTCTGCGTACTCACTAACTTCAGGGTCTGCGTACCCACTCACTTCAGGGTCTGCGTACCCATTCATTTCAGGGTCTGCGAACCCACTCACTTCAGGGTCTGTGTACCCATTCACTTCAGGGTCTGCGTACTTACTCGTACCATTTCATCTTAAGGGTATGCGTACCCTCTCATCTTCAGGGTTTGCGTACCCATTCATCTTCAGGGTATGCGTACCCATTCATAGCTACTAGGGTTGTAGCCGTTGTTGTGGTCATTTTTTTGTTAGAGAGTCTGTAGCTAGACTCTCTTCGTTGTACTCATCTTCCTCCTTGAGAGAGGTTTAATTTAAATATACTTTGCTGATAAAAAAAAATAGCGAGAAAGCTAATTGACTTTGATGAGAGATGAGCAGGTCGTTAATTGAGAGAATAGAGAGTGTGAAGAAAAGATAAAATAGGAAGGGAGGGTAGAACACAACAGTTGAATTGCTTTGTATTGTTTGTTGTATTTCTAAATATGATACACCTATTTATACAAATCTAAGACGTAACTAATAGGAAGCAAACTCTCTCAAGTATTGAGATTCTCCTTCTAGCCCTAGCCTATGTCATTATAGTGTTCTCTATTGCAACTGTCGTTATGTTGACTATCGTGTCGCCACCTGGTGTTGCTGGTTCTGTCGATCTCGTCGCTCCCGTGCTTTACGTCCCAACTGGTCGTCTCCCTCGCAGACCGTGCCTGGTGTGGGGGATAAGACTCGACGATGGGGACGAATGTTGCCACGACTGCCTTCTCCTTCCGTCGATCTTGTTCGGACCTAGTTTGCTCCCCATAACGTCTCGTCGGAGTTGATTCCGATCTCCATTGATGAGGACATCGAAGCTATCACCAACATTCCTACTATGAGATCAGCACCGGACGTCGAAGCTATTAGTAATTTATCCGAGCCCGAAGAAGAAGCTATCAACAACATTCCTATTATGCGATCAGTACCAAGAACAAGATCAGGAACTAAAGCATTACATGAAGAATTCAACAAGAAAGTGGAGAATTTAATAGAGCATGGGGAACTCCAAGAAGACGTGATCACCAAGGCAAATCAAGAAGGCATTCAAGAACAATTCAAGACTTCAACAAATCTGTTTTTGCCTCTACTACAAGGAATTAATGAAGCCAACTTATTCATCATTTCCAAAGGAGATTCATCCCCTCAAACTACTTAAGAGCATTAAATAGCCAAGGTATGCATTTAAATTCAGATTATTAATGAGTTACTTTTGCTGTCTTGCAGATTCAAAGCCTTTAGTTATTCAAGAGTCATTTAGCTTTAATTAGAGTCAAATGTAATCAATTTTAGACCTTTGAAGGTCACTTGCTGCTGGACTATTTAATAAAATCTCTTCTCAACATGTATTATGCAAGTTTTATGAAATAAAAATTTGAGTTTTCTTCTGGGAAGAACTTATCACATTCAACCTTCTTGTGTGCGAAGCCTTGAAGTTGTTTGTTCGACTTATCACAGACTTTTCATAATCTATGTGGCGTCATTCAATCCACCATCTATCCTCCTAGTTACTTCGATTCTTCAAAAAGTGTTGTACGACCATTTGAAGCAATCTCCATCATCGACTCCATCTTCATCCATTGGAACCTTAGAAAGTGTTGTACGACCAGCTAAGGTTCTCCATCCACCACCACGTTCCGGTATCATCTGGTATCAGAGCTAAACGCTCCAAATCAGGTTTTATCTATCCTTTATTTTATTAATTTCGTTTTCATCAATTGTTGCTGTTTTACTTTGAAAAAAAAAAGTTTTGAATAGAACTCAAATCTATCCAGATTTGTTTTGTGAGTTTGTTGTTTCATCATTTCAAGTTCAGTACCTTTTCAACTTCCTTTGCACTTGATTTGTTTGTTTGTGAGAAAACATCAAATTTTAGGACTATGGAAGAACAATGGGATGCAAACATGGCTCAGATTTTTGCTGCCATCCAAGACCTTGAAAATCGTTTGACAAGAATTGAACAGCTACCACGAGCACGTAGAGAACACATTCGAAATGTGAATGTTCCAAGAATGAATAATAATGAAGATGAACCATATTCTGAAGATGATGAACAACCATATTTTTATCAAAACCCAAGGCCAAGGAGACAATACAATTATGATCGAGGCCGAGAAGTGGATGCTAGGCATGGAAACAAAGATGTCAACTTAATGCTCCAACTTTCGCAGGGAAGGTCAATCCAGAAGCTTATCTTGATTGGGAGAGACGTATGCAGTATATCTTTGAATATTACAATTACTCGGAACAAAGGAAGGTGTCCTTAGCTGCTGCCCAACTTACCGAAGGTGCTTTGGCTTGGTGGGAAAAAGATGTATCTAAGAGAAGGAGGCATAGGCACGGTCAGATTGCAACTTGGGAGGACATGAGATTCATCATGAGACAGAGATATGTTCCAACATATTATTACCGAAGCCTACAACAAAAATTCAGAAAACTCTCTCAAGGAAATAAATCAGTGGTGGAATATTATGATGAGTTTGAGACACTTCGAAACAGGTTAGAATCTAAAGATTCAGAGGAGTCTCTAATGGCTCAATTTCTAGATGGTCTTCATGATAGAATTGCTAGAAAGGTGGAAAGACAAACCTACCATGATTTGGAAGAATTGTTGCACCTTGCTACACAAGCTGAACAACATATTAATAGGAAGACAGCTTCTACTAATCGAAACAATAATTCTTGGGCATCCCAACCACCAAAAATGCTAGACAAAGGAAAGCTTGATGAGATGCACCAAAGATTCAAAGGAAAGCTACCAGAATCATCAAAAGGAAGCAAACCAGAGCAAGGTAAGGATTTAATTCAAAGAACTCGTGACATTACTTGTTTTAAATGTCAGGGAAAAGGACACTATGCACGAGAATGTCCAAACCAACGAGTGATGATCCTCAAGGCTAATGGAGAATACGAGTCTCAAGATGAGGAAGAAGCAAGAGATGAATCCGAAGAAGATATTATCGATTATGCAGAAAACGGTACTAGTCATAAGGAGAGCTCTAAGCTCACTCTTTGATCCCGAGACTATTCAGCGAGAAAACATCTTTCACTCGCGATGCAACATAAATTCTAAGGTGTGTAGCTTGATTATTGATGGAGGTTCATGTACTAAGGTGGCCAGCAAGTATTTGGTTGATAAGCTAGGTCTCCAAAAGACAAAGCACCCTCGACCATACCGGCTGAAATGGCTTAATGATGCCTCCGAGCTCAAGATCTCCGAGCAAGTCACTATACCTTTCAACATAGGCAAATATGCAGATCAAGTTGTGTGTGATGTAGTTCTTATGCAAGCTGGTCACCTTCTTCTAGGACGACCATGGCAGTTTGACAAAGAAACTCTACACAATGGAAGGACCAACTACTACTCTTTCACTCACAACAACAAGAAGCACACTTTGGCTCCTCTTACTCCACAAGAAGTGCATGAAATGCAAATATCTATGTCCAAAGGAGCTAAGTTAGACAAAACCAACATTTACATTACACCTTCTACTGTTTTGAAATCTCTCGATTCATCAAATAAGGTGCTACTAATGATCTTTAAGTAATGTTTGTTTTCAGGTCAAGAAGAGCATGAATTATCTCCCGATATGCTTGACCTACTAGAAAAATTCAAAGAGGTGTTTCCCGAGGAGATACCACCAAGTCTGCCACCAATAAGAGGAATTGAGCACCAAATTGATCTTGTTCTGGGCGTACCACTGCCAAACCGACCCGCTTATAGAGTTAATCCCAAAGAGGCTCAAGAGCTAGAAAAGCAAGTTCAAGATCTCATGTCAAAAGGTTATATTCGTGAAAGTCTTAGCCCATGTGCAGTACCTGTTCTTCTAGTGCCTAAGAAGGATGGAACATGGAGGATGTGTGTTGATTGTCGAGCCATCAACAATATCACTGTCAAGTATATGCATCCAATTCTGAGGCTTGATGATATGTTAGACGAGCTAAATGGAGCTACAATATTCTTTAAGATTGATTTAAGGAGTGGCTACCATCAAGTCAGAATGAAGGAAGGAGATGAATGGAAAACAACGTTTAAAACAAAGCAAGGTTTATATGAGTGGCTGGTCATGCCATTTGGACTCACAAACGCTCCAAGTACATTCATGAGACTCATGAATCATGTCTTAAGGTCATACATCAGTAAGTTTGTGGTAGTATATTTTGATGATATATTGGTTTATAGTTCTAACCTTGCAGATCATTTAAACCACATCGAACATGTTCTAGAGACACTACGAGCTGAAAATCTCTATGCAAATCTTAAGAAATGCTCCTTTTGCACTGATCAAGTTGTGTTTTTTAGGATTTGTTGTAAGCTCGTAGGGATTGAAGTTTGATGAGGAGAAAATCAAAGTCATTCAAGATTGGCCTACACCAACCACCATTGGACATGTTAGAAGCTTCCATGGATTGGCCAGCTTCTATAGGAGATTTGTGAAGGATTTTAGCACCATTGCTGCCCCTTTGACCGTTGTGATTAAAAAGAATGTGGAGTTTAAATGGGGTCAAGCACAAGAGGAAGCATTCCAAAAGCTCAAAGATAGACTTACACATGCACTTGTTTTGGTATTACCTAACTTTGATAACACATTTGAAATTGAATGTGATGCTTCAGGTACAGGTATAGGCGTTGTCCTAACTCAAGGGGGAAAACCAATAGCATATTTTAGTGAGAAACTCAATGGAGCTGCCCTTAATTACCCTACCTATGACAAAGAGCTTTATGCTTTGGTAAGATCTCTTGAAACTTGGCAACATTATCTATTATCCAAAGAGTTTGTTATTCATACAGATCATGAGACCCTCAAGCATCTAAGAGGACAGACCACTCTTACGAAAAGGCATGCGAAGTGGCTTGAGTTTATAGAGACTTTTCCATATGTGATCAAGTACAAGAAAGGCAAGGAAAACGTCGTAGCTGATGCACTATCAAGGAGACATGCTCTAATTTGCACAATGGAGGCAAAAATCATGGGATTTGAGCATATCAAGAGTTTATATGAAACTGATCCAGATTTCAAAGAAGCTTTTAAGGAGACAAGCAAAGCTGCGTATGGATCATTTTATCAACAAGATGGATTCTTATTCAAGGATAGAAGGCTTTGCATACCACAAGGATCTATGAGAGATTTGTTGATCAGAGAAGCACATGGAGGATGGCTTATGGGACATTTTGGTCGAGACAAAACTCTAAGTGTGCTTATGGATCATTTCTTTTGGTCGCACTTAAAAAGAGATGTGGAGAGGTTATGTGCTAAATGCATCACTTGCTTAAAGGCAAAATCCAGGTCACATCCTAATGGTTTATATATGCCTTTGCCTATTCCTAACCTACCATGGGTAGACATTTCTATGGATTTTGTTTTAGGTTTGCCAAAGATCAACCACAAGGACTCCATTTTTGTGGTAGTGGACAGATTTTCCAAAATGGCTCATTTCATCCCATGCAAAAAGACTAATGATGCTACTCAAATTGCTGATCTCTTTTTCAAAGAAGTAGTATGTTTGCATGGATTGCCTTGGACAATTGTATCAGATCGCGATACCAAATTTCTAGCCCATTTCTGGAAAACTTTATGGAGAACGTTGGGAACAAAGCTGCTCTTCTCAACTACATGTCATCCACAAACAGATGGCTAAACTGAGGTAGTAAATCGGACTCTTTCAACACTGTTGAGAGCCACGATGGGTAAGAATTTAAACCATTGGTTATCTTGTTTACCATTTATTGAGTTTGCTTACAATCATGCCAAACATTCTGCTACTAAATTCTCTCCTTTTGAAATTGTTTATGGCTTTAACCCTACTACTCCTTTAGATCTTGTATCTTTGCCTCAAGGTGTTATTTCTAGTGAAGGAGAAAGCAGAGCAGATTTTATTAAGGAACTCCATCAAAAGGTCAAAGAAAAATTGGAGAAAATGACCGAGAAATACAAGCAACAAGCTGATAAACATCGAAAAGATATCAGTTTTGAACCAGGAGACTTGGTATGGGTACACATGAGAAAGGAAAGGTTCCCAAATCAAAGAAAATCCAATCTCTCACCAAGAGGAGATGGATCATTTCGAGTGTTAGAGAAAATCAACAACAACGCTTACAAGCTTGAGCTTCCCGGTGAGTTAAACATTTCTCCAACTTTCAATATTATTGATTTGGCTCCCTATCATGCAGATGAATCAGTTGAGGTCAGAACCTTGTCAAGAGGGAGGTGATGATGAGGACATCGAAGCTATCACCAACATTCCTACTATGCGATCAGCACCGGACGTCGAAGCTATTAGTAATTTATCCGAGCCCGAAGAAGAAGCTATCAACAACATTCCTATTATGCGATCAGTACCAAGAACAAGATCAGGAACTAAAGCATTACATGAAGAATTCAACAAGAAAGTGGAGAATTTAATAGAGCATGGGGAACTCCAAGAAGACGTGATCACCAAGGCAAATCAAGAAGGCATTCAAGAACAATTCAAGACTTCAACAAATCTGTTTTTGCCTCTACTACAAGGAATTAATGAAGCCAACTTATTCATCATTTCCAAAGGAGATTCATCCCCTCAAACTACTTAAGAGCATTAAATAGCCAAGGTATGCATTTAAATTCAGATTATTAATGAGTTACTTTTGCTGTCTTGCAGATTCAAAGCCTTTAGTTATTCAAGAGTCATTTAGCTTTAATTAGAGTCAAATGTAATCAATTTTAGACCTTTGAAGGTCACTTGCTGCTGGACTATTTAATAAAATCTCTTCTCAACATGTATTATGCAAGTTTTATGAAATAAAAATTTGAGTTTTCTTCTGGGAAGAACTTATCACATTCAACCTTCTTGTGTGCGAAGCCTTGAAGTTGTTTGTTCGACTTATCACAGACTTTTCATAATCTATGTGGCGTCATTCAATCCACCATCTATCCTCCTAGTTACTTCGATTCTTCAAAAAGTGTTGTACGACCATTTGAAGCAATCTCCATCATCGACTCCATCTTCATCCATTGGAACCTTAGAAAGTGTTGTACGACCAGCTAAGGTTCTCCATCCACCACCACGTTCCGGTATCATCTGGTATCAGAGCTAAACGCTCCAAATCAGGTTTTATCTATACTTTATTTTATTAATTTCGTTTTCATCAATTGTTGCTGTTTTACTTTGAAAAAAAAAAGTTTTGAATAGAACTCAAATCTATCCAGATTTGTTTTTGTGAGTTTGTTGTTTCATCATTTCAAGTTCAGTACCTTTTCAACTTCCTTTGCACTTGATTTGTTTGTTTGTGAGAAAACATCAAATTTTAGGACTATGGAAGAACAATGGGATGCAAACATGGCTCAGATTTTTGCTGCCATCCAAGACCTTGAAAATCGTTTGACAAGAATTGAACAGCTACCACGAGCACGTAGAGAACACATTCGAAATGTGAATGTTCCAAGAATGAATAATAATGAAGATGAACCATATTCTGAAGATGATGAACAACCATATTTTTATCAAAACCCAAGGCCAAGGAGACAATACAATTATGATCGAGGCCGAGAAGTGGATGCTAGGCATGGAAACAAAGATGTCAACTTAATGCTCCAACTTTCGCAGGGAAGGTCAATCCAGAAGCTTATCTTGATTGGGAGAGACGTATGCAGTATATCTTTGAATATTACAATTACTCGGAACAAAGGAAGGTGTCCTTAGCTGCTGCCCAACTTACCGAAGGTGCTTTGGCTTGGTGGGAAAAAGATGTATCTAAGAGAAGGAGGCATAGGCACGGTCAGATTGCAACTTGGGAGGACATGAGATTCATCATGAGACAGAGATATGTTCCAACATATTATTACCGAAGCCTACAACAAAAATTCAGAAAACTCTCTCAAGGAAATAAATCAGTGGTGGAATATTATGATGAGTTTGAGACACTTCGAAACAGGTTAGAATCTAAAGATTCAGAGGAGTCTCTAATGGCTCAATTTCTAGATGGTCTTCATGATAGAATTGCTAGAAAGGTGGAAAGACAAACCTACCATGATTTGGAAGAATTGTTGCACCTTGCTACACAAGCTGAACAACATATTAATAGGAAGACAGCTTCTACTAATCGAAACAATAATTCTTGGGCATCCCAACCACCAAAAATGCTAGACAAAGGAAAGCTTGATGAGATGCACCAAAGATTCAAAGGAAAGCTACCAGAATCATCAAAAGGAAGCAAACCAGAGCAAGGTAAGGATTTAATTCAAAGAACTCGTGACATTACTTGTTTTAAATGTCAGGGAAAAGGACACTATGCACGAGAATGTCCAAACCAACGAGTGATGATCCTCAAGGCTAATGGAGAATACGAGTCTCAAGATGAGGAAGAAGCAAGAGATGAATCCGAAGAAGATATTATCGACTATGCAGAAAACGGTACTAGTCATAAGGAGAGCTCTAAGCTCACTCTTTGATCCCGAGACTATTCAGCGAGAAAACATCTTTCACTCGCGATGCAACATAAATTCTAAGGTGTGTAGCTTGATTATTGATGGAGGTTCATGTACTAAGGTGGCCAGCAAGTATTTGGTTGATAAGCTAGGTCTCCAAAAGACAAAGCACCTTCGACCATACCGGCTGAAATGGCTTAATGATGCCTCCGAGCTCAAGATCTCCGAGCAAGTCACTATACCTTTCAACATAGGCAAATATGCAGATCAAGTTGTGTGTGATGTAGTTCTTATGCAAGCTGGTCACCTTCTTCTAGGACGACCATGGCAGTTTGACAAAGAAACTCTACACAATGGAAGGACCAACTACTACTCTTTCACTCACAACAACAAGAAGCACACTTTGGCTCCTCTTACTCCACAAGAAGTGCATGAAATGCAAATATCTATGTCCAAAGGAGCTAAGTTAGACAAAACCAACATTTACATTACACCTTCTACTGTTTTGAAATCTCTCGATTCATCAAATAAGGTGCTACTAATGATCTTTAAGGAATGTTTGTTTTCAGGTCAAGAAGAGCATGAATTATCTCCCGATATGCTTGACCTACTAGAAAAATTCAAAGAGGTGTTTCCCGAGGAGATACCACCAAGTCTGCCACCAATAAGAGGAATTGAGCACCAAATTGATCTTGTTCTGGGCGTACCACTGCCAAACCGACCCGCTTATAGAGTTAATCCCAAAGAGGCTCAAGAGCTAGAAAAGCAAGTTCAAGATCTCATGTCAAAAGGTTATATTCGTGAAAGTCTTAGCCCATGTGCAGTACCTGTTCTTCTAGTGCCTAAGAAGGATGGAACATGGAGGATGTGTGTTGATTGTCGAGCCATCAACAATATCACTGTCAAGTATATGCATCCAATTCTGAGGCTTGATGATATGTTAGACGAGCTAAATGGAGCTACAATATTCTTTAAGATTGATTTAAGGAGTGGCTACCATCAAGTCAGAATGAAGGAAGGAGATGAATGGAAAACAACGTTTAAAACAAAGCAAAGTTTATATGAGTGGCTGGTCATGCCATTTGGACTCACAAACGCTCCAAGTACATTCATGAGACTCATGAATCATGTCTTAAGGGCATACATCAGTAAGTTTGTGGTAGTATATTTTGATGATATATTGGTTTATAGTTCTAACCTTGCAGATCATTTAAACCACATCGAACATGTTCTAGAGACACTACGAGCTGAAAATCTCTATGCAAATCTTAAGAAATGCTCCTTTTGCACTGATCAAGTTGTGTTTTTTAGGATTTGTTGTAAGCTCGTAGGGATTGAAGTTTGATGAGGAGAAAATCAAAGTCATTCAAGATTGGCCTACACCAACCACCATTGGACATGTTAGAAGCTTCCATGGATTGGCCAGCTTCTATAGGAGATTTGTGAAGGATTTTAGCACCATTGCTGCCCCTTTGACCGTTGTGATTAAAAAGAATGTGGAGTTTAAATGGGGTCAAGCACAAGAGGAAGCATTCCAAAAGCTCAAAGATAGACTTACACATGCACTTGTTTTGGTATTACCTAACTTTGATAACACATTTGAAATTGAATGTGATGCTTCAGGTACAGGTATAGGCGTTGTCCTAACTCAAGGGGGAAAACCAATAGCATATTTTAGTGAGAAACTCAATGGAGCTGCCCTTAATTACCCTACCTATGACAAAGAGCTTTATGCTTTGGTAAGATCTCTTGAAACTTGGCAACATTATCTATTATCCAAAGAGTTTGTTATTCATACAGATCATGAGACCCTCAAGCATCTAAGAGGACAGACCACTCTTACGAAAAGGCATGCGAAGTGGCTTGAGTTTATAGAGACTTTTCCATATGTGATCAAGTACAAGAAAGGCAAGGAAAACGTCGTAGCTGATGCACTATCAAGGAGACATGCTCTAATTTGCACAATGGAGGCAAAAATCATGGGATTTGAGCATATCAAGAGTTTATATGAAACTGATCCAGATTTCAAAGAAGCTTTTAAGGAGACAAGCAAAGCTGCGTATGGATCATTTTATCAACAAGATGGATTCTTATTCAAGGATAGAAGGCTTTGCATACCACAAGGATCTATGAGAGATTTGTTGATCAGAGAAGCACATGGAGGATGGCTTATGGGACATTTTGGTCGAGACAAAACTCTAAGTGTGCTTATGGATCATTTCTTTTGGTCGCACTTAAAAAGAGATGTGGAGAGGTTATGTGCTAAATGCATCACTTGCTTAAAGGCAAAATCCAGGTCACATCCTAATGGTTTATATATGCCTTTGCCTATTCCTAACCTACCATGGGTAGACATTTCTATGGATTTTGTTTTAGGTTTGCCAAAGATCAACCACAAGGACTCCATTTTTGTGGTAGTGGACAGATTTTCCAAAATGGCTCATTTCATCCCATGCAAAAAGACTAATGATGCTACTCAAATTGCTGATCTCTTTTTCAAAGAAGTAGTATGTTTGCATGGATTGCCTTGGACAATTGTATCAGATCGCGATACCAAATTTCTAGCCCATTTCTGGAAAACTTTATGGAGAACGTTGGGAACAAAGCTGCTCTTCTCAACTACATGTCATCCACAAACAGATGGCTAAACTGAGGTAGTAAATCGGACTCTTTCAACACTGTTGAGAGCCACGATGGGTAAGAATTTAAACCATTGGTTATCTTGTTTACCATTTATTGAGTTTGCTTACAATCATGCCAAACATTCTGCTACTAAATTCTCTCCTTTTGAAATTGTTTATGGCTTTAACCCTACTACTCCTTTAGATCTTGTATCTTTGCCTCAAGGTGTTATTTCTAGTGAAGGAGAAAGCAGAGCAGATTTTATTAAGGAACTCCATCAAAAGGTCAAAGAAAAATTGGAGAAAATGACCGAGAAATACAAGCAACAAGCTGATAAACATCGAAAAGATATCAGTTTTGAACCAGGAGACTTGGTATGGGTACACATGAGAAAGGAAAGGTTCCCAAATCAAAGAAAATCCAATCTCTCACCAAGAGGAGATGGATCATTTCGAGTGTTAGAGAAAATCAACAACAACGCTTACAAGCTTGAGCTTCCCGGTGAGTTAAACATTTCTCCAACTTTCAATATTATTGATTTGGCTCCCTATCATGCAGATGAATCAGTTGAGGTCAGAACCTTGTCAAGAGGGAGGTGATGATGAGGACATCGAAGCTATCACCAACATTCCTACTATGCGATCAGCACCGGACGTCGAAGCTATTAGTAATTTATCCGAGCCCGAAGAAGAAGCTATCAACAACATTCCTATTATGCGATCAGTACCAAGAACAAGATCAGGAACTAAAGCATTACATGAAGAATTCAACAAGAAAGTGGAGAATTTAATAGAGCATGGGGAACTCCAAGAAGACGTGATCACCAAGGCAAATCAAGAAGGCATTCAAGAACAATTCAAGACTTCAACAAATCTGTTTTTGCCTCTACTTCAAGGAATTAATGAAGCCAACTTATTCATCATTTCCAAAGGAGATTCAGCCCCTCAAACTACTCAAGAACATTAAATAGCCAAGGTATGCATTTAAATTCAGATTATTAATGAGTTACTTTTGCTATTTTCCAGATTCAAAGCCTTTAGTTATTCAAGAGTCATTTAGCTTTAATTAGAGTCAAATGTAATCAATTTTAGACCCTTGAAGGTCACTTGCTGCTGAACTATATAATAAAGTCCCTTCTCAACATGTATTATGCAAGTTTTATGAAATAAAAATTTGAGTTTTCTTTTGGAAAGAACTTATCACATTCAACCTTCTTGTGTGCGAAGCCTTGAAGTTGTTTGTTCGACTTATCACAGACTTTCCATAATATGTGTGGCATCATTCAATTCACCATCTATCCTCCTAGTTACTTCGATTCTTCAAAAATTGTTGTACGACCATTTGAAGCAATCTCCATCATCGACTCCATCTTCATCCATTGGAACCTTAGAAAGTGTTGTACGACCAGCTAAGGTTCTCCATCCACCACCACATTCCTGTATCATCCATGGGAACCCGGTATCCCTCGTGGGTCTCGATTCCACGGCGGGGATGGTCGCGCCGCCACGCGTATCCTTTTCCCCCATGCGACTTAAACCCTAGGTCGCTGGTCTCCCGCCCTTACCACGACCTTGCTCTGGCCCAGGGGGGCGTACGTTCTTGGGTTGCACCTGTTCGGCTGCCTCGGCCTCTCCTAATCGCCCCTCAGCCTCCCTTGGTCACGACCGCACACTTGGGGGTGGTTCTAGAGGCATTCTAAGCCGTCTCCACGGTCACCAAGGTATCGAGTCGCACTCAACACTTTTTCCATGCCACCGCCGGTTTGGTGAGAAGGAAGATGGTGATCTCCTCCACACAGTCTCTCCGTCATAGCTATGTTCGGGTGCGGGGTGGGGCGTTGGTGTTGTCAGGTTACGTGGCCTCCTGCCTCAGGCTTGGTCAGGACTACTCCGACCCTCCTCCATTGATTGCGGGGAAGGCTCCATCGGGCTCCGATAGGCCGGTTCCCTCTCTTGGCAGGCATCAACAACCTGTACGGGGGGAGCCACGAAGTTGCCACAGAGCAGGTATCAAAGGCATCTTCCGCATACCAGAGAGGTTTTTTGCGGCGTACTCCGGCGATTGGTCCTCGCCCCCGGGTCGGACGAAAGGGGGATCACTCAACCTCGCTGGCTCGATCGTCTTCTAGGGCCCACAGGGTTGATGACCTAGCATAAGAGACAGGAACGGAGGAAGGAGCTTCGTTCCTGATGACCATGAACCCAATACCTAATCCAAGTGTACACGGTTCCAATTGGGACATTGGCCATTCGGGGCCGATAGGCCCCCTGGATGGTCGGCGATGATTCAGCTCTCTGTTGATTCGATTGCTACGGTCAGGACGCTCAATACCGGTGGGTTTGGAGGTGGAGATCGCGCACACTGTTGAAGTTCAAGCGCCCGCCGTTCCTAGGGATGAATATGGGGTGCTTGTGGCATCTGGAGCGCTGAAGAGGGCTGCGATTGAAGATCCTCGGGCGGGGAAGCATCCTCGCCTGGAGGAATGATGTACCAGTTGGGCATCGGGACTGTCCTGGGAGGGATCCCTCGATGATATTGTGCCTCTCACTACTGGAGAACGCCTTGTCCATTAGTACTGTGACAGTTTTCCGGAGTAGGACCTCCAGTACCATCTTCGCACTTGTTTTTATTGTTGGCCGTTATGGTATCCAAACACCGTTAGTGGCGGTTCTAGTAGTAAAAGGATTGGTGAACCTCGGTTCCGTACTGTCCTTCTTTAGTGGCAGGGAGCTTGTTCCCTGATGTACATCGTTGTTTTAATTTTCAGAATTTAATGAAATATGCACCTTTCTTTCAAAAATAAAAAAATAAGAAACAAATAATACACATATGATAAGTAGAGAGATTTAGGAAGTAGATCACGTGGCTTGGAAATCAAGCATGATGTCTTGATTGTCAAGTTGCTCACTCTGGACTTGGGAATCAAGCTTTATAACTTGATTCCCAAGTTTCACAACACTCTCCTTTAAGTTGGAGCATGGACGTCGGAAATGCTTAACTTGCAAAAAAATAAGCTCGTGAAAACGATCTCGTCCCAGTCCTTTAGTTATAATGTCCGCTAGTTGGTTCTTGTTAGAGACCGGTCGGGGTTCTAATGCGTTGGACTGAAGTTGTTGGCATACGAAATAACAATCTACCTCAATGTGTTTGGTGCGCTCGTGGAACATGGGATTGGAGGAAATGTGTATTGTCGCGCGGTTGTCACAAAAGAGTGGTACAACCTGTCTTGTGGGACTTGTAGGTCTTGGAGTAGATGACGGAGCCAAAATATTTCTCGACTAGTCGCCGTCATTGCACGATATTCGGTCTCAGCTGAAGAAGAAGAGACCACAATTTGTTTCTCGGATCGCCAGGAGATTGGCGAAGTTCCGAGGAACATGATGAAGCCAGTGGTGGATCTGCGTGTGTTTGGGCACCCCGCCCAATCGGCATCACAATATGCATATATAGATAGAGAACCAGATAAAGAGAGTTGAATTCCCTGTCTCGGGCTACTCTTGATGTATCGAAGAACAAGATGTGTAACATCCAGATGAGGTGCCCAATATGAACTGCATAACTGATATCGGGTCGTGTGATGGTAAGATATAAAAACCGCCCGACGAGCCTGCGATACTGTCCGACATCCGAGCAGGGCAATCCATCACTGGTAGAAAGTCTATGTTGTTGAGGGAGGGTAAAGTGTGTTGGTTTGCATCGAGTAAGCCCGTTGTCAGCTAGAATGTCCAGTGCATACTGAGACTTCTAGTCCAAGAAAGTACTTTAGAGGGCCTAGTTCCTTGATCTGGAACTGCGCATCCAGGTGGGCTTTGATATTTTCAATGTGGAATAGATCTTATCCGGTGACGATAACATCATCAACATAGATCAGACAACTACGAAGGACCCCTTTGACGTGAGGGTGAAAAATGAATGATCAGTTGTGGACGGCTTGTACCCGAGGCTCATGATGGACTCAGTGAATTTGTGATACTAGTTACGAGATGTCTGTGGTAAACCATATAAGTATTTGTGTAGACGGTAGACGTGTAACTCCCGCTGTCGAGCGAATCCATGTGGTATCTTCATGTAAACCTCCTCACGCAGATCACCGTGGAGAAAAGCGTTGTTTACATCCCATTGATGCAATGGCCAACCCTTCATGGCTTTAACAACTAGCAAGCATCAAATAGTGACCATCTTAGCTACCAGGGCAAATGTGTCAGTGAAGTCAACCCCTTCCACTTGTGTGTACCCTTTAGCAACCAGACGTGCTTTATATCTTTCAATAGATCCATCAGGACGGTATTTGACCTTATACACCCATTTCGAGTCAACGGCCATCTTCCCATAGGGAGGTGTGGTAAGGCTCCAAGTTTTATTCTCCTTCAGTGCTTCAATCTCCGGTCTCATTGCGTCTCGCCAATGTGCATGTCAGACTGCCTGCTAAAAAGTGCTTGGCTTATCTATGAAAGAGATGGCCGCTAAAAAGGCAGTTTGAGCATGAGAAAATCTTTTATAAGAAATTGATTGAGTGAGTGGATATACCGTCGAGTTTTCCGAAGGCATGTTAGGATGTGAAATGGTATCTGATGGCGTGAACAAAGGCGATAAGGCATAGTCATACCCGGTGAGGCGTTTGGACACAGTGTGAATGCATTTATCTCGAGGAGGATTTGGAGCTATAGTGTCCTCCCTAGATTGTTCACTCTCAACCTGATCTGCAAAGGCTTCATCATCGTGTGGAGATCCAAGAGGTGCATGTATCTCAAATGGTAAAGATAGATATGGTGGATTGGATAAAGGTTCAGTCGACATCTGTTCGTCACTGTCTGGGGTCAAGCATTGATTTCTTGGGAACATATTTTCCTAGAATTGAACATCGCGAGAGATCACTATTTTAGTTGATTCCATGTCATACACACAATAAGCCTTTTTCCCATTTGGATATCCTACAAAAATACCTGGTTGGGAGAAGGGAGAGAACTTATCTTTTATTAGTTGATGAGTGTAGCACAAGCACCCAAAACTTCTCAAATGATCGTAAGATGGAACCTTTCCAAACATCATTTCGCATGGCTTTTTGTTTCCAATGACTGATAGTGGCGTTTGATTAATCAAGTAGGTTGTCGTGAGGACACATTCTCCCCAAAAATTGATTGGGAGTCTGGCTTGAAAACGGAGCGCTCAGGCGACTTCCAAGATGTGTCGATGCTTTTGTTCGACAACTCCACTTTGTTGAGGTATCCCAACGCAACTTGTTTGAAATTCCATCTCAGATGTGCTATAGAAAGGTTGTTAGCTCATGGTGTTGAAATTCACGTCCTCCATCGATTTGTAGACATCTAACTTGGGTATCAAACTGACCCCGGACCCAATGGAAGAAATTTAGGTGAACTGACTTGGTCTCTGATTTGTGTTTCATCTAGAACACCCATGTTGCCCTGCTGTAATCGTCCACCATATATAAGTAGTGGCAACCAGATAAAAATGGTGTGTGATAAGTGTCCCCAATATAGCAACGTATTAATTCAAAGACACACGAAGATTTATTATTACGGACTAGAAAAGGCAACATGGTTTGTTTCTCCCTACAACATGCGTCATAAACTGGTAGTCCGAGTTTATTAAATGAAATAGATTAAGGTGGAATTCAGGATAATCGTTGTGCTGGAATGTTCCCCAAACATCGATGCCATAATTGTGCCCTACTGTGTCCATGAGTCATCAAAGCATTCCCGATCGTCGTCGATTCTAGATAGTAGAGACCATTTCATATTCTACCCATGTCAATTAGTGTCCTCGAGTGCAAGTCCTGTATCACACAACAATTCCAATAAAAAGGTCGGTGCACAGTTAAGATCTCGAGTTAATTGGCTCACATACATCAAGTTGAAACAAAACTCGGACACAACAAACACTTGTTAGAGACTTAAAATTTTCTCAAAGTTTATACCACCAACTGCGACAATAGAGACTCTTTCACCATTAGGTATCTCTAAATGTGAGAGGTCCGATCTTGCATAACACTAATAAAAGAATCTTTTTCACGGGCGATATGATTAGATACTCCCAAATCGATGACCCATATTTTGTTACCAGAAAAATTGGAGGAGAAGGTTGCATTGACAAATGTCCTGGTGATTGATTGGACTTGACACAGGTAGGCTTGGATAGCAGTTCCAACAAGTGAGTCCGTTGGGCCTGACTTAGCTGATTTGCGAACTCTCTCATGCTTCTTGTTGGGTCGGTTTGAGTGGGGGCCCAATTCCCTAATTGAGGTTGTTGCGGTTCAAAGGGTCTAGATGTAGCAGGAGATCCTGCAAAACCCCCACGCCCAGAGCCTCCTCGACCGCTCCGACCACCACGACCGCGCCTAGGGCCGCCTCCTCGTCCGCCTCTGCCACCTCTGGGCTTGCTCCAATGAGATGGGTAGCCAATGATTTGGAAGCAAGCTTCCCTCTCGTGTCCCGTCTTGTCGTAGTGACTGCATCACCGAACCCCTAACCCTTTTTCTTCTCCGGTGACATACCCGGCCTCGACGACACGGGAGGTTCCCTTCTCTAGGCGGTGTTTCTCCAGCGCCACCGATTATAGGTTCGATCGGACCGTCGTCGCTCTCTACAAACTCGTCTTGGGCAGTAGTTGCATACACATGACCGAATTAGAATGGGTTCGGTCCCGAGTATTTGTGACCGAACTGTGGAGAACTCCTCATCGATTCCCATGAGGAATTCGCAGACCCTTTCTTTGTCACGCATCGCCTGATTCTCAACATTGATGTCGTAGGTGCACTTCCCACATATGCATAGAGGAAGAGGACGAAGCCCTTGTAGCTCGGACCAAGCTTGTTTCAAATTTATGTAGTAAACTGAGACAACTTGGCGTTCTTGTTGTAGAGGTGTGATAGTCCTCGGGAGGGAGTAGACTCGTGGTGTGACGGCTTGGGTAATCACTGCTCTAGACTTTCCCATATCTCCTACGATTAGATGGCATGAACAACTTCATTCCGAAGCTCCTTGCTCAAGGAATTGATCAACCATGACTTTACTAGCGCGTTGCATTGAACCCAGAGTGGTAGGTTTGGGTCGTCCTTGTTTGGTTTTGGTAGGGATCCGTTCACGAATCCTATCTTTAACTTGCACTCAAGTGCGTTAGATACTTGATGTCCCCATGTATAATAGTTGTCGCCGGAGTCGGTCAATTGCCCAGTCCCGAGTGTTAATCCCGGTTGATCTGATGGGTACAGGGTGTAAGCCGATAGTGTGATTGTTTTTGAAGCATCATCGCTATTTTCTGCGTCATTTCCCACAATAATGGGTTTAGATTTGCTCTGATATCATGAAGAAAAGATAAAATATGAAGGAGGGTAAAACACAACAATTGAATTTCTTTGTATTATTTTGTTGTATCACAGAATATGGTGGACCTATTTATACAAGTTTATAACATAGTTAATTAAGAAGCAAATAATACACATATGATAAGTAGAGAGATTTAAGAAGCAGATCACGTGACTTGACAATCAAGTATAATGTCTTGATTGTCAAGTTGCTTACGGCCGATTTGAAGATCAAGTTTAGAGCATCCATAATGCTGGGCGGTGAGTTAGCGAGGGGAGAGGGGGCTGGCGGTGAGCAGTCTGCGGCGTGGGGCAGTCATGGAGCTGGCGGGGAGTTACTTTTTCAGCGCTGGTGGGAAAAATAGTCATTGAGCTCAACGCCAACAATTACCGCTGGCATTGAGAGCTGTTCCACATCGATGACTGTGCCGACTATTGGACCTCCACACACTGACAACACGTGGCTTGGATGTGAAGCATAACATGAAGCATAACATGCTTGGATGCACCACAATTATTATTTTATTTTCACCGCTGGCGGCTCCCCGCTGGTAAAAAATCTCCCATTACTGGCTGCTGGTGTTTATCGCAAGCGATAAGCTGACGACGAACAATTATTTTTTATTTTAATACTCACCGCCATCACCTCTCCGCCAATAACGACAATTTCACATCAAAGTGTGTGGAATTGGAGAGTAGCAAAATAAGTTAAAAATAAAATAAAAGAAAATTGAAAAGAATAAAATAAAGGAGTAGGAGGTGGGTCCCACTCGGAGGAGGGAGAAAGCCCCCATGAAGAACGGCTTTGCACGCGCAGTCAGAAAAGTGGGGACCATGCAGAGGAGAGGAGAGGAGAGCGTGGAATTCTATGGGCCGAGCAGGCCCATTTCATTTGTCACCTCAGGCCGCTGTCTATCGTGAACCGTCACCTGACCCTGTCCTCTCCTCTTCGTTTTTCGAAAACAAGCAAAACCATAATTAAATTAACCATCATCCGTATGTATGTACTCTACTTCATTAATTTATATTTATATGGATTCGAGATACTCCACTTTTCCTCATCCTTGTGCTTCTTGTACTAATTTAATTAACCTACACTCACTTATATAACCATTTCACCTCAACATCAATACATATTGGATGGTCCAACATAATACCTATCTCCCAAATTGCATGTCATCACTCTCCAAATCATTATATCAATATTTGTGCTTAATTGTGTGTATATAATTGGACCTATGTATGCACTAATCAGTTCATCGTGCATGCATGCATGTGATTATATATAATTACTAAGTTATTAATACCTAGCTACATGTAGATCACTGATCACACACATGTATGGAATATATACATGTTTTGCTACTAAAGCGTCAGTGTCGTGCACCTAAACAAATTAATAAACAGTAGCTAAGCGACAGCCAACGGAACTATATGCATAGGCATATATATTTACATAGTCGTTTGAGTATGAGAAGAGCAATATATGGAATTTAGTAAAGGTTTTGTTTGCCTTGCAAGGCCACTTTTATATTAGTAACTCATCACTTTATCTCTTCTCTTTTGTCATAATGGGTATTTGATTTTACTAATTACAACTACTAATTGAGCAATTATATCTCGCTAACTTGAGCTTAAAGGTTAATATATACATACATACATACATACATACATACGTACATGTATAGATATTCATGCAAAGTAGGAAAAAAGTTGAAACGAAAGGTCAAAATGAGGCGTTAAGTCCAATAATATATATAGCTACTCTTTGGGTAATAATTAAAGAGAGAAACAGAGATGCAAGTAAACAAAAACTTGTAATGATGAAAGCAGGAAAGTGGTAGGACGACCTAAACCCAGCCTTGTCTATAATTATGTATTTTATTTATGTACAACAAACCCTAGCTGGCCATAGCACAACCAAACCGACCAAAACTGGTTATCGAAACTCAAAGTATGTATGAGAATGCACAATAAAAAAGTAAATATTATATATTTGATTTGGAGAATTGGAGGGGATTAAAAAATAGAAATGGCAATGATGAGGTTTGTGGGAAGGAATTGAGAAAGGAATGGAATATATTGGGTTGTGTGACCATGCAATTCCAATTTTATTATGGTTGGTTTAATTATTCTGCAATCTTGGTAATTTCCTATGCAATGTGTCTGTGTTTGTGTTGGTGTGATGCTTTGGTCGAATCAAACAAGCGTGCCCTGCACCTGCACCTGCTACCTGTCCCCCTTATCATCCCTCACTCCTCTCTTCCACTTCTTTCCTCCTAAAATATGTCTTAACAAAAATATATATTATGTACCGGGGATTTATTCAATACGACTAATTACGGATATATGCATAAATCTATAAAGGTTTCTCAATTAATTATATAAACATATAAGTTTCGGAAAATTTTACTTTAATACCCAGCCAAACATTTAATTTCACTTTAATACCCTAACATAAGTTTTTTTGCACTTTTATACCCAAATCAAACATTTAATTTCACTTTACACTACTGCTGATCTTGACTTGGGTGACGGTTTCGATCCGTCACCCAGGTTAGCTTATCCATCGGCCTGGATCTTGGCTTACGGATGCATCCGTCGGCCAAGATCCCTCGGCCAGGTCTCGTCGGCCAAGTATTTGTCGATGGATGCGACAATCCATCGGTAGGCTGAACATTGGCCCGACGGATCCCATCCGTCAGCAAAAAATGATCACCTTAGTCACGGATTCGATCCGTCAGTCTGCTTCGGTGACCCTGCCGACGGATCCTACTCGTCAGCCAAGAAGTTCCACCTGGTCGACATATCAGACCCGTCGGCAAGGTGTAACTTCTTGCCTGACGGATGATACCCGTCGGCAGGGTGATATGGCTTGCCTGACGGATCATACCCGTCGGCAAGGTGGAACCTCTTGCCAGTCGGATCACTCCCGTCAGGCAAGTGTTTACACCATGCCGACGGGTCGTATCCGTCAGGCAAGTGTTTACACCATGCCGACGGGTGTCATCCGTCAGGCAAGTCGTTCCACCTTGCCGACAGATGCCATATGTGGGGCAAGGGGTACCACCCTGCCGACGGGTGCAATCTGTCGGCCAGGTCTAAACCTGTCCGCCGGATGTAGATGCTTGTATCTGTCAGCCAAGTTTGAATAGAAAAACAAAAAAAAATGTTTCAAAATTCATGCACCCAACCGTGCATTAAAATGTACCTGTTCATGTACCATCCAAACCGTAATAACAGCAAGCACACATACAAACCATAAACACGACAACCAAACATCCAACCGACATTATCAAATATAGTAGTTCTAAATAAGTTTATCAGTGCGCAGAGCATAAAAAGTTATCAATTCACATATCCAAATATCATAATGTTCATAGGAAAAAGGGGAGGACTGACTAAGGTAAAGATGGAGGGGCTGATGGCGAGGTCTCTGAAGCCGGAGTCGCTGATGTAGGAGTCGCTGACGGTCTGACAGAAGAAGGCACGATGGTGTTCTGCTGAGTGGAAGCCCAAGAGTTGAACAACTCCCGGAATTGAGCTTGTTCCGCAGCTTGGGCAGCAATCCTGGCCTCCATTTCTAGGCGCTGCTCCTACATCAACCGGCGTTGCTCCTCCAATTTCTGAGCGAACTCAGCTTGTTGATCAGCCAAGCGAGTCTTCAGGTCTTCTAGCTCCTCAGACGAGCTGACTGAACGCGCACTCGAGCACCCACTGGCTCCCACATCCCGTTGGGTTGGGAGCTTGACCGCCTTCCCGATGCCTGATTGGAGTCTGTCCTTCTGGTGTTTACCCGTGATAATCTGGATGAGGGGGAGCTCTTCCTCCAAAGTCAATGCCTTCGCAACAGTAGGCGATGAACTCTCGCACTCCGTCACTTGTGACTGCGATAACCGCTCACGAGCCTCATCCACAACAGCTTTGGCATGTGCCTGAGATACATAAAACACCAATATAATTTACAGTAATATACGACAGATGATAGAAAAAACCATAATCGTATTACCTTAAAAATAAGTGATGCAATGAATGTAATTAAAACAAGATATATCGCTCTTTTCACGTTCTCCTTGTTGAGGTCATTTTCCTTTGTGTAGACCTCAACGTAGGCGTCGCAGCGTGGAAGGATGGAGGATTTGGCAAGAAAGCGTTTGGCCCGTTTTGCGAGCGGCATACTACCCCCGTGGTGTGCAGTCAGGTTCTGTGCTCGAGAGGTCTTCCCATTGTCACTCAATTTCTACAATAAACGAATCAGATGGTAAACATTTATAATTAACACTCTAATTCTAAACTAATTATTGATAACTCCTGACTAGTAGTTTACATAATTTACCAAACACAATAATAAAGTGCTTACTTTGAACTCCTTTGATTTGAAGTGCTTGCAGAGCCAACGGAACTGCTCCTCGCGTTCAAGGAACTCCATCGGTGTGGGTATGTGTATCTCAGCATCGGGGTGCTCGGGGTCTTTGTACTTCGGCTCCATTTTGAAGACCCACTCATGGATATCATACTTCCAATCACGGTAGCGGCTGGATGTCATTTCCATGACAAAATCCAGAAGCTTGTTAAAGTATGGTCCAGTTTCGAACTCGTACAACATCTGAAAAAATAAATACACCAGCATTAGTAATTATATAAGAAATAATTACATGAATCAATGGATGCGAAAAAGTAAGGTACTTACGCTGAGCTGGTAGAACATAACCTCCTTAGAACTTTCAGGAACTTCATGGAAGTACGCCTGGCCCATGGGGATGTAAGTCCGCACTATGGACCCAATCACCCGTATGGCATCCTTCCGCTCAAGCGTCCCTGTCAGGTGTTTACCGTTATGGCCCAAGGTAAATTTTCCCCCTGGCGGGGCCAGATCCTTGAGCCTACGGTGGAGGTTCTTGTTGGTCACAATACCTCGCTTCCCCGTCTTGGTCTTTGTTACGGTGGAGGCCACCTCTCCACCGGCCAGCATGGCAGCCACATCTTCATCGTCCTCCACTAGTTTTTGTTAACGAATGCTTAGGACATTGTCTCGGTTGGTGGTAGATGCTTCCTCACTACAACCGGGAGAAGGGGTCTCGCAATCTCAAAGGCGCCGCATTGTAGGTGCCTGAGCCGTTGTATTTTGGGTGGAGTCTTGGGTGGTTCCACCAGATGCGCAGGGTTGCGCCCGGAGGGCCTCGGGGCGGTCAAGAAGTTGAGGCGGTTGTAGAACTTGTTATAACTTCTCTTTCCCATCCTGCGAACTCATGTGAACTCAAATCATACTTTGAATTAGAAAATATAGCATAGAAACTCATAAAAAAAATGCAATCATATACATATCTCACCCATAAATTTAAAGTATACAGCAGTTCGGTGCTAATGTGTGAATGGGTAAATTTAAATCAATGATACGTAACAACACACAAACATTTAAATATCTAATGACTGAATATTTATGAAGTTCTATGAATTTGCACAAACAAAGTAAATAAATATTAATCATTGTATCTAAGAGCACACAGTCTTAACCCTAACACAGGCAATCAATTAAAAATGAAAACAGGTTTTGTACTCAAATATTGTTACCATTAAGCTTAATAAGGGAAATCCTAGTCTGACATTAATTAAGATTGACCCGTTTTCTCTAATCAAAAACAAAGTAGGAAATCCATTAGGGTTGGCCAATTTTTCTTTAACACAGCAAATCCATTAGGGTTGGCCAATAGAGCTAGAAATCCTAATCTAACATACTAACTCCTAACCTAACCTCGTCACGATTACTAAAGAACAAATGTGTACTTACTGGATTCGAACCTGATAAACCATTAGGGTTTAGTAAAAGCTGAATGTGTTAGGAACCCTAAAACTGTACCCAATTTCTCATCAACCCATTTTTGACTGTAACACAATGGTCATTTAGGTATTTTGAAATGGTTAAATCAGAATCCAAAATCATTTAGGTCAAAAATTATGTTCTTTCTTCAACAAAAATTCTGTTAAATAAAAAATTATGTTCTTTCTTCAACAAAAATTTAGGGCTTTGTAGGGGTTTCAACGGAAGATGGTAGAAGAAGATTAATGTACGAGAGGCGCGTACCTTTCGAAGAGGAGCGCGAAGAGATGTGGTCGGAGACGTTGACGCTGAGGCGCGAAGAGGTCGGCGACGACGAGATCTGGTCGGAGACGTTGACGCTCGGCAGCGAACAGGTCGGAGACGTTGACGCTCGGCAGCGAACAGGTCGGAGACGACGATATCTGCTAGGAGGCGTTGACGCTGGGGCGCGAACAGGTCGGCGACGACGAGATCTGCTAGGAGACGACAACCACTGGTCCAGTACGACTTCCCTGCGGTGCAAACATGTCGGCGACGAGAGGATCGGCCGAGATTGGTCACCGGCGACTCAGAGAGAGAGAGAGAAGACAGTTGAAGAAGAATCGAGAAATGAGGGAAAAGGGAGGCGGACTCGGTCTTGACCTAAGCTATAGAACCTTACCGACGGATGCGTAGATCCATCGGCCATGACAAACGATGTCGTTTTACTACCAACACTTAACAAATTTTTTCCGAAATTTAAAAACCTGGCCGATGGATATACGCATCCGTCGGCCAGTAGAAGTTGACTACCATTGACCAAAACCACAAAACCCGTCGTTCATCCCGACTATCGTAGTATTGATAATTGACCGACATAAGTACTTAGTATGCCTCATATACAACAGAATATCGTATATTACTCATATATATCAGTTGATGGATCTCTGCAGCCGTCGGCCAGCGGAAGTTGACTGTCGACGTTGACCAAAACCACAAAAACCGTCATATTTCCCGACTATCAGAGTATTGATAATGGAACGATATAAGTACTTAGTATGCCTCAGTTTGGATAGAAGATCGTATAATACTCATACATATGACAAAAAAAAATGAACGAGACAACGTCATACGTTATAAGCTGAATATGTTCATGCACATAGTGGAACTGGAGATTTCGATCAATACGTGTCGATCTCTCGCATATGATATAATCAAGACCGCTCATATCGTATCTACTATCCAAACTAGTATACGTATTTAAAAAAAACTATCATCGAACGGTTAATTCGTCGTTCATATTGTGGTCAAATATGTTTTGTAAAATAGTCAACCAACTTTACCCACGTATTGGTAGCACTTGGCTGAAGTATGTGTATCCGTCAGCCAAGTTGTGATAACCATCCCGACGTATAGGCTGCATCTGTCGGCCATGTGTAAACGTTGTCGTATTAATACAAACACTTGGCAATTTTTTGGCGACATTGACAACCCTGACCGATGGTTATATGTATCCGTCGGCCAGGCCAGGTTGACCGACGTTGACCGAATCCCAAAAACCCGTCATATTTCCCGACTATAGCAGTATTGATAATTGAACGACATCGTATATTACTCATACATATCACATACAAAAAAATGAATGACACAACGTCATACGTTATAAGCTGAATATGTTCATGCACATAATGGAACTGGCGATTTCGCTCAATACGTGTCGGTATCTCGCATATGATATAATCAAGACCGCTCATCTCATATGTACTATCTACACTAGTATACGTATGTAAAAAAAACTATCAGCGAACGATTCATTCGTCGTTAATAGGCTGGTCAAATATGTTTTGCAAATTAGTCAACCATCTTTACCCACGTATAGGTAGAACTTGGCTGACGGATGTGTATCCGTCAGCCAAGTGTTGATAACCTTTCTGACATATATGCTGGATATGTCGGTAAAGAAATAAAAAAATCGATTAAATGACTTAATGATTTTCGTAATTCTCTTTCACTTCATATATATGTTTATGGTGTTGTAAAACAATGTATGAACTCTATAACATACAAAAACAAAGAAATTTGACGGGTTTATGCACGAATTTCAAACCGAAACAGAGCATTTGCTCTCTGTTTTATGGCAATTGGATCTGTCGGCCAGGTACTATCCTGACCGACGGATGCAAGCATCCATCGGCCAAGTGGCTGGGCAGAGTATAACAATTTTGTAGGAAACGTCAAGCCACCTGAAAAACAGTTTAAGTGCATAGCCAATCATTGCATTTGTTTGAACTTGATAAGTTTGCACACATACAACACATTAGAACTTACATGTTTGTAACTACAATAGTAGTACAATGCTTATATATATTTAATCGGATTCATGTATTTCGTCATTGTTGTATCCATGATCTTCGCAGTCATCTTCACTATTCTCGTCGTTATCCTCCACATCATGTACCTCTTGGAGACCGCCATCAGAATGTGGTAGCACATTTAGTTCTGCTACAAGAAGTGCAGTTTCAGGCTCAGTCTCTTGGTAAGGAGCGTCAACCTCGTACGAAATGGATGGCAAACGATTTGCCGAGATGAATAGTCCTCTAAGGGCAACCTTGTTCACGATCTTATACCCTCCACCAATTTTCGGGTCATCGATGTAGAATATATGTTATGCACATTAAATAATTAGGAAAACATCCAACAATGAAGTACAGTAATATATACAACTAATGCAACTTGCCTGTTTGGCCATGGTTGCTAGACAGAATGGATCGTCGCAATATGCATTTGTGTTGGTATTTATGGATATCAAACCATTATCTACTTTCATGGAATTTGGATCATACCATCGACAGTAAAACAAAACAACCGGCATCCGTCCAGTGTACATAAGCTCAACGACGTATAACAACACACCGTAATAAGCTACATCGCCCTCTGCATTAAGCATCACACCACTGTTCTGTGCGCTTCTTCCTTTATCGCGCTGTTCGGACAGGTATTTCATTCCGTGTACATGACATTGCGCATAATAATTTACTCTCTGCACGTAACGACTCAGAGCCTTTGATGCCATATATTGTTGATCGTCATCGGGATACGATTCTATCTGGGAATTTTTGCATACAGTTATTATTAATATATACACATTGATAAATATATGTTTATTTATATATATAGGACTACACGTTTAACTGATATTGAACTTACGGTTTCCTTGAACATTGAGCAAAATGTTCCAATTCGGTGTTGTAAATCGGTTGACCCTAGGTATTCCGTCTCATAATCCTCTTTGAAATCAATCATCTCGGAGCTGAATTCTTCAGCATTCTGCATAGCGGTCCAATGAGCGATACACACGAATTCCTTTGTTAACAAGGGCTCCCATATCTGAATAGTTGGAAGCACATGTTTGGAAACAATTGAAATGCCCCATTTATCTGGGGTCTCCGGATCCATGGCTCGTTTATCAAGGTACATATTGATGAACGTTGCACATTGATGATTAATATACGATTCTGCGATGCAACCCTCTGGGTATCGGTGGTTGCGCACCCATTTTTTGTAGTACCCCAATTCACGTTCCATCGAGAACATCCAAGTATAGTGGACAAGACCGGTTTGCAGTACTTGAGATGGGAGATGTTTACATAAATGCACCATGATCGTGTGGAACGGCGTAGGGAATATCATTTCCAACTTACTGAGAATCAATACAATATCAACATGCATCTCTTTTAGCTTCTTCTTTGAAATCTCCCTTGCACAGAGAGACTGAAAGAAATTTGCAAGCTCACATATCACGGTGGCTACGTGCGGTGCCACATAAGGGCGTACAATGATGGGAAGAATACGTTGCAGCAAAACATGATTGTCGTGTGTTTTAAGCCCAAAAAAATTCTTATCCTTCACGCTTATCTTGTTTTTCAAGGATCCCCCATAGCCCGATGGAAACCTTATATTTGTAACCTTATCAAGCGCTTCACCACGTTTCTCAGGCTTGATCGTGTAGTCGGCATAAGGCATGAAAGTATTGTTGCCCTTTGTTTTGGCCCATAGATCCTTATGCTCACCCAATTCCTCCCACATTTGTCTGGCTTTCAAATCATCTTTTGTTTTCCCAGGCAAGTTAAAAAGCGTTCCAATAAGATTGTCGCACACATTTTTTCAATATGCATCACGTCCAATGTGTGCCTTGTCCGCAAAGATTTCCAATACGGGAGTTTCCAAAATATCGACTCATGTGTCCAACACAACCTTTTCTGGCCGGATTTGTTCTTCTGAGTAAACTTTGGATGTAACGACAGTTCGGGAAACTGAATGTACGATATTTCTTCATATATTTCATATCCAGTCTTTTCAGGGCGGGATTTTTTCATCTCCCGTTTCCCGTTGATTTTTTTATTTTTCCGTAATGCATGATTCTCTGGCAAGTCCTTCCGTGCTCCTACGTAGTAAGTCCTATTATGACTGTGAAGCCCTTCGAGATAATCCAAGCATATTGGACAAGCCTTATAACCCTTCTTCTGAATGCCTCCCAACATTCCTAAACCGGGAAAGTCACTAATAGTCGATAATACCGCCGCTCGCATCTTGAACGTTCGATTGTTGGATGCATCAAAGGTTACAACCCCTTCAGACCACAAATTTTTCAAATCATCCATCAACGGTCTCATTAAAACATTTAGGCACTTCCCAGGCGACTTAGGGCCAGAAATCAACAGCGTTAAGATGTTAAATTCTTTCTTCCTGCACGAGGTTGGAGGTAAATTGTAAGGCATAACTACAACGGGCCACACACTATAAGGGACAACATTTGCACCAAACGGACTAAACCCGTCAGTTGCCAATGCAAGACATACATTGGCAGCTTCAGATCCAAAACGAGGCCACGTCCTATCGAAGTCCAACCAGCCTTCCCCGTCAGCTGGGTAAGTCATTTTATCCGGGTCGATCCTTCTTTCCTTACTACCATGCCATTGCATTTGCTTTGCAATATCAGGTGAACTGTACAATTTCTGCAACTGTGGAATAATGGGGAAATATCTAACAGTTTTCTTAGCCTTTGGTTTTCGCATTCCGACGAGCTTCTCATAGCGAGGTGAATCACATTTGTAGCACACATCATCTTTCGCATTAGGTCCATCGAATAAGATACAACCATTTTCACATGCATGGTAAGTCTTGTAACCCATCCCGACACTCTTCAAAACACTTTTTGCCTCTTGGAATGAAGACGGGCAATGATTCTCAGCCGGTAACAATGCTTTATGCAACACACAAGACGCAGTGAATGCTTCATTCGGCAATTGATATTTCTCCTTAAGAGCCATCAACTCCATGATAACCGTCAACCTATCCGTTGTCGCGTCTTTGTACAACTGTTTTTTATGCTCTTTCAATAACTTTGTGTAGTTGTCTGCCGCTTCTTGCGCAATCGACCTGTCAACATCCGCAATTTCATCGCCATCCTGTACCAATTCATCCATTTGTCCCCCACACCGAAATGGGAACTGTAATAACCACTCCCGGTCAACGCCAGTCAAACCTGCGAAAAACAGGAAAATTTAAAAATTTTGAGCAGACACTGAATTGAACCGGAATTGGACCCCGAGGGTCATACCGGACTTAAGTTGACCCGATATCGACCAAAGTGAGTTCCGGGGGACTCAGGGCAACTTTCTGATCAATTTGGGAAATGTTGACTTTTCACTGGAAAAGTCAACCGAGCGACGTTTTTCTCCATTCGAGGACCGTTTTGGATCCAAAAAGCTTAGCCGTCGTCGCAGCGGTCTTAGTTGAGCCGTTTCCTTGTAGCCTGTGAAGTTTCGTTATTTCTTGGAAAAAGTGCCCGTTCTGGGCCCGAAACGTCCGAATTTCGCGAATCTGATTGGAAAATATCTAGGAGATATTTTCCAAAAAGGTATGGGACCCACTTGCCACATGTCAACTATGTGGTGGTGTTAGGTTTATTGGACAAAACAAAGGATGGGACATGAGGGTTAGTTTTTGCATTTAAAGTGTTAGTTGTTTTTTTTTATAAACAAAATATAAGGAAAGGAAGAGAGTTTACACGGCATAGTTCAAAAAAGGAGAAGAAGTAGAGAGAGAAAGTGGAGAGAGGAAAGAGAAGGAGAAAATGGAGAAAAAGAGAAGAAAGGGTTGGGACTTTGTGATTTTCCGACGATCCAACCGACGGATCGTCTCAACGATCGAAGAATCGAGTTCCCGTCATCATTCCCTACGGTGAGAAACTAACCGATTTTCATTTTGGAACGTTTGAATTTTAGGATTTGAGTTTAAATGGTTTGATTAAGGTTGGGTTGAGGTTTGGGGTTCGTTAGGAACGTTTTGGGGCAAAAAGAAATGTTTTCCGTTGTGGCCGTGTGGGGCCCACGTTTTCGGGCCTCGGGTTTTTCGTGTTCGGGTGGTTTAGGACGTTCCCCGAATCATTTATCCACAACCGGATCGAAATTTGGAATTAAATTGCAAAAGTTGCATTTATCGGGTTTAGAAACTTTAAACGTTAATTAATTGACTCGGAAGTCGGAATTCGATTCCGTCGAGTGCCTAGGAACCCTTGAATTATTCTAAGACCGTAGAAACGAAAACGGGAATTTTCGGAGCCCCGGAAGGGCGTTTTCAAAACCCGGGCAGATTCGCCATGTCGGGCGAATCGGGCCTTTTCGGGTCCAATATCGACAATGTCGAGTAATTGGGGAGTTTGGGAGTGATCGACATTGTCGGGGTTACGTTTGGGCGTCAGGTTTATTAAAATTCAGCATTATGCATGCAAGCTTAAAATCGTTTAAAATTGTGTTCTTTTAGATCGTGCCGCTGACCGAGGCAAGGGAAAGCTGGGTGAGTGACTGAGATCACACCGGAGCTCGTTGGCTGGCTTTTGGAGAACACGCACGAGGTATGGAAAAGTAGCCGGATCTCGGCCCTGAATAGGGAAAGTTAACTGTAGAATTGCATGTGACACCGGGGTGTCGTGGGTTATTTAGGTTATCGAATATTAGAAAGGCATGATACGGGAATGTAGCAATTATTAGCAAAGCATGTGACACTTAGTAGTGTCGTAGGAGCAGTGAACTTAGCGATACTAGAATTACTGGAGGCATATGACCATGCCCGGAGGTTGATTGTGAACTTATCGATATTAGGAGTACTGGAGGCATATGACCATGCCCGAAGGTTGATTGAGAAACTGTTGATATTAGGACTGTTGGAGGCATTGGTTATGCCGGAGGTTGATTGTGTATTTTTGTGTCTTTGGTGGCCTTGAGGGCCCGTGTATTATTGTTGAGTTTTGGGGCGGCCATGAGTGCCCGTGGGGTTGTTGAACCCGTGTCTTTACCTTTGGTGTTTTGAGTGGCCATGAGTGCCCATAGGGTTGTTGAACCCGTGTCTTTACTGTTGGAGTCTTGGGTGGCCATGAGTGCCCGTGGGGTTGTTGAACCCGTGTCTTTACTGTTGTGTGTCTTGGGAGGTCGTGAGTGCCTGTGGGGTTGTTGAGCCCGTGTTTTACTGTTGGTGTATCTTTGGAGGCCGTGAGTGCCTGTGGGGCTGTTGAGTCCGTGTTTTACTGTTGGTGTACCTTGGGAGGCCGTGAGTGCATGTGGGGCTGTTGAGTCCGTGTTTTACTGTTGGTGTCTTGGATTGGACATGAGTGCCTGTGAGTGTTGAACCTGCGTTGTTACTGGTTGTTGAACTTTGTTTGTGATTGTGTTTGGTTACTTGATCATGGTGGAGGTTGTGTGGTGTAGCTAGCCTCCCGACTGGGATCGGGAGAAGAGGAGAGGTTGTGGGCTAGCTCCCCGGGATCGGGGGAAGGACGCGCGGGTGTGGCTAACCACCCGACTGGGATCGGGTGAAGCGGAGAGGTTGTGGGTTAGCCTCCCGACTGGGATCGGGAGAAGTTGCGCGACAGGTCGACCGCCTGGCCCGACTGGGATCGGAAAGGGCGAGAGACAGAGATGGTTACTGAGCAGCTGGTATGCGATCCTTTGTGATCTTGTTTGGTGTGCGATCCTTTGTGATCTTGGGTGTTGCGTGGTTGTTTGTCGTGTCCTTGGAGGAGGTCGTCGATTGTTGTGTCGGGTCTACTTTACGTGTCCGAGTGTTGAGTTGGTCAAGGAAAGTAACAGCGTGTGTGTCTCAGTCGGAGTACCTGAGTTGGGGATAGTGATTCCCGGTGTTGAGTTTGTTGTTGGTGTTACCGGCATTGTCTGCTAATTATGCCGTAGTCAGTCTGTTATCTGTGGTGGTGAGCGAACGCTCACCCCTAGCTGCTTTTCCTACAGGTACCGTTCGCAGTCTGGACTAGGTGAGCTTCTGAAGCTTGAAGAGCTTGAAGCGGGTTGCTGGGTGTTTTGAGTCTAGTGACGTGTACCTCGTTTTGTCCAAGTGTGGGACTAATATTTTGGGTTGTAAATACTATTATTATTTTGTTGAACTAAATTGTTTTTTTAAAGTGTTTTAATGAAAATAGGTTTAAAGATTTGTATCTTTCAAATGTTCGCGTCCCGAGTTCGGTTAACTGAAATTGGGGCGTGACAGGAACACATCGTCCATATACTCCATAATTACTGAATCGCTCCTGTGATCTTCATTCACTACTACAGTTGCGCTACTTGATAAACCTCCAGTGTCCCAACTTCTTCTACTACTATTCATTAATTATGTTAACATAGGCATGTTAAATTTTTCACCGTGAAAAATCCACACATCGTACCCCCTCATCATTCCGTTCCGAATCAAATGCATATATATATCCGGCACAGTCTGGTAAAATGCGTTTTAAGACAACTAACGCACGGACACCTGTGTGATTCAATATTAGGGAAAGTTGTCTGTATATATTCGATAAAAACCGCTACCCCTTCCATAAACTTTGGATCGTACTTACTGAAAGTCATCCAACTCTTATCAATACCCTAATACACAGTCAATACTAACAACTATTGAACACAATATCTAAATAGATATACAGAACAAGAGGAACAAAATTTATCAAATAAACATACGTACCATTCTCAAGCTTGAAACACCTTCCACGACGCACAGTTCTTACCAATATCCAACACGAGCCACGAATCTTGTCAGTATCGAACAAGACAAAAGATTCTTGTCAATATTGACATAAAAATGGGAATCTTGTGTAGAGAAAAAGAAATGGAGGTGAGAGAGAAAAAAGAGATTTGGGAAGAAAGAAAGAAAGAGTTGGGAGAGAAGGTAAAGTTTTTTGAGTGGATGAGAATAAGTCCAGCAGAAAACACTTGGCCGACGGATGCACGTATCCATCGGCCAGCTTAAACAGATACACAAAAAACGGTACCGTTTCAGCCCTGGACTCGTCCATTAAACGATACGCTGTCGTTTTTCCTTGACCGACGGATGCGTGTATCCGTCGGCCAAGAAGATCGCGTATTTAACTCCCCCGTACCCTAGTTCCTCCCATTTCAGACTTCATACCCACTTCCTCTCTTCTCTCCATCGCAGCCGCCCCCTTCCTCTCTCTGCTCGAACGCCTCCATCTCCGACGCCGTCCGCCATCAGCCTCCGCCCGCCACCTGCCGCCGCCTGCTCCAAAGCCCCTGCCGCCCCCTGCTTCCTCTCTCTGCTCGAACGCCTCCATCTCCTCCCTCACTTGAAGGTATGTTTGAAATCTGTACAAGCATTTGAAATGGTTTTAGATTTGTTTCAGAAAATTTTAAATGTTGATACTTGAGACGTTTCCAAAGTTTGTATACTTTCATATTTGTTGCTACTTAAATGTATATGAAATGGTTACTTAGGTCCCCATTTTTGTCTTCTTATAACCCATATGTCATATGAACAAGTCGGGGTAATACCCGACCCCAATGGGTAGAGATTGGGTAGGGTATTGATCAGGTTTTGGGTATTAAAATCGGGTAGGGTACGGGTATCACAAAATCCGACCCATACCCTACCCATTGCCGTCCCTAGTTTTCGAGCAGTTTAGTTTCAACATAATTTAGGGTTTAAAGAATGTAGGGTTGCAGAAATAAGCTAGGGGTTTCAGGGCAATTTAGTTTCACAATAATTGTACGTTTCAGGAATTTTTTGGTTGCAGAAATAATTAACCTTGTGTTAAATAAGGGTTTTCGGAAAGTTTAGTTTCAAAATAATTTAGGGTTTAATAAAATATGATACATGTGTGACAAAGATTCAAAAAGTTAGAAATGTAGGGTTTAATATAATGCACGGCATGTTTGCATTCTGAAAAACAAGTTCATTCGTGTGTGTATTAGGTTATCCTTTCGATGGATGAAACCAATAGCAGTAGTGTTGGGGAGAACAACCTAACTGAGGCAGATCACATTGATGAAGAAGTTCCCGTAGTAACGGAAGTAGACTGGGAAAAATCAATGAACTTAGTGATGAACAATTGCCTAGGGGACTTTCTTCGATGCACGAGGCAAAGACTCGCATGTATATTAGGCGGCTGATTTCAGCTGAAGTAGATAGACTTAGAAAGCAAAAGGAAGAACGAGATAGGGTCGCCGCTGCGAGACACTCTGCTCAAAGCGCAAGACGGACTTCGTCTGATGGATCGACTTCGAAGCGCCCGTCCCGAGACTAGTTTACTACTTAATTAGTGTATGAACGATGTTTAAATTAGGTTATATTTAAGTTCGTATTGTATGACTCGGTGATTAATATGCTAATACATTTTATGAATGCTAATATACGTAAGTTTAAATTTGTTTCTGCTATATTCGTTTTTATATAGTACTAAGATTTGCTTTCATTTAGTCAATGGATGAAAAAAGTAGCGTAGGGGAGAACATTATCTCAGATGACGAATATGATGGACCTCAACAAGTGGGGCCTGATTTGCATGCTGAGATGATGCGCTTATTCAACAGCATTCCAAGAGAGTCTTTGCCACGCACGAGAGCTGTAGCAGCTGCTCGGATGAGGTTATTGGGCCTCATTAACCGAGAGGGACGAAGGATTGCGGCTGAAGAAGCTGCTGAAAGAGAAACACTTGCTGCTGAACGAGCCACTGAACGAGCTGTTGCAAGAGCTAGGCTTGAGGAAATAGCTAGGCGTATTCATGCAAGGGTTGCTGCTCTCTCAGAGTCTCGTACATCTTATGGAGCCACCTCCATGCGCGGCCCGAAGCATGACGCAAGGGTGTACGTGTAGTGGCTGAAAGACAACACGGAGCGCGAGGACGAAGACTAGACGCCTAGCTAGAATATTAATTTCCTAATATTTAACGGATGTGTGTTAAGGATGACTTTTATTTCAATAGCACTTATTCTATGACTTTGTAATTTGAATGTTTAACGGTTTTTTTAATTTTTGTTCACTTTATTAATTAAGTGTTGGTTTATATGAATATTATTTTCGTATGATTTGACTTAATTATTTGGGATTGATTATAATTGTAATATGTTCTTTGAGTCAAGTCAGGATATATGGAACCAAACTCTGATCGTAGACTCGAGCGTAGGTGGCGTCGACGTGAAAATGCGGGAACAATTGTACCTGGTCCACATGGAGTCAACGCTGCAGCTGCCCCAGCGAGGGTCCAACATTATTCTCTATTAGTCCAGGAAGCACATCAACGCTTCGACTATATTTCTCACCTGATGCATGAGAAAGGTATGGACATACCTCCACTCCCTGTTGGAGGCCCGCAGCATACCCCTCCGTGGATGAACGAGGAATGGATGAATGAGGTTCAAGACAATGACCTTCAAGCTATAGCGGAGCCTGCGTGGTTTGGACGTTTTGTGGAATGGATGGAAGTGACCAAAGAAATGCACGAGCGTGTCATCAGAAACCTGCTTGGTTTGTACTCTATTAGGCGTGTCTATGTTTTCTTTTATGAGTATGTTTAATGTTGTGATTCTTTGAACACATTATCTGGCAAATGTTTCCATAACTATTTCCAAACACATTATCTATGAAATGTTTTTTTGTTTATATACGCATTGTTTCATACATATTTCATGTGTAATGTCGTTATGTTCATTGGGATACAGTTAAATTCTTTCGTATATTGGCTCACTTTACCAACGGATACAAGGAACTTGGCTGACAGATTCAACATGTGTGGCTAAGGTTTTCTCACTTGGCTGACGGATACAACATGTGTGGCTAAGGTTTTTTCACTTGGCTGACGAATGCAACATGCGTGGCTAAAGTTTTTTCACTTGGCTGACGGATACAGCATGCGTGGCTAAAGTTCTTTCACTTGGATGACGGATACAACATACGTGGCTAAAGTATTCGAACTTTGCCGACGGATAGGAGGTGCCTTATTTACGGATCTTGCATCCGTCGGCCAGGTGGTTCACTTGGGTGACGGATGCAAGATCCGTGACCTTAGTTTCACCACTTGGCTGACGGATTGCTGTATCCGTGGCTAGAGTGCCAAAACTTAGGTCACAGATCCATTTTATCCGTCACCTAAGTGGATTTCTGCAGTAGTGTTAGTACCCAACAATTAACTTTCTGTTAGTATATATGGAAAAAGTTAAAAAAACCATAATACCCCTAACTATTATTCAAATTTTCAAACTCATACCATTGGTTCAGAACTTGAAAATAAGTGAAATGACAATAATACCCTTCATTGTTAGGGTGTTAAAATAAAATTTTCACTATTTTTAAAATAAAATCAGTTTTTTTTTATAAATCTAGTTTTTATTTATGAAAATTATTATTTTTGAAAATTATTTTTATTTTAAAAAACTCAGCTTTTATTTTTATAAATTCATATTTTATTTATAAAAATTATTCTTATTTTCAAAAATATATATTTTAATTTAAAAATACATAAAAATCATATTTTATTTTTTAAAATACATAAAATCAGTTTTTATTTGATTATTATTATTATTATTTTTATTATTATTATTTTTTGGTATTTCTATTTTTTCATTTTTCTACCTCTCTTATGTGCTTCTTCGTCTCTCTCCTCTTCCCCAAATTTCAATTATGTTCCCAAACAATTCTTTTCTACCGGTTTGATTGCTTGAAGATATTCATCAGAATGGGCTACTCCTACAAGTCAAGTATGGAGAAAATTTTCAGCCCAAGTGTTCTCTGCCCCAATACATTTTGAAGTCGAGGAAGGAGATTGGGGTGGGTTTGAAGGTATTTTGAGTTTGGGTGGAATTGGGGGTTGGTTCAAGGGGGATGGGACGCGAGGATGAGGAGGTGGGTTTCCAGATCCGTAGGTGGATTGCGGTGGGGGCGAACTGAAAGAAATCAACACCATACTGGGACTTGTGTTGTCATTTGAAGACCAGCCATACATAATCGGAGAAGAACCCAGAGCTTTGTCGATTTGGTGAGAACGCCGACACCTCGTCCGAAAACCCCAGACTCACCGCCGATTCCCATCCCCTCGTCCCTCCCCTCGTTTCCGACCATACCCATCCGTGTTTACTTTCAGTTCTCGTTGTGAAGCTTACGATCTTCCCCGACTACGGTGTCTCCATCGGGTTCTCGTACCAGAACGTGGCTGTCGATGATAGCTCCGATGGCGGGGCTTTGTTGAGAGATCTAGTGTTCTCCGGAAATTTGGGGTATTTTGGGTGAGTCTGGAAATCTGCGGCGAGTATTTGGGTTAGGATGATTGATACGAGACGAAGATAAATCACGATTGGAATGGGCTAGGATGAAATAGCATAGATGTGGATAGGTTTAGATGAAGTGTTTGGCCAGAAAATAAAGAATTAATTAAATAAAAAAATATTTTATGTATTTTTAAAATTAAATATGATTTTTATGTATTTTTTAAATTAAAATCTGAATTTTTGAAAATAAAAATAATTTTCAAAAATAAAAACTGAATTTATAAAAAAAACTGAATTTTCGAAAAAAAAAATAATTTTCATGAATAAAAACTCAATTTATAAAAAAAACTTATTTTATTTAAAAATAGTGAAATTTTCATTTTAAAACCCTAACAATGAGGGGTATTATTGTCATTTCACTTATTTTCAAGTTCTGAACCAATGGCATGAGTTTGAAAATTTGAGTAATAGTTAGGGGTATTGTAAGAACCGCCCCCGGTCGATCCCGGTCGAACCAGAGGTTTTCGGCGAAAGTTGACTTTTTACCGGAAAAGTCAACCGATGACTCCGAGGGTCATTCAGGACCTTTCCGGGGCCCAAAAAGCTTAGTCGTCATCACGATTAGCTTAGTTGGGCCGTTTCCTTTCCGTTGACTCTAATATTGGGAAAAGTCAACTTGAGACTTTTATCGGTCAAACGTGGTCCGATTTAAAACTAAATCCGATAAAATATTGTGCTGGAATTTATTTAAGCTTGGAGTGGTCCCCACATGGGCATGTGTCCATGCTTGCTTGGAAGAGAAGAATTGAGTGTGTTTTGACCCTTTTACCCTCATTAGTTGTTTTTGGGAAGAGATAAAACAAAGGGGTATTTTGGGCACTATCCCCTCTAGGTTTAAATCTCCATTTGTTGCCCATTTCAGCACATTTCCCAAGGTAGCCGAAATTGGAGAGAGGGTTGAGAGAGAAAGTGAGGTTTGAAGTTTGAAGAAGAACAAAGGATAGAAAAGAGGGATTTTTGGTCCATTTCTTCACCAAAGGGGCATGGTTCTTCCATTTTCTTCTTCTACTCATCATTTACAAGGTGAGCTTCTAATCCCTTTTCGTTTTTATGGATTTTGGTTCATGGGTTTTTTAGAAATTTGATGAACAATGGATGAGTTTGGAGTTTGGGGTTTGGATGATGAAGTTTTGGAGGAATTTGATGTTAGATGATGGATTTAATTCGTATTTGTGGAGTTTTGATGAATACCCATGGTGGGTTTTGAAGTAGAGACGTTTAGGGGCTGTTTTTGGAGCTTTGGATGGTCATCAATGAATGTTTTTGGGTTATTTTCGGGAAAATCGCGTCTGGAGGAAGAAGAAGACGGAACAGTGTTGAACCGTCACGGATCCATGATGGGAACCGTGACGGGAGGCGTCACAGCTCCGTAAGGGAGACCGTGACGGCGTCAGTCACGGCTCCGTGAGGAGAACCGTGTCGGCGCAGCCCACGGATCCGTGACCCAAACCGTGACAGACTCAGATTGGGCCTCTTTCCGGTCCATTTTCCGTCTTAGCCTATGTTGGACTTTCGGGCTTAATTTAGTTGTTTCTTGTTCTTTTTGCAACTGAATTAGTTTTAATTCGAGTACTTGTTTTGTGTTCTAGGACCTTGGAACCGAGCGTGACGGCGGATGAGGCACTTGGATCCCGTGAAGTGGAGGGGGAAGCGATCCAGGACGTCAACAACTAGGAGTTGGTCGTTGTTTATTTTGAGGTAGGGATCGTAGTGAATACCGGTTCGATTGTGGAAAATTACTAGTATGCATGTATGTTAATAATAATAATAACCGGAAAGGTCCTAGTTCGCATATAGGATGTGATTCAATAGAATAACCGCTTTCAATTACATTAATAACCGGACGAGTCTTAGTTTGCATGTAGGATGTGATTCACTAGAATAATCGCTTTCAATTCTTAGGAAATTGTCGTGCTGGTAGAATGGCCATGTCGAGCCTTAGGTTGTGTGCTGATTGAAATGCCTGATCTTGATTGAGATGCATGATGTGTGACTAAGTGTCGATAAGATTAAGAATCATATTATGAGATACTCGGTGTAGCATGTTGTGGCTATGTGTGGGCGAGTGTGTCGTGTTTGATGTGATGTGAATCCTTGGTTGTGACATGATGGGGTGAGTGATAGACCGATTTGTGAGTTATGGTGAGTTGGCTCAGTTGGTATACCGTGGTCGAACTATGGCTTGTGATGCGTGTTATTCTCTTGCTGTGTGTTCCAAGAGGAGGTGGGTCCGGCATGATACCTACACTGAGAGAGTATGCCGGTGTAGAGTATCGAGGGCGAGGACGGTTTAACCACTACCCCGGTGCTATGTGGTCCGGGAAGGCGTACGATCGAGGTATGTGTCGGTCCGGTATGCGTGAGGCCCCGAGTCTGTGTGCCGGGAAGACGTCCGACTGAGGGATTTCGGGTCTGTGATGTTACCCCGATTCTACGTGACGGGAAGATGTCGGGACCGATGCATTGTGTTCCGGTACGATATAAATAGGAAGGGTTGCGATAGCCGGTGATGTTGGGAACGGTTGTACTAAATTATGTGTGATTCTGTTGTGTGCCATGTGCGTGCTAGTTGGCTTTGTGCGTTGTTTTATATGTAATTATGGTCTCGTGAGAGTGTTTGGTGGTGGGTACTTGTCCCGTGGGCGTTGTCGATAGTTATGTTTTGCTAGTATGCCCTAATTGGACGGTTACTCGTGGTAGTGAACTGACGTTCATAACCTTAACTACTTTTCCTACTGAGCGAAAGCTCACCCCTTACCTTGTTTTAGCATGAGCCTATGCTAAAACCCTATGTTGAGCAAGTCCCAGAGCTTGAATTAAAACCCCTCCCGGATAATTTAAAGTACGTGTTTTTAAATGGAGACAATACTTTGCATGTAATAATTTCTTTTGAATTGTCTTCTCTACAGGAGGAAAACCTGATGAGGGTGCTCAAAGAACATAAAAAGGCATTTGGATGGACAGTAGCTGACATTAGAGAAATTAGCCCGTCAACATGTATGCACAAGATTTTAATGGAAGATGACTACAAGCCAACTGTGCAACCACAAAGGAGGCTAAACCCGTTAATGCAAGAGGTAGTAAAAAGGAAATTATATTGCTATTGGACGCATGTATTATCTATCCCATTTCAAATAGTGCTTGGGTTAGTCCTATTCAATGTGTACCTAAGAAAGGGGGGACGGCGGTAATAACAAATGATAAGAAAAATGATACAGGAAGAAAGGGGATATCTTGTACTTGGGCTAAGCTAGGAAGAAAGGATAGTTTAGAGCTAAGAGAAAATGAGATTCAAACATTGAAGAACATCATTTGTAATCATAATTGGGTGTTGTATTTCTCTACACTTTTTGACTATGAAGCTTGCTTGTTTGTGTTCATCAATGGCTTCTTCTTCTTCTTTGTTCATGATTAACTAAACCCCCATAATCTAGGGTTATGGGGGATTAGAGAATTGTTTTTAATATATTGAATGCCATGATATGTGAATTTTGAATCTAATTTAGGGATTATATTTGATTTTTTTTGTAATACTCTATCTCCCGTGTAGGCTTGATAGTTAATGAGAATTGGAATCCAACACTCAGGAGATATGTCAAACCGATAAAAATATACATAAAATCTATATTTTTATACATAATACACACATCCAGAACCTTAATCTTCTATTTCCAGAATCATCATCCACAATATCCAGAACGTACATCCGCTATATCCATAAACTTCTCACACGATTTACATACTATAAATTGTAAGTTAAACATTACTCTAAAAACAATAAGAATCAATATTTTCAGAAACCGTGACATTGCAGTTGGGGACATTTGTTTCTACCTTCATACGAGGAAGCTTGCAATCACCATTTTCAGCAAACGTGACATTGCAGTTGGAGACATCTGTTTCTACTTTCACGAGAGGAAGCTCCTCCTTCAATTGTTGTATCTCAACTTTCAATTCCTTATTTCTCTTCATCAACATGTCCGAGCTGAATGAGAAAAACGCAAGAAGCTCACAATTACCATTTCAAGAACTGTGTCATTTTCCATCACTTCCTTTAGGAACTATCGTCAGGCTATCTCCCAGCCCTCGTATGCATTAATGGAGTTGAATGAGTACAACGGTAATGGAAGCCCCTTCCGAATGACCTCGGATGACTAAAAATCATCAACGAGTATGAAAAAGCCATGAGTTTTGCTCGATTAGATTCGGGTACAAACATATTTTCAGGTTTTTCAACTATTACATCAATATGTTTTTAATTTAGACTGCATCACATCCATTTATCATATATTCTTTTCTTTTCTGATCAACGTTCATTTACTAATTAAGTTGTGTTCTCATAAGTTTCTACTCAAGTTCTACTATCATATTGCAACTTACTACAAATGTTACGTTATAGTAATTGCTTTCCACACAATCTGGTACTATATTAATAATCAAATCACCTTAAAAAAATAGGGTTATTATCATACGAGTACCCTAAAAATACTTGATTTTCATCCGAGTACCCTAAAAATATTTTGTGACAGATAAGTACCCAAACGAAACATTTTGTTTCAAATTAGTACATGTCGTTAGTTTTTCATCCATTTTGGATGGAAAATGGTCATGTGCACAACACATGACCTTAAATTTTTTTTAAATTCCTTTTTTACCCTTTGCTCTCTTATAACCTTAACCCCTAATTTTGTGTATGTTCAGATCCCTTTCTCTCTCCCTCACCTTACCCCCTTACAAGCTCGTCGCCGACCACCATCACAGAAGCTTCAAGCCTTGCTCCACCTCCGCCCTCTCGTGTTCTTCTTCCTCACCCTTTGAGACACCTTCAGATCTAGGGCCAAGAGCTGCTGTTGCCGAGCCCGAGTCCTCCTATTCGCCAGTAGGTTCGTTTGGGGGCGATGTTAAGATAGAGTTGAATGGTGAATATCCGTGTAATCAGAATACATGCTACATAGAACTGAGATAGAGATTGGTAATAAGATTGATAATCTTTTTCTCTGTTTTGGGTTGTTCATCAAATCCATTTCTGATTTTGCCCTCGATTGCAGTTTTGTTGTGTATGCTTTGAAATCACCCGATTTAAGGAAAAAAATGTGACGCTTCAAGTACTTGGTAACTGGTTTTACAATTGTGAGGAAGGCTTAGTTTCTGATCTGCTAAACTTATAAGTTAGAATGAATGAAGATTTGTGTTTGAATCTACAAACCCATATTTAGAAATGATTTTGATTTGGGTTAAGATCTGGAGGTTAAGATTTCGCTTCGTGGTCGGTCACTTTTCGTTGTCTGGTGAGGGAAGCTCGCAACACCTGTCCAGATCTGCGAGGGGGGCGTGGCCGGTGAGTGGAGATAAAAGGGTGCGGCGGTGCTGGAGATGAAGGGTCGGCGGCGCTTTTCTCTGCTTCATATGTTCTCTACTTCAAATCTCGCGAAGAAGATGCATGAATGAATTACAAATTAAAAAATTATTTTAATAAATTAAAACTGAATGAATTACAAATAAAAAATTATTTTTATAAATTAAAACCGATTTTTCTCAAATAGTTATTAATGAAAAAAATGAATTATAAATAAAAAATGATTTTAATAAATTAAAACTGATTTTTCCCAAATAGTTATTTATGAAAAAAATGAATTACAAATAAAAAATTATTTTAATAAATTAAAACTGATTTTTAGAAAACAAAAATGATTTTTTTTAAAATAAGATATTATTTTTAAAGTAAATTCAGATTTTTTTTTTGAAAATCAAACTGATTTTTTGAAAAAATAAAAATCAATTTTATAAAAATAATTAGTTTATAAAACAAATAAATAAGTAAAAAGAAAATTTGAAATTCAATGGCATGGGTTTGAAAATTTGAGAGTTGGGGAGGGGTATTTTGGACTTTGTAATGTGTTGGATGGAAAAATGGATGGAAAATAGACAGAAACTAACGACGGGTACTGATTTGAAACACAATGTTACGTTTGGGTACTTATCTGTCACAAAGTATTTTTAGGGTACTCGGATGAAAATCAAGTATTTTTAGGATACTCGGATGATAATAACCTTAAAAAATATTTAAAAAAAACTCTATACATGATGATGGACTAATACCCAAAACTTGGAAGAAAAGGAAATGGCAAAAAGAGGGACAAAAGGAAAGCGTATTAAGAGTAGGGATGGGATGGGATGGAAGTGTGTGGATCGAGGCCGTTGTTCATGTAGAAAAGGAGGAGAGAGAGAGAATATTCTGGATAAATAGAACAATATGGAGATGGAGATTGAAGAATATTTGTTGCATAGAAATGGGGACACATGCATATACAAATATACTCGCAAACCCATACACATATATATCCAAAAAGTTTACAAAAGTTTGGTTCCTTTTCATCCTCTTCGGAATCATCACCCCACCAGTAAGTACCACTATATCTATCTATATATACCTCCACCTACTAATACCTACGTACCCATTATCTACCTATATATATATATATATATATTTCTACACTACACAGTACGTATAGACTATATTTATATACACTTCAATTCTTCGCATACGCGTTTAATTAATACACACGGTTAGGAGTAAGCATTGGGTGGTTAACGACCCTATGAAATCTTTTACGAACCCAACCCGATATTATCGTTTGACATATCTTAGAACTAGTCCCAACTCAAAACCAATTTTTTACAGTTAAACCAATCCGTTCACTGACCGGTTGGTTAGTGGTTTTAACTAACCAACCACTTTACTACATGCAAGTACAGATTTGGATACCAATAACCATACATATATTTATATTTAAAGCCAAAACATATTACTACATTTTTCAAAACAAATGAAAATTTACATATAAGTCATCGTTTTCTATGTTAGCAATCCGTGTGACACATAAGAGTGCTCATGGGCCATTCATCTATATCAAATCAGTGACTATTATGAAGCCACATGTATATGATGAACAGTACCGGTTTGGTTGGTTAACCAATGATTTGACGTTTCAAGAACCTACAATCAACCGTTAACTTTCTGGTTCGATCGTCAAGAACCAGCAACCAACCGTTAATTTTCCGATTTCGAATTTTCTGGTGCGATTTTCGATTGGTGGTGGCTGGTTTAACGGTTGCAGATTTTTTTTGCCCACTCCTACATGCGGCTTTAGAGAGGGAAAATGAAATATGCATGCCATGCCATATCATGCCAAAACTTGATAGTCCAAAACAAAGCATAATGCATCCATATATTCTCTTCCCATCTCCCATACCTTTTCCATCCCGAAAAGACAAGACATATCCAACTATATGGATGGATGTCATAGATTACATTAATATTTATTTAATAATTAAATTAAGATATTTACGTATCATTTTGTATCTAGAGTATTTCCAAATATACAATTTTTTCACTCCAACAGCAACTCCATTTCTTATTATAGTTGGAGTGTGTTACTACTGCTAGTGTCTTTGTTTTTCTATGTAATTTTTGAAAATATGAATTGGAATTAGTAATCATTTTAAACAAAAAAAATTACATTATTCTAATGTAATTATGACAGAAATTGCATTAGAACAAGAGTTGGCGCGGAAGTAAGAGAAAGTGAGTCTCCTGAATAATTCAATGTGAGGTCTCATCAGCTGACTAAACTTTACTGGATTCTTAGGCCAAAACTTTCTTTCATACGGGTCAAAATTCCTCCATTCATCACCCAATTCTCAACACATGCATTTACATATATGATATAGCACAATATATATATATATACTCATATCTCTCTCTCTCTCTGCATCGCCTGACATTTTCTTCACACGCCATGACCTTGCATCAGATAAAAAAAAATAACAACCAAATAAACCCCACTAAGCCCACATTCTCATGCATACGCGCTCATTATACCCACATGCACCATGCAAGTACCCTATTACTCTCTCTATACTTCTTCTATTCCATACAAAACTATCAGTTCCAATTTTTAAATTAATCTATCATGTATATGGTTCAAACTCGACTCCTCTAAAAATATTAATTGATAGGTGAAAATTGAAAATATTTAGAAGTTAGAACATATGTTTTAGAGCATCCACAATCGTGGGCGGTAAGGCGCTGGCGGGGAGAAAACGCCGGTGAGGAGCTGGCTGGAAGCTAGCGAGGAGCTCGCTGACGGGGAGTGCTGGCTGGGAGCTTAAGGCCGGCACTTATCGCTGGCGGGGAGCAAAAATGTGAATAAATGGGGTTACTATAAGCCAACAAAAAGGATTTACCATTGTAGCTCGCTGGCTGGGAGAGCTGGATATAAGGCAAAAAATAATAATTTTTTATTCTTCCCGCCAACACTTCCCGTCAGCAATCAGCTATATAGTTGTTGTGGATGCTTTTAGAGGGTCAATTTTACAGGATGTATTTGAATAAAACTAAGGAAAATTCAAATACATCCAGTATTTGATTATGTTTCACAATTAAAATATTAATTTTATTATATAGACATGCTTTGACATGATCAAAACTTGTAACTTAACTGTAAATAATTTATGTGTGCACACAAAACAAAAGAACAACTCTTATTCTTGCAATCTAATATATTTTAAAAAAAATGGGACAAGGAGAAGGTTGAGGCAGAGTTCGAAGGGCTGGATGCAGCTGTAGTGCTTCAATTGTTTTTGCCGACTGTCCCGATCCCGGATGATTGGTATTGGTGGGGAGCACGGGATGACGTGTTTCGAGTGAGGGAGGCATACCGAATGCTTCAAAAATAGAATGGGAGGTGGAGGGAGGAGGATCAGGATCCTTTCTGAGGAAAGGTGTGGAGGTTGTAGGTGCCGAAAAAAGTGAAACATCATACGTGGAGGGTACTTTCAGGCTCGCTCCTAACGAATGTGAACCTATATGGTCGTTATGCCCCAGTAAGCCCGGATTGTGGTTTTTGTGGAAATCTAGAAACGAAGGACCATATATTGTTTCAATGCACTGATATGGGGAGGATATGGGAGAGGTTGGATTTGGTGGTACTCGGGGGAACGGTAGAGCCGAGACAATGGCTTGAGTATTGTTTGAGCATGAATAAGCCGGGATTAGTAGATAGGGTGGTGTGTTTGTGGTGGGGAACTTGGCGAGCTAGAAATGCTCGAGTCTGGAGGCAGGAGGTGATCGGGGAAGAGGGAGTGTGGTGGGCGGCGGATAGGTTGATTCGATATTGGAAGGCAGCTCAGGCTTGTAGTGTTGTCGAGCCTCGAGGGGGTAGGGATCAGGATCAGAGATGGAGGAAGCCGGAGCCAGGGAGGGTGAAGGTAAATGTGGACGGGCGGTCCTGGATTCGGTGGGGGTGGAGGTGGTATGGTTTGTAGGAGCGACTCAGGCGAAGCCATTAACGCTCGCTGTATTGTGCTGCCAGGGAAATAGAGTCCAGAGCTCATAGAGATTATCACAATTAATGAGGCTCCATCTTGGGTGTACGAATAGGGATGGTCTGTAGGTTCAATGGAATCCGATTGCCAGAATGTCGTCCGGACCATAAATGGTTAAGATATGATTTATTCCCAATGGGTCCGATTATAATGGAGAGTCAGGCGAAGCTGAAGGTTTTAACGAATTTCAAATTACTCTTTGTACGTAGAGAGGCTAATAGAGTTGCCCACACTTTAGCTCGTAATGCTTGCAATTGGTGTACTGTTGATTGGCAGATCTCGAAGATCCCCCAGGTTCTCCGAGATAGTTTGTCCAACGATTTGTTGAATTAATAAAAATATCACATCTTCAAAAAAAATCTCTTATATATGTAACAAACATTGTACTGTACACTCATATTTGAGCAATATGATCTCGGTTAATGTACTTGAATAAAACTTGGGAAAATTCAGAGTTTGAATGGTAATGAATCACATTTTACTACCCATTCATTAACTGGACTGGCCAATAACAAAAACTCATGATAAAATATCTTTTTTTTAAACGGGTAACCGGAGGATTGCATTAATACCCAAAGGTAATCAAACAAGGTAAGGCGTAACCGCCCAGGGTTCCAGATTTATGTCCGGGTCGACCGTAGCACGCCCAGCGCTCGTGGACCCATAACAATAGCCTACTTGATATTGCAGGAAAAAACTCATGACATCTCCTTACCAACGTCTCAAAACAGCGAGACATGAAATGAAAAATCCTACACAAAACAGAAAATAAATTGTTTCAGAAATAAAGCAGATAAAGAAACTGAGCTGTTATTGTAGGCTGCCCGGGACCTCCCAACACTGGTTGTCCCAGGTCTGTAGGTATAGTCCGACATCGACTCCACCCACCCCTGCCGGGTCGGTTCATACCTGCATAGGAGGCTGCCCTGCCTCCGCTTGCTTCTCATGGTCCTCCTCAGTGGTAGCCGACTGGTTGAGGTTTGGTGTGGGAGTCGGATGGTCCTGCGACTTCTTTAATCCCGGCGGTCGAGCATACAACGACCCGCTCCTTGTCTTCAAGGTTGACTTCTTGGCCCTCCCCCGAATAGGGCCAACTTTCCTCGAAGCTTCCTTGGGGTCTTTCTCCTTCCTCAACCGAATCCCTAATTTGTCTGCGGATTCGACAGGGACAGTAAGATTTCCAGCATGGTGGATGTTATCCAAATTGTCAGGCTTTGTAAAGCCCGGTGGCCCTCCACAAGCTCGTACTACTCCATCCTGCAAAATAGTGATTACCTATACTAAGGTAGTCTTAGCCAAATTGTCAGAATTCGATGAAACGTCTGCAGCAGAGAATCCATCCCCCATGACGACTTCCATGGATCGGATCATAGGGGTCAAACAGAGCCCATTCAGGAGATCATCAACAACCGGAGGTTCCAGGGGAGGGGGTGTATGCCATACCGTCTTCAGCAACCGATCCACATCCATTTGCCTCGGTACCAGAATAGATGTGTCGTATCAGACCTCCTCCCGGCCTATTCCAGGCAAAAGAGTCGTACACCCCATAATCCAGTGTGTCATTACCCACACCTGCGACAGAGGTCCGTGAGTCTCTCATATTGAAGCTCAAACAACGATCAAGTGGCGTTGCTTGGGAAACGGAGACGGAGCCATCTCCGAAGAGGCTGGTTCAACTCCATCAGAACCCGCATCCATAAAAATGGATCGTCCCGCCTGACATAGGGTATTGGGGCCGATACCACCTGGGTACCAATGATGGCTGCAATAAGACCCCGGACTTGCGGAGTCCTGGCCCCTACCGGGACGTTCAGTGCTCGGACTCCAAGCTCGATATGATTGAAGTCAATCTCATTTGCTTGAACATAGGGCCTGGGGGGTTCCAAGAGCACTAGGAAGCCCTTGAAGATCCATGGCCCCCGATGACGGATTTTCTCTATTGTCGCTGCGGACGGGAAATGATATCCCGTAACCTCCGAAGATAGGTACTCAACCTGAATGTCGTCCACCTTCCATTTCTGCAACATCATTGCACAAACAGCATTCTGGTTGTGAGTCCGATCCCCTACAACCCAGGCTGCCAGAGAGAACTGATAGGTCCCCTTTTTGACCGCCGGGACCGCTTCCATCGGGACCACCACTTCATCGTCTTCGTCCTCCCAGTCCAGAACCGGTGAAATACGACCCGAGCGAGCCTCCCCCTACCGAGCACCAGATTTGGACTCACTTGACTGGCGACTGCTCGAGCCCGATGCATGGCCAACCGGGGGACGGTACCTGGGCACGAACGACGACGATTGTGGTCGGGGAAGGGCGGCTGCTCTTCGTGCACACCAACCGCCACAGATGGGTCCCGGCCTGGGGGCGACTGTGGCTGCGGGACAAATAGGGCAAGGGTTCCGTCCGTCCCCCCGCCTGGCTTTTCCTTCAATGGGGTTAGGCTGCCGGCGGACCGGCGTTGTTCAGGCGGACGAGGAGGGAGGGCGTCAATAGAGGTCGACGAGAACGTGAACTCGGGCAGAAAACTCGCCGGGGATCGTGAGACGACAGGAGGCTGCGTCTATTGAGGGTCGGCGGCGGGCTAGATCTGATCAACGACATCCATTTCCGGGCAAAATGGATGTGAAGAGGCCGATCTGTTGGGGCAGTGGACGGAACCGGCGAGAAACGCGGCGACTCTGTCGTAGGCTCGCGGGTTGGGCGCTCGATTCCGTGGAGCAGGTCGTCGAGACCGGAGAAATGATGGGACCAGAGGGCTGAGAGGCTTGTGGGTAGGTTGAGGACAACCACCGATGCCGGAGCACTTGATCGTCAATGTGAGAGGCGTGGAAATAGGGCGGCGAGAGGACCCTATCTAGGGTAAGAGACGAACCTCTGAGAGAGGTAGCTGCGCGTTTTACTGATAAAATATCTAATACATTTACTACAAAACCAAGAAAAAAGGAAGGACCGTGTAGCATTGATCGATCCATGGCGGTGATGCGCTGATGATGGCATAATGACGTGCCTAATATTAGAAATTATTTCGTAATATAGTAGTCATATGTCATACAAACTTATTATAGTGGAGAATGGGAAAAGAGAGAATAGAGAAGGGAAAAAGAAGCCACTTTCTATTGTTTCTCCAATGAGATTGATCATGCACATTGACACTTAATTACGATTTGGACCCACCATTATAAGTTCTAATTTTTATGGGATTTGATACACCGAATCATCTCCTCCATCTATTCTTCTACAGATCTTTCCTTCCATTCCAAAAACTTCTAAAGTTATGACTTTGATCTTTGAGGGAGAAAAAAGATCTCAGCTCATGCATGATTATTACGTATACACCAATACATGCTGCTTAGTTTCTTTCACTATTGCTATTCCCTCTTTTGGGGAAACTTTCTTGATTGTGTTTTTGGTTGGATGGTTTTAAATCGGCCTATCCTTTTGTGGGTCCCGATACTCATTATTCACATTTCAACTCATTCCTTCCGTTTTTCTTAGTGCCATTTCCCATTAATATTTGTCATTCAGGCCCTATTTATTTTTTTTGAACCAAGGGTGTAATTTTATTACTTAAAATCGATTATATTATCTTATATCAGGAAACATGCTCTCCGATCGGAGAGAAAGTCATAATAATGAACAATGGTTTTCTGATCCTCGTAGTACCATAACCGTCACAGAAAATATTGTGATGTCTCATCGGCAAAGATAGACTGCTGAGAGGGAGAAAAGGGTACCGGAGATCCCGAGGGACCTCAACAGTAATAGTCCTAGTGGGAGGCAAAGCATCGTCTTGGTTGGGCCAGTCCCTGATGATCCCCTCCGTAGATAAGTCCTTGATTCTCTAATCGATTGGCATTGATCTTGCAAAGATAAACTCAAACAAAATAAGCGAAACCCTTTCAATTAGCCAGAGCCATAATCGTGAAAGGGGACGAGGCAATTGCGACGGTGGAGGCCAGGGAGAAGGATGTACCAGTTGCGACCGAGCCGGCTGCTGCAACTACAAGGACGCCTCTAGGGACGTCGGCTGCATCAGAGACGATGACGGTATCTGAGGCGGCGACCAAAGCAGGGGCGGCGACGGCTTCAAGGACGGTATTAACAGCATCAGGGACGACAGCTGTAGAGACGGAAACCCCTGGGGCAGAGGATAGACCGAAACAGATCGGGAGATGCTCCGTTAGTGGCGGGAGGTGACCAACGTCGCGCTGGCTAGAGACGGGTTGAACAAAGCCCTAGCAGAGAAAAACTTCACATGATCCAAGGGGAAAGTGCAAAGGGGAGATTGAGAAGAAGAGAGAAGAAGAACCATGCCATAAGCTATGGAAATTTCCATAGCCATAGCTATGGAGGTGTAGACGGCGACAAGACTCTCATTCCGGCACTATTTCATATCACCAACTGGTTAAATTTAATTAATTAAATAAATATCATTTATCAATATTTATAAAATTCAGATACATTATTCTTAATAGTAAATACGAATGCATATAACGATAGTGACCAGAATGGAAACTATCATTCAACCATTTTCTTATATATTTTTTTTCTCGATTTGCTCTCTGTCTTTTATGGCGGCGTTACCTTTATGTCCTCTGTCAGTCGCTCCCCCATGTTGGTTCCCGAAGTATTGATGCATGCTCGCCCGTCCTACCTGGTCGTCGACACTAAGCAACCCTCTTGGTTTTCAAAAAGGGCCTCGAGATCCCTGCCCCATCCGAGAATCCACAACCCCAACCATCATCTCCACCGTTCCGAACCTCCCTAGACCCTTATGTCGAATGTTGATCTTCACAACCTCCAAATGGAGTTTGGAGCCTTCCTGATTGAAGAAGGCGAGGACCTCACAATGGAGGTCGTTCACAAGCCCGCGGACCCGTAGCCACCCATCTGTCGAGACTTTTCCCTCGTATATCATTTCCTCACAACCCGGATGTTCAACCGAAAAATGATGTTGGGCATCATAACAAAGGCTTGCGGATTGATGGGTTGGTCATTAAGGATCTCAATTATGGGATTGAGATTTTCTATTTCCCATCTCAGAAGATCAAGGACTGTGTTCGGAGGGACGAGCCCTGGTGCTTCAAGAGGGCCCACTGATCCTCAGGGATATACCATTAATGGTGGTGCTGTCCGAGAATCGATCGGACCGAATCCAACTCTAGGCGCACCCCACATGAACCCCACGGATGTCATGACATAGGCAATAATGACGCTGATGGGGGAATGGTTTAGGGGATTGTGTCAAAGTTGCATATGACCAATGAGGCCTCGACTAGGGAAAGGCGATGCGGGTAAGGTTCTTGATGAACCTGGAGAGGTCGCTCTAGCGACCCATCCTCCTCACCATCCCTACATACCAGCGGGTTTTACAGGTGGGCCTATAGTATGAGCGACTCCTTATTTTTTTCTTTAGTTGCAAGCGTATTGGCCACGCAGACCATGACTGCCAAGCTCTTCCCCTAAGAGCAACGGTGGTGCTAGCTAGATTCGACCTCTCACTCCAATATGAGTAGTAGAAGCTGAAGGGGGCTCCATTCACACGAATTGGAAGATCTCACCTACCACATCGCCATTGTTTGGCTAAGCTTTAATGGGAAGGAACCCAATGTACCCCCCGAGTTTTGAACCGTGAGAGCTTGCTTCCAACCCACTAACGTCTGATATCTTGCCTAAGGACCATCACCCCCTCGGAGTTTGAAGCTCGAAGCCCGTGCCCTATCATCATCAGGTTCCGAAGATAATTTTTTCTGGGTGGGTCCCCGACCATAACGCCCGACATCTTGCCTAACCCTGGTACAAGATGCTTTGGGAAGACACAAGGGACTCATATGACTCTATCCAAGTATCCGTTTGAGGACCTAGTCTCATTCGGATCCATGTTGGCTTCTTCTGCACTTGGGAAGACCAAGGAAGGGAAGCTTAGGCCCGATCGGGGACTAGACAGAACAACAAGCCCAAGCATGCGACTTTGAAGAATTGGGCGACAATGTGGCCCACCCCGAATACTATGGAAGAGGTCTACAAGGACTAGGTGAGGTTTAGCAAGTAGTCTCTCAAGGCCGCATAAGAACCCCACGGGGATATGGGATGCACAAAAGAAGGTGCGCCCTACCCCTACCAAGGCTGCCTCTAATCAACCGCCCTTCTCCAACATCCACGAGTTCCTTGAGTGCATAACATATTTCTCTCATAACCTATTTGGACTCTCCTGTATGGCCAACTCACATGTGCAATAAAGGTTGAGCCATGGACGGGCACATCGGAGCCTCCATCGCTATTATATCACAAAATTCTACTCAAAATTGAGATAATACAATCATTGTTTTAGCGGAATGAACGAATGCGATTTGTCCACATTAATTTCTCACCTCTTTTATCATAATTTATTTTGTTATGAATAAAATGCCCAGTGTAATTGTTCAAAAAAGAAGACATTGATTAGAATGTCATTTATAGAGATTTTATGAGAAAATTGAGGTATTTTTTGAATGAAAGATGCATAGATATTATTAAGGGGTAACACTAGGAATTAACTAGTGTAAGAATGTAGCGTTCAAAAAATAACTATAAACTAGTTAATCTATCAAATTAACACAGTAGACTTAAGGTAATTGTTAGAAAATAACATTTTCCGTTAGAAATGACAAAAATCGTTAGAAAAAACTCCAAGAACTAACTGTAGACTTGTTAGTTTTTTTTGTTTTTCTAACAGAAAACGTTAGTTTGTGTACTTACCTTAAGTGTGCCGTATGAATTCTCTAATAAAATTTGTTTATAGACAGTTTATTTATTTATTTCAGTAGTCAAATAACCGTCTGTTCTTGGAGTTTTCCTATTATTAATCAAAAGAGCCAATATAGAAAACATGGCCCGTAGGTCCCTGCTTGACAAACCCTGAGAAAAGAACCCATAGCACTACGGTTTATAAACAAAAGACTCATAAGCTGCAAATTAAACTCAAACTGTGGAGAACCGCTCAAGATGGTGCCTAAAAATCGCTTGATCACATGGGAGGACTCTTTTCGCTGCGAGGAGAACGATTAAACATGAACTCCATAGTAAGTAGGGGAGGGCGTTGTTGATTCATGGATCCCTCCCGCCTAAAGGCCCGAATCTCTGCTCACTAGTCGTGGTAGCTAGCGAGGCTGCTTCCCAAACCTCTTCTAATCCTCCTGTGGTTTCCTACAGACCCCTTCTTCCTGCCTGGATCTCCTGATGGGGCAATCCATGAAGTTGGTTGGACAATTCAATCCTAAACCGCCCCTAACCCACCGCCTATGGGTTTGGTAAGGTGTTCAGTGTTAGTAGGGATCTTCTCCCTAGAGGTGGGAGCAAAGTAGATAGGGTGTTCGAGGTCAACCGAGTGAGTCATGGTGGACACACCAGAGGTGGTGCCTCCTTTTTCCAATCAGTAGCGAAGTTCTACTTGAAGGTGTTAGGCTTTTTCACCTTAAGGGACGAATATATCGGACACCCATAGGTCACAGAGTAAAGGTATTGATCAATTCATAGATGGAAGATGGTTACTTTCATTTAAATTTGAGTAATATTGATCAGAACGACATTTATAAGGGTTTTAAGAGAAAATGAGGTATTTAAATTTGAGGACGTGTATTACCTTAGTCTTGCGTTATTGAGCTAATTTCATATTGTCGTAACTTCTATTTGTTGTAATAGAAGTATGTTGTGTAGCCTAAGGCGTTAGAACACCTATGATATACGAGGTTTTCTAGACTATATCTCGACTGTAAAGAAGTTTTTCAAGTTATCGTGTATTTTTGAAAATAATTAATGAGACATAACATTTAGTGATTCATTAATAACTTAATAAACCTTACATATCGGATACATACCAAACCTAGAAAGCGTTTCATCCACCGATCGCTCTCGAGATCCCGAGGAACGATTAGTGAGATGAATTGCTCTTGAGACGGGCAACGCAGCGCTAAGATAACCACTACTATCAGGTCGATCTTCTTTATCGGCTCTCCGGAGAAATCCACCGATAAAGAGTCCTGACCGGACACGCCACCAAATGCAGTAGCCACACCTACCGGGAATACGAAATTCCGACAGGGAGGACAAACAAAATCCTAATAAACAGGAAAAAATATAAACAACAAAATAACCAATGACGACCAAGGAACTAATCGCGATCGGCCTCTGGTGTCTGGGCTTAGGATCGGGGCGAGGTGGACGGAGTCGATAGGTACAGATCTGATCCACTAGGGGCTGGTGCACGGGACTAGCCGGGTAAACACGAAAAGCAGGAGCATATGTGATCGACTTCAATTACAGTGTTCTGACGGAAGCTGTGTGCAGATCTGACTATCGGGCCGAAGAACGAACATGGCTAAGAGGCTCAATCGGTGGTAGTCGGGTCATGGTCGTTGGGATCTGACTCCAGAGGGGAAGAGCTATTGGCCTGTCTTGATCGTCGTCACCGGTGAAAGAGGGCAGAGGGGAGGTGGTTGGTGGCCGACAGATGTGCTGGTTGTGGCAACAGATCTGCCAGTTGAGAGTGTCGAATCTGATCGAAAGGTTGCAGATCAGGTCGTGAGGGGGTGATGGGAGTTGAAACTAGACACGGGGGAGTGGATTTTACCAGAGGAAGACGAAGGCCACGTCGGCCTACTGGTGGCGACCTTGGCCGGAGTAGGTCGGGGGATGAGGGTGGGTTTCGAGGGCGTTTGATGGCGGTAGACCACGACCGGAGGTATATAGAAGGGAAGAAGGGTGAGAAATGGAAGCGGAGACGCTGACCGGTGTGGCCAGGGAAGGGGGTCAGACGGCGGGGAAACGGATCAGACCGACGAGGCAAGGGAGATGGTTGTGGGCGACGACGTAGGGGCTAGATCCGGTCGGAGGGAGGTGGGTTGGGGCGTGCAGGGGCGACACACGACGGAAAGGCGTGATGACGACAAAAACCCAAGACGAACGGACATCACCAGACACATAGGAGGGAAGAACCCCACCGATAGCCGCCGTGGCTAAAGCCATAGTGGCCACCGGTAGTGGCGACACCAGATGAAAATAAGGCTAGTGTTTTTGTGTCTCTGTTAAGAGAGAAAAGAGAGAATTAAATATCCTTTTTCCGAAGCAAGTTAAGTAGGAGGAGAAATCAAATACAAACCATGTCTTAACCTAAAAACTAGAGAAACAATCTAAGCCATCTATTTTAAGAATGGAGGGATGAGATACAATTGAGTTGTTGACTGCAAAAAAAAAACATCACTTTTTAGTAGGTGAGAAGAGCTTTTTAGTAAAATTATCATTTTTTTTACCAATTCACTAATTTAATTTTTCCCACTTCGTTTGAACTCCGATTGACTTCAAACCTGCGCCATTAGTTTTGTTTTTTCAAGGGCTTTCTATCAAGATCACTCATGAATATATTTTGAAGCACGAAAAAAATAGTATTTCGAGGATGATTTGAAAAAAAAAAAATTATACATGGGTAATTTTTATCAACACTTTGCTTTGGTTTTATCAACATTGTTACACTGGTTTTATCAACACTTTGCACTGAGTTTATCACCTCATTTCCAAAACTGATCATGATTTTATCACATCATCACGTGCTTTTTATGAACACTAGTTTTATCAACACCAAACACTAGGTTAATCATTAAATTACGTGTGTTTTATCACCCTCATCACATGTTTTTTTGAAGCACAAAAAAAAGAATTATTTCAGGGCTGATTTAATTTTTTTTTATATCTGAGTAATTTTTATCAACACTTTACATTGGTTTTATCAACACTTTACACTGGTTTTATCAACACTGGACACTAGTTTTATCACCTCGTTTTCCAGAACCGAACATGATTTTTATAACCTCATCACGTGTTTTTATGAACACTAGTTTTATCAACACTAAAAACTATGTTTACCATTAAATTACATATGTTTTTATCACCCATCACATGTTTTTTTATCTACGCTAAACTCTAGTTTATCACACTTATTATCAAAATTGAACACGGTTTTTATCACCTCAGTACATGTTTTTATCAACATTTAGCATTAGTTTCATACCTCCGATATAAAACATTTATTAGTGAAAATTTATCAACACTCAACATTATTTTTATTACCCCGATATAACTTTTTTATTTTCGTGCTTCAAAATATATTCATGATTCATCTTGATTTAAATCCCTAGAAAAAAAATAAAAATATTGGCGTAAGTTTGAAGCTAATCGGAGTTCAAACGAATCGGGAAATATTAAATTAGTGAATTGGTGAAGATAAAAATGGACACTTGTCCACATGACACCATGCTTTTATAATTATGCCCTTACTTGTGTGGGAAAGGATGACAGTGGCGTGAATTTGGGTGAAATTGGGGTGATGATGTGGCATCATGGTGAATGTTGGATCTTAGGTGTGTGTGGCTAGGATTGGTTCTCTAGTTTTTATGTTAAGCGTGATTTGTAGCCGATTTCACCTCAGTTAAGTAAATGAACTTTTGTGGCTAAGAATGAATTGAATTTTTTATTTCTTTCCCTTTTATATGTGACTTTCACGTGTTGTTTTGTGATATGGATTCTTTATTCACATAAAAACATTACTCACTCATCACTCGAAGGGTGATTTATTTTATTTTCCCACATGATTTGGTCCTAAGTTACACTGAAGAGATCGTGGGTGGATGTTGTTTTATTAATTATTTTCAAAAATATAATTAACTTATTTCCTCTATAAAAATTTCTCCTCTTTCTCTCTACCCACAAACCTCTTCTTTCTTGTGGTTATCAACGCTTGCCACCGGGGCTCTGGCTATAGGAGTAACCACTGGTTATACTTGTTTTCTCTCATTCCGTTTTTTTCTCCCCCTTCTCTTCGTATGATCTATTTTTTTTCTTATCACGGCTACGCAACTACTTTCCTCTTTAGATTTAATTGCCTTGGGACCGGATCTGTACTCCTTGGTACTGGATCTGACCTCCCCGTTGCCTCCACCCTCGGATTTATCTTTGGGCCTTGTGTGTTAAAGCGTTTTGGGTATTTCCTAGCCTTTTCCTCTCTTCTTCATCTGTTCTTGATCAAATTGTGTTCTGGGCTTCGTCGAGAAAGTTGCCTCCATCGAAGGGTATTGCTGGTTCGACACTGTTTTGAAGCTTGGAGAGGTTATGTTGTGGATATTTTCTTGCTGCTCATATTTGGTTCGCTGGGAGATCTGATTTGGGTGCTGCTAGCTTCGTGCTGGTGGTGGTTCGGGTTTCCCCACCGAACATGTCTGTTTCCTTCTCTTTTCCTCCTATTTTTCTATGATTTTTGGATATCTCGAACTGGTCGCATCTTTGGTGTTGTTCGACGCCCTTGGGTCCTTAATAAGGGAATTAGGGTTTTGGTTCCGGGTCCTTTTGCTGGCTACCTGTGTGAACTAGAGTTGAGGTGTTCATATTTTGCTCGGTATCAGTACGATATCGGTCCTTATCTTCTGGGACTCCTTCCACTGTTGGCTGGAGGAGTGTTATCTCTCTGGTGACGGAGGGCCGAGCAATTTGGTTTTCTGCCCGAGGCAAGTCCATCTCTGTTTGCCCGTGGGAAATGTTCGTGACTCGTTTGGGCTTTTGGTTGTCGGCTTAATGTTGGTTAACTCAAGTTTTAGACTTTTATTTCTTTGCTTAAGCCCTTGTTTATCCTCCTTGTTAGACAAATTAGGGTATCAGACCTGTTGATTGTATTGGTTAGCTTCATTGTGCTTATCAGAGTTAGGTTTTAGACCCTATTGTTGGTGTTGTAACACCCCTTGTTGGGCGTGGTTGTTGTAGAGGTTTCTCTATGTGAATGCTCTTTGTTATATGAGGGGACCTGAAAGGGCGACCTTGCTCCTCTTTCTATTTTAGGAAGTTGAGTTATATATGTATATATATATATATATAGGATAACAATCAGGTACAAACTTGTATCTTTCGTCAGAACGTAGAATTATCAATCTGGGCCCTTGGATCGTAGAATTAATGGCCCAGATTTAATGCATATCTTATAATATCTTTTTAATTAATGCATATCTTGTAATTGATTTCGTAATCAATCACCCCCACCTCCCCTGAATTTCGGTGGCCATCCGATCTGGATAATCAATGGCCCATATTAGTTCTACGTTCTGACCCAAAATAGGGTTTGTACTTGATTGTTCCCCTATATATATATATATATATAATTATTTGCTGATAAAAAAAAAGATCGTGGGTGGGGATATAAGTTAACACTAACTAACGAGGATGGGGAAGAATCTTGAATGTGAATTTTGGGTAGAGTAACTTGGTCCTCGCTCTTTCTATATGTACATTTTTGTTCAATGATTTTTCCCAGCTTTAATTATATCAAGTATGTCTTGAGCCCCTCCTTCTTTAGAGCAGCTCCAACGGGTCATTGCAACCGGTCATGTCAGGCGCAGACACGACCCTGACACGACGCGCTGGCACGGCTCGTCGTGTCAGATGGTCGTGTCAGTGCATGCGTGTCAGCTGGTCGTGTCTGGTTCTAGTAGCGACGCGTCTTGTTGTTCCAGGCGCCAACGGCTAGTCGGTTGGCCACTTACGACACGACACGTGGCGACGCCGACTTCCAAAGGCCCATCAATTTCCTATAAATTCATATCTAACCCAAGTGAAATTTCACTCCTCCTCTCTTGTTTCAAGCTTCTTCTTCCTCTATTCCTCTCCAAAACCTATAGTTTTTTTCCTACTTCTATTTTTTTCGATGGCGAATTTTCCAACGCTAGAGGAAATGAAGCAAATGACAGAAGAAGAAATAGACGCCGCGATGGATAGGTTTGTGGAGGAAACAAAAAAAGCAAAAGAGGATCAAGTGATGTCATCGATACATCCAATGGGTCGGGATGATGATGAGGCCGAGGGCTCAAGGTCGGCGCCGAGACCATAGCGGAGAGTGATTGAGCGCAATCGCGAAGATGCACACGAAGGGTTGATCCGTGACTACTTCGCGCCTAAACCTGTGTACAGCGACAAACAATTTCGGAGACGGTTCCGGTTGTCGAGGGACATGTTCATACGGATCATGAATGGTTTGAGTGGACGGTAAGCCTACTTCCATAACAGCAAGGATGCTACGGGGGGGGGGTCTCTTTCACTCCACACCAGAAGTGCACGGTAGCACTTCGTCAGCTCTATTATGGAAGTCCAACCGATGCCTGCGACGAGTATTTGCGAATGGCGGAGACCACTGCGTTGGACTGCCTGAAGAAGTTTTGCATTGACGTCATCAAGGTTTACGGGCGGACCTATCTACGACGCTCGACCGTGGAAGATACAAGACGGTTGTTGCGAATCAACGAAGATCGCGGCTTTCCGGGGATGATAGGGAGTCTTGACTGCATGCACTGGGATTGGAAGAACTGTCCTGTGGCATGGTCTGCACAATTCGCAAGTAGGGACCACAGGAACGTCCCCACAATCATGCTCGAATCCGTTGCATCCCAAGACCTTTGGATCTGGCACTCTTTCTTCATGACATGGGCTCCAACAACAACATCAACGTGCTCAATAGGTCTACATTATTCTCCCAAGTAGTAAAAGGCTTCGCCCCAGATGTGAAGTTCAAGATCAGCGCTAGAGAATACGAAACCCCGTATTACTTGATAGATGGAATTTATCTTGCTTGGGCAACATTTGTGTAGTCCATACCTGGTCCACAAACGCCGAAGCAAATATGCTTTGCTAGATACCAAGAGGCGTGTAGGAAGGACATTGAACGAGCGTTTGGAGTTCTACAGGCCCGGTTTCACATCGTTACTCGCCCGGGTCGAATGTGGGATAGGGGCTCACTGTCAGTGATCATGACTGCTTGTGTGATCCTACACAACATGATCGTTGAGGATGAGCGGAGGTCGTGGCCCACGGATCTGTTTGTAGATATTGGTGTCCCGGACCCAACCGTCCGTAGAGGACCACCACCAACGGTGACCAGGGAAAGTATCATGGGCCATAGAACAAGGATTCGAGATTAGAATGTTCATCACCAACTCCACGATGATCTCATCGAACACATTTGGGCTAAATTTGGAGATGGCGACCGCAATTAAATATTAATTATCAATGTTAATGTAATTTCTATTTGGTTTTAAACAAAAAAAGTAGTTATGCAATTCATATTTGGTTTCAATTAAAACTGTTACAAATATTTGGGGTGTTTTTTTAATTAGTGAAACTGTGTAGACATTGCTTCTGACACTAGTAGTTTCAGACCATTGGAGGAACAGTGTCAGGAAGCCAAAAAGTACTCCCTAACACTGCTCCTTGACACTACGCAGTGTCTAACCATTGTAGATGCTCTTAGCGTGTTTTCTGTCCCAACGTCTCTTTATTGTTTTCCTCCTTTCCAAGGCGGTGACTTGATGGCTCAATCTTTTTCCTCCTCTCACTCCTCCCACTGCCAAACACCACCAGACCTCACCTACCCAACTCGCTCCAAACCTCCTTCACCTTCTCGTATCTTAGCCCTCCACTACTCACATCTCCCTATCTCCAGTCCATTGGTTTCACTTTCACCACCCTCAAAACCGATGAACTCGCCGACCAAAAATCCTTCTCTACTAGCAATCCTCCCAACCCCAACCGGAGTCGAAACAACGCAACTATGCCTCAATCTCACATTCTCCTGCAATTTTTGACCGCTAGAACACCATGCAAGGGTAAAATGGTGGAAGGAACTCTCCCGAGCGAACGTCCATACCTCCTCCCAACCTATCACTTCATCACGACATCCTTACCCGAAAATTTTTCGAAGGCATCCCAGAAATGTTTAACAAGGGTTTTGGTCTCGGAACCCATCTAGGATGCATACGAGGAGGATGACGTTGTGATTACCATTCCGGCGAACACGGTGCCAAGATCGGATGATACCCGGTTCAAGTACGCTTTAGTTGGGCACCTCCTCGTGGACAAAAACGTAAGTCTCACACCCTTTTCTCTGCTATTATTAGAGACTAGAAAGTGGAAAATGTGGGTTTACAGCCACTTACGGACAAGATTATGGATTTTTTCTTCCCATCCCAAGCCTCCCTTGATGAAATCAGAAACCGGGAACCCTGGCCTTTTTCTGGACAATTTTTCTTTTAGTCCCCCTTATCCCCCGCACACAGCCAAAGCACCTAACTTTTAGACATATTCATATGTCAGTAAGGGTGTATGATATTCCGGTGGAGGCTAGAACTCTCGGAATGCGGACGCTCATAGCTTCAAATCCAGGTAAGGAGATGGGGACTTTAGAAGCTACACACACAGAATCGTCATTGCTTCAAAATGGTTGGTTCCCTTTCCTTGAGCTACGATTGAAGCTCGACGTCATAAGACCCCTTAGACGTCATCTACTCCTGCAATTGGACCAAACAATGCCCTATTTCACGGCCGAACTTGAGTATGAAAATCTCCCATCATTATGCTCTAGGTGTGGACGGCTAGACCATTTGATTTTCACTTGCACCGCCTTTCTATCGGCAGTAGACCTCAACACGGTCAGATATGGGGATTGGTTGCGGGGCCCTACGTTCTCCTCGCATATAGAGTCAATCGCCAGGAAACGAGATACTTATGACTACCTTGTGACAGAAATTCTAACAGGTACCCCTGTGGTACCCTTCATGAAAGTTCTAGGTAGTAAAAACGATCTACCCGTCGGGAGTCTCCAGGGTGTCGGAAAATACTTCCTAGATTGGGTAGACCTCGCCGTTAAGCCCCTAATATTTCCTAAGATCAAGGATTCTGAGGAAGTCCGACATGGACTGAGGATCGGTGATTGGGGAAGGATAAGTTGAACACCCCCACCCTCATAGGTCAATCCACTTTTCATTCCGCATGACTCAAAGAACTTCCTATCCACTTTCATTCGGGAAGTTACGATAGCCTAGGAAATATAGGTTCTACGAGCCCGACGAAAGCCTCCCTACCTACCCTACCATAAGATTTTTAGGCAAAAGAAACAAGGAGAGACTGTTTCCCTGTCACGCCCCAATTTCAGTAAACTGAACTTAGGACGCGAACTTTTAAAACAATAAATCATTTGAAACCTGCTTTGAATCGATACTTTAAAAATTACCAATTTGTCATCAGAAGAATAATATTTACAATACAAAAGCGTCCCAACAAGTGGACAAGGTACAATATCCGTCACTAGACTCAACAAATATAAAGACCAGACTCCGCTCCGAGCTCCACCAGCTTTAGGAGCTCATCTAGTCCAGCCTACAAACGGTATCTGTAGGAAAAGCAGCTAGGGGTGAGCGTTCGCTCACCACCGCGGATAACAGACTGACTACGGCATAATTAGCAGACAAAGCCTAGAACACCCACAACAGACTCAACTCCGGGGATCACCGTCCCCAACTCAAGTACTCCGACTGACAAACACCCACGATGACCTTCCTCGAACGACTCGACGCTCAACCACGTAAGTAGACCCGACACTACAATTGACGACCTCTCCCAAGGACTCAAACGACAGCTACACAACACCAAACAGATCACAAAGGATCGCACACCAAACAAGATCACAAAGGATCGCATACCAGCTGCTCAGTAACCTCTCCCACTCACACGAACACGGATCAGGCTGGCCAAAGAATGCTTACAACCTGTGATACTTAAACTCGGACCAGACCAGCCAAAGAGTGCTTGCAACCTGTGTTACTCAAACCATGTCAGGCCAACCAAAGAGTGCTTGCAACCCGTTGATACTCAAATTTGGTCAGGCCAGCCAAAGAGTGCTTGCAACCTACCGGGATCCGCAATCACAATCACAATTACAAGCAAAATTCAATCACACAGGCACTCAAGGCCACTCAAGACACCTCAACAGTCAAGACTCGGGTTCAACAACCCCACGGGCACTCACTGCCACTCAAGACACACCAACGATCAAGACTCGGGTTCAACAACCCCACAGACACTCACTGCCACTCAAGACACACCAACGGTCAAGACTCGGGTTCAACAACCCCACGGGCATTCACTGCCACTCAAGACACACCAACGGTCAAGACTCGGGTTCAACAACCCCACAGACACTCACTGCCACTCAAGACACACCAACGGTCAAGACTCGGGTTCAACAACCCCACGGCACTCACTGCCACCCAAAACACCGACAGTAAGACACGGGCACTCATGGCCACCCAAGACGTCAACAATTAAATACGGGCTCTTAAGGCCACCCAAACTCAACAATAAATAACGCACAACAACCTCCGGCATACTTGACGCCTCCAACAGTTCTAAGATCACTAGTTTCACAAACAACCTCCGGGCATGGTCATATGCCTCCAGTAAAACAATTACCGCTAAGTTCTCTGCTCCTACGACACTACTAAGTGTCACATGCTTTTCTCAATAAACGCTACAATCCCGTATCAAACATTTCTAAATATTCGATAGTCTACTCAACCCACGACACCCCGGTGTCACATGCAATCCTACTGTTAACTTTCCCTAGTCAGGGCCGAGATCCGGCTACTTTTCCCTACCTCAACTGAAGAGCAACCGCTACGCTTCCTAGCTGCTGACATTCTGGCTCGCTACCTCCGGGCTCCACTTCGATCGAAGCCGGACGCTAAAGAGAACACGAAAGCCATAGATTAATAACGGTTCCACCGCTAAATTAAAGGTTACGATTAATCCGGTCTAGACCCGACAATTGTCCTTTAAACTCGAGCGGGCTAAAAGCGGGGTCACGGTGAATCGGGTTGAGTGCCCGAGCACCGAAACCGGTGCTTGCGAGGCACAGTCCCAATGCACGAATCCCGAGGTCCGATTCAGCGGTCCGCTTTTGTTCCTTTTTAAACCCAAATTGCAGTCCATTTTAACAGCCCGATTATTCGTTCCACGCTCAACGGATCAAGATCCATTTTAAATCAAATCTGACTGTTCACTTAAATCGACTTTCTAAAACCCAAGTTTTATTTCCGACGTTTTAGTTTATTTCCTAACAAATCTGATTCTCCACTCCTCGATTTAAAACCGTTTTTAAAACCCAAATTGATTTTAATTCCCTTTTTATCTTAGACCTTTTTTCTTTAATCTGATTTTCGTTTTACAACTTTTCTTTCCAAAATCCGATTTTGATTCCACTAAATGGATCCAAAATTTACAGTTGTTTTCGTATTAACCGATCAACATTTACAGGTTTAACAATAACATATTTTACATTAACAGATCTATCATTAACAGATCTAATCATAAAACGAAAACAAAACGACGAAAGGGAGGGCTCGGTCATAAATTCCGACGACCCTCGACGGCGATAAAGCCGGCTGGAAACTCACGGTGGTGGCTCACCGTAAGGGAGATAAGGGCGGCGGGAGGTGGTCGTGGTGCCGGGCGTGGCGGCGGAGCACGGCGAGGCATGGTGGCCCTCACCCGTCTCAGATCTGGAACGACAGGGCTCGGGTTCGAGGCAGGTGAGAGGAGCTCTGGGACGGCGCCGGCGAGCCCTTCTTGTGCACGGCGAGGGCGGATCTGGTCCGAGAAGACGAGGGAGAGAGGCGGCTCGGTGGTGGTGCCGTGGCTGGACGGAGACTCGGTCAGCAGCGGCGGCGGCGACGTGAGCTGGAGAAGACGGGGGCGGTGCACGGCGTGGTTGGACGGAGATGAGGGGCTCGGTGGTGGCTGGTTGGATGGAGAGGGCGACGGCGGCGAAGGGGAGGTGGGTGCTGGTGTGGTCGGAATCCGGTGAGGAAGAAGAAGACGACGTGGAGGAGGAGCTCGGAACGGTGGCGGGTTGAACGGGAGATGAGGAAAGGGAGAGGGGATCGGGGTTGGGAGGTCGGAGACGCCCTCTCCGACGAGAAAGAAGGCGAAGATGAAGGAGTGAGGAGGAAGGTGTGGTCGGCTGCGGGAGAAACGAAGAGAGGGGTGCAATTTTAGGGTTTCAGACCTAAAATTGCCCCTTTATACTCGAGCCCTCAAACGGGCCTCACTGGGCTTCTCCGAGATGGGCCGATCGGCCCAAACGTGGGTGGCCAGCCTGCCCGGGTCTGGCCTGGCCGGGTTGCTGGTTGGGTCCGGTCCGACCCGGTCCGACACAAAACCCTTTTTTTTTTTTTTCGAACCGCTTCCCGATCCCGTCAATTAAAACCCGTAAAAAGACAATTTAAATTTTCAGGACTTTACATTCCCTATCAAACAAGTTGCATAAAGCGGAACCGCAAGAGCAACTCTCGTCATATTCAATGACATGGTGGACATAAGTTGACAACTTCTATAGAGGGAAAGCATCACGGTAGCTCCAGACACTCCACTACAGTGAAAGCGGACTTTCAATCAGTAAGCCACCTCTCTCCCGGACAATGGTCAGTTGGAGGGGACCCTAACTCGGTCATTGACGAGGGCTGGAAAACATACCTATTGAGAATTATTATAGGTGTTAGGGGGTTGGGGGACTAGGCTTTTCTGTCCCCCAACAGAGCCCGGGTCTCATCTAGGCGGGCCACGTTCCTTGGGGTAATCGTTTCTGCCCCTTCGCAAGGTAGGACAACCACCTTCACCGGCTTTTAGCTTCCCGATATTGTGTTAGAGCGCTTATCTCTGACTTCTCTCGAGTTGTACACTGGGTTGTAGAAAGCTTAGCTTCTTTTCTATGTGCGTTGGATCACCTTCTCACTTTTAGAGAATGGATTCCAATCTATTCTTTGGATTGTTTCAGATTGCATCTCTAGACTTTTATTTGATTTTCTTTGTACTGGATGTATGTTTTTGGTTCTTCTTAATTAATCGAACTCATACCCCCTTCTCAAAAAAACAAATTTATTTCAAGTCATTGTAATTTGAATTAATTATACATAATTATATTTATATAGACTAATTTTTCACAAAACTATAATTATTATGAAATTCACTTGTATAGTACTCCAACAATCTAATTTTAGCACTTTACTTAAGGTTATTATTTATTTTCTTTTAAAATTGTATAAAGTCTACATTACTCCTCATCAATAATCAAATTTTCAAAACCATGTAATTGATTCTAAAAATATAACATGTCAAAATGTCAAAATTGACCTTTACCTTTAATTTTTTTTAAATCATAATTTTTTTATAAAATTTTCAAATTTAGGCATTATATTATTTTAATTATTCTTAATATTTATTAGTTTTAATTATCATTAATCTTAATATTTATCAATTTCTTAATATTAATATTTCTTAATTCCTTAGTTTTTGAATTAATCTTCATTAATTAAAAAATATTTTCATTAACCTATATCAGGACCCTGGACCATACCTGGAACCCCTACCGATGGTACGGTCTGGATCATGCCATGCAAAGAGAGGCGTCTAACGGGGAACTCCACATAAAGGACAAGGTAGAAGCCGTCCCGGAGCAGAAAGAGGCGAGGTCAGCGAAGCAGCCTTGCCAAGAAAAATGAGTGACCCTTTGTGCAACAGAGTATGTGTGGGTACGAACACTCCGCCCGGCTATTCTCGTTGCAAGAACGACACCCTGATCCCCTATTTCCTAGTGTTCTCCCTATCTACACGTGCCACCAAAAAATTCCCCTAATCGACTCCATGGGTGGTAGACGAGTCAGGAAATATGTTAAAGTCTCTTAGTATCGCGCAAACAGTAGGAGGTTGCCTCCTTTTTTAACCCCTGGTATAGCTGGGTACTCTATTATAGGGTTGGGCATTCCATACTTATGTTTTAGAACAGAGTCTCACCCTTTTGATTATCTATCATTTGTTTCACTCTAATTAATACTTGCCTACTTGTAATTTAATCTTTCGTATCAATAAAAGTGTTACCATATGCTAAAAAGAATTCAAATAATATATATATATATATATATATATATATATATATATATATATATATATATATATATATATATATATATATATATATAATTAAATATAACACTAACAATTATAATCCAAACTAGCTTTCAAATGTATAGATTATAAAATATCTATACATATATACTTAATCATTTCCTAATAAATAATAAACTAAATATAATTAACTTAATAATAATTTCATCCAACTATCTGACAAACTAATTAAGAAAAAGAGTAAACTTTAAAAATTTACATAAAACTATACGCTACTATCAATTACATACAGAAAATAACCTAAAAATATGCTCTGCTAGGGTTTGAGAACTCTCAACCCTAGCCTTCCTCCATGATGACGCCGTTGTGCTCTAAGGCGCCACCGGGATTTTGAGCATCCATTGCTCTTGTCCTGGAAGCTCTAGCCGGATCTCGTGCACCGACGACTGCACCGCAACCCGACGTTGTAGTAGTCGTCGTGCACCCTGTAAGCGAGGGAAGAGTTCTCTTTCGTGCCTCCGGTCTCGTTTTCGGCCCATCTCTATGATCTCGATCTAGGGTTTCAGCCCCTCTCCACCGTGCCTTACCCTGATGTAGCTTCCACCTCTCCCGACGTCGGTTCGGTCTCCCCTCTCCGCCGCCATGGCGTTCTCCTATTCCTCTACTTTGTTTGTTGCTGCTTGGCCTGGATCTGGGGAGCTTCCCTCTATGCGGCGACACTGGGTTACTTACACCCCACGCAACGGCCCTGTCCCTCTCCCTCTGAACCCTAGATCGCCGAGTCCCCGGGTTTACCATGACCTTTCTCTGGTTCCTATTTCGGGTGGCGCGTTGCCTAGGGTTGAGTTTTCATCAGGGCCTCCGCTAAAGCCACTGGCGCGTCCTTCTCCCTGGCCACCACCGCCGTCGCCGCCTTGAAGGAGTCATTGTTGTCTCTGAAACCGCCTCCTCCTTGTCCTCCACAACCGCTCCTTCCTCGACCCCTCTCTCGATTATGGATTTGTCTAATCGAGTGGGTATTTGTTAGTTTTTCTGACTTCGTCTTTGAAGGGTCAATGACGACATGAATCCAGTACTTTAGGGACTGGCCCTAGGAGGGGCCCCTTCTGACTTTGCCCGTGGGGCATCAAAATACCGTCTGTGATGGTTCTGCTATTAAAAGGCTCAGTGAACCATTGTTCATTCATACTGACATTCCGTGATCGAGGAGCATGTTCCTTGATGCACATCAATGTATTCAATTTTAAGAAATTATAATATTGCACCTTTCGCTAAAATAAATCAATTACATACACAAATTTATAAAAAAAACACTTCATCCCCCCCCCCCCCCCCAACTTTCCAAATATTATCAACGTTACTTTTTATGTTAGTTTTTCTTTAAAAAAGAAAACAATGCCCCCCACTCTTCAAACAAACTACAAATATTCTATTAACGATTAGATTATAATTATAATTATAATAAAATAATAAGAGAAATTAAAAATCATTTTTTGAAAGCAAAACCTACCTAAATCTAACCCTAAACCTATATCCATCTAATTCTTTCTCTAACCGTCATCTAAACCAAACCTTTTCTCCTCTTCCTCGTGAGCTTGCTAAAAATTTGCGAATCCAATAGAACCCGTCATCTTCTCATGCGAAGACCACTGGTGGGGTTGTGCTGGAGAAGATGAACATGACCCAGATAGTTCTGACATAGGCGTGGAAAGGGAGGAAGGTGAATACCTGGGGGAGACGATCTTATATATTCTTTATAACAGGCGAGGCGGTTTCAGATTTGTAATTTACAATCATGGCGAGAAACGTCGCAATCTGTGCATCATCACTCATTTGATCCGATAAACCAACGACGAGCTTGTCGACGTCTCTGGTTCTCGCATGGACAGACTCTTGATTTTTCCACGGAGACGATGTGTCTAGATCTGCCGGAGACGAAGTTTTCGGACAATGCTTCACTTTCCCATATCTGCAATTGGAGAGTAGTCTTTCTCGTGGCTTCAATGGCAGCAACATATATTCTTCTCAATACTTTTATGTGTATTTGATACCTGAAGAAATGGAGCAGATTCGTTCGACGAGCAGAACTTATCTTTAGGGTTTGTTGAACTCTTTGGTTTTCATATCTTGAATTTGATTTTGTTGATTTCTAATGTATACACTGTTGTATTGATTTCATTTGTCTAAGAAATTGTCGAGCCACCATTCCCATTCAAAACAAGTTCTTTCAAGCTCTTACTATTGGATACAATAGATGAAAAAGCAAATATAATTACTTATGTTGGTTTAATTATTAAAAAATAATGTAAATAAAAAAATATGATACTTAAACTAAAAGATGAAATCTAAAATTTTAAATGTAAAAAAATATTCAAAATTAAATTATGAGTTCCAAAAACATGATTTTTTAAAACAAAAATTGGTCATGAACACTACGCTACTTATGTTTCCAAAATCACACATATGATATACATAAAGTATTGGTCACACGATTCTGTTAGTGATTTTTTAGTAAGTACGAGGAATATTATAAATAGAAAATGTTTACACATGACAAACACAACAACAAGAAATTAAAAGTACTAACTGAACATAAAATGAAATTGCTCTTGTAGAATCATTTGTTGTTCGGAGGGTAGTACTGTGACAATGACCAATGATCACCGATACAGCGGCTCCAAATGGGGTTTCAACGGTCGAGCAGACCCATTGTGGCTTTTCATAGTGGTGGACTGGATATCCCCCAGGATGTCAGCGTGCGCCGTCCTCCCTTGACTGATAGTGGTAGGGATCCAAAGCGCGAGATTGCTGACCCCTGAACTGGTAGGGGAATATTGAGTCGGTTCTTGATGGTACCACTGCCATCCTACATCCAGGGGACGGTATAACCGACTGGCCCCCTGGAACATCTCGCACTCATTCCTCGAGGCGAGGGTAATTCTTGCCCCCCGCCGCTGTAAGTGAGTTGCCATCCGAACAAGATCCTTTAGAGTCCTAATTCTCCTCCCCATCTCACACCATTCTCTTGAACCCTGCCGAGACTGACAATGGCTCCATCCGCTGGTCTGACTGGAGGGTCAGACTAGTGTTGGACGATCGACCCACTCCACTAGACCATCCTCCCGAGTTACCCTCCTCTCTGACTGAGGGGCCTCCGGGGCATATAGGCGAGTTGGGACCCCCGAAGATCACCCCAAATAGGCCAAGTTCGTCCCCGGGATGGACTTCCCATGTTTGACCTTTGTCAGTGCTGACCTAGGATCTGTAGGAGCTCTTAGTGATGGTCCCTTCTTCCTCCCGTTCATTGGGCATAACGGGAATAGATGACCAGCACAACTACACCCAAAGCAGTGATCTGGCAGGTATTCATATGAAATGTGTAACATAGAACGTACATGCGATTCCGTTAGACGGAACCATAAGTCACATTGGAGTGAACCCGTATGTCAACCCGGATGAGGATCCTCATGAAATCACCCCAACATAGTCCCTGAGCATCTGTATCCGCCGTCTGATAGGTACCCATAGCATTTCCCCCACGGAATGCCACCTTCTGATTCCACGCTCCTACTGGCAGGTTCGACACCCGCGCCCAGACTGAAAAAATGGGTGAAATGCATATCCCCCGGGCGTATATGTGCCCTAAAGTCGGTAAATATTACCAACGAATCCCAGAAAGCCCAAGGTTCGCCAGCTAGGACCCTCGTTCTCTCCTTTCGCGTTTTGAATAAAAACACCACGACCCCATCCTTTAGAGGACGCGCTTCCACATTACGCATTCCCCATAGATCTTCCATCCAAGTCACCATCGTTCTGCAGTAAAAAGTCTGTGGTGTCAGCACCTTTAACGCTAAGGCAAAAGAGAAAATTTGGCCCCTCACCTCCAATTTCATCTGTCGCGACGACCACCTCTTTGATCTGTATGGATCCCAATTGATCGTCGAGATCCCCCATAGTCGTGCATGTGGTCTGCTCCCCGTCATCCAGGTTCCGCTGACCCCGACTCCAGACTCGAGAAAGGCCTGGATGAGGACGAGCCCAGCCCAGGCTTGAACTACTACCCAGATACCCGACCCGGCCAACCTCTCTAACCCGCTTGCCCCGAGGACCCAGGTACGCCCCAGCCCCTTAGTCTCTGGCCCGGCCTGAGAACCAGCCCACGTTCTCCTTGCATCAACGAGCAGGCCCGGTCCAACCCATCCAGGCCTAGTTGGCCCAGTTCCTTGTGAGGCCATGTAGGGTTCCTTACCATGCCTTCTCCTCCAAGTCTGCGCCGCCTTCTTCGGCGACCCGTCCTCCGGCCGGTCTGTGTCCTGTTGGGACGGTAGCTGCACCACTCCCGCCAAACTTGCAGGTGGCTCTTTGTCCACCTCCTCCATACTTCGAGTCATTAAAGTACCCCACCGGAAGCCCAACAATGGAGAGCCCCCCGTCGCCCGTAGTTTCACCACCCCACCACACCGAGTTCTTGCCCCTATCACCAGCGTGTTTCGTAATCCTACTCTTCTAACTGTCGGGCCTACTCCTCGAACCCCTCCGACCCAATCGTCCTCCTCCTTACTGGCAGAAAACCACATCTTTATTTCTCCCGACGTCGCTCTTGGTGAGCCTGACCGAGAGAAACCTCTCCCCGGAGATGGAGACCTCACCGATATTATTTCGGTGTTCTCCTCCTCTTGTTCCATTGACGGATTGTATGTTGGGGAATCCGATTCCCTCAATAACTCAACATCAAAATCCTCCCCATCACTCGAAAGACTCCTGACCGATCCGTGTTGTGCCATCGTCGTCGTCTTGGTGGTTCGCAAAGATTGTGTCGTCTCTAGGGTTGTAGAGAGAAAATTGTGTCTCTATTGTTTGTTTAGTTGATAAATATTATGTTAGTGAAAATGAACGGAATATTCCATTCTGTTAGCCATGTGACAGGTAGTTGAGAGTAAAATGACAATTTTGACCTTAATTATATCAAACTTATGACTTTAATAGGGGAATTATTTTACTCTTATTTTATAATAAACAAGGTTATTATAGAATAAGATTAAAATGGAAATTTCACTTATTAAAGTCATAAGGTTGATATGAGTAAGGTCAAAATCGTCATTTTACTCTCAACTAAGTGTCACATGGCTAACAAAATGGAATATTCCATCCATTTTCACTAACAGAATCGCGTGACCAATACTTTATATATGACATATGTGATTTTGCAAACATGGGTAGTGTAGTGTTCGTGACCAATACTTAAGTGTAAGTTTCAATATTTAACCCAAATAAATTCATATGAAAACACACCCAGACCCTCCTCTTTTGGGTTTGAGTGTGTTTGTTGGGCCTCAAGTTGATGGTCCAGTAGATATTGGTGTTTTGAAGGTCTCGATCTCGGTTGTCGAGGATCAGGTCAATCCATGGAAAGACGCCCTGATTCAATCTTAGACTTCTAGGGGTCGGGTTACTAAGAAATGTACTTTTGTAGTTATCGTGACCTATACTAAGCATGAAATGCGGTTCATGAGTCAGGAAAGGGATATTCAAGCTTTCGTTTCAGCGGTGGACATGTGGAATCAAGCGGCTCATAAGTCATCTAAGGAGCCCTATCGGGCGTCAAGTACATTAGCAATTAACTTTGTTTTTCTCTTCGGTTTAGTTGTTTGTTTTTTCTGTTTTTTTGGGACTACTCTCCTTGGTTATAAATGCTTTTCCTATAATCTCCATTGTCGGGAGCTCCTCTATAATCGTTGTTTTTGGTCTTTCGACCTTGAGATGCTTTCCTGATTGGAAAGTCTCTCTTTCGAATACAATTATGAGCTGATAAAAAAATAATTAAATTTATATGTATAATGATATTTTTGTAAATTTAGAGTAAGGGAGTGGAATTTTCGTAATTCTTGAAGAGGAAGTGAGTTATTTGGGTTTTAGAAGGGAGTATATTTTCGGAATTTAAAAAAACAGATTTTTTTGACTGAAAATCTAACGTTCATAATTTTTGGAAATCTAACAGATTCTTTTCCATATTCCAGAACCATGCATCTCGGTGTTGGGTATACCCCAATTGTAAACTCTAGACTCGTTGAACCTCATTCTCCACCAAGCACGATCACAACTTCCCCACATCCCACGCCCTCTCCCCTATTGTCATTAGGTTTTGAACCCACATATCATCAATAATCCTAGGGAGATTACGCACATTAGGATCCTTCCTTGGGAGCCAAGCCCAATCCATCACCCTCGTGTCTGCCCTAGAAGCAATCAGACGTCTCGCTCCACACCGAATTATGTCCCGAGCCTACAAGAAAGTCGATCCCAGGGAATACCTTCCCCTGAGAACCCGATTAACCATAAAATCCTCATATAACACTATGCGCCATGCTTGTGTTCCTAGTAAATCCGCATTGAAGTCCTTTAAGTTACGGAATCCCAACCCACCTTGACACTTTGGGATCTTTATTATGTGCCAACACTTCCATATCAGAGGGCACCTCGCCTTTCATGAACCTTGCCACCAATATTTGGCCATCTCTTTATGGATATTTGTAAGAATATAATCTGGAATACGAAAGACACTCATATTGTACGTAGGGATAGCTAGTGAAATCGACTTGATAAGAATCTCCTTTCCCGCCCGAGAAAGCAAACGGTTCTGCCAGGTATGGATGCGTTTTATAACCTTGTCATGAACAAAGCTCAAACATTGTCTCTTACTCCTTCTTATGAGGTTTAGCACACCTTAGTAAGTCGATCCTTATGATACCTCTCTAATGTCGAGAATGCTACAATATTATTCTCTGTTCTGGACCAATGTATTCGAGTTAAAAATAAGGAAGACTTATCGGCATTATTCACCCGACCCGAAAAAAAATCAAACTGCATCAAGAGGTCTTGGATAACCGTTACTTCCCCCACCGTGGCCCTGCAAAACAGGTAACAATTGTATTCAAAGAAGAGCCGCGATGTAGTCGGTGACCTTTCTACTTTATTACACCCGTGTAACTCCCCCCCACTACTCTCGATACACCATCAGTTTGGAAAAACTCTCCATCCAGAACAAAAATAGGTAGGGCGACAAAGGGTCCCCTTGATGGATACCTCGAGCTGGTAGGATATGCCATATACCACTACCCCTTGCACGCACCTCATATCGAACCGTCTTTACACATCCGGACACAACTCTATCCATTTATCCTCAAACTTAAAATTTTCCATTGCCCCTAAACTAAATTCCCATTCTGCCCGGTCATACGCCTTACTCAAATCGACGTTAAGTGCCAAAAACCCCATCTCCCCCTGTGTCTTTCGACGCAGGAAATGTATGAGCTCGTATGAGATAAGGAAATTGTCATAAACGAGCCTATGTGGGATAAAGGCTCCTTAGGTGTGAGAGATCAGATTATGTAGTAACGTTTTCAACCAATTTGCTCTTACCTTAGAAACCACATGAAATATCACATTACATATGGCTATATGTCTGAGCTCTGTCATCGTCATCCGATTTGCTTTCTTCGGGATAATAAATTTAATAGTATTATTCATTCCTTCTGGCATATCCTCTCCCCTGAGTACTCCCCCTACCACTTTGTAACCGCTAGTCCCACCGTTTCTAAATAGTGTTGGTAAAAATGAGGGTTCAGTTCATCTGGCCTGACGATCTATCTGGCCTCATGGCAAAGACTGCATCCCGAACCTTAATGCTAGTGACTTGTGCCAGTAAGGATTAATTTTGAGCTCTTGTAACAAATCTCAGTTTAGGAATAAGAGTGAGATCCAACTCACGAGTCGTACCACTAAAAATGTTCTCAAAATGACCTCACACAGTCCGTTCAAGTCCCCGTCCCCATTCCACCTCCTTCCCTCATCAACCCATTGCTTCTGGATCGTGTTAACCTTTTCTCCTATGAGACGCCACCGCATGGAAGTACGTTGTATTGGGATCTTCATCCTTTAGCCAGAATTGTTTATCCATATGCTTCCAAAACATTTCCTTGATATCCAAAGCTCTCAGGTATTGTTTTTTAATAGCTTCCCTTTTGTGAACTCCAGCCTAGGGATGGCAACGGGGCGGGTTCAGGGCGGGGACCCCACGCCCCGTCCCCGCCCCGCTTCCTCGCGCCCCGCCCCGCCCCGCACCCCGCGTTGACCCCGCCCCGCGGGGAACGGGGATTCCCCGCCCCATTTTCTCCCCGAAAAAAATAAACATTTTTATATCACACAATTCTTAATCCATAATTTTAGACAACACGCATATAAAACAAACATCACACGACTTCCGTGTCTCATAATGTGCATATTCGAACTAAGTATTCTATCTTTTAGATATAAAATATAAATAAGCAAAAATTACCGTTTGACATTTTTGAACTAAGTTTTCTATTTTTTAGATATAAAATTTAAATAAGTAAATATCATATGTAAAAACAATATATTATGTGTTATTCAAAAAAAATATTAATTATTAATATATAATTTTAAATTAATAGAGCGGGGATCCCCGCGGGGCACGGGGCGGGGCGCCCCGCGGGGCGGGGAGTGCTTGCCCCGCCCCCGCCCCGTCCCCGCCAAAATCCCCGTTTACCGCCCCGTATAAAAAATCCCCGCCCCGAACCCGCCCCGCACGGGGCGGGGACGTCGGGTCCCCGTCGGGGTCGGGGTGTTTTGCCATCCCTACTCCAGCCTTGTCCCATAGACCATTTAAGATTGTTATTTTCCACCGACAACACTTTATCTTCCTATTATTTTCATGATAGACCTCCGCCCCCCATTGGCGTAATTATCGGTACACCTTGTTAAAACGTGTTTGGATCCCCAGCTCCTACTCTTGGCCTCAATTTTCTGATACTATTTGTCCACATACCATACATATTCCCTCCGCCCTATTTGATCCATTTTTCACTCTCTGGATAAGCTTATTCGACAAGGTCAAAAGGATCTAGTGGAGGGTCCTAAGTTTGGAGTGTGAAGATTCTCGATTTTCGGTGTTAGAGCCTTCACTAATTCATAACCTAGTTCATATCAACGACCGATTCCATTGAATGAACTGGTAATATCGTACCTCTATCTACTTTCCAATTATTGTTGGATATGAACGTCTCAATGTTATCATATCATCTTTTTCGATGCGTTCTTCGAGCAAACCTCCAAATGAAGCATTCAGTTCTATCTAACTAACATGTTGCAAACCCATATAGAATGTCTACATATGCTGCCATAAACCAGACTGTGATAAGGACAGTTGCGAAAAATTCCTTGAAATCATGACCATGCTTCCGCTAAAGACTCGAGGCTTGCTTGATCAAAATTGTGGTTGTTGGTACCTTCGCCTTTAACAGTGAGAAATATGTCACCAAGAATCTTTAAGCAAGGCCATCCCATATTCTCATGCCTTGATGAGGTAGATTGTTGATCCTAATATAGGCATCATTCTTCAAATAGAAAGGAAACAATAGCAGTCACACTACATCATCTGATACTACCTGAAACCTTAAAGTTGAAGAAATATCCAAAAATTTAATTAAATAAATTTCGGGATCAGGTTCACCGATAACATGCGTATTGAATGCATCATGATTCAGTAGATTGATTACTGGTGTCTTGATCTAGAATTTGTTAACCGCCTCGTCCTCGATAGGATATTTTTTTCATCCTAACTAGCGGATGGATTTTCATTGTTGTTATGTCCATTACTCTCGTTTCCATCTCGGAAATACATTGGAATAAGACATTTTTGTTATGCCTCTCTTCGTGCTTTTCTGGACGCTTTCTTTTGAGATCGTCTCTTACGTCTTCTAGTCTTCTCTTATTCTAAATTACTAAACAATTAAGTAGAAGATCACTTATAACATGTAAGTATAAATCACCTCAAGTTATCGGTTGATCCAGATAAACACAAATAGAAACAAGTAAAATATTAATAAACAAAAATTAAATATGAGAAAGTCTCAACACAAAACAGATAAGTGATTGTTGCCTTTAATTGATCCATGACAACATAACCAAAAACTTAATGCCCCACGGTTTTACACACAGAATAGGACACGACAAGTGCACTGGTCGTCAAGTAGTAATCAGATGTAAACTCTGGATATTGCACCCAAAGGAGAAAATAGGCATATACTATTTTAATTATTCGGTATTCAGTTACCTCGATTAGAGGTATTCAAGATTGATAGTTGTGGAGTTCAAGAGTAAGAAACTAAGAATACAATAAAAAAAATGAAAGCAGAGAGTTTATAATTCTTATAGAAAACAAATATAGGATCATTATTTTGTAATAGCGATACTTAGAGAATTGAATCAACCGCGAGTGCACCATTCTACAAGGCCCACAAGGAAATGACCAAACGAATGTCACTTAAGGTTTAGATCGACATGATATATGTACTGACCCTCAAGATTCGATGTCTCCTTAAGTCTAAACCACTAATCGTTAGGTTTGAATTCATTTTTCCTATGTGACACACATAATATTCATTCACATGCTATGAGTGAACACCAATTACTAATTATGATCCTGGATTTTGGACTTTTAGTTATACGTGAACATCTTATATTCAAATAAAATGTTTTCTTACAAATTATACACATATAAAGAAATAAAACAAAAGAAACTAGAAGTACACGAAAGATGAAAAAGCTTCTTGTATTGCAGCAATAACATCTTACACTTTTCCCACCAAATTGTAGCTCTTAGCTTACTACTCTATATTTCTATAAAAATGGACTCCATTAATCATAAGCTATTAAGGAGTATTTATACATTAACTTTTTACCTAAATTAGCTAAGAAATAACTTACCACTTCCCTCCATCGTGCTCCCACAATTCAAGAAACTCGGAGCACGTTTTCTGGGTAGTTGTTACAAACATCCGATTGAGGCACTCGATGGATTCAGTCCAGTGTTGTTGCGTCTAGATTGGCTATTTAGTTGTCAAGCAAGATTTTGTTTCAAATGTTGATCAACAAAGATAGAAAATATGCCAGATCGAATGTTGTCAGACATCCTTTGCATGTCCATATTTGAAGATACTTCGGCTACAAGTACTATCATTTTTGGTATGGTTTTACATATGGAAACTTGAAGATTGAGCCATATCGTGACGCTAAGGTTTAAAGAAACCTTAGGGAAACACGATTCATATAGAGATGAGCTATAGAAATCTAAGTGGATACCCTTAGTTACTCTCCGATCAAATTTTGTTTTTACTATTGTACGTTGTTCTTTGTTTATGGCTTCAGAGCTCCTAAGTGTGTTTTGAGGCTGAATGTGTTGAACAAAGAATAACATAATTTTTTCAGACACTATTCTTCACAGAATGAGTGGTTAGGTTAATCGGGTTGTGATTGCGTGATTGAAGACTCACGAACAGGCTCAACAATACAAAAGGCTGAAGCAAGATAGGCGAGAGCTCGAAGAGTGGAATCGAGAGAGGATCTCGAATTCAGGGGGTCCTTGAGATAGTTTTTCACTTGTAATAATAGCATAAGGTTTGATCTAGGATGATTTGAAACATGTATGTTCTGATTGATTACACAATAGTGAAACCATTCCACTAGTAGAGTGCCCCCAGATGTGGGTGATGTTGCACCGAACTGGGTAACAAACTTGTGTGTCCTTTTGTTCTTGTTTGTTATTATTGTTAATTACATACTATTTTAAACAAAGTGTCTGCCACCAAGCCCGAACATTGTGAGAGACATCTTGTCATTACACCTTACCAAAATTTCAATTGGTATCAGAGTAGGACACCAACTCTACGAGGTGTGATCCTAAAGGAAAATAATTCTACATGTGCAAAATGGAGAATTCGAGAGAAATAGGTTCTGCAAATCGGCCACCTATGCTTGATGGGAAAAACCGTTGATACTAGAAAGCCAAAATGAATGCTTCTATGAAATCGCTGAATAGAAAAACCTGGAAGTCTGTGATCCATGGCTAGAAGCCACCGCAACTAACAGTAGAAAGAGGAAAACCTGCTATGCCTAATCCAGAGAAGGACTAAAGTATTGCAGATGATGAAGCAATAATGAGAAACTCTCGTGCTCTTAATGAAATTTTCAATGGTGTTGATCAGAATTTCTTCAAACTAATCCATACATGCAGAATTGGGAAGGAAGCCTAGGAGATACTAGCGAGGAGATACTAGCGATTGCCAATGAAGGAACCACTAAAGTTAGAGACCAGAGACTGCAATATCTTACTACAAATTTAGAGGCCCTGACTATGAGAAATGATGAGACTATAATCTAGTTTCATGTCTGAATCTGAGACATTGCAAATGAATCATACTCTCTAGAGAAACCTATGTCAGATGAAGAACATGTTAGAAAAGTTTTGTGGGCTGTGAACTCAAGGTTCAAAATGAAGATAATAGCCATCGAGAAAATGCATGATTTGATCACTCCTCGATTTGATGAACTAATGGGATCACAAATGATTGTGAAGAAGATGATTAAGCGCTTCAATCATATGCCAGGAAGATATGTCCCTCAACATGTCTTAGACAAATCATATTGAAAGGGAAAAAGACTAAAAAATACATCAAAAGGTGGGAGGAACGTTGATCGAACTAGCAAACGAAAAGGCATCTAATGTCACGAATGTGAATAGTTTGGACATATTCAATAAGAATGTCCAAACTTTCTGAAGAAACAAAAGAAAGGGTTTAATGTATCCCTGTTAGATGGAGATGATGAGAAAAGTGATTATGAACAGGTAAACATCCTTCTTGCATTTATTAGTCATGTTGTTCCTGTAGATACACCAACAAGTGAAACAAGTGAGACTATGAACGAAAGTCACTCTCCTGAGTTATTATCAGATGTATTTGGTTGCTAAAACTAAATACAAGCGTGTGGTCTTAATCCAATATTGTGGTGGCTAATATAAATCAAGACTCATCCTCTTGATCTTGGTATGGTCAAGGGCAAGAATTGGGTTTTGAGCATGATATACAAAGGAGCACGGGTTGTGTTGTATGTCTTTGCCGAAGGTTCAGTTAACAACTTAGAAAAGGTGATTTCTTGAGATTTTATCGATAACAAACGATATGTTATTTCTTTTGTGGGTTGTCGATGTGTATTCAGAAATAAAAGATGAGACTTATAATTCTCAGAGTATTTCTTGGGTAATACAAGAGCTCGTTATTGTCCCGTGGATGTAGGCACATTGTCGAACCACGTAAAATCTTAGGTCCTCTGTTTATTTTATACACTTTAATTATTGTTCGGTAATTTCCGCTTATTAGACATTCATAATTTTATCGATAGGGTCCTAGGATCGGGGGTTGGAAAATCAAAATATTGGTGTTCGTTAGAAATTGAATCGTGTCGGTTAATTTCTACAAATCCATAGATTTTTCGGGGTGAATCTTTTATTCTGGTTTTAGGGGTAATAGATTCACTACATCTATGTGGGGTCATATCGCAATGATGGATGGTTCAGGTACTGGAGGTTGAGTGTCTCTCCAAAGAGGTGGTGGAATTCTACTTCCTAAATAGAAGGGGGTGGATGATATCCGCCACCGTGGTCTGTAGAATTTCAGCGGCTAACCCCTAATCTTGGTGCCACTTCTCCCGTTCATCCAACCTTTGAGTTTATGAATATTGCGGTTCAGAGGTTCAACGTCCTGATAGATGCCCGGATGGTTCCTATTCGCTCGCTCCTAGTCAACACAATGGGAGCCGAGGTGCTCTCGACATCAATATCGTCCCACCGGTGCTTTGATGAGTACATCTGGTTCCAAGTTAGCCTACATGTGCATAGACCGCATAGTCGAGGGATCCTTCTCCGACTACCGGGACACCTAGAGCCCACATGCATCGACCTCCTATAAGAGCGCCTGCAGGGCCTCTGTGGTCGGTGCAGGAAAATCAACCACCGCATCAACAACTGTCATGTTTTATCCCAAGAGTAGGACAAGAGGAGATTCATTTTGAAAATCTCCTCAAGGCCCTACTACAGATGGATACGGGGAATCTCTTTTGAACGGAATAGACATCACCTTGGGAAAGACGGTCGCCACTACACGAGGGGTTCACATCCCTTAGCATCACTTGGGAGGTTCTGGAATTAGGGGAAGTGCATCATGATACTCGTGGTCCCCCCCCCCCCCCCCCTCGGGGCCCTCTCCCCACAAAATATCGGAGACTTCTGACTTGGCTAAGCACCACCCCGCAGGGGTGGCTCCAGGTATTCAATGGGCACATCTCGGATTGGATATCGGGACGATTGAGATCACAAAGATATGTGGCCTTACTAATGAGGCCTAGGAGGCAGAGGAGGGGGGATACCACCCACCACATACCCGATTGAGGACATCCGTGCCTGACCGTCCTGAGGAGGTGAGTGAGCTCATCCTCGTGACTGATATTCAATGGGCACATCTCGGATTGGATATCGTGATGATTGAGATCACAAAGATATGTGGCCTAAATAATGAGGCCTAGGAGGCAGAGGAGGGGGGACACCACCCACCACATCCATCTCGGGGCCCTACTCGATTGAGGATATCCGTGCCTGACCATCCTGAGGAGGTGAGTGAGCTCATCCTCGTGACTGACCATAATCTTCTACTGGAAAGGAAGTAGAAATAACCTCGACAACAACCGAGGGACTTGGGACTGAAGAAGTTGAAGGGATAAAAACCGAAGGGGCGAGGAAAGACTGAGCATTTTTACACTCGGATGATGGGGACGATTTATTCCTCCATGCGAGGGCTACCAAACAACCCCGTCATGAGCTGGGATTTGGGCTCGAGAGTAGGTGGTAGGTGGAATGTGGCCCACCCCCGACGACCTGGGACCGTGCCCTTTTGATCGGTCCTGGATGGGCGACGTATCCTCGTCGTGTTTTTTCTTGTTTGGTTATTTCATGTTCTTGTTTTGATATTTCTGGCTTTTTTTAGGATTCTAGTTTTGATCATTTTTTCTATGATGCAAAATAGATTTTTTCTACGGGTTTTCAAGAGAACCGAAAAACATACTGGACCGTCACACATATTTTGGAGTTCAAGATCATTGAATCAGTTTCTATATTATCAATTAGTATTATTAATAAAAGTTATGTGTCATCTATTTGGAAAAAAAGTGGCAAACATTTACATCAAGATCGCACTTAAGTAATTTTACTATTGCAATAAGATAGTTCGCTTATGAGTGTTATTATTTTATCTCATTTGAACATGGTTTAGTACAAAATATAGAAATTTTATGGCGAGTTTATGGATGAGGGAAGATAAAGTACAAAATTAGAAACTGAAAGAAATTTCTTACGGAAGAATCTCTTTGGAAATTGGTTATTTATCACAAATATGGGTAGAATATTAGTTGACTGGATCTATCTAAGTAAAACATTGCACGAACCTCAACATTAATGAACCACATACTACACCTAATTATTGATCCTGCATTTGCATCTCTTTATGAAGCCTCTAGAATAACCTAGAAAGTGGGGAATGGATCTAGAATTGCTTTTTAGGATTATAAATGGCTTCTCTCAATTTCTCTTAAGGATAACTTCAGAAGAATCTACTTATTATGTGACAAGAAATCTGAAAGAGTTTCTGATTTTTGGATAAATTGATGTTGAGTCACCCCTCTAAGAATAAGGCCTAGAGGGTCGGAGAGGGGGCAAGAAAAATCTTTCCAGGATTTGTTAATGGATAGTATGCTAGAACCATCTAAATCTGACATATTAAACTGGGTTGTTGATAACAAAGGGTTCACATTTCACAAAACATATTAGTGGATTTAGGCACAAGGCACTTCTTCTTTGCAATGGATCAAACTATTATTGTCTCCTTCTTTGGTCACTAAAATATCAGTTTTCCTCTGGCTAGCTTGTGTAAAGGCCCTACCTACAAAATGCATCCTAGAAAGTAGAGGCAACAATTTCTCTTTGGAATAACTTCTCTGCCCATTTTGTGTTGCATACTTGGAGGATTCTTCCCATGTTTTCCCGTTATACTCAAAATCATGGCATGTTTGGGATTTAATTTTCCAGTGGTGGAATGTCTCATGGGCCATGTCTATTGATGTTCCAACTCTGGTTAAGGCTGGTGAGAGTCTGGTTGCAAACAAATCTAAAAAACAGTGGTTCTCAGTAATGGCAATCACTCTATGGTTTCTATGGCTTGCTAGAAATGATCTGGTATTCAACAATATCAGTGAGGCTCCATCCATCATCTTCCACAAATATTCAGAGTTTCTCTTTCAAACAAATATGGGCTTCATTCGATAAGGTCAAACCCTTTTCATTCTCCCAATGGAAAAGTTCTCCTTGGTTATGGCCAAGATACATGAAGGTTAAAGCTTGAAGGGGTTGGTGTTTGATTTGCAAATAAGTGTTGGTGGGGTGTTTACTTGGTTTGTTTGAGTACTGCATGTATTACTTGCACCCCAAGCTTCCTTTCACCGATCATGATTCTTTTGTTGGGGGGCTTTTGAGCTGGGCTTGGGTGATTTGGGGGAGTGTTGTGATACTTGTGAGGCTTTGTATGCGTTGACTAGTTCTTAGATATTCATTGAACTCAACTGTTCTTAGTACGGTGTGTGGGACTTCTTTTTTCTAGTCTTTAGTTTTTGTTGTTCTATTGTAATGGTAGTTATTTTAGGTCTGAGTGTCTCCTTTTATGAGTGTTCCTTGCTCTTGATAGTGTTGTTTGTTGTCTTGTTCTTGCAGGAGCCGTTAGATATTTGTTATTAGGACTATCTTTTTGAAGTTTATCTTCAAATTCTTATAGTAATTGCAGTTGTTGTGGAAGCCCTGATGAGTATTTGTTAGGATGCTTTTGTTTTTTTACCTTCTATGGTGCTATTAGTGTAACCTTGTTCTTTTTTCTATAAGGTTTTGAGTAACCAACTTTTGGTTTTGGTTAACTGTAATTTGATAGTTGAGTTTTGGTTGTAATCAATTGTTATCGGGTGCTTGGAATGATTGAATTTTCAAGCTCCTTACCTTCGTTTCCACTTTAAAAATGTTGATTCTTATAAAATCAAAACTGTTAGTAATTTTTTTTTACGGTACATACAGAAATAAAATAAGTGTCTTGGTGTGACGACCCGGCAGCGCTTCACTCGCTTACTCGGCGTTCGCCCGGCACTCGGACTTGGCAACCTCGCCTCGACTTGTCCAAGATCAGCCTTAACCTCGCAACGGAAGGTTGACAAACAAACAACACGACACGAGATTATAACACACGAATAAAGGAACGGAATTGACTGAAAATAACTGGTAGTATTCAAAGTGTTGAATAACTACAGAACGTTGATACTAATACATGAATTGCTTTGTACATAACCACCTCTATTTATACTACAAAACTAACCCAACCCCATCATTAACCCTTTGAATCTTGTCTCCAACTTGCATTGCTTTTTCTTGAAACTTAGCCGTGCCTTTCTTCATGTCTTTGCAGGTTCATTAATTGAGCTTCAGAAGTAACACTTCATGGATAAGGAAAGTGTAGCCGTGTGTTTGTGGCGTGTTCCATGTATTTGTTCCAAGCGTGCTCTCCTTGTGTTGGCATATTGCATTCATGTGCTTGGACCTCACTTTCCATTGCCTTCGTGTGTTATCCATGTGTAGTTTGAATGATGTCCACGAGCTTCATGTCTTGGTCATAAGCAACCATCTCGCCACATAGATAGGAATTGTACCCAAATGTATCACCTTGCCACATAGATAGGATTTGTACTCAAAAGTACCAAACCTTAAGTGTTAGGCCAAAAACAGTGTAATATAATATGTACCGTCGTACCGACTCTCATACGAGCGCGAGCAAAATCTGATGAACGTGTTGGGGCGTGACATTGGTCTCTTACTGCTTGTATTATTAAGTACATAAAGTTGCGTAGGTATGAATTGTCTAATCAGTGTATATACTTTTGCTAGTAGTTGCTCTATTTGCGTCAAAACATGAAAAGATAAAGCTAAAACATGCCTACATGTAAGTATATGCATTATGTGTATGATTGGTGTTGGGTGATGATCATGAGGATGATCCGTCAGAATTGTGCTGAAACATGCATGCATCAATGTCATATGTTCAATCGATTATCATTGCGCAAAGTTTATGAGAGAAAAAAGGTAATTGCTTATTGATTGACACTTCCTTGAAAAGCTACTTCCTTGCTCTCCGGGAACAATATGATTTTACTAATATTGTTTGTTTGCTAATTCTATGATTATGCACATCTTCTTTTTCATAAACGTAGTTTTTTGTTAGAAAAAAATACTCTCTAAACAGAAAAATATATAAAGGGTCAAGTTAAAAAACGATTACAAAAAATCACAAACATAAGCTTTGTTAAGGTTTTGACGCCGCTCCCACAATTTTCGTCGTCGTCACGAAATCGATCTCGATCTTCTCGGCGTCGTCCCGGTGTTTCTTCTCCGCCTCGATGGCGTCCATCCCCATCTCCCTCAACCATCCTGGTACCATCACCCCCTTTGGTAGCGCCTCCATTCCCTACTATACGTGGACGATGCGTCCCCAATCAGCACGGCCGATTCCTCGCCGAGTTCCTCATCGTGATTCACGATGACTCCTCTTGTAATTTCATACTCTCAGGCAATCCCCATGCCTCAATGCCAGCGTCGAGTGGATCCTGGATCAGGAATCTTACCTGGTACGAATCACACTCTAGAAAAGCTTGATTATATGATGTTTTGGCGTCGAATTGTCAGGGTATGGGTTCCCGCACACACAAGCAACACCTGCGCCATCTTCTTCGGGACCGACGACCTCACATCGTGTTCTTGTCAGAAACTCTTCTCTCAGCCCAGATTTGTCTTCTCCTCTCTCGGTCCCTAGGTTTTCATGGGCACATTTGTGTCTCGATGTTGAAAACACAAAGGGGTCTTTTCTTGCTTTGGGTTATAAGGGTCGACGTAATCCTCAAGGCATCAGATGGCCACTACATATATGTTGAAGTATCAGCGCCAGGGCATGAGGATATGAGACTTACTTGCATATATAGGGAGGCACGACGAGAGAATTGGCACTGGACATGGGACCTATTCCGCTAGCTACATCACTCCACCCGTCCTAATTGGATAGTTATAGGGAATTTGAATAGAATCTTGGACCAGGAATAGACGACAGGGGGGCGGGGGGATAGTTACCCCCATGGTTTGGTTGAGGATTTATGCTAGGTTTTTGATGACCTGGACCTTATTGATGTTCCAATGACGGGTCACTAGTAAACCTGGTTTCGGGGACGAACTCATACTCGACGGGTTCAGTCCCGGCTAGACAAGACACTAATGTTTAGTCCTTATAATTACTCTTTGCTGGATCTAGACTTTTGTAATACGGGCACAACGACTTTAGATCATTGGACAATCCTTCTATCCTTGACACAGAAGGTGGCTCATCCAAATTTTCACTTTCAATCCCAATGGATAAGGGACCCAAAGTGTGTTCAGGTAGTGAAAAAGAAATGGGACAAATCGTCGCCTGCCCCGATTGCAATTGCGATATGTAAGGTTGAACTCTCGCTGGATGACTAGGGTTGGAATCATTTCAAAAGATCTACAATTATATATAATTTTCTCGGGGCAGGGTATGTCGTGGCATACCCTAAACCCCCCTAAATCCGGCTCTGTAAATCATATCAAGTTGTGTCAGTGTCGTATCGCAAAACTTAACGAAAGGACTAACACAGTCGGAATGCACAAGCGGGAAGTTATTCTGATTTAGTATGAGCGAGCATTATGTGCTCAGGAGGCTTTTTGGCGTCAAAGAGCCAAACAACATTATTTGACTGAGGGGGATAAGAACACCAAGTTTCTTCAAGCGGTAGCCTCCTATAGACGTCGAATCAATGCAGTGGTCATCCTTAAGGATACAATTGGACACTTTGGCATTTGGGGCACAAGAATGCGGGAACTCATTATGGAATAATTTGGCCGCCTATTTACTACAAGGCATCCAAACCTTGTGGGATTTCTTGTTCATCTCCCTCATCGAATTACGTCCTCCCAAAATCAGGTGCTCTTGACACCAAGTATAACCTCCGAAATTAGGATGGATGAATTCCAGATCGGACCTGATAAGTCCCCGGGACCGGATGGTTTCAACCCACGGTTCTATCAGCATTACTGGCCTCTGATATTTGATGAGGTGATCTGCTCTATTTAAGGAGTTATCACAACTAGGGCTCTCGATCCAGAGCTGAATGATACCACTTTATAATCCTTATCCCCAAGAAACTGAACCCAAATTTGGTTACAGATCTAGTCACATTGCCTCTATAATGTCATTTTCCGCATCCTATCTAAAGTTCTGGCCAATAGTTTGCGCCCTCTTCTCCAAATGTTATATCGGAGTCGCAACAAGCATTTTCTCGGGTGATTGTATCCAGGATAATGTTCTTATCTTGTTTCAAAGTATCCACTTTCTACGAAGGAAACGTCAAGGGGACTTGGGGTGTATGGCCCTTAAGATGGACATGGACATGAGTAAGGCTTATGATCGGGTTGAATGAGACTACCTGCTAACCATTACGACCAAACTTGGCTTTTTGGCCGAGTTGATAGAGCTGGTTGCTTGCTGTTTGAAGACGGTTCAATATTTTGTATCTTCGGAAGGTCGAGAAACCCCCCGGTTCACGACTTCCCGAGGGTTCTGCTAGGGGTACCAGTTGTCCCAGTACTTTTTCATCTTTTGTATGGAGGGGCTGCCCCATCTTATTAGGCAAGCGCAGGAAGATGACCTTATCCGAGGACTTCGGATTGCTAGAGGACCTCTTGAGATATCTCATATGTTTTTTGCTGACGACTATTATATATTTTGCAGGGTTACTCCAAGTGAAGCCAGACATATTAGGGACATCCTAGGGGTCTTTGGACAACTTTCAGGATAGGTTCTCAACCTACACAAATCGTCCATATTTTTTAACACCAATACCCAAGTTGTCCTACGTCAAAACTACTATGAGGTCTTATATATTGATGAGACTGCAGCTACATTTATGTACCTTGGTGTGACTAATATGATCAGACAAAATCAGAATACGGCCATGGCCTATCTTAAAGATCGTATTATCACGAGAATCAGGTCGGGGATGGAAAGGTCCTCTCACCGGCATGACGGAAAGTTATGATTCGGTCGGTCCTCACATCCTTGTCGGTCTACGTATCCACGTGGCTTTGGCTCATTTTTCTTGGTAGGGGGGGGGCAAATCAGCTCGGCCAATTATTTGGCAGAATTGAGATGAGTTATGTATGCCAAAAGAAGATGGGGGTATGGCATTTCGACACTTACTGGACGTGAACATGGCTCTCCTTGGGAAGCATGCATGGGGTCTTATCCACTATCATTAGTCCCTAGTGGCCTGAGTTCTGAACGCCAGGTACTTCCCATCAACCACCTTCCTTTAGCTTCGAATTCAGACCAACCCAAGTTTCACATGAGCCAACTTATTCTCCATGCAAGAACTCCTGCAAAATGAGCTTCGGATAGTTATCGATGATGGTCTGGACACGCTGGTCAGGGGTACGCCATGGCTAATTGCTCCAGAATCGAAAATCGTATCCACGAGTATTACTTTGGAGGGAGCACCGGTCGTTGGACTTATGGTTCTTGGATCACGACTCCGGTATGTGGACATAATCTCTAGTCTATTCGATGAGGCCCCCCCTATGTTAGTCAAGGTACCGATGACTACTATCGGGTGATAGAGAGATCTAAGTTATACTCGACGAAAGAAGGATATCGAGTCCTTGCGCATACCCACCACCAAACTCGGAAAAACACAGCAGTAGTTACGTGGGCATCCCTATGGAACATTCCAGTCCCACCGCGCCTCCGGGTCTTTTTATGGAGATGTATTACCAACACCTTACAAGTGGCCACTAATCGGAATCGGAGTTACATCCCGATTACCCCTCTATGTGATACATGTGGTTGTGCTCTGGAGACAGTTGATCACTTATTCTTATCTCGTGGTTTGGAGAAAACTTGTTAAGCCCAGTTGGCCAAGATCCCGCTGTATGATTCCATATTGGGTTTCAAGGCCTGGTGGGAATCTATTACAACAACCATGCTTGGAAGCCGGACATCAGAAATTCTTAGTATCCTTTGGGAAATTTGGAAGGCACCGAATACTCTGAAATGGGGAGCTACTACGCCCACTGCATTGGGAGTACTCTAGGCGGCTCACGCCAACCTTACAACATGACGGAAAGCCAATACTAGTCTTATGTCCCCTCACCTGCCGACTCCTCAATGGTCGTCCAGGTGGGCTCCTCCTCCTATGGGCACAGTGGTTATTAATGTGGATAGAGCTGCATTTCAAGATACAAACCAATTAGCCTGAGGAGTTATTTCCCGATCGGCGGGAGGAGTTGTATGCCTTGCTGCAAATGGATTTTTCCAGGGTTGTTGGGCTTCGATCACGGTTGATTCTTGTGCAATAGGTATCGCGCTCAGGAATACTTCTACGCTGGGGACAGGGCCGATCATCTTCAAGTCGGATGCCCAAGTCCTACTAAATATGATCAAAACGGGGGAACCACCAGCATCCCCGGTAGGCACCATAATTAGGGATATTCGTCAAATGCTTAGTAAAAACAAGAGAATAACTCTCGAGTTTGTAAAAAGAACTGCGAACAAAGTTGTTCACTGGCTAGTCAGGGAAGCTCGTTCTATGTCTGTTCTTCAGTGGCCAGGGGCTCTCTCTGGCGTACTCCAATATATTATTACATCTGATAATTAATACAAGTGCACCTTTAAGTAAAAAAAACGATTATAAGAGAAGCTCATTGACAGAAGCTCAAAAAAGAAAAAATTCTTAACTGTTGGACAATGTGTCCTACCAAAAAACGAACAAAACTAAGTGCCAAAGAAAGTGACTTATGCATCCCCTTCCGCAAACTAATCGGTGACCTTTGTTTTTTTTGGTAAAAAGATGATACTTTATTAAATCATTCTACTATAGAGCAGTGCGTCAGGAAAAACTCCCTGACCACAGGTAAAAGAGCCATAATATTGTATCGGACCACACTGGGTGCCATTACATCGGGCTCTGAGACGGATGAACCGGTACAACCGGTGTTGAAAGGTCCATAAAGGCGTACTAAAAATAAAACTAAATTGTAAGACCAATGATTGCTGCTCAAGGTGTAGCCAAAAGTGTTGGATGCGTTGTATAAACCGAACCTGCGATCGTTGATCTCGGGTGGAGGCAGAACTCTTCTCACTTCAAAGGGAGGAGAGCGACGTTTGTGATTCAGGAATCCCTACCGGTAAAAGTCCATGAATACTTGGGTAGAAACCCTGAATCTTTGCTCACTAATTATTAACCTTGCAAAACAGAACAAAACAGGTAAAGTAAAATAGAACCAGTCGATCCTCTTGACCCAGACGTGGGATAGAGATCGGGAAGGAGGCCTCGGTGGATGCCAAGGAGGTGGGTACACCGATGACGGCTTCAATTGCGGTTGCAAAGACAGCGGGGGTAGCTCAGAAGATGGGGTTCGGGCTGGCGGTGTAGAGGATCGTGGGGATGTTGTGGGGGAAATTGGAGGCGGAAGATTCATGGGAACCGCGGGCGGCGGAGTAGAGGAGGAGGAAGAGGCACGCCATAAAGACGGAGCTGGATCGTCGAACCTAAGTTGGGAGAATCGAGGACTTCTCAGGAGAGAAGACTTCGCTTGTGCTAGCGGTTGCGAAACCTTAACGGAGCACATTCTGTATAAAAAGTGTAATCTAGGTATCAGTGACCTTTGTTTAAATAGGTTGATCTGTATAATTTTGCATTTCTTAATATATTTTTAAATCGATAATGTTTGTTCGGCCACCCTGCAAACAACAAATTTTAAAAATTTACCCGGTAGTTTAAAAATCATTCCCAAACCCCACATGCAATATGGATGTCCAATTTTACAAAATTACAATAAAGCTTTTATTTTACAACCAGAAACCTAGTTTTATTCAACAAGATAAACATGACATGATTGAAAGACTATAAGTTGTCTTTGAGTTCTTTGTGATTGAATGAAAATATATAACAAACTATAAGGAGGTGATGTGTCAAATTAGAATCAATCACTTAGATTTTATATTTGATTTGGCTATCATGTATTTAGCGATTAAGATATCGCAGATATGAGGGAACGCAATCGGAGAGGAAGGTCGACGGTGGGGGAGAGGCCGGTTTCTTCTCAGGCGAGGGTAGGAGTGGCCGGGTAAGCTTCTGCTCCTCTACTCCTTAATTGATTGGGTTTGTTTGCTGGGGTTCGTTGGCGAGGTTTAGCTCTTGTGAATCGCGACGGTGGGACAGGGCAGCCGCGAGTGGCAGTCTAGTTCGGAAGGTGAGGTGTTTCTCCGGCGACAACAAGCGTGTTTGGGGAGGGTAAGCGGTTGTGAGTTTCGTTAGGCGTGGATTGTTTCTCCTCTCGATTGGTATTGGGGGCTCGATCGATGGAGTTGGACTCGATTCTGGAGGGGGAATCTGGTCTGGTCGCCCTACTTCCATCGGAGGTGGTTGGTGTGTTGACGGAAGGGGTGGGGTTCTTAGTTGGGCGACGCAGACTCAGGGTCAGGCTGGGGAAAAGAGACAGTGTGTCCGGTTAAGGTGTGCAGTGAGATCCATCTCGATCAGGATTGTGGCCAGGACGATTCGGTCTGCAATTCGGAGAGTAGGGTGCCCTATGAGGATCCTTTCCTGGAACTGTAGGGGCCTAGGAAAACTAGCGTCGGTGGAATACCTGAAAGGGGTGATTTGGCGCAGGAAACCGCATGTCATTTTTCCTGTGCGAAACTTCGGCAAAAAAGGGGGAAGTGGAGACATTGAAGCTCAAAACAGGGTTTTCGGGCAGATGTGAAATACCGGCTGAGGGGCATAAGGGAGGGATGATCTTGCTGTGGACAACGGAGGTAACTGTGAAGCCACACCCGGGAGGGAATAGGTATATCGATGTCGATATCAAATGCCCAATAGAGGAGAGTTTCCGGTTTACCGGGATTTATGGATAGGCAAAGCGTGAACTCCGGTGGAAACGTGGGATCTACTCCGTTCTCTAGGGACGCTCATATCGGCATCTCCAAGGTGGTTAATGATGGAGATTTCAATGGCATTCTGAAACATAAGGAGAAAAGGGGGGCGACGGTACCCATACACCTTGATTCACGGCTTTCGAGGCACGCTGCAGGACTTGGATGTGCATGATGTACCCCTTCAAGGGTATTGTTTTACCTGGCACAGTGGGAGTGAACCGAAGACGAGGATGGCGGTGCAACTGGATAGGGCTCTTATGTCCCCGACTCTTAGACATATGTGGCCGGAGGCCCATTTAGCCAATCTAGGAATATCCATGTCGGATCATTTACCAATTCTGTTAGACTCGAAACGCAGGGTGGATCCGATTGGATCTCGCCAATTCCGCTTTGAAAAATATATGGGCAGAAGACCCAGAATATGGACAAGTAATTCAATCGTGGTGGGGTGCCCCGCGGATCGGGATATATCCACGAAGACGAGGGAAACTGGAAAAGCACTAGAGGCATGGGGTAAAGAGGTGTACATCGCATTATCAGGGAAAATTTCCCGGTTTGAGAGAGATAATTTGTGGTTGAATGGAAGAGTGGACCGTACGAGTATCCGAAGACGTAGAGCTCTGCAAAAAAAATTACGAGACGACGCTAGACAAGAAAGGGGATTTCTGCAGACAAGGGGCGAAACAACACTGGCTCGCTGAGAGTGACCAGAACACGGTATTCTTCCAAGCGTCAGCGTCCCAGAGGAAGTATATCAATAAGGTTACGGAACTCCAGGATGAGTCTGGTAATGTACTAACCTGGGACACGGGTCTGAGGATCATATTTTGGAGTTCTATAAAACGCTCTCAAGGAGGTCAAGGGAAGATGGACAGAGTTTTCCAAGATTTCAACAACATATCTCAGCGGAGCAGAACAGATCACTGATGGGAGTTGTGACGTCGGAGGAGGTGCGAGATGCTACATTCTCGATGGGGCCTAACAAGTCGCCAAGCCCGGATGGGCTCAACCCGCTTTTTTACCAGAAATACTGGAGTACAGTAGGGGCAGATGTCACAAATTGGGTGAGACGTATATTTGCGGGTGAGGAGATTCCGCGGGAAATGAACAGGACAACCCTGGTCTTAATTCCGAAGGTGGAATGTCCGAATTCCTTAAAAGATCTTCGGCCTATTGCTCTATGCAATGTGGTGTTCAAAGTAGTGTCGAAAGTGGCAGCGAATCGTCTGAAGGGAATGTTGGATGGTATAATTTCGGCCTCTCAAGGGTCGTTCGTACCTGGACGATCGATTCAGGACAATGTCATATTGTCGTATGAAACCTTACACTTACTAAAGAACAAGAAACAAGGTCGAGATGGGTGGATGGCCTTAAAGTTAGACATGCGTAATGCCTACGACAGAGTGGAGTGAGTTTTCCTATGGGATATTATGCGTGGATTTGGCTTTGGGGAGGAATGGATATCGCTGGTCAGACGATCCACGTACTCGGTCACATACAATATTGTGGCAGGAGGTCGTCAGTCAGGTTTTATCCAACCAGAGAGAGGAATCAGACAAGGTGACCCGCTGTCCCCATATCTATTCCTCTTCTGCATGGAAGGATTTTCCCGTCTTCTTCAAGAAATAGAGAGCAGGGGGGACATACATGGGGTTAAGGTGGTACCAAGAGCTCCCTCGCTCACCCACATGTTTTTTGCAGATGATCGTTATTTCTACTGCAAGGCGAATCTCAGGGAAATGGAGTATTTGAGAGCTCTACTTCAGATGTTTGAGGAAGCGTCGGGCCAAGTAGTGAATCAACAAAAGTCGTCGCTGTTCTTTAGTACAATACACCTGCAACCATGTGGGTTGAGGGGGTCCGGATTTTAGGGATCCCGGAGTTGCAACAACCTTCCTCATATGTAGGTATCTCGAATATGATGGGTCGTAGCAGGAAACAAGGGATGCAATATATCTTGAACAAGGTCATGTGTAGGATTAAGAAATGGGACGGCAAGCTATTAAATGGGGCAGATAAGAAAGTGTTGGTTAAGTATGTCCTGCAAGTTATACCGATATATACGATGAGTGTAATGAGGATCCTGAAAGGGACTCTGGAAAGGATGAATGTAGCCTTAGCTCGATTCTGGTGGAAATCAGCTGATCCTGACGGGAAAGGCATAATATCGCAATCATGGTCGGTCATGTCCCGTTCGAAGGAGGAAGGGGGACTAGGTTTCAAAAACCTGCATGACTTCAATACAGCTTTGTTGGGGAAACAACTGTGGAAACTGGTGACGGATGAATCCAGCTTGGTAGCAAAAGTATTAAAGGCTCGGTACTATCCGGAGTCATCGGCGCTGGAGGCGGTAAGGAAACCACATCAGAGCTACGTTTGGCAGAGCATATTATCCGCTCAGAAATTGGTTAAAAGAAGTACACGACGTTCGATTAGCCCGGGGACGACAACGTCTATACTTCGGAATCCATGGATGACAGGGGTAGATCCAAGGGTGCAGTCATTGGGGTCGGGGCTGGATCACCTAACAGTCTCGACTCTTATGCGGCCTAATACGAGATAGTGGAACACAGACATGATCCGTGACCTGTTCAATGCGGAAGACTATCAGGTGATTCTGGCAGTACCTATCAGTGGGTCAGCCATTACAGACTCGTGGTACTGGGCGGGGGACTATTTGGGACAATATTTTGTCAAATTCGCATACGCTCTGAGTCAGCAGGAGCAAGCGATATTTCAGACTCAGACGGATATCTGGACATCAATTTGGGCGATGGAGGTGATGCCAAAGGTGTGTTCCTTCCTGTGGAGAACATGCTCGGGGTGCCTCAAGGTAGCAACAAATCTTAGGCGGCAACACGTGGCAGTGGAGGTGTGTTGTCCTATCTGCACACATGCAGACGAATCCGAGCTGCATCTAGTAGTCCAATCTCTCGCGGCAGCGGAATGTTGGACGAAATCTGGCCTGTAGTTTCCTCAGGGGGCGACGGACATCAATGGATGGCTGAAAGATACTCTCCAACTCAATCCCCCAGCAAGTGGAGGACTGGTGGATTGTATTCTATGAGAAATCTGGAAAGCCAGAAACAGAGTAGCATGGGAGAATACATCACAGACGGCAGCCAACATATACCAAACGACTTTCTTCCTGCATACGGGATGGCTGGAGGCTAAGAATAGGAAAACTCAAGCACAGGCAATCCCTCGCCGATCACACCCAGAAGCAGCCGAGACATGGGAGTACCCAGGACAAGGGGTGTGGGCCATAAACACATATGGGCTTTACTTGAAGCGGCAGACAAGATGGGGACAATCTGGATATGCAGGGATGAGGTGGGACGCCTCAAAATCCAGGACTTGTGGAGGCATATGCTATTAGCTAGAGACGCGTTAACATGGCTGCTACAACATCCAAGACAATGGACCACTGTTAGAAGTGATTGTAAGGTCATAATGGATATGATCAGAAGAGGAGGACACTTGTCTTCTCCTTTAGGGATAATCGTCACATATTGTATTTCCCTGTTAGCTAGACTCGAGTGCGTGTAACTCGATTTTGTAAAACGGCCAGTGAACAAAGCCGCTCATTGGCTCGTCTGGGCGGCTTGTTCTTCCCCTGTCTGGAATTGGCACGGGGGTCATATCCCGGAGCCTCTTCAAAACATCATGATTGTCGATATTTAAATAAGAACCCATATTACTCAAAAATAAGGAGGTGATGTAGTCTAATACAGGTGTGAGAGCGACAGTAATAGATGTGAGACGATGATTATTGTCAAAGTATAATTCTAATAAACGAGAACTATTAATGGAGATATACAATACTGGGTTCTAACATATCCCCACAATCGAAATTCGGTTGGAGAGAATGCTGAAAATGAAGTTAAAATCCTTCAAATATTTCTACGGGAAGTCTATCATAAAGATATTTCAAAACTGGTATGATGATGGTACCTAAAATATTAGAATCTTACCTATAACAATTTTTTCACGTATAAAATTTGAATCTAACTCAACATGTTTAAAACTTTTGTGTTGTGACGGATTGTTGGTCATATATACCGAACTGATATTATCGCATAAGATAATAGTAACAGTGAAGAGATGGCAATGCAACTTAAGAAAAGGTTATGTAACCAACAAACTTGTCAACAATATTGGCAACACCAATTCGGTTTCAACACTAGAGCGAGATACAACATTTTTTTTCATTTGCCAGATGAGGAAATAAGGTTAGGACCAAGAAAAATGCAATATCAAGAAATGGACCGGCGAGTGTCGAGACAACATGCTCATCGACATTAGTAAACAACAAGAGAGAGGGTAGTAGACGAACGAAGATAAGACCATATAATATAGCACTCTACATGTAGCAGCCAATGCGTTTACGAGAAGAGAAATAAGGTTTAGGAGGAACAATGCATAAACAAGAAATTTTACAAAAGAACATATGACATGTCTAGGCGAGTGACCCCCCTTGACCTACGATAAAGGGAAAAATAAAAAATCAAGAACCGGAGAAAGAGGATATGTGTCATTGGAGTGAAATAAGGATTGCCAAAGTCTGAATCACATAACATCTTAGGTTTTACAAATAACGATTCAAACTCGTTATTAAGGAAGTCGTTTGATTTACATATTTAATGATGTGGGTATTAATGAACCAACTCAACCAATAGTTTAAGTTGATAATTAAAGACTCAATTATAATTTTACATTCTAATATGTGCACTCTGGACAAACCCGTTTACATGTTTGTATATGGATTATTTAAAAACAAATATGATCATAATAAAATAATAGATATGGTTGATAGAATACGACCTCATAATGATGAGTTAACAAAAAATAATTATGTATTATGAAGATAATAAAGTTTAAACATACGTTTAAGAGATATTAAACATATATTAAAAGATCAATTCAACTAAAATTTTACCTTAATAATTAGAAATGATAAGATTTTGATATCACACATACAAGCACGCTAGATATTTATATGTCCATTAAAACCTTGATATCTATAACATAGTACAAAATGTCAATCCACTTACAGACCAAAAGTTATAAATGAACACCCAAACATATTATTAAAGTAGTGTTATTTTGATTTGTGTTTCTTAAGGATAATAAATATAATTTGTTTGGTCAAGCAAAGATCCTTTTGGCTTCATTACTTGTGAACTGTGAACATTGAAATCATGATAGATATAATTTTGAAATTTTATTTTGAAGTCTTGTAGGTCGAAGATATGTGAATATAAATGTAAGAAAAGGGGAGACAAGGAGAGATAGCAGAGACATGTTTGATGGGCTGGAAAAGAAAATGATCAGCTTTACAGGCTACATAGGGAGAGGAGAGAGAAATAGCCTTGGACCAAGCAGCATCAACCACATTTTTTTCTCAGCTTAGACGTTACAAATTAACCGGTAACAGAAGAAGGATATACAAACAATGTCTCACTAGAGTACACTTAGTTTGACAGTTCATCAGAGTGCAGTCATTACAGAGAGGGTGGGAGGCACGAGCATTTCATTTTCAGAGCTAATTATTATTTCACGTAGCGCAACATATATAAATATCTTATGCTTTTTCTTCTTAAAAACATAATAAGTAGAAAACAAGAAAATAGAAATTAGAAAACCAGTAAAGATATTCTCTCTATAAACTCTCACCAGCCTTAGGACGTCAGTGGCCGTGTCGCAACTCGATCCCACTACTGCTCAATCAGCCCTCATCGCTGACCGGTCTCGTCGGTATCGTCGTTGTCTTTTCGGACTTTATCTTGTCTACCCGTCCAATCGAGTCTCTCTTCATGGGTGTGTGTATCCTCCCTAGTGTTGCCCCTAACGCCGCCGCCATCTTCAAGTTAGGACCACTCACGACGTCTTGCTATACTGCCTCCCGAGGTAATCCCCCTTTTTTCATTCCTTGAGTACCCAGTTCGTAGACTCGATCACACCCCTATATGTGTTTATGGTAGGGGAGGTTTTTATTATTCCTCGACCTGAGATTCGAATCCCTGTGTACCCTCTCGTATTATCGTTTTGATCGTCGGGCCTACGGGTTGGGAACATCCCTACTTATGGAGGAAATCGTTGCACCGACACCATCTTAGGAAATTGCCACAAGCGACACATTCACCCCCGACGCCACCGCCATTCCTGGTGACCGCTCATTGGTTGTAAGGGAACTCTTTCTATCAGAAACAATGGAATCAAATGTGGAAGTGACAATTCTATGCAAAAACCTAAGCTTTCGGGATGGAGCTCGTGTACCACCGTTTGAGGGCCATAAGGGGGGACTGGCCCTCTTGTAGGGACCTGACGTGATAGTCTCAATCTTAGGTACAGATTAAAGATATATTGATACCAAGGTAACAGTTGGATCGGGATCCATTCCAGCTGACTAGAGTCTACGGCGAACAGAATTAGAGTCATCGCCACCATACATGGGTTGTACTACAAGAAATATCCCAACAGGATACCCGAAGGTGGATCCTTATCAGTGATTTTAACGTCGTGTTGGCTCAATTCGACACACGAGGGGATCAACCTTATCCTAACACACTCGTTACTAAATCCTAGGAGGTCATGGAGTATATTGGGGTTTCGGATGTCCCCTTTAAAGGGCACCCTTTCCCGTGGTTCTGAGGGTGGTGGGCAGAGTGTAGGAAGAAAACTAAATTGGATAGAGCTTTATCTCAAGAGAAATGGGGAGAGAGGTCTCGGTAATACGTCTACTAAATATGGGTATCAAGACATCTGGCCATTTCCCCATACTCCTAACATTGGCTCTAACAAACCGAAAACCACATAGTAGCTGGACACAAGAACCAGAATGTACTCTACTCGGGCAAGGGCCTGGGATGGGATTGTATCCAGTGGGATACGTAATCGGACGACACGAGTTTAGGAGGCCCTCAATGAGTGGGGGAGAAATGTGTATATAGATACACTACAGAATATCAAAAGACGCCAACGTCAAATTGCTAAGTTAAACGACGCACAAATAGAGCAGGGCTAAATCGTTGGGGGGCTTTCTAGATTCAGCACGAAGCATCGTTGACCTAGAACGAAACTTATGGAAACAACGAGCCAAACACAATTGACTTACTGAAGGGGATAAGAACATTAAGTTATTCCACGCGGGGGCACCTTTTGTCGTCTTATCAACCAGGTCTGTTTGTTGCAGAATCACCAGGGCCGAGTCGTTACATGGGAATCGGGTATGCATGATCTGCTTTTGAATTATTTCAATAACCTCTTCAACACCTCTAATGTTTGCCTAAAACATATGGATCTCATAATACCATCCAAGATTGAACTTAGAATCAAACATTAACGGAGGCTATATCGGGATACGAAGTTAACCAGTCCGTTTCCAAATGGGACCAGATAAAGAATCGGGACTACACAACCTTAACCCAAAGTTCTACCAATTATTGACCCACACTAGCACTAACCGTTATATCTTTCATACAAAAGATGCTAAGGAGCATTATAATAGGGTTAGATAATACTACACTAGTCCTCATCCTTAAGATACCAGGACCAAAATTGGTCACAAACTTCCGACCAATTACGTTATGTATTGTGATCTTCTGTATACTATCCAAGGTCCTTGTCAGTCAGCTTAAAGGTCTACTACTGGGCATCATTTTCCCGACCCAAGGTGCGTTTTTCCCGGGGAGGTGCATTCAAGACAACATATGTTTCTCATTTGAGGTCATTCACTACCTTCTTCATAAGACATAAGGCATTACATGATTTATGGCCCTTAAACTTAATATGAGCAAGGCTTATGACATGGTGGAATGATCATTCATTTTCGCCATGATGCAGAAATTGGGTTATCCGAGGAATAGATGAAACTCATGATGGTTTGTATGGAGACTCTCGTACCAAATTTGTTTGAGAGGCCACAAGTCTGCCTCTATAATCCCGACAAGGGGCATCCAACAAGGGGATCTGCTCTCACATACCTCTACCTATTTTTCATGGAAGGAATCTTTCGACTCACTGACATATCCCATCAAGAGGGACGTATTCATGTATGTTAGGTAGCATATGAGGGCTTCCATTATCACCCACATATTTTTATGGAAAACTGCTACATCTTTTTTAAAGCAACTGAGGAAAAAACTACACATGTACGAAATCTTATCTCCATCATTGGCGCATGGTCAAGATAGGTCTTCAACCCCTAGAAGTCGTTTATTCTCTTCAGTAGCAACACAAACCTTCTGACCCGCCAATCATGCTCCCATATCCTACATATACTATAAATATCGAGAGGATCCATATATTTGGGGGTGCCCAACATGTTGGGACTAAATCGTTCCTAGAGTCTGTGTGTAGGCATGGAGATAATGATTTACTCTGTTCTCAAATCCCTCCTTATGTATGTTATGTCCATCTTTAGTGTTCCTCGATCTATCACTAACAAGATCCATGTAGCCCCAGTTCGATTCTGGTGGGGGGGGGGCTGAGAAGAAAAGACCCATCATACGGTAAGATATGGCTAAATTGTAACCTAAGGCGGTCGAGGGGCGGAATTACGTGACTTTCAGGGCATACCTAAGTGTTAGTTCGGGGTATGTTTTCATTACGAAATTAATGTTGGGGTATTTATCCGTTAAATGCATATAGTACGGGGTATGTCAACGTAATTTACCCTTTTCGTTTTTAGGGAAGTACGACTTTTTATTAGAAAAGATTCATGTTTAAGAAGAAAGGATCTAAAGAAAACGATAACAAATGAGCTCAACTTTAAATAAGCTAAAGAAGGAGATGAACCCCCCCCCCCCCCCCCCCCCCCCCCCCCCCCCAAAAAAAAAACCCACTATCGAACCCAAAACAAAACAGACCAATGAATCATTTTCTAGCCAAACCATAACAAACATTTTTACCCATACTAGTGAACAGTACCTCAGGGTGAATCACTATTGGATTCACTTGAATACCATCCATGTATTGTTCAACCGCACTACTAGATGCATCATTATTTATTCTTCTCTTTGATGTTATGTTGTCATCCATAATACAAAGCTCATTAACTTCATCGTGATATACCCATCTTGTGCACTCTTTCACGATTTCATGCTTCAACAACTGTATGTAAATATTACGGACACCCTACCACTTCATGTTGGCACATTTATTACACGGACATCTATACTTATTCTTCAACGGTATCTCGTTCTCTTCAAAATATTGTTTATATCTTCCCACACCATCTATATTTTCATGCTTGTACCTGTCTTGTAAATTCATCCAACTTCGATCCATATTTCCCTATATAGCTTAGTAAATGAAAAATAATATAAAACACCCGAAGAAAAATCACAATTCAGTCAAATAATACGATCATGAACAATATAAGATTTCATGATTCCAAAATTATTCATCTATTCATACTTATAATTTTATAGAAACTAATTATCATGCTTATTAATTAATTATAAATAAATAATTCAAACAAATAATACGATCATGAACAACAAAATATTTCATGATTCAAACAAATAATACTTTTAAATCACTAAATAAGTGTGTGCTCTCTAAAGTGCTGTACCAGAAGCTCCAAAAGGCGTTGGCTCTTCTTCTTCTCCTTCTCCGATCCAATGCTTTTTATGGATCGTTTTGCCTCTTTCCTTTAAGCATTTATGGTATGTTCATCCCAAGTGGGTTATCGTCAATAAATCCCTCGATTTCGGGTCGATTTGGTTGTCCTGTTATCTCTTGTGCAGGGCTCAGAGACGATGCTACTATGGAACTGCTCTCTGGTGGGTTGTGAAGGCCAGAGGAGGTAGTGGGAGACCATATGGGGGCTCATCCATCTTGTGGTTTGGGAAGCAGCGACATCAACGAGACAGAGATTGAAATGCCATACATGTGCTCTTATGATCGCGGGACGCCGATGAGGAGCAGCGATCCGATCTTTGATCCTACATCTCCTTCTCGCAGATACCTCCTCAAATACTTTGGGGTTGAGCCACGAGAAGAGGACAATGCGCGCATTCATACAGATAGGGTTAGATCCCTTAAGTTTACACCTATGATAGTCATCATTTGTATGTCTTTCTTATGTGTCTCACTGCATCCTTCCAAAGCTGCAATGCAAATCAGCGTTAATTGGTTCAGGGTTAGCGTCTCAGATCTTACGATATCTGAGACTATGCTTAACCCTTCCTTATATCTTTCATTATGTTATTCGTAATAAAAATGAACTGTCATTATGCTAAAAAAATACTTTTAAATCAACAATTGCAAATAAATAATTTGATCATAAAAAATACTTACTACATATAATTTCTCTATTTTACATACAATATAAACTAGGGGTGGGCATTGGGTGGTTAACCACCCAATAAAAACTTTTACGAACCCGACCCGATATTACCGGTTTGATATCTCTTAGAACCAGCCCCAACCCAAAAACCAATTTTTCACAGTGAAACCAACCAGTTCACTGACTGATTGGTTAGTGGTTTTAACCAACCAACCACTTTACTACATGTAAGAACCGCCCCCGGTCGATCCCGGTCAAGCCGGAGGTTTTCGGCGAAAGTTGACTTTTTACCGGAAAAGTCAACCGATGACTCCGAGGGTCATTCGGGACCTTTCCGGGGCCCAAAAAGCTTAGCCGTCGTCACGTTTAGCTTATTTGGGCCGTTTCCTTTCCGTTGACTGTAATATTGGGAAAAGTTAACCTGGAGTCTTTTCGGTCAAACCGCAGTCTGATTAAGAGCTAAAATCCGATAAATTACTTGTGCTGAAATTTATTAAGCTTGGAGTGGTCCCCACATGGACATGTGTCCATGCTTTCTTGGAAGGGAAGAAATGGGTATGTTTTGACCCTTATGCCCTTAGTATATATACTTGAGAAGAGTTGAGACAAGGGGCACTTTGGGCATCCTTCTCTCTAGGTTTAATACATCATTTTGGTGCACATTTCAGCACACTTCCCAAGACAGCCGAATTTGCCAAGAGAGAGAGAGAGAGAGTCTTCCATGGAAGCTTGAGGAAGAAGAAAGGGAAAAAGAAGAGACTTTTGCTCATCTATACATCAAAGCTTCATAAAAACCACATTTTCATCATCTACTCTTCGCTACCAAGGTATCTATCTAATCCATTTTCGTTTTGGTGGATATTGATTCATTGGTTTGGGAGAAAAATGCTAGAAATGATGAAGTTGGAGGTTAATTGATGTTAGATGATAGTTTGGTGGTTAGAAGTGAAGTTTGTTGTTGAGAAATCAATTGATTTGAGTAGTTTTGATGAGACCCATTGGAGGGATTGAAGTTTTGGAGGTGATGGACTCTGTTTTGGAGGTTTTTGTGTTCATCAATGGAGTTTTGATGTGGATTTTCGTGGAAATCGAGCTGGGGAAGAAGAAGGAGGGTCAGACCTGGTCTGGCACGGAGCGAGACCCGGAGAAGGCTCGATTCCAACACGGAACGTCGCACGGACCGTGCCAGGTTCCGGCACGGAGCGCCGCATGGATCGTGCTAGGTTCCGGGCCGGTACGCCGCGCGTTCCGTATCTGGTTCTGGGCCGGTCTGTGACACGCGCCGGGTCTGGTTCCGGGCCGGTCTGTGGTGCGGGCCGGGTCGGATACCGGGCCGGATCAGGGCACGGGCCGGGTCGGGTCACGGCCCAGTGGGTCATCCGAATTGGGCCTCGTTTCGGCCCATTTCCCGTTTTAGCTATGTTGGACTTTCGGGCTTATTTCAGTTAATTCTCGTTCTTATCGCAACTGAATTAGAATTGATTTAAGTATTTAATTGTGATCCAAGGCTTCGGACCCGAGATCGACGGAGGAGGAGACCCGAGGACATCGTGAAGTGGAGGAGGAAGCGAGTCAGGACGTCAGCAGCTAGGAGTTGATCGTTGATTACTTTTGAGGTAGGGAAAGTAGCGAATACCGGTTTAATTGTGGAAAGTTACTAGTATGCTTTTAGGATAATAATAATAATAATAATAATAATAATAATAACTGGAAAGGTCCTAGTTCGCATATAGGATGTGATTCACTAGAATAACCGCTTTCAATTACATTAATAACCGGACGAGTCTTAGTTTGCATGTATGATGTGATTCACTAGAATAATCGCTTTCAATTCTTGGGAAATTGTCGTGCTGGTAGAATGGCCATGCCGAGCCTTAGGGTTGCGTGCTGATTGAAATGCCTGATCTTTGATTGAGATGCATGATGTGTGACTAAGTGTCGATAAGATTAAGAACCATGTTATGAGATACTCGGTGTAGCATGTTGTGGCTATGTGTGGGCGAGTGTGTCGTGTTTGATGTGATGTGAATCCTTGGTTGTGATATGATGGGTGAGTGATAGACCGATTTGTGTGTTATGGTGAGTTGGCTAAGTTGGTATACCGTGTTCGAACTATGGCTTTGTGATGCGTGTTATTCTCTTGCTGTGCGTTCCAAGAGGAGGTGGGTCCGGCATGATACCTACACTGAGAGAGTATGTCGGTGCAGAGTATCGAGGACGAGGACGGTTTAACCATTACCCCGACGTTACGTGGTCCGGGAAGGCGTACGACCGAGGTATGTGCCGGTCCGGTATGCGTGAGGCCCCGAGTCTGTGTGCCGGGAAGACGTCCGAATGAGGGATTTCCGGTCTGGGATGTTACCCCGATTCTACGTGACGGGAAGATGTCGGGACCGATGCTTTGTGTTTCGACACGATATAAATGGAGCGGTTGCGACAGCCAATGTTGTTGGGAACAGTTGTACTATGTTATGTGTTGTTTTGCCGTGTATTCTGTGCGTGCTGGTTGGCCTTGTGCGTTGTTTTATATGTAACTATGGTCTTGCGAGGGTGATTAGTTGTTGGTACTTGTTTCGTGGGCGTTGTTGATAGCTATGCTTTGCTAGTATGCCCTAATTTGACGGTTACTCGTGGTATTGAACTGATGTTCATAACCTTAACTACTTTTTCTACTGAGCGAAAGCTCACCCCCTTACCTTGTTGTCTTTCAGGTATTGAGCAGGATTCTCGGAGTTTGGGAGCTGACGAGGGTCTTGGCTAGTGTCTAGAGACGTACAGTTTTTTTTACTGTTTCTAAACTGAGTTATCTTTTTGTTATTGACGAGCTGTTGACTCGCGTTATGTTTTTGGAGCTTTTAAACTACCATCTGAAACCCTTTTTATTATTAAACTGCTTTAGTTATCTTTTATTTAAGCTTACGTCTTGAGTCCGGTCAACACCGGATTTGGGGCGTGACACTACATGTAAGTACAAATTTAGATACCAATAATCATACACATATTTCTATTTCAAGCCAAAAATATTACTACATTCTCCAAAACAAAATAAAAATTACATATAAGTCATCATGTTCTATATTAGCAATTCGTGTAACATAGAAGAGTGTTCATGGGCCATTCATCTATATTAGATCAGTGGCTATTATGAAACCACATTTATATGATGAACAATACCGGTTTGGTTGGTTAACCGATGGTTTGGCGTTTCAAGAACCGACAATCAACCGTTAACTTTCCGGTTCGATCATCAAGAACCAGCAACCAACCGTTAACTTTCGGTTTCGGATTTTCCGGTGCGGTTTGCGGTTGGTGGTGGTTGGTTTAAGCGGTTTCAATTTTTTTTGACCACCCCTAATATAAACTACATGAGTTGTACAAGTAAATTTTTAAACTAATTAACATCATTTTAAATCGAGCAAAAAGTGATTTAAAAAAAATCAACAAAAAATTATCTAACAACCAAAAAAATCATACCTTCCTAAGCTCGCAATATATGTAGTGATGATGATATAAAAAATGGAAGAAAAGGGGATGTATTAAGGGATCTCTTAAATTTGTAAGGATATAAGCCCCCTAGAGGTAGAAGATAAGTTTAAAATTTTGATTTTTTAATATACCGTCTCATAAATTTAAGGCACCAACCACAATAAAGTTCATTAAATTAACAAATGACTTTAGAGACGCTACATTTAAATGTAGTTTTTACTTAAAAGACGTTAAATTTAAATTTATCTTCACTATAAAACTTCAGAGATGCTACATTTAAATATATCGTTTCTCAAGATGTATTCTACAGTAGTGTTACTCAATTAGAATGAGGTAGGGATGGGGGTGGGCAAAAAAAACCGAAACCGCTAAAACCAACCACCACCAACCGGAAACCGCACCGGAAAATCTGAAACCGGAAAGTTAACGGCTGGTTGCGGGTTCTTGACGATCGAACCGGAAAGTTTACGGTTGGTTGTCGGTTCTTGAAATGTCAAACCATCGGTTAACCAACAAAACGATAATGTTCATCATATGCATGTGGCTTCATAATAACCAGTGATCAGATATAGATGAATGTCCCATGAGCACTCTTTTGTATCACACGGATTGCTAACATAGAACACGACGACTTATATGTCATTTTTCTTTTGTTTTGGAGAATTTAGTAATATGTTTTGACTTGAAATAGAAATATGTGTATGGTTATTGGTATTGGTATCTAAATTTGTATTTACATGTAATAAAGTGGTTGGTTGGTTAAATCCATTAACCAACCGGTCAGTGAACCGGTTGATTTCACTGTAAGAAATTGGTTTTTGGGTTGTGGCTGGTTCCAAGATTTGTCAAACCGGTAATATCGGATTGGGTTCGTAAAGGGTTCCATTTGGTGGTTAACCACTCAATGCCCAACCTTAGGTAGGGATGTACCAAAATATGTTTCCAAACACATTATGGTAATTTCGCTGCAATTTGCTTTCTTGTTTAGTTTTTTGAATCGCATGTGCTGCTATTTGATTATAATAAGTAATATTGAGGTTATTTAAAGAAGGGGTAATTTTATCTCACTACACTAAAAATTTCGGAGTACATTTTCACTACCTCAAACTTTTTTTTTCCGTCTCACTACCTCAATATAGTCTATTAAGTCAAACATAAACCATTAGGAGGAAGGATTTAGAAATGATTTGATGTGCAATTTTGACATTTTTGAAAAAGATTTAGGTCATGTACTAGGTACATGACGATATTCAGTACAGAAATGGATAGAAAGTTAACGACAGATACTAAATTAAGACAAATAAAACTCCAAGACAACAAGACGGAAAAAAATATTTAAGATAATAAAAACAGAATCGAATTTTTTTAGAAAAGTATGATAGAATTAGTCCTTTAAATAATAATGTGAAGAAAAATCCCGGTCCGTGACAACGGCGTTAGAGCTAAAAGGGAGCTTTTTGGGATTTCCGAAGAAGAAAAAGGCTTTTGAAGCAATTTGGAAATATTTTGTAAAGCTGATATATAGCTGGATGTTCCAGCCTAGACCGCTGCCCCTTATATTTAGATATTAATTAAACTGAAAAGAGTGACACATATATAAAAGTCAAAAACAATATTACTGGTCTGCCCCTCATCCCAATTAACCTGTTAAACTAATAAAGAGATTAAAGAAGGAAAAGGAATGATATTTATAAAAATAGATAGTAGAGGGGTGTCTGACTCTCTCTCTCCCTCAATTCTATTTTCACTATTCCATATCTGCATTCCCACACAACACAAGCATCCAAACAAAGAGAATTAATGGAAAGTGAGATTTGCAAGGTTTATTCTCTTCCTCTTCATCTTCTACCTTGAAACACCCTCATGTTGTTCTTGTCTTGTTGTTTCCTTGCATCGACTCTTGACTCAGGGAGCCATGGGTGGTGAAGATCTCTGCTTTGTGGAATCTAAAATCGTTATCGAAGGAATCCATGGGTAAGAGAAAGGAGGGAGGAGTGTAACCATGGTTCCTTGTAGAAAGAAGCAGCAACATTTTGATGCCTATCTTATGAACCGGATAGGAGGAGAAGCCGAGGAAGGGTATGAGTATAACTACTATAACTACTGTACCAGGGAAAGACAAGAAGAAGAAGTAGAAGCTGATACTAACAGTAATAAGTGGTTATTAGGATCCGATCTGGCTATTAACAACGGCCACATGGCTCATCGTCAGGAAACAACTGATGAAGAAGGTGGCTCCGGCTCCAAGAAACAAGAGCAGGATAGCTGGCTTCAGCTGAGTATCGGCGGCAAGCATAAGCATCATGAGGAACGCGTAAATATGAGCAGAGGATCGGTTGACCTGGATCTACTCCCTCCCACCGCCGCCGGACAAGGAACTAGACCGCCCTCAGGGCCTTGTTTTTTCTTGCATCCGGCGGCAGAGGGTTTTTCATCTTCATACTCGCCTTCCCTTGTCATGGGAATGGGATCATATTTCCACTCCGACGTCAAAGTCATCCCTCCTCCGAGGAGACCCCATTCCGGCCTTTGGTTCATGCTTCAACCTTCACCAAATCAGTAAGCCCAACTTGTTCCTCTTTCTTTTTTTATATGCCTCAATATTTAAACTGCTGTTGATTTGGCTCTAATTATATGCAGAGTTAAACAACCCTTCCTTCCTCAGATACCCAAGAGCTACCTCAGAATCAAGTACTCATTAATTAGTAACATTATTTACTTCCTTTTATTTTTTAATCTCCAAGTCTTGTTCAAATATACATGCTTGATTTATGTCTTCTTCTTGTTTACACATTCTCAGGGATGGGAGGATGACAATTCGACTGTTAATCAAGTATCTCGTTAACAAACTCAGATTGGACAGCGAATCCGAGGTATGTTTGCACAAAATACATTTTATTTTATATATATATATATCCATGATTGATTATGTGTTGGTAAATACTTGTAGAGCATGTGTTTGATTAGTGATGATAATTACAAAAGAAATTAAACCCACATCAATCCTTTTCCTTCACCAAGTATAATGGACAAAATATATATACACATCATATATATATAAGATGTGGAGTAGTGTTTGATGCATGTTTCAGACATTTACATATACATGACAGAAACAGCACAACTACAAAATGGGTTCCTCTATTTTTGCATCCAAACATCATGTCTAGGTGTCAAGTATATTTCTAACTATACCTACCCATCTTCATATATAATCTCTTCCCTTTTCATTTACTCACAACATTTTCATAATGGTCTTGTGGAGCTAGGAATTGGTGATGAGGGGTACGTACGTTAAGGGTTTATATATATATATATATATACTTATCTTGAGAAAACTAAGAAACTCACCTACCACAATCCACAATTGTTTTGTGAAAAGACCCAAAAGAAATGGAAATGGAGATGACCTTTCATCTTTGCGAGCATGGGCTCACTGTTTTCTGTTTCATACCATAATGTATTTCTTATCAAAGTAACATTTCATTGGTAAATATGTATGTATATGGTATTCGTGCGCACATTAGATAGATATATAGGAAAAGATGACCCAAACTTAAAGCAAAGCGAAGACAACATATATATATAAATATAAATATAAATATAAATATAAATGTGGCAACCAAAAAGTAGATCATGCACTAAAATACAAAAGGTGGGGGAGGTCGGGTAATCATGAAAGATCATGGAGTGCACATATTTATGATGGTGCCCAAAATCTTAAAATGGAAACTACAAATCCATATATAGATCAACATTTATCCCATGCATTTAGCAGATGATGATGGTCTTGATTATCTCGAAACCATCACGACTTATATATTTACTGGGATAAGATGAGCTTTTGGTTTGATCATCATCCTGATGAGTGAAGTAGCTGTAGGGTTCTTTGGTTCACGCATGGAGAGAGAGAGAGAGCCTATCAGTATTATGGAAGTTATTAGCTGTGACCGAATTGCTTTTTGTAACAATCTATCTATCTAGACTTCTTTTTTTGTATGTCATGGTTTTTGCACCAAAGTAGCTACTTGTCAAAACAAAATAGTAAACACATTAACTCTATGAAACTTGGCTAATCCTACACTAGTTACATTACTATTTTAACATTATGGCCTACAATACTTTTTTTATCAGAAAAAAATAATAATACATTAGTTAGACATGCGTGTTATAGTTTAACATCACGTTCGTTTATGTATATATGATAATAATTTGTGGACGGGATGCTCCACAAAGTGATACTATTTGCTACTTATAGGACATTAAAAATATTAAAGTTTCCATCATCGTATCCAATACAATTTATGAGATGTCTCAATGATACCTCATTTTGTAAAATTGAACTAACAATAAAATTAATGGAAATTTTTGGTTTGATAGTTTTGTTTGACACAAGTAGATAGGGAAGGACAAAAATAATTGGGTAATCGAAAACCGATGACATTGACTAATCAGAGAAACCAAAAATGGTAGTTCCTGATGAGTTTCTAGCACAAAGTTACGAAAACCAGCAACAATATAATTGGTGGCCAGTTCAAAAAGTATTGAACCGCCTCTTAACTAGCATGAACCGATTAGACACATCAAACTTTCTTAAGGCACTAGGTTATGTTGAGGCCCATCCGTAGTAGGCCATTCTCGTATCATCTTGAGCCTAACATTTTTCAGAGCATTTGTAGTGGGGTGATTTTCTAGCGGTAGAGAGAGGTGGTAAAGAATTTGAAGAGAGAGAAAGTAATAAAATCATAGGTGATGAGAAAAAAGAGTGTAGCTAGTAGTTAACTCATGCGACGGGGTAGGATGGATGGTAAGAAAAGGTGGTTTGAGAATTGAAGAGATAATGTTTAACTTGCTCTTGATCTACCCGTAGCTAGTGGTCACTACTACAAGAGCTAATGATAAGGAGGGGTGGTGGGAGACTAAAATTGATGCATACCGCTAGCTGCTACCACTAGCTAGTAATTTACCACTGGAGATGCTCTCAATCACTGATCTTAGATTGTGCATCTCTAACGTATGTTTCTGTTGATAGCTGGACCATCGTTTCATTTGACCTTCAGGCCCCTCTCTCTCTAGGTTTGAGTTTCATTTTTATTTCACTACTCCTACTCTTTTTCTTCGTCTCTACCTCCTCTCCTCCTATCACTAGATCTAGGCATACTCTAGTTCCGGCGAATGATCTTCTGCGATTTCACCAGAACCCAATCTACTTCTTCTTGGGTTGACCTTTGCCATCCTTGTAGGTCACGGTAATGCTTACATGTCATCGACCCACGTAGATTTGGGGTTTCTCCATTTCTGCTCCATTTGATTTCTAGGGAGACCTGCTAAGTTTTTAGCGGGTCAGTTAAAACTACGAATCGACCAACATGTTTACTAGTGAAGATCAGATATTATTTTTTAGTATCGACGTCAATGCCGAATCTAAAAACCATAATTAGCTAATCGGTCGGTGCTTAACTTTACAAATAAGATGAGCCTAAACATGATACAAAATGTGCTACACATGTTGTACAAACTTTAATAAAAAATCTTCATGATAAAAATAAAGACAAATATTCACTTATCTACGAAGAAGAAGAACCTAAAATCCAATCAAAATATTGTGGTTTTTAAAAGATGACCCGATAAACCTTTAGACCTAGAAATGTCTACTGAACAATTTTGAATGCCAACCAACCACGTCTACATACTACGATGTGAAAAGGAAAAACGTAATCATTCTTATTATGAGTTGCTTGAGGGAAGAGTGCTTGAATCAAATTAATATCTCTGACGAAGAGCTATATTTAAGACGATCCTCTTTAAATAGTATATTGGTAAAATCGTATAACCCAATCTTTTTGAAGTGGCATATTTCATAATCTTATACCTAAGACTTGTCAGCTAATCCCTAAAATGTGATTAAGTATTGTGGGTCGGCCAATGTATGATGACATGCTTAACATTCTAATTTGTTTATGATTGAGGCACAATCAAATTTAATTTGTATATAAAATAGAATTGGAGTCAACCCTTATACCATTTTTTGTGTTCATGCTATTTCTTGCCTCCATGTCACCATTGTTTGTGATCTGATTGTAATATAGAATTCCATGTGTTATGTTTAGTCGAAATCCAAATGGATTGGATAATTTATATAAAAAACTTAAATATATAAACTTAGGGCTATCATATTTGTGATCTGAATTTTATATGACATTGGCACACCCTTGGTTGTTGTGATGATATAAAATAAACATGTATAAGCATATCAAGATGGATGATTAGGCAAAATCGTAGAGAATATCTTGCAGTAGAGATAGGTGGGAATTGGAATTTTCTGTTTTGATGATTGCTTGTTAAGAGATTTCATTGACTTTAAGATCCTCATAAAGCATCATCATCTACACTAAATGATGAGCCAAGATCACATCGTAGGGCCCCCAGAATCACACGTGGACGTCGTCTTTTTCTCGTGATGAAAATGATCGATATCTGCATGCGTCGTGGAACCCACTCGTCATGCTTCCGACTTGCTCACCTCAGCCCTACATCCCAAACACAGCTACCTTTTTCACTTAGTTTTTATTTTCTTTCCATGAAAAGGTCGTCCACGATCCAAAGAACCCTAGTGAGTGGTGCACTTTGACGCCAAAAAATTAAAAGAACGCATCATGACTATCATCATCATCTCCACGAAATCAGATATTTGTATTTTATTATATTTCTAAATAATATAAAATTATGTTTTACGTCCTACCAAAGCAATATGCATGAAGGAGATCAAATCAACAACAGAATCATTCCAAGTTGTTGAAGAAAACAAAAACGAAAGCACTAAAAGACAGATAGAGCATGAAGACTTTACGCACTATATATATATATATATAGTAGTTAATTTGTGAACCATATAATTATAGGTATGCATGCAACTTTTAAATAAAGAATATAGAAACAAATATGGATAAGTTCCTTAACTAACTTATTCATGAAGGAATAAAAATTTAGTTCCTTGAAAATGAAAAATCTGGTAAGTTGATATTGGCATGCATGATGATGGTATAGGGTTTTTGTTGGTAAGAAAGGGACGTGAAGAAGACGTGCATGAGAGAGTGAGCTACTAATTAGAGTTTTTATACGTAGACAGCTAGGGCTTCATCTATAAAATATATATAATTGAAATGGAAGGCTATTTATCGCCGTGGTTGTTGGGTCCATTAGATGTTTGTCTTTTGTTTTATAGCTTTATGATGGAGTTAGGGAATAGTAGGTAGAGTAGTCAAGTTGTTGATGATTTTGGCTTGGAAGCAAAGTCTAAATGGGTCCAGTGATGATTAAAGATGGGGCAGTTACGTAGATGGAGTTTCCGGAACCCGATAGCGGCTGATTAATCCCGGTGCCCGCTGTCCTCATAGAGTCAAGTATAATAAAGTTGAGAGAGAGTTGATGGGTAAAGTAAACGTTACATGGGGACTGAATTAAAATATGAATGACTAGTAGTAGAAGACGTAAGGTATTGATCTGGGTTTAATGATGTTTATGTGTTTACACTGAATTTCGATTCTATATTCAGAGAATGTGAGGTAAAAAAAGTTCACATATATATTTTTGTTGTTTACTTGAGTTATTCTAATGGTAAAGAATTCTTTGTGTTTTTATTTCTAATTGAATTATATAGTCTTTAAAGTTAGTTGAACCTGGTGTTGGATTATCTTGTGTCATTAGGACAAGTTGGGATGTCTTGTCCCAGGAGTGGATTAGAGGAGTCTGGTCGGATTTGGTATAGGACGACCCCCCTCTCATACATCCTACACTTATCGCTAAGACTTGTGGGTCTTGGCGGGGCTATTAAGCAGTCTTCACCTAAATTGGGTGGTCGATATTTGGGATGGCCACCCCAATTCGTCAGTCACTACATCCCTCATTTCCTTTCCCAGCCAGATCCGAGCCCACGGATTCCGATCCATTCTGTTACCTTATGTCGGATAATTCAGGGCTCCATCACCTCTGGGCACTATTCTTTATTTTCGGATCTCACATCTTGTCATCTTCAAGTCTACCTCCAACTTTGGTAGACCATCGTCGGCGTCGAAACCCCAAGACCCTCACCACCACAACCACAGTAGCCTTCAAAGATGGACTGCAGCTTCGCTCTTCAGCCCATCACCGTCGTGCCAATTATTGTTTCGTCGGAGCAGTCTCGTCTCCTTTGTCAATTTGCAACACAGTTGAACACATCACACCGTCGTCCCTTTTCTCGTGATAACCGTTAGGGAAAAGACACGATGTCTTAGTAGAGAAGAGACAGCCGACAAGAAAGAAACAAAAAAAGTTCTTTTTCCGACTAAACAGCGACAATAAAACCCTCAAAACTCTAGGTTAGGAGAGAAAACGAAAGAGCACCTCCTACAAATGTGGTTAATTGTGGTCATACATTTAGATATATTTTTAATCAAGTAATATTAGTCTATAGCCACAGTATATTTCTAATGAAGCAATGTCTAAAATGTAACAGTGATATCATATGTATTCTTTGGATAACTCCAAAACATCCCCTTCCACATCTATTCTCTGAAACAACAAATTCTAAACGAAAGATCTTTTAACTTGTACAAACTATATATAGTAACGTATTGTCACGGTCAGAAAATTCACCCAATTTTTTTCTTGACCTTGACCGTACTTTCGACCCTTAGTCGTCCCTGAGCCAACGTCCACCACCATATAGGACTCGTGCCAACACCAAGACCCATCATCTAACTCCACTATAGTTCGTCTTCTCGCCAAAGGTCCGCACCCACATGTCCTAGTCTGACTAGGATTCCTCCTCGTCCATCCAGGACTTGGAGCCCGCATCCACGAGCCCCTTCATGGCTCACACTCATCATGTTCAGCCCCTACATCGCTTCCATCATGAACCTTTCCAACCTTGAAAGCTTTCTAAAAGGGGAAAGGGACAAAACCACACACGCACCAACACCATGATGCGTTTCCTCTCAGTCAGCCAATCCAAATCGCATGGGAGACCAACCATGCCCTTCTCACTCGGCCCAGGACCGAGCCAGACCCCCATTGGGCGTACAAGGGCCCAAGCCCTCGCGGCTTGCCACATTTTGCAAGTTTCTAGAACCGGAAGGAGCATAATGGCGTGTTCCTTTTCGGTCTTCATCGCACGTACGCAACCACCAAGCCCATCCGGGTCCGGCCCGAGGCCGAGCACATCAAGGTCGTGACCGAGCCCGCACACCAGCACATCCCCTTTTGGGCGAAACAAGGACCAAGCCCTTGCGACCTGCCATTTTTGGAAACCTTCCGGAACGGGAAGGACCATCATTCGCGCATGCAAAGTTGCGCGTCTCCTCTTGGTCCTTAGCGCATGCACGCGCCTACAAGGCCCACTCGGGTCAGGCCCGAGACCAAGGAACTCAAGGCCCTAGCCTAACCAGCTCACCTACCAGGCCCGGTCCCATCCAGGAGCACGCCCAGCCAAACCAGGCCCGCGTCCAAGTCCCTGCGAGCGTCTCTCATCAACCAGCCACTCGTGTGCGTCCAAGCTTTCCTATTTCCCCCAAGGCCAGCTCATCATCACAAAATTTTCTAATTTAATTAAGAAACCCTTGCCTCACACGACCAGCTCCAATTCCTACTCAAACTGTCATCCTAATCCGCAGGTCTTCAAGATACGCTTGATTAGGAAAGTTCTTTTGTCGAAAATCAAGACCAAGTTGAATTAGACTTGCTAATTCAAGCTATAGGTGAATCATATCCTCATTAAGCTAGGATTTTGTCCCTTCCTTATATATAGATGGTTCTCTCTATTGTATAGGTTGTCTTTTCACTCTTCCGTACTTCACCATCATTTATGGGTGCATTCACCAAACATGCATATTTTGTAATCTATGTCTTTCATTAAACCATAATAGAGTGTAGTTTACATAACTTTTGTGTTCTATTGTCTTCTCTCTCGTGTCTAGTTGTGTTTTGTCATGGCTTACTTAAAACGTTCTGGAGACACACTCTTCTTTTTAAGGTCGTACGAATCCGAAGGAAAAAGACACCCCTTCTAAGAGCGTATCATTATGCTAAGAAAGCATATCAAGGTCAACGGGTTTTCAATAATTGTAGATAAAAATGACATGTAGGTCATTTTCTGACAAAAATAATAATAGGGTGTGTTTTTGAAAAACTATAGCATAACGGGAGGTTAATTTTTTTTTTTGATCGGCAAAGCATATTTAAATTAAACCTCTCTCAAGGAGGAAGAGGAGTACAAAGAAGAGAATCTAGCTACAGATTCTCCAACAAAAAAATGACCACAACAACGCATGAATGGGTACGCAGACCCAGATGATGAACGGGTACACATACCCAGATGATGAACGGGTACACAGCCCCTGATGATGAACGGCCACGCGGCCCTAATGATGAACGGGTACGCAGACCTAGAAGATGAACGGGTACGCAGACCCAGATGATGAAAGGGTACACAGACCCTGATGATGTAAGGGTACGCAGACCCTGATGATGAATCGGTGCGCAGACCGTGAAGATGAATGGGTACACAGACCCAGAAGATGAGTGGGTACACAAACCCATAAGATGAAAGGGTACGCAGACCCTGATGATGAACGGGTACGCAGACCCTGAAAATGAAAGGGTACGCAGACCCAAAAAGAAAAAAGCGAAATAAAAAGGACGACTGAAAAAGGAGACTCACACCCGAATATAGCCACCAAGAAGCACTAAAAAAGGTCTAATACCCAGATTGAACCATAAAGCTCGGGAAGCTAACCGACTTCCGAAAGAAATCCCAGAAGACCTAACCTGAACATCTGCGACGAAGAGTGAAGAGGCCAGAAGCACGATGAATCCGAACTTGGAAACGCCTCCCACGGTGAAACTGGACGAAGACACCCGAGAGCCACGACTCAGCAGATGATCAACAGAACCTGCACTCACACCCGGTCCTCTTTTCGAAACCGGCCAACACCGAGAGACGCCTATGGAGGAGAGGACCAGTATTTCTACCGAGCATGAGGCGGATCCCAGTCACCAACTGAGCAAAGACCCGGAAACCTCTAAAGACCCAAGAGAAAGTCCCAACGAAGCTGCTTGGCAAAACCGCCAGAGTAGACCGAGAAGCTCGCTCTCAGCCCTCCGAAACCCAACTTCTGCCAACACCGAAAAGGCCCCAAAAGGAGGAGGACCGGTATTTCTACCGAGAGCTTACTCCGTACTCCAAACCAACTGTAGCAAATCAAAACTCTGGAGGAATCGAAACTGGAATGCGAGCTGAGTGTTCCAAAACCGAGACCGGTTACCCCTCACCGAATACAGCAAGGACCCGAAGTGGAAGGCTTGTAATGATACCGAGCACGATCAAATTTGATCCCAAACAGAGAAGACAGCAAAAGCCAGAGAAGAGCAACAGTCAAGCCAAAACAGAGACTGAGGCCCCGAAACCGCAATGCCGAGATCGCGAGGGACAGGGCAGGCGAACAAGCTCGAACTTAGCCCTCCGAAACCTAGATTCGATCAACACCGAAAAGAGGCCCTAAAAGGCGGAGGGCCGGTATTTCTACCTAGTACAAGCACCAAACTCCAAACTGGTCGCAGCACGTCAAAACTGAGAGAAGCCTAAAAAGAAATGCGAGCTGAGCGTTCCGAAACCAAGATAGGTAACCCCTTACCGACAACAGCAAGGACCCGAAGGGGAAGGCTTGTAATAATACCGAGCTCGATCCAATCCCGACTCCAACAAAGAAGACACTGAAACCAGACGAAGAGCTACAGGCAAGCCCAGTCCTAGATCCAAACCCAGAACCATAACCAGAATCAGACCCAAAACCAGACCCAGGCCTAGAGAGCAAGCCCAGACCCAGAGCCCAGGCCCAAATCGACCCGACCCATTAGCATCCGACCCGCGACCTCAAACCGACCCACCCAAAGCTGGAAAGGCCGACCCGATCGAGCTGGGCCGACCCATCAGACCCGGGTCTGCCCTACCCGGTCTCCACCAACTCCCAAGCCAGCCGCCACCCAACCCAACTCCGTTCCAGCCGTCCGAACGACCACAGCCCACACGAACACTGTCCGGCGAGCTGCTCAGTCCGGCGAGCAAGAAGAAGCTCCGAGCGGGGAGAGCGAAGGTGGCCGGCCGGAGAGGAAGGGAGTTCCGGCGACCCAAACGACGGCTCCGCTTCAGCAGCTCCGTGCATCCGCAGTTCATCTTCTTCTCCAAGCGATAGCTTTCCATCGGAATCTTCACTCAACATCTCCGGCAGAACAAACAGATCTGGCCGGAACCCATAACGATCCCCACGAGCCCGGTGACCACCCGAAGAGAGAGCATGAGTTCCAGATCTACAGCCCACGCCCCAACTCAGACGACCAAACCGGCAAGAACTCGAAGAAGAAGGCTGCAAACGAAAGGAAGAACGGGGAAAAGGAAAGAGAGAAGAAGGGAGGAGGGGTGCCACCGACGACAGCCATGCCCGGAGGGCACCGCCGTCGCCGGAGGAGATACTTCAAAAAAAGGGAGCGGCGGCTCTGTTAGGGTTTTTAGGACGAGAGAGAGAGAAGCCTTCCGCATATGGTGGAGGTTAATTTTTGGTATCATCCCTATCTAATAATAGTGATTAAAATTGTTGTTGCGTATGTGCATGTGTGAAATGATGTTATTACATCATATGGTATAATTGATTGCATTTGTTTGGGGCATGATTACTTAATTAAGTGATGAAGCTAATGAGGCTTTGATTGAAATGGAAAAGCAGATAGAGATAAGATGTAGAGGCCAGGAACTGCTGCCATTCTTGACGTTGCAGCATGTACGGGACACCTTGTGGACGACTAATTCAACTGATCATCATCTCATGCTCCTCCACTATTCTAGAACTCCTTAATTTATTCTCTTTTCCTTTTATTTTTTCATATATTAATTTAATTGTTAACTTATTATTATTATTGAAACATTTTTGCTTTTCACTTCTATTTTACTTGATTATTCGCCTCTTCTTCACCCTGTTGATGGAGAAAGTTGTTTGGACGCCCCCAAACATTATTTGCTTTCAAGGTTTTGGGGGTTATTATTTAACAAGACCCATTATTGCATCATTATCCTATCAAGCTCATCCCATGTGGATGGATTGCATATTATTACTACTGCTCTTTTATTATTATAAACAATGAAAATCAATAATTTTCTCACCCCTCCCACTCTTAAGACTATGATTTGTGTTTTCTATGCTGCATGATGTCAATCTGGTATGAATAATAAATTGACTCAAGAATAATATTTTAATTTATATATATTGGAAGATAGACTTTGAAAGTTATGTTCTTTGATCTCTAAAATGGTTCAACTCGATTTTACCCCATTCCATGCTAGATGCTTCTCTCTGTACCAGTCCAATTATAAACGGGGAGGAATTTCGGTCGGCCCTAGCTTCGGGAGAGTCGCGATAGAAGGGGGAGATCGCGCGTGACGGTGAATGTGGTCGGATCTCGGCTACGACTGGTTTTGGTTGGATCGGAGGGGGAGGATCCCCGCTGTTTTTGGGAGAATTACCCGTTGTTGCCCCATGTCCGACGATTTCGTCTGCGGCGTGGTTGGTAGTGTTACCGGGGACGTCTGATATTGCTCGGGTCCGGTGTGTCGGGGACGTGGTTTCTGGATCGACTGATCCCCTCGGTGAAGTGGGGTCTGGTTGTCTGTGGATCCAGGGTGGAGGATCAGAGATACTGTAACGGTGGCAAGTTGGGTGTACTGCGGGTGTGATACGACCATCGTGGTCGACAGGTGAGCTACAGAGCTATACGTCCGTCATGCGACTCCTATCGTGGAATTGCAGGGGGTTAGGAAAATTGGCGACGGTCGAATACCTGAAAGGGGCGATTCGTCGCCGGAAACCGCATGTGATTTTTCTAATTGAGACGCTGGCTAAAAAAAGGGGAAGTGGACTTACCGAAGCTTAAGATAGGGTACGCGGGGGTTGTAAAGTACTAGCGGTGGGTCATAAGGGAGGACTGATCCTCCTATGGGGACAGATACATCGATGTGGAAGTACAAGGTCTGGTTGGGAATAGCTTTCGATTTACTGGAGTTTATGGGGAAGCAAACCGGGAGCTCCAGTGGAAAACGTGGGAGATGATCCGATCTCTAGGGTTGAGGCCGGGGGTGACGGAGGATTGGCTCTTGATGGGCGATTTTAATGGCATCCTGCGACATAAGGAGAAACGGGGGTTCGGCGATATCGGGAGCGATGCGAGACGTAAATGTACAAGATATTCCTATCCAGGGATATGGATTTACCTGGCACAGTGGGAGTGAGCCGGAAACAAGGATGGCGGTGCAATTGGACAGGGCTCTCATATCTCCGTCCCTGAAGCTAAGATGGTTGGATTGTTAGTCTTAGTGCCCGTAGTTCAATCCTAAATGTCCAAATGTATATATCATCGTTAGCAATAAAATTAAAGCGGCTTTATATTACTTATGTGTTGGAGTAATATATCGATGTGTGCTCTGATCTATGCCCACCATGCGAATAGAACCATAGATCGAGATAGATCACACTCGATGGGTCCCTAGTCAACAAAGCTTCACTAGAAGCGACTAGTATGAAAGATGGCTCTTTATGGCTTACGTTCTGTTAGTCATTGGAATGGGATTTCGGAGTCTGATCATAGATATCATGTGGGACATGATATTGGACGACCCGCCCTGAATATGTGCCATAGATTAAGTCATGAACATATTCAGTGTCGTAGCTTGTCATGTATCCTTAGACCAAGGAGTCTTTGTGATCGCTATGTAGTCAACAACTGAGTTTGACCTGAGCCTAACGTTGTCCGTAACAGGGCTTCCATAACGGCCAGGATTGGCTTGGGGACGGGCTACATGAGTGACACGAAAGGCGGCTAAGGGATTTATCTCTCATACTGAGGTATGGGAAAGATATCGGTTCTCGGCCGCTTGATCGAGAGTGACTGGAAGAATAGCATGGCCATGCACATGATACTGGGTATCATATCTTCAGTCATCTCACATATCAAGGAACGGTGATTGAGAATAATAAGGATGACGGCTCTATGCCTTATCTCAATCAGGATATCGGAGATAAAAGGATAATGACAGGGACGACGGAAAGGTTAGAATCGACAGGGTCGATTCGTTATGCAGTGTCAGGCAATACTAAAGTCTCGTTAGTTGCCACTTAAATAGGATCAAGTAAAATGGGATTTTACGTTGATCTATTGACATGCATAAACCTAAGGGTCACACCGGAGGATGAAACTCATTGACACATTTATGGAGAATGGCCAAAAGGGAGTTGTCTCGGGACATGACCAAAACTGGGTTTTGGGTCATGTGCCCGTAAGTGAATAGGACTTCACAGATCGAGACAAGGCTTGGAGTCTTGGGATTGATCGCGTCGGATAATGTTGGACATTTCCGGTATGGAAGGCATGGAGGCGATGAGCGAATCACGGGACCTCGTTAGAAATGGCCACGGGCCATGTTCCAAGAGGCCCATGAAAGGCCCATGCAACCAAGGCCCATGGAACTAATTAATCAAGTCTTGATTAATTAGTACTAAGTAAGCAAGACAAGGATTAAGGTGTTGGTGATTCACCACCTAACCCAATCTTGTCTTGCCATACTTTGTCCTATTTACACCTTACTTGACACCATACTTGTCCCATGCCTTTAGTTGGACAAGTATGGGTTTTGTTATGTTTAAGTCATCTTTTTTCAACATAACAAAGACAAGACAAGAATAGGAAACACATTTTCTCTCCCTCTTCCATGGCCATTTCGGGTTTGGCTAGTTTCCTCCTCCATTTTTGTGTTCTTGAGTCCTCAAAGAGAAGAACTACGTGGCTTTGATTCCCATGTGGATACGTAGGCGTCTTGGAGACTCAAGCCAATCATTCGTTAACCGGTGTTCTTGTTTTGGTAAGAACTAGTGCTGAATTTTTCTCTTGTTAATCCATTCTTTGTTAGTTGTTTCATGGTTCTAATTGTCTCTTGGTTTTCATTGATTTTCCGCTGCGAGTTGGTTCATCTCCAACCTTACCTCGAGACCCAACAGTGGTATCAGAGCCGTGCTACCTTCGGGATTCACAAGACGGTGTTCAAAGTTTCGGTTTTGCTTGAAAGTTTCGTTTTTGGCATGTTGTTTTGCTAAATTGTTTGATAACATGTTTTAAATTATTGTTTATGGATTTAATGCATGTAAAATGAATTTTTGAAAATTATTTCAAATCTGGAAATTTTGAAAAAAATTTGATTTTTCGGGTCTCGGGAGCGGGACTCTCGGGGAGCCGAAACCGGGACCGAACGGGGCTCCGTTGGACGGAGCTAGGCCAAGCATGACCATTGGATGGTTGATATGCCAAGGCTAAACCGTTTTGTTAGTTATGACGAGTTTGGAACCGTCATGACGAACTCGAAGATCAAATGTTCAAAAGTTTCATTTTTGAACGGTTTCGATAAACCGAGCATCAAAAAATTTCGAAACTTGGCTATTAATTAAAACCGGAAAATCACATGATGTTTGATAACATTCTTGTTTGATAACACGATGTGTGATGTGATGTTGGCATGGTGCACATAATAGCCCCGAGCTCAATTTAATTATTTATCGCTTTTCACGGCCTGCGAGCCGTTAGAGGTAACGTGTAATTATTCTTTCAAGGTGTGGTCGTCGAACCACTTGTTTGTAATATTTATTTATTCCCGACCTGCGAGTCGTGTATTAAATTGTAATATTTTACTCAAGATGAAGAAAGGGCGAAAAGGTCATTTGGTGGCTTTTCGGGTGTTGGCATCGGCTTGGAGTCGGTGGAGCTCAAGAAGCTAGTGGGAGTTAGTTTAGGGGGCTATTATGTGCACATTTATCGCTTTATGCTTGGTTTAGTTTATGCATGATTAATTCTATGTGCTTTAGAATTGCATGCCTAACTTTATTTACCGAGCATATCACCTCACATGCAAAGATAAAATTGGAATTTTAATCCTTGTGTGTGAACCCTTAGAACCGTCATTGCATTGGATGTAGTTGACGGGTTCAAAGGAAGAATTACATTGGATGTAATTTGAGGCATCATTGCATTTGGAATGTAGTTGATGTGCTCATCGCATCTAGGATGTGCCAAAGTTTTGAACACAACTGGACAAGTAAAAGCGGGTCATGTCCGATACCTCCCAATCATCAACACCTTACTACCTCCCCGTCCTATGGGTGTCGTGCGCATTAGCGGAGCATCCATGGGAAAGCGGGGTAGTAGGTTTGGACGACATATGTGGGTGTCGTGCGCATTAGCGGAGCACCTACATAGTGACGAGCCATAGTTGAAAATTGGTGGACCCGACTACGATTCTTAGCCTGAGGTTGAGCTAGGGTAACAGATAGGGTAAGTCGTGTACATAAGTACATACCCTAGCCAGGAGTCACATTGGATGTGATTGGATGGATTCCTACCTACATAGCTCGATTAAGTGGTGAGCATTAGTTCAGCTTAATCGAGTGAATCAAGGATCTTGGTTTCAGATTCTAAAGGTTTAGAATTGATTGTTGGTGTTTAAGCTTGATCTTCATAAAATTTATTCAGTTTACTGATTGAATTTTATCTGTTGTAGATCAAATGGCAAATTCAGCGAACATTAATAGTTTGTCATTAAAAACCATTCTTGACAGGGTCAAGCTAAATGGGACAAACTATTTGGACTGGTACAGAATTTTTGAGGATAGTCCTCAAGTCTGAACGCAAAGAATATGTCCTTGACAAGGCTGTCTCTAAGACCATATCAGAGTTACATGAAGTGTCATCAGCTGCTGAGAAGAATATCTCAGAGATCTGGGATCCAAGGATATTCTGATGGTCAACAAGGGAATTGGAAGTGGCAAGGGCTGGGCCCATGCGCACTTGGCAGGAAAGATGAGACACTTGAGAATGTCTGCTTCTACTGCCAACAGCCTGGTCATTGGAACCGGGATTACAGGAAGTTCACGGCTGATCTGAAGAAGGGCAGTGGGACTGCGCCTTCATCAAATAGCCTGGATGATCTGAAGAAGGGCAGTAGGACTGCGCCTTCATCAGGAAACCTGGATGATCTAAGGAAGGGCGGTGGGACCGTGCCTTCATTCGGTATTAACTCTATAGAGCTACATCTCTCTACTTCCAAAGATTCATGGGTATTAGATACCATGACTGAATCTCACACATGCACTAATATATGGTGGCTGAAAGTAGGAGAGATTTGGAAAGCACGAAATGGACCTCAGAGTTGTGGCAACTGCTGTAGGATCCATGAGTCTTGCTTTGCCAAGAGGCCTTGTCTTAGTATTGTATAATGTATATTGCATACCTACTCTTAGTAGGAATATTATATCTGTATCCGTGTTTGACAAGGAAGGATATAATGTTAATATTGGAAATGGAGTTTTCAATGTTCTATGCAATGATATGTTTTATACCAGTACTGACATGGTTGGAGGATTGTACATATTAGATATGGGTAACAATGCCTCAAGTTCTATATATTCCGTTAATACCAAGAGGTCTAAATCCAACGATTTAAACCTAACTCTGTTATGGTACTGTCATTTGGGTCGCATAAACAAGAAGCGCCTATCAGCACTTCAGAAGTGCGGGCTTTCAGGTTCATTCGAATTCCATTCGATCGATAGGTGCAAGGTTTGTTTGATGGGCAAAATGACTAAAGTGCCCTTTATCGATCGCGATGAAAGGGCGGGTGAATTATTGGGGCTGATACACTCGAATGTGTGTAGACCAATAAGTTCACTTGCCAGGAGGGGTTTTAGCTACTTTATCACATTTACTGATGATTACAGTAAATATGGTTATGTCTATTCGGTGAGACATAAGTCTGAAGCTTTTGATAAATTCAAAGAGTTTAAGACTATAGTAGAAAACCAGCTCGACAAAGGTATTAAGGCACTTCGATTGGATCGAGGTGGAAAATACTTGACCACAGAGTTATTAGATCATCTAAAAGAGAATGGGATCCTTTTGAAATGGACTCCTCCTAGGTCACTGTAGTTGAAAGGTGTAGCCAAACGGAGAAATCGGACATTGTTAGACAATGGTCTGTTCCATGATTAGTTGGACTGATCTCCCAATCTCTTTTAGGGGTTTTGCTCTAGAGACGACCGCATTCATAGTGAATCGGGCTTCGACGAATGGTGTGGAATGGACACCATTTTAAAAATGGTACGGGATGATGCCCGCTTTGTCCTTCCTAAAGATTTGTGGTTGCGAGGCTTATGTGAAACATTTGGTTTCGACTAAGCTCGAACCAAGATCTGAGATATGCACCTTCGTGTGGTATCCCAAAGCAACAAGGGGATACTATTTCTACAATCCCAGTGAGAACATGGTGTTCGTCGCTTGGGGTGGGGTCTTTATGGAAAAGAAGTTTTGTTTCCAAAGACGTCATTGGGAGGACTGTGCATCTCGAAGAAATTCAGGATGGTACAGATCTGTCTAAACCAATTGGCAACCCAGTAGAAAGGAGCCAGAGATTGTCGTAGAGTAAGAACCAATTCCTGTTACAATTCCGGAAGGTCCAAGGCGATTTGAAAGGATCAATCTTCCACCTCCAAGATATGGTATCCGGAGGTGACAATGAAGTCATGGTGGATCACGATGATCCAGCCACCTTTCAGGAAGTCGTGGATGGGCCCAACTCCGAGTTATGGCTGGGAGCCATGAGGGAGGAAATGCAATCCATGTCGGACAACCGAGTCTGGGAACCGGTTGATCCCATCAATGGTGTGAGGACCATAGGATGCAAATGGATCTTCAAGGTGAAGATGGACATGGACGGCAACCCTTTGACCTACAAAGCTCAACTGGTGGCGAAAGGTTATAGGCAGATCCAATGGATTGACTATGAGGAAACCTTCTCCTTAGTGGCTATGGTCAAAATCGATCCAAATTCTTCTTGACATAACTGCGTATCATAATTACGAGATATGGCAAGTGGATGTCAAAACCGCTTTCCTAAATGGAAATTTGACTGAGTACGTTTGTATGTCTCGGCCCAAAGGTTTTGACGATCCGAAGAATAAAGGAAAGATTTATAAGTTGTTGAAATCCATTTATGGATTGAAACGAACTTCTCGGAGTTGGATCCTTCGTTTTGATGAAGCTGTAATTGGATTTGGCTTAATCAAGAACGAGGATGAATCTTGCGTTTATAAGAAGGCTAGTGGGAGCAATATTACCTTTCTGGTTCTCATTGAAAACGACATCCCAACCTTGCACGAGACTAAAGCTTGGTTGAGGAAGTGTTCTTCAATAAAGGACTTAGGCGATGCTTCTCATATCTTAAGGATTAAGATATGTAGAGATCGCACCAAGAGGGTCTTGGATTTAAGTCAGGGAACCTATGTGAACAAGGCATTGAGTAGGTTCTTAATGCTCGATTCAAAGAAAGGACTCTTACCCACTAGTCATGGCATTCATCTCAGCAAGACTCAGTGTCCTAAGACACCTGATGAGCTGAAAAGGATGATGAGAATCCTATGCGCCTGGGGGCAGGATCGATCATATATGCCATGACATGTATGAGACCAGACGTCTCGTAAGCCTTATGTTGTACCAGTAGACATCATTCTAACCCGGGGGAAAGATGATGCTGAACTAGTCGTCGAAGGATGAGTAGACGCTAGTTTTCCAAGACAAATCCAGATGACTTTAGAAGTCAATCAGGATATGTGTTTACGCTGAATGGCAGAGCTTTAGCTGGGAAAGCGTAAAGCAAGATACCATTGCCGAATCTACGACAGAGGCCAAGTACATGGATGCTGCAGAGGCAGCTAAGGAGGCTATGTGGATTTGGAAATTCATGGCAGGGCTGGGTGTAATTAAAAACCCATCCAGTCCGGTGAATCCATTTTGCGACAACACAAGGGCCATTGCGCAAGCTAAAAGCCTAGATCGCATAACAAATCCAAACATGTACTGCGGTGTATCCACCTCATCAGATAAATACTGAACTGAGGTGAAGTGAAGATAACCGATATTGCAACAGATGATAACATAGCCAACTCGTTGACTAAGGCAGTGTCACTGCCTGAACATGTTAGACATGTAAAGTCGATGGGGACATATAGGAGTTTAGATTGGAACTAGGGCAAGTGGGAGATTGTTAGTCTTAGTGCCCGTAGTTCAATCCTAAATGTCCAAATGTATATATCATCGTTAGCAATAAAATTAAAGCGGCTTTATATTACTTATGTGTTGGAGTAATATATCGATGTGTGCTCTGATCTATGCCCACCATGCGAATAGAACCATAGATCGAGATAGATCACACTCGATGGGTCCCTAGTCAACAAAGCTTCACTAGAAGCGACTAGTATGAAAGATGGCTCTTTATGGCTTACGTTCTGTTAGTCATTGGAATGGGATTTCGGAGTCTGATCATAGATATCATGTGGGACATGATATTGGACGACCCGCCCTGAATATGTGCCATAGATTAAGTCATGAACATATTCAGTGTCGTAGCTTGTCATGTATCCTTAGACCAAGGAGTCTTTGTGATCGCTATGTAGTCAACAACTGAGTTTGACCTGAGCCTAACGTTGTCCGTAACAGGGCTTCCATAACGGCCAGGATTGGCTTGGGGACGGGCTACATGAGTGACACGAAAGGCGGCTAAGGGATTTATCTCTCATACTGAGGTATGGGAAAGATATCGGTTCTCGGCCGCTTGATCGAGAGTGACTGGAAGAATAGCATGGCCATGCACATGATACTGGGTATCATATCTTCAGTCATCTCACATATCAAGGAACGGTGATTGAGAATAATAAGGATGACGGCTCTATGCCTTATCTCAATCAGGATATCGGAGATAAAAGGATAATGACAGGGACGACGGAAAGGTTAGAATCGACAGGGTCGATTCGTTATGCAGTGTCAGGCAATACTAAAGTCTCGTTAGTTGCCACTTAAATAGGATCAAGTAAAATGGGATTTTACGTTGATCTATTGACATGCATAAACCTAAGGGTCACACCGGAGGATGAAACTCATTGACACATTTATGGAGAATGGCCAAAAGGGAGTTGTCTCGGGACATGACCAAAACTGGGTTTTGGGTCATGTGCCCGTAAGTGAATAGGACTTCACAGATCGAGACAAGGCTTGGAGTCTTGGGATTGATCGCGTCGGATAATGTTGGACATTTCCGGTATGGAAGGCATGGAGGCGATGAGCGAATCACGGGACCTCGTTAGAAATGGCCACGGGCCATGTTCCAAGAGGCCCATGAAAGGCCCATGCAACCAAGGCCCATGGAACTAATTAATCAAGTCTTGATTAATTAGTACTAAGTAAGCAAGACAAGGATTAAGGTGTTGGTGATTCACCACCTAACCCAATCTTGTCTTGCCATACTTTGTCCTATTTACACCTTACTTGACACCATACTTGTCCCATGCCTTTAGTTGGACAAGTATGGGTTTTGTTATGTTTAAGTCATCTTTTTTCAACATAACAAAGACAAGACAAGAATAGGAAACACATTTTCTCTCCCTCTTCCATGGCCATTTCGGGTTTGGCTAGTTTCCTCCTCCATTTTTGTGTTCTTGAGTCCTCAAAGAGAAGAACTACGTGGCTTTGATTCCCATGTGGATACGTAGGCGTCTTGGAGACTCAAGCCAATCATTCGTTAACCGGTGTTCTTGTTTTGGTAAGAACTAGTGCTGAATTTTTCTCTTGTTAATCCATTCTTTGTTAGTTGTTTCATGGTTCTAATTGTCTCTTGGTTTTCATTGATTTTCCGCTGCGAGTTGGTTCATCTCCAACCTTACCTCGAGACCCAACAGGAGGCACACTTGGCCAACTTAGGTATTTCAACTTCCGACGATTTACCTATTTTGTTGGATACTGAGCGCAGGGTAGACCCAGTCGGATCTAGACAATTTCGATTTGAGAATATCTGGGTGGAAGACCCTGAGTGTGGCCATCTGATCCAATCGTGGTGGGGTGCTCCTGAGGATAGGGACATATCCATCAAGACGAGAGAAACAGGCAATACCCTGAAGGTATGGGGTAAAGAGGTGAACAATGCACTGGCCAGGAAAATCGCCAAATATGAGAAGGATATGTTATGGCTGAATGGCAGGATTGACCGTACGAGTATACGACGGCGTAGAGCATTACAGAAACTCTACGTGACGGCGTTAGAACGGAAAGGAGAGTTTTGGCGTCAACGGGCTAAACAACACTAGCTTACAGACAGTGACCAGAATATAAAGTTTTTTCAAGGCAACGACATCGCAACGGAAAAATATCAATAAGGTGTTCGAACAGCAGGATGAGTCTGGAAATGTCCTAACCTGGGACACGGGGTTGGGTGACCACATTCGGGAGTTCTATAAGACATTGTCTAGGAGATCAAGGGGGGACGGGACAAGTTTCCCAAGGTTTTGGCAGCAACTGACTGAGGAGCAGAACAAGTCCCTGATGAACAAGGTGACGTCAGAGGAGGTGCGGGATGCTACTTTCTCAATGGGACCCAACAAGTCACGGGGGCCAGATGATCTCAACCCGTTCTTCTATCAAAATTACTGAGGTACGGTAGGAGAGGACGTTACCAGGTGGGTGCGCCGAATTTTCGCGGGGGAGACAACGTTGGTTCTGATCCCAAAGGTGGAATGTCCCATGTCGCTGAAGGATCTACGGCCTATTGCCCTGTGCAATGTAGTATTTAAAGTAGTCTCAAAAGTGGCGTCGAATTGCCTAAAGGGTCTACTGGATGGTATAATCTCTGCCTCTTAGGGGGCGGTTGTACCTGGCCGGTCGATACAGGATAATATTATTCTATCCTACGAAACTCTGCACTTTCTGAAGAACAAGAGACAGGGCCGAGAGGGGTGGGTGGCTTTGAAGCTCGACATGAGTAAGGCTTACGGCAGAGTGGAGTGGGGCTTTCTGTGGGATATGATGCGGGGATTTGGTTTTGTGGAAGACTGGATAGCACTAGTTCGCCGATGTACATATTCGGTCACCTACAACATTGTGGTAGGAGGTCAGCAAGCGGGTTTCGTCCAATCGGAGAGAGGAATCAGACAAGGGGATCTGTTGTCCCCATACCTGTTTCTGTTTTGTATGGAAGGTTTCTCGCGTCTTCTACAGGAAGCTGAAAGCGGTAGGGATATACATGGGGTGAAGGTGGCCTCACGGGCGTCGTCGCTCACTCACCTATTCTTTGCAGATGACTGTTATGTCTACTGCAAGGCGACTACGGAGGAAATGAGAAGGTTGAGGAACCTTCTTCAGATGTTTGAGGAAGCATCGGGGCAAGTGGTGAATCAGCAGAAATCATCTCTGTTCTTTAGCACCAATACGACGGCCACCAGATGGGAGGAGGGGATCCAAATTCTTGGGATCCCGGAGTTGACACAGTCGTCCCCCTATCTGGGGAATCCGAACATGATGGGACGGAGTAGGAAACAGGGGCTGCAGTATGTATTAAGTAGGGTTCTGCGGAGAATTCAGAGATGGGATGGAAAGCTACTCAATGGGGCTGGGAAGGAGGTCCTGGTCAAGTCAGTCTTACAAGCAATCCCTACATACACAATGAGTGTTATGAGACTTCCGAAAGGAACGTTGGACAAGATGAATGTAGCGTTAGCCCGCTTTTGGTGGAAGACGTCTGGCCCGGACGGGAGAGGTGTCATTTGGCAATCGTGGGCGACTATGTCTCGCCCGAAGGATGAGGGGGGGCTGGGTTTTAAGAATCTATATGATTTCAATACGGCGCTACTGGGGAAACAATTATGGAAACTTCTGATAGACAAATCAAGCTTGGTAGCGAGGGTACTGAAGGCTCGGTACTATCCGGAATCCTCGGTGTTGGAGGCAGTCTGGAAACCGAACCAAAGCTATATCTGGCAGAACATTCTATCCGCGCAAGAGTTGATCAGAGGTGGGGCACAGAGGTCGGTTGGTCCAGGGACTTCTACGTCAGTGCATGACCATACGTGGTTGACAAGGGTATAGGCGCGAGTGCAGTCGGGGGGTCCAGACATTGATAACCTTATAGTGTCGGGACTTATGAGGTCCAATGAGATGCGATGGGACACATATGTGATCAGCAACCTGTTCTCTCTGGAGGACCAGAGGGTAATTTTGGTAGTTCCGATCAGTAGGACGGCCACCTCAGATTCGTGGTATTGGGCGGGGGACTACTTGGGACAGTATTCCGTGAAGTCGGCCTATGGCTGGTGCCAATAGGGGCAAGCGTCCTTTCAGGCCCAGACGGATATATGGACAACGATTTGGAAGTTGGAAGTGATGTCAAAGGTGCGCACTTTTCTGTGGAGAACATGTTCAAGGTGTCTGCAGGTGGCGAATAACCTTCGGCGACGACACGTGGAAATGGAGGCAAGATGACCGATATGCTCAGAAGCAAATGAATCCGAGCTACACCTGTTGGTCCAATGCCCCATAGCAGCAGAATGTTGGGCCAAGTCTGGCCTGAACACCCCCTTAAATGCTCAGGATATTACTGGGTGGTTACAGAGCACGCTTCAACTCAATCCCTCGTTATGTGGTGGACTGATAGGATGTACGCTGTGGGAGTTGTGGAAGGGCAGAAACAAAGTAGTCTGGGAAAACACTGCACAACCGGCCGTCAGCATCTTTCAAATGGCCTTTCATCTACAGGCAAGTTGGCTGGAGGCCAAGAAAAGGAAACATCAAGCACATGCAATCTTCCGTCCCTCAACAATAGGGGCACCAGAATCCTTGGAACGTCCCGCTCAAGGGATGTGGGCCATAAATACAGATGGGGCGTTGTTTGCGGCAGCAGATAAGGTAGGAACTGGCTGGAAATGCAGAGATGACAGGGGTCAAATAACCGGGGGGGGGGGGGCGATCTGCATATTTTCACGGATCTCAGAGCCCGGGGCTCATGGAGGCATATGCGATTCGTGATGCACTAACGTGGCTACTGCAGTATCCAAGGCAAAGGGCGTATGTGCGAAGTGATTGCAAGGTCATAGTGGATATGATCAGGAAAAGAGGGCGTCTGCTATCTCCTTTGGTAACAATTGTCACAGATTGTCATTCCCTTTTAACTACACTCGAGTGCGTTCAGCTCGATTTTGTAGAACGGACAGCGAACAAAGCAGCTCATTGACTTGTCAGGGCGGCTTGTTCTTCCCCTGTCTGGAATTGGCAAGGGGGTCATATCCCTGAGCCTCTTCAAAATATCATTATTGCCGATAATTAAATAAAAATTCATTTTTCCTCAAAAAAAAAAAATACCAGCCCAATTTTCTTATGATTGAGCTTTACTAATGTTGAGAAATAGGGCATGGAATTTTCTGAGATACTATAGGATAAAAAGTGGTAAGGTAGGTAGAAACTAATCTTAGGAAGGATTACAATTTAGAACTGTATAAAAAAAGAATCTATAGAGCTAAAATTAATTTGACATTTTCCAGTAATGGAATCCAAATTATCCCTGCAAAAATGAACTTCCCTAATTCGTACCCATTTTACAACAATCCAACCTCTAATTGGAATATCCAATGACAGCTAATACACTCAGTACTCATATTGTGACTCAAAACCTGATCAGCAGGCCACAAGCTCAACTGCTTGACTATTTTTGGACAAACAAATTCGAGTCCAAATAGTCAAAAAGAAAGGGGAATGGAAAAAAAAATTACCATAAATACCTGATGAAGGATTAAGTAAGTCTAATGTCCAAAGAAGTGAGGCAGAGATCCAACAACTTAACATAAGGAAACAACAATGTTGAAATGCAGCCATAACCATCTCTTCAAGCATGTAAATGAAGCTAGTACAAAGAACAGAAGAACAACTCCAGCAATTATATGTGGTTTGTGTGCAGCTCAGCACCTATTATCTGTATACTGCATGAGAACCAACTAAGCCATGTATTATCACAAAGAAAGATGATTAATTGGGAAGGAACTCCAACTATTAAACATTATGGCTTCAAATAGGATGCACCAGCACCAACTCCATGGCTCAACATTTTTCTGTGATGCATCTGTGGGCAATATATGTAATATGGAAATATTGCAGTAAAAGGAGGATAATTTATAGGGAAAAACTGAACTCCACCTCCCTAACACAGTAACTACAACAACCATATAAGAAAATTCTATGCGAGAGAACCATTGCAATACAAAACCATTGATCTGATGCCTAGGGAAAAAATAATCTCCGATCTATTGAAAGGAAGATGTTTAAGCTTCTTCAGAACTTGGCCACTTGAAAAGAAATTGCCCTTGTAAACTATTTCATGACTCAACTCATCTAACAGAACCCCACTGCTTACATAGGAAAACGATCAGGATAATATAAGTGATTTGCTAACCAGGGAAGTACCAGGTCACTACTTTGTAATCCCCATAGATACGGTAATTAGCTTTAAAAACAAATGCTCCGCTAGTGAAGTGAAACGGTAAACACTCGTTGAAAAGATCATAAGAAAAAGAATGGGAATAGAATATGGAATTGACACACACAACACAACTACATAAAGGGATGAAAACATTGTGGACCAGAAATGCTGATGATTTTAAGGCATACCATGCAATTGAAAACAGATTTTACTTGGCCATAAATATTTGGTACCTACTTGTTAGCCCCCTTTAAGTCCATCAATCATGAAAAGTGGTTTGATATAATTAGTAACTATATATATAGAAGGGAAGGTCATACGTAATCAGAGACAGACTCCAATACTTGGACAAAACTAACATCCAGATATGGTAGTGGTTAGTGACATTAACACATCATCACCCAAATAACACAATGATCAATTTACTCTCTTTTGCATTTATTCTGTATACTTGTTGTATTACAACTATTAGATATGGCATTGATCTAAATGCTGTAGTCAGCCAGTAGCACATAATCCAAGCACAGAGACATGGTACTTGAAGACAAAAATAACTCAACCCATCTCAGACAAGCACTTCAACAAACATATATGCAGGACTGAGGATTATGAAAGTTCCAATTTTTAGTACAAAAATGGAAAGAACTCACGAAAATCCCTTTCCGAGCTTCTGAATTGCAGAGTAGAGTTTACGCCTGGAGCCAACGGCATTGATCCCCATATCCTTGAGATCCTCCAATGTCAGCATCGGCAGCACCTCCTCGTCTACCTCGTGTATCTCGAAAACTGGGGCATAGCGACTCAAGCCCAATTCAATGAGCCACGACCTCACTCCATCGCCCGCTCCTCCTTTCTGATGCCTCGAATTGGACTCCGGCAAACTATCCAATTCAACTGGATCGTTCTCGCGGCTCTCAGAAACCCTAGCTCGGGCGGGCCTCTGGTGCCAGAAATCGGGCGCCACGTTGTCCACGCCGTGGACGGGGCTGTCGTCCTTGATCGGGCTGTCGGAATCGGGACCGAATTCCCTGAACCCTACATCGGCGAAGTCGTCTCCTTCGTCGCCTCTGGACACCCAATTCGATCGCAATCTCTTGGTGGTTCCTCTCTTGGCCTTGGCTCTCCCGCTGAAGAAACCGAAATCCCCGTCTCCGTTCTCGCGATAATCGTTGCCGTTGACGAGATTGGTGAGAGGCCTTGTTTTCGAAGGTTTCGGGGAGGGATTGGAGTAGTCTTTGGGGAACCTCCACGAATGCTTGGTGCGGCGGACGTTCGATTCGTAGGAGAGCTTCGCAGTTTGGTTACCGATCTCGCCTAACCGGACACTGGGACGGCGTTGGCGTTTAGGGAGGACTGGTGCGCCGGCGTTTTCGGCGGGAGGAGGAACGGTGGATGTAATTGGAATGGTATCGGCTGCGGGTGATACGGTGGCGGTGGCGGAGGATGTGGCGTCTCCGAGGGTTTGTGGGATCTCAGGCGGTGGCTGTAGCTCTGCTGCCATTACAGTGGAGTGAGAGAGAGAGTGTATGATACGCGTTACTGCGTGAGTGAGAGAATGTGAGTTGGATAAAGAAAGGGATAGGATATAATGGAAAGAAAATATACGATTCAGAGTAATGGCCCATTCAGGAATTCTAGGAGCCGTATAGTTTTGGGCTTTTAGAATGCTACCGAGGCCCATTGTTGCATCTGCATATGGACGAGGGTGTTTATGGTTGGTTAGTAAAACCGAACATGGTTAGCTGATTTGTTTTCAATGAGGCGTTAGTCGGGTGGTTAGGGCCTTCGAAGATTAATCAGAGACTAATCAGAGATTAATCGGAGATCAATTGGATTTGTATTTATCTATTTTTTTTATTTTCTAAACAAATATTATAATGTATGTATGAATAAAATATGAATTTTATCATGAAAAAATAGTAAAGAACATTTAAAAATACAAAAAAAATATATTTGTTACATACTTATCCTTAAATGACAAAAGGTTCAAATAAAAAACATTAATATCCTTATATAAATAGACTTCTCCTCGCCTCTGTCGAGACCCCTCTCCTCGCGATTGTCGAGTCAAACTTAGCCTACGCCTACCCTTGCTTCTACCGCCGACAACATGTCGGCTTTGTCTCCTTTCTGTCCCATTCGTCCATGTATCCATACATGACCCATCGAAGACCGAGCCGGAGCCATGGCTTCTTAACCATCTACCGGGCATGGCTTCCTCTGCTATCTCGCCTTTCATGAGGCGCAACAGAGACGCTCACCTGGTGGAATTGCACTGGCGAGGCCACCCGGGTTCTCCTCATCCGCGCCGGGGTTTTGCGAGGAAGCATCTCTGGACCTCTTCAGGGGGCCGAGGCGTCGTCCGAGGAACCGGAGGGCCACGTCTGGTGGATGGTTCGTCGACCCAAGACCTTGCTCTAGGTCCGGGGCTATGTGGAGAGTGCAGGCGTCGAGCTCAACTTCTTATTTTTCCCTTCTCAATCTTTTGACCTCCACGACCGCGGGATCAGGTGCAGGGGTTGACCCTTGATTTTGCTCAGGGTCTGGGGGAGAGGGGAGAATGTGGGTGCCAGTCATGGATCCCTCCGCCGAACTTCCTGTCCGGGGTGGGACATCGGGACGAAGGGCTGATCCAACCTAGGGTTCCTCTTTGGTGGCCTTATGAGTCGGGACGGACGGAAGAGGGACTCTTTTCGCCTTTCGCAGAGTACCGGAGCAATCGGTTTCGGCCGGCCACATGCACGGCGGGCCTGACGTCCCACTCTCGCTCTCCGATCGAGGCCTATCAGCTGATCCACCAAGGTCTATGATGACAGAGCCTAGTCTGCACCTTGGGGTGCACGGTACTTAGGACGGTCAAGGGTGGTCGGTGCGCCAGTCTGGGGTCCTTTGTCCTTGGATCCATTACCTAATCTGGGAAGGTATTGGGGGTGGAGGGCCAGGGTATCCCTGAACCCATTACCTAACCCAGGTCCCGGCCCAGGATGGGGACTAAGTCCTCAGGAGAGGCTCTCTGCTAGTTCGATTGATGCGGGCCAGAGGGCTGATCGGGGTGGGTTTAGAGGAACATGCCATGGTTTCCTCGGCGCTCGCGCTACTGGAATGCCATCATCCTCGCTCAGAGGAAGGGGGAGGGGTGGTGTTAGGGTGTCGGTGCCAACACCAGAGGAGAAGAGTGGCCAGCGAGTCACAATTCGGGCGAGGGCTGGGTTCTAGCCCCGCCGGGCCACATGACTCTACTGGCGGGGCTCAGGGGCAAGAAGGAGTCCCTGAGGATAACCTGGCTGGCCATCCCGGCTGATGGACACAGGCTCAGTTTTAAAGCGCAAGAAGAGTGTCGTCTTCGGACGACCTAACGGCATTCAGACCCTACCTTGAGCGATATTCGTCGGTCTTTTTTATGTTTTGTTTGGTTCTCAGTTCTTCAGTTTACTTTCTTTTATGTATTAGTCCGCCGTCATGGCACCTCGTTAAAGAACGTTCTAGACGTATACGTAGTTATAGAGTTATTGGGTTTGTCGCGCTAGGGCCCTCAAGCATGTACTAGCTCTTTTTTAAAAGAATACAAGTTGCAATTTACTCAAAAATAAAAATCCTTATATAAAAAATAAAACTAGTAATAAAAAAAATTAAAATTAGTATGATATTTTCCTAAAAAGATAAAAATCCGTCTAGGTACCGATTAATCCCCGCCTAGGACTGATTAATCCACTAATCCCCGCCTAAGTGGGGATTCACCCGATATTTTCAAATCCGCCTAGAGCCGCCCGACTTGTCAAAATTGGGTCGGCTATCTAAAAATCCCCCTGGGCGCCGACTAATCTACGCCTAAGCCCGAATTTTAGAACACTGGGTAAAACACAAGGTTGCAGGTAATACAAGTCTAAAAAATGATCAAGAACCTCAAAATGGCCAAAACAATAGAAATAAAGCACAAATCTTAAGGCTCAAAAAACCAAAAAGGATAAAAATCACGTTGCTTGAGGATCAACCATATAGCCGATTTTCAACTAGAGATATCACCAGTCGGTTAACAACTATGACCAGGTCAATCGATTCTAAGAGATTTTGTATCCGAATACTTTCAGATTTAGATGGATGTTGCTAGATCTGGTGGAGAACAGTGTTGGTGATAAAGAAGAGGCAAAGAAAGAAATAGAGCTTAAAAATGATGTAGATTTTCTTTCAACAACTAGCTTGATTATGTGTGAGTAGGAGATAAGATCGAGAGTGACATATGAGGAAGAGAGAAAGATGACTTAGAGCACTTCCAATGATTGTGATAGGAGGAGGCTAAAGAGGAGTGATGAGAATTTTTTAGGGGAGAGAAATAATAAAATAATCAAATTTGAGGAGAGAGAGTGTTAGTGGTTATGCAATCCTACCATGGCTAGAGTAGTCGGTTAAATACATTTTTTTAGGAGAGAGAATGATATTTGATTTTGCTACTACACCAAACAACTACTTTTTAGCCCACTCATAGTAGAGGGTAGTTGTAGGAGGTAGTTGTTTGGAGGAGAGAGAGTGTCAACCAACTCCTCCAGACAACTACATAAGTTATTACCATTGGAAATGCTTTTAATCTATAAGAATCAAATATCGGTGTCAATAGTTGAGAGAGATAACGAACGACAAAGAAAAAATTTCTGATGAAAAAATGAGTAACAAAACAAGAAGAGATAAAGAGAAAGGAGAAAAGGAAAAAAAGTAGATTCATTGACTGACGTTAATTTGGTGCTGACAGTCTTGTGGACATGGATCGTGTGGGTGGTGTGTGATGAGCGTAAATTTGTCCTAGTTCATTTTCCCATTTTTCCTTACGTTTTTATATTGTTTGTGCCTCGTTTTTATATTTTTAGTGTTTAGTAATATATGCGCATAACCTTTCTTGGTCGATATTTTTCAAGTTTTCAAAATATATTCATGATTAGTCTTGTTTTGTATGCCGCAAAAAAAATATTGGCGCAAGAACGAGGTCAATCGGAGCACTAGTGGAGCGGGAAATAGCGATTGAAGCTTGGAATTAAAAATGGGAAAAGGTTTCTGCAGAACTGATCAGATGCGTTGCCAACGCACCGTAACTCCGTGCGCCCACTCCTTAGATCCGTGATTTGACTGAATCGCGCAAACACTAATCTCGACCGTCCGATTTCAGCGTGTCCTTGTCGCACGATGGCTGACCGAATTGTGCTGACTGGATCAATGGCTCTCATGCCAGGTAGCACCAGATCTTCGTTAAGCCGCCCGCACCTGATTACTTCTGCCAGCAAGCGCATGTCCAGCCCTTTCTCGCGTGAAATTGAAGTTCACCATAAATTTTTCTAACTCCCTGTATATTTGTGTGCCGTGTTTTTTTTCTTCTCTATTTTCCCTCTTTTGTTCTTGAATGTTCTTCATCTTGGGAGCATTTACTACCACTAAAATCTCTAAATAAGGCGATCCAAAGAGGTTTCAAGCATCTATGAGCCTTCCTCCACTCCAACTTCTTCATTTTCATGTGTTGAAGTTTTGGAGAGTTGGAGATGTTGGGTTTTTAAGCTAGAGGAGTTTTCGATTGAGTTTCTCAACCCAATCCCGGTTCTAATCTCTACTCTTCGTTATTTTGTTGTAAAGCTTGATTTTTTTGGTATGCTTGAGTAAGATTTGGTTTCCCTGACCTTTGATTTCAATCTTTGGTTATGGGTGTTGTGTAAATATTGATTTCCTTTAAATTGATACATGAGTTTGTGGTTAATTTGAGTTTGGTGGTGTTTTGACATGATTTGGGGTTTTTGAGCTTAATTAGCATCCAATTGTTTGTATGGGTATTCATCTATATTTAAGCTACTCGATGTTTATGCATGATTTTTTGTGTTTTGTGTTCGATTCGTCATGTTTTTTAACCTGATTTCATGTGCTAGCTATTTCGTCTCTCGGGTGTATATCAATTTCTAAGCTAGAGTTCGTAAAAATGTAAACTTTAGCCATTTAGTGAACTTATCTAGGATTTCTGATATGTTTATGTCTTGATTTCCTATTGACGAGATAGGAATATGCTAGGCTGTGTTTTCTCGAAGATTTTGTGTGTTTCAAGTCTACCGAACGATTTGGGGATTTTCCCTCATTGTTGTGTGCGCTATGTAAATCGATGTTTGGAGCGATCTATGATTCGATTTAGTTTGAGAAGAGATTGCACGTTTATAGAATTTGCTTATGTTTGTGTATTACCAAAATACCGTGATTCGATGTTCTACGTAGTTTGACTTGATTACCAAACTCATCTTGATCAGTTTTGTTGAGTTTTCGAGAAGTGAACTAGGTGTAGCTAAGTGTATTTGTTTATTGATTTACAGTTTACGTATGCTTGTGTATTACCAGAGTTTCGTGTTTCTTTGCTCTATTTAGTTCTCTTTGATGATCGATTGAACTATGTGTAGCTAAGTAGATTCAACAACTTATTTAGAGTCCTCTCATGCTTGTGTACTACCGGAGTGTCGTGATTCGATACTCTATTTAGTTCTAGGAAGTGAACTAGGTGTAGCTGAGTCGATTCGTCGAGTGGTGTAGCTATCTCTACTTGTGGTAGTTGGTAGCGAGAGTGACGTGCATTCGTTGTTCTTATCTCTCGTTCGAGGACTGATCGAGGTTCGCTCAAGATCATAGAACTACACCTTATTTTATTGCTTTCCGATGATTGAAGGTTCACATATCAGTTCGGGCAATGGTCTTGCGCCCTCTCCCCGTGACTAGTATGTGGTTGAATTCATAATACCGCGTATATATGAACTTAAGTCTTCTAAGACCATAATGAAAGCATTATTTGATTTCACCATCGTTAACTAAACCATGCGTCAATTGGAAGTCATATTTACTTGTACCCGTGACCGACTCCTTGTGTGAATCAAAAGTTATGCGTCTTAGGTGGTAGCGTGTATATAAATTTACATATTTCTAAACTTAAACAACGCTATTACAAATCTGCCATTTATTTTCCCTTTCGGGGATGTGGAAGTGACTACCCACGTCCCCAGGTTTTAGCAAAATACTAGTGATGACTCTACTCCCTATGGGTTCGACTGGTACTTAACTGTTATATCTATTGCTTGAAGACTGAGTACTGATGCATGTGAAAAGAGGGTTTTGACGCATAGTCCAATTGAGCCATTTCAGTCACTGGTTACAAGGATGCCCAAGTCGTCACTCTTGCGCTTCAGTATTCTACTAGAGCACAACCCAAAGTCGATTTATGCCTGATCGGATCTTAGGGTTTACTCGACCCTACCCCAAAGTCTTCAAGTGTTGTACCGGTTGCTTCGGCCGCTATCGCAACATTCTCCCGTCGACACCCTTGAAACACTTCGGTGAAAGAGTAATTTTCAATTTAGTAGCTGTCCCACGATGTGTGGATCTGTTATTTTGTTTCCTTCTAATAATTTCAATTGTTAGAAATCATGGGTGACCCGTTTTGGAATTGTACCTATGAAGAGTTACTTTTATTAATATATTACTCTCGTTATCCGCTAAATCAATACAAACGTTTGGGTATCTGTAAATGAGGATCCTAAAAATTTACCATTTGTTTTCCTCCACCCTACATGAAACTTGTAACATTATAAGGCAACTAGGACATGTTCTTTATGTTTGGAGGCCTTAGGGCATCCACAATCGTGGGCAGAGAGGAGCAGGCTGGGGGTTAGCTGGGAGCTGGCGGGGAGGTCGCTGGCGGGGAAGATAGCCGTTGAGGTCCTCGCCAACACTTCTCGCTGGTGGGGTGAGATGGGACTCCTCGATCGTCGCGTCGACCGTTGGGTCATGACGCGCTGGCAACACGTGTCCCCTTGCTGGCAGCCCAAAATTAAATTTTGTTTGCTTTTTACCTCTATAAAACCAAACCTCTTTTTTCAATTCTCATCCACAAATTCTACCTTTCTTCTTTCTATTCTCACTCCACTAGTCATATTTTTCCCGTCTTGCAATGTCGTTCGATCTCAACGAGTGGGGCCATATAATCACCTCATTGGCCCACGACACGTTTGACCGACGATGCAACAGGTGTTCCCTCCCGACCAGTCATCCGATTCGACAACCGAGACATCTCCAACGGTTACCGAGGCCGCCTCCGTGGTTCCACCTAAACCTAAAGGGAGGCGAAATCTTCGGAGCGCCGATGAGGATGAGCGTTTAGTTCGATCTTGGATGCACAATTCCTACGATTCAATTCACGGGAATCATAAACATAATATGAAGGATTGGGGTGCTATCGCTGACGAAGTTCCTACTATGCGTGGACCGGATGATCCGGTAAGGACACTAAAGCAGTGTAAAAACCACTGGGCCCAAGTCAATACTAAAGTGACGAATTTCCATGGGATTTACACACGGGCGATGAGGGACCACATGAGCGGCCGTTCCCATTATGAAGTCACGACATTGGCCGAGGAACAGTACGAGAAGAAGGAAAACATCCATTCACTTGGAAACGTTGGTGGAGGCTTGTCAGAGACGAGCCGAAATGGACTTCAAAATATTATAAAGTCGACCAGACCGAGGAAGGAAACGAAGGCACACTGATAAGTCACTTTGATGTCGATGTGTCTATCGAATCGGGCAAGCGCACTCTTGAAGACACGCCACATGAGGAGAATGAGCGAACCACGAGTGCTACTTCAGACTGCTGAACGGCGTACCAGCGGCCTATGGGTCAGAAGGCTGCCAAAGCTGCGAAGCTAAGAGACAAAAACCTTGTAGCCTCCAAGAAGGAGCTTGTCGAGAGTGTTCAGCAGGCAAATTTAGCGGCGAAAGAAGCAAACGCGGCGCTTGAAAAAGCAAACACAGCACAACTGAAGCTCAAGGCATTCGATCGATGGTTGCTAGAGGAATCGAAGGACACGTTGGCCATGACTTCCCCCAGCTTGAGGCACACTATACGACCCTAACGATGTTGCGTGATCTGATGAAGTAGTGCCCATTGTTGTTTTTTTAATTTGTAGTTTTTTTTAATTTAATCAATTGTAGTTTTTTTAATTTAATGAATTGTAGTTTTTTTATTTAATGAATTGTAGTTTTTTTTCTTCTAATTCTCGGGTTGCGTGACATTATGGCGATGACCATGCTAAAGGACCAAATTACCCCTAAAAGGCCGACGGTCTGGGGCTATAAAAGCCACCTCTTACTTCCGGGGACACAATGTCCGTCCGGGGACAAATAATGGGTATTGGCCGAAAATGTTCGCAAATTATGTCCAAAATGCATCGGCCGATGCCCTGCTGCGCACACAGAAGCAGTGCAGGGACCATTGGTAGCAGATATCCCAGAAAATCCACCGTTTTGAAGTATGTTACCGTGAAGAGGTTCAGGTTGCCCTGCCTGGACAAACTGAAATTTTTTTTCTATCTGCAACGGCGGACCAGTATTTTGCCCGACATGGCCACCACTTCACGAAGTTCGCCCTATGGGAGATCGTTAAAGACCAACCGAAATTCCTCCAGTACGTTCACGAACTTTAATCGTGAACATGCTCAGTTGACTTTGTGTAACGATCTAGTTTCTGTTATTTTTGACCTTGTCTATGCTAATATCCGTCTTAATTTTCTAGTAAGAATTATATATATAAATATTTTAAAAAAAATATTACCACCGGCGGCTCCCTGTCGGCCAAAAGTCGTCACTGTAGGTTTATGGTGGTTTGCGCAGGCGGTGAGCTAGCGAGGAGAGCAAAAAGTAATATTTAATTACTCCTCGTCAGCAACCGGCGATAGCATTGTGGATGCCCTTAAAAGGCCTTAGGATAATTTTATAAAAATGGCTTACAATGTCATAATTAATAATAATAAAATATTTAATTTTAATTTTTGAAATATTTTGTAAGGATAAAATGTCATGATACTCTACCGACTCAAGATAAATAGGATAATTTTTAATGTATATATATAAAAAAAATTGAGATCACGTTTACAATCTCAATTGATTATTATAAACAATACATTGTTTAATTTTAATATTTTAAAACTTATTTGTATCCAAAACATATTTAGTAAATTGGTTATTAGAATAATGGAAAAATTACACATGACCTCTCTAACTATTATCTTTTTGTCGGATAAAACTTTTGGAAAAAAAACTCTCTCTCGAAACTTGAGACTAAACCTTAGTCTAAGACGCCTCTGCGATTATGGTCACCGACTCCACTGCTCCCTCTGCTCCCGCCGTAGACAAGCTTCTCGCTGCTGCTGCTGTTGCTCCAACCGGCATGGTTCTGTCGTCATACATGCAATCTTCGACGTAGAAGATCGTGCCGACAATTCCCCTTCGGCTTCAAATACTCGCCGAAGGAGGAAACCAAAGCATACCGCTCCCACTCCACCGTTGATACCTGCAACCCGCCCGCCTCGCCCTCGGCCGTGGTCCCCTTATCTGTCGGGGCTTCTCACCCGCTGCCACCGAAAAAACTGTTTCAGGGGCGACTGGTGAAACCTAGGCTGGTGACCCCTACGAAGAAGGCTCTAACTCCACGCACCTCGCAACCGTCCACGGTGATTTCAACAAAGTCGTCGCCTCCGACCTCCACGCCCAAGGTTTTTGCGGCCTCTCCACCAATCCTCCATTGCCCTCCATCGCATGTATTTTGTCCACCGCTTCACCAGGACCCTGCGAAAGGGAAGGCACCGATGTTGGACTCGACTTGAGTTGCTCCTTAGGAGGCGTTGCTGTCGAATCTCCCTCAAACGGCGGTGAGAGCCCTGGGACTAGGGCGCTGTCTTCCAAATTGGGATAGAGTCCCCTTGATCCTGGCTTGCCTTACAACTCTGCAAGGCGTGGCTCGTGGTCGGGCAACGCTAGTGTCGCTGGAAGAACCTATGTCTCCTCCTGCTGTGGATGACCTGGATCTACAAGCTTCGTCAGTGGCTCTCCAAGATGGCGTATCCTCCTGCTCTATCAAGGATGACGAGGAATTCGAGGTAGTGGTTCCTTTTTCTCTGACTAACTCTCTACTTATTTCCCGTCAACAATAGGGGATGGCGGGATGTCTATGGTCGGATAAAGCATCGCGGAAGGAGACGCTTCTACGAGTCATCACAATAGACTGGGGTCGAATGGCGGATGGCTTGGTCGTCAAGGAACTGGGGTCGGGCCTTTTTAGGTTGTACTTTCAGACAGACGAGGCTAGGGCGTGGGTTAGGGCCAATGAGACCTGGTATTTTGATGGGCGCCCACTACTATTGGGTGACCTCAACTGTTGTGCTTGTTATCCCCCTGTGTTGGACCGCCTTTAGTTATGGGTTCACGTTCGAGCCCTACCGCCCTTGGTCCGAACACATGCAACGTGGAAGACAATTGGAGATACATTTGGTGCTTGTGTGACTGTGTCGACAGATCAACGGGGAATTTGTTGGGGATGTATAATACATGTACGATATTGGCACCTCATCAACCAACCATTCATGCGGGGAATAGTGCTTCGGTTTATAGAGTTCCCGGATCTTATCAGGGTTGATCTCACCTACTCCAAGCTGCCAGGTTTCTACTACAATTGTGGGCGGATGGGGCATATTGTGCGGGATTGCAAACTGGAGGTTCGGGGTAATCTGAAGTTTGGTACCTCTTTGTTAGAGTACCAGAAGGGTCAGCAGGACAAGTTGTATGCCACGGATTGGGATGAGCCAAAGCTGACGGTCCCCCTGACTTTGGGGCGGATTTCCCCTAACACTGTATCTAAGGGCGCCATGTCTCTAGGGAAGGCCCTGCGTGTTTCCCCGAGCACTGTATCTAATTATACAAGAGCTCGGGGCAACACCCATCCCAGGGTAGTTGATCCGGGTTGAAAGAACTTGGTGCCTGGAAAGCTCTCTAGTAGTCGGGACAATGAAGTTCCAGCGCCCATTTCTAGGGGCGTTGAAGTTCCACCACCATTACTGTTGGGCTTGAATACATTGGAGCTTCCTCTACTGGCAAGGCCAAGTGGACTGCTGCAGATGCACCTAGGGACGATCAGGCGAGGGTTGGTAAGCAGCCTCTCCACGAGGGATGTTAGGCACTTGGGGCCTCATGGACTGGTCTTGGAGGGCTCCTGGTATAGGTCGTACCTCCTATTGCTGATGTAGTCCCGGTCTATGGATTGGGTTGGGACTTCCAGTACCACTTTCTCAGCCCCACCGCTCCTTCTTGTCTTTATGGCGGCCTTGATGGCATCTTAGAGCCTATCTCTACAGGTTTCATTTATATTTTCAACACCGTTTGTGCCGGTTATATTTCTCAACAGAACTGCAAACTTTGTGTTCTCTATCTGTACTTATCTAGTGATCAAGGAGTTTCTTTCTTGCTGCACACCTATGTTATGAATTTCTATTAATAAAGTTGCACCCTTTAGTCCGATTTTTTTTCTTTTTTTTTTCACATCACACCCTTAACTATTTTTTGTACCATTTAACTCCCCTAATTATTTGGGTTTTTTTCACTTCCTTCTTTTTCCATCCAAAATCAGACAGAAGTTACTATGTGCAAAGCACATGTTGTTAGTTTTTTTTAACCCTAAACTAAATATTCACCTCTCAGCCCTCACCTCTCTCACTATTCTGTGTTCTCAATCCTTAACCTTCACTACCACCCACATTCGGATCCACGAACCCACTGCACCTCCACCTCCTCTCACAACCGGTAAAGATGTCACCTCTGATCTGTCCAAATCGCTCACCACAATTCTAGTTTCGCAAAGGATCAACGACAAGCTTCACCTCATCCTTTGCTGGTGATGTAGCTGAGGTTCAAATGTCCTAGGCTGAAATGAATTGATGTATAGATGAGGCCAAAAGTGAAGTTCCTACAGGGTTAATAAGCAAACCCAAAAGAAGAGAAAAAACACTCATAATTTGTGAAGAACTACCCTCACACAGAGCATGAAGGAAAAGAGAGACAATATGAAAGAGAACCCACCCTCAAGAAGCACAAACCAGTAAAGACAAGGCTTCCAAAAGAACCCAATAACACTCCTAACCTCACACATACTTAAAAACCTCACCCCAACCACCCAACACCCAACCCAAAACCAAACCCCAATGATGAATAATCAGCAACTCATAACCAGTTGAAAAAGAGTTGGGAAAGATTAACATGGCCAGAGAGGAAGAGCAGTGGATGAGTCTGAGAAGAAGTGAGAAGTCCAATCAATGGAGACAAATTATCTTTTGATGTATAGCCAAGGAGATGAGACCCAATCTTGTAAGGTGAAAGGGTAATTGTGAGTGAATGAGGCTCATTCCCAACTATATGTTTTGTTGATCACTTTAGTAAAAATAGTATATGCAGATTGAAAGTGAGACCATTTTTTGTAAGACATAATTGCCATATTGTTGTCTGCAGAATAATCCTCCAACACCTTCCATGTTTTGTAGGAACTAAACTGAACCAGGTGCTGAAGAGTTGTTTTACATCAGCAAGACAAACCTAAATGATCCCCCACCATTTGATTATTTGATTCCAGGTTCCCTTAATCTGTTTACAGTGTAAAATAATATGTGCCCCATCCTCAAAGTCCTAAGAACAATGAGGGCATAATAGTTGTTGGAATATAAAATCCATGCCCCTCCCCCCAAGGGAGCATTTGGATGGTATTGCTTCAAGACAAGCAAGCTATGAGAAGGCAGAGATCTTTAGAGGAACCCAAGTAACCCAAATTTTTGAAGTCTGCCCTACTTTTATATACCTTGATGTGCAAGTAATGTATATATCCTATTGACTGATAAGCCTTTGTCATCAACCTTCCAACATAAGTTATCCTCAGACTCCCCCAGGTGTGTAGAATCCAAAATTGTAGAGAGGACCCGCCATTTTGTGATTCCCTTCCCCTAGGATTTCTTCTCAAATTTAATTTTCAGACATCCCCTTCCCAAATTTTAGCCATGGTTTTGTTCTTTGAGTTTGCAAGTGAATAAATTCTGGGAAAAAGGCTCTTGAAAGCTACATACCCCCACCAAAGATACTCCCAAAACTGAATTCTGTTACCTCTTCCAAACACCCAGGCAAGACCCTTATCCCCAAGTAAATCAGCAAATCTTTGGTCTCTGAGTAATGATTAAAAAAATGGGAGATAAAGATAGGTCTTCCTATTTAAGATAATTTGGATAAGTCCTACTCATTATAATTCCATCCCAATTTGGCACAAATTGTTTATTTCCATAATGATTTTTCTTCTAATGTAAATTTCCACCACCATTTTGCAAGTAGCGAAATGTTCATAAGATTAAGATTTTTGATACCTAGACCTCTATCTGATTTGGCTTTACAGACCTGATTCCATCCAACCTTTTCAGAAGACCTTTGATGGTGCTGTTCCATGCCATAAGAAACTTCTTTGCTATCTCTCCATAGTTTGTAGAATTGCTTTTGGTGCTATGAGTAGAGAAAAATAATATAATGGCAATGCACTGAGGGTTGTTTTGATTAATGTAATTCTTCCTCCAAATGAGAGCATTTTAGCTTGCCATAATCCAAGGCTCCTTTTGAATTTATGAATGATTGGCTGCCAAGTAATGAGCCTTTTAGGATTGGCTCCTAAAGAGAAGCCAAGATAAGAGAGTGGCAATGTCTCAGTTGAGCAAGAAAGTACATTAGAATAATGTTGATTTTCCTCTTGCGAGAGATTCATGGGGATTATTATGCATTTTTTGAAGTTGACCTTGAGACCTGTTGATAATCTAAATATTTTGAGAGCATTTTTCAAGTTAGTTGCTCCTTCTGTTGTTACCTTGATAAAGAATATTGCGTCATCTGCAAATTGTAGATGAGAGATGACTGGACCATTTGTTCCTAATTTGATTCTTTGAAATTGTTCATGTGCCAAGCAAGCCTTCATAACCTGATTCAATCCTTCAGGAACCAATGCAAATAGTAGTGGAGATAAAGCACAACCCTTTCTTATGCCTCTATGAATTTTGAAGTCAGAGGTTGGGGATCCATTTATAAGTACATATACATGAGGTTTGAAGCATGAAATCATCCAGAGCCTCCATAAGCACCCAAAACTCATCCTAGCCAGCAGTTTCATTACAAATATCCAATGAACATTGTCAAAGGCCTTCTCAAAGTCTACTTTAAAAATTAAGGCCTTGATTTTTGTTGTTTTGATCTTGTGCACCACCTCATTAGTCACTAAGACTCCACCAAGTAGGGGTACACAAGAATAACCGTTTTCATTGAAATTGCCCGCCACTGGTCGGAACCGTCACCGGAATCCCCGGAACCGGCGATTCCGGTGCTAGGGCCGCCGAAAAAATCACTGAACCGACGAGATATTCGGTGATGTCCAGTTTTCTGTTCAAAAACCGGCCAAAAAACCGACCGGCCGGCCCTTCACCTTAAACCCCAATCCAATATTTTAGCCTATCATCTTTCATTAATTATAGAGCCTGTTCCTGGTAAAGCCCATCTCTAGTAAAGCCCAACCCCAACAAATTTAACCAATTAACTATAATCCTTCATTCTCCTATAAATACGTATTTACCTCACAGTTCTCTCACTTCACACTCACCACACCACACACACTACATACATACACCAACATGTCTTCTCACTTTCTATGTTCTTTGTTCTTCACAACCCAAATCCAGCCGCCCCTCTTCTCTACATTTACATCTATGTTTTTTTTTTCTTATTTCATGTATTTTTTTATTTTTTTAGCTATATTATGTTTTTCATTTTTGTTTATTTTCTGATTTACTTTCATTTCTTTTCTCTCCTCCATCTCTCTGGGTTTTATCTTTTCATAGTGTTTGAAATTGGAACACTTATCATCTTATGCATGTTAGTTCTCACTTGTTAGTTCGTAAGATCTGATATTTTGCTGTATTTTAAATTTCCGCATTTTCGTTTATTTATTTTAGATGTTGGATCGGTGATGGAGAACTGAGATCCAAGTCATGTTTTGCTAGATTTTTTTTTTTTAATTTTGTTTTATTTATTCATCTATATTCTGTTTAAAAGTTGGACTTGTTTCGAAGGCCGAATAATAAGCCCACTGGACTCGGTTATATGGTTAAAAATCGGCACTGTCGGTTGATAATAGCGGTTGGCTAATATTTGTGTCGCCGGTTTCGGTGCCGGTTCCAGTGGTGAAAATCAACCACCGGAAATCCCGGTTCCGATGGGGGATAGGGTCTCCAGTACCGGTTAACCGGTCGTGCCCACCCCCTACCATCAAGTATCTGCCTCCCTAATATGAATCTTGTTTGTTCAAACCCCACAAAAGAGCTGACTAGATCTTTCATCCTTGTAGTTAAGAGTTTTGATAAAATTTTATATGCCCCACCCACTAGACTGATAGGTCTATAATCATCAAAGGTTAAAGGAGCATCACATTTTGGAATAATGGTTATAAATGAAGAATTGAGGCCCTTTTCCGTATGGCTATACATGTGAAAATAAGCTAAGAAATTGGGTAGATCCTCCTTGATTATTGGCAAACATACTTGATAGAATTTGAGTGTGTATCCATCAGGACCAGTTGCTTTGTCTCCCGAACAAGCCATTACTGCTTGAAGTACTTATGTTGCAGAGAAAGGTCTCTCTAAATCAGCAGCCTGAGATTGTGATAGAGTTTTGAAGTCCAAATGATCAATATTCAAGTTGTTTATGGAAGGCTCAGAGAATCTGGCACTAAAGTATGAGGCTACAACTTCTTTAATTAGTATAAGATCATCAACCTTGTCATCATTGACAATAATTTGTGTGATTTTCTTCCAGATCCCTTCAAAATATTCCACTCTATGAAAATATTTGTTATCCTTATCCACTTCATTAAACCACTTTTTTTTTGCCTTCTGCCTCCATAATTTGGCCAAGAGTTTAGTTTTTTTTGAATCAGTTCAACTTTAATAAACCCTCTCTCATTGCACTCAGAAGGAGAGAGATTCATTTCTTCGACAATAGCATCCATGATGTCAAGATTTTTCCTGAGTTGAGCTATATTAGTATCTATATGTCCATAGACCTGGTTGTTCCATTCCTTGAGTTTTTATTTTAGTAGTTTGAGTTTCTGCCATATAATAAGATGAGGTTGACCTGATACATGAAAGGAAGACCAGAATTGTTGAATTGCATTATAATACCTTCCATCTTCCAACCAGATATTGAGGAACTTAAAAAGTCTTGGATGCAATAGAACCTGATCCAAACCATGTGTACTTTCCTCCAGATAAAGGTAAGTCAATGAGTGCAAGTGTGTCAATAAAACCTTGGAAGTTAGCTATGTCTGTAGTTGAAACTCTTGAGCTTGACCTTTTTTCCGGGGATAGGATTGTGTTAAAGTCCCCAGCTATGATTAACATTGGCAATGGATCTAATGAGTTGATCTCAGAAAACAATTCACATTCAAGTTCTCGTGGTGGAAATGCTGGAAACTGTTATCACCATCTCAGTTGTTCATAACTAGGGCTGCTGCAGGATCTATGTTTCCTATGAGGGTGGAGTGCGCTAAAAGGTTTTGGGTTGACATTTGGGGGACTATGGTAGCATGGAGGTGGGACTGTTGTGGAAATCGTTTAGACTTGTGGATCTGTGTTGAACATCATGTGTATGCAGAACACATTGCAGACTGATTTGTTCAATGACTTGACACTGAATTTCCAGTGTGTTGAAGCTAAAATGGTGCAAAGCTGTGATTAGGGTTGGTAAGTTGTTCCGGGTTTTTTTTTTTGGATTCATGTTGGTTGATTTACTCTGTATCTATGGATTGGTGGTTTTTGGGTAGTTTTCGATTGGTAAGGTAGGAAAATTGACACAAAGGGGTATTTTTTTTCTGTGAATTGGGTGGGTTACTTGAGTTGCAAGTTAGTGTGGTTTTGTCAATTTGATACTTACGGGTACAAAAGAGGTTTACTTGCTATGTAAGTTTTCATGTAGGTGATATAATTAGCTACCTTCATTGGTTGTAAGTTTCACCTTAAGGGTTCATTTTTTGGCCAAATGTTTTATTTCAAAAGCTTGATTTATAAAAAGTGTAAAAAAATTGCTGATAAAAAAAACTAGAGAGCCCTCTTTTTTCTTTCTGTACAAAAAGTATAGAAAAAGTAGGATTAGTGCATGTACGCGCTTATATACGGTCCCCAACCCGTTTCAACCTAGCCCAGTCCGACCTCCCTCGCCGTCAAATGATGGCGTCAATAGTGTTGGCTCGGGCAAGGTAACTGGCGCAACTCCTTTGAGTCTCATCTGATCTGGTCTCTCGGCGTAGTAGTGTTTGATTTCCGCCCAAGTTGTCCGAAGGTCGCCCAGTTCGGCACCAATCATCGTCGGAGTGGTGCTGCCCCAAGCGGCCTTCTCTATTCGTAGGACTCGTCAAGGGAGTGCCGATTGTTGTAGATTTTGTGTTGATTCAGTGGATTGTCTTGTTCCCTGATCAATAAGCAAGGCTTTGTGCATCGGCGAAAGGATCTCTGCTGATTGAGAGGGATGCGTTTTCCAATCATGGAGGGAGAGTCTAGTAATGGGGTAGGGTGGCCTCCAATACAAGGGAGGAAGATGCGTTCGGTTGTCCTCTCGGCGGAACAGGTTGCGGCAGTGAGAGCTGAAGAAAACGGGAAGGGTGGGGCAGAGACCACCATCGCAAGGGGGTTCAATTTCGGGGTGGAAAAGGGAAGCAACGAGAATGGAGTTCAGTTCGTGGAGGCTTCTACTGAAGCCGAGAATCATTACAGGAATGATGTGGTTACGGGTACTGTATCCAACATGAAGGTTTTTGTGTATAATCTGCCAGAGGGTACGACTAAAGAAGGGGTCCGAGCAATCTTAAATACGGTGGAAGAGGTTACTTTTGTCCACCTCCCTGCGAACCCGAATCAGATAGGTACATATTTCGGTTTTGTCTCTTTTCGAAATGGTACTGATCTTGACCAGGTTGTGAAACGGATTGATGGGTCCAAGTTGGGAGCTCACAAGCTTGTTGTTTCCCGAGCGTGGGAGAAAATACCGGTTCCAAATTTACAACAAATCATTAGTAAAAGGAGGGAGGATCGAGTTTTGGGCACTGAAGGAAGAAAGCCAATGGTCAAGTTGCAGGTTAATGACGACATGTCAAGGGAGGTTGAAGAGAGATGGTTGGGGGTACTTCGGGAGAATGTCTCCCCATCCCACTTGCAAGAGGAGTTTGCGAATCAGGGTGAATCTCACCTAAAGATTACTGATGTAGGTAGTAGTTCGTGCTAATTTATTGCTCGGATAAATCGGTGGAAGAAGCATGATCCTCACAAAATGGGCATGGCTTTCCCAATGGGTAGTGATGAGACTGGACAAGGAGCCTTTGCTAAGGAAGGGAGGAACCTTCAAGTGGGTTAAGCTCGTTGGAGTTCCAATTCAGGGGTGGAGTCGAAGCAATTTCGAATCAATTGCTGGGACTTTAAGGACAGTAGTTATGGTTCATTCATATCAGCTGATGGTAGGAGCATCAAGGATTCCTTGGTTTTAGTTCATTTGGTGTCTCTGTTTGTGTCCCAGCAAGTGGAGGTGGAGCTGGAAGGAGAGTTGTTCTCGGTTCACGCCTCCATTGTTGATCTTGAACAGGTGCCCGCTATTGTGGATCGTTCACGTTGGGGTCGGGAATCCGTCTCGAGTGGGAAGGTCAATGAGGATGATGGTTTATCCTCAGTGGGGTTTTCTAGAGGAGGTCCCGATAGTCCTAAGGAAAGCACGGTTCCAAGTCTTCAAGCCCATGACAGGGAACTTGAGAGTGTGACACCTCCTCTCATGCCTAATGCGGGAGTAGGAATGGGTCCAATATAAGTACCTGTAGACATGGTTGTGCCAGACACGAAGTCTCCTTCAAGGACCTGCGACTCGGAAAGGATGGTGTCGAGCAATTTCCTTTTTCTTTGGAAGAAGCGTGCGCTCAGGGGTAAGGAACTATGTGGTAATTCGGGTTCTCTATCGGATCATACGCTGGAGGCTGATTGTAGTAAATTGGGTTTCAAATCCAAGACTACCGCCGAACAGTTCAACAAAGAACTCGATATGTTAGATGCAGAATTGCGTCCTGATGTCCCGGATTCCGATTCGGAAACTATTTCGGCCACCCTAAGTGAGAGCGAGGAGATGCCCCCCAAAGGTTGATGACGTTCGATGTATGCGTTACTTTGGTGGGGGATGTTGGTGGGGATGGTATCCTTTGTGTTTGGTAGTTTTGTGTTCTGGTTCCTTTCTTGGTCTGACGCTTATAATCGTCTTTGAGTTGCCGTTGTTTCTTGGGATTAAAGTCGTATTGTTTGGGCTTGTGTGGCTCGCGGGTCTGTTACTCTGCTTTGTTTTTTGTTCTCTCTGTTTTTAGTTGTTCTGTGGTTGGATTGGTTTTTTTCAACTTTAGAGCACCCACAGTGGTGGGCGAGGAGCTGGCGAGGGAGCAGCTGTCGAGATGTGTTCGCCGGCGGGGAGCTGGCGAGGAAGTGGCGAGGAGCTCGCTGGCGAGGAGCGCTGGCGACGAGCTTCTCGCTGGCAGATCCAGCCGGCGAGATGAGAGGGTTATCCCCAAAAATCCTTTTTGTCCAATAAAATGCTCTTGTTCAATGCTATTTTTTTGAAAAATAAAACTCACCTATATTATCCACAAAATATCTACTCGTCCAATAGAAGAACCTTGATTGTCGTTTTTTATGATAAAAAACGCTCACCATAACTACAACATTTATGTTTAAACCTACCCTAAACCCTTATATAAACCCACCCTCACAAACTAAAATTCACAAACTCTCTACTATTCATCCTTCTCATCTTAGAATCGTCCCGACAGTCATCCTTGTTTGTCCGTCATCATGGAATTCGATCCCGAGGATATGGAACTCAATTCTATGTTGAATGACATGCTCGAAGACTGTATGTCAACCAAGGAGATGTTGGCCGACGCTTTGGTCGATTCTTCACCAAAGAAGCGCAAATACATTCGACGTGACCGGGAAGCCGCAAACGAACGGTTAATGAATGACTACTTCAACACCAAGCCTATGTACACCGAGGTGCAGTTTCGGCATCGGTTTAGAATGCCAAAGTCGGTGTTCCTCCGTATCGTTCATGCATTGGAGCAGCACGACGATTACTTCAAGGTATCCTTTGATGCATTGGGTCAAGTTGGATTATCTCCTTACCAGAAATGTACTGCCGCCATTAGGCAGTTATGTTACGGAATTGCAGCTGATGCGTTGGACGAGTATGTGAAGATAGGGGAAACAACAGCTTTGGAATGTTTGCGCACATTTTGCAGTGTACTGCATAATGTCTTTGGTGCTACATACCGGCGGAAGCCTACACAATCTGATATCGACCACATTTTGGCGGTTAATGAAGCGCGCGGATTCCCGGGCATGCTTGGAAGTCTTGACTGCATGCACTGGGAATGGAAGAACTGCCCAAAGGCCCTTCGAGGGTCACATTCACGAAGGTATCACGATAATCGACCAACCGTTGTCCTTGAGGCGGTTGCAACGCGTGACTTATGGATTTGGCACTCTTTCTTCGGCATGGCGGGGTCGAACAACGATTTGACGGTCCTCAATCATTCGAAGTTGTTCGCGGACGTTATCAACGGTTGGCAACCACCGGTTGGCAACCACCGGTTGCTTACACGATAAATGGTAATGATTACACACTTCCTTATTATCTTGCTGACGGTATTTACCCTTCGTGGCCAGTGTTCGTAAAAACAATTCCGTTACCGTCAACGCCGAAGCAGAAGAAGTACGCTGAAATCCAAGAAGCGTGCAGGAAGGATGTGGAACGAGCTTTCGGCGTACTACAAGCTCGGTTTCACATTATCAAACACCCGACCCGCTTGTGGGCTCCCAAGTCGATCGGTTTGGTCATGAATGCGTGCATTATACTGCACAATATGATAGTTGAGGCTGAACGTCATACGTACGACGGGTATCATGAACAAACAGAAGAAGGTAGTACAAGTCAACCACATATTTCACGAGGAGGCTTCGTCCCGACCAATGTCATACTTGGAAACACTGAGAGGATGCAAAGTGAACGTATGCATTACCGTTTGAAGGACGATCTTGTCGAACATCTCTGGAATAAATTTGGAGACGCGTAGATGTTAGTTGGTGTAGTTTCCTTTGTATTACGTTGCTCGGTTTTAATTTTCCTTTGTTTCGGTTTCTATCCTTTTATGTTATCGGGTGTTCCATTATCGATGTTCTGTATTTTATTCAAAATCTGTTTTTTTAAATAAAAAAACATTAAAACCCAAAAATTAATTGCATCTCGCCGGCGCCTCCTCGCCGGCCCACTGTAGAGCTCGCTGGCGGGGAGCTGGCGAGATGAATTAATTATATTAGTTTATTCCATCTCGCCGGCGCCATCTCGCCGGCAGCCGGCGAGATGAGTGTGGATGCTCTTAGTTTTGTTTGAACTTTGTAGTTCGTGTTATTAGTTTGCCCCGTACAAACTGCTTTTGTTTTACTTAGACATTAAAGCCTTTATTAAACTTCTTTGATAAAAAAAAAAAAAAAAAGTATAGATGTTTGCGATGCAACAAGATCCCCCAAAACTATAATGGAACCTAACCAAATCATGACACTAATTGATCAGAAATTTAATTAACCCAAGCTACACATACTGAGTAATCAAACTGGACCTCCCTAGCACAGGGCGGCGGCTGCCAAATCTATATTAAAAAAGAAGAAAGAAAAAGGGGAAATCCATTGGACGTAACTCTGTTTTGTCTGTTTGTATCACTGCTCACCTGTGGGAATAGGTACATAAATTTGCTAGAGCCAATCCCCCATTTTACTTCTGCTGACTTTTACTGATAAATAATTTGATAAATAATTGTGTTGGGCTCTTATAAATCGGACCTACCTCTTGTCCATTTCTCACACTACAGCCCTCCAAACATCCTTTAATTACCATTACAAAGAAAAAGAAAGATGAGTCTTATGTTGGAGACCAAGCAGCAGCCTCATGCAGTGTGTGTCCCATTCCCATCACAAGGCCACATCAACCCCGTGCTCAAGCTGGCAAAGCTTCTCCACCACCAAGGCTTCCACATAACCTTCGTCAACACCGAGTTCAACCACCGCCGCCTCTTTAAATCCGGCGGGCCACCCGCCGTCCCCTCCTTCCGGTTCGAGACCATCCCTGACGGCCTCCCCCTCTCCGACGCCGATGCCACCCAGGACATCCCTTCCCTATGCGAGTCCACCCGAAGAACCTGCTTACCCCCTCTCCGTCAACTTCTTGCCACCCTCAACGCCTCCTCCGACGTCCCCCCGGTCTCTTGCCTGGTTTCCGACGGTGTCATGAGCTTCACCCTTGACGCCGCCCACGAACTCGGCGTCCCCAATGTTCTTTTATGGACCACAAGTGCCTGCGGCTTCTTGGCCTACCTTCACTACCGGGATCTCATTGACAAGTCAATGATCCCACTCAAAGGTACATTAATGGTTTATGGTTGCTTTAAGTTATTAAAGTCCAAAAGTTTCAAAAAACTTCGTTCCGAAATTTTTGGAGTTGAAGTCCTAGGGTTTTGCCGCTTTACTTTTGGGAGAGCGTGCAAAGACGGCGCCGGCGCTTCTGTCCGGTGAGTTTGATTTATGCGTGATCGAAGCAACTGTCGCATCCATCTGCGAACATGGAACCGAATCAAACGCAGAGCAGAGACCAAGGAATAGTTGATTTGGAGGAGAGGCTTGGTAGTATTGCGATTGAAGAGGAGGAGGAGGTTGTTATCCCGGCGAGCGAACTGCGTGGAGGAGGCGAGGCGTTCAAACACGGGCTCGCCGGAAAGTTGTTGTCTCGCAAGGGTTTCAATAAGAAGATCTTCGCCGAAATTCTGAAGAAGATCTGGAATGAACCGGCACTGAAAGTGGAGACCATAGCTCCGGGAGTTTTCGGCTTCTTCTTCCCAACGGAGAGGGCGAAGCTTCGGGTGTTGGAGCTCGGACCGTGGTGGTTCAACAAATCGCTTCTCTTGCTGAAAGTTTTCAATACGTCTGTGCAACCGGAGAGTATTGTTTTTGATGAGGTATTATTGTGGGTTCAGATGCATAAATTGCCGTTTATCGCCAGGTCGGAGACGGTGGGGAAGAGGATTGGTAACGTGCTTGGCCGGTACATCGAAGCTGATTGCAATGAGGACGGACGCTCGGGGGAGGAGTTCCTGCGTGTTCGGATGCGGTGGGACATCAACAAGCCACTGAGGAGGAGGATCAAATTACGGCTGGAAGAGACTGAGGATGCCACTTGGGTGGAATTGCGATACGAACGCCTGCAAGACTTTTGCTACGGTTGCGCTCGGATAAGTCACACAGTGAAAGAGTGTGAGTATATTGAGCCAGGGCAGGAGCCGGAAACACTACCCTATGGTGATTTCATGCGTGCTAATCTGCTGGCCAGGCGCACGACTCAGTCCAAGCCGAGTCCACCCAGTTCGGTGCAGAGAAGCAATGGAGAAAGTGATGTGAACTTCAGGGAGCACTTGGCTCTAGGGAGATTTGGACGTGAGGAATGTGCCGCAGCAGTTTACTCTGAGGAGGAAGGGAGGTCCGCAACCGGACAAATGCAGAACAAGAATTCAAACCGGAGGGAAGAGGTTGTGGACAGCGTATCTCGGACGACGTCAAAAGCCAATCCTCCAAACCGTACCCTTGCTGAAATACCAGTGAATACAATTGGAGCAATGGACTTGAATAAGATTCCTTTGGAGGTCCAGCGTACGGGAGAAACAAATGTGCATGTTGATGGTGATGACTTATGGCTAGCTTCTGAGCATTTGGTGGCAGAAACAAATGTGCATGTTGATGAAACAAATGTGCATGTTGATGGTGACGACTTATGTTTAGCTTCTGAGCATTTGGTGGTAGAAACAAATGTGCAGGTTGATGGGCGTGTCAAGGCTCTCAGAAGATTCAGGAGATTGGGGAGTCCCAGGGCGAGTCATTCTCGTAGTAGCTCGGCCCTGGGAGAAGAGGAAGCTTCGAGGTCGGGTACGAAACGGGGTATTACCGGTGATCAGAAGGGGAGTTCTGGGACTATCCTGGTCCCTGATTCCCAAATCGTTGAGCCGATGGACATGGCGAGGGTTGCCAAGCAACCCCGCCAATCCAAATGAGGCTGCTTGCTTGGAACTGCCGGGGGCTTGGGAACCCCTGGGCGCAACAGTTCCTTGTCGAGCTTGTAGCTCGAAAGCGACCCGAGATCGTCTTTCTATCTGAAACTAAGTGTCAAAAAGCATTGATAGATCATATGAGCAGGATGATGGGTATGGGTGGATTTTTTGCAGTGAATAGCAGAAATGGAGGAGGTGGTATTGCCATGTTTTGGGCAAATAGAGAGGACGGTATGCTGAGAACTTTCTCAAAGTCACATATTGATCTTCTTACAGTTAATGATGAAGGTGTGCAGGTTCGGGTGACTGGTTTGTATGGGCAACCGAGAAGAGACAAGAGGAAGGAGACATGGAATTTGTTACGCAGACTAAGTGAACAGGAGGATCTTCCGTGGGTTGTTCTTGGTGATTTTAACAATACCCTTTCTGATGCAGATACGAGAGGAAGAAATTTGTACCCAAGACAGTTGCAGGTTGGTTTTGGTCAAGCTCTGATGGATATTGGTCTGCGTGATATCCCCATAACAGGGTACCGGTACACCTGGGAGAGGGGAAGGAACAGCCCAGAGAGGGTGGAAACACAGTTGGATCGTGCTACATCCAACAGGCGCTGGGATGAGTTATACCCGGACACCTTATTACTCAATGGGGGTCTGTCAACATCTGACCACACCCCTATCTGGGTAATTGGGAAGAAGGAGGAAATAGGTTGGAGATCCCGCTGTTTCAGGTTTGAAGAGGGTTGGACAAGAGAACCCGAATGTGAGCAGGTGATCAGACGTATTTGGGAGGAGGAGAATGATTTGGGTATTCATGACAAACTGAAATACATGGCGGGGGAGCTCAGTAAGTGGGCGAATGCCAATCCTGATACACTGAACAAACGTATTCGGGATTGCCAGGAGGAAATGAATAGACTAAAGGGGAGATGGGATCAAGTTAGTGGTGACAGAGTTCATTACCTCAGGGGTCAGTTGACACTTCTTTTGGCCCAGAGAGATGATAGGTGGAAGCAACGGGCCAAACAACACTGGCACAATTCGGGAGACAGGAACACTAGGTACTTCCAAGCAAAGTGTTCTGCGCGCAGAAGAAGAAACCGGATTGTGAAGTTGACAGATGACAGTGGTATTCAGAGGGAGTGGGGGAAGGGCCTGGAGGAGGTTATGATTCAGTATTTTGAGGGTTTATTCCTGCAGGAGTCTGAAGTTGAAGATGATGTGAGTCAACTGGTACCTCAGACGGTTACAGACGTCCATAATGAGGACCTACTTCGGCCGGTTACTCTGATGGAAGTGAGGACAGCTCTGTTTAGTATGATGCCCCTGAAAGCCCCGGGGCCTGACTGTTTCAACCCGGGTTTTTTCCAGAGATACTGGTCAGTACTTCATCCCCACTTACTCCGGGTGGTGCAGCAGGCTTTTGAATCAGGTTCTGTTCCCTCTGTTTTAAACGAAACTAATTTGGTTTTAATTCCAAAAGTTAGACGACCTGCGACTATGGCTGAATTTCGTCCAATAGCGTTGTGTAATGTGGTTTACAAAATAATATCCAAGGTTATTGTGAACAGAATGACAGGTATCTTACAGGTCTCTATCTCGGACTCTCAGAGTGCCTTCCTGAAAGGTCGACTGATCACCGATAACATCATCATTTCAGGAGAGGTACTACATTATCAGAGGAATAAGAGACAGGGTCAGGCTGGACAGATGGCTATGAAAGTTGATATGAGGAAAGCTTATGACCGGGTGGACTGGGGTTACTTGGAAAGGGTGTTAAACCGTATGGGTTTTTCTGCCAAGTGGGTGGGATTGATCATGTCCTGTGTTCGGTCTCCCCAGTTAAGGATTTCCACAGAAGGGAGAAGGTTGGGACCCATTAGGCCGGGACGGGGAATCAGACAGGGTGATCCTCTATCCCCATACTTGTTTATCGTTTGTGCAGAAGGACTTTCCCGTTTAATTACAAGTTATGAACAACGGGGGTTGATTACTGGTACTAGAGTAGTAAGGGATGCTCCCCCTATTACTCACTTGTTTTTTGCAGACGATAGCTTTTTCTTCGGAAAGGCGAATGAGGAGGAAGCGGAGGCCTGGAGGGAAGTGTTGGGACGGTATGAGAGGGCTTCGGGGCAACAAATCAACGCCCAAAAGTCGTCGATATCTTTTAGTCCTAATACATTACCGGCTAGAAGAGAAGGGGTGGAAGGTATTTTGGGAATGTCGCAGGTTGTGGATGTGGGGTCGTACTTGGGACTCCCGGCAGTGATAGGGAGAAGCAGATATAAGGCGTTCAGGTACATCAAAGATCGTATTTCCCGCAGATTGACAAGCTGGGACGAACTTTTACTAAGCAAGGCTGGTAAGGAAGTTTTGTTAAAATCTGTTATACAAGCCCTCCCTATGTACTCAATGAGTGTTCACCTATTACCTGTTTCATTGATTCGAGAGATTGAGGTAATTATGAACAGGTTTTGGTGGTCTCATAACACCAAGACAGGTTCGGGCATTAAGTGGCGTAGCTGGGGTGCATTATGTGATCATAAACTGCAGGGTGGTTTGAGTTTTAAACATCTGCATGATTTTAATCTTGCGCTGCTAGGTAAGCAAGGTTGGAGGTTGATGTCGAATCCGGAGAGCCTTGTCAGTAGAGTTTTGAAGGCGAAATATTATCCCATGACAAATTTTATACATGCTCTGAGGAAACCAAATTCGAGCCCCATCTGGAATAGCATTATGGCCGCCCAGGATGTGGTTAGAAGAGGTGTCCGCAGAAGTATCGGGTCGGGAGATCAGACTTTCCTCACCGGAGCTCCTTGGGCTGAGTCGGCGTCCGGTTACTTGGTGGATGTGGACGGCCCAATGGAGTTTTGGCCGGTTAGCAGACTGTTTTGGCCAGGCAGAAGGGAGTGGAATGTGGAGTTTATCCAGCGGGTACTCTCCGAGAGAGATGCTGAGGCGGTACTTAAGGTCCCCCTCAATTCGGGCCGAGACACTGATACTTGGTTCTGGAAAGGTACTCTTGATGGTATTTATTCTGTGAAATTGGTTTACAGGGAGATTCAGGCAGTTGCAGGAAGGTGGGGCCCGAATAGCAGGGATGAGTTTTGGAAGAAGTTGTGGTCTCTACGGGTTCCCCCAAAGGTCGTTCACATGTTATGGAGGGGAGCTTCTGGGATACTCCCCACTGGGGCTTGTCTTAGAACCAGGAGGGTGGATGTCTCAGGACTTTGTGGGGTTTGTGGAGAAGAAGAGACTGATTCCCATGTTTTGCTATCCTGTTCAGTTGCTGTTGATGTGAGGAGTAGGGTTCCGAGTGTTTCTTTACGCCAGATCGATTCGATTCGTGGGTGGTTGACCCACAATTGGGAGACATGCTCTCGTGAGGAGGCGGAGCTACTCGGGGTTGTCTGTTGGGAGCTGTGGAAAGCCCGGAATAACCGTGTTTGGAATGACAAGGCCACTCCGGCCGAGGCTATTTTCAGGGCAGCAGTGAAGCTGGAGTCGGAGTGGAAAGCAGCTCAGTCTCATCAACACCTCCCTGGAGTCCCTCGACCGGTTGGTCCTGACAAATGGGGCAAACCAGTCGAGGGCTCCATTAAGGTGAACTCGGACGGTGCAGTGGTGGCAGGACATGGAGGACCAGGCGGATTCATTTGTAGGGACAGCCAAGGTACAGTGGTGGGAATTAGATGTTTTATTTTTCCACATTTGTCTGACCCAGAGATTTTAGAGGCTCTAGCAGTCAAGGAAGCACTGGTGTGGTTGAGAAGCAGTGAATGGTTAGCAGGATCAATCGAGACTGACTGTCTTGGAGTAGTCCTTGCCATCAATAATCCAGCGCGCCTGCTATCTCCGTTGGGGGGGATTATTGATGATTGTAAGGCTATTTTAAGTCAATTACCAGGGGTGAGAGTTAACCATGTTCGTAGAGTAGCCAATAGAGTGGCACATGAGTTGGCTCGTAATGCTTATACTTGGGTTCATCTTGTACTGAATTTGAATCAATTGCCAAACCCCATCCCGGGGCTCCTGGTTATTGATTCCGAGTAATGAATTATACTTCCCTCAAAAAAACAAGTTGTTAAAGTCCAATCTAATCCAAAAACTCAAACTGATAAGTGGATGCATATCAATGACACTTCAATACAAATCTTTTCATCTTTTAATGATTGAAACTTGCTCCGTTTGGAATGTGTAGACGAGAGTTACCTGACGAATGGGTATCTAGACACGGTGATCGATTGGATCCCGAGCATGCAAGGCATGAGGTTGAGAGACATTCCGGCTTTCATCAGAACAACGGATCCAAACGACTTCATGGTTGAGTTCCTCATGACCGAAACCGAGAGAGTTACAAGAGCTTCTGCACTTATCTTGAACACCTTCGACGCCTTGGAACATGACTCTCTCCATGCAATCTCTTCCAAACTGCCCTGTCCCGTTTACGCCATCGGTTCCCTCGAGCTCCTCCTCAACAACCGCAAGGCCCACAACCACGGCGTAGAGAAGATCGCCTCCAACCTGTGGAGGGAAGATAGAAACTGCTTTAAATGGTAGACACTAAGGAACCCAACTCCGTACTCTATGTCAACTTCGGGAGCGTAGTGGTCATGACAAACGACCAACTCGTGGAGTTCGCTTGGGGACTTGCCAACAGCAACAAGAACTTCTTCTGGGTGGTCCGTCCCGACCTCGTGGCCGGGGACTCGGCGGTTTTCCCGCCGGAGTTCGTCAGCGCCACCAGAGGAAGAGGGTTATTGGCAAGCTGGTGCCCTCAGGAGCAAGTGTTAAACCACCCGGCCGTGAGAGGGTTCTTGACGCACTGCGGCTGGAACTCGACGCTGGAGAGCATATGCGGAGGAGTCTCCATGATCTGCTGGCCGTTTTTCGCGGAGCAGCAGACCAACTGTAGGTACTGCTGCACCAAATGGGGGATTGGGATGGAGATAGACACCGACGTCAGGAGAGACGCGGTGGAGGCGCTGGTGTTGGAGCTGATGGAGGGACAGAAAGGTAAGGATATGAAGAACAAGGCCGTGGAATGGAAGAACAAGGCACTTGAAGCTGCTCAACCTTCCGGATCATCTCAGCTGAGTTTTGATCAAATGGTGCAGGTGCTGCTATCCAAATCCAAGGAAGAACGGGTTGATTATTAAAAGTTATATCTTTTGGAGTTGAATTTGTCAAAAAAGATGTTAGCTCAACTCTATAGTCTTGTCTGCAAGAAGAATAAGTTACTTTGTTATATGTTCCTTTATCTTTGGTTTCAAAATAAATGTTTATTGCAGAAGAAGTTGTTACTCTTTGTTTCCTATTTAAAAAAAAAGCTTTTTAGCTGAAATAAAATAACAATTACTCAATTCTCTTAGCATTATTTTCATACTCTTACTCTGCATACTTTTCTCAGTAAGTTTGATTTACAATACGCATCAAAATTATGTTTCTCTGTTTTTGTGCATGATCTAATGAACATATATTATAATGGGTATTAGAGCTCTTTGGTTGAACTCGGATCATGGCAGTAACACCACCACCAAAGAGAAGCACAGTTGTGAAAAATTAGAATTGTGGAGGCTGTAGAAATTTGACTCCAAAGGCCCATATTCACAGGCCCAAATTTATGGCCCATCCCATCATCCTTTGAGCCCATTCCTTTATGTTATGCATAAGTGAATAGTAGGGTTTCAGGTCTTGCAGACAGAAACTGACGGGAGGCGGCAACATTTGGCAGGTGAGGGATTGTTTTTTTTTTTGCTGTGTGATTCTTGTGTGATGCTTCAATCAAAGGTTTCATCTTGATCAAGAGACAAGTGGCGGTTGATTCTTGGTTGTGGGTATGCATCACTAGCAACACCAATGGTTGGATTGACTTCTTGAGAAGCGAAGGGTGGAAAAAAAAGAACACTGTGAGTAATTAATCATTTTCTATCTTGTGGTTGTTGTAATAGAAGCTTTAAATGTTCATATGGAGCATTATGGGCATTAAATGATCCTCATAATTACCTTGGACAAGCATTACCGTGACATGGTAAGAGGAAGCAGGAAGGTAAGATCAAAAAGGGGCTTATTTCCTTTTTTTTGGTTTTATTTGAAAATTCAAGGTGCTTTGTGAGGTGTATTTCTGATAAAGCCTAACTTTGGAGTGTTGGGGTTGAGGTCAGAAATTACAGCAAGAGATAGGTTAGTCTTGAACGTCATTTGTGTATTGAGAAATAGAGAATTAGGGTTGTAATTCTCGGATTGTTTCTCGGATAATACAAGGTGCTCATCGTTGTCCCGTGGATGTAGGCACATTGTCGAACCACGTAAAATTGCTTGGATTCTCTGTTTTATTTTCAGCAACTTTATTATATGTTCCGGTAATTTTCGCTTATCAGACATTTAGCATTTATCGACTATGTCCTAGGATCGGGGGTTGGAAAAATCAAGGTTGTCGGTGTCCGTTGTGGATTGAATCGCATCGGTTCTTTTCCACGGATCCGTTTGATTTTTCGGAGTAAGTCTTTTATTCCGGTTTGGGGGTACTAGATTTACAACAAGTGGTATCAGAGCCCGGTTGAGCTACTAGTGTCAGAGCATCCTGGTTATTTGGCTAGTTGATTGGTTATTGCTGTTATTGCTGTGTTTGCAAATATGTCTGATAGAGCGTCCACATCTCGGGATGAGGGTTATGTGAAGGTCCATGGGTTCGATATTCTTCGATTTAATGGACGGAACAATTTTAAAGCTTGGCAGATGGATTGTAAGGATATTTTGGTTAGTTTGGATCAGTTTGATACGTTGGGAGATAAACCATCAGAGGGTGATCAACTAGTTAGATGGAACAAGATGGATCAGAAGGCTTGTAGTACGATCCGTTTGTGTCTTTCTCGGAATGTGGCTTACAATTTTGCAGATGAGACGACCGCCAAGGGTATTTGGGAAAAGCTTCAGGCTATGTATCTTCAAAATGATCAGATGAGTGTGGTGTACCTACAGAAGAAGCTCTTCACTTTTAGGCTACAGTCAGGTAAACTTATGATTGATCATATTACTGAGTTTGAGTGTTTGTATTCGGATTGTGTTAGCTTGGGAGCTAAGTTTGAAGATAGTCAGAAAGCTTTATTCTTGTTGATTTCTCTGTTGCCGAAATGGGAGCCGTTTGGTGATCAGATGACTATGATGAACAAAGAGAAGTTTGTGTATGGTGACATTGTTCAATCTATACTGGCAAAGGCTTCTAGGAAGAGTGTTGTGAGCGAGGACGTTCTAACACACGGTCTCTCGGTTTCAAGGGGGAGAAATTCAAACAAGAAGTACAACAACAATAGAAGAAGTCGATCTCAGTCGAGGGGTAGAGATTTGTCTAAAGTTGAGTGTTACAAGTGTAAATGTAAAGGCCATTACAAGAAGGATTGTCCAGATTTTAAAGACAATCGCACCAAACAAGAGACAGGAAAAGGCGAGGCAAATGTGGTTGAGGCACCGGAGATAGTTGAGGATATTCATATCGACGGTGACCTAGCGCATGCCTTGACAGCGGGTTCTAGTGATCATTTGTATGATGGTTGGTTGTTGGATACAGGGGCTTCTTATCACTTGTGTCCAGTTCGGGACTGGTTCACCACCTATCGTGAGGTGGAAGGTCGCTCAGTGTATATGGGTGATTCTCGACCCTACAGGATGTTAGGTGTTGGCACAGTCAGATTCCAGTTAGCAGATGTAGACAGCTTATTGAGGTACGCCATATTCCGGATCTTGCAAGAGGGTTGATTTCTCTTGGGGTACTTGAGGCTCAGGGTTACAGGTATGTTGGTGAGAATGGCTATTGCAACGTTTATCATGGTGACAGGTTGCTATTATCGGCAATTAGGCATGCCAATCTCTATTTTCTTCAGGGTAATGTTGTTGAGGGTGGAGCTATGGTCTCCACAGTTATTGATGAGAAGAGCTTGGTCTGCACACAGTTATGGCACATGCGTCTAGGGCATGTAGGTGAGGGTGGACTGAAGACTTTGAGCAGGCGTGGCTAGCTTGGCGGTGACAAGATGGAGAAGCTTGATTTCTGTGAGCATTGTGTATATGGGAAGTAGTGCAGGGTCACTTTTGGTGACGGTATTCACAGCACCGCGGGTATTGTGGATTATATCCACACTGATGTTTGGGGACCCTCGAGAGTTGTATCGAAGGGCGGGTCCCGGTATTTTGTGTCTTTTATCGACGACTTCAGCCGGAGAGTATGGATCTATACCATGAAGCATAAAGATGAAGTCAGGGATATTTTCAAGAAGTGGAGGGCTATGGTTGAGAAGCAGACAGGTAGGGTGATCAAGGTTTTGAGATCTGACAATGGCGGTGAGTACACCGAGGATCCCCTTAAGGAGTTCTGTGCTGAACATGGCATCAAGAGACATTTCACAGTGAGAAAGACACCACAACAGAATGGAGTAGCAGAGCGGATGAATCGTACCCTATTAGAGAGAGCATGGTGCATGTTGTCCAATGCAGGTTTGGGCAGAATATGGTGGGCTGAGGCAGTAAATACGGCGTGCTACTTGATTAACCGCTCTCCTTGATTAGCTATTGAGTTCAAGGTTCCTATGAAGTTATGGTCCGGTAATCCTTCTGATTATTCTAACTTGAGAGCATTTGGTTGTCCGGCTTACTATCAAGTTAAAGAGGATAAGATTGGAGTGAGGGCCAAGAAGGCTATATTTCTCGGTTATCCTGAGAATGTGAAGGGGTACAAGTTATGGTGCCCAGAAACTCAGAAGTTTGTGATTAGCCGGGATGTTACATTCCATGAGGAGGCTTTGCTACAGGCAAAGTGTGAGAGATGCAAGGACGGTTCTCCTATTTGGAGAGGTGATAGTTATGATGAAGACAAAGAAGATAATCATCAGGTGGAGCTTGGAGCTCCTAGTTCTATTTCTCAAGCAGGTAGTTCTTCACAAATGGTACCTGATGAGACTGTTATTGATGATGATGTTCCTATTGATGGGAACGAGGACCTTACACAACAACATGTTCAGCAGATTGAGACACCGTCTTTGGTAGCGGGTAGAGAACCTAGGGTCAGACGTGCACCTCGGAGATTCAGCTATGAGGATGGGGTAGCTTGTGCTTTCCCGGTTACTGATTATGATGTTCCTAACACATACAAGAAAGCTTTGCGTGATGATCACAAAAGGGAGTGGAAGGACGCCATGGATGAGGAGATGTCATCTCTTTATAAAAACCAGACTTGGGAACTTGTTACACTTCCTAAGGGAAAGAGGTCGATTGGGTGCAAGTGGATCTTTACAGTGAAAGACGGGATTCCAAATTCCAAGGATAATTGTACGGGTATAAGGTACAAGGCAAGATTGGTGGCTAAGGGATATGCACAACAAGAAGGTGTGGACTATAATGAGGTATTCTCTCCGGTGGTAAAGCACACTAGTATCCGAGTCCTATTAGCATTGGCTACGCAGTTTGATTTAGAGCTCGAACAACTTGATGTTAAAACTGCATTCTTGCATGGAGATTTGGAGGAGGACATATATATGTCGCAGCCCGATGGTTATGTTGTTGTTGGTGAGGAAGGGAAAGTATGCAAACTGAAGAAATCATTGTATGGGTTGAAACAGGCCTCGAGGCAGTGGTACAAGAGGTTTGATACTTTTATGATTGAGCAGGGGTATGTAAGGAGCGAGTATGATCCTTGTGTATTTACTAAGAAGCTCAAGGATGGATCTTTTGTACTTCTTTTACTCTATGTTGATGATATGCTCATTGTTGTAAAGAGCATGGTACAAATTGATAAGCTGAAGTCACAACTTAGCATTGAGTTTGAGATGAAAGATCTTGGTCCGGTGAAGCAGATTCTTGGGATGGAGATTATTCGGGATAGGAAGTTGGGCAGGTTGACATTGTCACAACGAAAGTACTTGGAGAAGGTTATGAGCCGTTTTGACATGGATTCGGCAAAACCGGTTAGTACTCCTTTAGCTGCTCACTTTAAACTCTCGAGTATGTTATCTCCTATCACTGAGGATGATAGGGAATATATGGCTAAGGTTCCCTATGCGAGTGCAGTTGGTAGTCTTATGTATGTCATGGTTTGCACGCGTCCAGATATTTCTTATCCAGTTAGTGTTGTTAGTCGGTTCATGGCGAACCCAGGGAAGCAACATTGGCAAGCAGTGAAGTGGATTTTGAGGTATCTTCGGGGTACACTGGATGTCGGTTTGGTTTATGAGAGATCGTCAGTTTTAGCTGTATTGGGGTATGTTGACTCAGACTATGCTGGAGATATGGACAAGCGCCGATCGACTACAGGTTATTGTTTTACATTGGCAATGGATCCTATATCTTGGAGGTCCATGTTACAGTCAGTGGTTGCTTTGTCTACAACAGAAGCAGAGTACATGGCAGTGACAGAGGCAGTGAAAGAGGCTATATGGCTTCGAGGATTGGTTCGAGATTTAGGTGTTGCTCAAAGGGATGTCACTATTCTTTGTGATAGTCAGAGCGCCATCCATTTGGCAAAGAATAAGGTATTTCACTCTAGGACCAAACACATAGATGTGAGGTTTCATTTTATCAGAGATATCATTGAGGATAAATTGATATTGTTGGAAAAAGTTGATACCAAGGAAAATGCAGCTGATATGTTGACGAAGGTGATTCCGGTGATCAAGTTACAGCATTGTCTCAACTTGATCAAGATTTCTCGATGTTAATGCCCCACGGGGGCGGTACCCTTCGGGGTGGGGTCTTTATGACCCGGTGGAGAACGACGAGCAGGTGGAGCTTTTATGGGCTTTGTCGTCAAGGTGGAGATTGTAGAAATTTGACTCCAAAGGCCCATATTCACAGGGCCAAATTTATGGCCCATCCCATCATCCTTTGAGCCCATTCCTTTATGTTATGCATAAGTGAATAGTAGGGTTTCAGGTCTTGCAGACAGAAACTGACGGGAGGCGGCAACATTTGGCAGGTGAGGGATTGGTTTTTTGTTGTTGTATGATTCTTGTGTGATGCTTCAATCAAAGGTTTCATCTTGATCAAGAGACAAGTGGCGGTTGATTCTTGGTTGTGGGTATGCATCACTAGCAACACCAATGGTTGGATTGACTTCTTGAGAAGCGAAGGGTGGAGAAAAAAGAACACTGTGAGTAATTAATCCTTTTCTATCTTGTGGTTGTTGTAATAGAAGCTTTAAATGTTCATATGGAGCATTATGGGCATTAAATGATCCTCATAATTACCTTGTACAAGCATTACCATGACATGGTAAGAGGAAGCAGGAAGGTAAGATCAAAAAGGGGCTTATTTCCTTTTTTTTTGGTTTTATTTGAAAATTCAAGGTGCTTTGTGAGGTGTATTTCTGATAAAGCCTAACTTTGGAGTGTTGGGGTTGAGGTCAGAAATTACAGCAAGAGATAGGTTAGTCTTGAACGTCATTTGTGTATTGAGAAATAGAGAATTAGGGTTGTAATTCTCGGATTGTTTCTCGGATAATACAAGGTGCTCATCGTTGTCCCGTGGATGTAGGCACATTGTCGAACCACGTAAAATTGCTTGGATTCTCTGTTTTATTTTCAGCAACTTTATTATATGTTCCGGTAATTTTCGCTTATCAGACATTTAGCATTTATCGACTATGTCCTAGGATCGGGGGTTGGAAAAATCAAGGTTGTCGGTGTCCGTTGTGGATTGAATCGCATCGGTTCTTTTCCACGGATCCGTTTGATTTTTCTGAGTAAGTCTTTTATTCCGGTTTGGGGGTACTAGATTTACAACAGAGGCATGGCAAGCACTCGGGGTTTGGGTTCCCATAAAAGGAGAAGCGTCTGAAGAGAAGGATCAGACAAGATTGGCTTTCTTACTACAAGCAATCTCAGATGCTGACAGTCTTGAAGACCATAGGGAAAAAGACCACGAAGTTTGCTTAGGAAGCAATCTGAGACATAAACATTAGAGAAGAGTGGGAGAAAGCTGCAAATCTGATAACCTTGAAAAAAAAACTTGAATAGGTTGCAGATGAGCGAAGACGAACTCATCGCAAATTTTGCACAACGTCTCACAAATATGGTAAGTGAGATACGAGTTCTTAGTTTTGATATTATTGATGCCATGGCTGTGGAAAAGCTATTCAGTTATGTTTCAGGCTCGTTCCTTCCCTTACCTGGAACCATTCAACAATGGGGAAACATAGAGGAAATTACCCCCTTAGAAGCCATCGGACCAATTAATCACAGATAACCTCAAATTAGCAACACGATAAAACTCATTCTATATAGAAGCATTATGAACAATAGAAATTGATTCCATAATGAAATTGGAATCTTACCACAAACCAAGCACACTGCCGGCAGAACAGACGAGGGGAATATAATGAAAGATCCATCCCCCAAATAAACCGAAATCAACATGAGCAACCTTAACCTCCTGAATCAAAATAAAAAACGGTCTATGTTTAGAGATTAAACCGTTTTTCTGAGTGGAGTGGAGTCCTCTTGTTGGATTAAAATCCATTGGGTGGGCAAATATGTGTTGAATGTACATGTTATCACTAAGGTTATAGATATATTTTAAAGTGATCATTAAAGTGTGTATCTAATAGGTATCATTAAGTGGTCATGGAACTTAAAATGTAGATACCAAGTTGTAATTTCCTTTGGTTGAGGGGCCTAATTGAAATTACAAATAGTTGGCCAACTAAGCATTGACCATTTATAAATATATGGTTATGGTCCCCAATGGAGTACTTGGCATTCCTCTTTCTTCTCACCCCATCTGAGAGTTAGAACTACATGGAGCAAGTATAATCCATTGGAAGATCCATAGCCTTGTTCTTCTTCATCAAGTAATCTTCCATGGCTTCAAGTAAGTAACATTTAATTTATTCTGTTGCTTTGATTTTGTGTTCCTATTAGTTCAACAAAGACTCTTAAGGCATGGTTTGGGTTTATGGATTAACACTTTGGTTGTTGTTAATGGTGAACTTTGTTTTCTTGAAACTCAACTAAGGTTGCATGTCATTGTATTTGAAGGATCTAAAGGTTTTAAGGTTAAAAGTTTTGATTGATGTTAATTTCGATCACTTTTAGGGTACATGCAAGCATCCATGGTTAACGTCTTTGATTTACAAAGATGAAGGCTTTTCAAATGCATGCATAGTAGTTAGCTTGGATGCATGATGTACTTGTTAAGTTATGAAACAAACTCTATGCAGAATAAATTTTCAAGAAAATTTGGTGTTTCCAAAAGTTAATGACTTGGTTTCATCCAAGTAAAAATTTTAAAACCAATTCTTTGTAGAGAAAGTTTTCAAGAAAATTTGATGGCTTCTTAAAGTGTTAAAAAAATTTGAAGTCAATCCTGTGCATAACAAATTTTCAAGAAAATTTGGTGTTTCTTAAAATTGATGACTTGATTTTAATTCAAGTAAAAGTTTTGAAGCCCTCTTTGTGTAGAGAAATTTTTTCAAGAAAATATGGTGGTTGCTCAAAAGTGATGACTTGGAATTATTAGTAAAAGATTTGAAACCACTTATGTGTACATAATTTTTTTTCCCCGAAAATTTTGGTGGCTTTTTAAAAAAATTAAAGTTTAGAAGCCATTTCTGTGTACACTGTTTATTTTCAAGAAAATTTGGTGGCTTCTTAAAGTTGATGACATGAGTTTCAAGAAAACGGCTTTACTTACTTGATTTAAGTTCTTGCTTCTGGTTTTGCATATTTATTATTATGCATGTGAGTAAAACTGTTATGGTTACATTTGTGTTATTTGCTCCTTGTTAAGTTTTAGTTTATGGCATGATTTTATTTTAAAATTGTGCAAAAGTTTCGGAAACAGTAAAATTTAGATTTTGGTGATGTCTGGTATTTCGTGAATTAATTGAAGCACAATGTTGCCAAAGTGACCTCTTGTGTGTAGATTGGTTTATTGAAATATTAATATGCGTTTATCTAACGGACCCAAAGGCGAGTTGATATTTGGCCGGATTTCAAATGACAACTGTGGTGGTAAATGTGTGGCAATATTAAGGTGCTCTGAGTGAGCAATTCTATGTAAGCATACATTGATATTCCCAAAGGATAGATGTGTGTTTGACATATATTGCCAATGTTTGATCACTACAACAAGAGTACCGCTTGCTGTTAATGCTGATATTCCAAAAGGATAGGCATTAATGTAGCGCTTGGTATCTTGGGTGGGAGTCACCATTAATTTGATTTATTGTTTACTTAGGATTTTGATGTGAGCTTATTTTTGTATTGCTTTGTTAAATTTCAGCTAGTTCTTCTGCTGCATCTATATCTGCTAGCATGAATTTGATATCAATGCTTAATGGTGCGAATTTTAAAGATTGGAAAGGACATTTAGAAATAGTGCTTGGTTTCATGGACGTAGACCTTGCGTTAAGGGAAGAACAACCCGCACCTCTCACTGCGGAAAGCACACCTGATGATAAAAGGTATTTTGAGAGGTGGGAGCGTTCAAACCACATGTGTCTCATGATGATGAAACACACTATTGCGAAAGCCTTTAGAGGGTCAGAATCCGAAGGGATTACTAAGGCTAAGGATTTCCTTGACGAAGTCAAAAAGTGTTTTGCTAAAAACGATAAGGTTGAGATGACTTCACTTCTGACATCTTTGATGAAGATGAAGTATAGGGGTCAAGGAAATGTTAGGGAGCACATTATGGAGATGTACCATATTGTTTCAAGACTTAAGGCATTAAAGATCGAGCTCTCTGAGGAGTTGCTCGTTCTTATGGTTCTTGTATCTCTTCTGGGAAAGTTTAACCAATTTAAAATTAGTTATAACTGTCAAAAGGAGAAATGGACTCTAAACGAGCTCATTTCTCATTGTGTTCAAGAGGAAGAGAGACTAAAGCAGGATAAGTCTGAAAGTGCTCATTTGGCAAGTACCTCTAAAGATAAGGGCAAGAAAAGGAAAGTTGAGTCTCAAACTCGTAAGGATCGGGGACGGTGGACGACGGAGGATGAGAGGGTCGGGGACGGTGGTTGCGTGGCTGGACGGAGGTGGTGACAGGGTCGGGATGGGGGAGAAGAAGACGGGACGAGGGTGGCGAGGGAGGTGGCGGCCGGAAACGGTGGTGGACGGCCGGAGTTCGGCGAGGACGACGAAGGAAGAGGGAGGCTGGACCGAGAGGGTTGAGAGGATCGAAGGAGAGGGAGGCTGCGTTTCTGATGCTGAAACCCTAGGGTTTCAGCTTTTATCAGAAACGCAATGGGCCGGCCCTCTCGGGCCTCAGCTGAGAAACGGGCCCAAGGCCCAAACGGCTGGCTGGCCGAAACAGGCCTGGCCTGCTAGTTTTTTTTGTTTTTTTTTTTTGCTTTACCACTTGTTTCAGAAACCTACCCTACGGTTTTCAGGTTGCAAATTTAATACCCTTTTGAAGCGAAGCGGGTTTTACAATCTACCCCCCTTAAAGGAATTTCGCCCACGAAATCTGAAACAACGCCCAAACATGATACAATGAAAATACGTACCCTGAAAGGTCTCGTGGTAGGTAGAGGATCTCGGGGCCCGGGAATCGGTAACCGCGTACATTCTCCCCGCTGGCGCCTGCTGCCTCTGGCTCGGCGCACTAACTGCTGGATAACCATAGCTCCGCTGCTGTCTCGGAGCTGGCCCGCTCGTCGACGGCTGCGAAAACCTCGACCGTTGGCTCTGACGAGGGCGCGACTGCTGTGATTGTCGCACTGTCGTTGCCCCTAACGGTTCATAGCACTGGCCGATAGTGTGCCCAACGTGGCCGCACCGGTGACACCTGGTCTCGTCGGCCCTCGGCCCTGTGTTCATCGGACACTCCCGCTGCATGTGGTCTGGCTGCCCGCAGTTAAAGCATCCCAGCTGTCTCCTTGAAGCGACTGGCCCTACTGACGCCACAGACCCCCGCTGCATCGATCCATCCTGATGAGTCTGTGGTCGGAAGGATCCCGTGGTCCTCTTCCTCTGCGGGTCTCGTGACTCGGACGGCCCTGCCCAACTGATCGGCCGAGGTCGGACCTCACGGCCCCTGGCTGCATCCCGGGCGCCCTGCTCCACCGTAGCCGCAGTGTCCACGAGGTCGGTATACTTCCGTATCCTCAAGGCGAGAACCTGGTTCCGGATGTCCAGCCTCAGTCCGTCCTGGAACCGCAGGCAACGGTTCGGCTCGCTCGTCACCATCTCAGGCGCGAATCTGGCCAAGGCTGTGAACCTGGCCTCGTACTGTGCCACTGTCATCTCTCCCTGCTCCAGGTCTAAGAACCGCCGATGTCGCTCCAGCCGAGCCGACTCGGGAAAGTACTGTGCCATGAATACCTCCTGGAATACGCTGTAGTCGTATCCGACTGTGTCCTTCACCCGCCCCCACCAGTGGTAGGCGCTGTCTCTCAGCTGATGGGCCGCGAAGGACACTCTCCGACGGCCATCCTCGACACCCAATGTGTCCAGGTCTCGTGTGACCTGCTCTATCCATCGCTCGGCTAGGTCGGGATTTGGCTCCCCGACAAAAACAGGTATCCCGAGCTTCAGGAAATCGAGTAGCGCTCGGGAGGTAAGATCCTCTGTCTGAGCGGCCCTCACCGGGACTGCGGCTGCCTCTGGTGCTGGCGAAGCCGACTCTCGGCTGGCGATGACCGCCACCAAACTCTGAACGGTCCTGGTAAGCTCATCTAGGGCAGTCATCACTGGAGGGTTCGCGACTGGCGGAACACTGGGGGTACCTGCAGATGGTCCCGCATCACTTCTCCCGTCTTCTTCGACAGGAGTGCCCCGTGCCTCCGCGTAGTCGGCGGGCTCGACGGCTGGCACCCTCCCTGGTGCCCCTGCTGACCGCCCCCGCCGGCCTCGCGTGGGTGCTTGACCCCGTGTTCCTGATGCTCGTCCGCGCCTTCCGCGAGCCATAAACAGTATCCTCTGCACGGATACACGCAAACGTTCAGTTTGCGGACTCCAAAAAAAAACGACAAGCTTGAAGACACTAACGTTCACACGGTCTACGTCTACCCCAACGTATTTCCTACGAAACGCCACACCGTTCACGCTAATCATACTTTAATCATCATAACGCGTAAGCGAAGCTTCAATTTTTGACCACACCAACGTACACTAAGCTCTCAACCAGTCCTTTATGCATTTACTTATAACTTTCCGCAACCAAGCCAGTGTTCGCTACTCGTCCCTTGCGGAGAAAGTAGTAAAGGGGATGAGCGTTAAGCTCACCTCCACGGACACCCGCTCGGTTATGGCATACTAGTAACGCACCAAAGACTTACCACTCTAGTCAGGGCAAAACACCAACACCAAACTGAAGCCAAACATCCCACCGTCCATGCTAACAACACCTCAAGTACTCCCTCGAGCATGACGAACCTCGACACGGGAAACACGTCCTCAACACAGTAAGACACCACGGCTCGCGCTATTAAAGCCTTAAGTATACTAATACGTAAGCGCAAAACTCAACACCGTCCAACCGTACCCAGGCCTACGGCCTCTACAACCCATAACCGCGAACACAAACCGAGTCACACAACCACAACCCTAAACGCACAACGAAACGAACTCTTACCCTAGGGTACTCGTATTCTACCAGACTCTTGGCTACCCGCACACTCGTGCATCGCGGACAAATTACCACCAAAACGACCCAACACGTACCACAAAACCCGACTAAACCACGACTAAGCAAAACCGGCCAAGTGCCCATAACAACAACAACGACGACACCCGCCCATCGGGCCAACCAACAACAATCACAATATGCCCACAGGGCCAAACGAAGTCAAACACAAACGCCACGGCGTCACACAAAATCAAGACACTCAAATTTCTTTTAAAGTTTTCTCCGCTTCATTAAAACCTCAAATCTTGACATCAGGTGGTTACAACCCGGTCCAGGCGTCCCCGAACTACGTTGTACCGACTTGACATCAGCACCGTCTCGTTCGACTACAGGAGCGCTCCTGAGTCGACCCGCGACAGCTTAAAAACGTTCCACGCAGCACACACAAACAGTATGCCAGTAACCCCGTACTGCTCATACACACAGACAAAACAAAACTCAAGGCATTAAGGGTTTACACACGGTTCCCGACCTACGTACCCAACGCACGGCGGGACTTTACTGACTCGACTCTCCCCACCTAATTGACGGACAGTCCGAGGTGTGAAACCTCGAGCTCTGATACCAAGCTGTCACGCCCCAATTTCAGTAAACCGAACTCGGGACGCGAACGTTTAGAAAAAAAAAAGCACTTTGAAAACATTTCCATTAAAACACTTTACAATACCAGTTTAGTTCAACAAAAGATAATTACAATTCAAATAAAACATCCCACAAGCGGACAAAAGGGCGAGGCATCCGTCGCTAGACCCAAAGTAAAAACCCGGACTCCGCTCCTAGCTCCACAAGCTTCGAGAGCTCACCTAGTCCGTCCCACGAACAGTACCTGTAGGAAAAGCAGCTAGGGGTGAGCGTTCGCTCACCACCACGAATAACAGACTGACTACGGCATAAATAGCAGACAATGCCGGTAACACCAACAACAAACTCGACCCCGGGGATCACTGTCCCCAACCCAAGTACTCTGACTGACAAACACCCACGGTGACCTTCCTCGAACGACTCAACACTCAAACACGTAAGTAGACACGACAAAACGATCGCGACCTCTTCCAAGGACTCAGAGGAACCACGTAACCCCAAACAAGATCACAAAGGATCGCAAACCAGCTGCCAAGAACGCCCTCCCGGGACTCTAACCCGGTCAGGCCAACCCAAGAATGCTGCAACTTACCGGGACTCTAACCCATAAGCCAGCCGGAAAATACTGCAACTTACTGGGACTCTAACCCATAAGCCAGCCGGAAAATGCTGCAACTTACTGGGACTCTAACCCATAAGCCAGCCAAGGTACGCTCACGAACCCAAACCACACACGCGCGGCCAGGACCCCTTTATTGGCGGGCGGGCCCCCTACCCCGTCTGAACATGCGGACGCGTGTGCTCGTGGACCCCCGTTTCAGGAAGCGGGCCCCCAACCTCCGGTAACCACAAACACAATCACAAACACAATCACAATCACAATCACAAGCAAGTTCACAACCAGTAACAACACAGGTTCAACACTCATAGGCACTCATGGCCACCAAGACACTAACAGTAAAACTCGAACTCAACAGCCCCACGGGCACTCACGGCCTCCCAAGACACCAACCATAAAACACGCTTGCAACTTACCGAGACTCTAACTCGTAAGCCAGCTAAAGAGAGCTTGCAACCCCCCGAGACTCTAACTCGGTCAGGCCAGCCAAAGACACCAACCTTAGTACACGGGCTCTCAAGGCCACCCAAAACACCAAAGGTAAAGACACGGTTTCAACAACCCCACGGGCACTCACGGCCACCCAAACTCAACAATAAAACACGCTTGCAACTTACCGAGACTCTAACTCGTAAGCCAGCTAAAACACCAACAATAAAGTACGGGCTCTCATGGCCACCCAAACACGATTAACAACACGGGCTCTCATGGCCACCAAAGACGCCAAAATAAGCAATCAACCTCCGGCTTAACCCAAGCCTCCAACAGTCCTAATATCAACAGTTTCACAATCAACCTCCGGGCATGGTCATATGCCTCCAGTAAAACAGCTAACGCTAAGTTCTCTGCTCCTACGACACTACTAAGTGTCACATGCTTTTCTCTTGAACGCTACAATCCCGTATCATGCTTTTCTAATATTTAAATAATTCTACTCAACCCACGACACCCCGGTGTCACATGCAATTCTACTATTAACTTTCCCTAATCAGGGCCGAGATCCGGCTACTTTTCCCTACCTCGACTGAAGAGCAACCGCTACGCTTCCTAGCTGCTGACGTTCTGGCTCGCTACCTCCGGGCTCCACTTCGATCGAAGCCGGACGCTAAAGGAAACACGAAAGCCATAGATTAATAACGGTTCCGCCGTTAAGTTAAAGGTCATGGTTTATCTAGTTTTAAGACCGACAGTTGTCCCTTAAACTCGAGCGGGAGAAAAGCGGGATTACAACGAATCGGGTTCGAGCATCCGCGCACCGAAACCGGTGCATGTTCCCGAGGGAGAATATCGAGGCACGGGTCCCAATGCACGGATATCGAGACTTCCCGAGGTCTGATTCATTGTTCCGCTATTATCCCGTTCAAGGTCCGATTTAACGTTCGGTTTAGTCGATCCACGCTTTCTAAAATCCGATCACAGATTGGTTCACTCACATCTCGATTTACTAGTCCGTTTAAGACGCCCGTTTTCGTTCAAAACTGATTTTAACCCTGTTTAATTTAGAACCGTTTTGATTTTCAGATCCTTTCTCGTTAAAACTTCTTTTGGTTCTCAAATCCCCATTTTCGTTCTTTTTTTTTTGATAAACCGATCAATTAGCCAAAACCTTTCTGATCCTTTCGAAACTTAAGGAACAAAATTTAGATCTAAAGGAAGCGTTTTTGTTTGTCAAACCCGAACCACAACAACAATTAAAGTGAATAAACTAACATTAATATCATTAATAATGTTTCCGAACAAGATAAACCGAGCCACCAAAAAGCTCGGGAAGGAAACAACAAAGCAGAGGAGGTCGGATTGTGTCCGGCCGACCACCGACGAAGACGCCGGTGACCAGCCTCACAGGTGCACCGAAAGTTCACCTGAGAAAGGGACGGTTGGGCGATCTCGCCTCAGATCTGTCCCCAACGGTGAGGGCCTCGCCGGAATCGAACCCGAGATGAGACTGAGGGGAAACGGCCGGCGGAGGTGGTTGCGGCCGGGGGACGGCGGAGCACGGTTGTCCCGCCCTAGATCTGAACAGGTCCGGCGAGCTCGTCCCGTCTCTGGCGACGGCGAGGCAGCTCCGGCCTTGCTACCCTCGAAGACGGCGGCGGCTCGGATCCGAGTGAGGGAAACGCCGGCGCCGACTCGCACGGCGTACTCGCCGGTGGCGATGGCGAAGGGAGAACGGCTCGGGCGAGGTCTCGGTGACGGACGGAGAGGAGAAGACGGCGGCGCGGTTGGACGGAGAGGAGGGGCTCGGTGGTGGCGTGGTTGGACGGAGATGAGGGAAAGGGGACGGGGGCGGCGGTGTGGTCGTGAATCGGACGGAGGAGAAGACGGCGGCGAAGGATGGCCGAGAGGTGAGGGAGATGGTGGTCGGGGACGGCCGGCGACGGAGGATGAGAGGGTCGGGGACGGTGGTTGCGTGGCTGGACGGAGGTGGTGACGGGGTCGGGATGGGGGAGAAGAAGACGGGACGAGGGTGGCGAGGGAGGTGGCGGCCGGAAACGGTGGTGGACGGCCGGAGTTCGGCGAGGACGACGAAGGAAGAGGGAGGCTGGACCGAGAGGGTTGAGAGGATCGAAGGAGAGGGAGGCTGCGTTTCTGATGCTGAAACCCTAGGGTTTCAGCTTTTATCAGAAACGCAATGGGCCGGCCCTCTCGGGCCTCAGCTGAGAAACGGGCCCAAGGCCCAAACGGCTGGCTGGCCGAAACAGGCCTGGCCTGCTAGTTTTTTTTTGTTTTTTTTTTGCTTTACCACTTGTTTCAGAAACCTACCCTACGGTTTTCAGGTTGCAAATTTAATACCCTTTTGAAGCGAAGCGGGTTTTACAATACGCCTTTCATTGATCAAGAAGTGAATTCGGAACCTCAACAAGACAATGTTGAACGACTCCCTGTTCAAGATGAAATAGTTGTTCCGGAAGAACAAATTCAACAACCTCAACAACATGTGACACTAAGGAGTTCCACAAGAGAGAGGAGAAATGCCATTCCAGATGACTATGTCATATTTCTCCAGGAACATGAAAATGGAATGAGGGAAGATGATCCAATAAATTTTTCTTAGGCCATGAAGGGTTCCGACTCTCTAAAGTGGATTGATGTCATGAAGGAAGAGTATAAGTCTATGCAAGACAATAAAGTTTGGGAACTTGTCCCATTACCTGAAGGAGAAAACCCGATTGGTTGCAAATGGATATTTAAAACCAAAAGGGATGCAATAGGTAATGTGGAGAGGTATAAGGCACATCTTGTGGCTAAAGGCTATACTCAAAAAGAAGACATTAATTTTACAGAGACTTTCTCTCCGGTTTCAACGAAAGACTCTTTTATGGTAATCATGGCACTTGTCGCTCATTTTGATCTTGAGTTGCAGCAGATCGATGTTAAGACAGCGTTTCTCAATGGTGATATTGAAGAAACAATGTATATGGTACAACCAGAGAACTTTGAGTCATGAGACTCGAAGAAATTGGTTTGTAAATTAAAGAAGTTCATCTATGGCCTCAAGCAAGCTTCCCGTCAATGGTACCACAAATTTCATAAGGCGATTGTCTCGTTCAATTTTGAGGCAAATAAGGTTGATGATTGTGTGTATCACAAGTTCAGTGGGAGTAAGGTAATGTTCCTGGTTTTATATGTCGATGACATATTACTTGCCACTAACGATGTAGAATTATTAAAGGAAACCAAGAGATTTCTGTCAACTCCTTTTGAGATGAAAGATCTTGGGGAGGCCTCTTTTGTTTTAGGGATCCAAATACACCGAGACCGTCCTCGAGGTGTTCTTGGATTGTCACGAGAGAGCTACATCGATAAGGTACTTAAAAGGTTTGGCATGGAAGGTTGTAAACCAGGTGACACCCCGGTGGCTAAATGAGACAAATTAAATCTTGCATTTCCTAAAGGTAATCTTGAGATACAAGAAATGCAAAAGATTCCATATGCATCGGCAGTTGGGAGTCTAATGTATGCCCAAGTATGTACGCATCCAGATATAGCGTATGCTGTTGGGATGCTAGGCAGATATCTAAGTAACCCCGGTATGGATCATTGGATAGCAGCCAAAAAGGTTATGAGGTATCTAAAGAGGACAAAGCATTACATGCTCACTTACAGGAAATCAGATCGTTTGGAGGTCGTTGGGTATTCAGATTTTGATTTCGCTGGGTGCCAGGATAGCAGAAAGTCTACATCAGGCTATATTTTCTTATTAGCCGGAGGAACTATATCGTGGAAAAGCGTTAAGCAAACACTTGTAGCTTCCTCCACTATAGCAGCAGAATTTGTAGCATACTTTGAGGCATCGAATCAGGGAATATGGCTGCGAAACTTTGTCACTGGGCTGCGCATTTTGGAGAATGTTGAAAGACCACTAAAGTTATATTGTGACAATAGCTCAACAGTTGCATATTCCAACAACAACAGGATCTCGTCAAAGTCTAAACACATGGAAATAAAGTTCCTAGTTGTAAAAGATAGAGTGCAAAAGGGAGAATTATCCATAGAGCATATTGGGACAAACTCCATGATAGCGGATCCGCTCACTAAGGGATTACCGCCCAAGGTCTTTCATGAGCATGCTGCCCGTATGGGCATTACAGCACTTGAGGATATTTTGGTTTAGTGGGAGCTTTGTACTTTGCTAGCTTCATGCTTGCGGTTATGCATAAGGTTAATGTATAAAGTCTAAGGTTTAAAGTTTAAGGTTAAGGTTAAGGTTAAAGTTTTGTGCTTAATTCTGATCAGAAATAAAATATTCAGTCCTTGCATTATGTTTCAGTTATTGACCTCACTTAAGTTTAAGGTGGACCAGTTGGAAATAGGCATGTCGGATCACATTGCATGTAATTTCCATGCTACACATCCATGATTGATCTGTGTCGTTCGGCTATGCTTGTATACGTGATCACTGTTGGTTTAGTCTAAAGTTAATTGACGAATGCTGCTTTGGTTCTATATGAGTATAGTCGAATGGACGAGATTGTAAGGGATACCTATTATGTGATAACAATTTTGAGCTCATAAGGTTGTACATTTCTCAGGTAATACATATGTTGCCCGAGTGGGAGATTGTTGGATTAAAATCCATTGGGTGGGCAAATATGTGTTGAATGTACATGTTATCACTAAGGTTATAGATACATTTTAAAGTGATCATTAAAGTGTGTATCTAATAGGTATCATTAAGTGGTCATGGAACTTAAAAGCGTAGATACCAAGTTGTAATTTCCTTTGGTTGAGGGGCCTAATTGAAATTACAAATAGTTGGCCAACTAAGCATTGACCATTTATAAATATATGGTTATGGTCCCCAATGGAGTACTTGGCATTCCTCTTTCTTCTCGCCCCCATCTGAGAGTTAGAACTACATGGAGCAAGTATAATCCATTGGAAGATCCATAGCCTTGTTCTTCTTCATCAAGTAATCTTCCATGGCTTCAAGGAAGTAACATTTAATTAATTTCGTTGCTTTGATTTTGTGTTCCTATTAGTTCAACAAAGACTCTTAAGGCATGGTTTGGGTTTATGGATTAACACTTTGGTTGTTGTTATTATTTTGGTTGAGCCATAAATCCAATCCTACACCTCTCACATTCCGTGAGAGTAGTGGAGTACTTACACATTTCATGAGAGTACCCTCATGTTTTAGGCTTCAACAATAACACCATCCAAAAAGGGGGTGATACAAGGCAAAGTTGGTTCGAAAGTATTGGAAACAGAACAATGCTAGCACTTTTAATTTGTTCAGCTTGCAAATCTCTAAGAATAGACTAAGTCGTGCGTTTAACAGAGCGATCAAGAGCATGAAATAGGAATTGCTAACCCCTTTAGCTCGTTCTCGATCCAATGACCGTGTCCTTGATCGAGTCTGAATCGTGTATGTTGAAGCTTCAACTGGAGTTGCCGGAGATGAGGGACTGTCTGGGGCTCTTTGAGGCTGTCTTGCGCGAAACGTCACATTTTTGTTCTTCTACTTGGGCGTTACCTCTCGATTCACAAACTAACGAGGGAATTGGAAAATCTTGTTTAGTCTTCGGACCTCTAATCCTTTTGCACCACAGGACTCCATTTCCTCCAAAACAGCATCCAAAGACAAACCAACTATCAAAGACACAATCGCACCATGATTGATACGTTAAGCCACTTTTGATTTAATCAGTTCATCCCTTTCCATACTATCTGAAATTATCGGCGGAGCTGAACCTTTTGGCCTCCAAATTTCCCTCTTCCTCGGACCGTCATTCCCAGCATTTTCCATCCAATCAAGAGCAACAAAAAGCACAAAACCTTTAACCTTAACCTCATTTTGACTATCAATTAATTTCGCTGCATCCATACGGGATCACACATGAATAAATCGAAACACCTTCCATCTCCTATTTGGCCTTTTGATGACAACAATTTTGATAACACTTCCGAAATACGAATCAAACCATTCATGAGTTGTGCCAAAGGGAGATTGCAGATAAAAAGCTTAGTCAATCTCGAGGATGAAGTACCACTCCGAGTTCTCTGATCCTGCAAGGGCGCTTCTTCATAACTATGAGAAACGCCAACTTGAATGGATTCTGACGCTAAGATTGCCGGAGCCGAGGAACTCTCACCCTTCATCGTTGAAAAAAAATAAACCTTGCGATAAACAATTAAACATTAATATGATATTATCGATAAAATGAAAGTAAATAAACAAGAAGAAATCAAATAGAAACCACATTTTAACGTAAAAACTGTGTGAACCAATCCAAGTCATCCAATTTAAGAATTGATGGATGAGATGCAATTGAGTTGTTGCCTTGTTGATTGTAAAAAACAGCACTTTTTTGGTAAGTTGTAGGGGCTTTTTGGTAAAACTATCATATTATTTTTTTTACCAATTCACAAATTTAATTTTTCCCGCTTCGTTTGAAATCCGAATGGCTTCAAACTTACGCCAATATTTTTGTTTTTTCAAGGGCTTTCTATCAAGATCAGTCATGAATAAATTTGAAGCACATATTTTTTTTATATTTTAGGGCTGATTTAAAAAAAATTATACCTGGATAATTTTTATCAACACTTTACACTGATTTTATCAACACTGTACACTAGGTTTATCACCTTATTTTTCAAAACTAAACATGATTTAATTTTTCCCGCTTCGTTTAAACTCCGATTGGCCTCAAACTTGCTTCAATAACTTTGTTTTTTCAAGGGGTTTCTATCAATATCAGGGGTGAATATGTTTTATAAAGAAGGGAAACTATAAATACCTACCCAAAACCATGCCCATTTAACTGATGTTTACCTTGAAGTTTAAAGTTAATTGATGCATACCCTAAAGTTACGACTTGTAACTAAAAACCCCTTTTGTCAACTAAAATGACGAAAATACCCTCAGTGATTTTTTTAAATATAGATGAAGTGATTTTTTAAATAAAAATGAAGTCATTTAATAAGTAAATATATATATATATATATATATATATATATATATATATATATATATATATATATATATATATATATATATATATACTATCTACTAAAAACCAATGATTTAATACAAACTAGGGACTAATTATGGCCATAGGATTAAAATAAATGGATGAATGAGATTAAACACCTTAATAATGGCATAGATGTAAATAAATTAAAATATAAATACATTAAAGACTTTTTAAATGGGAATAAAAATTATGATTTTTTTACTGCATAGTTACTGTAGCGTCGATGTAGAAAAATTGTTTCATTTGGATGAACTGAATGTATCATCTAATAGTTTCATATCTGAAACAAGTGTTTCATTTGATGGAAGTGTTTCATTTGGTTGAAGTGATTTTTTCATTTGTTATTTTTCATACTTAAGAGTTTCATTTGCTACTTTTCAGATTTAAAAAGAGTTTGATTTTACTGAACCAAATGTTTCATTTGAAACTAATGTTTCGTTTTCACTATTTTAAAGTCTCATCTCATCGAACTCATTCATTTCGTTAAATATGATATTTCATTTTCACTATTTTAAGTTTCATCTCATCCAACTCGATGTTTCATTTCATAGAACTCGATGTTTCATTTCGCTAAAAAAATAATTATCAGATTATGCTTCTATCACATCTAACATCTACTAAAATGAAAATTGTATTCTTCCAACGTCTAAAGAATTGATGTGGTTACTGGTCTGAACAAAACCCATTAATAGTGTTTCATTTCCTTTCGCAAGATGTTCCATTTTCATGCAACCATGTATAAACAGATAAACTGCCATGATCAACAATTATATATTAAAAAATACCAAAACCAATCATGATATAAGTCATTTTACATGTGGATTAATATGGGTTGATTTAAAACATAAATCTTAATGTAACATTAGTAGTGAACACTAATTGAACAAAAAAATCAAACATTTTTACATTGAGCCCAATGTAGCCTTCACATAAGACACATATTTGTATGACAAAATCAATTATTGAATTAAAACTAATAGAATCATTACAAAAATTAAACTAGTGTTTTGTTCTGTTCTCCTCTATTGTTTTTTAGAATGAAAAAACCCAGAATTTTCAATTGAAACCCATAAAAAACCAAAAAAAAAACCAGGAAAAGTTGATTTCAAAACATATTAGTTGAACATGCCCTTGCCTTCTCCAACAATAGATTTGCTGCATACCCCAAAAGCCCTAATTTATACAATCCACTATGAAATTGAAATCAAGTTGTAATATTGGAATCAAGTTGCAAAATTAACCATGAGAGGTAAGGGTATACCTGAATCTGAACAGTGGTGCGGTGGTGATAAGATGTAGAGTACGAACGCCATCGAAATCAAATCCCAATCTTCCTCGTTTTTGTTAGTCTCGGAGCTTCCCGATAGCCAAACTCGTCTTCGTAGAGCTCTTCGGCTGGAGCATGTTAATTGGACTGGAGCTCTTTGGTCGAACTTGTCATGATAGAGCTGAGGGATGGGGATTTGCGAGTGAGACACGTGTGGCCGGAGTACCAAACAACCGTTTAGCCGGAGATGGGGCATCGTATTCTTCACACATGTCTCTAGCAATGGTGGCGGCAGCTAATAATACGAGTGGTTTCGATGAGTGATTTGTATTTAGAGGGAAATAGGTTGGATATATGCAAATAAGAGGTGAAAGTACAGGTTGCTTTAGGTTAGATAAAAAAGAGATGATAAAATGACATTAATATCCTTTAAATGTGTGGAATTACTTAAATAAAATCACTTTGTATCATATTTACACCTGAGTGCCATTGTGATCTTAACCATCCAACCATTTCGATCTAATAGATGTAATTTGTCCCCGGTTTGTATTAAACTATATTTTTTTTGTGAGGATAACCATGCAATTGTATTAAAACATAATAGAAAAGTTTGGTGGGTACTGAAACTGTACACCACCTACAAAGGGAAATACCAAACTGGGTGGGCATGTAATCATACTCCACCGACATAATTTAAACCAACTACGAAACAGAACTGAAACAAAAGCAGAAAAATCGGCCCTAATGCAAAGTTGCGGAAGTAGGGGGAGTCTGCGATAGCGTCTTGCGACACCGGTACAGCAATCTTCTTCCAATTGGTACGAGGCGGAGCCAGCCACGTTTAGGGGAACACTGGTGGACCTCCATCTCCCCTGGTATGTCAGCGTGCGTCGTCCTCCCTTGAGTGATACTGGTAGGGCTCCTGAACGCGGGATTGCTGACTCCGGACTGGCAGGGGAGAGAAACATCAACTGAAGATGGTGTCGTCTCCATCCATCCGTCGGGAAGGGGCCAAAGTTGACCCACCCCTCCCCGGGCCACCTCGGACTCATTCCTTCAGGCGGGGGTGCTTGGCGCCCCCCGCCGCTGCTGCATGTGAGTCCCCGTCCGACGCCGTCGAATCCTCGGACTCGATCTGATCTTCCTCACTCGCTAGGCGTTTTTTCCCAGAAAGCGTCGGACTCAGCTCCTTATGTACCCCATCGGACGGTATTTCCTCGGCATCCATCTCAAAGGTCTGCTCCTGCTCCCTGTCGGACCAGTACAGCGGCGATGGAGTCCGGGGCCTAGGGATGGCAAAATTCCCCGACCCCGATGGGGACCCGACGCCCCCGACCCGATCGGGGCGGGTTCGGGGCGGGGATATTTTTGAACGGGGCGGGTAACGGGGCAGAATTTGGGGTTTTTGATCGGGGACGGGTCGGGAACGGGGTGAGTACTCCCCGCCCCGAACCCGCCCCATATATGTGTATATATAATTAAATATATTTATATATTATATATATTTATATAATAATTTAATAATAAAAACCTTTCATATTCTTTTACTAATTAAATTAATAACCAGTAGTTGACTTGTACAAAAGACTTTTAGTCTTTCGTATTCCCCAACCTTTTGTATTCCTAATCTGAGCAGAGCTTCTATATTTATTACCTACTGGCACTAATATGTTCAGCTACTACTCTCAGTCAATTTTCAGTTCTTAGAGGGCCAGAACTCGCCGGAGACCACGTACCTCGCCGGCATCCGCGTGCCTCGTCAACGACCTAGATTTATTTTCGTTTGTTACTTCTTGTCACACCCATTGAAGGTAATTTCCTCGTCGACGACCTGTTGATTTATTTTAGTTCTCAGAGGGCTTTGATTTATTTATAAAGGAGATGGGGTTTTTGATTTAGGGGTTTAGTCTTAGAGTCTCTGAGTCTTTGATTTTTTGATAAACCTAAGTACATAACCTGTTGGAATCATCTAATTTCTGTGTTTCAATCGTATTCTTAGTCCATTTAAATTTAGAAGAGTTGAACATGTTCATTCATAATTTCATATTATGGATTTGAACATGTCGGTGCCTGAATTGAGAAGCCAGTCTACACCACGTGGGAAATTCCTTATGTTCAGTTGAAAGGTTTTGCAATATACAGTAAGAAGCTATTGCCATCATTTTGTATAGTGACCATTGATACTTGAGTCTTAGGTTCTGCATTTCTTTGATGGTTAGCAAGTGATTCTGTGACATGGTATGGATTAACCTATTTATAGAAGAAGGTTGAGAAATCTTCCCTTTTGGGAGTGTATATTTGAAGCAAAAGTGTCTATTCTGTTTATATTAATTTCTGTAGATTAATATGTAAATCGTACTTATATAATAAGTATGAGATCATTGTTAGTCCATTTAAATTAAGAAGAGTTGAACATGTTCATTCATAATTTCATATTATGGAGTTTCATGATTTTTTTCCCTTTCATTAACATACTGAAAAAAAATGAGCAAGTTGGCTAGAGATTAGTTGATTTCCTTACCTTCAATTTATTTGGATTAATATGTAAATTGTACTTATATAATAAGTATGAGATCATTGGTTCAAATGCTTATGGTTTGTGTTGGCGATATTCTGTCTCTGTTTAGGTAATTTATTTAGATTAGTTGGTAAAAGATTAGTTGATTTTTATACAATCAATTTCTTTAGATTAAGATGGAAATCATATTTATTGGTTTAAATGCTTATACTATACATGTTGACATTGTTGATATAAAAACATATTTGTTTCAAAATCAAGGATTTAATTAAATGTCACAACCAATAACTCAATCTAGGAGAGATAACAGGGAGTGAAGAGGAATGAGATTAAGGTATTAATACAATTAGTTTTTAGTGGTTTGTGTTGGTGATTTTTTTATCTCTGTATGGGTAGTTTTTGAGGCTCTATTATGGTATTGTGATTTTTTTCAAAACTGTCCAATGCTTATGTTATTGATTTGTGGAACTTATATAGGCGAGTTATCAATATGGAAGCTCAAGCCAATGTTGTCATTACTCCTATAATTGACAGTAACCAATCTCCAACTACGGATCAAATGCTTAATACTCCATTGCCAATCAACTCACATATTTGTAACGAGCAACGTGGCACATCTACTCAAACAGTTCCGGTGACTGGTAATAAGAGAGAAAGATTTGTGGTATGACTTCATTTTAAGAAGCAAAAGATACATGATAAGACGAAGGCTATTTGTAATTATTGTGAGAAAATATTTGAAGGTGAAAGTAGAAATGGAACAAAACATCTGCGAGACCATTTTGAAAGGTGTCCAAGGCGTACGGTACAAGACATGTGTCAACCATTCTTAGGGGGGAAATGTACGAAAGATGGAAAGCTTTTAGTGAACAATTATCATTTTGATGAAGATATCTCGAAAAAAAACTTGTTCGTATGATTATCATTTAGTATTTTAGTTTTTCATTATGACATTTCTAAGTTTGTTGTTCCGAGACATTATGTTTGTTATGGACTAAGTTTGTTATTACGACATTATGTTATGTTTGTTATAGACTAAGTTTGTTATTATGACATTATGCTTATTTTGATATGTATTTTGTTCTAAAGTATTATTTTAGTTTTTTTGTTAACATTGAAAGAATTAAAAATAAAAATCAGGAAGTTCGGGGCGGGTACGGGGGTTCGGGGATTCCCCGACGGGGACGGGGCAAAAACGGGGCGGGGCAAAACCGGGGCAAAAGCGGGGACAGGGCGGGTTTGGGGAACGGGGATGGTGAGCGGGGCGGGGCTGGGGATCATCAACCCCGCCCCGAACCCGCCCCGTTGCCATCCCTACCCCCCCCCCCCGACCCCCCTTATTCCTTGCCTCCCCGTAGTTCCAGTTCGTACCCGGGATCGCCTTCCCATGCTTGGCCTTCTCCAAGGCCGATCTCGGGTCCCCCAGAGCTCTCAGGGAATGACCCTTGGTCCCTCCCGGCACCAGGCATGACGGGAAAAGATGGCCCGCACAGCTACAGCCATAACAATGGTCCGGTAAGTACTCATAGGAAATATGAAGTAAAGTTTGTACCTGCGATTCCGATAATCGGAACCAGATTTGACTCTGCATCGGCTGCCGGATATCTGCTTGGATTCTGATCCGCATGAAATCTCCCCAGCATCTTCCTGCCTCATCCACATCCACTGCCTGGTAGATGCCCAAGGCACTACCGATCCGGAACCCCACCTCTCTGTTCCAGGCCCCCACTGGCAGATTGGAGACTCTGGCCCATACCGAGAACTGATGGAAGCTCAGTTCGCTCACCTGCATGTGAGCCCGCAGATCCGTGAATAGAACCAAGGACTCCCAGAACGCCCAGGGCTCCCCCGCCAGGACCCGCGTCCGCTCCCGCGCAGTACGGAAGAAGAAGCCAACCAAGCCCCCCTCCAACGGGCGGGCCTCCACCTTCAGTCCCCACAGGTCCTCCATCCGGTCCACTAGAGACCTCCAGTAGAACCGCTTTGATGTCAGGACCTTGGCAGCGAGAGCAAAACGGAAGTGCTCCCCACCCTTGGCAACGTCCCCAGCCGGGACAACCACCTCCATGATACTAAGGGAGGAGAGCCGTGCATCCAACTCCGGCAGCTCCCCCGTCTCCCCCGTCTTGTCCCCGAGACCGTGCTCCTGGTCCCCCCTGTAATAACCAATCCCGGTCAACGCCAGTCAAACCTGCGAAAAACAGGAAAATTTAAAAAATTTGAGCAGACACTGAATTGAACCGGAATTGGACCCCGAGGGTCATACCGGACTTAAGTTGACCCCGTTATTGACCAAAGTGAGTTCCGGGGGACTCAGGGCAACTTTCTGATCAATTTGGGAAAAGTTGACTTTTCCTTGGAAAAGTCAACCGAGCGACGTTTTGGTCCATTCGAGGACCATTTTGGATCCAAAAAGCTTAGCCGTCATCGCAGCGGTCTTAGTTGAGCCGTTTCCTTGTAGCCCGTGAAGTTTCGAAATTTTTGGGAAAAAGTGCCCGTTCGGGGTCCGAAACAGCCGAATTTCGCGAATCTGACTTAAAATATCTAGGAGATATTTTCCAAAAAGGTGTGGGACCCACATGACACATGTCATGAATGTGGTGGAAGGAAAAAGGGAGGACAACTTTTCCCTTTGACTTAAAACTAAAGAAAAAGGGAAAGTAAGGGTACTTTTGTCTTTTTGATGTGTGGTTTGATTTTTAAAACAAAACAAAAGGGAAAGAGAGTGTGATGGTTCGGCAATTTCAGAATTTAGGAGAGAGAAGAGAGAGAAAGGGAAGGAGAGAAAGGAAGAAGAAGGATGGGTTTTTGGTGATTTCCCGACGATCCGACCGACCGATCGACTCAACGATTGAAGATTCGAACTCCCCTCGTCATTACCTACAGTAAGAACCCATCTTTTTCTCGTTTTGGAACGTTTGAATTTTTGGGTTTGAGTTTAGATGTGTTAATTAAGGTTGGGTTTTGTTTAAGATTGTTTTAAAGATGAATGGTTGAGGTTTGGGGTTCGTTAGGAACGTTTTGGGGCAAAAAGGGAATTTTGTCATTGTAGCCTGTGGGGCCCACGTGCTCGGTTTCTCGGGTTTTAATGTTCGGGTGGTTTAAAACGTTCCCCGGACCATTTATCCTTAATCGAATCGAAATTTGGAATTAAATTGGAGAAGTTGAAATTAACGAGTTTTCGAAACTTTAAACGTTAATAATTTGACTTAGAAGTCGGAATTCGATTCCGTCAAGTGCGTTGGGCTCCTTGAATTATTCTAAGACCGTAGAAACGAAAACGGGAATTTTTGGAGCCCCGGAAGGCAATTTATAAAACCCGGGCAGATTCGCCATGTCGGCCGAATCGGGCCTTGACGGGTCCCTTATCGACAATGTCGAGTAATTGGGAAGTTTGGGAGTGATCGACATTGTCGGGGTTAAGTTTGGGCATCGAGTTTAATGATTTTCAGTTTATTCCTGCAAGTTGTTAAGTGTCTTTAAATTGTGTTCTTTTAGATCGTGCCACGGACCGAGGCAAGGGAAAGCTGGGTGAGTGACTGAAATCATCACCGGAGCTCGTTGTTTGGCTTTTGGGAGAACACGCACAAGGTAGGGAAAAGTAGCCGGATCTCGACCCTGACTGGGGAAAGTTAACAGTAGAATTGCATGTGACACCGGGGTGTCGTGGGTTAAGTAGGTTTATCGAATATTAGAACGACATGATACGGGATTGTATCGTTTATTAAAAAGGCATGTTACGGGAACTTAGTAATTATGAGAAAAGCATGTGACACTTAGTAGTGTCGTAGGAGCAGAGAACTAAGCGTAATTGATTTACTGGAGGCATATGACCATGCCCGGAGGTTGTTTGTGAAACTAGTGATCTTAGGACTGTTGGAGGCATCGAGTATGCCGGAGGTTGTTGTGCGTTATTTATTGTTGAGTTTGGGTGGCCTTGAGAGCCCGTGTTATTTATTGTTGAGTTTGGGCGGCCTTGAGAGCCCGTGTTATTTATTGTTGAGTTTGGGCGGCCTTGAGAGCCCGTGTTATTTATTGTTGAGTTTGGGTGGCCTTGAGAGCCCGTGCTATTTATTGTTGAGTTTGGGCGGCCTTGAGAGCCCGTGTTATTTATTGTTGAGTTTGGGCCTTGAGAGCCCGTGTATTTAAATTGGTGTCTTGGGTGGCCATGAGTGCCCGTGTCTTACTGTTGATGTTTTGGGGTGGCCGTGAGTGCCGTGGGGTTGTTGAACCCGAGTCTCGACCGTTGGTGTGTCTTGAGTGGCAATGAGTGCCGTGGGGTTGTTGAACCCGAGTCTTGACCGTCGGTGTGTCTTGAGTGGCAGTGAGTGCCCGTGGGGTTGTCGAACCCGAGTCTTGACCGTTGGTGTGTCTTGAGTGGCAGTGAGTGCCCGTGGGGTTGTTGAACCCGAGTCTTGACTGTTGAGGTGTCTTGAGTGGCCTTGAGTGCCTGTGTGATTGAACTTGCCTGTGATTGTGATTGTGGTTACCTGAAGTTGTGAGTTCTAAAGGTCGACAGCCTGATCCGACTTAGTGTCGATGAATTGCGAGTTCTAAAGGTCGACAGCCTGATCCGACTTAGTGTCGATGAATTGCGAGTTCTAAAGGTCGACAGCCTGATCCGACTTAGTGTCGATGAATTGCGAGTTCTAAAGGTCGACAGCCTGATCCGACTTAGTGTCGATGAATTGCGAGTTCTAAAGGTCGACAGCCTGATCCGACTTAGTGTCGATGAATTGCGAGTTCTAAAGGTCGACAGCCTGATCCGACTTAGTGTCGATGAATTGCGAGTTCTAAAGGTCGACAGCCTGATCCGACTTAGTGTCGATGAATTGCGAGTTCTAAAGGTCGACAGCCTGATCCGACTTAGTGTCGATGAATTGCGAGTTCTAAAGGTCGACAGCCTGATCTGACTTAGTGTCGATGAATTGCGAGTTCTAAAGGTCGACAGCCTGATCCGACTTCGTGTCGAGGAATTGCGATAGGTCGATCCCTGGCCTGATTGAGATTGGTTACTGAGCAGCTGGTGTGCGATCCTTTGTGATCTTGTTTGACGTTGTGTAGTCTTTCTGTCGTGTCCTTGGAGGAGGTCGTCGATAGTTGTGTCGGGTCTACGTGGTGTTATCGAGTGTTGGGTCTGTTGAGGAAAGTAACGGGTTGTGGGTCAGTTGGGTACTTGAGTTGGGGACTGTAGTCCCGGTGTTGGGTTTGGTTTTAGTGTTACTGGCTTTATCTACTAATTATGCCGTAGTGAGTCTGTTATCCGTGGTGGTGAGCGAACGCTCACCCATAGCTGCTTTTCCTCCAGGTACTGTTCGTGGGACGGACTAGGTGAGCTCTCGAAGCTTGTGGAGCTAGGAGCGGAGTCTGGGTTTTGTCTTTTTGAGTCTAGTGACGGATACTTTGTACTTTTGTCCACTTGTTGGGACGTGTTTTAAACTGTAATTATTATTTTGATGAACTAAATTGGTATTTTAAAGTGTTTAATGAAAACAGGTTTCAAGTGCTTTTATGTTTTTAAAACGTTCGCGTCCCTAGTTCGGTTTACTGAAATTGGGGCGTGACACCCCCGGTCGGTCTGGCCATCGGCCAGCGGCCTTGATCCCGTGCTGCCTGCCCCGCTTCTCCAGTACCAGCCCGACCAGCCCCATATCGACTGGCCCACCTGGCCACGTTTCCCGGGCCGGCCCCACCAGATCTACATCCCCGGCCCACCCGGGGCACCCAGTTGCCCTGGCCCAGGCCCACACGCCTTGCATCCTCCATGAAAGTACTCCCGCGGCCCAATCCAGGCCCAGCTCCCGGCCTAGAGTCGCTAGGGTTTGCGTCAGCCTCGACCACCGCCTTCCCGTTCCGCCGCCTTCGTTCCAGCGCCTCCGGCGACTCCCTGATCGTCTCCTCCGAATCCTGCCGGTCCCCTGCCGGTGGCCTGCATCCAAAACCATCCGCATGCAGCACCCCCGCGGCCGAAAGTGTGAGACCCGGCGAGGTCTCCTCTGTGTCATCCCACCCGGCCGATCCTCTCCACCCCGGACCGCCACCCCCGGCGCCCTGGACGCCGCGAATATCATGTCCTGCATCGGCCCGACCCGCATCCACGACTCCACCGGCGAGGAGTCAGCCCTCGCCGCATCGACCCCCTCTTCGTCTCCCGAGGAGAGATGCACCACCTGCAACGCCGGCGGCCCCGCGCACCTCATCCCCACCCCACGGCCAGGGAACTCAGATCCCGCCGCCCCTCTCATCTCCACAGCCCCGGCTCCACCATTCGCCTCCGACGCTGCCTCCAACTCACCCACCAGTGGCTGCGTCTCCACTGACAACACCTCCTCCGGCTCCTCCCATGCCTCCGGATCGACAGACAGAGACGAAAACCTCCCGTTCTCCATACTCTCCAGCTACGAAAGTAAAAAACCAAATCTAGGGTTTTCAGAGAAAAGCTCTAGACGGCTACACGCCAAATATGTGTTATTCGTCTTAAATTACATTTTAGTTTCATATATTGTATTGTATTAAACTATATGGTTTGTATTGAATAGTAAGTCTATATATATATATATATATATATATATATATTGATAAGCGAAAATTTATTAAACCTATGCTTTCCTAAGACAGGAAAACAAGGCAGGAGATCAACCTCAGAAAGGGATCGTCCCAAGACCAAAACAGGCTCAAAAGAGCAACACAGCACACAAGCCAGAACCAAAACAAAAAGAACAGTAGGGATGCAGCCCACAAATAACCACAAAAGACAGAAAAAGTTCGAAACTACCCTCGTACCACTTCATAAGTCTTGAAAGTAACGTTACTCGCATACCACCTCACCTAAACTTGTGATACCAACGAACGAACCAAAGCGATCACGATTCCGGCTTGTACTGCTTCAAAATGAAACGGTCTCGATTCCTGAAGCAGGATCATCAAGACCTCTATCTGAGGACAAAGCGTGAGGATTGAAACGGTCCCAATTACTAACCTCATCCAACACATGACATGAGCTACTTGGAACTTCCAATCCTTCGGTAAACGGATCACGACCCACCAACCTTACGGACAACACAAACCTTACGAACAACGAAGCACCCGGCAGCCACCACAACTCGCTCCGGAGACACACACTTTGGCTGATTCAAATTGATTCATCCAAAGGAACGTCATAACCTCCAAGATACATGTAATAGTACTAAAAGTGCCACCAGTTTGGAAGAATCATGCAACAGAGAAGGCAAGATCCTCATCTACTTCAATTGTCATCTATTCAAATTGAACGCAACACCAACGATGACATCGCAAACTACTGCAACAAATGCCGTAGAATCATGGGAATCAATTTACCCTGAAAAACCGGACCTGCCAAACGAATCCCAAGCTGATTTGGGATTTGTGGTTTGAAATTGAAACTTGAAACGACTTCCACTGTCTCCACTCCGACGAACAGCACGCCGGCGGACAGAAGAACAGCAAAAACTTTTCCCAGGTAGATCTCCACACCGAGAGCACCCACCAGCGATCACCACCGATTCACAACAAACCACTCACCAAACGGCCCGGCCAATCGGTTTCCACGAAACACACCAAGCACACCCTACAACGCACCACCACGCACAACACCACCACGAAACACGTCCCAAACCCAGACACGCCCACAACCCAACTCCCACAGGAAACGACAGCCACCGGCTGATACATCTCATAGACCTGAGAAGCCGAGCAAAGGCAGGGGAGGGACCTATGGCGAACACGAGCCCGGGATGTGCGGAGCAACCGAGCAACACGGGCAAATAGGAGGATGAAGCTTCAAACGATTCCGATCCGTGAACCAGATTCGTGACCACATGGAGCGGATGGCATGAGACATCGAGCATGAAGGGCAACCACAAGCGATGAGGAATAACTGAAAACCACCGGCGGCAACCATGGCCATAGCCATTGTTACCGCCGCCAGCGGCTGCCGAAGACTGAGAAGGGTTTTTTAGGTTTTGCTCTCTGGGAGAAAAAAATGTTTTTTCCCTAAAAAAAAAACGTTAATTTAGATGGAAGGTTCATAATATATATATATATATATATATATATATATATATAACATTCAGGTACGACCATGCCAATTTTTTGCGAAATACGAATCCATCCCAACCTTGGAATCGCATGTAATCGCATAAGGCAAGGCTGAATTTTTTTTTATTTTTTTTTCACCAAGTTTCTTATTTTGATTTTTCCCGTTTCGTTTGAACACCGATTTAATTTTTTCTTGCGCCAATTTTTTTCTTTTTTCAAGATCTATCTATCAAGTAGCATATTGAATATGTTTTGAAGCAAGAAAAGACATGTACAAGAAAAAACACAATTTGTTAACCGTGCACTAATGTATGTTTTTACAACTGCATTTGTATGAATAAGTTAATCTTAATGTATGTTTTTGTATATATGTTTTTACAACTGCATGTTTTTTAATTTTCAGTTATATATGTACGCTGAACTTAATGTATGTTTATGCAATTTTAAATGTATGTTCTTGGCATTTTCATTTGTATGTGTAAGCCAACCTTAATGCATGTTGTTTCAGTTGTATGTATACGCTAAACTTAATGTATAATCTTACTATTTTCATTTGTATGTGTATGTATGTTTTGTACGTGTAAGGTAATAAATTAAGATTAGCTTAAAAATACATTAAGATTAGTTTATTCATACAAATGCAGTTGCAAAAACATACATTAGTGCACGGTTAACGATTTGTGTTTTTGCTTGTACATGTTTTTTTTTGCTTCAAAACATATTCAATATGCTACTTGATAGATAAATCTTGAAAAAAAGAAAGTTTTTGGCGCAAGAAAAAATTAAATCGGAGTTGAAACGAAGCGGGAAAGATCAAAATAAGAAACGTGGTGAAAAAAAATAAAAATAAAAATCAGCCATGCGAAAATCGCAGCCCTTGGGCATTCTACGATTCCAAAGTTGGGATTAATTCGTATTTCGTATCTAAAGATTGGTTTGTACCTGAAAGGTCCCCTATATATATAACAAAAGTAATTTTTAAATAATTTTTTAACATAATTATTGAAGCGTAGTTGAGGGTATTTTCGTCATTTTAGCTGACAGAGGGGTTTTGAGTTACATTTCGAAACTTAAGGGTATGCATCAGTTAACTTTAAACTTCAGAGTAAACATCAGTTAAATGGGCATGGTTTTAGGTAGGTATTGGTAGTTTTCCCTTTAAAGAAAGAAAATAATAAATTATTTCAGGGATGATTTAAAAAGAAGTTATATTTGGGTAATTTTTATCAACACTTTACACTGGTTTTATCAATACTTTACTCTGGTTTTATCAACATTGAACACTAGTTTTATCACCTCATTTTCTAAAACCGAACATGATTTTTATCACTTCATCACATGTTTTTTTATGACCACTAAGAACTAGTTTTATCAACACTAAACACTATGTTTATCAATAAATTACATGTGTTTTATCACCCCATCACATATTTTTTTATCAACACTAAACTTTAGTTTATCACACTTATTATCAAATTTGTACACGTTTTTTGTCACGCCCCAAATTTCAGCGAACCGAACTCGGGACGCGAACATTTAAAACATGAACACTTGAAACCTGTTTTCAATAAAAGTTTTGACATTTCCATTTACTTCTCAAAATAATAGCATTTACAATACAAAAACGTCCCAACAAGTGGACAAGGTACAACATCCGTCACTAGACTCAACAAAAGTAAAGACCAGACTCCGCTCCAAGCTCCATGAACTTCAAGAGCTCACCTAGTCCGTCCGGTGATCAGTACCTGTAGGAAAAGCAGCTAGGGGTGAGCGTTCGCTCACCTCCACGGATAACAGACTGACTATGGCATAATTAGCAGAAGAAGCCAGTAACACTAAAACCAAACCCGACACCGGGACTACAGTCCCCAACTCAGATACCCAACTGACCCACAACCCGTCACCTTCCTCAACAGGCTCGACACTCGATAAAAACAGTGTAGACCCGACACAACTATCGACGACCTCCTCAAGGACTCGAACGAAATGACGCAACACCAAACAAGATCACAAAGGATCGCACACCAGCTGCTCAGTAACCAATCTCAATCAGGTCAGGGTTCGACCTATCGCAATTCCTCGACACGAAGTCGGATCAGGCTGTCGACCTTTCAAACTCGCAATTCCTCGACACTAAGTCGGATCAGGCTGTCGACCTTTAAAACTCGCAATTCCTCGACACTAAGTCGGATCAGGCTGTCGACCTTTAAAACTCGCAATTCATCGACACTAAGTCGGATCAGGCTGTCGACCTTTAGAACTCGCAATTCATCGACACTAAGTCGGATCAGGCTGTCGACCTTTAGAACTCACCACCCCAGGTAACCACAATCACAATCACAGGCAAGTTCAATCACACGGGCACTCAAGGCCACTCAAGACACCTCAACAGTCAAGACTCGGGTTCAACAACCCCACGGGCACTCGCTGCCACTCAAGACACCAAATTAAATACACGGCTCTCATGGCCACCCCGACTCAACAATTAAATACGGGCTCTCAAGGCCACCCAAACTCAACAATTAAATACGGGCTCTCAAGGCCACCCAAACTCAACAATTAAATAAAGCGCACGACAACCTCCGGCATACTCGATGCCTCCAACAGTCCTAAAATCGCTAGTTTCACAAACAACCTCCGGGCATGGTCATATGCCTCCAGTAATTCAATTATCGCTAAGTTCTCTGTTCCTACGACACTACTAAGTGTCACATGCCTTTCTCTTAAACGCTACAATCCCGTGTCATGCTTTTCTAATAATTAAATAAATCTACTCAACCCACGACACCCCGGTGTCACATGCAATTCTACTATTAACTTTCCCTAATCAGGGCCGAGATCCGGCTACTTTTCCCTACCTCGTATATAGATCCAAAAGCGCTCCAACAAAACCCGAAGTGGACCTAGTCACTCGCCGAGCTTTCCCTTGCCTCGGTCCGTAGCACGATCTAAAAGAACACAAATTCAAAGTACTTTTAAACTAATACGAATAAACCGAAAATTAATAAACTTAACGCCCAAACGTAACCCCGACAAAGCCGATCACTCCCAAACTTCCCAATTATTCGATATTGCCGAAAAAGGACCCGTAAGGGCCAGATTCGCCCGACATGGCGAATCTGCCCGGTTTTGGTTAATTGCCTTCCGGGGCTCCAAAAGTCCCCGTTTTCGTTTCTACGGTCTTAGAATATTTCAAGGAACCCAACGCACTTGACGGAATTGAATTCCGACTTCTAAGTCAATTAATTAACGTTTAAAGTTTCCCAAAACCCGTTAATTACAACTTCTCCAAATTAATTCCAAATTTCGATTCGATTAGGAAAAAGTGGTCCGGGGGACGTTTTAAACCACCCGAACATTAAAACCCGAGCAACCGAGCACGTGGGCCCCACCCAAGAGGCTTGGCCGAGACCCTAGGGTTTGAGGGAGGGGCTCGGCCACCAAGTGGTGGCTGCTGCCACCTCCGGCCAGCCACCACATGGCCGGCCGGCCACCACCCACAGTGGCCGGAGCTCCTCCCGAGCCTCCGGTCACCGGAAAACGTGAAATTTCTCTCCCAAACACCTCTAAAACGTCTCCAACACCTCTCTAATCTCTACACAACCCTAAACCAAATTTTATAACCAAACCCTAGCTCTTGAAAATAATCGAAACGAGAATCGGTTCGGGTATTACCGTAGAGGAGAATGAGGGGAACGGGATTGCTCTTTGCTTTGACTCGATCCAAGGGCTCGATCACCAACCCTAGCTCAACCTTCCTTCTTCTCTCTTCTTCTCCTTCTCCTTCTCTCTCTAAAACCTCTCTTCCTCTTTCTAATTTTTAAAACAAATAACAACTAACTCCAACTCCTTTCCTTTTTACCCTATACTCGGCCAACTCACCACATCCACCCATTTTCCCTCCAAAAATTACACCACCATATACTTGACAAGTGTCAAGGTGGGTCCCATACCTTTTGGAAAATATCTAGTTGATATTTTCCAATCAGATTCGCGAAAAACGGACGTTTCGGGCCCCGAACGGGCACTTTTCCCAAAAATATTTTAAACTGGACGGGCTTCAAGGAAACGGCCCAACTAAGACCGCTACGATGACGGCTAAGCTTTTCGGGTCCAAAACGGTCCTCGAATGGACCAAAACGTCGCTCGGGTGACTTTTCCAGCGAAAAATCAATCTTTCCCAAAATGACCAGGAAGTTGCCCTGAGTCCCCCGTAACTCATTTTAGTCGATAACGGGGTCAACTTAAGTCCGGCATGACCCTCGGGGTCAATTTAAGTTAAGTTAAGTGTCTGTCTTAAAATTTTTAAATTTTCCTGTTTTTCGCAGGTTTGACTGACGTTGACCAGAAGTGGTTATTACATTTTTTATCACATCATTAATTGTTTTTTATCACCTCAGTAAATGTTTTTTTATCAACATTTAGTACTAGTTAGATACCCCGATATAAAATATTTATTATTGAAAATTTATCAACGTTGAACATTATTTTTATCACCCTGATATAACTTTTTATTTTCGTGCTTCAAAATATATTCATGACTGATCTTGATTTAAATCCCTTGGAAAAAGAAAAATATTGGTGCAACTTTGAAATTAATCGGAGTTGAAACGAAGCGGGAATGATTAAATTAGTGAATTGTTGGAAAAAAAATGGATACTCGTCCACATAGCACCATGCTATTACAATTATGCCCTTTCTTGTGTGAGAAAGGAAGAAAGTGGCTTGAGTTTTGGGTGGGATTGGGGTGATGATGTGATATTATGGTGAATGTTGGATTTTAAGGGTGTATGACTAGGATTGGTTCACACAGTTTTTAGGATAAGAGGAGCTTCTATTAGATTTCTCCTCAAAAAACAAGTAAAACAAATGAGCATCACAAGTATTTAAGATGTAAGTATTTTTTTTTTGAGTAAACGCGCAATATATTCCTTTAAGAGAGTTAGTACGTGCCTGAAAGCTCTGACGGGACAAACATAATAACCCTATCTACTGAAAACCGTCTTAGACGTTTTGTTGAAATGCCATAAAGGTGACCTACAACTGACAACCAAATCAAATGAACTAGAACAATATTGAAATAACTAAGATAAACCAAACTAAAACAGTATTGAACTAACAACTAAATCCTAAGAACAATAAAAGTAAAGACGACTGACGAAACACTGCTCAAAGTGGGGCCTGAATACTGCTGGGTCGCCCGAGGGCGACGCTCTACTTCTGTTGTAAAACCGAACCTGTGATCTTCAGTGGTGAAGGACAGACAGGGGCCTGTGGGTAGAGGGTGCGATGGTGGAGGCTAGGGAGGAGATCGTGGCAGTTGCAGGGACGGAGGCGGGGAATTCCGAGGCGGCGGCTGCGGCAACTTCAGATATCCCGGTGGATGCAGGGGCGGTGATGGGGGCCAGGGAGGAGGACGGGTTTGTGGCGATGGGAGGGATGGGGGCGACGACTTCCTAAGTATATATCATTTATGATTATTAGTTTTATAATTAATTTTAGAAATAAAAATTGCATATATTTAAGATATATTATAATAGTTAATATTATTTTAATAAGAATTATAAATATATAAAACGATTAATAATATATGACCCGATTTTTCCAATCCGCCTAAAACCGTTTGTTAGAATCGGGTAGATGTTCTAAAAATCCCCGCCTAGGCCCAATTTTCATAACATTGCTCCCAAGTTACCGGAATTGCACTATGAAGTTAAAGAAGACCTGGAAGGTGGAGCTAGTGGTCGTGTTTGTTGGTGGATGGTTGATTTGGTTGTCAGGGCCTCTAAAGTTGCCACCACCGGAATCTTGCTCAAGCTCTCTCCCCTTTCTCGAAATGAAAAGAATGGGAACAATAGAGTTTTAAAATGTAATTTGGCCAAAATGAACGCTTCCGAAATCGTGATGGCAGTCTTGCCATTTAAAATAATTTAGACCTTTATATGATCTTCATGTTGTCCCATTGACGTTTCCTGTCATATGTGATAGCTTGTAAAAAGATTTAGATAATGAACTGTTATGATTAAAAATATGACAGTACAATAGGCCATAGTACAATATGTTGAAAGAGGGGTTTTCTTGTATTAATCTAACAGAGAAATCGTAAAAGACAGTGAGAATGGAGAAATCAAAACTTTCAACGATTACAAAAATTATGGCAAGGAAAAGAAGTGTTAAGAATGTCGTGACTATGATGTTTCGTCATTGATAACTCCATTACGGTAGAATTAGGGCCTCAAATTGTCTTGTGTTCAAGTGGACACATGGCCCATGTTCTTGGAATAGTAGTTGGTTGTCATTCTTTAGGCAAAGCAAGGAAGGACGAATTGTGGCTCTGTCGCAGGGTAGGAGTAAAGGAGATCATTTTCTTTTGTTCTTGGTGTCGCCAAAGAGCTCATTCTCTTCCTTGTTTTCGTGGCTGTCACAGTGAGCTTAAGGGAGGGATGAGTTCTGAAGTAGCTGAAACTCTGGTTTGAGTTCAAACAGCTTGATACGGTGCGTTTAGGGGAAATAGATGAGGGCTGAGTCACTTGGCACGTGAGGGGGAGGTGAGGTAGGACGTGTTGTCCTTAGTGGTTGTGTAGATAACATTTCAGGGTATAATGTGGAGAGTATTGTGAATTGTACAAAGAACTAAAATTATCTAGTTAGAATAAAAGGAGAATGTAGAGAAAACAGAGAAGCTTTATTTCTCGTTTGAAGTATTGTGTTTTTGGATGTGTTTTCACTATGGGATGGACATGTTATTTATAGACAAATTTTCCAACATTTTCCCTCAAGACATGACATACTTTCTTGTAAGATAAAAGGGAATGAGGCTTCACCATAATGATGGTGGGTGGCCACCACATTTACAACACTGCCCCTTGGACATCACCATTCATAAAGTACGATAAAGCCAAATGTGCTTAAAGCTTAGGTTGCCTCGTTAAAAAACTCCACAGGAAAACCCGGTGGTACAAAACCTGTAAGGAAAAGAGTGTAACGCACAAACGTGCTTGAAGCTGTGCTTGATGTTGCCTCGTTAAAAACCTTTCCAAGAAAATCCTATGGGACAAAACTTGGATAAGGGAAAAAGAGTGCAGCGCACCATTCTTGCTCCCCCTTATCGTTACTCCCCCTGATGACTTACGGGATCACTTTGAATGCTGGTTGAGTCGACGCATCCCGATCTTGAACACTAGCTTTTCAAAAGCAGATGTCGGCAAGACCTTAGTAAATAAGTCGGCAAGATTTTCACTGGACCGAATCTGCTTGACATCTATCTCATGACTCTTCTGGAGTTCATGAGTATAAAAGAATTTCGGAGAGATATGTTTAATTCTATCCCCTTTGATATAGCCTCCTCTGATCTGAGCAATACAAGTTGCATTATCCTCATATATTGTAGAAGGGGAATTTTCCAGAGAAATGTCGATTGAGCTCTGTATATGCTGAATAACTGATTGGAGGAACACACATTCTCGGCTAGCTTCATGTAATGCAAGAATTTCTGAATGATTGGACGACGTCGCAACCAAAGTCTTCTTCGTTGAGCGCTAGGAAATGGTTGTCTCATTGCAGGTAAATACATATCCCGTCTGGGAGCGAGCTTCATGGGGATATGATAAATATCCTGCATCTGCATATCCAACCTAGCCAATGCTCCCTGGACTTGGAATACAAAAGTCTCAAATCTTTATTACCACTCAAATAACGAAGTATATGCTTGATACCATTCCAATGTCGTCGAGTGGGTTCTGAACTGAACCTGGCAAGTACATTTAATGCGAACGCTATATCAGGTCGCGTACATCGTGCCAAATATAACAAAGCCCCAATAGTATTTAGATATGGTACTTCAGGACCAAGTATCTCTTCATCAGCTTCATTGGGACGGAATGGATCTTTCTTAGGATCCAAAGATCGTACGATCATTGGAGTACTGAGCGGATGAGCATTATCCATGCTAAAGTGTTTAAGGAGCTTCTCAACATATGCAGATTGATGGATCAAAATACCATCAGACAGATGCTCGAGCTGTAGGCTGAGACAATGTCTTGTCTTCCCCAAATCTTTCATTTCAAATTCCTTTTTCAGATATTCTGCAGTTTTGAGGATCTCTTCAGAAGTCTCAATCAGATTCATATCATCGACGTATACTGCTACAATAACAAACTCAGAGTTTGTTTTCTTTATGAATACACATGGACATATGATGTTATTCTTATAACCTTCTTTGATAAGGTACTCGCTAAGACGCTTGTACCACATTCTCCTAGATTATTTTAGTCCATACAGAGACTTCTGTAACTTTATTGAACACAGATCTCTGGGGATATCTATCATTGCTTCAGGCAATCTCAACCCATCGCGGAGTTTCATATAGATATCAGTGTCCAAAGTATCATACAAGTAAGTAGTGACAACGTCCATCATGCACATATCAAGTCCTTCAAAGACTGATAGGCTGATCAAATATCTGAAAGTGATCATGTCCATCACTGGGAATATGTCTCATCAAAATCGACTCATGGTCTTTGAGAGAATCCTTGGGCCACAAGTCTAGCCTTATATCGAGTGACTTCATTTTTCTCATTTTGTTTCCTTGTAAACACCCACCTGTAACAACAGGTTTAACACCCTCTGGTGTTTTAGAAACGAGCCCAAAGACTTGGCGTTTCGCCAATGAAGCCAATTCTGCTTGAATTACTTCTTCCCACATAGGCCAGTCATCTCTGTGACGGCATTCATCGATGCTTCGGGGCTCAAATCAAACTCATTGATTATATCATTAGCCACTGCGAAGGCAAAGACTTCATCAACAATGACTGATTGTCGATCCCAAGTTTCTTTCATGTGTGAGTAATTCATATGGATTTCCTCATTTCTTTGCTCTCGCAATTTATCAAGTGTGTTAGAGCCTTCCGGTATTTCCAGAACGATTGGTTCTTCTGGAACCGGCTCTAGTAGTTCTTCTGGAACCACCTCTGGTAATGAGGCTTTCTCATCCCCTCTATTCGTCTGACATTTCTGCTTCCGGGGAACAATGTCTTTTGATCCAACTGGTCTTCCACGCTTCAGGCGTGTACTAGAGGAATCCATAGTTGGCTTTGCAGTATCACCAGTGATCTTAATTTTAGCTGGTACATTGATAGCATCTATATAAGATTTTGACATCTTTGATGTGTCTGCAAATGCATCAGGCATTTGATTTGAAATATTCTGCAAATGAAGTATCCTCTGTACTTCTATCTCACATTGTGACGTGCGTGGCTCAAGATGAGACAGAGAACTTACTCTCCAAGAGAGTTCATGCCTTATTTCAGGAGGCTTATTCTTCTCACCTAAAGGTGAAACGATGTCTCATCAAAATGACAATCTGCAAACCTTGCAGTAAATATGTCACCCGTCACAGGTTCCAGATACCTGATTATCGATGGTGAATCAAAACCAACATAAACTCCCAATCGTCGTTGGGTCCAATTTTTGTGCGTTTAGGAGGTGCAATAGGCAATTGCACAACACAACCATAGGTTGTCAAATGGGATATATCAGGTTCATGATCACAAGCAAGTTGCACAGGAGAATATCGTTGATATGCACTAGGCCTCAACCGAATCAAAGATGCAGCATGTAATACATCATGTCCCAAGCGGAAATAGGTAATTGTGATTGCATTAGTAATGTACGTGCAATTATATGTATACATTTAATAAACGATTCTGCTAAACCATTCTGGGTATGGACATGTGCAACGGGATGTTCAACATCAATCCTAAAGACATGCAATTATCATCAAACGTCCCCGACCTGAATTCACCAGCATTATCAAGACGAATAAACTTAATGGGATGACTAGGGAAATTAACCCTCAACTTAATGATTTGTGCCAACAATTTAGCGAATGCAACATTTCGCGTTGACAGTAAACAAACATGAGACCATCTACTGGATGCGTCTATTAGGACCATACAATAATTGAATGGTCCGCTAGCTGGATGAATAGGCCCACATATATCTCCCTGAATCCTCTGCAAGAATGATGGGGATTCAACATTAATCTTTGTTTGATATGGTCGGACTATTAATTTTCCTTGAGAACAAGCGGTACATGATATCTCATTGGACATTAGGATCTTCTACCCCCTTTAACGAATGTCCACATGAGTTCTCAACAATCCTACGCATCATGGTCCATCCCAGATGACCAAGAAGATTGTGTCAAAGCATAAAAGCATTTGGATTAATGAACTTCTAGTTCACTGTTGCGTAGGCTTCAATTGTTCTTATGGTCGTGTAATACAACCCCGACGATAGAACAGGAAATTTCTCTAGTACTCGCTTTTCACCACGATCACCCCTGGTGATACAGAGAAACTCAATCTCATTTTCTCTGGTGGTCTCAACATGATATCCATTACCACGGATATCCTTAAAGCTCAGTAGATTTCTTCTGGATCTACTAGCATACAAGGCATTATGGATACGCAATCTTGTTCCATTTTCCAATAGCAAGGTGGCTCCCCCGAAGCCTTCTATCAGGTTTGTTGTACCCGATATAGTATTAACACTTGCTTCAACCAACGTTAAGCAATAAAAATATTTCTTGTCATTTAAGATTGTGTGCATCGACGCGCAATCAACAATACATATATCATCATTCTCATTGCAAGCAGACAATCCACTATCGAACTCCATATCCTTTACAAATGAGAGCATTATATTAGTTTACAAAACTTGATAGGATTGTACAAAACATCACATATATATTAGTTCAAAAGGGATGCATTAGTAATAACAAGCTCATGCCATAATCCTATCATGGATAATATTCTCATCCAGCCTAAAAGCTGTATATTGGCATTTTACCATATTTATCATCTTGAACATGGATCGAAACCATAATTTGTCAAGATATTTCAATATGAACATATCGACATTCATCATACCCGACTTCAAGTCGTTGGTACGTAGTACTTGGAACTTCTAGTCCAAAACACGCAAGTCGCTAGTATTATGTATTTGGAACTTCTGGTCCAACATAAATAGCCCGTTGGTATTTGGAACTTCTGGTCCAATATACCATCATATTTGTAACTTCAGGCCAGAAAATATGCGATCTCATAAATTTGTTCACAAAACGATCATGCGACGATCAAACCAATAGAGTAGTCAAACTACCAATATAACCGTATATAGATTTTCAAGCTTCAAGCCTTAAGCCAAGCTGCATGTTATAAGCAAGCAGTTTGCGTCTTGGAACTTTTAGCCCAAATTATCACGATATTTGTAAGCCTCAGGTTACAAATACATATAACCACACAATGAGCAAACTCACGGGGTAAAATAATCACAAACAGTTAATATAAACATAATCGCACACCGAGCGGACTCGTGGGTAGTCATAATAAGTGCTTAAAGTAAATATACATATATAACTGCACAAACGAGCGAACTCGCGAGGTTTAATATATAAATACAGAAATTATATATATATATATATATATATATATATATGTATGTATGTATGTATGTATGTATATATAACCACTCACCGAGTTAAAACTCGTGGGGTAACCAAATATAAATATAAGTACCGCACACCGAGCAAGCTCGTGGGGTAAATATTATATAGAAAATAAATATAAACACATAACGGTTATTTTCTGATGTGAAAGATCCAATGTATTATTGGCAATCACAGAGCATACTTATAAATAACAGATATAAATAAGTATGAAATAAATATAAAATAAATTTAATAGTATCGTTAATAGAATAAATTAACGAAACTAAATTAATTGTGATATCAGGATTTCATACCTAAATCGGGTTGAGCGATTCGTGCTGATAACGTGTTGTGAATTGTACAAAGAACTAAAATTATCTAGTTAGAATAAAAGGAGAATGTAGAGAAAACAAAGAAGCTTTATTTCTCGTTTGAAGTATTGTGTTTTTGGATGTGTTTTCACTCTGGGATGAAAATGTTATTTATAGCAAAAAAAAATTCCCTCAAGACATGGCATACTTTCTTGCAAGATAAAAGGGAATGGGGCTTCACCATAATGATGGTGGGTGGCCACCACATTTACAACAGAGAGGATGAACTTGTTGTCCTTTGTCTTGAATGTTGGTATTTCTTAGTTTTGTAGAGAGAATTGTAGCTGAGGGAAGCTAGAATCTTGTCTGTAATATTTATTAGCTTTTCTTTCTGAGGTGAAATCGGCTACAAACCACTCTTAACCTATGAATCGTGAGAACCAATCCTAGACACACACACCTAAGATCCAACATTTACCATAATGCCACATCATCACCCACCCCAATTCTATCCAAATTCACGTCACTTTCATCCTTTCTCACACAAGGACATAATTGCAATAGCATGGTGTCATGTGGACAAGTGTCCATTTTTTTTCTTCACCAATTCACTAATTTAATATTTCCCGATTCGTTTGAACTTCGATTAGCTTCAAACTAGCACCAATATTTTTATTTTTTCAAGGGCTTTAAATTGAGATCAATCATGAATATATTTTGAAGCATGAAAATAAAAAGGTATATCGGGATGAAAAAAAACAATGTTGAGTGTTGATAAATCTTCAATAATAAATGTTTTATATCAGAGGTATCAAACTAGTGATAAATGTTGATAAAAACATGTACTGAGGTGATAAAAAAAAAATAATGAGGTGATAAAAACCATGTTCAATGTTGATAATAAGTGTGATAAACTAGAGTTTAACGTTGATAAAAAAACATGTGATGAGGTGATAAAAACACATGTAATTTAATGATAAACATAGTGTTTAGTGTTGATAAAACTAGTGTTTATAAAAACACGTGATGAGGTGATAAAAATCATGTTCGATTTTGGAAAATAAGGTGATAAAACTAGTGTTCAGTGTTGATAAAACTAGTGTAAAGTGTTGATAAAATCAATGTAAAGTGTTGATAAAAATTACCCAGATATAATTTTTTTTAAATCAGCCCCGAAATAATTCTTTTTTTCGTGCTTTAAAAAAACATGTGATGGGGGTGATAAAACACACGTAATTTAATGATAAACCTAGTGTTTAGTGATGATAAAACTAGTTTTCATAAATAGCACGTGATGATGTGATGAAATCATGATCAGTTTTGGAAATGAGTTGATAAAACCAGTATAAAGTGTTGATAAAATCAGTGTAAAAGTATTGATAAAACCAGAGCAAAGTGTTGATAAAAATTATCCATATTATTTTTTTTAAAATCAGACCCGAAATAAAAAAAAGCGTGCTTCAAAATATATTCATGAGTGATCTTGATAGAAATCCCTTGAAAAAACAAAACTAATGGCGCAAGTTTGAAGCCAATCGGAGTTCAAACGAAGCGGGAAAAATTTAATTAGTGAATTGGTAAAAAAAGAATATGATAGTTTTACTAAAAAGTCCTTCCCACTTACTAAAAAGTGCTGTTTTTTGCAGTCAACAAGTCAACAACTCAATTGTATCTCATCCATCCATTCTTAAAATATATGACTTAGATTGGTTCTCACGGTTCTTAGGTTAGGACATGGTTTGTATTATATTTCTCCTATTTCTTTATCAGTAGAAGGTTTTATATCTTTAACTACATTATTTATACTGCTAAGGTTTGAGAGTCTAGCCGCCGTCTCCTCTTCCATGGTTATGGCTATGGCAATTGATATAGCCTATGACATGGTTCTTCTTCTCTCTCCTTCCCAATCTCCCCTTCGCACTTTCCATTTGGATCCTGCGAACTTTTTCTCTGCTAAGTCTTCTTTTAAGTCATGCCTAGCCACCGCGACGTTGGCCGCCTCCCGCCATCAACGGAGCATCTCTCGATCTGTCTCGGTCTCTCCTCTACCCCAGGGGTTACCGCCTCTACAGCCACCGTCCCTAATGTTGTTGTTGCCGTCCTTGTAGCCGTCTTCGCCCATGCTGTTGTTGCCGCCTCGGATGTCGCCGCCGTATTTGATGCCACCGTCGTCCCTAGAGGCATACCTTAAGTTGCAGCAGCCGGCGCGTCCTCCTCCCTGGCCTCCACCGCCGCAACCACCTTGTCCCCTTTCACGATTATGGCTCTGGCCAATCGAAAGGGTTTCATGTATTTTTGAGTTTGTCTTTGCAGGATCAACGCATATCGAGCACCTGCCCGTGGGGCACCAAAAAACCGTCTGTGACGGTTCTGATATGAAAGGGCTTAGTGAACAATGTTCATTCATACTGACCTTGTCGTGGTCGAGGAGCATGTTCCTCGATGCACACCAATGTACTCTATAATTTAATTAATGAAATCTGCAACTTTCGCTCAAAAAAATATCAATAGAATGTCTTTAATCTCATAAGGTCCTATTACAGTGGCGCGGTGGATTCGAGAATAAAAACAAGAATAAGTTTCTTGCTTGGACTTGAATGGTGACACTAGCAAGAGGATTTGTTTCTTAGTTGTTTCATAACAAACCATTATTTTCACCATATATGTTATAATTCTCGTAAGTGTGGTGACTCCCTCGATTGGTTTAGAGTTTGGTTGTTGTATCTTGGAAATCAATTGTTCATTCGGGGCATAATTTTGCCTTATGGAAATTGAAGAAATTCAAGTTCCCACATCAATTGAAAAATTGTCCTCTAATGTTCTATAATGCCGGCCATTTTTTATTGCTTTAAAACTAGACCTTCCAAACTGGGTCTCAATCGATTGAAAAGTTGTAAACGATTGACGGATGCTTTAGGAACTTTTCGAGATTTATAACTCCAATTATGCCTATGAATAATAACACCTTGTGTTAACCAAAAAAAAAAGACAATCAACTAGCAACAGAAACAAAAAAATACGATCTCTAGCGCTACAGTGTATTCTTCTTGTGCTATAGTGTCTTCATCTAGTGTTCATCATGTTCATCACTTTCCATTGAAGATCAACCTTGTTCTGGCTTCAAGTTTGAATTCAAACATCTCACCCAGGTTCAGACACTTCCTGCATCTCGGTGTAGTGTCCAGAATGGCATCCTCGCCGGTCATCGGACCACCGAATTAGCTGCTTCTATTCTACCAAGCTCTGTTTCTTGCAAGGTCTTCGACGAATTGCCTCAGTCAGCTGCGCTTCATATCTGTTTTCATGGAAGAAGGAAGAAATCTATTGACAATCCAAGATCTTTCTGGAGGAGACGTCCTCCCAAGGTTGGGACAAATCGCGATGGTAACAAACAAGAAAGGGATCAAGAACAGAGGACGACGAAACAAGACCTCCTCTCCCTCTTCTTCTGACAGGACTTAGGAGTACTCTCCGGGAGGTACAAAGCTTCTGGATGGGAAGAAGATGTTCTATGATAAGTACTTCCAACCGGTGGTCTCTGAAACTGATGTTACTCCACCCTCCCCTCAAGCAAGGATCTCGCACCACATATCCCGGGAATTTCATAAACCAAAAGTAGCTTCAGTGGTGGTTTCTGCAAATCAGTTGCAGCACCAAAGTTCTTCTTCTATGGGTTACCCTCCGTCGGGGTTTGAAAATGTCTAACCAAAATTAAGATCTATGAAAGACCTTGTTGAAACTTCATTTATGAAGCTATTTCCAGCTTTTGTGCTCAACATACCTATCAATGGTATCTCTTCTTGGCTTGAGGAAGTGTTTGGTAAATCTCCTAGGTATTGCAGATGTCACTCCCCAAATTCGGAAGAACCGAACCCGGAACGCGAACGGTGAAACAATAAAACAATTTTCAAACCCTTTTAAGTAAACCGCTTAAAGTCACCATTTAGTTAATCAAAATAATCTTTTACAACTTAAAAGTACGTCCAAAACAAGCGGACCAAATAAACAAAGCGTACGTCGCTAAACTCCCAAAAACCCGGACTCCCGCTCCCAGCTCTTCAAGCTTTGAGAGTTCTCCTAGTCCGACTCGCGACCAGTACCTGTAGGAAAAGCAGCTAGGGGTGAGCGTTCGCTCACCACCACGGATACCAGACTGACTACGACATACTAGCAGAAAATGCCGGAAACACCAACAACAACCCAAACACCGGGGACTACTATCCCCAAACTCAAGTAACCCGACTGTCACACGAAAACTGTTACTTTCCCCAACCAACTCAAACCCGGACCGTAATGTAGACCCGACACAGTGGTTACGACCTCAACCTAAAGACACAAAAGATAAACACGCAACACCCAAGATCACAAAGGATCGCACACAACAAACAAGATCACAAAGGATCGCACTCCAGCTGCTCAGTGCCGGTTGCTGACCGGCTGGGCTTGAGCCTGCCCCACGCAACTTCCCCCGAACGCAGTCGGGCCAGGCGGTCGACCTGTTAGCGATATATAGCGCAATACTTCTCCGATAGCTAGTCGGAAGGGGAGCCGCCCTTCATTGCCGAAGAATGCACAACTTTACCGGTGGTTAGTCGGAAGGCTAGCCAACCCCCACGCGCGCGACCACAGAACCCCTTTATTGTCAGGCGGGCCCCCAACCTCGTCGCAGAAGAATGCACAACTTTACCGATGGTTAGTCGGAAGGCTAGCCAACCCCCACGCGCGCGACCACATGACCCCTTTATTGTCAGGCGCGCCCCCAACCTCAAGCAATCACAATCAACACCCAAGGTTCAACACCCCAAAGGCACTCATGGCCACCAACGACACACCAATAGTAATACACGGGTCAACACCCCAAAGGCACACATTGCCACCCACGACACACCAACAATAGTACACGGGTCAACACCCCATGGGCACTCATGGCCACCCACGACACACCAAGAGTAATACACGGGTCAACACCCCAAAGGCACACATGGCCACCCACATCACACCAACAGTAACACACGGGTTCAACACCCCAAAGGCACACCTGACCACCCACGACACACAAACAGTAAAAACACGGGTCCAACACCCCAAAGGCACACCTGACCACCCAAGACACGCAACGGTAAAATACGGGTTCAACTCCCCACTGGCACTCATGGCCACCTAAGACACGCAACGGTAAAATACGAATTCAACTCCCCACGGGCACTCATGGCCACCCGAGACACACAAACAATTCAATCAACCTCCGAGCACAACCAAATGCCACCGGTACTTCTATTATTCGATAAGCTCACTTATCCTACGACACTACTAAGTGTCACATGCCTTTCTATTGTTCGATACGTTCACGTATCACACGATACCACTAAGTGTCGCATGCATTTCTAGTGTTCGATAAACTTACTTATCCTACGACACCACTAGGTGTCACATGCATTTCTACTTTTAACCTTCCCTAGTCAAGGCCGAGATCCGGCTACTTTTCCCTACCTCGTAACGCTTTCCCAAAAGTCCACGCCCAAGCTCCGGCGTGCTCGCGATCACTCGCCTAGCTTTTCCTTGTCGCGGTCCTCGGCACGATCTAACAAGATCACAATTAAAACACTTTTTTAAGTTTGCAGACAAAGCTGAATTTTAATGAATTTGATGCCCAAACTCAACCCCGACAATGTCGATCACTCCCAAACTTCCCAATTTCTCGACATTGTCAATGGGCCCGGAAAGGCCCGTTTCGCCCGGCTCGGCGAATATGCCCGGGATTGGAAAACGCCCTTCCGGGGCTCCGAAAATTCCCGTTTTCGTTTATACGATCTTAGAATAATTCAAGGGTTCCAACGCAATCGACGGAATAAATTTCCGACTTCCGAGCGATTTAATTCGCGTTTAAAGTTTCTAAACCCGAAATTTCCAATTTCCACAATTTAATCCCATAATTCGTTCCGGGTGTGAATTATCGATTCGGGGATCGTCCAAAACCACCCGAAAATGAAAAACCCGAGGCCCGGGCAAGTGGGCCCCACACGGCCACAATGGGAAAATTTCCTTTTCGCCCCAAAACGTTCCTAACGAACCCCAAACCTCAACCCAACCTTAATCAAACCATTTACAGTCAAACCCTAACATTCAAACATTCAAAAACGAGAAAAAGACGGGTTCTTACCGTAGGGAATGACGAGGGGATGACGAATACGCGAGAATTGAGACGATCCGTCGGTCGGATCGTCGGAAAATCGAGCCCAAACCCCCCCTTTCTCTTTCTTCTTCTTCTTCTCTCTACTTTCTCTCTCCTTCTCTCCTTTTTTTCTCAAATGGCCGACACTCTCTCTTGCATTTCCCTTTATTTTGTTTTAAAAACACAACTACCACTTAATTACAAACTACCCCTCTCCTTTCTTTATTTTAAAAACCAACAACCACCACTTGTGTGACAAGTGTCTTGTGGGTCCCACCTTTTTGTAAAATATCTTTGTAGATATTTTTCTGTCAGATTCCCGAAATTCGGCCGTCTCGGGCCCCGAACGGGCCCATTTTCCAAGAAATTACGAAATTTCACGTGCTACAAGGAAACGGCCCAACTAAGACCGCTGTAACGACGGCTAAGCTTTTTGGATCCAAAACGGGCCTCGAACGGACCAAAACGTCGCTCGATTGACTTTTACTACAAAAAGTCAACTTTTCCCGAATTGGTCAAAAAGTTGCCCTAAGTCACCCAGAACTCACTTTGGTCGATATCGGGGTCAACTTAAGTCCGATATGACCCTCGGGGTCAATTTTAGGTTCCTTTAGGTGTTTGTCCCAAAAATTTAAATTTTTCTGTTTTTCCGCCGATTTGACTGGCGTTGACCGGGAGCGGTTCTTACAGCAGATATCTAGTAGCAATGCGTTTTTACAGTAAAGGTAAACGTTATGGTTTTGTATATTACAACTCATCAGAGGCTCTTCATTTGGTCATCTTGAACTATAATGGGCGGTCTTTCTGGAATCATGAGATATGTGCAACAAAAGCCTGGGATAGGTCCTACTCTAAAGCCCCTAGAGGAAGACTCACTAAGTCACCTCCTGCCAATCCATCTTTAAAAAAATATGATGATTTTCTTCACAATGGCTCGGTTTTAACCAAGCAAGCTCTCATCCTTTAGAGATCACATCTAGCTCTTTTCCATTTAAATTTGCAAGTTGATGTTATCCAAAGAGAAAGAGCCTTACAAGGAGTTTCAGAGATTCAGCTCAAAAACCTAGGAAGTAGAGTTATTTTAGTCCATTACCTAGATGAACTCTTCGAAAAGGAATTGATGAAAGATGGAGGGTCTTGGCTTCAAGATTGGTTAACATTTATCCCTTGGAAAGCAACTTCATGTCTCAAAGGTGGAGTTTTAACCTTGCTAGTCATTCAAGGAGTTCCCTTCCATGGTTGGTGTGAGGAAACCTTCCAAGCTGTTGTGATTGACTTTCGAAGGTTGGTCTTTACTCATCCTATTTCTGAGACATGATCTTTAATTGATAAGGCCTATTTTCTAATTCAAACCAACCATTTGAAAGCCTTTTCTGAAGAGGTTGAGATTTCTCTTGCTAGAAATAAGTACAAAGTACTTGTATCTTCTGTCGTATCCTCTTCAGTTCCACCACTACAGCCTCCAAACTCCAGTGATTCTAGTTATTCCTCTAGCTCATCTGAGCATGTCTCTTCTGGTGTAGAAGATTATACCTCTGAGGTTCTCAGAACGGCTACGAGGTTGTTGGAGACAAACAATAATTAAGTTGCTGAAGTTGCTCCATCCTACTCTAGTAGAATTCTATTATGGAGCATTCTTTACATATTCAGTTAGGGTCTGATATTAATGGCAAAGATGGTCATCTCTTAATTCTCTCCCAATCCAAGGAAATCTCTTCATTTCCTTTAGATAATTTGGTTGTTGAGGATACTTTGGAAAGGCTACACCTCTCTTCTCATCTTACTCTCAGCCAGGGCTCAAAAACTGCTTCAGATAATACTGAAATTCTTATAATCTCAGACAGTCCTAAAGTCAATGGCTATGAGGCAAGGAAAATCTCTACAGTGTCAGTTCTTAATGAGAGGTAAATTCAAATATTCAGCCAAAGCTCTATTCCAACTACTCAGCCTCATCGTAACACTTCTCCAAACAAAGAAGTGGGGTCTCTCAGTTTAAGAGCCTCTAATCCCTCTGTGAAGCCAAGTTCTTCAGTTCAATCCCAACTAAACCCATCTGCCCTAGATGCAGAAAGTACACGGCCTGCCCAACATTTATTGCTGGGACTTACCCAAGAGGAAAACCCATTGGAAAATGTTGCTGACAATCAAAAGGAGGTTGTAGGCATCTCTCATCCCCTCTCCTTGGGTCCACTAGATTTGGAAAACATCCAAAGTGGCCCTGCGTTTTTATCAAATATTCCTACATCCCCTTTGTCTACTAAGGCCTTTCTGAATGTGCAAGTGGCCGAGGTAGCAGACTTTTTGGGTCTAAGTGTCAGACCAAAACTTACTCAACCTCCAATATAAAAAAGGAAGAAGAAGCAACCAGCAAAATCAAGAGCCTCTCATTCTTATATTACTAGATCCAAGCTTAGATAAGAAGGCCATACTTCTCAGCAAATACAAAAGAAGATTGTCTTTCCCTCACTGGGAGATCATTCTGAAGCCAAGAAGGCTTGAGAGTTTGGGAAGAAAATAGGTATCAAAGCTAAAGTCTCAGAAGAGGTTATTCTCCAATATCTACAAGCTATAGAAGATCAAAATAATCATAGTGTGGACCTTGAAGGAGGGTCAGAGGATGACTTTGCTGACCTGGATAGAGATTCAGACAATGAAACTTTGGTGAGGGATAAGCTCACCCCCCCTCATATCTCTTAAGCTCAATATGCTTCTCCTCTCATGAAATGTGATAGGGATCTCCTCTTATCAAAAGAGGAGGTGTTTCAGTAACTTGGTACACAAGCAAGGTCCTTCTTTTATTATGGTGCAAGAAACAAAACTGGATTCTTTTCCTCCATTATTTATGAGGATGTGTGAGCTAAATGTAGGATGGTAATACTATTCTATTGATGCCTTGGGAAGTTATGGAAGGATCCTTTCTATCTGGAAGTCAAAAGAGTTTGTTCTAAGGAAGACAATTCCTCTCATTGGAGCATTGCTTTGGATTGGAAATTTTTCATCCTTAAATTGTCAATGTTGTATAGTTAACATTTATGCTCCTAATTCAAATAGCAGGAGAAAAACTCTCTGGGCATCTCTACTGGACCATCTCAAACCTCTGGAAGCAGGCCACCTTTTTATCTTGGCTGGATATTTCAACACAGTTCTTGCTATTGAGGAGAGATCATCACAAAGAAAAGTGGACTCTGATATGAGACATCTGTATAACTTGATCTCTTCTATTTCTCTTTTTGATCTACCCTTGAAAGGAGATAGGTTCACTTGGTTTGGTTCTGGATCTTCAGCTTCAAGACTAGATAGGTTTCTCATGGTGCAGATTTATTGCCACTGTTAAAAGGTCCTACTCAACAATGCTTCCCAAGATCAATTTCAGATCATAGGTCAGTCTTGTTATCAGAAAATATACTGGATTGGGGTTCTAAACCCTTCAAATTCCTAAATATATGGTTCGAGGATAGTAGATTCCTCCATGCAGTTCAAACCTTTTGGAGCTCCTATCAAGTATCTCGTCAACCTCAATTTATCCTTTGGAAAAAGCTTGCATTGCTTAGAGCTGATCTTAAAATCTGGAACTCTCAAGTGTTTTGCTTTCTTGAGTCTCACATTATACTCCTAGTCGAATCCATTGATTAGCTAGATTCAATAGATGAATCTAGAACTCTACCTCCACAAAAATGTTCTGAAAGAGGGGCCTGCAAAGCAACATTAATCCAGAAATATAAGTTGGTCTCTAAATTATGGAGCCAAAAAGCTAGGAGGAAATGGTTTGATGAAGGAGATAATTGCTCAAAAAAATTCCACAGACTTGCCAATTTTAAGGGCTCCAGAGGAAATATCACTTCTATATCCTACAATGAATCCACACTAAATGATCCCTCTTATATCAAATAGGCTGCAGCAGCCCACTTTGCTAGCAGATTCACTACCTCTTGTTCTGAAGAAATCTCTCTATCAAATCTTCCATTCTCATCAATATCCTCAAATCAAGCTCAATGGTTGGAGAGGACTTTTTCTGAGGATGAAGTATTACAAGCATTAATGGCATGCATTGGAGATAAGGCCCCTGGTCCAGATGGATTTAGCCTCAAGTTCTTTTAGTCCTGTTGGCCTATAATTAAGGAAGATCTTATGTATTTCCTTCAAGCCTTTCACTGCTCTGGGATATTATGAAAGGGCTTGAATTCCTCCTTTATTACTTTGATTCCAAAATCCCCCTCGCCCCTATCTATCAATGATTTTAGGCCTATTAGTCTAATGGGGGGCCTTACAAAATTTTATCAAAGTTGTTATCTCTTAGATTGAGATATGTGATAAGCTCTTTAGTGGGAGATGAACAATCAACATTCATTGCAGGTAGGCAGATTTGTGATGGTATTCTCATTGCTTCAGAAGTAGTTCAATATCTTAAAAGATCAAAAACCAAAGCTTTCATATTCAAAGCAGATCTTGAGAAAGCCTTTGACAAAGTGAGATGGAATTTTGTGATCAACTTACTCTCCAAAATGGGTTTTGGACATAAATGGAAATTATGGATGCTCTCTTGTTTTAGAGCACATGTCTTAGTTTTAGTCAATGGATCTCCCTCTCCAGATTTTCCTATCAGTAGAGGATTAAGGTAGGGTTGTGCCCTCTCCACATTTATCTTTGTTCTTGTAGCTGAAGGCCTTAATCAGATCCTGAAATCACAATCCAGTCAGGTTTATTACAAGGTATACAAATGAAACCTGCAGGGCTTCTTATATCAAACCTACAGTTTGTAGATGACTCAATGTTCTTTATAAAGGCCATGGAAAATAGTGCTTCATGTCTCAAGTATGCACTTGACATGATTCTATTGTCAGCTGGTTTATCTGTCAATTACTCCAAGTCTATGATCATCTCATTCAATTTATCAGACTCAGAAATACAAGAACTAGCAGACTCTCTGGGTTGCACAACTGGATCTATGCCCTTTAATTATTTGGGATTTCCCTTGGGTGCAAATATGAGGAAAATCAGTTCCTGGAACTCCATTGTGCAGAAATATAAATCATCTTTAGGTCTTTGGAAAGAAAAAACTCTATCTCTTGGAGGAAGGATAACACTGATTAAGTCTACTCTAGGAGCACTTCCTCTTTACTTCTTCTCACTAGTAAAGGCTCCAAAGGGATTAATTACGTCTTTGGTTTGCTGGCACAAGAGGTTTCTTTCGCACTCAAAACCCACCTCAGAAAGCTTCAACAAAGTTCATTGGAGCACTGTCTGCAAATCCAAACAGGAGGGAGGTTGGGGGATAAAAGATCTGGCATTAATGAATGTGGCTCTCCTTTCTAAATGGTGGTGGATATTTGTTATGGAAAAGAAGAGTCTCTGGAAGCTTGTGATATGCGGTAAATATGGTTGGAATCCTAAGGAGTGGGATCTCTCAAATTTCATAGAAATAGGCAAAGGAAGCTTCCTGGAACAAATAATTGCCTTAAACTCAGACTCCAGATTCAGAGATCTCTTTGGTTTCAAAGGCTTAGCTTAGAAGCTAGGCAATGGAGAAAGAATTCTTTTTTGGGATGACATTTGGTGGGGAGACATTCCCTTCAACACCCTCTTCCCAAGGCTCTATTATCTTTCTCAAGTTAAATCTGATATGGTATCATAAGCTTGGTCAAGCTCCTATTGGGATATATAGTTCAGAAGATCTCTTAGAGGAAGAGTTGGCCAAGATTGGATGTCCCTTCAATGTATTCTCAATAGCATTCATCTCCTTAGCCATGAGGACACTTTACTATGGTCAGGAGATTCAAAAGGTTCCACAGTCAAAAGAAGATATAGCTTACTTCACCAACAAGGCAACTCTTTCGCAAACTTCAATTAGTCAAAATACTTATGGATTCCTGGCATACCTCCCCAAAATCACTGCATTCTCTTGGCTTTCTTGTCATGAAGCCCTTCCCAGCAAATGCTTTTTTGATAATAGAGGCATGCACTTCACTTTAAATGATCTCTTATGCCAAAGTTGTCACTGGGAATTTGAAGATGGCTCCTATATTTTGCTGCATTGTCCCAAATCCTGGAGGGTCTGGACCTTAATTTTTCAATGGGTGTTGAACTAGTAATCTCTAGAAATATCAAAAAATTCTTCTCTGCTTGGCCACATCTTTTCCAATAGAAAAGAAAAAGTGCTTGGTCTAAAATCATTCAACTCATATGCTGGCAGATCTGGCTGGCAAGAAACAATCTCTTATTCAATGGAATTGACATCCCAGCTTTCCAAATCTTTGATATGATTCTTAATCAATCTTATAATTGGGCTTGGGCATCCTTTCAATTATCTGGTAAGTTCTTCTCATTTCATGACTGGAAATTCTCTCCAATGAGCTGCTAATCTACATCTGAAGCTCTCTCCTACACTCCGTGGGAGGATCCTGCCTTTCTGAAGGTCTATTGATGAGCATTTCTCCTTTTGGGGGGAACGGATCCGGTAAAGGGCTTAGAGAGCGATACAGAGAGTAATGTCAAGGATCGATGCACTAAGACGAAAGGTCGAAAGGGGGGGGGGGTATTCTGGGATGGGTTTGGGAAGTGTTGTGAGTTTGATAAGGGTAGTTTAGGTCCTCCTTGGATTGGTCCTCTGTTGCTCTGTGTGTGGGTAGGCTTAGGTCCTTTGTTTTGCTTCCGTGAGAGGGTAATCATCTTCTAGGACTGAGAGTGTTGTTTTCTAGTTTGGTTTTTGTTAGTCTTAGTGCCCGTAGTTCAATCCTAAATGTCCAAATGTATATATCATCGTTAGCAATAAAATTAAAGCGGCTTTATATTACTTATGTGTTGGAGTAATATATCGATGTGTGCTCTGATCTATGCCCACCATGCGAATAGAACCATAGATCGAGATAGATCACACTCGATGGGTCCCTAGTCAACAAAGCTTCACTAGAAGCGACTAGTATGAAAGATGGCTCTTTATGGCTTACGTTCTGTTAGTCATTGGAATGGGATTCCGGAGTCTGATCATAGATATCATGTGGGACATGATATTGGACGACCCGCCCTGAATATGTGCCATAGATTAAGTCATGAACATATTCAGTGTTGTAGCTTGTCATGTATCCTTAGACCAAGGAGTCTTTGTGATCGCTATGTAGTCAACAACTGAGTTTGACCTGAGCCTAACGTTGTCCGTAACAGGGCTTCCATAACGGCCAGGATTGGCTTGGGGACGGGCTACATGAGTGACACGAAAGACGGCTAAGGGATTTATCCCTCATGCTAAGGTATGGGAAAGATATCGGTTCTCGGCCACTTGATCGAGAGTGACTGGAAGAATAGCATGGCCATGCACATGATACTGGGTATCATATCTTCAGTCATCTCACATATCAAGGAACGGTGATTGAGAATAATAAGGATGACGGCTCTATGCCTTATCTCAATCAGGATATCGGAGATAAAAGGATAATGACAGGGACGACGGAAAGGTTAGAATCGACAGGGTCGATTCGTTATGTAGTGTCAGGCAATACTAAAGTCTCGTTAGTTGCCACTTAAATAGGATCAAGTAAAATGGGATTTTACGTTGATCTATTGACATGCATAAACCTAAGGGTCACACCGGAGGATGAAACTCATTGACACATTTATGGAGAATGGCCAAAAGGGAGTTGTCTCGGGACATGACCAAAACTGGGTTTTGGGTCATGTCCCCGTACGTGAATAGGACTTTACGGATCGAGACAAGGCTTGGAGTCTTGGGATTGATCGCGTCGGATAATGTTGGACATTTCCGGTATGGAAGGCTTGGAGGTGATGAGCGAATCACGGGACCTCGTTAGAAATGGCCACGGGCCATGTTCCAAGAGGCCCATGAAAGGCCCATGCAACCAAGGCCCATAGAACTAATTAATCAAGTCTTGATTAATTAGTACTAAGTAAGCAAGACAAGGATTAAGGTGTTGGTGATTCACCACCTAACCCAATCTTGTCTTGCCATACTTTGTCCTATTTACACCTTACTTGACACCATACTTGTCTCATGCCTTTAGTTGGACAAGTATGAGTTTTGTTATGTTTAATTCATCTTTTTTCAACATAACAAACACAAGACAAGAATAGGAAACACATTTTCTCTCCCTCTTCCATGGCCATTTCGGGTTTGGCTAGTTTCCACCTCCATGTTTGTGTTCTTGAGTCCTCAAAGAGAAGAACTACGTGGCTTTGATTCCCATGTGGATACGTAGGCGTCTTGGAGACTCAAGCCAATCATTCGTTAACCGGTGTTCTTGTTTTGGTAAGAACTAGTGCTGAATTTTTCTCTTGTGAATCCATTCTTTGTTAGTTGTTTCATGGTTTTAATCGTCTATTGGTTTTCATTGATTTTCCGCTGCGAGTTGGTTCATCTCCAACCCTACCTCGAGACCCAACAGTTTTTGGCTTGACATTTTCCTGCTTAGATCCTCTTCAATTTTGTTGTTGCTGCTGACTATTTTTTGAAGACTAAGTTTTCTCCTCAACCTTTAGAATGAATCCCCATCTCGTTCCATCTCCCTCCGGATTGGGGTTGAAGCTCTCTTTTGTTGCAGATTTGTTGTTATTTTGCACTAGTTTGGATCCTCCAAGCTCAAGTCTTGAACTCAACAAGGTTAATTGGGTTGGAATCGAGCTCTACATCCTCTTCAAAGTGCTCTTGGCTGCGACCACTACTTTTGTCACAACTTCTACCACATCCTCTTGACTTGTTGGTTTGATTCAGTGATCTTCTAACAGTTTAGAATTCCATCTTAGTTCCTTTGGAAGTAAAAACATCAGTAACATGGGTTTTGTCTTGATTGCTTGGCTTGCAAGCAATGTTGCTTAACTTGCAAGTAATGCTCCTCACATTTGGTTTGGTTTATTTTGCTTTTCGGTTTTTGTTGTGGTTTAATTCTCTTATAGATGGTATATGATCATCTTGGGGTATCCCCTTTTGTGACCAAGTTGGTTATTGTTCTCCCTCTTTTACCTCAAAAGAGGTTTCATTAATAAAAAATGTGTATTAAAAAACAACACCTTGTGTTATAGTATGAAATTTCTTATTGTTGCTTGGCAGTTTTATTATATTTCAAACTTGTTTTGATTTACTTATGTTTATTGTTTATGGACTACCATTTATTAACCTTTTCTTTATTGAAAGGTGCAATTTTGTAAATCAAAATTCAATTATAAAAGTGTATGACAAAAAAATAGTATTTTGACCGCTAGGGAAGAACATACATATAACATATTTGTTCGCAGTTCTTTGAACACTATAGTCGTCATAGACGGTATTGAGACGCCATATAGGGAGGAAGGAAATGTGGGGGGTTAGAAAACAAAACTAGAAGTCCTGCTCACGATAGTGCCTAAACGCTTTATCTAAGGAAAAAACTATCGAATCTGGACTGCATTAGTTGTATTAGGATCGAGGAAATACGTGAATCAGGGTTCCCTCCCAAGATAAGGCCCTGAATATCTGTTCGCTAGTTTTTGACCCTGCAAAAACGAAGTCGGAAAAAAATATAAAAGACCCACTCGATTAGCCTGATCCAGAATCGAGAGTGGGGTCGAGGAGGGAGTGTCGGTGGAGGCCAAGGAGATGGACTCGCTAGTGGCGGCAACAACGCGTAATTCTGGATGGAGAGCAAGGTCTTCGAGAGGAACACCATGGTTGAACGTAGGTCCCATAGTAGGTGTCGCAGTTGTTTCTTATGTAATCGGGTACCCATGCCCTGACAATTCCAAACCAAGATGGGGATATCAGGTTTCTCCAATGGGCGAGGCGAAGGAGGAAGAACACTCGATCTCGGGTCCCATCTACGTCGACTGTGAGGCACAGGGGTAGCCTGAATCAGTGAAATTGGGGAAGGAGATCGTGATATTTAAGGTTCCATTAACAAGGATAAGGGCGCCAAGGCTTACGATCGGCGAGGAATCGGCATAGTTCGCAGGACATGAGGACTCGCACTCGTTGGGGATCGAGAAGCTGCATAGGAAGATTGACGAGGCAAATTGCCTCTTTGAGAAAGGATCTCATCCAGCCCATATCGAGAAGAATCAGAGGAGTCGGAGGGTTGGAGAGATCGTCATGACGACGGAGAGAAAGGACCGGAATTATGTTAGGAGAATTGTATATAGCTGCGCTGGGGAGGGTCGCAAGAAGATGACGCCAAAACCCTAACAGAGCTCTCCATTAGTTAACAAACGATTATTAGTCTCTTGATAATATCATTTATTAACCTTTATTGTACAAATGATTCCTTGCCTTCGACCATCACCATTACCGTCGAGGTCTCTGATCTCCGGTACCCCGTTCCCCCCGCCCGTATTCTATCATTGCCCATAGGGCACCAATTCAATATTGTCAAGGACGGTTCCACTGTGTGAAGAATGTCGAACATTTTTAAATGTTCTTGTCCTGTTCTTCGTTGTCAAAGAGTCTTTAATGCACCGCATTGTCATTACATATTTTGATTAATGAAATATACACTTTTCGCTAAAAAAAACAATAACAGATATTTAATAGATAAAAACACTAATATTTTTTTATTGAAAAAAATATTTTATCTACTTGAAGACAAAAGAATATATCTTGAAAGCATAACTTCACGAGACATCCTCCTCACAATTACAAGTCACCTCATTTTTATTTGTTGTTCCTCCCACATTATAATTGATTCCCCACTTATGTCATTTTGGTAATCTCGTAATGCTCGTTGAATGATTAGTTTTCAATGAAGATCAGTTGGTGGTGCAATTGGAATATGAGAAGCAATAATATTAATACTAATTTTAGAAAGCGGCCTCCAAAATTAATCATATTAAATAGCGTAATTAAACCACGCTTCTCAAATTGAATCGAGTACGAAAACCATGGTGGACTTTCCAAGCTAATCTAGAGATTTACAAGTAGGTGGGGTGGGTCACCCAACAAAAGACAAGCAGGCCGAACTTTTTATAGTCGTTCACGCGTTTTATAAACCATAGCCAGCTCCCAATAATTGACCCTTTTGAAACCGACCGACAAGGCCAAAAGATAAATGAATAGTAAACAATATCCAAAACAACACATGTTCAAAAAGAAAATGTATAATGATAAATAAATAAATAAACTTGAATAGATGTGTAATGCTGGAGCTGAGGTTAGCATTTTACATATAAAATAAGGAAGAGAATGGCCACAAACCAAAACCACGCAAAAAAGATAGGAAAGATCGCGGAAGGAGACACCCCTCCAGGCTCCAGCGACCATTTCTACAACGTGGCCTTCTAACCCATTCTCTAATTCTATCCGTCGACAAAAGCAGGAGAGGTTATTACTATAATATGAAGCTTCATTAAAGAAGCATGAAACACGCCATGTCTACGACTCTATTCAATTCTCCTTTAGTTGCCCCAAAATGCGATTTAAAGAGGAGGAGCATACGGGGATGTCGAAGTCAACCTGCAACACATCCCAACCAAAAATGTTAATATTATCACTCAATAAAGTTTACGTGTTAATTTACTTAGTTTGAGGCCAACTTATCGAGTATGGAGTCGGTACCGACCCAATGAAACAAAATTTAAAAAGAGATCTCCCAACAAGACAGCTATGAGGTTCCACCTAATTATACTATTTCTTTGGTTCCTCATCATTTTCCCACGTGCTAAATTTTAGACGGTTGATTCTTAGATCACCTCCAACGGTCGTGTCTACGAGTCGTTGCTGGCGTAGACACGACCGTGTAGACACGACTTGTCGTGTCTACGAGGCGTGTCTGCAGGGTCGTGGCTGCGCGTCGTTGCTGGTTCTAGCAACGACGCTGCTGGTCGTGTCTGGCGCCAACGGCTAGTCGGCTAGCCAGCCACGACCCGCCACATGGCGACGCCGACCGCCCCCCCCCAAGCGCAACAGTTTTCTATAAATTCAGATCTGCCCCAATTGAAATCTCACTTCTCCTCTCTTCTTTCAAGCTTCTATTCATCTGTTCTCTCCAAATCCTATAGTGTTTCATATTTTTTTTTCCGATGGCTAGTCTTCCGACGCTAGACGAGATGAAGCAAATGACGGAAAAACAAATAGACGCCGCGGTGGATAGGTATCTGGAGGCAACACAACAAGCATTGGAGGATCAAATGATGGCAGCCGTACAACCAATGAGTGATGATGATGATGAGGCCGAAAGCTCATTGTCGGCGCCGAGACCCAAGCGGAGAGTGATTGAGCGCAACCGCGAAGATGCACACGAAGGGTTGATCCGTGACTACTTCGCGCCTCAACCGGTGTACAGCGAGCAACAATTTCGGCGACGGTTCCGGATGTCGAGGGACATGTTCATCCGGATCATGAATGGTTTGAGTGGCCGGTACGCCTACTTCCGTAACGGAAAGGACGCTACGGGGAGGGCCTCTTTCACTCCACACCAGAAGTGCACGGTAGCACTTCGTCAGCTCTGTTATGGAAGTCCAGTCGATGCTTGCGACGAGTATTTGCGAATGGCGGAGACCACTGCGCTGGACTGCCTGAAGAAGTTTTGCATTGGCGTCATCAAGGTGTACGGGCGGACCTATCTACGACGCCCGACCGTGGACGATACAAAACGGTTGTTGTGAATCAACGAATAGCGCGGCTTTCCGGGGATGTTAGGGAGCCTGGATTGCATGCATTGGGATTGGAAGAACTGTCCTGTGGCATGGGCTGCACAGTTCGCAAGTAGGGACCACGGGAACGTCCCCACAATCATGCTCGAAGCCGTAGCATCCCAAGACCTTTGGATCTGCCACGCTTTCTTCGGGACACCGGGCTCTAACAACGACATCAACGTGCTCAATAGGTCTACACTATTCTCCCAAGTAGTAAAAGGCTTCGCCCCAGATGTGAAGTTCAAGATCGGCGGTAGAGAGTACGAAACCCCGTACTACTTGACAGATGGAATCTATCCAGCTTGGGCAACATTTGTGAAGTCCATATCTGCTCCACAAACGCCGAAACAACGATGCTTTGCTAGATACCAAGAGGCGTGTAGGAAGGACATCGAACGGGCGTTTGGAGTTCTACAGGCCCGGTTTCACATCGTTACTCGCCCGGGTCGAATGTGGAATAGGGGCTCACTCGCAATTATCATGACTGCTTGTGTGATCCTACACAACATGATCGTAGAGGATGAGCATAGGCCGTGGCCCACTGATCCGCTTGCAGATCTTGTTGTCCCGGACCACACTGTACGTAGAGGACCACCCCCAGCGGTGACCAACGAAAGTATCTTGGGCCATAGAGCAAGGATTCAGGATCGGAATGTGCATCACCAACTCCACGATGATCTCATCGAACACATTTGGGCAAAATTTGGAGATGGCGGCCCCAATTAAATATTAGTCAGCAACGTTAATGTAATTTCTATTTTGTTTGTAATAAAAAAATAGTTATGCAATTTGTATTTGTGTATAATTAAAAGTGTCAGAAATATTTGGATGCTTTTTTTAATTTAGTGAAACTCTGTAGACACTACCATTGGAGGAGCAGTGTCTGGAAGCAGTGTCTAGAGGCCAAAAATAGTGGTTAGACACTGCGCATAGACACTGTGCAGTGTCTAACCATTAGAGATGCTCTTGTTTAGAGATAATCATCAGGGAAATAATAGTTAATTCGTATTCATAATTTTCTCTAATTTTCTTATGATTTAACGATTATGGAGCAAATTAGTGAAATGTTGATGAAAAACTTTGAGGTGGTAGGTAATTAGTAATTACCTCTCCCTGCGTTTCTCGAGGAATCTTTGGAGCGACTTCTTCCGGAAAATGGGCAGATCTGCAGTACACATCAAACATACCTGTTTTTAGAAAGCTGCGTTTTATTACTGTGAGTTTGTTTCGTGGGAAAATTAAAACCAGAATTAATGCACAAACCTCCATTGTTGAGAGTCTCCAGAAGCTGCTTTTTGTCGGTTGAAGGAGTGGCAACTGCCGATTCGGCGCCTGTTCCTCTCCTTTCCTCGGCCAGTTTCAGAATGCTTTCCGCCTATACGCGAGATTAATCGATTACTTTCCGGAACAAAATGAAATTCTCAAATGATTTTATTGATAAACGATTAACGAACCTTCTCGCGAGGGACGTCGTAGACGGTGACGACTCCATTGTAGAAAATGGTCAGAGGAGCAGTACCGCCGGAGATTTCGGAGGCCGCAGGTTTGGGAGCAGGATTGTAGACCGGCAGAGGAGGGAGGGGAATCTGGTCTCCTTCCGGCGAGCCGCTCCGGTTCTGGTTCTGGTTCACAGAGCCAGATTCAATCACAGTTTTGATCAGCTGAGGATCGATCTTCGAGATGGATCCTTGAATGTCTGCAAACAATCAAGCAAATTCAGCAAACACAAATCACAGAAACAACAACAGAACCAGAACCAGAACCAGAGATGAGAAATACCTCGGAAGCTTCTCCGGCGATGTAGAAATTTCTGAAACTGAGATTTGGAGGCGTTGGCGTTGGAATTGGCCTTCTCCAAGCCGAAGAAATCGAGTTCCACAGCAGCTCTCGACATCGTCGATCTCCAACTTGGCTTGGCTACGAACAGAGAATGCGAAGCGAACAAGAGGTGAGTGAAGATTCGAAACAGGAGTGAGCACAGATCGATAATGGCGGTGAAATGAAAAAGGCACGAGGTTCATATGAGAGAGAGAGATTCGGTTCTTTGGTTGTGTCTGTTGGGAGGGGATGAGATTGGGAAAAGATGAGTCTGGCACGCAAGCTTTTATAACACCACACCACTTGTAAATTGTAATCAATGAGAGCGGCAGCACAAACAGAACCCGACTCACTGACTCAGTCCCGCTTGGACTCGGACTTGTGACCCGCGCGAGTCGTATTTTACAAATTTCGTACTTATTCATGACTTTGACTTGTTCAATTTTTATTTTACAACACGTGTGTATTACTATTTATTCGCTGTCTACTTTTCTTTTCTTCTTGCAGTAATTACACGTGACGACGAAGCTAGAACTTGGACACACAGAAACGTAATGACTTTATTTTAAATGTTTTCTTTTTCCACGCACCGAAAGAAACTATTTCAGCTAATCCCTTTTTTACAGCTTCTCTGATTAATTTGTTTTTAAATAAATAAATCTATTTTTTGTCACGTTTAAATTTCAGTTGAATGATAAATGAGAACATTTTATTAATATGATCGAATCATTTTATTTTAATTTTAAATAGAGATTATATAGTTTTTTAATATAAACGAAGAAGTTTTATTACGAAAAACAGAAAATAATGGTCAGATATGGTTTTGGACAAGCCTCAAACGCTTATTCTATAACTAAATTGGTTAACTAATGGGGTCTATCTAGGGATGGCAAAACGTCCCACCCCCGACAGGCGCGCAGGGCGGATTCAGGACAAGGATTTTTTAAGCGGGGCAGGATATAGGGCGATAAACAGGGATTTTGGCGGGACGCGGGGCGGGGGTGGGGCAAACACTCCCCGCCTCGCACCATTATTTTATAATAAAGTATTATAATTTGTATATACATAATAATAATCACAATACATTTGTCTAAGAACATTTTCTCATGTTTAAACCTTTGTTGTGTGATCATGTTTGTAGAAATAAAACAGTGTCTTTTTCATTGTTTATAGAACACGCTAATACAAATTTTGTTCTTGTTCGATACCGTGATAGAATTTATAGTTTTTGTCAGTGAAATTGTATTCACAACACAATATATTTTTGAAAATATTAAGTTTAACTTATTTAGACATTTCAGTTGTGATTATGATTTGATATTAATACAAATGCTAATCATATATAATATAATTATATCACCTTGTGTATATGTAGGTTACACATACACAGTGACGGAGCTAGGCTTTTCGGGGGGCACCACATATTTTTTTAATAATAATAATATTAACACATAACTTCAAAATAATACAAAATAACACTAAAAAAAATATTAATATTGTATAAAAGAAATAAATGACTACTTAATTTACAAGAAGTGGCATCGAATTTCATATTTTGAAAATATTGTAAAACACTTTTATCGTAAATACAATAATAAATACCGTACCCGATGTATATGATCATATTATCACTCATCTATTGGTCTCCCACTCAATTTCTCAACCGGGTCATGGTAATATATATAACATAAAAAACAATTTCCATAATCGTAATAGTGTCGAGTGAGATGAATATAACCACAGATAAATAACACATTTTATCCCTAAAATCTAATGTTAAGAAATTGAACAAAAAAGTAACAAAATAAGGTATTAGAAAAAAAAATTAGGGAGGCGAGGGGCACATTAATCTTTTTTTAAAATAATATTAAAAAATTTATATAAAAAAAGGTTCTAACAAGGTTTACAAGAAGTTGAGCCCCCCCCCCCCCCCCCCCCCCCGGTTCATATACATAAGGTGATATAATTATATTATATATGATTATCATTTATATCAATATAAAATTAATAGTCATAACTCAAATATCTTAAAAGTTAGAATAACAAGTTAAAATTTTTAAACGTGATGATTCTATTTGTACCATTATGAAGTCAAGTTGAGAACTCTAAGTTTTATGTTATAAGATATTTCATTAAAACACTTTCTATTATGTGTAAATTATTATGAGACGTGGATATCATTGTCATGTGATGTTTATTTTATACGTACGTTGTTTTAAAATTATGAATTGAGTATGCATGTTGTTTAAAATTATGGATTGAGAATTGTCATTTCAAATGTACATTTTTTCGGGTGATGAGAATGCGACGGGAACGGGGTAAAGAATAAAATCCTATGCGGGACGAGAATGGGACGGGGAATGAAATCCTCATTCTCCTCCCCGTCCCCGCAAGGCGTGGTCAACGTGGGGACGGGGATGGGGACTGGGGTCCCCGCCTCATTGCCATCCCTAGGTCTATCCATATTCTCGTGTAGATGTACATCTATCACTTATCCTGGCTCAACTTAGATAGATAATTTTTGCCTGAAAGACACGTTAGTCCCGCGGTGGAGATCTTTGGGGGGAGGAAAAGATGACACCAGGTAACCAAGGACATATCCAAGCAAATGGGGAGGCTTGGGATCGAGTTGTACCAAATCCTAGTGGGACAGGGTGTGACTCTTCCTCATCACATTGTGGGCTCCCGAAGGGGTCATTGAAGCCTTTCACAACTACAAGAAAGAGAAGGTTGTCCAACGCTCGCTTCTTCAGGTGTGGGGATAGCATATTAATGGCCTGACCAAGGGGACGAGGTTCGAATTTTCTTCGCTTCACCAAAGCACCCTCGGAGGCCTACAAGTCCCTTGACAAGAAATGGAACGCCTCTATGTTGGTTGCACAAGAATTCACAGTCTGACTCGTGTTCGGTAGAAGATCTTGTGTTACCCCAACCGTGGCCAGCCCTACCACTCTCGGCTCTAGAGTTGGTGGGCATTGTAGAGGAGTGTGTGCTTCCGTTCTACAAGCACGCTAAGTCTTTAGTCGGGAGATCTTGTATCATGATCGAGGGGTTCGGGCGCTGTTGACCAAAACCTTGAGGGAAGTCGAGACGCATTGGTCGTGGTATGAGACGTTGGAGGCGGATAGGGTCTGACCAGTCCCAAGGAGGTGACCGTCATCTTCCCTTAGGGCAGACCATGTCCATGTTCCCGATGTAGCCATTGTTGAAGCAGAAGGCTGGCAGGCACTCGTACTATATAAGAGCCCGAACAAGGTACACGTGAACTGGAAGACGAAGGCAAACGGTCCAATAGAATAGACCATCGAGGTTTTTCCAAAATCGGACACATATAGTGACTCCCCAAGCCATACCCCACTTGTTGACCTCTACCTCCACAAATCCACAACCGTGAATTCGATAGTGCCTAAGAGGCTATTTAGATGGAGGTCAAAAACTCAGGTCTACATTTATAACCGAGATATGGGAAGGGTCGTCAGGCCGACATGCAAAAGAATATACTTTGGGGTGAGAGGGGCGTGGTTGAAGGACCGTGGCTCCCATTGTCGGACACGATCGTTCACCGCTTGAGAGGTGAAGTAAAAACCATAAACCCCCCATCACAAGTCCTTGATGACGAGGCCTTCATGATCCTATACCATTATCATAAGGTCCTTCATCGTTGGGCGGTTGTAGGGAACTAGCTTCCCTCAAAATCCCGGTCGGTGCAGCGCCGTCTTCCAGACTCCGCTTTATGGCAGCGTCATCTCCACAGTCCCCGGGTAAAGTCTGCCTCATACAACCCGGCGAGGACGGATATAACTCCCGTATAATCCCACGCTCAGGCCCAGGAATACCCTTACCGTATCGTATCCAGACCCGAACCCGCCTCTGTGCCTAACCTCATGAAAAAATGTGGACATAGCCTCCATCATCCTCTTCCTCCACCTATAAGCGTGACGAAACATGCACCGGGACCAGACCCGTACCGTCGTGGACATGGAGGACGCCGAGCACACCGTGACATCCCGAGTAATCCCCCAACCCAGGTTTCGAGGGGGGGCAAACCTCGAAATCCTAGACCTAATGTCGTCCACCCTAGGCTCCAAAGCAAGGTCGTAGTAAGCCAAGGCAGGTGGTTTATGGTTCCGGAAGGGCGGGACTACCCCGTAGCGTGGAGGAGAAGGTATCCAAGGGCGCCGTACTAGGTCACCCTAATGTGGACCAGAACCCCCCCTCCCCCCTGACAACACCGTCGAAGATTATGAAGCCGGCAAGACCTCAGAAGGATAGAACCGACCCAAAGCGAGGGAGAGAGGAGAAGAAGATGGGGACGAAGGCAGCCCTCCCCACCGATATTTATCCCCCACTCCAGGCGTGGTCTACGAGGGAGGCAACCAGATCGGACAAGGTGACACCGGGGCGACGCTACCGACAGACCCAGCCTCATGTGGCGGCTGGGCAGGATGCATGGCAGCGGCGGTAGCAGGAAGAAGCACCATAACGCAGCTAACACTAGGGCGAGGTTCCCAACGAGAGAGACATTTAATCATATTTAAAATTATACTAGTTGAGTTGGTAGATTTCGCTTTGTTCAAGTATTATAACTTTAATTTAATAGATATTTAATACTGATATCATTAGAATTTTTTATATGGTATAATATAAATTTTGATAATATATATTTTAAAATTTTTAAAAATAATAAAATAATAATTTGATTAATCTCTACTTAACATTTAGGATTTTTTTCCACCTGACTAGCGTGTAATGTTGTTTGGCACCTTGCTCTTTGAGCATCCACAGTGGTGGGCTGGGAGTTGGCGGGGAGTAATCGTCGGCGAGGAGCAGGCGTGGAAGAGGTTGGGAGCTGGCGGGGAGGCCGCTGGCGCAGAGCAGCGACTGGGAGCTCAACCCCAGCACTCAGCGCCGGCGCTAACGGCTAAAAATCCAAATGCCATGTGAATAGTTCTTGACAAACTAAAAAATATATTTTGAAAACAACACAAAAAAAAATAAATGCTATTATCTCTAATACATTATAAATACATGTATGATTCAAATAATTCAAATAAAAATCACAAATCATCATTCTCTGCATTCTTGTTCTCACAAATTTGTTCGTCGAAATGACCAATTAGCTACCCAATGATTTGGAGTTGAATGCCATTTTGGACGAAGTACTCAAAGAATGCATGTCCACCGACTTCGGTGACAGGTTGTTAGATGACGCATTGGTCGATTCTCCACCACGTAAGCGAAAATACATTGCACGTGACCGGGAAGCCGCAAACGAAGGTTTAATGATGTACTACTTCAACACGAACTCTGTGTACACAGAGGTGTAGTTCCGTCGTCGCTTCAAAATGCCGAAAGCTGTGTTCCTCCGAATTGTTCATGCATTGGAGAATCACGATGCGTATTTCACGTCAAGGTTGGATGTTGTGGGTAAAGTTTCCTTATGTCCTTATAAAAAATGTACTGCGGCCATTAGGCAGTTATGTTATGGAATTGCAACTGATGGACTGGACGAGTACTTGAAGATAGACGAAACAACGTCCTTGTAATGTTTGAGACACTTTTGCAGTGCAATCAATAAAGTCTTCGGTCCTACGTATCGGCGTAAACCTACACGGGCTGATATGGACCACATTTTGACGGTTAATGAAGCGCGAGGGTTCCCGGGCATTCTTGGCAGTCTTGACTGCATGTACTGGGAATGGAAGAATTTCCCAACGGCACTGCGAGGCGCCCATTCACTGAGGGACCACGGGAATCGACCAACCGTTGTTCTCGAGGAGGTTGCTACTCGTGACTTATGGATTTGGCACTCGTTCTTTGGCATGGCGGGATCAAACAACGATTTAACAGTGTTTAACCATTCAAAATTGTTCGCGGACGTTATCAATGGTTGGCAACCACCGGTTGAATATATGGTAAATGGTAACCACTACACACTCTCGTATTATCTAGCTGATGGCATATACCCTTCGTGGCCAGTTTTTGTAAAAACAATTCCATTAGCTCAACGAACGAAACAAAAAAGTTTGCTGAAGTCCCAGAAGCGTGCAGGAAGGATGTGGTACGAGCATTCAGTGCACTCCAAGCTCGGTTTCACATGATCACTCGACCGAGCCGCTTGTGGATGCCCCAGGACTTGGCTTGGTAATGAATGCATGTGTTATCATGGACAATATGATAGTCGAAGCTGAACGTCATACTTACGACAGCTACATTGAACAAACAGATGAGGGTGGGCCAAGTCAACCAAATTTTGCACGAGGAGGCTTCGTCCCGTCCCAGGTCATACTTGGAAACATTGCGAGGATGCAAGAGGAACGTATACATTACCAGTTGAAGGACGATCTCGTCGAACACATTTGGAATAAATTTGGAGAGGCCTAGCTTAGTCTATCGCTCCGTAGTTTAAATTTCGATCAGTCATCTTCTATTATCTTTTATTATGTTTTAATTTAATGTAGTTTTGTTTTAAATTGATGCATTATTTTTAATTTAAATTAGTATTTTAAAGAATAGATTGGTGGCTCCCCGCCGACAAAAACGTCAACCATTGCATGTTGCTGGCGGTTTACGTAGATGGTGAGTTGACTGGAAAGAAAAAAATAAATATTTTAATGCTCCCTGCCAACCACTCCCTGCCAGTAGCCGACGATAGTACTGTGGATGTTCTTAGCTATTAGGCTATTATTATATGCGTAATTAATTGATTGTCTTGACTAGTGATCCAAGACAAATTCAAATTTTAAACTTGTTAGTCTCAAAAATCTGAATCGGGTATAATTAAGTGCTCTAGTCATGGAATCTACCTACTTCAAAAAAGTATTAATCTCTTCTGTCCTTCAGAATAATTTTTGTTACTGTATCCGGTAAATTTTGTATATACCCAATTTTGAAACTACATTAGTACAGTGAAGTGTCGGTTAGATGTTAATGTTTGCTGAGCTTTGTTGGTGGTGGTTAGATAGGAGGTAGAGCGGCTAAAGTTAAGCAATGTAAGTGACATTGGCAAGGTGTGACCTAGAGAGGGCTTTTGGCAGATTCATTTATTTTACTTTTTACTCTATCTCCTGGTTGAAATAGTCGATGCTACAATACCAAATTTGGATGTGTAGAAGTTAAATATGTATGGACCAAACCATGGACTCGTTTATAGAAATAGCAGCCTTAGGAATCAATGTTTCATAACTCTCACTCTGCCAAAGGATATAAAATTTTGAAACTATTTAATACTTGAAAATTTGAACTTCTAGTTATCTTTGTTGACTTTCAGGTCTTCCTAATTTTGTTTTCTTTAAAAAAATTTAAAATAAAGATTCCCATTAATCTTAATAAACCTTACCATCGAACCCATCAAACATTACATCCATCGATCATTTTTAAGAATCTAAGTAACGATTAACGAGACGATAGGGTAACGCAACGCCTAGAAACCAACGATCGAGTCGGCCTTTCTTATCGACGTTCCAAAGAATCGTAGATATAAAGGCCCGACTGGTCACACCGCCAAAGACAACCACCACTTCTATTGGTGATCCGGGATTTCGATAGAGGGGCATACAACAAAATAAACAAAAACATAAACAACAAAATAAACGACAACTATGAGGAGCCCGAAAAACTCGCAGTCGGACTCCGATGACAGAGGTTGGCTTCGGAACGAATAGGGAGGTGGATGGCGCTGGCTATAACAGATCTGATCCGCTTGGGGCGAGGGCACGAAACATGACATATGATCACTAAAAGAAGGAGCACGTTGCTCGGACTGTGAAACTCTAGCGACGGATGGTGGGAGCGGATCTGGTTGTCTGGCCAGAGGAAGAACATGGCGAAAAGGCTCGGTCAGAGTAACTCGGGTCCTCGTCGTCGGGATAAGAGGCTGGAGAAAGGGAGCTTCACTGGGATGCTCGAGGCCGGTCATCGTCGGCAAATGTCGAGGGCGGAGCGGGAGTGTGAAGAGCCAACAGATTTGGCTGGCTTGAGTATTGTGCAGGCATATCTGGGCAGTAAGGTGGAGGTAGGGCCTAGGAACGGCGAGCCGAGGTCGGGGTTGGGAGGGGGCGACCCGAGGAGAGCGGTGGTGGAGCAAGAGCGGCGGAGCTTGGGTGGATACTTGCAGTAGATAGAGGTGGCGTGTCAGGGAGAGGGAAGAACGACGAGGATCGACGACGTCCGACGTCGGGAAGAGGATCATGTTGAGGGAGGTGGATGGTAGAGTTGAATCTCTAACCAACTTGAGGGCTAGATCTGGGCGGAGGATGGCGAGATGGTGGATCCAATCGACATGAGGGTGTAGGGTGGCAGATCCGGCCAAAGGAGGAGCTGAGGAGGCGGATCTATGGTGAGACAGAGAGCGCGGCAAGATATAAGAAAAAATCCCCACCGACAGCTCTCATGACCGGGGCCACGGTGGCCGTCGGTGACGGTGGAGACAACCAAAAAGGGGCATAAGTTTTTTGTTGGCAACAAGATGTCTCTTTGTCTTTTTTGTTTTCTTTAATATAGATGTTTCTCTTTTCTATACATGAATTACGAGAATGTCTTGAAATACACTCTATAAATTGGACATCAATATGATATTTTAAAATCTTATTATTAAATTAAGTTTTAGGGAAAATTATGCATAATCGTATCTAATTATCGCCATTTTTTAGATCACCCGCTAACTATTTTTTGTGACATTTAACTCCCCTAACTTATTTTTTTCACTTTACTCTAACGATGTTAACTTTCCATCCAATGGACGTTAAATGTCCAAAATACCCCTAATTAACCATCAAATTTTCAAAACATTTCCATTGACTTTTAGAAACTTGAAATGTTAATAACACATTTATGTAACTTTCAAATTTGCAAACTTTACCATTAAAAATACTAGTTTTTTTTTCTTTAATTTATTTTAAAATTTTAATTAATTTATTTTATTCTTTTCCTTTATTTTTTATTCTATTTTAATATTAATATTGTTTTTATTAAATATCATTACTTTTATACGATTTTTTTTTCTTTACTAATTTTTAAAAATCCTTTATTTCTTTTAATAAATTGTTACATATTTTTATAAATATTCACTAACCTTATTTTACTAGTTTATGTTAATTTTTTAATTCTCTTTTTTATATATAATTTTCATTAATTAGAAATTGGAGCAAACATCCAATTTTCCCATAAATTAACCTGCATTGTGATGAACCCAAGTTTGATTAGCATGAAATTGGATGTATCCATTAACTTTCATTATGATGGTTATAAAAGATGATGTCTTGTTCTGATACGTTTGTGTTTCCTCTTTAACAACACCTGCGCATTTTGTTTCAACCTCTCATTCATAAAATCAACAAAATTGTTCCAAACAAGAGTATGAAAGGGAAAAACTTTACCAAACAACCTAATAAGAAGAAGAAATTAGATAAAATAATCAACACAAGTAAGAGAGATCGCTTCTCTCTACCCACAATCCTAGCCGCGCCGTCCCCTCTCTCCTCGACGTTCTGACTCCGGCGGTGGCCATGGCTTCCGGCCATGGACACCGTCGGGATTCTCTCTTCCTTTCCCCCTCTTTTACCCCAGCCCTTTCTTCGGAGTCCCTCGTTCTCCTTTTCCTTCACTTCCTCGCAACTCCCTTGCTTCCTCACCGCACCTCTGACCGACCTTGGTAGTAGATCTGGCTGTGAGAAGCCTTTCTTCTTCACTTTTGAAGTCAATGTCTCAAATTTACACTGATTTCGGTTGTTGGCGTCTTTTTTCACCCCCCCCCCTTTCGACCCTACGCGTGTTGCTCTCCAACTCAAACTTATCTCTGAGTAGATCTGGAGTGGGAGGCTCTTCATCGTTTTGATGGCCCTAGATCTGCTCGGTGGAGGTTGCTTTGGGGACCTCGAGCGTTTACTTCCTTCCTGGCCTCAGATCTAACTCTCCGGTCTTCGGTGGTACTCCCTCGCAGGTGTCTTGTCCTTGATACCGGATCTTGGAGCTCGTGGATCTTCACACCCTTCTCTGTTACCTTGCCGGTGCTGCTTGGTTCGTGTCCGCTGCTGCTGTTGGCCGGGCGGATTGTTTGAGTCGAAAGACTCGTGTTTGTGTGTCTCCTCGAGCGTCTAGCGGCTATTTTGGGTAAGTACTCCCCCCCTTACGGTTTTCATATGTTCCTTTAATCTCTAGTTTGTCTTGTCTACTGTTTACTGTCCTGGACTCATTTGGGGTCTAGGACATCACTGTTTAAAGATGTTGGCCTGCGGTGATGCGGTGATGGTGGATCTTTGGATCCCCGGTGAAAGCTAGATCAAGATTTATGGGGATTTGGCTATTCCGGTGGTGATTCTGTCATCACTGGAATATGGTTGCTTCTGGTGTTGGCCAGTAGCCGAATACTCTCCTCGTCCGGGGGAGACAATAGTTGGGAATAGGTGAAACTGGTAGGGATAGGGGTGTGAGACTATCTCTCTTTTCTTGTTGGCTGGGTTTGGAGTTTGGTCGGGCAAGGTTTCTTCTCTGAGTTTGACTTCAGCGCGCTTCATGGTTGGGAAAGTTGAGTACAAGACTCATTTTGGTTTATGTTAGTTTTGGGCCATGTTGCCTTTAGGTTGGCCCTTTGTTGGGTCGCGTTTTGTTCTGTTGGTTGGGCTAGGCCCTTGGTTGTAGTTTGTTGTTGAGGTTGTTCTTCTTGTTTGGAATATCTAGGTTCTAAGACCTATGGGTTGTACTGTGTTTCGGTTCACCCCTTGTTGGGTGATCCTGTTTGTTATAAGGTTGTATTGAGGGCTTGCCCTTGACCTTCGACTACACTTTGTAGTTGTTGGTTTCTATAAAAAAAATTGTTGATCAAAAAAAGAAGAAGAAAAAATTAAATTAAATCATAACATGGCGCCTACAAGATCAACTTAAAAAGAAAGCAAAACCCAAAACCTTAAGTTGAGGAATCAAAACAAACCCAGAAAAATGAAAACATAAAAATGGAACACATTGAACACAATATGGTACCATTGTTTATTCCATGTTTATATGAATCTCATGATAAGATAAAAAGAAACAAAACTTAACCCTAAATCACGAGTTCATTCCAAATCTCCCCTGACTCACTAAATCTCAGATTTTTTGGAACCCTATTTTTTATTCCAGATTTGCATAAATCTGAAACCACGAAAAAACATACGGTGATGGTGAGGATGGTGGGGGAGAGGAGAAGAAGTAGTCGGAGCCGAAACAGAGAAGCTAAGCACTGGGGGGCTCCTTCTACTCGCACGGTCCTGAGAGGGTCTTCTACCTCCGACCTCCCTCTATTTGCTGGAGTTTCTTCGAGCACAACGGTTAGTTCTTCACCGATGGTGAGAAGAGGTGGAGGGGGAGGTGCGGTGGTAAAGGTTAGGTGTGGTGTGAAGGGGAGAGAAAATGGATGAATATGGACGTGTGACATGAAAGGAAGAGGAGATGGATAGAGAACAATGAGTAAAAGATGATTAATTTAGGGGTAGGTATGTTTGGTTATGAGTGTTAAACGGGTAGGGTAGCTTGGATATTTTTAAAAATAAAATAAAAGCAAATGATGTGTACATGGTTGTTTTCCGTTAGTTTTGGATGGAAAATGAAGAAAAAAGAGTTAAGGGAGTTAAATGTCACAAAAAATTGTTACGGAAGGGGGGGGGGTACGCTTATGTGTAATTTTCTCTAAGTTTTATTGTGAAATTTTGGATAATTTCATTTCGTTATTCTACAACGTTTCGAGTTTCAAATAACATCATTTATTTTTCTTCGTTATGCTAAAATTTCAAAAAAATTAAGTCACTTTTTTCTGTCTAATTTAGTTTAGGCGGAAAAGAATAACTTGAAATCTTTAAAATGTTATGGTAGTGAGGAGAAAAATAAAAGTTGGGGTAATGATTTAAAAAAATATAATGTTTTAGGGTAGCGAACTGACAATATCCCTTAAATTTGTATATAAAATTAAGGGTAAATTCAGGTGCTAATCTTTCCAACTATGCAAAGTTTGTATCGTTTGTTTCTTCAAAATTCACACATTGTGTTAAAAACATAACATGGTGTGTACCAGTTCTTGTCTTTAAGAACATAATAAAAAAATAAAAAAGAGAGGTTGGATGGAAAGGGTGAGCGCTTCTAGGGTTCCAGAGACAGGGAGGCTGGATGTCACGGCAGCGCGTCCAGACGGCGCTGCTAGACCATGGGCTTCTTCGCAAAACTGCGATGGTGTCAACGCAAGGACGATATTCGATTTCTTCCTCTCCAAAACTGATTCGATTTCTAGTTTTGATTTCTTCGTTTGGATCTATTGACATATCGTTGGTGTTGGAGTTGGTCAGACTTGATCCACTGCTCGTCGTAACCTCTTCCCGTCGAGATAGTACACCAGAAATGTTGGTTTTGTTCTTGAATGGTCCTCGCCGCGCGTATAGAGAGGGAAATAACATGAAACGTAGATGAAACATATATTAGGTTAAGTCATGTATGAGTGTAGATAGGTAGGTTATCAGTAGATAGATCAGTCGTTTATTATATTATGTTTTATTATTAATTTAATTTTATAATTTCGTACTTTTTATTCTTTTATAAAATAATTGATTTTTCTTCTTTTATTATCAAAGGAAGGGAAATGGTAATTTCACACTCAAAATTTAAAAGGTCCAAATGGGTAAAGGAAAAATCAACATTTCACTCTCTACTAACTGTCACATAGTGTCATATGACTATCAGAATGGAATATTTCATTAGTTTTTTAACCTCAAATGCACAAAAGGTTCATGTACCGAACATAAGACTACCAAAAATGTCGTTTCCAAACATGTGGGACCTTAAGGTCCGTGGACCGAACAAAAGGGTACCAATAGGTATTTATCCTTTAGGAAAATGAAAAACAACACACTTCGAATCATATAGTTTTGTTGTTCTGGAGGTTTATTTTTGGCTGCTTTGTGAGGCACACTACACTTTGTTTCTTCGTCTTTATGATGTGTGTTTTTTTCCTGACTTAGAGGGACCTTAGTTTATAAAGGGGAGCCTCAGTTTCGTGATTCTTTTGTATTTTGAGGTGTCATTACACCTTACTCATGCCCCTCCATCTCAGAGGACTTGAGTTATTGAATAAGTGTAAAACCCCACCACTTTTACAAAAGGGTGATTCGGTGAAAATCGAAACGTCAAGGTGGGTTTTTGCGATGAGTGAAATTGGAGAAGGAAATTCAAAAAAAAAAGGGAAGAGAAGTTGGGTTGGGCTTTGTTTGGATCAGTTTGGGCCATCAAAGGGCAAGCCCAAACCGCGTGAAAACCCTAGCCACCCTCTACTTCAACACAGCCGCACGGTTCCCGAGGGATTCAGATCCCCTTCCCTTTCCTCTCGCACCCACGTCTCTCTCCCTCTACACCAGCATCGTCGTCACTCCTCCCTTCTTCGGTTTCTCTCGCATCTCGCCGGACGTTCAAACCTCACCAGCGACACACACCGCAAAAACCATCGCCTTCTTCTTCTTACACCTCCTTCTCGATTCTGAACCCCTCGCCGTTTATTTCTCGAACCAGAGCGTCGCCGGCGACAGGGAACAGCGCAAGCCCGAGTTGTTTTCCCGTCGCAACCTCCTTCACCGACCTCGCCGTGGCTGGATTTGTGCCCAATCGAGCTCGACACGAGCATTAGCGACCTGAGCCGTCGCCGGTGACTCTCACCTCCGTCAGATCTGAGACGGGAGGCCAGGGGTCTCGTTTCCAAGCACCCTCGACACCGCCACGGTGTTGCCAGAGTCGCTACACCCGTCACCGCCCCGTTTCCCCCTCTTTCGAGCGGATCTGACGCTGTGTATGGAGGCCGGAGCACCATGGCTCGCCGGAGGCGTCGACGGAGCCAAATCGAACCAAAGCTTGTGTCTGAGCAGGCCTTGGGCCAGGAGAAGACTGTGTGCCTGGTCACAAGCCACTGGGGCCAGACTTGGCAGCGGGCCGGACGAGAGAAGATGGGCATTGGGCCCAGAGACCTGGACTTGGGTTCGGGCCTGAACCGGGTCTGGAACGGGCTCGGGTTCAGACCCGGGTCTGGACCGGGTCTGGATCCGGGTTTGGGCTTGGGTCCGGGTCGGATCCGGGTCAACCCGGTTTGACAGAAATTATTTTTAAAACAGATTTAATTAATGAATTTAATTAATTAAAGGTGAGAATTTAAAGGACTTTTTGGTTAAATCAGTGGACCTTCGGACTTTTATTGGTTTTGATTCAGACGTTTTATTTGTCAAACCTATACGAGACTTCGCTCGAGATCAAGGGCTTGGAACCGAGCTAGAAGAACGAAGATCACGCCGGAACCCGTGTGAAGAACGGAGTTGTGGTCACTCGAGCTTTCATCAGAGTTTTATTAGAGGAAGACCACAAGGTATGGAAAGTCTTAATTTCTTAATTAACGCTTAGTATGCATGATTAGGATAATAAAATCGGAAAGGTCCTAGAATTTCCTATAGGATGCGAATAACTAGAATAATCGTACTTCAATTACTAATAACCGGAAGTGTCTAGAATGCATGCTTAGGATGAAGATGACTAGTGTAACTCGCTTTCAATACTTGGGAATTGTTTTACTGGTAGAGAGGCTGTGAAGAGCTCTCGGATTAGTTGTGTGCTAGGTTCACATGCTTGGTTGATAGATATTAGGGTAATCAAGAGTCTAATGGAACTAGTTTACTTTACTGCTGTTTTGTTGAATGTTTACTTGATTGGTTGAATGATTGTGTTGATATAATTATTGATTGAACGGATGATCGAGTATGACTGGTTGTGCCAAGGGGTACAATCAGGTGATCGATGTACCGATGGTTCGTGACAGGTAAGTACACGGTAAGTGTGGAACGGTTTTGGATGTCTTCGCTGTGATGAAAGTGTGTTTCGATGAGTGTTGATTGATGGGTGAATGTTTATGCTTGTTCCCTTTATTCTTATTCTTGAAATGTATGTTTGTTTGTTTGTGTGTTGGTTCGGTACTACACCGGGGGGGGGGGGGGGGGGGTAATCCGGTGCCGTTGTGGTGGTTGGAGTTTGACAGAGGCAGTGGTTATTGAGTGATTATGGAGTGGTTAATGGAGTGATGTGAGGGGCCTAAGGGCTCGGCAGATATTACGGGATATTGAGTGATTATTGAGTGGTTATTGGAGCCTGAGAGTTCGGCAGATCCTACGGGATATTGAGTGGATTATTTCATGAGAGATGGTTACTGAGGTTTCACCCAAGGGCGTGCGTCCCAGTGGAGCACTACCGTGGTTCCCTATGACATATGGTCCCTTGGAGGCATTTCCGAGAATCCCGACGATGAGCGTCCCTATGGGATGGTTTCCGGTGCCCCGATGTTATGTGTCTTCTCTGGACCGAGGGAAAATCTGATATGATATGGATACTCTGGTAGATCGGTATATGGGAACCGAGGTGATCCCAGAATCTATTCCATGGATCGGAGGCTTGAGAAAGCAAGTGGTTGGCGTGATATCAATTACTCCCATTTTAATCGTTACGTTACGCTTTAGTGTTTTCATGGAATCTTTTAAGCTACTGGTATCGTCGAAAAGGCGATACTATCTCATTTTACTGATTCTATAGTCTTTCATTGATTACTAGTGTTTACTCGTTTCCAGTTGTGATGGTTTTCCATTTTATTATAATATTCTCTATTTGTTCGCTGGGAAGTTATCGTTATGCGTTATTGTTCTCGTTGCTTTTTATTTATTTATTATAGTTTTTGGTCTAAGAGTTTTAAGCACTTTGTGTCAACGAACTAAAGTAGTTTTATTATTAAACTTGGAGGCTAAAGTTGTTTACGATTTTCCCTACTGAGCGTAAGATCACCCCTATTTGTCTATTTGTTGTGCGTACAGGTGTACTTGAGATCTGGTAAATTCGAGGCTCGGGAGCTTTCGGATGTTGTGAGGGTTTTATTAGAGGTGTATTGGTCCACATTATTGAACTTTATTTACCTTATGTCACCTGTAAAGTTTTGACACCTTATTTGAATTATTGAGAAATTCTTTGGACTGCTTTCAGTTTTAAAGGAATTTATTACAGCTTTACTACTTTTATCTCGATTGCTTTCGGTCACGTCTCGAGTTCGGTCAAAACCGGATTTGGGGAGTGACAATAAGACAATTTGCCAATAAAAATGGGCAAAAGGCGGCATAAAGGAAAGAGAAGAGAGGAGTTCAAGCCAACGAGTATATGTTAAAGGCAATGATGAGATGCTAAAGCATGAGGGGAATATCGCATGACAAACGATGATGGTATCAAATCCAAGTCAATTAACGAATAACACAATACTTGACCGATATTGTTCCTACTGATATGTGAAATTGAAGTTAGACAAGAATATATTTAAGGAAAAAGTATGAGAACTAACTATCATCAACTTGTACCTTTCAAAACTGATTGTAGAGTCGATCAATGTGACACTGTAGACTTAAGGTAATTACAAAACTAACATTTTTCGTTAGAATTGACAAAAAACGTTAGGAAAAACTCTGAAACTAACTGTCATATGACTGTAGACTTGTTAATTTTTTTGAGTTTTTCCTAACGTTTTCTATCATTTCTAACGTAAAATGTCAGTTTGCGTAATTACCTTAAGTCCATAGTGTCAAATTGATTGACTAATAAGTGTACAATCAGTTTGTGAATAGTAGAAGTTATTGATAGTTAGTTTGCGGTGTTATCCCTATATTTAATGTTTGACCAGTATTGTTCTTCCTGATATGTCGAATCGAAGTCAGAAAACGAATATATTCGATGTCTGATCGTTATTGTTCCTATTGATGTGTCCGATCGGAGACAAAACGAATATATTTCTCTTTATAAGTCCTACTGAGATATGCCCATTTGGAGTATCATCCCCTTCTAGGTTTCTACAACCCATACTGTTGAAAAGTCTTTCGGCGAGAACACTTATGATTTCACAATTTAGGAGAATAAATCACCCCCTTCTCGTACAACGGAAATAATTGGTGTTATCGCTATATCCCCCCCCCCCCCCATTCTTTACATATTTGTAGACCAGGATACGGAGGCGAACCACCAACCTTTGACCTCATCGGTAAAGAACATAGTGAATGGCTATTTTCCGGATATGGAAGATATTGATTCAGATACGAATTATGATGGTTCAATTGAAATGTAATGTTTTCGGTCATTTCAAAAGACTACAATTTTCCAAATATATAGGTCTTTCTATGAATATTTGATATGTCTAAATATGATAATCAATGTGTACTAAGTACTTTATCGTTATAATATGTATTAGTGGGAAATTTATAATCTTAGTATTGTACATTAATCTTTTTAATTATTGTGTAATGCATATCAGTAAATTAACGATTATTATATATTATTTAAATAATGATTATCTATTTATATTTATTTCAAGATATTAATATTTGAATATGGATTTTCCATTACTGTTAGATTATTATTTTTTGGGTAATTTTCACCTCAATATCCTAACTATTTTAGTGGCACTTCAATACCCTAGAATGCTAAAAAAAATTCTCCTAAATACCCTAACTATTTTTTGTGACACCTCACTACCATAGAATGCATTTTTGTGGCACCTCACTACCCTAGAATGCATTTTTGTGACATTAAAAACTGATTTTTTAAAAGGAGTTTTGAAAACCAATGACATGCTTTTAAAATTTTGATTGTTAGTGAGTGGTATTATAAACTTTTTAAGTGTTTTCATCCACAAATGAATGACAAATTGACGGCGGGAATCAAAGTGGAAAAAAAATGCATTCTAGGGTATTGAGGCGCCACTAAAAATAGTTAGGGTATTGAGGTGAAAAAAATTAATAGTTAGAGTATTGAGGAAAAAATTACCCTTATTTTTTCCACTAAAAGTTGCAATTTCATTAATTTAGATACATGTAGAGTATCCGTCAAGCCTCTCCACAGAAAGATTAGTAAGCGGGGAGGAGCCAGGATAGACCATAGTGCCGACCAAGTTACCAATGTCGTCTGTTGTCGTGCAGCCTGCCTCGTCATAGCCAAGACCCTATACCCTGACTTTGTAGTGTACATCCCATGGCGGTCATCCGCCCATACCAAGTGTCCTTAGTTCGGAGCGCCAAGAGGGGTACCTGAAGGATGTTATTCTATTCTTCAATGGAGAATACTTGCCCCAAGCCAGCCACATCCCAATATAGCTGCCCCGGTTGCATAAGCCCCACCACCCAGGCCCCCACCAACGACGGATCCAAAGATTTTACTTCCTGGTTCGGCCCGAGCAACCATGGGGTACCCAATACAAGGGTATCTCTGCCATCCCCAATCGCTATCCGAAGACCGCTCCTAAGTAATTCCTTGGTTGACCGAATGCTCGCCTAGGTGAGAATCGGCATCGAACCAACTCCTGCCTTAAGAAATGTAACCTTCGGGAAGTAGCGGGCCTTAAGCACTCGGGCCATCAGAAAAGTAGGGCGATAGATAAGACTCCAGGCTTGTTTACCCAAGAGTGCCTTGTTAACGTCGCTGAGGTGACAGAATACCATACCCCCAGCCTCCTTTGGCATACACAGCTTGTCCTAGTCCTGCCAGATAATCGGTCGCGCCGTATTCCCACCCCTCCCAAATTGAGCTAACGCCACATGTATCCGAGAAACAATCCTAGCAGGTGTGGTGAATACGAACATGGCATACACGGGGAGAGAGGTCAAGATCGACCGAATCATTACCTCCCGTCCTGCCGGCGAGAGAAGTTTCTCGTCTCACGGATACGCTTAATAGCCCTATCGCCCAGATACGCCATGGCAGCATTCCTATTTCTCCCGACCATGTTCGGGATGCCCATGTACATCGATGCCGTTGTGGTTTCGGCTATATTAAGAACATGACAATAGTGCTATCTGACGGTCGGTAATGTGTTCTGGCTGAACATAACCGACGACTTTTCCAGATTCAGAACCTGCCCCGAGAGAGTCCCAAACATACCGAGGATGTCCGTGATCGTCTGAGCGCCTTTAGGTGTTTCTCGAAAAAAGATATAACAATCGTCTGCAAAGAACATATGCGAAATCTTCGGAGCTCCTCGTGCAACACAAACACCCCGCAGTCGCCCCTCAGTCTAAGCCTGGCGCAGAAGGAAAGAGAGCCCTTGAATACAAAGTACAAAGAGATAGGGTGAGAGTGGACCACCCGGCCTTAATCTCCGTGCCAGCGTCAGTTGTGGCGTCTCCCTTCCCCGGGACGACATAGTGTAGTGGACCGATTTCACACAACACGCTACTAGCGTTATCCACTCCTCTGAAAACCCCAGCCGAGCCATAATCTAAATTAAATAATCACACTCGACCCGGTCATATGCATTGCTCATGTCCAGTTTAAGCGCCATATAGCCGACCGCACCCTGACGCTTGTGCTGGAGGAAATGGATGACCTCAAATGGTATCAGGATGTTATCCTGAATGCATCTGCCCAAAATAAATGCCCCTTGGTTGTCCGAGGTGACAGAATGGAGAAGAGGTCGCAAACGGTTGGCCAAAACCTTAGAGAGGATGTGAAAATCACGTGACATAGGGAAATCGGCCGCAGATCAGTGATCTTATCTGGGTCAGGCTTCTTCGGTATTAATACGATGGAGGTGTCGTTCAGAATAGGTTCAAAGTTCCGTGAGGCCAGCGCCTCAGTGATAAATCGGACCACCTCATCTGCCACAATCGGCCAGTAGTGCTGATAAAACCGGGGATTAAGACCATCCAGACCCAACGATTTATCAGGCCCCATTTGAAACACCGCCTTCCAGACCTCCGTCACTGAGCAAGGGGATAGAAGTACCTGATTCTGCGTCGGGGTGATACATTAGGGGAGGGCTATGGGAAAATCTCGAAGGTCCAGCAAGCTCGTCATAAATAATGTACTGAAGTAGTCCACGATCAGCTCCCTCATACCCGTATCCCATGTGACCAAGTCCCCGTGTTCCGTGTTTAGGGACAAGACCGCATTTGATTCGGCGTCTATACGAACAGGCTGCCTAGAAAATTTTCGTATTTCGATCCCCCTCGGCTAACCAATGTTGTTTCGCACGCTGGCGCCAGAACGCCTCCCGTTCCCCCAACTCCTATTCATACTGAATCTGGACAACCTCTCGCAGATGAACACCAACTTTATCTGTCCTACCATTCAGATTTGTGATTTGCCACTAACACCACTTTATATGGTTGAGATTACGGCGGAAGTGCCCTCGGCACCACTCAAACAAGGATTTTCCCACCGTGTTGATGACTTCTCCAATAGGCCTCCCTGGCCGTTTATCCCATGAAGCCTGAATGAGGCAACCACATTCTGTGTCGCGAATCCATTAGGATTGGAAGCGGAACTTCGGGGGACCACGGTGACCCAGTTGTCGGGCCATGGACAGAAGGATCGGCTAGTAGTCCGACGTCGTCACTCCTGTATTACAGAAGTCCAGGCCAGGTAGAGAAGAAAAAGAGCACTCGATACTAGTTCTCTATTCAACCGAGATTGTATCCGCGCATCATGCATGCTGCCCCTAAACCATGTATACGGGTGGCCCGTCATGGGGACATATACTAGACGGAGATTATTCACCAGTGAGCCAAAATCGTCCATAAGGCTAATAGGATACGATCCTCCCCCGTAGTTTCGTCAGCATCCAGAATACCATTGAAGTCTCCTATAAAGATCTAGTTAGGCCTTGTTGGAGTATGGAGGCGTCAGATCATTTCCCAGGTCCGGTGTCTCCTATCCCGCAAGGGTTCCCCATAAATTCCTGTTAGCCTTAGGCCATCATGTCCCGGAACTACGACCTCAGCATCAATATATCGGTCGGAGGAGGCCCTAAATGTCACCCCTACACCCGGAACCTAGAACAGAGGCAGACCTCTTTGGCTTGCCACGGTCTCTGACCCCCTAACATAGTTAGGGGTGGGCAAAAAAGTCCTCACCAGTGGATTCCGACCAACCCGACCGCTATCGAGATCGGAAAAAACTTGAACCAGAGGTTTTCGGCGTGGTCCCGGTGTCAAAAACGCTTAACCGGAGACAAGGTGGTCTGTGGCCGGTCCCGAAATGCTACACCGGTGGTCGATCGAAACCGACCGGATTGTGTCTGGACCGTATGAAGCCCAACAATTTCTGCCAAGCCCAAATTATTTTTGAGCCCATTGCCACCTCCTTAACCCTAATCCTATATAAACCTATCTACCCCACCAACCTTCATTCATATACGTAAAGCGTCCACACCTCAACATCTTCAAATCCACTTTCCCATTTTCTTATTCTCTCTGAAAAAATCTGCAGACATATCCAACCAAATCACTACGAAATCAAACTCTTCTTCTTCATCTTCCAATCTTTACTCTTAAACTTGTATTTCTATTATATATTTTTTTCTATTGTTTGTTTTTTTTGTAGGAAAAAAAACTACATGCATGTGAGATGAGTATCGAATTCTTTGTAGATCTGGTTTCATGGTTTCATTTGTAAATGTTCGTTAGGTAAAGAGTTCGATTTGTCTATTTTTTTTTCAATCCTTTGAACAATTGTAGATCTGGTTTTCTGTTGAATCTGTGACATAAATTGCAAAAGTTGTTGATTTATTCTTGTGTTATTGTTTAAATTATGGGAGAGGTCAATTGGGTTTGTTATAGGCCCCTGAGATTGGGACCAATTGTGGTGGTCGGTTTAAACCGTAAAACCGACCGAAACCACGGTGGTCAGATTTTTTTTATTGTTGGTCTCGGTTCCGGCGGTGGTGTCGAAATTACTAAACCGCACTTTTCCGGTCTGGGGGTCAAAGTGGGGTTGATGGTCGGTTTAACCGACCATGCCCACCCCTAAACATAGGGGACACATATATGGTCCTGAAAGCCCAACGATCTTGACAATAAGGCATAGTTATGGGCATCCAATAACGATTCTGAAAGGAACAAGAGATGGGGTCGATGAACACTAAGCAATTGTCTGAGTTGCTGCTTATAGAGCCCCGTACCCATCCGCTGGCAGTTCCAAGTGAGAACCCACAGATCCGCCTTCAAGCGTGACGACAAGTTTCCTAGACCCGGATGCCAATTGCGCTGGGAAGAATGCGCAGATGGAGGCGACGGGGAGGAAGATTCCTGAGATGGAATATGGACCCTAGATGGTGACCATCCTTGAGATCCAATCTCATTCAGCCCCACATCTGTGACAGGTACATTCTGTTCAATATCCCGAGACGATGGCACAGGTTGGGGCGAGGGCCTTGTGTCCGGCGACTCCATTCAGTTCCCCAAAGAGGTGGAATTACGCGGTGCGGACCAAGCTTGTCTGGAGGAGTGGGATAGACAACGGGAGCCCAAGACAGATGTCTGAGACCCAATATCTCCCAACCCGGATGCTCGTGAAATCGGTGAGGCGAGAACGGGGGGAGACGACCAGCAATAGGGACCGAGACCGTACTATCCAGGGGAAGCAGGCTGGTCCAGCGTCGCCGACATTGGCCCATCCCCCGGATTGAGGGTTCCGAGGAGACCACATCCGCCTGGGAGATTGTAGACGACGACGCCGATCCAAAAAGGAAGTTTGGGACCCAATCTCGTCTAGCCCACAAGCCAGAGAAGTCGGCGAGGGGATGGTCGAGGGTGGGCGGTCCGAGGGAGAGGGAGTCTTATCGGACCGTTGCCGGGAGAAAATGGGGACGAGTTTTACGTATTCAATTTTATAGCACATATTTCTTCTTGTTATCACACCAGAACTACTATTTATTAGTCTTCCCATTAAAAATGTAATAGTAAGAAATAGTGATTTGGGGGAGAGGGAGAAAAATAAAGTATTCTCAAACTATAGTGGTTGCAAGTGTAAGCACACAAAAGTATAGTGGAAGCATCGAGAGCCTGAACTTGAGGCCCTTCTATAACAATTTCGAGTTCCATCCAGCGGTGGTACCCACTAATACACATTAGGTGCAGGCACGGAAACCTCGTGATTGCCCCAAGGGATGGATCCAGCGGTTTAGAGTGGATTGCTTGCACATGTGGGTGGGTCCCACCTCCAATAAAATAAACATTTTTATTTCCACAATTATTACTAAACGAGGCCAGGCAATTTAAACGAGCTCTTCTCTTTCGTTACATAGTAAGTAAAATCAAATGGTCGCAGCGGCTGCATCGTCCATCCTCTGGGCCGTAACCTTGATGCCCGCCTCGTACACCTTGCTCACCAAATCATCCAGTGTCCACCCTTCCACCGGGTCCACTCTGAACCCCCACTCGATCACACACCCGCCTTCCTCCACTGGCACGATCTTCACCGTTGAAACATACGACTTAAACCCAATGTTGCTTTCCACTATCTCATAGCTCTGAGTACGTTCCTCCTCATCAACGGCCACGAGCCTCTCCTTGGCCCAGCCGTCTCTACCGTCCGATCCCGGCGCTGTAAATGTAAGGTGCCTGATGCAGCCGGGCTCGCCGTTGATGCCGCTGACGCCACTGCAACGGGCCATGCCAGCCGACCACTTGTGGATGTTGAAAAAGTCCCTGTAAAAGCCCCAAACTCGGTCCGCTGAAGCCTTGTCGAGCTTAGCGGACACCTTTCCTTCCCACTTGTCTATCGGATCCATGATGGTCTGATTAGTTCCGAGTATGTAGACGGATATTTATATATACAAACATCTACAAGTTTGGACCAGAATCTGCCGGTTACTTAATGTTGTATTTACGTATATGGTCGACTTTGTTGCGGACTATTTAATGACATTGAATCTTATTATTCAAAGTAGTTCAGCTGTAAATTATCGGTAGAAAACTTGATCATCGATTTAAATGAATTTAAGAGATTAAATTTGATTTGGTGAAAAATAGTTCAATTTAAACTGACTTCGTTTAGTTGTTTTAATCTAGTTATAGAGAAATCAATTCCTTGACGGGTACGGCGACAACTATCAACACTGATTACTTGATTTGTAACTAAAAACACCATATACAACAAAATGAAATCTTTGTCTAACACCACTATCGTGGCTAAGGACTTTCTCCTTTTCCTCTTCGCATCCGCTCCCTCTTTTCTTTGCAATTTTTTTCTTCTTAACGGTCATAGTTCACCTATCACCAATCTAACAGATGTTACCGTCAGTCTTGTCCCCAACCACGAGTTGTTTCGCCCCAACCCATTTGGGAACATGCTTCCAGCTCCATCGACGGGCTTTATTAAGCAGTTACGACCGAAGAAGAAGACTTCTTGTCCCTCTCCTCCGCCTCCTGAGCCACCTTTTTCGCCCTCAAAGCCGCCACTCCTACCGTCACCAACGATGTCGTCCTCAACGTCGTCGTTGCTAACGCTACACCCAACGTCGTCGTCCTCAACACCGTCGTCCTCATAGTCGCCGCTCTCATCGCCGCCAACGATGCCGCCTCCAACACCACCAGCACCCTCGCCTCATGCATCGCTGCCGCCCTCCCCCAGCATCGCTCCCGACCTAACACCACCACATCCGCCTCTACCCCCCATCACCGCCACTACCACCTCGTCTCCATCTTTACTGTATCCACCATAACAATAACCCTCCTCCCAACCATATGACATCAACACCACCCCTGCTGACCCTACTCCCTTTTCACGACATCCCCCGCCGCCTCACCACCATGTCATTCCGCTATCCTATAGCCGCACGCGCTCGAGCACTACCAGCTCCTCTTACGTCGCTGTCAACCTCATCCATCATCGCTCACGAACTAGCCCAACTACATCATCCTTTGCTGCCAACGCCACCGCCACATCCTCCGTTTCCACTAAAGCCGCCGCCACCTCCTCTTCTGCCACCAGAGCCGTTGTCTTCGCCTCTTGCGTCGCTTCACCCGCATGCCTGCTTTCTAACTCCCTGGTATAGTTCGACTGCGATAACATATCTTCTCAGCTGCGCGAAGATCGTCCAAGATCAACGATGGCCTGGCTTAGGGCCTAGCGCTAGAACTGCGGTACACCCGCTCAAACCTAGAATACGTGAAGAGGTGCTTCATCCCCATCCGTTGTATCGGGACCCTGACACCCCGCTCAAAGTCAGGGAAACTGGAATCAACAATTGCTCATATCGGCCACCAATGCAAACTCGGTGCACCAACCCCATCCATTGGATTGGGACTCCAACACCCCTAAGGTGTGTGTAGAGACGCACACCTCGCCCTATCGAGGTCGGTGTAAATCCAACATTCTAATTCCTTCGTTTCTTGGTGTTCTCTCTAAATGCCTGTTATCCCTTCAAATGCTTCATATTAGATATCTCGGGCATTTTCAGATCGAGTCAAGAAACGAAACTCGTGTCACTCACAAAGCTACGATTCAAAGTAGTAATCCAACATATTGTCCCTAGATTATCTGGGTCTCTAGTTATAGGGTTAATGTCTGGTACCTGCGGGTCAAGAATTCTATCGCACCCTTTTATTTTCAGAATTACTTTAGTTTTTACGACTATGCTTGTGTCTGTATCAACTTTTTTCTAATTAATAAACTATATATATGCTAAAAAAAATCTTTGACAAGTTGTTTAAGCTGGATTTTTTCAAATTAGGTTCAAATTTATCGGAAACAAATTTGAGCCAAATCACAATTTAACTGTACGCTCATTTGTTTAACATAAAGATAATATTTTATTAATATACTTCCGATAATTCAAAGTTATCATACATTGAGTGGAAATAAGGAAAAGTGGTCATAATATTTTATTAATATACTCTCGATGACATTCGGAACGCTGGTCCTATGAAAACTGTCCGATTATTCTAGGTAAAAGGTAATGGTGGTTCCCCATTCTTCTGGTAAGTGGCACGAAAGATCCAGATGACTTTCCTTGGCTCGACTTGGCCAAGCCTATAGTGTCACGATAGGCTGTCAAGGAGTAGCACTCCAGGATCCTCCTTCTTAAGTTCGTCCCATCGGGGCCTTTTTCCCTTTAAGGGGTAGCACTCCAGGTTCCTCCTTCCTGGTCTATTAGAGGGGGTTTGAGCGGCCCTGGACGGAGGCCCCTAGTAACTAGGTGTTGCCACTAATTCATCATTAGGCCCTAGTTCATGCCTCCGATGAGGTTGGCTGATCGGAGGGCAATGGAGAAGTTGTAGGACCTAAGTAGATCTTCTGCAGTTAGAGAGTAGGGCTCGCTAGCGGAGGGGATGACGGCGCAGATGGAGGCATTTTGGTCATTGGAAGAGAAGGAGGAGGTGCTCGATCAAAGATGGGTGGACAAGACAGTTCTGTTGGTGGTGGTGGGTAGGGCAAATATTTCGGGGCCGAAGAGAAAGATCTGTCGATTGTTTGTACTACCGATGAGGTCGACACGCACGGGACCGATGGAGGAAGTAGAGAGGATGGGGGGGGTCTACCGTAGTGGTGGAGGTGGCGGACATGACGAGGCCCGGAGAAGAGACCGCAGGCGGCATCAGCTTGAACCCCTAAAAATAGAAAATGAGCGACCATTTTTTCTATTCTAATAAATTTATATAACAATTTTAATTAGGTAAACCCGAATCAGACAAACTCGAATCCAACATAAAACTAATCACAAACAAAATTTCGAATATTTAATTCTCTATCTAAATAGAACAAACAGAATGTAATAGAATTATTTTTTCAACTGAATTTAAATATAATTGTATAGGCTCATACAAGTTCAATTCGAATTATTTTTTCAAATCAAATTCTGATTATTTTGGAGTGGATTTGCTTGCTCATATATGGAACTTGCCTCCAACATTAGTTGAGTTCTTTAACTTTGAATTATTAACACATAAGCTACCTTAGCTAAAAAAAAAATTCTAAAAAAGTACCCTAACTAACAAAAAATGTCACTTTAGTGTACGACGTTAATTTTCCAAAATGTGTAAAAAGACCAATATACCTCTCACAAACGATTAAATTTTCAAAAGTATGTCATTGGTTTTTAAATTTATATATTTATTGATTTTATAAAAATAAATTTTTATTTCAAAAATCATATTTTTATCTAATAAATCAGTTTTATTTAAAAATATCAGTTTTTTTAAATCATATTTTTATTTAAATAGTTATATTTTTATTTCATAAATCAATTTTATTTAAAAAAATCAATTTTTATTTTAAAAAATAAGTTTTATATTTTAAAACAGTCATATTTTTATTTGAAAATCATATTTTAATTTAAAAAACAAGTTTTAAATGTTTTTTTAGCAAATCAAGAACGCTTTTTTTATATTAATAATAGAGGCAGAAGTACATAAAGAGTCTTACAACAGCATCCTGAAAAGTAGTAATCGAAATAAAAGAGGGGGAGAAAATATCTTAACCCATAGGCATGGGACTCTCGACCTTGTAATAGTAGACCCAGTAATACCATGGAAACAAAGGTTGGGGCATTGTAGTCGGTAACTGGTGAAGAGGTAGATAGTTGGCACTTTTCTTGACTTGACTTGATATCTTTGGGCTTGGATTTGGAAATGTACATGGCATAGTCTGTCGGGGAGAACACCGGAAGAAAGAGGGATCAATGTCTTGGGATTCAACCGAGTAGAGCAATGCGGAGTATGCATCCCTATACACACTCGAATGTAGTTGGGAGTGATCATTGGCCTTGGCGAGGCTGCTTGGTAGACATTGCCTCGTCATTCTCCCTGTAGATTGTCTCGTATCTGGTGTGTGGGTCATCCAGATTCCTTTTCTTGGGGGTATGTATCACAACAATCATCCTTTCATCCTTAAGGCTAAACTTAGTAGTCCCCTTCCTAGTCTGTCGGCTAATTGGGGCCTCACATGGGGTGTTCTAGGTGGACGAGTCTCCCTTGTCTTCATGGATCTTCTCTAATTTCTGAACGATCGGGTTCATCCTCCTATGCATAGATCGACCCATGATCAAACAAGGTGGCATGGATGGGTTCAGGGTACAAGGTCCATTTACCCGGGTTCAATTGTGGGCCACTTTTTTAGGAAAGAGGTCCTACATCGATGTCGGATTCAATAGGGCCAAGGTGGCAAACCCTTCCGGGGGGGGGGGGGAATGAGTCTCGGTGCCTACAGTTGTTGTATTATTCTTACTACTACTACTACTACTACTACTACTACTACTACTACTACTACTACTACTACTACGACAAAGAGTAAACTGAAGTATTTAAATAACCGGTTAAGTTGTTGTTGTTCGTGTGTGTGAACGTTAACGTCTTGAGTGAGTCACCTCTAAGAGTTGTTGAGAAACTGAGCGTGTGCGTGTGCCCGTGCGGAGGATAGTCACGACGTGACATCTCGAGGCAGGAGAGGTAAGCCGTTGGGGCACAGGTGACCGGAGTACTTCCACTGGGAAGGTTAGGAGGAGCAACACCAGCAAGTCCCGGGCTGCGAAGTTACGGAACATCAGAGATGAGGTACGAGGCCAGAGTTACGGCATGGGCCAGTTACACCAGTGTTGGTGGCAGTCGAGGCGAACCGATGCAAGAAATTCGAGCGAGGGCCCGAGCCCAGAGTTTGGATCGAGTTCTCACCCTGATGACTCGGGTGTAGCTCAAGATAATGGATACGACAACAACCGCGGAACGAGGTCGCAGAAAGACAGCGAGAGTCCGTAAGACTCGGCAGCGGGCGAGCAGTAGAAGTAAAGTAAAGGCCGAACGCCAGTGTTCAGCGGGAACTAGTACAACCCCTACGAGAGTACAGTAGAAGTAAGAACACCGTTTGCTGGAGTCCGGAAATAGTTAGCCGAGTGCGACCACCACAACGTTATCAGGCCAGTAACATTATGGCACCGTACGAAGCATTGTTTGGTAGGTCGGGTCAGCTGCCCAAGCGGGACACAGTTGGAGATTAACAGCTGATCCTTGTGGTCCCGAGTTTGTTCGAGAGGCGACTGAAGAGTCGCATGGATCGTGAACGTTTAAGAACCGCGCAGAGTCGACACAGAAGTGCAAGGATGAGGTACGCGCGAAGTATCTAAGGTCGTTCGGTCCCGGAGGAAACGGTAAGTGTCGTATCTTCAGTTATGTGGTACGTTGGATGGAACGACTTATCTTTTTGCTCGATTGGAAGTATGTGAGCGAGCGTCAACGGTAAGAGCAAATTCCCTGGTTGGGTAACCTTCGATGAATGATCATGACTGTATGTCACCGCCTGTGGAGTGTCATCATAATGAGGAGAAGTGTGTGTGTGTTGGATTCGCTTTAAGGACTATGTGAGAATTGGTCCGGCATGATACCTATACCGACGGGCGGTTCCGGTATAGGATATCTCAACCAAGCCGAGTGTGTCGGTGCGATGTCTCTACCGACGGAGGATTCCGGTATTGACTAACTGGTTTAAGTGTTTCCGTGTGCATGAGGATTGTTGGACTGGGAGTTTAATCGGACGTTCCTTGAGTTAGGGTCAAGTGGAGTGAGCTCGTTTTAAATTTCGGAGATGAAATTCCTTTAAGGGGGTAGACTGTAAAGACCGGGTTTTTTTAATTAGCTTAAGTTATTTTGGAACGACGTTGGGTGGAGAACGGGTTGAAATTTTGGATCGATTTCAAAAAAAGAAAAAAAGAAAAAGGGAGGGTGAGTAGGCTTGGGCCAGTCCGGATTCAGGAAATTGGGCCGAGCCTGCCAGACCAGTCAGCTGAGCCTGGCCCGTTTAGAGGACCAGGCCCAACAGACCAGCCTAGCCTTCCCTAACCCTAGTTGACGCTCCCTCTTCCTCATTTCACACGCACGCCGCCCGAGGAGTTGTCTCTCTCTCTCGCACCTTCTCCCTCGATCTTTCGCCTCCCTCTCTCAGATCCGCCATCCCTCCTTCTCGCACAGCTCGCCGGAACTCCAGTGTCGCCGCCTGACCATCACCCTCCACCCTCGACCCTTCCTTGCCACAGAAGCTCCCTCTTTATCCTTCCCTCCCGTGTCAGAGCTCGAAACGCGCAGTCCTAATTTCCTCCGTCGTCACCGTCTTCGTTTCGGGCCTCACCGTACCGGCAACGAGAAGTCCGCGCTGGTGAGTTGTCCCTCAGGCTCGTTTCAACCTCCCCGCTAGCACGAGCTCGTTTTGGCCGGAGCAACGCGGCCGGAGTTCCCGTGCTCCAGATCTGCTCCAACGACGGCGAATCTCCCACGCGCCACCATATCTGGAGCAGCGAGGCCGAAGAGTCGCACCAACGACCGCCTCCGCTTCTTCCAGGGCAAACCGAAGCCTACCGCCCTTCCCCGAGCTTTCCCCGCCGCCGTCAGGACGAGGCTAAACCCTAGCCTTCCTCTCAGGCACGGGCCTTGGGCTCCGGACCAGGCTTGGGCCGAGATAGACACGGATGTGGGCCTGGTCCAGGATGAGACTCAGGCCTGGACCTGATCTGGATCAGGGCCTGGTCTTGGTTCGGGCTCGGGTCTGGATCCAGACTCGGGTTTGGGTCCGGGTCTGGGTCGGGCTCGGGTCAGGTCCGGGTCTGAGGTTGGACCAGGTTGGACCGGGTCGGATTCGGGTCCGGGTTTCGGGCTCGGGTCGGATCCGGGTCAGGACATTTAATTAATTAAATTATTGGACTAAAATCAGATAATTTCAAGGACTTATCGGACTTTATAAAGCACTTAAATCAAATAAATTAGAGGACCGAACCGTTAAATAAAGAGGACTTATCTGATAAAATTTGAGGATCGTTACGGACTGGACCGGGATTGACTACCGTCCCTTTTGTTAAACCCAGGCTTTTACCCCGAGCGAAGAGAAGACCGGAGTAGGCACGGACGTCAGCAGCTAGGCGACCCAAATCGAGACTGAGCGGTAGGGAATTACCTCGAAATCCTACTTTATTACGAATGTACTAGAATGCATATAGGGAAACGTAATAATCGAATAATGAACTAGTATGCTTGTAGGATGGGAATAACTAGCGTAGATGTATAAACTGTGAACATTTACGATTATCGTCTTGGGAATTTCCGTGCTGGTAGAATCGGGCCATGTCGTGCCTATAGGGTTGTTTGCTGAGTGTATCTGCTTGTGTGCTATGTGTTGTTTGAACGGTTAATAAATAACGAACATGAAAGCGATTAGAGGTAAACTTGGTGATGCATAATTGTGACCTGTGTGGTTATTTCCTGGTTATTTGAATTGTTGAACTGTGAGCTTGGGGAATGGATATCGGTTAAGCCGGTGGGGTTACCACGTTGAGGGTGGTGTCGGTAAGTGATGGTAAGTGCATGATGGTTACGAGGGTAAATTGAGAAGCATGATATGTTATATTCGGTGAAGCATGTGTTGCTATGTTTGGGCAAGTGTGCCATGTGTGAGTGTGATCGTGATTGTGGTTGTGGTACTGTGGTTACCTGTGAGTGTGACCGTGATTGTGGTTGTGCTACTGTGGTTACCTGTGAGTGTGATTGTGATTGTGATTGTGGTGTGGTTACCTGAGAAAGGTGGTTTCATTACCTTCCGACCGTGAGTCGGTAAAACGTTTTGTCCCGCGAAGAGGTGGTTTCCCTTCCTTACGACTAGCACTCGGTAAAACGCTGTGTCCGCGATATGTTGCGCGAAGAGGCGATTTCCCTGCCTTCCGTGTGTCGGTAAAACGCTGTGTCCGCGATGTGTTGCGCGAAAAGGCGATTTCCCTGCCTTCCGTGTGTCAGTAAAACGCTGTGTCCGCGATGTGTTGCGCGAAGAGGCGATTTCCCTGCCTTCCGTGTGTCGGTAAAACGTTGTGTTCCACGATGAGGTCGACCGCCTCTCCTGACTGTGTGTTAGGGGAAAGTTGTGTGCGGCTACGCCGGGCCGAGCAGGTTGCTCCCAAGACCGTGCAATTTGTTACGAGTTATGTGTTCTGGTGAATGACTGGATTGTGGTTGCCTAGTGATGGTTTTCCTACGTGTGGTTTTCCCTGAGGTTGAAAGTGTTGTTTCCAGTTTATCTGTGAGTCAGTCGTCTCTCTCGACCGTGTGGTTACATGTTGTGTGTTTTAGAGTGCCTTGGTTTTAATTGAGTGTTGCTGAGTTGTGGCTATGAGTTGTCTTACTTGGATTGTTCCCTTCGGTTTGTGCATGGTTATAGTGGTTGGTGACGAGTTAAAGTCGGTGTGGTTGGGCTGTTGAGTGTCAGAGTAACGGGGGTATTTGTCTTTAATTGGATTAAGTGTAGTATCGTTGTATCAAACCTTTTTAATAAACTTTAAACTGCGGAAAGACTTTCTTGTAAATCTGTAATAAGGTGGTTTTCATGGGTTTTTCCTACTGAGCGTCAAGCTCACCCCCTTACCTTGTTTTCTACATGCTTTAGCTTTGATTTGGAGTAGAGGATATCGCGGAGCTTGGGGCTAGCGAGAGTCGTGGTTTTTATTGTAGTTATTAGATACGTACGTTGTATTTTGAGACTTGTATTGACTCGCTTTGACTTTATTACTGTTGGACATTGGAGCAACTTTTGAATCCTTACATCTCTTAAATCACTTTTACTTGTTTTTGTTTACTTTCACTAAGTCGCGTCTCGGGTCCGGTCAATACCGGATTTGGGGCGTGACAAATAGGGCCAAGGTGGTAAACCCCTGGGGGAAATGAGTCTCGGTGCCTTGATAATCATGGGTGTGTGTGTGGTTTGCATATTCCACTCCCTATTGGCGTTATGATGGGTTCAGTCCAAGTCCTTAGAATGCCCTTGTAAGGACCGCTCCTGATCAACGCCGGTCAAGTCGGCGGAAAATGGGAAATATTTTAAATTTTGGGCATCCACCTAAATAGACCTAAACTTGACCCCGAGGGTCATATCGGACCTAAGTTGACCCGGATATCGACCAAAATGAGTTTTGGGTGACTCATGGCAACTTTGGGACCAATTCGGGAAAAGTTGACTTTTGCCAAAAAGTCAATCGAGCGACGTCTGGTCCATTCGAGGCCCGAGTTGGGCACAAAAAGATTAGCCGTTGTCGCAGCGGTCTTAGTTGGGTCTTTTCCTTGTAGAACGCGAGATTTCGTAGAAGTCTCGAAAAACGGACCGAACGGGGACAAGACGTCTGATTTTAGCAAATCTGACTTATGGAAGTAATTTGTAAGAATTCGGAAAATGTGGTTAGAAACTTTAAATGCGGAGTTAGAACGCTCGGGCATCGGAAATTGATTCCGCCAATTGCGTTGGAACGCGTGAGTATAATCAGGAATTGTAGAAACGAAAATGGTAATTTTTGGAGCCACGAGGGACGTTTTCCCGATTCCGGGCAGATTCGCCAAGCCGGGTGAAATGGGCCATTCCGGGCCCATTTCGACAATGTCGAGTAATTGGGAAGTTTGGGAGTGATCGGTACTTGTCGGGGTTACTTTTGGGCGTTAATTTCGTAAAAATCGAAGTTGGCTTGCGTATTAAAAAGTGTGTTGTCTCGTCACTTTAGATTTTAACACTGATCGCGGAAAGGGGAAGCTTTAGGCGGGTTTTCGCGAGCGCTTCTGGAGCTTACGTTTTGGATTTTTGGATTGCATTACGAGGTAGAGAAAAGTAGCCGGATGTCGGTTTTTGACTAGGGAAAGTTACTAGTAAAAATGCATGTGGGTGCCTGGTTGTGCCCCTAGGTTGATTATACTTGGCATATATGTAGAATTCTATGTGGGTACCAGGTTGTGCCCGTAGGTGGTGTATACTCCGCAAAGTGTCGTGTTATACCTTTTAGCATATGTTGTGTTTGTATGTTTGACTAGTTGTGCGCTTGGAGTGTTGAACTCGCGTGTGTATTGAATGACTCGTGTGACTAGATAGGTGGTAGTGCCTTGATATGTTAAATGCGATAATTGATAGTGTGTTGTGATAATTGGTTGAGTGTTGGTGATCAATGTGGTGATAGTTGGTTAAGGTATGGCCTGCCTATCGATTCTCCATCGTCGAAGGGTGTCGTGGTTCCGCGATGAGGTGGGCCCACCTTCCGACTAGCAATCGGTAAAGTGTTGCGATTTTTTCCGCGAAGAGGTCGGCTCGCCTTTCCGATTGGCGATCGGAAAAAGGATTGCGGGGTAGGCCAGGCCCAGCCGGTTTGCAACTGGAAACTGTGCGTTGTGTGTGTTGATATTGCGTGATATTGTGTGTGTTTGAAATTTGATTTGTTGAGGATGTAACCTCTGTTGTTTGGTTTAATTGCGTGAAGGGGTGGTAGAGGTGTTGGTGTGTATGACAGTTAGTATGTGCGGCAATTTTGTATCATGTGTGAGCTATAACGATTTTCCCTGAATTTATGTTGGTGTATTGCTGGTGTTTTTACTCGTATGCCGTGGTCAGTCGGTTATTCGTGGCGGTGAGCGAAATGCTGACCCCCTGCTGCTTCTCCTACAAATATTGATCGTGAGTCTGATTAGGAGGACGTCTCGAAGCTTGAAGAGCTGGGGAGCGAGAGTCCGAGTTTCTGGGTTTTGTCTAGTGACGTACACACTTTTGTTCTAGTTTTTTTTGTTGAAACTTGAGCTTCAAACTCAGAGTGTACTTTTATTAGTTTTATCTAATGCTTGAGTTGTGGTAACTAAGCGTTGTCTTAATTGTTTAGCTATTTTTCTTGTCCTTGTTCTTCCGTTCACGTTCCGGTTCGGTTATACCGGATTTGGAGCGTGACAGTTTGGTATCAGAGCCCTAGGTTTCACACCTCGTGGTGTACGTCAATTAGGTGGGTAGAGTTGAGTCATTAGAATCATGTCGTGCGTTGGTTGCGCAAGTCAAAAATCGTGTGTGGAATCTGTGAAATTGATCTTCGACATGACACGATGTCCGTCCTTGTGGTGGGACTGCGATGTTCCGTTGGTGGGAACGACACGGTAAGGTGTCTGGGTTCCAACCCAAGTGAAGGGTGTACATCGGCATCGGCTAAAGCCATGTGTGTAGACTCGTAATGACGTGAGTCTTGGCATAGTGGAGGGTCTTAGTTTGGTTGTTTGTCTTGGTTGGGTTGTTTGATCGATCGTGTAAGATCGAGGTGTTAACTTGTTGAGAGGTACTCGTGTGACTAACGAGGCCCTAAGGTGTCGCTATGTGATAGCTTGCATGGTATGCTGAGTGATGCATGAAGGGTTTGATTATTAACGTCCCGCGTGTGCGGTTGGTTTGCAAAGTTTTCAAAGGGGTCATGCTATACTTTTTTCTGCGAAAACTAAGGTGTTTTTGGTGTTGTGACGAATCGACTCAGGGGCGCCCCTGGAGTCGAACGTGACGGTGGTGATATCGGGTGGTTGCGGCTTAGTTCAGGGACGCCTGGACCGGGTTGTAACGGCGTGATGTCAAAATGAGATATTGTGATGAAAAGAGGTAAATTTGAAATTGATTTGGCCTTGTGGTCACGTTTAAAATTACTGGATTGTGTGATTTCAAAGTGTGTGGTGCGCAAGTGTGCGGGTTGATCGTGACATGATTAGAATGCGACTCTGCTAAGGGTAGACTTAGCGTTATGTGACAAGTGCAAATATGCGAACCATGTGTGATAACATGTTGATCATACGTTTGTATGTCTAGGTTGTGTGAACGCTATTGTATTGAGCATGTCGCCGTTGTGTGAGTCGCGAACTGAGCTTGTGCGTGTATCCGTGCAGAGGATACTTACGACATGGCACCTCGAGGTAAGAGAGGTAGGCCAACTAGAGCACCGGGACGGTCGCCCACCGTCGAGCCTATTAAGGCAACAGGTGCCCTGGGTGCTCCCACTGGAGAGGATAGGAGGAGCGACACGGGACCATCGGGGTTTCCGCCCAGCTTCCCACCAGTCGCAGACCAGTCTACTGCGGCCGCTCTAGGTGAGCTGACCCGCACAGTGCAGGGTTTAGTGGTGATCACCGTACAGAGAGATTCTGCATCTCTGGCTCCGGAGACCACCTACTACCACTACAGCCGTTCCAGCGAGGCCCGTTAAGGCCGAGGGCCATACGGCCCATGCGCTGCTAGATTTTCTTAGGCTGGATGTGCCTTCATTTTTTGGGGAGCCGAGCCCCGACATGGTAGAGAGATGGCTGGACCAGGTTACACGGAACCTGGACACGTCCGGTATAGTGGACGGTCATAAGAGAGTGTCCTTTGCAGCCCATCAGCTGAAGGACAACGCCTACCACTGGTGGAGGCTCGTGTAGGGCCGGGTCGGTGATGACTACCGAGCATTCGAGACAGTCTTTCTGGAGCAGTATTTTCCAGAGTCGACCTGAGAGGAGCGACACCAACAGTTCCTGGAGCTGCGACGGGATGGGATGTCACGAGGCCAGGTTTACGGCGCTGTCCCGCTTTGCACCAGAGATGGTTCTGGCCGAAGCGAACCGGTGCAAGAGGTTCGAGAGAGGGCTCAAAGCTCTGATTCTGGATCGAGTCCTCACCCTGAGGATTCAGGTATATTCGGAGTTGGTGGACAATGCGGCGGCAGTGGAGCGAGGTCTCAGAGAGACCGCGAGGGTCCGTGAGGTTCGATTTCGTGGGTTTTGGTAGAAATGGATGAAATATGGGTGGATGGGAGTCTAGGACTTGTTAGGAACGTTTTGTTGGGGAAAAGGGATATTTTTCCAGCGACTGGAGGTTCGTCGGAGCTCCGGCCGGTCATCGAAGCTCCGGCCACCGTGAGGCGTGCCCAGCCGTGGCTGGAGGGAGGGCCACGGTGGCCGTGACCGGCCACGAATGTGGCAGTTCGGTCTGGCCACTCACGGCCCAAGTGTGGCCGTGTGGGGCCCACTTGGCCGGGGTTCGGGTTTGTCGTGTTCGGGTGTTCTTGGGTGACCCTCGAGTCGATAATTCACACCCAGAATGAATTATGGAAGTAATTCGTAAGAATTCGGAAAATGTGGTAGAAACTTTAAATGCGGAGTTATAACGCTCGTGCATCGGAAATTGATTCCGCCAATTACGTTGGAACGCATGAGTATAATCAGGAATTGTAGAAACGAAAATGGTAATTTTCGGAGCCACGAGGGACGTTTTCCCGATTCCGGGCAGATTCGCCAAGCCGGGCGAAATGGGCCATTTTGGGCCCATTTCGACAATATCAAGTAATTGGGAAGTTTGGGAGTGATCGGTACTTGTCGGGGTTGCTTTTGGGCGTTAATTTCTTAAAAATCGAAGTGGGCTTGCGTATTAAAAAGTGTGTTGTCTCGTCACTTTAGATTTTTCCACCGATCGCGGAAAGGGGAAGCTTTAGGCGGGTTATCGCGAGCGCTTCTAGAGCTTACGTTTTGTATTTTTGGATTGCATTACGAGGTAGGGAAAAGTCGCCGGATATCGGTTTTTGACTAGGGAAAGTTACTAGTAAAAATGCATGTGGGTGCCTGGTTGTACCCGTAGGTTGATTATACTCGGCATATATGTAGAATTGTATGTGGGTACATGGTTGTGCCCATAGGTGGTGTATACTCCGCAAAGTGTTGTGTTATACCTGTTAGCATATGTTGTGTTTGTATGTTTGACTAGTTGTGCGCTTGGAGTGTTGAACTCGCGTTTGTATTGAATGGCTCGTGTGACTGGATAGGTGGTAGTGCCTTGATATGTTAAATGCGATAATTGATAGTGTGTTGTGATAATTGGTTGAGTGTTGGTGATCAATGTGGTGATAGTTGGTTAAGGTATTGCCCGCCTATCTATTCTCCATCGTCGAAGGGTGTCGTGTTCCGCAATGAGGTGGGCCCACCTTCCGACTAGGAATCGGTAAAGTGTTGCGATTTGTTCCGCGAAGAGGTCGGCTCTCCTTTCCGATTGGCGATCAGAAAAAGGATTGCGGGACAGTCTAGGCCCAGCCGGTTTGCTACCGGAAACTGTGCGTTGTGTGTGTTGATATTGCGTGATATTGTGCCCGTTTGCAATTTGATTTGTTAAGGATGTAACCTATGCTGTTTGGTTTCCTTGCGTGAAGGGGTGGTAGAGGTGTTGGTGTGTTTGACAGTTAACATGTGCGACAGTTTGGTATCATGTGTGAGCTATAACGGTTTTCCCTGAATTTATGTTGGTGTATTCCTGGTATTTTTACTCGTATGCGGTGGTAAATCAGGTATCTGTGGCGGTGAGCGAAATGCTCACCCTCTGCTTCTTTTCCTACAGGTGTTGATCGTGAGTCTGATTAGGAGGACGTCTCGAAACTTGAAGAGCTGGGAGCGAGAGTCCGGGTTTCTGGGTTTTGTCTAGTGACGTACACACTTTTTTTCTAGTTTTGTTTTGTTCGAACTTGAGCTTAAAACTCAGAGTGTACTTTTATTAGTTTTATCTAATGCTCGAGTTGTGGATTCTAAGCGTTGTCTTAATTGTTTAGCTAATTTTCTTGTCCTTGTTCTTCCGTTCACGTTCTAGGTTCGGTTATACCGGATTCGGGGCGTGACAGCCCTCCTTGATGTGAGGAATTTCTGAGACCATAAGAGAAATGTCGTAATTCGGTGTTCCCATCAGCTGAAGTGGGTCTCTCTGTCTGCATTCGCTCATTTGGTTTCGATGTATCCACAATAGATTGGTAAGCGGACGTATTGGAGACAAGCTCTAATTGGTGCCATAGGCTCATACACACTAACCCTAACTGTACGCATAAGTGGTGTTGTCAGATCCTTCCAAAAACGCACTCAGAGTACACCTCCACTACCCATGCTTAAGGTGTCTATTCGGACATCCACACAAGCTCCTAGTGTCTCGCTTATCCTCTATCATGTTGCCTTAGTTAGTCTATCCCATGGGAAGTCTTATATCATTACCTACAGTTGGTGTATGAAGAACGGAAGGATTGTCGGGTTCACTCTGGGTATGAGGTCTTCGAGAATAATTGGTATGTATTTGATAGACCAAGGTTCAGACTATCGAATGCGATCCTTTTTCACTTGGAATGTGAAGTAAATCCTGAGATTCCCCATATTAAGTCCCTAATCACTAAACTCTCATGATTCTCTTATTCATGACTCCTTTGACGATTTTCTAATCATACTCATGTGGTGTGAATAATCTACCTCCAAGCTAAATTTAGTTTAGGCCTTAACCGGAGCATTCTCGGGGTCTTCGGAAAGGTGGATATTCTCATCCTTGTCATCCTCCATCTGGAAGCTATCAAAGCTCTATTGAAGTGCTATAATGGTTTCCATAGGAGACTGGCCTAGTTTTGGGTGGGTCAGGGTACCATCGGTTGTAGTCCTGGTAGATGGGTCTGTTGTGTGATTCCCTCATTCTGGGATAGATCCCTCACCCAGAGGTCCTATTCCATTTGGGTGAAACCGTGGTTGACCTTGAATGGATCCAGCGAGACTCCTTGTAGTAGGTCTATCAGAGCCGATAACAAGGACGCGTTTGGGGACAACATCCTAGTCTTTGCGCGGCAGGGGTACTTGGGGAGTAGTGCTTGCAGAAATGCTCACAAGAAAATGGTGGTCATGGGAATCTAGAGGGTTGGAGGCACTGATCTTTGGGATCTAACCGTGATTGCATCGCTACGACAACGGGGGCCGTTTTTGATCAGTGATCCCATAATGGGTTCACTACCAAACCGTTCAATGGGTTCATAGCCATTGGGGGTAGGGGTCGGAGAGGTTTTGGGGTCGTCCATTTGGCCTTCTTTTGGTATCGAAGGTGTTTAACGTGCTCGGCACTCGGACCGGTGGCATGTACCTAGGTTCTCTAAACACTATCGGTGTTTGAAAGTTGGGCGGGAGATGATGTAGCTTATCGGTGTTCAACACCATTAGAGCGGTTGATTGGGCTAGTACAGAATTCATGTAGTAGGTTTAGGTATCGACGAGGTCGACGTTGACGGAGACGACGAAGAGTTCCAAATACGAAGTGAGAAGCGAGTGGCGTCAGTAAAGAGACGAGAGAATCCTTACGAACGATTTTTTTTTAATGTTTTCTTTTTTTTGAGGTAGAAACGATGATATTATAAATATAAAAGCATTCTGGTGCCTACGAATGCAGGAATCACCATACATAATAACCAATCTATCAGAACTTGAAAGACAAATGCAGAAAAGTAAATTTTGCTCTTAGACATAATGGCGGTCGGAGGGGTGGGACTGCGGTAGCATCCAGGGACACCGATACAGTATACTCCAACCATAAGAAACTGATCGAGCAGATCAGATGATAAACGTGCAGTGGTGGACCGATTACTCCCCCGGTAAGTCAGCGTGCGTCATCCTCCCTTGACTGATAATGGTATGGCTCCTGAACGCGGGATTGCTGACTCCGAAGTGGTAGAGAAGTAACTCTTCAACTGGTGGTGGTACCAATGCCACCTATACGCCAGGGAGAAGGTACAGTCGACCAAACCCTCCCTGGCCCCCTCAGGACTCATTCTTGGAGACGGGGATGCTTGAAGCCCCCCGTCGCTGCTGATGACGCCCTATTCGACGTCGCTGATTCTTCGTCCTCCGCAGGGTCCTCCTCTCTCTCAGCCCTCTTATTTCCCAACAATGACGATGTCGGGTCACGTGGTAACCAACCTACCGGTATCTCATCATCCCCTACTTCCTGATGTCCCCACCACCCTTTTCTTTCATGCCTTGGAGGTGTCCTTGGTGTCCCCTTGTTATGGCCTCCCTTTCCTGTTCCACCCATATAAGTCCAGTTCGCCCCTAGGATGGCCTTTCGATGTGTCGCTTTCTATAGCGCCGATCTCGGATCCCCTGGCGCCTTCAGTGAGGACCCCCTTACTCCCCCAACAACCGGACAGGCCTGAAAAAGGTGACCCGCACAACAACACCCAAAACAATGCTCAGGTAAATGTTCATACGAAATATTCAGTCGAGTTCTTACCTGAGATACAGATAGGCGGAACCAGAGTTGACTTTGCAAAGGTACCCGGATATCAGCCATGATTCTGATCTTCATGAAGTCTCCCCAGCAGAGACCCTCCTTGTCCACATCCACACCTTGGCATACCCCCAATGTCTTCCCTACCCTGAAGCCCACATCTCTCATCCAAGCCCCCACCGGAAAATTCAAAACTCGCGCCCAGACCGAGAAATGATGGAATTGCAGGTCCTTGATCTGCATGTGGGCCCTTAGGTCCGTAAACATAACCAGGGAGTCCCAAAAGGACCAAGGTTCTCCCAACATGACCCTTTCCCTCTCCTTAGCTAATCGGAAGAAAAAAGCGACCAGGCCTCCCTCCAGAGGTTTGGCCTCAACTTTCATTCCCCATACTTCTCCATTCGTGCCACCACTGACTTCCCAAAAAATTTCCAGGTAGTCAGGATTTTAGCTGCCAGCGCGAATCGATACAAATTCCCACGGCCAATAACCTCTTGCACTGGCACTACTACCTCCTTGATCCTCATAGCGCCCATCTGGGAATCCAAAACTCCGACCTGATCCCCCGAGGAGCGCCCCTGTCCGTGATATGGGTCAACTGGGCTGACCCTAGGAATCGGGTTCCCCTGACCCGACTGGGACAGACGCCAAGGATTCGGGCCAAAACCGCGACCCTGTCCCGACCCGGGTCCAGAGCCGCCCCGCTCGCCGGTACGATCCTCAGCCCACCCGACCCCTCAGCATCGACCCGGCCCGCTCCAAATCTCGCTGCCCAATGGGCTACATCACATCCCACACCCTGGGCCCAGACATATTTCTGACCCAGACCAGCAGCCCAACGAGCATCACCCATGAACCCACGACCCAGGCCCACGTCTTCTCCAGCCCGAACCTGCTCAACCCTACCCGCTTCTGGCACCGCCAAGCCTTTCCCCTTCCTTCTTCGCCAAGCAACCGCCTTCAGCTTCTCCTCCGGCGTGATTTCCGAGCCCGATGAGACCGGGATTGGGGTGTTCTCCTCCCCCATGGACGCCGACAGTATGGGATCAAAGCCCCACCGCCGTCGACCCGATCTGCTCCCGCCTAGCCGTCTAGGCAGCGGGCCTTTCGTCGGCGTACAGCGGAGGCAATTCGGTCCCGATCGGACCCGACCGCCTACAACCCAGCCGTCTTCCTCCTCGGAATGGGCCGAGAAGCACATCACCGGCGTCCCCTCTACCCGTTCCGTCATCTCCCCCACCGAGATCGCCGGGTCCTCCTCCCTCACCGACTCCTCCTCCTGCATCAAGTCCTCACTCCCGCCGTCTCCTCCGCCGGTTCCTCCTCCGGCGCCTCCGACCCAGTCCCGTAAACCGAGCCCCGGACGTCCTGCTCCGACAGACGAGTCCCCCAGTGCACCCCATCGTCTCAGCCCTTCTCCCCACCCTCCATCTCGCTCGAAAACGCCATGAAAACGCGAAGAATCGCAAAACTCCCCTAAACCCTAGCAAAGGACAATAGAGAGAGCTGCATTTTTAATGTTTTCTTCTTTTTTTGAAACGGGAAAGAAGTAGTATTACTAAATTGTCGTGCTTACAACGTAGGACCTAACAGTCCCCGACACCAGCATTTGTCCCGATTGGCCGTGGCCCCTCGGGCGCACATGGTTCCATATAAATAGTCTACTTTGTTTCGCAGATCCAACCTCAAGAATTGCTCGATCCACTATTTCACAAGATACATAACTAACGGAATAAAATTTACCTAACCAAAGATTTATTTGACCTAAAACGAACAACCTGAAAATAAAAAAAGGCCTTTGTTGCGGATTCCCCAAGACTTCCCAGCTGTAGACGTCTCGGGTCTGTGGGTATGGGTCCCTAACGGTCCTTCCCACCCCCGCACTAGAGGATCATTCATCCCCCGGGGGATTGTGGTCCCCCGGGCTAACATCCCGTTCCTGCACTTGGTCTGTACATGTTGGTAGCGGCTTGGACTCCGGCTTGTGGCCCGTCTTGATCACCCTAGGTCTTGGACCAATAGATGTGGTATGACGCAGAATCCCCCGTCGAGCCAAGGTGCAGTTCATCAGGTCCCCCAATCGCGGATAGGGCCTCTTCCACTTGGCCGCGATCTTCAATGGGGGTGTAGGGCTTGGATTGTCCTTTGTTTGATGTTTGACTATTGTCGGAGACGGGGCCAACACCTTAACGGTAGTACTCTGGATCTCCTGATGTGCGCGGCCCCTACTGGCCGCGACCCTCCTAGGGTTTATGGATCCCGCGGAGTAGGGGACCTACCTGGCTGGATACCAAACCCCGAGTGGTCGAATCATGTATGATAGGCCGAGGACCAAGAGAAATAATGTATCGGGTCCCACTTGTAGGTCGGGACCGCAGGACGCTCCGGTGGAGGAACGGGAGCCAGGCCCCAAACCAGTGGCTCCGGGTATCGACGTGCCTGATCCCAATCCGGTAGAGGACGTTGATTACTTGGATTATCTGTAAATGGCCGGACGAACTCCGGCATGGGACGATGCCAGGGAGACGAGTGCCACCACGTCGGATCATGATGCACGTCGTGCATGGACCACCCCCGGTTATGCAAGACCAATATGGGGTTGGCTTGACCATGCGAGGGGGGCGCGGCTGATCGGGCACAGGAAGGCGACCAGGATGCAGATGAGTCACCGACCATGACGACCGGACGGGGTACTCTTCACGTTGGTAGCGGGGAAGCGGCAGGACCATGGTTGGAGGGAGAAGGAGATCAACAGGCGAAGAAGGGACAGTGGCAGATGAGTGAAGGCAACGGGAGGCAGTGGAGAGGGTGGCGACGAAGGCGGCCGAATCCTAGTAGGGTTACGAGACGACCCACGTGAGGAGGCGGGACGACGAAGGCGATCGCGGCTCGGTTGGGTAACAATGACAGGAGGAAGAGAATCTGTGGAAGAGGGGACGGTGGACGGGCTAGACACAGACGGTCAGAGGGGGCGGAAGGAGGAGGGCGGCGGCGAACCTAGTAGGGTTAGGAAGGAACCTCAAGAGGTTTTTTGGAGAGCAGTCGAACTGTAGATTCAGTATTAACTATTTTACGTTTTTAATGTTTTCTTATTTAGTTCTTAATGTTTATTTTTATTTATTTATTAATATTAATATTAAAACAAAAATTAAAATAGTTAAAAAAAAACGTTCATGTCTGAAGAACAATGTTCTTCTTCGATTTTCTCCAGCGAGTTCAAGTCGTTGTCGGTCATGTTTGAAAATCAGCAAATCCCGACTCATGCCTGCCCAGAAAGAATAGCCAAAAATTCTCAAACTCAAACCTCCCAATTTATGAAACATAAACCCCAAATTTATCTCTGAAAATCCCCAAATCCAGGCTCATTCCACTCTGGTTAGCTTCAGAAAGCAGGTTGTCAGGACTACAATGGTAGAAGGGCCAGAGGGAGAAGGAAGTGGGTTCGTGTGTAAGGGCCCGTGTCCAGAGGCAAGCCCAGGCCCGAGCGAGAAGAAAGACCCAAGCCCATCCAAGGAGCGACGACTGAGTTACCGTGGCGTCGTTGTCTTCGGTCAACAAGGGGCATCGTCTCAGAAATTAAGACAAGCCGGGTGACGCTGGCTGAGGAGAAGGGGCACAGGTGAAAGTAAGGGAGCAGAGTTCCTTTCTGGGATAGCTAGGTTGTATTTGAATGGGTATTGTAGTAGTGTTAAGGTTATCGAAAAGCAGAGCAGTCCTTGTAGCAAGGTGGAATGTCAAAGCTTGAAGCGAGCTTTGGGCGTGTCTCTGTAATTCCTTTTGTACTGTGTTATCAAGTTTAATCAAAGAAGTGCCTTCTCTTCCATTGTCCAAAATTGAGTTCTTAACACTGGTATCAGAGCCATACGACCCAGCCATGACCTCCTCTGTCGATTCTTCTGAGCATGACAACAGCGCGACCTCCATCTCGGACGTGCAAGCTCAACTCAAGTCGAACCTCCAAGGTGTTAACGCCCGCATCGATGACCTTCACCAGAGACAGGCTGCCCTCAAAGCCTCGGTCGATGTTGTCTTGGCCGAGCTGAAGGGCCATACACCTCCGAGGGAAGCGTCGGCGAGCCATCCAGGTGATAACAGATACATGAACAAGTCTCCTCTACATGACCCCCCACACCTTATTGGGTCTTCAATACCTCCATCCTCCATTCCCACATGGCAACAAACCTTCCCGACCCACAACCCTGTACCCCCACCACCACACCAAACCTTCCACACAGAACACCCCCAAAACAGAGACCATACCAGCAATGGCACAAACCACCACCAAAATCAACCCCATATTCCCCATCTTACCTTTCCATCCTTCGACGGGAACCACCTCCGCGCCTGGATCCAAAAAGCCGTCGGGTACTTTGCTTTCTACCATATACCTAACGAGTTCAAGGTCCAGCTTGCGTCCCTTCATTTTTCCGGCAAGGCCGAAACCTATTTTACGATGTATCACCTGGGTCGTCAGAACCTCGTCTGGGAGGATTTATGCTGGGATATGGCTTGGAAATTCGAAGCTCTGGGCTTTGAGGACTCCATCGGCGAGTTCAAACATCTGGTCCAGACCGGAACAATAGCCGAGTATGAAGATCGATTTGATGAGCTGCGAGCCCAGGTTCTCACTGATTACCCATACTTCACTGAGGGTTATTTTGTCTCTTGTTTCATCAGTGGCCTCAAACCTCGCCTGAGAGCCGGTGTCAAGATGCTGTCACCGACATCCATTCATCACACCATGCGATTGGCTCATCTCGAAGAACAAAGACAACAACCTTCAGCCGGGCCTACCCTATCTCAATCCCGGGCCATCATTCCGTATGTGGGCCGGCCCAGGAACACTAATCACCCTGGACCGGGCCCAAGACTACCGGGCCCGAACAGAGAAGGCCCGAGGGCCCAACGAGACAACACCTGGCCCAGAGCCAATCCGGCCTATCTTCGAGAGCGACGACGTCGTGGCTTGTGCTTCAATTGCCCGGCTCGATATACAGACGAGCATCGTTTGGTCTGCCCTAACCGGAACCAACTCTATTTCCTCAGTTACTCCGACGACGAAGATGAAGGTGAAGTCACCAACGACCCTGGTCTTCCTATCGAAGCCGAGCCAGTCGAAAACACAGAAGAAGACGAAGGGGACGCCATCGAGGAACGAATTTGTGCCATCGGCAACCTGATGGGTCCACCTCGTGGGGCGAAGACGATGAGGGTCAACGGCGTGATTGGACCCAAATCAATCTCGATTTTGGTTGACACGGGAGCAATAACGTCTTTCATCGATGAACAGATGGCTAAAGCCCTCCAATTGCGAGTGGAGAGCACACTCCGAAGAAGGGTCAGCTTGGAAAATGGTAAGAAGTACAATTGTCATTCGAATTGTCGAGTTCTTTGTGAAATTACAGGCTTCTTCTTTGAGGGTTCCTTTCTAGTCATGCCCCTAGGCGATTGCAACGTGATTCTCGGAGCGTACTGGCTCGAATGTGTGAATCCAGTCACTTTCGACCATGTCCGGCGAACCATCACAATTACAGTCCAAGGGGAAATGGTCACCTTGCGAGAATCAGGTGCCCCCCGAGGACCCAGCTTGGTCAACTTCACAGTCCTCCAGAGGGAAGCAAGGCAGGGCAACGATCTATTATTGGGGCAATTCTGTGACGTACAGGAAGCAACAACTAATACCATTGCAGTAGTAGCAATAGAAGGGCCAGAGCTTGAGGCAGTGCTCGAAAAGTTCTCGGAGGTTTTCCAGGAACCCAAAGCACTTCCTCCTCGACGAAGGCTGGACCACACGATTCCACTCATCCAAGGTGCCAACCCTCCGTCGATCAGACCGTACAAGCTGAGCCATGAACAGAAGGGAGTTGTAGAGGAGATGCTGGAAGAGATGCTGGAATCAGGGATCATTAGGGACAGTTCCAGTCCGTTCTCTTTTCCGGTAATCATTGTGAAGAAGAAGGACGACCATTGGAGATTTTGTGTGGACTATCGCAAACTCAATGATCTCACGATTAATTATAAATACCCAATTCCTGCAATCGATGAGTTATTAGATGAGTTGTACGGTAGCACAATCTTCTCCAAGATCGATTTGAGGTCGGGCTACCATCAAATTTGCCTGAAGGAGGGCGAGGAAGAAAAAATAGCGTTTAGGATGCACCATGGCCATTATGAATGGCGAGTCATGCCCTTTGGCTTGACCAACGCCCCGGCAACCTTCCAGGCAGTTATGAATGAAGTATTCAAGCCTTATCTGAGAAAGTTTGTCTTAGTGTTTTTCGATGATATCTTAATCTACAGCAGAAATTGGGAAGAACACGTCGAGCACTTGGGACTGGTACTACAATTGCTGAAGAAGGAGTCCCTCTTCGCGAAGAAAATGAAGTGCGAGTTTGGGAGGAGCTCGGTAGAGTACTTGGGCCACATCATCTCCAAGGAAGGAGTCGCGACCGATCCAAAGAAGATAGAGGCAATGAAGGAATGGCCAATTCCTCAGAATTTGAGGGGATTAAGGGGCTTCCTAGGTCTCACAGGCTACTACAGAAGTTTTATTGAAGGGTATGGCGTGATAGCAAAGCCATTGACTAACCTTTTGAAGAAAGACGCGTTTCTTTGGAGCAAGGAAGCTCATGACAACTTTGAGAGGCTTAAAATAGCAATGACGACAGCCTCGGTCCTTCAACTACCTGACTTCCTACTTCCATTCACCATCGAGACAGATGCGTGCGATACGGGAATAGGGGAGGTTCTGATGCAGAATAAGAAACCAATCGCGTACCTGAGTAAAGCCCTGGGTCCGAAGAACAGTAGATTGTCGACATACGAAAAAGAACTACTGGCTGTGGTGATAGCAACAAAGCACTGGCGCCATTATCTTCAAGGCACTACATTTACCATCAAAACCGATCATCAGCCACTCAAATTTCTGTTGGAGCAAAAGCTCACAGCATCGTTCCAGCAGAAATGGTTAGCAAAGCTGCTGGGCTTGAGCTATACCATAGAGTATAAGAAGGGGGTGACAAACCGAGCTGCTGATGCGTTATCTCGTCGCGACAACCATGAGTGCAAAGCAATTTCCACAGTAACTCCAACCTGGATGGAGGAAATCGCACATGGGTACTTGGGAGATCTTGAAGCAGAAGGGTTGATAATGCAACTGGCCATCACACCGACCCAATTTCCAAATCATAAGCTGCTGAATGGGGTTATTTACGTAGAGGGGAAGGTTTATGTGGGGGCAGGAGAAGGGATTAGAGAAAAAATCCTACAAGCTCTACACAGTTCTGCCATTGGGGGACATTTAGGTACAAGTGCAACATTGAAAAGGGTTCAGGCTCAGTTTTGGTGGCCCGAGATGGCTAAGGACATCAAGGAATTTGTCAAGACGTGCGAGACATGTCAAAGATGCAAATCAAAAAATGTGTCGTACCCAGGGCTGCTACAACCACTCCAGATCCCTACAAGGCCATGGAAGGACATAGCCATGGACTTTGTTGAAGGTTTACCCAAATCTTCAGGGTTCGAATGCGTTCTCGTAGTTGTCGACATGTATTCTAAGTTTGGGCACTTTATACCTCTTCATCCTCCGTTCTCAGCTTCATCGGTAGCAGAGGTATTCATCAACAACATCTATAAACTTCACGGCCTGCCTGATTCCATTGTATCGGAGCGTGATCGGATCTTCACCAGCGCATTCTGGGGGGGATTGTTTCAAGTGATAGGTACCAAATTGAAGATGTCGTCTGCGTATCATCCTCAGACGAATGGGAAAACGGAAAGGCTCAATCAATGCCTTGAGAACTATCTAAGGTCCATGGTTCACCTCAAACCCAAGGTTTGGAGCAAGTGGCTCGGGATGGCCGAATACTGGTACAACACCAGTTGGCACACGTCCCTGAGATTAACTCCATTTGAGGTTGTGTATGGCTACAAACCTCGGTCCCTAAACATGGTAGAGCTAGAAGTACCCGTGGCGGCAGTAGAAGAATTCTTGAGGAACCGAGTTAGCATTGCTCAAATGCTGAAGAAGAACTTGGAGGTTGCCCAAGAAAGAATGAAGCAATTTGCAGACAAAGGCAGGCCAGAGCGTGAATTTCAGGAGGGAGAGTGGGTGTATCTTCGCCTCCAACCTTATCGCCAAGCTTCTATAGCCCCAAGGAAGAACATGAAACTTGCAGCTCGTTACTATGGACCCTTTGAGATCACTGCCAAGGTGGGTAAGGTTGCATACAAACTCAAACTCCCCAGCACCTCCAGGATTCATGATGTCTTCCATGTATCGCTGTTGAAAAAACAATTGGGGAAGAGGCACACATTTGTATCTCAGCTACCGGAGACGGGCAAGGACGGCCAACTTCTGGTCGGGCCTCACAAAATTCTAGATCTCCGTCTGAGGCAGAAGAACAGGCAAGCTGTGGTTGAGTATTTGGTTCAATGGGATCCGGACAGCAGCGAAGATGCAAGGTGGGAAGAGGCTCGTTCTTTCCGGGACAAATTCTCTGAATTTGAGGACAAGTCCGGTCGAAGGGGGAGGCATTGTCAGGACTGCAATGGTAGACGGGCCAGAGGGAGAAGGAAGTGGGTTCGTGTGTAAGGGCCCGTGTCCAGAGGCAAGCCCAGGCCCGAGCGAGAAGAAAGACCCAAGCCCATCCAAGGAGCGACGACTGAGTTACCGTGACGTCGTTGTCTTCGGTCAACAAGGGGCATCGTCTTAGGGATGAAGACAAGCCGGATGACGCTGGCTGAGGAGAAGGGGCACAGGTGAAACTAGGGGAGCAGAGTTCCTTTCTGGGATAGCTAGGTTGTATTTGAATGGGTATTGTAGTAGTGTTAAGGTTATCGAAAAGCAGAGCAATCCTTGTAGCAAGGTGGAACGTCAAAGATTGAAGCAAGCTTTGGACGTGTCTCTGTAATTCCTTTTGTACTATGTTTTCGAGTTTAATCAAAGAAGTGCCTTCCCTTCCATTGTCCAAAATTGAGTTCTTAACATAGGTAATTCCGATTGACTACAAGGCCGAGATCTCACAGCGTTTGCGCGGATGAACCCCAACTCGATTTCCCCAAAAATGATGTTGCTGTAAGAGATTTGAACTGATATTGCTACTGGAGAGATCTGTTGCCCAACATTTTCCCGAATTAGTGTTGCACGCCCGAGTGATGGGTAGTGATTTTGTTGGTAAAATTCACTTAATCCAAACACCTCAAAGCCTTGGCCGGAGTTCGTTTTAGAGGTACAGGTTTGCACGACTGAGTGATGATGCTTTGTTCTGTAACTAGTGTTATACATAACGGTTAGAGCTATAAGGATTAAAAGGGATAAGGTTTACGAGGAGAAAAGATAAAAGGTAAAATCGGTATTTAGAAAGAAAAAAAAAGGTCATGCATATTGTATATGACTATTTTCCATCTAAAATAGGCGAAAAAGACTAACGTAAACTTTTTTGATAGCCAGAGTATCTTTTTATTTTATCGGTGACCGGATTCTCGTCGAAGCTTTAAACAAGAATACATGGTCGTGGAATTGAAGAAGGATCCTTTATCCTTCTCATCATTCTGTTCGGTTCTGATTTTTCTATTGAAGCGTATTGCGAGATCATGAAGAAGGCTTCTATAAAGCCATTTGTTGTGGATCACTCGAGGTTGGATGTCTTGTCCGGTGGTGCTCGTCGATGTGGGCGTCCTGGTCAAGTGAAGGGTCAGAAGAAGGGATTGCAGGTAGATGCAATACTGGAAAAGCTGGCTACTGATCAAGGGACGAAGGAGGATGAGAATCGATCTCCAAACATGTTTGTTGATCGTAGACCCAGACGAAGAAGGAGGCGTTCTGTCTAGAAGAGGGACTTGCAATTCCTTGATAGTGAGGATTCAAGTCAGTCTTGAGTGAAGGTAATCTCTCCAGATAGTGATCAAGTGCCACCGTCGATCAATTGATGAAGTGTTTGTCTTGGGCCCAGATTACGGAGGCAAATCGTAGAGGATGCAGTGTTTTTCTGTAATCTTCCTTATGACACCACGGAGGAATGACTCAAGTACTCTTTTGACCATTCGGAGAGATCGTTTCCTCGGTTACGCTCAGCCGCCCCAATTGTAAGGCAAAAATGTATGGTTTTGTGCATTTTAGGTTGAAGGATTCGGCGACTCATGCGGTTGATTGTTTGAACGGTTTGAAGGTGAACGAATTTCATTTGTTCGTCGCTCTTCCCAGAAGTAGGAAACTCAGCTCAAACATCGGACTGAAACAGAACATGGCACCGAGTGAATATGCTCATTCTGATTCAACAGGGATGGCTTCTCCTGAAGAACAGGACGTGGTTGTGATCTCATCAAAGACTTACTAAAGGATAGTCGCAAAACAGAGCACTGAGACCGCAAAACAAAGTACTTAGTCTTGTTGTGTTGCAATGGAGCAAGACAGTGAGAGGATTCCCACGATGTTTGAGTATGTGTCAAAGTCGTTTTCTTTCTCCAGCGACGTGAATACTGGGCTTGCTTTCAGTGAAGAAGGGAGATCTCCGACGATTCAATCGGATTTGAATTTAGAATATATTCTCAATCGATATTTAGTCGTTGTGGATTGTGATCTTCCCATGGATTGTGGTGCCAATCCTACCGTGATTTTTGAATCAGATAGCGTGGAGAATAGAAGGGATATGATGTTGGGTTTTCTGGTTGATCTTTGCGTTCAAAGAGGGTTAGACGGGTTGCTTGCGGGTCAAGCAACCCATGTAGATCGACCCAAGTTGACCCTAGTGCAGATTCGACCCAAATCAGTGTGAATCCGACTCTTGTGGGTCTTAAGGAATTGGGAGCTGATTCTGGTGTTTCCGGAGCGGTCTAGTAGGCGGTCCTACAACAAGACAGTCCTTGGAAGGAAGTTTTCCTTAAGCCTAGCCATATGGGTCGCCCTCCGAAGAAAAATTCAAGCTCTTTAAATAGTCCTAATCATCTTCACTTTACCAGTTCAAAGGTTCAATCTGGAGTTCCAGGATCTACACTTAAGACTGATGTGTGGGCTCAAATCCACGCTTTGACAGCCAAGAGGAAAGCTGAATAGTAGTAATCTTGCTTGTTTGTTTTAGGAAAAAGGCTATGCCCTTTTAGCTCCCCTTTTTGGATCTCTTACTGTCTCCTTCGCCACCTCCATGGCCACTGCCTCCTTTGCCACCTCCGTTAAAGCCTCCTCCTACGCTGCCTCTTTTTCATTTTTCGTTGCCTCCGTCACCTCCTCCGATGCTGCTTTTGTCACCTTCTCTGTTATGATCTTTGCCCCCCTGCTGCCTCGGTCGTTGTCTCCGCCTCTTCGCCACCACCACCACCTATTAATCCACCGCACCTATCATATATGTTGTCTCTGATATACGACTGACTAAGAAGTATCAACCATACGAGGTTTTCCAAGCAGCTTCGTTGGTCATCGTAACAGTCCTAGGGCTCAATGAAGTGCCCTTGAGGAGCCACACCCCTGACTCCACTGAACATGCCCCACCTGTTCTCCAGACTCCTTATTTCTTTGGTTTACTCCTTGGACGGCTGCTCAGAAAAGCACATTAGTTCAAGTCGAAAGGAAAAAATTTCTTGGGTCTTATGTACTGATGGTCGTATGAATAAGAAGCCACCCTCTACTTTTCTCCTTGGATTTACCGGACATCTAATTACATGTTTTTTTTAAACGGGTAACCGGGGAAGTTCATTAATGCAAAAAAGAAACCATACAAGGTAGAGCGTAACCGCCCTGGGTTCCAGATATATGTCTGGGCCAACCATAGCAAGCCCAACGCTCATGGACCCATAAAGATAGCGTACTTGATATCGTAGACAATAACTGAGGACATCCCCTTACCGACGTCGCAAAACAGCGAGACATAACGAAAATAAACCATAGCAAAACAAAAATAACAATGTTCCAATGAAAAACATGATAACATAAAAACGACCAGAAGTAGAGATCTGTAGTTGAATGCTTCCCGAGACCTCCAAGCACTGGCAGATTGATCATCATTGGTTCAAACCCACCTGAGTCGTCCAGTCTCGAGGTGACCGGCTTTAATTGTCGGGGACCTCCTCCCGGGTCCCAAATCCAGCGACCTTCCAGGATCGCTCTGGTCACGGCCCCGTTGGTGTTCGGGTGTGATTGAGTTTGTCCTGGAGCTACGTAGGGCCGGTGCCTAGGCGGCCCGATCAGTGATTGCATCCCGTTGCTGATGGCGGCGCCGTGGAGAGCGAGGAGGCCCATAGCGACGACATGGACTTTGTTCGTTCCAGGGAGGGTGCGACACAGAGGGAGGGTAATTGGCTGTCGGGGATGATGCGAGACGGCGGCACACGTCGACGGGAGGGGTTGTCGGCGACGACGATAGGTCAACCCCTGAGGGATACGAGGAAAAATCCCAAAAGGGTTAAGGAGAACCCCAAAGAAGTTAAGGAGAATGTTTTGTGTTGTTGGCATGGTGGAGAGGACCATGGAATAGACCATGGCCATGACCATCACCAAAACTCACAGCTTCAAAAAGGAGCAGAGGGAGGAGGCGGCTGCTCCGTGCTTTGTTAAAGTTATCATTTGTAAAGTTAAGGATACATCTAATTAGATGTTAGTGCGTCGCTCGTCAAAAAAATAGTATCTCGTCATTTTTCTGATTTTCCACCGGTGTATGATTGTTATGGTCTAACCATTTCAATTCAGTAAGTTGAATGTGATTATCTCAAGTTGAGGGTCCAAAGATTGGACTTTTGCTGTAAGTGCTCTGCGCCTAAACCCTAGGATGGCGTAGATGCGATCGGCGGCCATGACTCTTGCCATGGTCTTGGTTTTCATGATGATGGTTGATCACCATACCAATCTATGGTATGGAAAAACGCAGCTCTATGTTTCGATTCTCTCTATGATCAAAACGTTAGGGTTTTGCGATCTTATGGAGGCAACAGCAAGGATCGATACCAACAAATCCAGCAGCATCCATAGTTCGAGCGGCGATGATACAGGACCACGGACGTACCATCGAAGTTCGGCGAGAGGAGCAGTCGATTCCCGCAGTTTCGTCTGCCGGAATATCGAATCGGAGTATTGAGGACGACGCCTGCACATGATCCACGACCTCGGGTGGGACGTCACGACGAGAGGGGAGTGCGGCCGGCGACATCGCCGCCATCCTCACAGGGCTTTGCGTGGGTGAAGAACCCGGTGATGTGGGATGAGATTTGTGTGGACCAAAAGGGAGGAGAGTCACGTAGTGGGGGTGTTCTCCTCTGTATCAGAGAGGCAGCCGGAGAAGGAGGCGAGGCAACCGGAGAAGGAGGAGATGTCGCCGACATGGACACGAAGGCCGGGGAAAGAGACTGCATCTAGGGTTTCGGAACAGGAGCAGATGGGCTTGATGGGCCTGGGCCGAGGATGCGGTGTAAAACCCTGCTCTTTCAAAAGGGTTTTATTTGAAATAGGAAACGTCGAGGTGGACTTTTGCAACGAGTGAATTTTTGAAGAGAAAATCAAAAAAAAAAGATGAAGGAAGAGGAGTTTGGGCTGCTTAGGAGTTGGGCCAGGTTCAACCCCAAACGCGCGAGCCTCAGGCCCATGAGCCGTGCGCGGCCCAACCCTAGAAACAAAAAGGGGGAGCGCCTCTTCAGCTCCTACTGTTCATGCATGCAACCCGAGGCGTGTCTTCCTCCCCTCACACCTCCTCTCTCGAGCACGCGGACCAGAGCTTCGGCTCGAGCTCTTCCTTCAGCTCCGGCCACCTCTTCCACCTTCATCTTCCTCCTTCTTCATCGCTCTCACCCTACCGAGCTCACCTCCCCTCGCTTCTTCTTCTTCCCCTCTGAGTACCATCGACGCCCCCTCGCCCTAAATCGAACCCTCGATGGTTCTTCAGCCACGTCGTTCGCCTTCGAGCTCAAATCGAGCGTGCCAACGACAGGGAAGCTCGGTTCGTGCGCCATCGCACCTTTTTCCTTCTTCCCGAGCTCAATTCGAACCATTTCAGACGGAACCAGAAGTGTTTCAATTATTAATAACCAGAAGTGTCTAGAATGTATGCTTAGGATGAAGATGATTAGTGAAGCTTGCTTTCAATACTTGGGAATTGATTTACTGGTAGAGAGGCTGTGAAGAGCTCTCGGATTAGTTGTGTGTTAGGTTCACATGTTTGGTTGCTCGTTATTAGGACAACTAAGAGTCTAATGAAACTAGTTAGCTTACTTGATTGAATGCTTAATTGATCGTTCACATGAGTGTTGATTGGTTGAGTGATTGTGTTGATATAAATTGTTGGTTGAACGGGTGATCGAGTATGACTGGTTGTGCCAAGGGGTATAATCAGGTGATCGATATACCGATGGTTCGTGACAGGTAAGTATGACGGTAAGGGTAATTGTGGGTATGAATCCCGTGTGGTGTGTATTGATGAACGTGTGTACTTCTAAGATTGAGGATTAAGTGAATGTCTTGGGTGTATTGTGGTGAAAGTGTGATTTAATGAGTGTTGGTTGATGGACGTGTAATTGTATGTTTCCCTTATTCCTATTCTTGCATGATAATGCTTGTTCCCTTCATTCTCATTCTTGAAATGTATGCTCGTTTATTTGTTTGTCTGTTTGTTTGCTTGGTTCGGTACTACACCGAGGGAGGGGGGGGGGGGGGGGGGGGGGGGGGTAATCCGGTGCCGTTGTGGTGGTTGGAGTTGGAGTTGGACAGATACAGTGAGATATTGACTGAGTATTGGAGCCTGAAGGCATTGGTTACTGGATATTACGAGAATTGATTATTGGCAGATCCTGCGGGATATTTATTGATTATTGGCAGATCCTGCGGGATATTTATTGATTATTGGCAGATCATGTGGGATATTTATTGATTATTGGCAGATCATGCGGGATATTGAGTGATGAGAGGAGCCTGAGGGCTCGGCAGATCCTGCGGGATATTGAGTGGATTATTTCATGAGAGATGGTTACTGAGGTTTCACCCAAGGGCGTGCGTCCCAGTGGAGCACCACCTTGGTTCCCTATGACATATGGTCCTTTGGAGGCATTTCTGGGAATCCCGATGATAAGCGCCCATTTGGGATTGTTTCCGGTGCCCCGACGCATGTGCTTCCTCTGGACCGAGGGAAAATCTGATATGATATGGTGTCACGCCCCAATTTCAGTAAACCGAACTCGGGACGCGAACATTTAAAATCATAAAACAATCGAAACCTGTTTTGAATAGACACTTTAAAATTACCATTTAGTTAAATCAAAATAATATTTACAACTCAAAAACGTCCCAACAAATGGACAAGGTACATGGTATCTGTCACTAGACTCAAAAGATAAAACCCAGAATCCCGCTCCTAGCTCTTCAAGCTTCAGAAGCTCACCTAGTCCAACCTGCGACCGGTACCTGTAGGAAAAGCAGCTAGGGGTGAGCGTTCGCTCACCACCACGGATAACAGACTGACTACGGCATAATTAGCAGACAATGCCAGTAACACCAACAACAACTCAACTCCGGGGATCACTGTCCCCAACTCAAGTACTCTGACTGACAAACACCCACGCTTTCCCAGCTAAAGCTCTGCCATTCAGCGTAAACACATATCCTGATTGACTTCTAAAGTCATCTGGATTTGTATTGGAAAACTAGCGTCTACTCATCCTTCGACGACTAGTTCAGCATCATCTTTCCCCCGGGTTAGAATGATGTCTACTGGTACAACATAAGGCTTACGAGACGTCTGGTCTCATACATGTCATGGCATATATGATCGATCCTGCCCCCAGGCGCATAGGATTCTCATCATCCTTTTCAGCTCATCAGGTGTCTTAGGACACTGAGTCTTGCTGAGATGAATGCCATGACTAGTGGGTAAGAGTCCTTTCTTTGAATCGAGCATTAAGAACCTACTCAATGCCTTGTTCACATAGGTTCCCTGACTTAAATCCAAGACCCTCTTGGTGCGATCTCTACATATCTTAATCCTTAAGATATGAGAAGCATCACCTAAGTCCTTTATTGAAAAACACTTCCTCAACCAAGCTTTAATCTCGTGCAAGGTTGGGATGTCGTTTTCAATGAGAACCAGAAAGGTAATATTGCTCCCACTAGCCTTCTTATAAACGCAAGATTCATCCTCGTTCTTGATTAAGCCAAATCCAATTACAGCTTCATCAAAACGAAGGATCCAACTCCGAGAAGTTCGTTTCAATCCATAAATGGATTTCAACAACTTATAAATCTTTCCCTTATTCTTCGGATCGTCAAAACCTTTGGGCCGAGACATACAAACGTACTCAGTCAAATTTCCATTTAGGAAAGCGGTTTTGACATCCACTTGCCATATCTCGTAATTATGATACGCAGTTATGTCAAGAAGAATTTGGATCGATTTTGACCATAGCCACTAAGGAGAAGGTTTCCTCATAGTCAATCCATTGGATCTGCCTATAACCTTTCACCACCAGTTGAGCTTTGTAGGTCAGAGGGTTGCCGTCCATGTCCATCTTCACCTTGAAGATCCATTTGCATCCTATGGTCCTCACACCATTGATGGGATCAACCGGTTCCCAGACTCGGTTGTCCGACATGGATTGCATTTCCTCCCTCATGGCTCCCAGCCATAACTCGGAGTTGGGCCCATCCACGACTTCCTGAAAGGTGGCTGGATCATCGTGATCCACCATGACTTCATTGTCACCTCCGGATACCATATCTTGGAGGTGGAAGATTGATCCTTTCAAATCGCCTTGGACCTTCCGGAATTGTAACAGGAATTGGTTCTTACTCTACGACAATCTCTGGCTCCTTTCTACTGGGTTGCCAATTGGTTTAGACAGATCTGTACCATCCTGAATTTCTTCGAGATGCACAGTCCTCCCAATGACGTCTTTGGAAACAAAACTTCTTTTCCATAAAGACCCCACCCCAAGCGACGAACACCATGTTCTCACTGGGATTGTAGAAATAGTATCCCCTTGTTGCTTTGGGATACCACACGAAGGTGCATATCTCAGATCTTGGTTCGAGCTTAGTCGAAACCAAATGTTTCACATAAGCCTCGCAACCACAAATCTTTAGGAAGGACAAAGCGGGCATCATCCCGTACCATTTTTAAAATGGTGTCCCTTCCACACCATTCGTCGAAGCCCGATTCACTATGAATGCGGTCGTCTCTAGAGCAAAACCCCTAAAAGAGATTGGGAGATCAGTCCAACTAATCATGGAACAGACCATTGTCTAACAATGTCCGATTTCTCCGTTTGGCTACACCTTTCAACTACAGTGACCTAGGAGGAGTCCATTCCAAAAGGATCCCATTCTCTTTTAGATGATCTAATAACTCTGTGGTCAAGTATTTTCCACCTCGATCCAATCGAAGTGCCTTAATACCTTTGTCGAGCTGGTTTTCTACTATAGTCTTAAACTCTTTGAATTTATCAAAAGTTTCAGACTTATGTCTCACCGAATAGACATAACCATATTTACTGTAATCATCAGTAAATGTGATAAAGTAGCTAAAACCCCTCCTGGCAAGTGAACTTATTGGTCTACACACATTCGAGTGTATCAGCCCCAATAATTCACCCGCCCTTTCATCGCGATCGATAAAGGGCACTTTAGTCATTTTCCCCATCAAACAAACCTTGCACCTATCGATCGAATGGAATTCGAATGAACCTGAAAGCCCGCACTTCTGAAGTGCTGATAGGCGCTTCTTGTTTATGCGACCCAAATGACAGTACCATAACAGAGTTAGGTTTAAATCGTTGGATTTAGACCTCTTGGTATTAACGGAATATATAGAACTTGAGGCATTGTTACCCATATCTAATATGTACAATCCTCCAACCATGTCAGTACTGGTATAAAACATATCATTGCATAGAACATTGAAAACTCCATTTCCAATATTAACATTATATCCTTCCTTGTCAAACACGGATACAGATATAATATTCCTACTAAGAGTAGGTATGCAATATACATTATACAATACTAAGACAAGGCCTCTTGGCAAAGCAAGACTCATGGATCCTACAGCAGTTGCCACAACTCTGAGGTCCATTTCGTGCTTTCCAAATCTCTCCTACTTTCAGCCACCATATATTAGTGCATGTGTGAGATTCAGTCATGGTATCTAATACCCATGAATCTTTGGAAGTAGAGAGATGTAGCTCTATAGAGTTAATACCGAATGAAGGCACGGTCCCACCGCCCTTCCTTAGATCATCCAGGTTTCCTGATGAAGGCGCAGTCCTACTGCCCTTCTTCAGATCATCCAGGCTATTTGATGAAGGCGCAGTCCCACTGCCCTTCTTCAGATCAGCCGTGAACTTCCTGTAATCCTGGTTCCAATGACCAGGCTGTTGGCAGTAGAAGCAGACATTCTCAAGTGTCTCATCTTTCCTGCCAAGTGCGCATGGGCCCAGCCCTTGCCACTTCCAATTCCCTTGTTGACCATCAGAATATCCTCGGATCCCAGATCCCTGAGATATTCTTCTCAGCAGTTAATGACACTTCATGTAACTCTGATATGGTCTTAGAGACAGCCTTGTCAAGGACATATTCTTTGCGTTCAGACTTGAGGACAATCCTCAAAATTCTGTACCAGTCCAAATAGTTTGTCCCATTTAGCTTGACCCTGTCAAGAATGGTTTTTAATGACAAACTATTAATGTTCGCTGAATTTGCCATTTGATCTACAACAGATAAAATTCAATCAGTAAACTGAATAAATTTTATGAAGATCAAGCTTAAACACCAACAATCAATTCTAAACCTTTAGAATCTGAAACCAAGATCCTTGATTCACTCGATTAAGTTGAACTAATGCTCACCACTTAATCGAGCTATGTAGGTAGGACTCCATCCAATCACATCCAATGTGACTCTAGGCTAGGGTATGTACTTATGTACACGACTTACCCTATCTGTTACCCTAGCTCAACCTCAGGCCGAGAATCGTAGTCGGGTCCACCAATTTTCAACTATGGCTCGTCACTATGTAGGTGCTCCGCTAATGCGCACGACACCCACATATGTCGTCCAAACCTACTACCCCGCTTTCCCATGGATGCTCCGCTAATGCGCACGACACCCATAGGACGGGGAGGTAGTAAGGTGTTGATAATTGGGAGGTATCGGACATGACCCGCTTTTACTTGTCCGGTTGTGTTTAAAACTTTGACACATCCTAGATGCGATGAGCACATCAACTACATTCCAAATGCAATGATGCCTCAAATTACATCCAATGTAATTCTTCCTTCGAACCCGTCAACTACATCCAATGTAATGACGATTCTAAGGGCTCACACACAAGGATTAAAATTCCAATTTTATCTTTGCATGTGAGGTGATATGCTCGGTAAATAAAGTTAAGCATGCAATTCTAAAACACATAGAATTAATCATGCATAAACTAAATCAAGCATAAAGCGATAAATGTGCACATAATAGCCCCCTAAACTAACTCCCACTAGCTTCTTGAGCTCCACCGACTCCAAGCCGATGCCAACACCCGAAAAGCCACCAAATGACCTTTTCGCCCTTTCTTCGTGTTGAGTAAAATATTACAATTTAATACACGACTCGCAGGTCGGGAATAAATAAATATTACAAACAAGTGGTTCGACGACCACACCTTGAAAGAATAATTACACGTTAACTCTAACGGCTCGCAGGCCGTGAAAAGCGATAAATAATTAAATCGAGCTCGGGGCTATTATGTACACCATGCCAACATCACATCACACATCGTGTTATCAAACAAGCATGTTATCAAACATCATGTGATTTTCCGGTTTTAATTAATAGCCAAGTTTCGAAATTTTTTGATGCTCGGTTTATCGAAACCGTTCAAAAATGAAACTTTTGAACATTTGATCTTCGAGTTCATCATGACGGTTCCAAACTCGTCATAACTAACAAAACGGTTTAGCCTTGGCATATCAACCATCCAATGGTCATGCTTGGCCTAGCTCCGTCCAACGGAGCCCCGTTCGGTCCCGGTTTCGGCTCCCCGAGAGTCCCGCTCCCGAGACCCGAAAAATCAAATTTTTTTCAAAATTTCCAGATTTGAAATAATTTTCAAAAATTCATTTTACATGCATTAAATCCATAAACAATAATTTAAAACATGTTATCAAACAATTTAGCAAAACAACATGCCAAAACGAAACTTTCAAGCAAAACCGAAACTTTGAACACCGTCTTGTGAATCCCGAAGGTAGCACGGCTCTGATACCACTGTTGGGTCTCGAGGTAGGGTTGGAGATGAACCAACTCGCAGCGGAAAATCAATGAAAACCAAGAGACAATTAGAACCATGAAACAACTAACAAAGAATGGATTAACAAGAGAAAAATTCAGCACTAGTTCTTACCAAAACAAGAACACCGGTTAACGAATGATTGGCTTGAGTCTCCAAGACGCCTACGTATCCACATGGGAATCAAAGCCACGTAGTTCTTCTCTTTGAGGACTCAAGAACACAAAAATGGAGGAGGAAACTAGCCAAACCCGAAATGGCCATGGAAGAGGGAGAGAAAATGTGTTTCCTATTCTTGTCTTATGTTTGTTATGTTGAAAAAAGATGACTTAAACATAACAAAACCCATACTTGTCCAACTAAAGGCATGGGACAAGTATGGTGTCAAGTAAGGTGTAAATAGGACAAAGTATGGCAAGACAAGATTGGGTTAGGTGGTGAATCACCAACACCTTAATCCTTGTCTTGCTTACTTAGTACTAATTAATCAAGACTTGATTAATTAGTTCCATGGGCCTTGGTTGCATGGGCCTTTCATGGGCCTCTTGAAACATGGCCCGTGGCCATTTCCAACGAGGTCCCGTGATTCGCTCATCGCCTCCATGCCTTCCATACCGGAAATGTCCAACATTATCCGACGCGATCAATCCCAAGACTCCAAGCCTTGTCTCGATCCGTAAAGCCCTATTCACTTACGAGCACATGACCCAAAACCCAGTTTTGGTCATGTCCCGAGACAACTCCCTTTTGGCCATTCTCCATAAATGTGTCAATGAGTTTCATCCTCCGGTGTGACCCTTAGGTTTATGCATGTCAATAGATCAACGTAAAATCCCATTTTACTTGATCCTATTTAAGTGGCAACTAACGAGATTTTAGTATTGCCTGACACTACATAACGAATCGACCCTGTCGATTCTAACCTTTCCGTCGTCCCTGTCATTATCCTTTTATCTCCGATATCCTGATTGAGATAAGGCATAGAGCCGTCATCCTTATTATTCTCAATCACCGTTCCTTGATATGTGAGATGACTGAAGATATGATACCCAGTATCATGTGCATGGTCATGCTATTCTTCCAGTCACTCTCGATCAAGTGGCCGAGAACCGATATCTTTCCCATACCTTAGTATGAGGGATAAATCCCTTAGCCGTCTTTCGTGTCACTCATGTAGCCCGTCCCCAAGCCAATCCTGGCCGTTATGGAAGCCCTGTTACGGACAACGTTAGGCTCAGGTCAAACTCAGTTGTTGACTACATAGCGATCACAAAGACTCCTTGGTCTAAGGATACATGACAAGCTACAACACTGAATATGTTCATGACTTAATCTATGGCACATATTCAGGGCGGGTCGTCCAATATCATGTCCCACATGATATCTATGATCAGACTCCGGAATCCCATTCCAATGACTAACAGAACGTAAGCCATAAAGAGCCATCTTTCATACTAGTCGCTTCTAGTGAAGCTTTGTTGACTAGGGACCCATCGAGTGTGATCTATCTCGATCTATGGTTCTATTCGCATGGTGGGCATAGATCAGAGCACACATCGATATATTACTCCAACACATAAGTAATATAAAGCCGCTTTAATTTTATTGCTAACGATGATATATACATTTGGACATTTAGGATTGAACTACGGGCACTAAGACTAACAGGCCACCCAAACTCAACAATAAATAATACGGGCTCTCAAGGCCACCCAACTCAATAGTAAATAACACACAACAACCTCCGGCATAATCGATGCCTCCAACAGTCCTAAGATCACTAGTTTCACAAACAACCTCCAGGCATGGTCATATGCCTCCAGTAAATCAATTACCGCTAAGTTCTCTACTCCTACGACACTACTAAGTGTCACATGCTTTTCTCATACACGCTACAATCCCATATCATGCTTTTCTAATATTTATAAAGATAACCCTACTCAACCCACGACACCCCGGTGTCACATGCAATTCTACTGTTAACTTTCCCTAGTCAGGGCCGAGATCCGGCTACTTTTCCCTACCTCGAGCGTTTTCTCCAAAAGTGCCCAAATAACCCCCGACGTGATCTCCGTCACTCGCCTAGCTTATCTTTGCCTCGGTCCGCAGCACGATCTAAAAGAACACAATTTTAAACGCTTTTAAGCTTGCAGGCATAATGCTGAGTTTTAATAAACCTGACGCCCAAAAGTAACCCCGACAATGTCGATCACTCCCAAAACTTCCTAATTACTCGACATTGTCGATATTGGACCCGGAAAAGCCCAATGCCCGACATGGCGAACCTGCCCGGGTTTTGAAAACGCCCTTCCGGGTCTCCGAAAATTCCCGTTTTTGTTCCTACGGTCTTAGAATAATTCAAGGGTTCCAATGCAATCGACGGAATCAATTTCCGACTTCCGAGCGATTTAATTCGCGTTTAAAGTTTCTAAACCCGATAATTACAACTTTCGCAATTTAATTCCAAATTTCGATCCGGGTGTGGATTAACGACTTGGAGAACGTCCTAAACCACCCGAACACGAAAACCCGATACCCGGGCATGTGGGCCCCACACGACCACAATGGCAAAATTCCCTTTTTGCCCCCAAACGTTCCTAACGAACCCCAAACCTCAACCAACACCCACGAAATCAAATTTGTTAAATGGAGAAAAGAGGATAAATAAAAACTAACCGTGGTCTTTGTTTTCGATTGACAGTAGCTCAAAAATGAGAAACACCAACGGATGGACAGAACTTGCAACCAAGCAAATCACCTTTGCATTGCACTTCTTCAACAACCCAATAAATGTCTCCTTGATATTTTAAGCTACCGTATCTCTTCTCCAAGAAGCAAGATTTGCTTCAAACTCAGAAGCTCTCTTCATCTTGCTTCTGCCAACTACAAAAAAAGGGACCACATATCTCTTTATTTCCTTTTGTCCTCTTTGACATGCTGCTAGCTCCAGCCATCAAAGATAGATTGATTCTCAATCTTTACCTTGCCCCCAAAATTGAAGATGTCGCCACTTTTAGAGCCAAAGAACCAAAATAACTTCTTTTTGTTTCTCTCTACCCAAAAGCTCCAGTCACTTGCTTGATCTCTTACCTTTTGTGAATTAATCACCCAAAGAAGAACAACAAAGGAGGAATGAGCTCTCAGCTCCCAATCTCAAGCCGCAACCTTTTCTTCCTTTTTTTTCTATTTTTTTTCTCTTTGAAATGTGTCTTGGCTGAACCTATAACCCCCCCCCCCCTCACCACTCATTTCCCCCCCAAAACTAACACCACCACTTGGTGGACAAGTGGCAAGGTGGGTACCACACCTTTTGGAAAATATCTACTTGATATTTTCCAATCAGATTCGCGAAAATCGGACGTTTCGGGCCCCGAACGGGCACTTTTCCCAAGAAATTACGAAACTTGGTGGGCTACAAGGAAACGGCTCAACTAAGACCGCTGCAACGACGGCTAAGCTTTTTGGATCCAAAACGGTCCTCGAATGGACCAAAACGTCGCTCGGTTGACTTTTCCAGCGAAAAGTCAACATTTCCCTAATTGATCAGAAAGTTGCCCTGAGTCCCCCGGAACTCACTTTAGTCAATATCGGGGTCAAATTAAGTCCGGTATGACCCTCGGGGTCAAATTTGGGTTCATTTAAGTACCTGGCCAAAAAATTTAAATTTTCCTGTTTTTCGCAGGTTTGACTGGCGTTGACCGGGAGTGGTTATTACATATGGATACTCTGGTGGATTGGAATATGGGAACCGATGTGATCCCAGAATCTATCCATGGTTCGGAGGCTTGAGAAAGCGAGTGGTTGGCGTGATATTAATTGCTCCCATTTTAATAAGTTATGATCCGTTATGATACTTTCATAGAGTCTTTTAAGTTACTATTATCTTTGAAAAGGCGATATTATTTCATCACACGGATTCCATAACATTTCATTGATTAGTAGTATTTGCTCGTTCCCAGTTGTGTCGTTTTCTATTTTATTATAATGTTTTCTATTTATTGTCTGGGAAGTCATCGTTATCCTTGAGAATGCGCTATTGTTATCGTTGCTTCTTATCTGTTTATTATATCTTTTGGTCTAAGGGTTTTAAATAATGTTGTGACATCGAACTAAAGCAGTTTTAATATTAAACTTGGAGACTAAGTTATTTACGATTTTCCCTACTGAGCGTAAGCTCATCCCTATTCGTCTATTTATTGTGTGTACATGTGTGCTTGAGATCTGGGGAATTCGAGGCTCGGGAGCTTCCGGATGTCTTGAGAGTTGTATTAGAGATGTGTTGGTCCACATTGTTAAACTTTATTTAGCTTATGTTACTTATCAAGTTTTGACACTATATTTGAATTTTGGATTGAATTATTGAGGAATAGTTTGGACTAGTTTTCAGCTTTGAAAGAAATTATTACAGTTTTACTACTTTTATATCGTTTGTTTCAGGTCACGTCTCGAGTTTGGCTAAAGCCGGATTTGGGGCGTGACAATTTGGTATCAGAGCCTAGTTTCATTTGAAACAGGTTGTAATTTTCGAACTTGTTTTCAAAACCTCGGGCCAACGTCAGTTAGGTGGGTAGAGTAAGGAGGTCTAAGTCATGTACTCAGTGATGCAAGTTAAAGACTTTGATGCATAGAGTGAGAACGACTCGAGTCTTATTGTTTCCAATGGTCGTTTAAATTTAAACCTTTTGTTTACAATGGTTACATCTCTTGAGTGGTATCCTTACCCTATGGGCTGTAATGTACAGTGATCGGGGAAACCGAATGGTTGAGATCGGTATTAGGTTAACGAGCAATGATGGAACCGTATTGTATGTTGTTGAGTAAATTATCTGTTAAGTGTGTTACTACCGTGTTGGTCGGTTCATGTTTGTTAAAGTGGAAGAGTCATTTGATTGAGGTATTGATGAGGTTGGATATTGGATTCGTTGAAGTGTTACTGTCGGAGTGATGATTGACCGAAGGGTGAACTTATGGAAGGATTGGACTGTTGAGTTTTTGAAATTGTTTGAGTGTTGACTCGGTTATGATGTTGAGAATCGTTTAAGGAATCAAGGTTGAAAAGATGATCCAATGGGGATAACTTTGGAGAAGAGAATGGAACCCGAGTATTCTTGCACCCTCTTTGATTGTGTATATAATTTGAAGAGTATGAGAACTCTGTGTATTGATTGTGGTGTGTACCTTGTGTATTGATTGTGTTGTGTACTTTGTGAAGCGTGAGAAATCTAGGTGTTGAATGTCTTGTGAGAAAATTAATTGGTAATTGTCGACTTGTTTAAGTGCCCACCGTTACTTAAGAATTGAAGTTGAAATTAATTTTGAGTCGAAATCGATAGTGGGTTTGAAATTGGCTGTGAGTTTGAAGCTGAAGCTTAACTTAAATTTGAAATTGAATTGGAAAGTATGTCGAGACAGAGATTGAGGTTGAGATTAAGATCGGGTTTAGATCGGATGAACGAGCGATGCTCGGGTTGGTTATAACACGTTGATTAAATAATTATTGAGGGAATTGGCGCTTTGGACGGCCGTTAATTGTTAAGTAAAACCTGAAGGGTTAATTTGACCGGGTAATATTGAGTTATTTGCTAAGACCCGCATGGGTTATTTTTGGTGTTCAAGAGGTTGTGTATTTGAGATGTTTTGTATGCACCTTCAGGTAGGACTCTGTGTACAAGTTATTATATAATGTCCCGCTTAAGCAGATGGTTAAAGGAAAATACAAACGGGTCATGCCGAATTTTCGGTAGAAACTGAAGTGTTTGTACTATCACGGCTGACTCAGGGGCGCCACTGCAGTCGAGCGTGATAGAGGGATGTCAAGTGGTTACAACGAAATTCGGGGACGCCTGAATCAGGTTGTAACGACGTGAGATCGACATGAATGTTATAAGAGAAAAGTAAGGAATTGAGATTATGGAAAAGAGTTGAGGACATAAATTGTGAGATTTATCGTGTTGCGATTCTAGACCCTAGTGTTGGGAAGAGACTCAATCGAAGGGTATGCTTGTTGCTTTGCGAAGTGTGTGAATTGATTGAGATTGTTCCTTTTGTGGGAGTTGATTGATTTGATTGAACACCGTTGATTACTGTTGTGAGACGCACTAAGTTGCGGCCATTTCTGCCTATATTTAAAGTATTATATATATATCTACTGAGCCAAGTGCGGTTAGTCTTTTTATGATCTTTGTGGGACGCACGCGAACGTCCTTAAGTTTTTATCGTACCGGTTGTTCTAAACGAGACTTTGTACTAGCGATCCAAGTGGGATCCCTTTAAGACGCATGAGAACGTCCTTTTTTGATAATTCGAACCACTGGAGTTAAATTGAGTTATGAGTACTTACGTTTTAAATGCAACGAGTACACGAGATGTCCCGTGTTTACAGTCCGAGAGGGACCAGGAGTCGCCCTGCTGTGGGACAGAGCCAGACACCAGTCGTTGGTCTGGCAGGGATAGCGAGCACCAGGGTGCGGTTTCCACAGGACACCAGAGTTTTGGGGTAGACCGGTAGGGTCACCATCGAGCGTTCCTCCAATCGCAGAGTCGACTCGGGCGACCTCTATGGATAAGGTGGTTCGCGTAGTACCAGCAACGCTCAGCAGGAGAATGCAGTACCGGCATCAGAGTCTGTGCCTACGGCCGACGCCGTCACTTTCGAGAAGCCAGGCCAGGTGCACAGTAACACGACCAGACTCTCAGAAATTGTTGTAGTTTGAGTACGCCAATCAATCCCGGGGGTTCAGACCCCGGGGCAGCTGTAGTATGGTTGGAGTGGATTACCCGCAACTTTGTGACTTCGAGAGTATCCGGATAGTCATCTGAGAATATTTTCGCGAACGTTCAGCTTGAGAGAGAAGTATGATACGGTGGCAGCATGTGCAGATCAGGGTTGGAGGTGACTTTTAGCTGTTCATTAGATTGTTCCTGGAAGAGTATCTTTCCCTCGATCCTTTCGAGAGAACCCACACCAACGGTTGTTGATATTCAGCAGAGATGGTTGACCGTCTCTAAGTATGAGGCAGGGTTCACGGTCCTGTACCGCTTCGCGCCGGGATGGTGCAAACCGAGGAGAGCCGCCACGGGCGTTCGAAAGAGGACTCACCCCGTCTACCGCGGATCAAGTTGTTACCATCAGAATGAGGAGTTTCTGTATTAGTTGATCAGGCGCTAGCCGTTAAGAAGCATCTTCAGGAGACCGCCAGAGCGCGGAAGAACGTGCCGAGGCCCAGTGGCTTCCTAAGGCCGTCAAGGAATCGCAATACTAAGAGGCAAAGGATCTCAGGGTTGTTTTAACCACGGACCCAGTACGATGGGACACGACGGGTTGGGGGCAGCGTCGGTTGGACCTGCCCCGGTGGCACAGTTTTGCCATTCGTACAAACAGTGTGGACATCTGGGCCGGAACTGCCCATGGAATGTTGTATTCACAAACCGTCCTGCAGGTCGGCCTACGAGAGCCGATAAGAGGACATACTATCACAGCAGCAGATTCTTCCACCACCATCGAGAGGAGGACTTCTATTTCAGCAGGGCCGAGCATACGAGAATGCCGAGCCCCGAGCTGAGGGACTTGATACCGATCTTGAGATCGCTCAAAGTACCCGTTTACGATTTACATTGTGGATTGTGTTTGCTAACACTCGAGCCTTACCCTTGGTCGTATTGTTTTCGTGGTTATTTTCTGTTGGATAGAAAATAAAACTGGTATACCCTATCCGTATCATAACACACCAACCAAAGGGGCGGTAGTACCAACGAACGCCAGTTTGGGTGTGAAAGAGGAGTAACAGAACTAGTCGTACGGGAAGTTCTTTTCCTCTTCGATAGTGAGGAGCGAGTTTTAAGAACCGATTGGTGAAACATCAGACGTTCATCGAACGCTATCGGAAACTAATGACCGAGCAGTGAAAGGCTGCGGCCTTGACCAGTAGACGGTCCGAACGGTCACAAGAGATGACCAAGCAAAGACAAGATCAGGGTAGCGCAACGGAAGCGTGGTGGGCCCATGCCCACAGGAGTCGTAATCGACAGCTCCATCTACCCCTGCTAAAAGATCTAAGCTCTAAGGTCCGAACCATCGAAACTTTTTTGTTTCAAAATCCCGCTTAACGAGCGAAAAGTTGCACAAGTGTGTGCCGTACTAAGAGTTTGGATTAGAATGTGCTCCATACGTTCGTCCTGGAGGGACTAATCGGTTAGCCGCCAGTTCACGCGGAACAGACGAATAACATCGAGAGTTGTTCTGAAGACTTTCCCAGCGGAGAGGAATATGGAAAACGAGGATCGGGTACCAAGGTGTACCTTTGCTGGCAAGAGAAGGACGAACGCCAAACGTCCCGCGAGGACTAAGCATAACCATAAGGTTACGCCATAGAAGTGAGAGCACCTCACGATTGAAACCTGGCAACAAATAGCCGAGGGAGACTACCACAAGCTCCCAGGCCAGTAACAAGATGGCACCAAATGAAGCGTTGTGTGGTAGGTCAACTTTGTGCCATGCATGTGCACAGGTAGGGTTAAGAGTTAATCGTTGTTGGTTTTGAGTTGTTCGAGGAACGATGGAAGGAACCGCACTAGTTTCGGAACTATTCAATTTATCGAGATCTCAGTGCGTGATGATTACTCATTATGGTGACTTGGGTGGATTTGACTAAGAGTCGTTTTGATCGACAGCTCGTGAACGAGTGTCAACGGTATGAGGATTACCACCAATCGAGATAAACGTTAGTGATAAATCTTGGATTGTGTTTCGCTGTCGAGTGTGTTTATTGTATGCTTGTTTTGGTGTCTCGAAGGACGCCTACTTCCAGTTAGAGTGCCAGTATGAGGTTCCACTGTTCTTGTTGATTGTGCGTCGTTCGTCCGACAAGATGTTGGGTAGAGTTCGGGGTTGTGTGGAACCGTGCACCGGGTTTGAGAACCGTGGTATCGCAGATACATTAACTTAAACGAAGCGACTTGTTAGATGGTTTGGACAGAAGTGTGAAAATGTATCGACGGTAGAGATTCATTTTATAGCAAGTGGGTTAACTTTTGGGATCGACTGTAGTTGAGAATGGTTATTTTCTCCTTATTTTAGGATCGTGATACTTGTTGAGTGGTTGAATCTCTATCAGGTTGAGAATCTTGAACGGTTTTACCAGGTGTGACCTGTCGTTAGAATTGGGCAAGTATGCCGCACATCGGATAAGGTGGGCTTCTAATGGTAGTACGTTTCGAGGCGTGCCGACTTCCGACTAGAGGTCGGTGCTTTGTTTTTTTCACTTGTTTGAGGTACGCCTACCTTTCCACGAGGTGTGGTAAAACGAACGATTGTTCCAGATCCTTCGGTGTTAGTGAGGTCTTTTGCTGTTGTTTTGAGTACGTATTACTCCCTTAGAAGTTGTTTGTAGTCGGTCTTGACTTGTTAGTATTTGAGTTATGTTGAGTTTGATCCCGTGACGATCACTAAAGAGATAGTGGTTGAGTTACGTTTGTGTGTGTTTCCGACTTTGTTTTGACTTGTAAAGAGTTCCAGCAGGATACCTTTGACGAAGGAATTTCCGGTGTGAGATATCGAGATCTTCAACTCAGTTTTCTTACGTGTTTAGATACTTTCTCGACTTGTGTTATTACTCAGTATTCTTGAGTTGGTGAAACGTCGCACGTGCTTTCGTGAAGTTTTGGGTATTGCGATTTGCACGGCTAAGGGTGACAATTTGAGTTGTGGTAATAAGTTACACGTTGGTTTTTCAAACTGTCGAGAAAGACTGTTTTGCACCGCCAAGTATGGCGTTTGAGTAACTAGCGTGATCTAGTGAAGCTCGATTAAGTAAAGTTCGCGTAGATTTGGAAACGGTTGAAGACCGTGCAGAGCCGACAGAGGAGTTACGCATATGAAAAGCACAGGCCTCTTGAGTTTCTATTGGTGATCAGATATTTCTAAAAGTGAGCCTAAGAAGGACTTTTAGCGGTTCGACCGCGTCGGAGGCAAGTTGGCCCTGCAACTTATCGAACATTCCCTAAGATAAGGACAAGAGGAGAACGTTCATTGTAAATTTCGAGGACGAAATTCTTTTAAGGGGGGTAGACTGTAAAACCCCGCTCTTTCAAAAGGGTTTTATTTGAAATAGGAAACGTCGAGGTGGACTTTTGCAACGAGTGAATTTTTGAAGAGAAAATAAAAAAAAAAAGATGAAGGAAGAGGAGTTTGGGCTGCTTGGGAGTTGGGCCAGGTTCAACCCCAAACGCGCGAGCCTCAGGCCCATGGGTCGTGCGCGGCCCAACCCTAGCAACAAAAAGGGGGCGAGCCTCTTCAGCTCCCACTGTTCACGCACGCAACCCGAGGCGTATCTTCCTCCCCTCGCACCTCCTCTCTCGATCACGCGGACCAGAGCTTCGGCTCGAGCTCTTCCTCCAGCTCCGGCCACCTCTTCCTCCTTCGTCATCGCTCTTACGCTACCGAGCTCACCTCCCCTCGCTTCTTCTTCCCCTCTGAGTACCACCGACGCCCCCTCGCCCTAAATCGAACCCTCGATGGTTCTTCAGCCACGTCGTTCGCCTTCGAGCTCAAATCGAGCGTGCCAACGACAGGGAAGCTCGGTTCGTGCGCCATCGCACCTTTTTCCTTCTTCCAGAGCTCAATTCAAACCATTTCAGACGGAACCACCGCCGGTGGGGTGCCGGTCCGTTAGATCCGTGGCGGAGGGGAGTGAGACGCGCACTGGAGCCACGCCGTCAGAGCCACGACCTCGCAATGATGCCCGATACCTTCGCCGCCCTCGATTTACCCTGTTTCGGGCGTGCTTGGCACCGTCGACGGCGGCCGGAAGACCTTGGACTCGCCGGAGTGCCTCAGCTCAGACGAGCCAGGCGAGGGTGGTCTTGGGCCAGGATCTCGTTACATGGGCCGAGAGATTACCCTGGGCCAAGGACGTGCCTTGGGTCGGGACAGAGTGGGCCTGGACTCAACCTTGGGACCAGCTTAGACTCGGGCTCGGGCCTGGATCAGAGCCAGGTCTAGGGCTGGGTCCGGGTCAGCCTTGGATCCGGGTTCTGGACCGGGTCTAGACCGGGTTTGGGCTTGGATCCGGGTCAACCCGGCTTCAAAGAAAATATTTAAAAATCATATTTAAATAATTAATTTTATTTAATTCAAGGTGAGAATTTTAAAGGACAAATTTGGATAAATCAGTGAACCTTTGGACTTTTACCGGTATTGATTGGACTTTTCTTTGTCAAACCTAGACGGGACTTCGCCCGAGCACAAGGGCTTGGACCCGAGCTAGAAGAACGAAGATCACGCCGGAACCCGTGTGAAGAACGGAGTTGTGACCACTCGAGCGTTTCATCAGAGTTTTATTAGAGGAAGACCACAAGGTAGGGAAAGTCTTAATTTCTTAATTAACGCTTAGTATGCATGATTAGGATAATAAAATCGGAAAGGTCCTAGAATTGCCTATAGGATGCGAATAACTAGAATAATCGTATTTCAATTATTAATAACCAGAAGTGTCTAGAATGTATGCTTAGGATGAAGATGATTAGTGAAGCTTGCTTTCAATACTTGGGAATTGATTTACTGGTAGAGAGGCTGTGAAGAGCTCTCAGATTAGTTGTGTGTTAGGTTCACATGTTTGGTTGCTCGTTATTAGGACAACTAAGAGTCTAATGAAACTAGTTAGCTTACTTGATTGAATGCTTAATTGATCGTTCACATGAGTGTTGATTGGTTGAGTGATTGTGTTGATATAAATTGTTGGTTGAACGGGTGATCGAGTATGACTGGTTGTGCCAAGGGGTATAATCAGGTGATCGATGTACCGATGGTTCGTGACAGGTAAGTATGACAGTAAGGGTAATTGTGGGTATGAATCCCGTGTGGTGTGTATTGATGAACGTGTGTACTTCTAAGATTGAGGATTAAGTGAATGTCTTGGGTGTATTGTGGTGAAAGTGTGATTTAATGAGTGTTGGTTGATGGACGTGTTATTGTATGTTTCCCTTATTCCTATTCTTGAATGATAATGCTTGTTCCCTTCATTCTCATTCTTGAAATGTATGCTCGTTTGTTTGTTTGTCTGTTTGTTTGCTTGGTTCGGTACTACACCGGGGGAGGGGGGGGGGGGTAATCCGGTGCCGTTGTGGTGGTTGGAGTTGGAGTTGGACAGATACAGTGAGATATTGACTGAGTATTGGAGCCTGAAGGCATTGGTTACTGGATATTACGAGAATTGATTATTGGCAGATCCTGCGGGATATTTATTGATTATTGGCAGATCCTGCGGGATATTTATTGATTATTGGCAGATCATGTGGGATATTTATTGATTATTGGCAGATCATGCGGGATATTGAGTGATGAGAGGAGCCTGAGGGCTCGGCAGATCCTGCGGGATATTGAGTGGATTATTTCATGAGAGATGGTTACTGAGGTTTCACCCAAGGGCGTGCGTCCCAGTGGAGCACCACCTTGGTTCCCTATGACATATGGTCCTTTGGAGGCATTTCTGGGAATCCCGATGATAAGCGCCCATTTGGGATTGTTTCCGGTGCCCCGATGCATGTGCTTCCTCTGGACCGAGGGAAAATCTGATATGATATGGTAAATTTTCCTGTTTTTCGCAGGTTTGACTGGCGTTGACCGGGAGTGGTGATTACATATGGATACTCTGGTGGATCGGAATATGGGAACCGATGTGATCCCAGAATCTATCCATGGATCGGAGGCTTGAGAAAGCGAGTGGTTGGCGTGATATTAATTGCTCCCATTTTAATAAGTTATGATCTGTTATGATACTTTCATAGAGTCTTTTAAGTTACTATTATCTTTGAAAAGGCGATATTATTTCATCACACGGATTCCATAACATTTCATTGATTAATAGTATTTACTCATTCCCAGTTGTGTCGTTTTCTATTTTATTATAATGTTCTCTATTTATTGTCTGGGAAGTCATCGTTATCCTTGAGAATGCGCTATTGTTATCGTTGCTTCTTATCTGTTTATTATATCTTTTGTTCTAAGGGTTTTAAATACTGTTGTGACATCGAACTAAATCAGTTTTAATATTAAACTTGGAGACTAAAGTTATTTACGATTTTCCCTACTGAGCGTAAGCTCATCCCTATTCGTCTATTTATTGTGTGTACATGTGTGCTTGAGATCTGGGGAATTCGAGGCTCGGGAGCTTCCAGATGTCTTGAGAGTTGTATTAGAGATGTGTTGGTCCACATTGTTAAACTTTATTTACCTTATGTTACTTATCAAGTTTTGACACTATATTTGAATTTTGGATTGAATTATTGAGGAATAGTTTGGACTCGTTTTCAGCTTTAAAAGAAATTATTACAGTTTTACTACTTTTATATCGTTTGTTTCAGGTCATGTCTCGAGTCTGGCTAAAGCTGGATTTGGGGCGTGACATGCGGGCTGATGGTTGATGGGCGCAAAGCGGGCAGTGGTGGACCGAGATGGGGCTTGGCTGAGAGGATCGCGTGCTGGGGAGCGGGTCTGGTGGTCATAGGAACTGGAGCGGGTAATCCAATGGGGTCGGATCCGAGTACGGGTCGGGGCATGGGTTACGGGGCGGGCGGAGCTGTTTGGGCCGTGTCGGGTGGACCGGGACCCGGTTGGGTAGGGTCTGGACATGCTCGAGTCGAAGGCGACCTGGGTTGCGGATCGGCTAGGGGCAGGGTCCCGTGTCGGGTCTCGGGGACAGATGGTGCATCACATGTAGCGGCGGCGGGGGGCCACAAGCACCTCCGCCTCCACGAATGAGTCTGTGGAGGTCCAGGGAGGGTTGGTCGGCTGTACCACCTTCCTGGCTGATAGATGGCGTTGGGGCTCAGCAATCCCGCGTTCAGGAGCCCTACACGTATCACTCAAGGGAGGACGACGCACGCTGACTTTGCCGGGGGAGATGTCAGTCCACCACTATTCCCCTATCACTTGGTTGGCTCGACCAGTGCCTTTTGGTAGAAGTATGCTGTATCGGTATCGTAGGATGCTACCGCAGATATCCCCTTCAACCGTCCCTATGTCAAGAGCAAAGTTTATTTTCATGTTATTGCTTTATGTTCGCTAGTTGGTTTATGTCATGTAAGAGAGTACAATTATGTGTTCATCGACATACGTTATATTTCAATAATAATAGTATATGTTCTTCTCAAAAAAAAATCAATTCAGTAAAATTCTATTATGTTAGAAAAAAAAAATCAAAGATATAAAAATAGTGCGCAGAAGTAAGCAAGCAGCTATGCCTAGAAAATACGAATCAAAATTGTAAATCGTCACTCACTGTCTTCTCTGTTTATTTTTGTGTGATCGATGAGAGAACGAAGAAGCATCCATTTTCCAGACGAAGTGGTGGAGCAGATATTCAATTTCACCAAATCGCACCGCGATCGCAACAGTCTCTCTCTGGTCTGCAAGTCATGGCACCGGGCCGAGAGGTTGTGCAGAAGCCATGTTCTCATAGGCAATTGCTACGCTCTCAGCCCCGACCGCCTCGTCTCCAGGTTCCCTAACCTCAGGGCCTTGACCCTCAAAGGGAGGCCTCGCTTACAAGATTCCGATTGCATGCCGCCCAATTGGGGCGCTTCTGTTTCGCCTTGGATCCGGGTCCTGGCTCGCTCCTGTCCCTTGCTACGGGAGCTCCGCTTCAAGCGCATGGTCCTCTCCGACCGCTGCCTCGAATCCATTTCAGGATCCTTCCCTGAGTTCAGAGCCCTAGTTTTGATTGGTTGTCAAGGGTTCTCCACCAAGGGGATTGCCGCTATCACCGCTAGTTGCAGGTAGAATTGTAATTGCCTGCATGAGCGATTATGAATTTGGGTGTTTCCTGTTGAATTGTTGTTGTTGATTTTAATAATGTTGTGCAAACAGTTGTTTTTATGAAGCCCAATTGTAGTTTGTAGTATGATGATCTCATTTCTGATAACCATTTGTTTGCAATGATGAATGTTTTCATATTGTGATATGGAGCTTAGGTAAGTAGCTATATGAGTGAAGAAACTGTCACCTGTAGTCTAAGTTGCCTCACTGTATTGTAATTTTGTTTCCAAAATGCAGGCATTTGGAGGTGTTGGATATGCAAGATAGTGCTATAGAAAATGATGGAAGCGAGTGGCTTCCTGAGAGCTGCACTTCACTTGTGTCCCTGAATTTTGCATCTCTTGCAGGGGAAGTGAACTTGACAGCGCTTGAGAGACTGGTGGGAAGATGTTCTAATCTTAGGAGCCTGCAGTTGAACAAAGCTGTGACATTTGATACGCTGCAGAAAATTTTGGATCAAGCACCTCAACTTGTGGATTTGGGCATCGGTTCTTTTGTTCATAATATAAATTCTCCGTCTTATGTGAAAATGTGCAATGCGATCCATAACTGTAAATCACTTGTTAGTTTGGCTGGTTTTTTCAAGGTTGCTCCTTGGTGTCTTCCTGCTGTTTACCCAGTTTGCTCCAATCTTATTTTCTTGAACCTCAGCTGTGCACCAGACATTTGGGCTGATGAGCTTGTCACTCTTATTCAGGAATGCCCTAAGCTTCAATGCCTATGGGTTCGATCTCAGAACTCCTTTTTTATTTCCGTTTTACTAACATCATGTATGAACTATGAACACTTTTAGATTCAGATTTTTCTGAATGCATGCAGATTTTGGATTCAATTGGTGACAAGGGATTGGAAATGGTAGCTTCCACTTGCAAAGAACTACGAGAATTGAGAGTACATACATCTTATCCATTTGGTGTACCATATGCACCGGTGACAGAAAAAGGTTTAGTTGCTATATCCTTGGGCTGCCCAAAGCTCAGACACTTGGTTTATTACTGCTTCCAGATGACAAATGCTGCCCTCATAACTGTTGCTAAGAATTGCACTGGCATAACTCACTTCAAGTTATGCATGCTGATATCAACTAAGCCTGATCACTCTACTATGCAACCTTTAGATGAAGGGTTTGGGGCTATTGTTCAGTCATGCAAGGGACTGAAGCAGTTATCGTTGTCAGGCCTTCTGTCTGACAAGGTTTTCCTCTATATTGCCATGTATGGCGAGCATCTAGAGAAGCTGTTCATTGGATTTGCAGGGGAAAGTGATACAGCTTTGCTTTATGTCTTGAATGGATGTCGAAATCTTAGGAAGTTAGAGATAAGAAGCTGCCCTTTCGGAGATGCTGCACTTGGGGCAAATGCAGAGAAGCATGAAGCAATGAGATTCCTTTGGATGTCATCCTGCAGAGTTACTCTAGGAGGTTGCAAGGCATTGGCAAAGAAGATGCCTTCTCTGAGTGTAGAGATCATAAACAAGGACCAAGTGGAGGAGAATGCCCATGAATGTCTGAAGGTTGATAACATGTGCCTATACCGAACTCTTGATGGTCCGCGAAAAGACGCCCCAGCTTGTGTTTGGATTTTGTAATTGTGGGTGATCCGTTCACTTTCAAGGTATAGTCTAGCTGGTTTGATAACTTCTTTTTGAGCTATAGCTTTACTCAAAACTGAAATACGTTAATGCTTGCAGAAATGGGAGTACGTTCGATTTCTGTGGGTTGCCTGGATTATGACATCTCTGCTGTTCATGAAAAATATAAATATCTCTGTAATCCTTTTTTTGATCTGCGACAAAGCGGTTGTTTGTGTAGTTTTTCCGCACATAAAATAAATCTTTTTTATGTTTTGGATTAATAATATAGTCAAGTAGTATTTTTTTGTTTATACTCAAGTGCTTCACCAATTTCTTGTGTGTATTAGTAGGGGGTAGGGTTTGTCAAGATCTTCAGTGTGTGAAGGTGACATGTAGGAAGGATTATGACACTTGTGGACCATCTCCATTTCTATCTTATCCAAGTCTAACCAGGCAACTTCTGGGTTTCTTCTCCTCCAGAACATAACAGCATCTGGTCAAGTCATCCAGAATCTTCCATCATATTTACCTAATTGCCCCTTCTAGAAACATGACTATGCTAAGGTTTGCCAATCCCAAGTCACAACTCAGTACGCGTATGCAAAGAAAATAACATGGGAAAGCAGAACCGTGTCTCAGCACTCCTTTCCTGAACCTTCTTATCTCTCTCTCTATATATTTATATATATATCTGCCCATTTATTTGATAAGAAATTTAACATCACCAACCTACAGAGTTTCTTATTGATCAGAACCAAGCCATGTCTGGAACACAAGCATCATCATCCACAGCCAAAGTTGCAGAAGTCCATGAAACTGCAGCAGCATCTCCTCCTCCCTCAGAAGAAGACACCAAGAAATGGGGGACCCATGTGATGGGCCCACCTTCAGCCCCGACTGTCCACCCGGATAACCAGAAGGCCGCCACGTGGAAGGCCGCCGATCAGCAGCAGACCTACAACGAGCAGCCGTACCTGGTCTACTCCCCTGTCGACAAGCCCGCGACCAACCCTCTTGAGCCTGTGATTCACATGTTCAATTCTTGGAGCCGGAAGGCCGAGACCGTGGCTCGCAACATTTGGCACAACCGTGAGTTCACATTCATAATTGCAAATATATTCCCTTTTTCTAGCTAATACTCATATGGTTACCAAAATATTGCAGTTAAAACCGGACCTTCCGTATCTGAGGCAGCATGGGGGAAGGTGAACCTGACTGCAAAGGCAGTGACAGAAGGAGGGTTTGAGTCTATGTTCAAGCATATTTTCGCCGCTCTCCCTAATGAGAAGCTGAAGAAGACATTTGCCTGTTATCTATCCACATCAACAGGTCCTGTTGCCGGAACACTCTATCTCTCCACCGCACGTGTCGCCTTCTGCAGTGACCGACCCTTGTGCTTCACTGCTCCCTCCGGCCAGGAGGCCTGGAGCTACTACAAGGTACTGATCACATGATTTCTCACCAAACTTGTTATATTTTGACCATTGTCCTGTGCATTTTTAATATCGACTGATTTTCAATAGACACTGATGAAAGCTGCGTATTAAACAGGTTATGATACCGTTGGAAAATGTAGGTGTGATCAACCCTGTGATCATGAGGGAAAATCAATCGGAGAAGTACATCGAAATCATGACGGTAGATGGTCACGATTTCTGGTTCATGGGGTTTGTGAATTTTGAGAAAGCTTCGCAGCACCTCTCCAACAGTTTGTCCGAGTTCAGAGCAACGGTGCAGCCGGCCACAGCTACTGAGTGATTTTTTTTGTAGTGTTACTAGCTTGTTTGTTGAGTTGTAGAGGCACCTTATTATTCGCTTTATTTATAGTTTTGTGACACATATATGTATTTGGTTGTTTGATCTTCTTCTATCGACTTTGTTTCATGTGTTGTGCAAATTTTGTATTTCTATATTACGAACCTGAATTCCTCCGAAAAGGGGGTGAGCAGAGTTGAACCACATTGGTGCCTAACGTAATTCATGTGGTCTAAACCTTGAATCATGGTTCGGTCCATAGATTCCAAAAGCAAACATCGTGAGCGGTTTGGGTTTTGAACAATTCAATTCACGGTCTAACCTCCCTAGGTTCGATTCATCCAAATATTTAATTTCATTTTTATATCTAGCATAAATTTTCAACACTTTCATACCTAAATTAAACAGTTAATAACACTTTTATATCTAACCGTCAGATTCTGTTAACTTTCCATTTAAAATAGGTAAAATGTCCATAATTCCCCTAACTATTACTCAAATTTTCAAACTCACGCCATTGAATTCAGAACTTGAAAATAAGTGAAATGACAATAATACCCTCCATTGTTAGGGTGTTAAAATGAAAAATATCCTTCAGAATTTTTAAATTTTACAAAATCACTTTTTATTTTTATTAATTCAGTTTATATTTATGAAAAATATTTTTTATTTTTAAAATTTAATTTTTATTTTTAACAATATATAAATTCAGATTTTAATATAAGAAAGTATAAAAAATCAGCTTGAACTGGTCGTCCCAGACAACCAACCCCGAGAGACTTATCTTTGCACTGTTTGTAGTATTATAATAGTAAAGGTATGAATATGAAAATAGGAAAAAAGAGCTTGCCTTGAAATTATGATATTGTAGGGGCCATGTTATGGGCGAAGATATGGTTGGGCCCAAAGGCTCATGGATGAAGTTCCGAAGGAGTGAAGTTAATATACTTTGTTAAGCTTATAGAAGGAAAGGAATGGACAAAACCACAACTATTGGGAGATGCAAAAGTGAGAGGAAAGAACAACCAAAAACAGTAGTCACATTAAGAGAGAGATATATATGGTACAAAAGTAAAGTAAAAAGAGTCTAAAAATGCGAAAAAGAAGAGAGAATTGATTGCATTTGTACGGCCTTTGTGTACACCACAAAAACAAAGTCCAATTGTTGCACTTCCCATTATCTTAACCCAAGCTGTCTTTACCTATTTAGTGGCCTTAGACGAAAATTTAAAATGAGCCTTTTAACAATAAAAAGGGAGAAATATTTTGATATTTTATTAATATAATTAATAATTATATATTTATATGGAAGTGATATAAAAAAATTCACTCCAACAACACGTCTAAATATATCTAATAACAAATCTTATATCTCATATACGATTAAAAGTACTTTTAACGGTCTTTTATCCACAACGATCTCCCATTTTTCTTCTTATCCCAGCATGATGAATATTGTTTTCTTGTGTAGATCTTTTTTATCATTGTCATAAATAAAACACATAAAAATATTTTAAATTTTATTTTATTCTACTTGCGTTCATCGATGCAAAATATTTAATAAAAGATTCAAGATAAATTTCTTGAAAAAAAATTTTCAATAGACAAAAGGCCAAACCATTCAACCTTTGTTGATCTCAAATAATTTTCAAATTAGCACAAATGAAAAGATAGAACCTGATATAAGAAAATTTCCGAAGCGTATTCAAGATCTTGATTAACATAGTAATTAAACAGTTTCAAACTAAACCACCAACAAATTCAAGCTAAGTTCTAAACTTTCATCGTAGAATGTTATAAATTATAAACTAATTAGGAAAAAAATTAAAAATTAATCAATTATTAATCTTTTATTACATCTTCATGTCTGTTTTTGTTCTCTACAATTAAGATTGAAATATCAAGTAGTGATAAAAATTGATTTTTTTAGAACAAACTAGATATTGAGAAGAAATTGATATTAAAATAATATAGAATTTGGAAAAGAAAGATCGAAAGTGGTGATTGAATAAAATCTAAAACTACACTTATATATTTATATATATGATTTGAAATAGAGAAAAATACTACAAGAAAAAAAATTAAAAATGGTGATGGATAAAATCTAAAACTACACTCCTATTCATATATATGATTTTAAAAAGAGATAAAAATACCACTATAATTAAGTTAGGAAGAACAAAAGTTGGTTTTGAAAACATGTTTCGGAAACGTACTTAACTGAACTAAAAAATGTTTGTAGAACGTGTACAAACAGTGATGCGTGGGCTTTATTTATTGATGAGTGTGAGTTTTATTAATTGAAGAGTTTATTTTAATAAACCGTATACATATTATGGGCTTTCTATCATTAATTTTTTTTTTTATGTGGCCTTCCCCCTCCTGTGGCCTTAGACGACCGCCTAATATGCCAAGGAGTGGGGCCGGCCCTGTCTTAACCTCCAAACTGTCTTCTTGACCTACAACACTGATAATGATCAAACATAGGAGTGCAAATGTTACTTGGAGTACAAATCACTAATTATTAGGATCTACCATCCCGTGATCGAACATATGTGTGTGACGTGTTCCCTATTTTGAAAGGAAAAAACAGTGACGGATTGCTTACCCTGTACACCGATTTTTATTCTTATAAATACTACATATCTTTCATACTATCTTTATATATTTATATAAAAAAAATCGTAGTCTCAGATACTGCTCAACGAACCCTAGGGGTTTTCTCGTCACACCGATCACAAGAAACTTCTGATCTCGGATCCCTCGCACCGATCTCCATCAGAGTAAGGGTACGTACTAGCTTTACACCTCTCCTGCACATTTTTTAATTCATTTCGATACCTGCATATACTTCTATCCGGTTCGTGTGTTCTCGTTTTGTTTGGGTTTCCATCGATTGGTAGAGTTCATTCATCGGGCTTGGATAAATGCACTCCGACTTGTCATGGCTTTCATTCATGCCTGGAATTATTGAGGCCTGGGTACGGATCATAAAAGATGTCAACTAAAGGATCTGGTGAGTTGTCTAAAGTCGGATTTAGTGTTCATGACCGAAACACATCATGTTGAAGCCAGAAACTATCGTTCACGGCTAGCAATCCTACACCGGAATCTGGGGTTCCATGGGGGTACGGGCTTTCCGGGAACTGGTAATAAAGGAGTAATTATGCTCCTCTGGTCTGCTCGCTGTAGGGTTGTGATCACAGATGAACACCAGACACATATTGATGCCAATGTTTAGGTGGAACTAGAAAGGGTTTTCCGTTTTATAGGAATATATGAGGAAGCGGCCCGAGAGCATCGTCACCGTACTTGGAACCTCCTTCGTAATTTGGCTCGGGCACAAGCGTCACCAGACTGGGTAGTTATGGATGATTTCAGTGTTATTTTACACCCGAATGAGAAACGAAGAGGAAGGTCATATCCTGTAGCCTTGATTCAAGCGTTTCAGCATGCGATATCGGATACCAAACTAGAAGATGTCCCACCAACAGGGTATCAATTCACATGACAAAAAGCCATGATCCTCACACTCGAATGGAGGTACGAATCGATAAATCTTTCTTATACCGACAAGCCCGGGCACGATTCAGACATGCATCTCTTCATATTTTGAGTTACACCACCTCCGATCATATGCTCATACTACTTAAGCTTCAACCTGAAGATGTAAGACTAGCGGTAAGGCGATTTAGATTCGAGAACTGGATTGATCATCCTGAATGTGGTCAGTTAATTCAAAATGAATGGGGGTCATCCGGAGAACAGCCATATAAAACATCACATCACTGATATCGGAGTGTCTCTTGACAAACGAGGACAATCAGTATTCTGGGAAAATATCAACCAAATAAGGAGGTACCAACGAAAACTCAAGGACCTAAATGGCAAAACGGATCAGACTAACCATTCAGAAACTTTATAATCGAGCCCTAGCCAAACAAGAAACTTTTTAGCGACAAAGAGCTAGAGAACATTGGCTCATGGAGGGTGATCGGAACACGAAGTTCTTTCATAGATCAGCCACTAAGAGACAATGGAGAAATAAGGTCCGGGTATTGAAAAATGATAGGGGAGATGAGGTCTCATGGGAAACTCGAATGCAAGAGTTCCTACTGAATTTTTCAGGCAGATCTTCACGACAAGACTTGATATGGTCCACAAACTCCCCATGCATATACCAATATTGATTTTAGATTGTCAGAACAAAAGCTTTACATGTTTAGTCACGATCCACGGATGAGGAGGTGGTTACTAGGGTCTTCAAAATGGGACCATCAAAGTCCTTGGGACTGGACGAACTCAATCTGATGTTCTTCTAGTAAAACTGGGACATTTTGAGAGTTAAGGTCATTGAGTTTGTCAGATTAGCAGTCTCTACGGGGCATATTGTTGGGTCTCGAGGTAGGGTTGGAGATGAAGCAACTCGCAGCGGAAAATCAATGAAAACCAAGAGACGATTAAACCATGAAACAACTAACAAAGAATGGATTCCCAAGAGAAAAATTCAGCACTATTTCTTACCAAAACAAGAACACCGGGTAACGAATGATTGGCTTGAGTCTCCAAGACGCCTACGTATCCACATGGGAATCAAAGCCACGTAGTTCTTCTCTTTGAGAACTCAAGAACACAAAAATGGAGGTGGGAGCTTGCCTTGGCCGAAATTGCCATGGAGAGGAGGGATAAGTTGTGTTTCCTATTCTTGTCTTGTCTTTGCTATGTTGAAAAAAGATGACTTAAACATAACAAAACTCATACTTGTCCAACTAAAGGCATGAGACAAGTATGGTGTCAAGTAAGGTGTAAATAGGACAAAGTATGGCTAGACAAGATGGGGTTAGGTGGTGAATCACCAACACCTTAATCCTTGTCTTGCTTACTTAGTACTAATTAATCAAGACTTGATTAATTAGTTGCATGGGCCTTGGTTGCACGGGCCTCTTAGAACATGGCTCGTGGTCATTCCCAACGAGGTCCCGTGATGCGTTCATCGCCTCCAAGCCTTCCATACCGAAAATGTCCAACATTATCCGACGTGATCAATCCCAAGACTCCAAGCCTTGCCTCGATCCGTAATGTCCTATTCACTTACATGCACATGACCCAAAACCCAGTTTTGGTCATGTCCCGAGACAACTTCCTTTTGACCATTCTCCATAAATGTGTCAATGAGTTTCATCCTCCGGTATGATCCTTAGGTTTTGTAAAGCCCGCCTTGTTTTAAAAGGGTACTTTTTAGAAATTTGAAACGTCGGGGTGGATTTTTGCAACAAGTGAGTTTTAAAAAGAAAATCAAAAAAAGAGGGGAAAAGGACTTTTGGTCGGACTGGACCGGTCAAAGGACCGAGCCCAACGCGAGACTCGGGCCAAGGCCGCGCCAGACGCGCGCTTGAGCGAGGCCCAACCCTTTCAGCAACCTAACCCTAGAACGCGACTGTTCGCGTCTCATTTCTGCGCACGCATATCGAGACGTCTTCAACCTCGCATCCTCCTCTATCTCTCTCTTTCTCGTTCGCTCTCAGCCCCGTCAGAGTTCACAACGCCTCGCCCTCAACCCTTCCTCTCTCCCTCTCCTTCTCTCTCGCACCAGCGTCGCCTCACCTCACACAGCCTTCTTCTTCCCTTCAGAGAGCAACTGAGCCTCCCACGCTTGCGGTCGATAACTACGCCGGAGAACCTCTCTGGTTCAACGCCGAGCTCGATTCAGCGGCAGCGACGGAAGAGCGAAGAGGGTTCGTCCTCCCTCGCCCATTTTCCTTCTTCCCCGAGCTCGACTCGTCTGAAATCACATCTCCCGAGCTCGTTTCGAGAGGTTTTTTCCGTAGCGACGCCGGATAACCTCCGCCTTCGCCAGATCTGTGACGGGGAAGGTTTCTGGTGCCGCGCCTACGACCATCGCCCTCATCCAGCCACGGCCCGAGCTCCGCCGTCCTTTCCCGAGCGTCGCCGGCACGCCGTGAGAGTTCTGGGCGTCGTCGCCGCCGTTAGGAAGTGGTCGGAGCTAACCCTAGCCACCGCCGTCCTCGTCTTCATCTCAGACCAGGCCAGGCAGTCTTGGGCCTTGGGGTAGATGGGCCTTGGGCTCGGAAAAGAGGCTCAGGCCAGATCCAAACAGGCCTTGTGCCAGGCCCCGATCTAGGGTCCGGGTCTGGACCGGGTCCGGACTCGGGTTTGGACCGGGTCCGGATCGGGTCTGGACCAGATCTGGGTCGGACCTGGAGCCGGGTCCGGGTCGGTTCTGGGTTCGATCAGGTCTGGGTTCTGGACCAGGTCGGATCCGGGTCAGCAGTTTTAATAATTAATTTAATTTATTTGACTTAAAATGGTAATTAAAGGACTTTTGGACAAATTAGAGGACCTTTGGACTATCGGGACTGATTGGACTTTTACCTGTTAAACCCAGACTTGGACTACGCCCGAGAAGACCGGAGTTAGGCCAGGTCGTCAGCAGCTAGGAGACGCAGCTGTTGTGATCGTCTTGAATTAGGGAAAGTAGCGGATACCGCTTAATTACGGAAATTTACTAGTGTGCATGATTAGGGAATAATAATAACCGGAAAAGTCCTAGTTGGCATATAGGATGTGAATCACTAGAATAACCGCTTTCAATTATTAAATAACCGGACGAGTCTTAGTAACATGTAGGATGTGATTCACTAGATTACCTGCTTTCAATACTTGGGAAATTGTCGTGCTGGTAGATGGGCCATGTCAAGCCTTAGGGTTGCGTGCTGATTGAGATACATGATGTGTGTTATAACCGCTGTGTGAGAGTCTAAATAAGATTATACTAGGTGTTGCATGTTTTGACTGTGTGTGGGAAAGTGTGCCGTGTTTGATGTACGTGAACCCTTGGTTGTGATATGACCGGGTGAGTAATAGACCGGTTTGTGTGTTACGTTGAGTTGGTCCGGTTGGTATGCCGAGACCCGTTGTGGCTTTGTGCTGCGTGTTATACCCTTATTGTGTGTTCCAAGAAAAGGCATAACCGGAGTGGTACTTACACCGAGGGATAGTTCCGGTGTAGTGTATCGAGGCCAAGGAAGGCGTGATTGATATCCCGAGTCTCTGTGATGGGAGGACTTACGAACGAGGTATGTGTCGGTCCGTTGTACGTGAGGCCCTGAGTCTACGTGACAGGAAGACGTCTGACTGAGGGATTTCAGGTTTGGGATGTTACCCCGAGTCTACGTGACGGGAATATGTCCGGACCGAGGCTTCGTGATCCGGTAAGACATAAATGGAACGGACTGTGATAGCCGGAGCTGTTGGAATGGTTGTAATGCGTTTTGTGTGGGTCTGTTGTGTGTGATGTGCGTGCTGTTTGGCCTTGTGCGTTGTTCTAAGTGTGATTCTGGTCTTGTGTGAGTGTTTGGTGACTCGAGGTGCTGTTATACCTGATTTATGTGTTGCCCTACGAGTTCGCACGTGTGTGCGGTTGCGAGATAACCTTGGGCGTTGTCCATTGAGAATTGTTAGGTGAGGAGTATCAATAGTAAAGTAGAGAAGAGTGTATGTGTTCGTTTCATTATGGGTTTGATTTGTGGGTCGTGCCTGAGTGAAGGTCAGGCGTTGTCTTGGAGTAATTGTTTAATTTGACTTATAGTTGTTGTGCCTTACTAGTATGCCCTAATTGGACGGTTACCCGTGGTGATGAACTGAGGTTCAGAACCTTAACTACTTTTCCTACTGAGCATAAGCTCACCCCCTTTCTTTGTTGTGTTTCAGGTGTTGAGCGGGACCAGTACTAGCAAGATTCTCGGAGCTGGCGAGGGTTTTAGGTAGTGTCTAGAGACGTACCTTTCTCTTTACTGTTCAACTCTTTTATTACTTACTCTCGCCGAGCTGTTGACTCATTTGAACCTTTGGAACTTTAAATTGCACTTGAGACCCGTTTATTTTATCTATTTTACTTTATTTATTACTGTTTTAAGTTCATGTCTCGAATCCGGTCAAAACCGGATTTGGGGCGTGACAGGTTTATGCATGTCAATAGATCAACGTAAAATCCCATTTTACTTGATCATATTTAAGTGGCAACTAACGAGACTTTACTATTGCCTAACACTGCATAACGAATCGACCATGTCGATTCGAACCTTTCCTTCGTCCCTGTCACTATCCTTTTATCTCCGATATCCTGATTGAGATATGTGATGTGAACGTAAAATGCATCTATCCTAGATGTTTTAGCCCACATTTCTAAGCTTTTCAGACCCGGGATCGTGTGACTTAATGTATTTTTCTCTTTATTTATGTAATTGTTCTCTTTTCATTGGTATTTAGGAGTTTGATGTGAAATAACGAGTTTTGGAGCTAAACAGAGCAAAAATCAGCTTAAGGAATTTTGGAGCCTGGCTGATCTTGTGAAGGGCATAACTTTCGCATCTGAACTCCGATTTTCTCTCGTTACCTATAAAAACGAAGGGAATTCAAAGATCTACAACTTTGAAGAAGGATTTGATGTTGAAAATGCAACGATTATTTTCACGGCGTGCATCTAACCGTGCATACGGGACAAAGGCGCCAGAATTGTGCACCGGTTATTTGCACCCCGTGCAAGCGATAGTGCAAACGCCAAAAACGCGTTTTCCAGCTGCGTTTCCTATTTTTTTATTAGTTTGGACTCTCAATATAAAAGGGATATTATGTCTTTAAAGAGGGGATCACGAAATTGGAGAGAAAAAGTCACTTTTGGGGGGGGGGGGGGGGGGGGGACTTGGAGAACTTGAAGAAGATCAAAGGAGAACTACTAGAATCACATTGAGGTGTTTGTAGTTTAGATTGTTTCTGAATATTTGTATTAATATTTTCAGTTAATATGAGTATGATTATTTCAATCCTTCTCTCGTGTTCTTATTTAGGTGCTATGAACTAAGTTTATATCGATCTAGGGCTAGGGGGAACGATGTGATGAACTGATTGATCATGTTTAGGTCATATACTTATAAACTAATACTATAAAAGTGTTTATTCATTCTCGTTCGTAATGCTACATTGCCTTGATCACGTATATGCATGATTAAATCTTGTTAACCAACAATTGAGAAATGAGGTTAAAAAGAGGAAAAAGGAATTGGATAGCTCGGGTTTCAATCTAGGTTAGAATATGGCTAGACTGACACGAGTGCAATAACTATAGGTGTAAAACCCGAAAGTTAGAGGAATTCATTGATTGTAATGCTTTATACCGCTCTACACCTAGATTAGAGATAATTAGGTGGACCGAGTATATTAGGGTCCTAATACGATCGAGAGATGATTAGGACTACTTAAAGAGAATTCCCGTTGCCCTTAAAATAGTGTTAGTTATAAATGTATGCCAAATATCGTTAAGTTGTTCATCTCATTCGACCCCCGTTAATGTCCTAGATCGTATTTTATCTCTGATTTACAATCCATCTGTGGTTTTGTGCTTTGTTTGCGGATCATTTATATACTCAGTTTATAAAACAAAACAAATCCTCATCATAGGAATAGCTTGACCATCGAATTAATTAACTAAAGTGCTTGTCTAATTGCTCCCTTGGGTACGATATCTCGGACTTAAACCCTGAATACTACTTGACGACCGGTACGCTTACCGTGTCATTCTAAGAGTTAATTCTCGGAGTGTCAATAAGGCATAGAGCCGTCATCCTTATTATTCTCAATCACTGTTCCTTGATATGTGAGATGACTGAATATATGATACCTAGTATCATGTGCATGGCCATGCTATTCTTTCAGTCACTCTCGATCAAGCGGCCGAGAACTGATATCTTTCCCATACCGTAGTATGAGGTATAAATCCATTAGCCGTCTTTTGTGTCACTCATGCAGTCCGTCCCCAAGCCACTTCTGGGCGTTATGGAAGCCCTGTTACGGACAACGTTAGGCTCAAGTCAAAATCAGTTGTTTACTGCATAGCGATCACAAAGACTCCTTGGTCTAAGGATACATGAATATTGTAAAGACTGCTCCGGTTAAAAAGGATTAAGTTTTATTTTCGTTCGTTTGGTAACGTCGAAGTTGAATAACGGGTTAAATCTTGGTTCTGTTGCAAAAAAAGGGAAAAGGGCTGAACCGGGCGGACCAAACCCGACCAGCAGATCCAGCCCGAGCCAGGCCCGCCCCGATCTCCTCTTGCTTTGGGCCGTGAGAACCAAGCCCGCTAGAGGCCCAGTTGCAACCAGGCTCGGGCTATCTAAGCCCCTAACGCGTTTCAAAACCCTAATTCCCCTCTCCCTTCACGCAGCCGTTTCTCTCTCCCTCCGTCTCTCTCTCTCCCTCTGTCTCTCCCTCTCCCTCGGTCGCCTCTCCCTTCTCTCCACGCCCGAGCTCACCATCTCCCTCACCCTCCTTCTTCTCCTTCGCTTCTTCTTCCCTGAGCATAGCCTGAGCTCCCCGCCGCCTCCCGCGTTCGATCCCGGCCACCCCTACCTCCCGGTGATCGTGTCAAGCCTACATGTGATGGGAGACGGTGCTCGGACTCGCGAGACGCCGTCCCTTCCCCGCCCCGCTCTGGATCCAACGCGTCGACACCGCGCCGCCACCGGAGAGATCTGCACGGTTCATATCTGAGGCGGGAGAACCGTGCTCCGCCCAGCCGCCGTCTTTTCCCCTACGGTGAGCGTCGCAACTGATGTGAACGTAAAATACATCTATTTGAGATGTTTTTAGCCCACATTCTTGAGCTTTTCAGTCCCGGCATGGTGAACTTTGATGAGTATTTCTCTTGCTTTGTGCAGTTGATCAATCTCCAGAGGAATTGGGACATTCGGGACGGAATTGGAGCGAATTGGAGCAATAATACTAATAAGTCAAAATGTTAAAGCTTCGGCCACCAGACCACCCTCCAGGCCGCGGCGTCCTCGCCCACCAGACCACCCTCCAGGCCGCGGCGGCCTCGCCCACCAGACCGCGAGCTAGACCCTCCTGATTCTCTGGTTTGCTAAAGCCTCAGCCACCAGACCGCGGCCCAGGCCCTCGCAACGCGACTGGGCCTTTTTCATTTCGTTTCAGACTCGTTTTTTCAACCCTATTTAAGTCAAAAGTTAGGTTTAGAAGGGGGGGTCACGAAATTAGGAAGGGAGCACGTTTTTGGAGGAGAAAAACACATTGGAGAGCACTTGGAGAAGATCAAAAGGAGAGATACGAGGATTACATCAAAGGTTTTGTGTAGTTTGGATTGCTACTTGATATTTGTATTACTTTCATCAATTAATATGAATGTTATTGTTTCAATCCTTGCCTTGTGTTTATCTCTCTTTGCCATGAATTAAACTCTCATGATCTAGGGATAGGGTAAGAATGTGATGAATTGAGTTATTGTATTCAGTTGTATATTTGTCAAACTAGTATTAGGAAGATGTTTGTTCAATTTCGCTCGTAATGCTACATTGCCTTGATCACGTACTTGTATGATTCAATCTTGTTAGCCAACAATTGAGAAATGAGGTTAAGAAGAGGAACTAGGAATTAGATAACTCGGGTTTTAGTCTAAGCCAGAATATGGTTAGACTGACAAGAGTGCAATAACTATAGGAGTAAAACCCGAAAGTTAGAGGAATTCATAAATCGTAGTGCTATATACCTTTCTACACCTAGATTAGAGATAATTAGGTGGACTGCGTATGTTAGGGTCCTAATACGATCGAGAGATGGTTAGGACTATATTGAGAGAATTCTCGTTGCCATTGGAATAGCAATAGTTGCAAATGTATACCGAATCCCGTTAAGTTGTTCATCGCATTCGAATCCCGTTAATGTCCTAGATCGTCTTTTAACTCTGTTATTCGAAATCACTTGTGACCTTGTGCTTATTTTTGGATCATTCATATATTCTCATTACTTGCATGAATTTACTATTTTCTAAAACAAAACCAAACACCATTATAGGAATAGCTTGACGACGAATTAATTAACTAAAGTGTTTGTCTAATTGCTCTCTTGGGTACGATATCTCGGACTTAAAACCTGAATACTACTTGACGACTGGTACGCTTTCCGTACCATTCTGAGGGTTAAATCTAGGAGTGTCAAGTTAATGGCGCCGTTGCCGGGGAGCAACTAAGGCAACTCTGATACGTTTATAATTCGTATTAAGACTATTTCATTTTTTTTTTTCTCTTTTATTTAATTTAATTGTGTGTATGCAATTGCGGTCTCACCCCTCTCCGAGTTTGTGTTGGGTCTCGAGGTAGGGTTGGAGATGAACCAACTCGCAGCGGAAAATCAATGAAAACCAAGAGACGATTAAAACAATGAAACAACTAACAAAGAATGGATTCACAAGAGAAAAATTCAGCACTAGTTCTTACCAAAACAAGAACACCGGTTAACGAATGATTGGCTTGAGTCTCCAAGACGCCTACGTATCCACATGGGAATCAAAGCCACGTAGTTCTTCTCTTTGAGGACTCAAGAACACAAACATGGAGGTGGAAACTAGCCAAACCCGAAATGGCCATGGAAGAGGGAGAGAAAATGTGTTTCCTATTCTTGTCTTGTGTTTGTTATGTTGAAAAAAGATGACTTAAACATAACAAAACCCATACTTGTCCAACTAAAGGCATGGGACAAGTATGGTGTCAAGTAAGGTGTAAATAGGACAAAGTATGGCAAGACAAGATTGGGTTAGGTGGTGAATCACCAACACCTTAATCCTTGTCTTGCTTACTTAGTACTAATTAATCAAGACTTGATTAATTAGTTCCATGGGCCTTGGTTGCATGGGCCTTTCATGGGCCTCTTGGAACATGGCCCATGGCCATTTCCAACGAGGTCCCGTGATTCGCTCATCGCCTCCAAGCCTTCCATACCGGAAATGTCCAACATTATCCGACGCGATCAATCCCAAGACTCCAAGCCTTGTCTCGATCCGTAAAGTCCTATTCACTTACGGGCACATGACCCAAAACCCAGTTTTGGTCATATCCCGAGACAACTCCCTTTTGGCCATTCTCCATATATGTGTCAATGAGTTTCATCCTCCGGTGTGACCCTTAGGTTTATGCATGTCAATAGATCAACGTAAAATCCCATTTTACTTGATCCTATTTAAGTGGCAACTAACGAGACTTTAGTATTGCCTGACACTGCATAGCGAATCGACCCTGTCGATTCTAACCTTTCCGTCGTCCCTGTCATTATCCTTTTATCTCCGATATCCTGATTGAGATAAGGCATAGAGCCGTCATCCTTATTATTCTCAATCACCGTTCCTTGATATGTGAGATGACTGAAGATATGATACCCAGTATCATGTGCATGGCCATGCTATTCTTCCAGTCACTCTCGATCAAGCGGCCGAGAACCGATATATTTCCCATACCTTAGTATGAGGGATAAATCCCTTAGCCGTCTTTCGTGTCACTCATGTAGCCCGTCCCCAAGCCAATCCTGGCCGTTATGGAAGCCCTGTTACGGACAACGTTAGGCTCAGGTCAAACTCAGTTGTTGACTACATAGCGATCACAAAGACTCCTTGGTCTAAGGATACATGACAAGCTACAACACTGAATATGTTCATGACTTAATCTATGGCACATATTCAGGGCGGGTCGTCCAATATCATGTCCCACATGATATCTATGATCAGACTCCGGAATCCCATTCCAATGACTAACAGAACGTAAGCCATAAAGAGCCATCTTTCATACTAGTCGCTTCTAGTGAAGCTTTGTTGACTAGGGACCCATCGAGTGTGATCTATCTCGATCTATGGTTCTATTCGCATGGTGGGCATAGATCAGAGCACACGTCGATATATTACTCCAACACATAAGTAATATAAAGCCGCTTTAATTTTATTGCTAACGATGATATGTACATTTGGACATTTAGGATTGAACTACGGGCACTAAGACTAACAATCTCCCACTTGCCCTAGTTCCAATCTAAACTCCAATATGTCCCCATCGACTTTACATGTCTAACATGTTCAGGCAGTGACACTGCCTTAGTCAAAGGGTTGGCTATGTTATCATCTGTTGCAATATCGGTTATCTTCACTTCACCTCAGTTCAGTATTTATCTGATGAGGTGGATACGCCGCAGTACATGTTTGGATTTGTTATACGATCTAGGCTTTTAGCTTGCGCAATGGCCCTTGTGTTGTCACAAGATGGATTCACCAGGCTGGATGGGTTTTTAATTACACCCAGCCCTGCCATGAATTTCCAAATCCACATAGCCTCCTTAGCTGCCTCTGCAGCATCCATGTACTTGGCCTCTATCGTAGATTCGGCAATGATATCTTGCTTTACGCTCTCCCAGCTAAAGCTCTACCATTCAGCGTAAACACATATCCAGATTGACTTCTAAAGTCATCTGGATTTGTCTTGGAAAACTAGCGTCTACTCATCCTTCGACGACTAGTTCAACATCATCTTTCCCCCGGGTTAGAATGATGTCTACTGGTACAACATAAGGCTTACGAGACGTCTGGTCTCATACATGTCATGGCATATATGATCGATCCTACCCCCAGGCGCATAGGATTCTCATCATCCTTTTCAGCTCATCAGGTGTCTTAGGACACTAAGTCTTGCTGAGATGAATGCCATGACTAGTGGGTAAGAGTCCTTTCTTTGAATCGAGCATTAAGAACCTACTCAATGCCTTGTTCACATAGGTTCCCTGACTTAAATCCAAGACCCTCTTGGTGCGATCTCTACATATCTTAATCCTTAAGATATAAGAAGCATCGCATAAGTCCTTTATTGAAAAACACTTCCTCAACCAAGCTTTAGTCTCGTGCAAGGTTGGGATGTCGTTTTCAATGAGAACCAGAAAGGTAATCTTGCTCCCACTAGCCTTCTTATAAACGCAAGATTCATCCTCGTTCTTGATTAAGCCAAATCCAATTACAGCTTCATCAAAACGAAAGATCCAACTCCGAGAAGTTCGTTTCAATCCATAAATGGATTTCAACAACTTATAAATTTTTCCTTTATTCTTCGGATCGTCAAAACCTTTGGGCCGAGACATACAAACGTACTCAGTCAAATTTCCATTTAGGAAAGCGGTTTTGACATCCACTTGCCATATCTCGTAATTATAATACGCAGTTATGTCAAGAAGAATTTGGATCGATTTTGACCATAGCCACTAGGGAGAAGGTTTCCTCATAGTCAATCCATGCCTATAACCTTTCGCCACCAGTTGAGCTTTGTAGGTCAGAGGGTTGCCATCCATGTCCATCTTCACCTTGAAGATCCATTTGCATCCGATGGTCTTCACACCATTGATGGGATCAACCGGTTCCCAGACTCGGTTGTCCGACATGGATTGCATTTCCTCCCTCATGGCTCCCAACCATAACTCGGAGTCGGGCCCATCCACGACTTCTTGAAAGGTGGCTGGATCATCGTGATCCACCATGACTTCATTGTCACCTCCGGATACCATATATTGGAGGTGGAAGATTGATCCTTTCAAATCGCCTTGGACATTCCGGAATTGTAACAGGAATTGGTTCTTACTCTACGACAATCTCTGGCTCCTTTCTACTGGGTTGCCAATTGGTTTAGACAGATCTGTACCATCCTGAATTTCTTCGAGATGCACAGTCCTCCCAATGACGTCTTTGGAAACAAAACTCCTTTTCCATAAAGACCCCACCCCAAGCGACGAACACCATGTTCTCACTGGGATTGTAGAAGTAGTATCCCCTTGTTGCTTTGGGATACCACACGAAGGTGCATATCTCAGATCTTGGTTCGAGCTTAGTCGAAACCAAATGTTTTACATAAGCCTCGCAACCACAAATCTTTAGGAAGGACAAAGCGGGCATCATCCCGTACCATTTAAAATTGGTGTCCCTTCCACACCCTTCGTCGAAGCCCGATTCACTATGAATGCGGTCGTCTCTAGAGCATAACCCCTGAAAGAGATTGGGAGATCAGTCCAACTAATCTTGGAACGGACCATTGTCTAACAATGTCCGATTTCTCCGTTTGGCTACACCTTTCAACTACAGTGTCCCAGGAGGAGTCCATTCCAAAAGGATCTCATTCTCTTTTATATGATCTAATAACTCTGTGGTCAAGTATTTTCCACCTCAATCCAATCGAAGTGCCTTAATACCTTTGTCGAGCTGGTTTTCTACTTTAGTCTTAAACTCTTTCAATTTATCAAAAGCTTCAGACTTATGTCTCAGCGAATAGACATAACCATATTTACTGTAATCATCAGTAAATGTGATAAAGTAGCTAAAACCCCTCCTGGCAAGTGAACTTATTGGTCTACACACATTCGAGTGTATCAGCCCCAATAATTCACCCGCCCTTTCATCGCGAACGATAAAGGGCACTTTAGTCATTTTGCTCATCAAACAAACCTTGCACCTATTGATCGAATGGAATTCGAATGAACCTGAAAGCCCGCACTTCTGAAGTGCTGATAGGCGCTTCTTGTTTATGCGACCCAAATGACAGTACCATAACAGAGTTAGGTTTAAATCGTTGGATTTAGACCTCTTGGTATTAACGGAATATATAGAACTTGAGGCATTGTTACCCATATCTATATATGTACAATCCTCCAACCATGTCAGTACTGGTATAAAACATACCATTGCATAGAACATTGAAAACTCCATTTCCAATATTAACATTATATCCTTCCTTGTCAAACACGGATACAGATATAATATTCCTACTAAAAGTAGGTATGCAATATACATTATACAATACTAAGACAAGGCCTCTTGGCAAAGCAAGACTCATGGATCCTACAGCAGTTGCCACAACTCTGAGGTCCATTTCGTGCTTTCCAAATCTCTCCTACTTTCAGCCACCATATATTAGTGCATGTGTGAGATTCAGTCATGGTATCTAATACCCATAAATCTTTGGAAGTAGAGAGATGTAGCTCTATAGAATTAATACCGAATGAAGGCACGGTCCCACCGCCCTTCCTTAGATCATCCAGGTTTCCTGATGAAGGCGCAGTCCTACTGCCCTTCTTCAGATCATCCAGGCTATTTGATGAAGGCGCAGTCCCACTGCCCTTCTTCAGATCAGCCGTGAACTTCCTGTAATCCCGGTTCCAATGACCAGGCTGTTGGCAGTAGAAGCAGACATTCTCAGGTGTCTCATCTTTCCTGCCAAGTGCGCATGGGCCCAGCCCTTGCCACTTCCAATTCCCTTGTTGACCATCAGAATATCCTTGGATCCCAGATCCCTGAGATATTCTTCTCAGCAGTTAATGACACTTCATGTAACTCTGATATGGTCTTAGAGACAGCCTTGTCAAGGACATATTCTTTGCGTTCAGACTTGAGGACTATCCTCAAAATTCTGTACCAGTCCAAATAGTTTGTCCCATTTAGCTTGACCCTGTCAAGAATGGTTTTTAATGACAAACTATTAATGTTCGCTGAATTTGCCATTTGATCTACAACAGATAAAATTCAATCAGTAAACTGAATAAATTTTATGAAGATCAAGCTTAAACACCAACAATCGATTCTAAACCTTTAGAATCTGAAACCAAGATCCTTGATTCACTCGATTAAGCTGAACTAATGCTCACCACTTAATCGAGCTATGTAGGTAGGACTCCATCCAATCACATCCAATGTGACTCTTGGCTAGGGTATGTACTTATTTACACGACTTACCCTATCTGTTACCCTAGCTCAACCTCAGGCTGAGAATCGTAGTCGGGTCCACCAATTTTCAACTATGGCCCGTCACTATGTAGGTGCTCCGCTAATGCGCACGACACCCACATATGTCGTCCAAACCTACTACCCCGCTTCCCCATGGATGCTCCGCTAATGCGCACGACACCCATAGGACGGGGAGGTAGTAAGGTGTTGATTATTGGGAGGTATCGGACATGACCCGCTTTTACTTGTCCAGTTGTGTTCAAAACTTTGGCACATCCTAGATGCGATGAGCACATCAACTACATTCCAAATGCAATGATGCCTCAAATTACATCCAATGTAATTCTTCCTTTGAACCCGTCAACTACATCCAATGTAATGACGGTTCTAAGGGTTCACACACAAGGATTAAAATTCCAATTTTATCTTTGCATGTGAGGTGATATGCTCGGTAAATAAAGTTAAGCATGCAATTCTAAAACACATAGAATTAATCATGCATAAACTAAACCAAGCATAAAGCGATAAATGTGCACATAATAGCCCCCTAAACTAACTCCCACTAGCTTCTTGAGCTCCACCGACTCCAAGCCGATGCCAACACCCGAAAAGCCACCAAATGACCTTTTCGCCCTTTCTTCGTCTTGAGTAAAATATTACAATTTAATACACGACTCGCAGGTCGGGAATAAATAAATATTACAAACAAGTGGTTCGACGACCACACCTTGAAAGAATAATTACACGCTAACTCTAACGGCTCGCAGGCCGTGAAAAGCGATAAATAATTAAATCGAGCTCGGGGCTATTATGTACACCATGCCAACATCACATCACACATCGTGTTATCAAACAAGCATGTTATCAAACATCATGTGATTTTCCAGTTTTAATTAATAGCCAAGTTTCGAAATTTTTTGATGCTCGGTTTATCGAAACCGTTCAAAAATGAAACTTTTGAACATTTGATCTTCGAGTTCGTCATGACGGTTCCAAACTCGTCATAACTAACAAAACGGTTTAGCGTTGGCATATCAACCATCCAATGGTCATGCTTGGCCTAGCTCCGTCCAACGGAGCCCCGTTCGGTCCCGGTTTCGGCTCCCCGAGAGTCCCGCTCCCGAGACCCGAAAAATCAAAAAAAATTTCAAAATTTCCTGATTTGAAATAATTTTCAAAAATTCATTTTACATGCATTAAATCCATAAACTAGAATTTAAAACATGTTATCAAACAATTTAGCAAAACAACATGCCAAAAACGAAACTTTCAAGCAAAACCGAAACTTTGAACACCGTCTTGTGAATCCCGAAGGTAGCACGGCTCTGATACCACTGTTGGGTCTCGAGGTAGGGTTGGAGATGAACCAACTCGCAGCGGAAAATCAATGAAAACCAAGAGACGATTAAAACAATGAAACAACTAACAAAGAATGGATTCACAAGAGAAAAATTCAGCACTAGTTCTTACCAAAACAAGAACACCGGTTAACGAATGATTGGCTTGAGTCTCCAAGACGCCTACGTATCCACATGGGAATCAAAGCCACGTAGTTCTTCTCTTTGAGGACTCAAGAACACAAACATGGAGGTGGAAACTAGCCAAACCCGAAATGGCCATGGAAGAGGGAGAGAAAATGTGTTTCCTATTCTTGTCTTGTGTTTGTTATGTTGAAAAAAGATGACTTAAACATAACAAAACCCATACTTGTCCAACTAAAGGCATGGGACAAGTATGGTGTCAAGTAAGGTGTAAATAGGACAAAGTATGGCAAGACAAGATTGGGTTAGGTGGTGAATCACCAACACCTTAATCCTTGTCTTGCTTACTTAGTACTAATTAATCAAGACTTGATTAATTAGTTCCATGGGCCTTGGTTGCATGGGCCTTTCATGGGCCTCTTGGAACATGGCCCATGGCCATTTCCAACGAGGTCCCGTGATTCGCTCATCGCCTCCAAGCCTTCCATACCGGAAATGTCCAACATTATCCGACGCGATCAATCCCAAGACTCCAAGCCTTGTCTCGATCCGTAAAGTCCTATTCACTTACGGGCACATGACCCAAAACCCAGTTTTGGTCATATCCCGAGACAACTCCCTTTTGGCCATTCTCCATATATGTGTCAATGAGTTTCATCCTCCGGTGTGACCCTTAGGTTTATGCATGTCAATAGATCAACGTAAAATCCCATTTTACTTGATCCTATTTAAGTGGCAACTAACGAGACTTTAGTATTGCCTGACACTGCATAGCGAATCGACCCTGTCGATTCTAACCTTTCCGTCGTCCCTGTCATTATCCTTTTATCTCCGATATCCTGATTGAGATAAGGCATAGAGCCGTCATCCTTATTATTCTCAATCACCGTTCCTTGATATGTGAGATGACTGAAGATATGATACCCAGTATCATGTGCATGGCCATGCTATTCTTCCAGTCACTCTCGATCAAGCGGCCGAGAACCGATATCTTTCCCATACCTTAGTATGAGGGATAAATCCCTTAGCCGTCTTTCGTGTCACTCATGTAGCCCGTCCCCAAGCCAATCCTGGCCGTTATGGAAGCCCTGTTACGGACAACGTTAGGCTCAGGTCAAACTCAGTTGTTGACTACATAGCGATCACAAAGACTCCTTGGTCTAAGGATACATGACAAGCTACAACACTGAATATGTTCATGACTTAATCTATGGCACATATTCAGGGCGGGTCGTCCAATATCATGTCCCACATGATATCTATGATCAGACTCCGGAATCCCATTCCAATGACTAACAGAACGTAAGCCATAAAGAGCCATCTTTCATACTAGTCGCTTCTAGTGAAGCTTTGTTGACTAGGGACCCATCGAGTGTGATCTATCTCGATCTATGGTTCTATTCGCATGGTGGGCATAGATCAGAGCACACGTCGATATATTACTCCAACACATAAGTAATATAAAGCCGCTTTAATTTTATTGCTAACGATGATATGTACATTTGGACATTTAGGATTGAACTACGGGCACTAAGACTAACAGTTTGTTAACTACAGATATTTCTGAGGTCGAGAGGAACGCTAGGATTGCGAAGCGTCAAGGGAAGAAAGCTATGAGTCATCACTCTGAAACGAGTCATCACTCGGATAATGAGGATAACCGGGATGACATTCAAAGGGAAGCAATCCAGCCATGGAATGAAAACCCAATTAGGGAGCAGAATCGGGTTCCTCCGGTCTTTAATCCACTGTATGCTCCGGAAGAACCACCAAGGAAAAGGGCATTGATGGAGTATGGAACTCCATCACTCCGAGGCATTGAAGGCTGCATTGTCGCACCACCGGTCATGAACCCGACATTTGAGATCAAGACATCAGTTATCAACCTGGTGAGAGGTGACTCATTCCATGGGAATGCACACGAGGATCCGTTGGAACACTTAACAACGTTTCTCGAGCTGTGTGGCACATTCAGGTATAATGGAGTGTCAACTGATGCAGTGCGCCTTCGGCTTTTTCCCTTCTCATTGAAGGATAAAGCAAGTAAGTGGCTACGTGAGATGCCCACTGGGAGCATCAGAACTTGGGACCAGTTAGTGGATGCTTTCATGAATCAATTCTTCCCACCTAAGAAGACAATAAAGCTGAGAGAAGACATTAACAACTTTGCCCAACAAGGTGATGAGACATTGGTGGATGCATGGGAAAGGTTCTCTGATTTGCTAAGGCGTGTCCACATCATGGGCAACCATTATGGGTGCAGCTACAAACTTTCTATTCGAGTCTGAATGAAGTCAGTCAAGGTCAGTTAGATTCAGCAGCTGGAGGTTCTTTTGTGCAGTTGACTCCAGAGAACAATGTAGCTCTCTTGAACCTGATGGCTTCTAATAGAGTCTGGCAGTCCAGCAGAAGAGGTACAGGAACTAAGGGGACGGTCAATGCAGTGGAGTCATCCTCAATGGACAAGGTGGTGGACTAGATTGTGCAGAGTGTGACAAGAAAGTTAGATGCCAAGCAGGTACCTTCATTTGTAGATCCCATTGATTATATTGAAGGTATTGGAGAACCTCAGGGAGAAATTGCAAATTTTGTGGGCAACCAGAGGAAGCCAAATTATGATCCGTTCTCCTCTACCTATAATGAAGGATGGAAAGACCACCCGAACATGGCCTGGAAACCCCAAGGGCAGAATCAGGGTTCTTCTGGGTATCAACAGAGACCTCAAGGACAGGGCTATCAACAAAGGCCCCAAAACCAGCAGTATCAACAAAGGTCTCAGAATCAGCAGTACCAGAACCAGCAGCCCCAGAATGCACCACCACTAGAGTCCTCCTCCAAACTAGAGCAGATGATGCTAACTATGATGGCACAAATGAAGGAGGATAGTGAGCTGCACAAGGCAGCTGTGTAAGAGCAGAAGACAGTGAACCGGAACAATGATTCCCGGTTCCAAAAGTTGGAAACCGAGATGAGTCAACTGGTCAATGCAATGAATTCGAGGGCTCCTGGAAGCCTCCCGAGCAACACAGAAAGGAATCCTAGGTAGGATTTCCATGCAGTCACGTTGAGGTCTGGGAAGTCCATGGAGGATCTGACGAAGGCTAAGGAGAAAGTAGCTGAAAAAGTTCAAGGAACAGAGGACTTGAGTCAAGAAGAAGGGCAAGATGAAAGCTTAGAAAGAATAGAGGAACAAAGGCTCGCCAAAGGTAAGAAGGTAAGGCAGTCCATAGTTGAAGCAGAAACTAGGACTCCACCTCTTCCATTCCCTTCTGTTGCTAAGAAAAGTAAAGTTGACGCTCAATTCTCTAAATTTCTGAACATGTTTAGGAAGTTAGAGATTAATATTCCTTTTCTTGATGATATTCAAGGTATGCATGTCTATGCTAAGTTCTTGAAAGATATTATCACTAACAAAAGAAAGTTAGGTGAATTTGAGACAGTGAACCTGAGTGAGGAGTGTTCTGCAATGTTGTTGAACAAATTACCCCCTAAGCTTAAAGACCCTGATAGTTTCACCTTACCTTGTGAGATGGGTCATATTTCTTTTCATAGAGCATTATGTGATCTTGGTGCAAGTATTAACTTAATGCCTTTAGCAATGTTCAGCAGATTAGGCCTTGGGGACGAGCCAAAACCAACCTCCATATCTTTGCAATTAGCTGATAGGTCAATCAAATATCCTAGGGGTATTGTAGAGGATATCCTAGTGAAGGTCGATAAATTTATCTTCCTCGCTGATTTCCTTATAATAGATATGGCAGAGGACTATGAAATCCCTCTGATTTTGGGTAGACCCTTTTTGGCCACAGCTAGGGCTCTGATTGATGTGGAGGAAGGTAAGTTGACCATTAGGTATGGTCAAGATGAAGTTGTTTTTAATGTCTTCCGAGCTATGAAACATGCTAGGAGAGATGATACATGCTTTTCTATTAATGCTTTTGATCATGGTTGTCAAGAGAATTTTAATATATCCAGGTTTAATGATCCTTTAGAGGCATCTTTAATTGAAAGTCTGTCTAATGAAGTTTCATATCCACAGGAAGGTATAGATGAAGCAGTGCACATGTTGGAAGCATGCAAGCCTATGAGGGCTCGCCAAAGCAAGTTTCAAACCTTAGAGACCCCTACTGGACCTAAGCTGAAACCATCAATCGAACAGGCTCCAGATTTGGAATTAAAGCCATTACCTGATAATTTAAAATACGCATATTTGAATAGTGATGGTACTTTACCGGTAATAATTTCATCTGCGTTGTCTGAATTGCAGATAGATAAGTTGTTGAGAGTGTTGAGGGAGCACAAAAAGGCCTTTGGATGGACTATTGCAGACATCCAAGGAATTAGTACATCCATGTGCATGCATAAAATCTTGATGGAAGAGGACCATCACCCGAGTGTGCAAAACCAAAGACGGCTTAACCCGTTGATGCAGGAAGTGGTTAAGAAGGAGGTAATCAAACTCCTTGATGCATGTATTATCTATCCAGTTTCAGATAGTTCTTGGGTAAGTCATGTACAATGTGTACCTAAGAAAGGGGGGATGACTGTAGTCCAAAATGATAAAAATGAATTAATCCTTACTAGGACGGTTACAGGTTGGCGGGTATGCATAGACTATAGAAAATTAAATGATGCAACCCGTAAAGATCATTTCCCCTTACCATTCATTGATCAGATGTTAGAGAGATTAGCAGGGCATGAGTTTTATTGCTTTTTAGATGGGTATAGTGGTTACAACCAAATTGCTATAGCGCCCGAGGATCAAGAAAATACTACTTTTACTTGTCCTTATGGAACCTTCGCATATAGGCGAATGTCATTTGGGTTATGTAACGCCCCTGCCACCTTTCAAAGATGCATGCTATCTATTTTTCATGATATGGTAGGGACATATCTGGAAGTTTTCATGGATGATTTTACCATGTTTGGCTCCTCATTTGATAATTGTTTAATTAATTTATCTGCCGTGTTGACTCGATGTGAGGAGTCCAATCTTGTGCTCATCTGGGAGAAATGTCATTTCATGGTAAATGAGGGCATCGTTTTAGGCCATAAGATCTCCTCAAAGGGTATTGAGGTAGATGAGGCCAAGGTGGATGTGATTGGTAGATTGCCTCTACCTAATTCAGTGAAAGCCGTTATGAGTTTTCTTGGACATGCTGGGTTTTATCGTAGATTCATTAAGGGATTTTCTGAAATTGCTAAACCATTGAGTAACTTGTTGGTTAAGGATATTCCTTTTGTTTTTGATGATGCATGTTTGAACTCTTTTAACGTGATTAAGGAGAAACTGGTAAGTGCACCAGTGATGGTCAGTCCCGATTGGTCTCTGCCTTTCGAGCTGATGTGTTATGCTAGTGACCTAGCAGTTGGGGCTGTCCTGGGACAAAGAAAGGATAAGGTATTTCACACTATTTACTACGCTAGTAGGGTGCTTAATGAAGCTCAGGTAAATTATGCTACCACAGAAAAAGAACTATTAGCAGTAGTATTTGCTTGTGATAAATTTCACTCATACCTTGTGTTATCTAAAGTAATTGTTTATACTGACCACTCAGCATTGAAATATCTGCTGAGTAAAAAGGACGCCAAGCCCAGATTATTAAGATGGATCTTGTTGTTGCAGGAGTTTGACATGGAGATTAAGGACAAGAAGGGGTGGAGAATGTGGTTGCTGACCATCTCTCATGGATTTAGAAACCGTATGAGAACACACAGGTGCCTATCAGGGAGTAATTTCCTGATGAACACTTGTTTCAGGTAGAGAACCAGAAGGCACCATGGTTTGCACATATTGCATACTATTTGGCCTCTGGGGAGATGCCCGACGGTCTCAACTCACATCAGAAGAAGAAATTTTTGCATGATGTTAAGAGTTATTTTTTGGATGATCTTCTTTTGTTTAAGATATGTGCAGATCAGATGATCAGGAGGTGTATCCCAGACTCAGACATGCAGAGCATTCTCTACCATTGTCATGGAGGTGAAGTTGGAGGGCATTTCGGCGGCACAAGGACAGCAACAAGGTGTTGGAATCCGGTTTCTACTGGCCTACTCTTTTACATGATGCACATTTTTATGCTAAAAACTGTGATAGGTGCCAGCGAATAGGTAATATTTCTAAAAAACATGAAATGCCTATGAACATCACCATTGAGGTGGAGGTGTTCGATCTGTAGGGGATTGATTTTATGGGACCCTTTCCAAAGTCCCATAATAATGAGTATATTTTAGTAGCTGTGGACTATGTGTCCAAGTGGGCAGAGGCAGTGGCCTTGCCCACTAACGACCACAAACCGGTATGTGCATTTTTAAAGAAACATATTTTTTTCCGGTTTGGTACTCCTAGGGCGATCATTAGTGACGGTGGCAAACATTTTTGCAACAAACACTTTTGGAAGCTGCTAGGTAGTTATGGTGTCCACCATAGACTCGCTACCCCTTATTACCCCCAAAAAAGTGGTCAAGTAGAAGTGACCAATAGGGAGTTAAAGAGCATCCTAGAAAAGACAGTTGATTCAGCTAGGAAAGACTGGTCTACCAAGCTTGATAATGCTCTTTGGGCTTATAGAACTGCATTTAAAACACCTATTAGTTGCTCGCCTTATAGACTAGTTTTTGGTAAATCATGTCACCTACCTCTAGAATTAGAGTATAAAGCTTATTGGGCTATTAAGTTTCTTAACTTCGATGCCCGAGTTTGTGGTGAGAACAGGTTGTTGCAGTTGAATGCGCTGGAGGAGTTTCGACATCAAGCATTCCACAATTCGAAGCTATACAAGGAGAGCGTAAAATGGTATCATGACAGACGCATTGAGATGAGAGTGTTCAAAGAAGGAGATAAATTCTTGTTGTACAACTCGAGATTGAAGCTCTACCCGGGCAAGCTGGTGTCAAAGTGGAGCGGTCCATATACAGTGACTCGAGTCCTTTCAAAAGGAGTAGTTGAGATCACCAATGGCGATCAGGACCCGTTCTTGGTGAATGGATAGAGAGTCAAACATTACCATGGAGGATTAGTAGGAGTAGAGGAAGTTTTCCTCTTGGATCAGCCGGGACCCGATATCTAGGGTACCACAAGTCGAGCCAACGACTTTAAACAAAGGCGCTATTCGGGAGGCACCCCGAAATTTGAATATGTATGAATAAAGTTACATTTTGTGTTTTTAATTTTCGTATGTTTCAATGCAGGGATCTCGGAAATTAGAAGAGGATTATGGAGCAAGTCATCGGGAGGGTTTCGCTAGCGGACCACAAGCCAAGCTTTACCAGAACAGAGAGGTACGGCGGCCTGGGAGACGGACTGATGTCCAGCCCGCTGCGGCTTCAGCAACGGACCGGGGGCGAGGCTTTAGCAGGGCAGAGAAGCGCGCCGGCCTGGACCGCCGTCTGGTCGCTCAGCCCGCTGCGGTTCTAAGGGCAGACCCTGGGCGAAGCTTTAGCAGATCAGAGAGGGAGGACGGTCTGGGCCGCGGCCCGTGACCCAGCCCGCAGCACTTCCTGGCCCAAACCGCCCCAATCAACTCAATCCTCACTTAAATCAGACCTAACCTTACCTCTCCATTCCCGATTCTTCTCTTCTTCCCCAAGAACGCCACCCCAACCTTCATCTCTCCTCCACCCCAACACCATCCCCAAGCCCGTGCAGGTCACCGCTCGCTGGAACGTCGTGCTCCACTGAAGAACACCCAGCCGCTCTTCGGCCTGTTCTCGTCAAGCCAACCCGCCGCACCTCCACGAGCCTTCTGCTCGCCGAACCGCAGCGCCCCCAACCGTGGTCCAAGTCCCACCCCGTAGCAGTTCCAGCCACGCTTAGCTGTCCAAACCGTCGCGGTTCCAGCTCCGGGTCTGCAATCCAAACCGCCGCGGTTCCAGCTCCGGTCTGTGCTTCAACCCACCGCAGCTCCAGTCCTCCCTGGTCAGCAGCTATGCCCAAGGTATATGTGTCCAAAAAGAAGCGCACACACAACCAGGCCGGATCGAGCACTCCAGCGCCGGCACAAAGTGAGTCGCGAGCCCTCGTGAGCCTCAACCCTCAAGCTACCTCAAGCAATGTCCCTTCTCGGCAAAGAGAGCGGGAAACTAACTCCATTTGCGGGATTGAAGCGTTTGGGTGGTCATAATTTGCACAGTGGCGTCCTCTCAAGTACAGGAAACTGACATTAGAATTCCTTTCATCGTTCAGCATGCTATCTCCTCGACGCATCTCCTTTCGCATTTGTGGGAAGCAGTTTCACCTCACTCAGGAAGAATTTGGGGTAGCTTGTGGGTTCACTCCTCAGGTAGGAATAATACCTAGAACCCCTGGTATGGGAGAAATGTGGGCCGAGATTTGTTTGGATCCAAAGCTCGGGATGGTGAAGAATACAACTTCCAAACGGGTTAAGACCCCCCTCCTCCGGTACTTACATCGGGTGCTCGCGTACTCCATATGTGGAAGAGGGGAGGGCTTGAATTCTCCCAACCGCAGGGAGATCGAGGTCGTCTACTGTTTTGATCGGGGGGTTCGTGCGCCACTCGAGCGCATGGTGTTAGACTACCTTACACGGGTGACCACGAGAAGAGAGGGAAAGATTGGATGTGGACCCCTTGTCACCCAATTGGCCCAAACTTTTGGTGATCTGGGATGAGCCAACTGAGGCACCTCTCTTTCACCAAGTTTCCTATGTGGATAGGATAATCTTCAGAACAGAAGCTTTGATGGCAGGAGTACCAGACCGGCCAAGACCCCAGGAGGAAGGGGGTGATAGGCATAGTGCCTTGATGGCCCAGATTACAGCACTTCAAGAGGAAGAGCGCAAGGGATTCCGGGAGGCGAATTCTCGATTTGATAGGGTAGACGCTAGGCTTGAGCCCTTAGATTCAGTTCTGATGACCCTTAAGTGGGTTAAGGACAAATTAAGTTCTCCATGGTTCTCTGGCACCTCTGGTGGGTCTAGTGACCGCCATCATGACTCGGCAGGGTAGGTGAGTGAGTCCTTGTGCATCATTTTGTACATATGTGTTCTATGCTTTCCCACACTTTTTTAGCATGTTGCGTTTTATCTTATTATATCTCCTATCAGCATTTCTCGGATTCATTGTATCTGGGGAGGCATATTTGTGTTTTATTTTCCATGCATTTGATATTTTTGTTTTGAGTCTGTCTAGCTTCAGCTCTGCCGATCAGTGGTTTCTGGAGCGGTGTTCGGGTGGCTTCTGTGGCCACCCTTTTCGTCGAGCTAACGACGTTAAACAAATGCGCTAGTTGGGAGGGCCCCCCAACAATGGATGGGAGAGCGTATGGATATTGACTACACGCGGGGCGCCAGGCTCCTACGAGCTTGATCGGGCGAGGAGTTCTCCATCCATCTATGCACCACAGGATCCCCACGTCAGTGGCGTGCCACACAGCGGTTCTTCGAGGGGCAGTTTTCATACCCTCTTGCTTATTATTGTTTTTTTTTCGCTGTTTTACTCCTATATGTCATTTGGTGGGTGCCGAGCACCCGAATTGCTGTGCTGATAGTATAAACATATAGGACTGTATGGTGGTTGAATATATGATAACTGACAAGTGTGGGGTGACATGTTCTGAATATCTATTGTGGGATGCATGTGGTCTATTGTGTCAGAGTCGCACTAGAGACAGTGTTGTGTTTTAAAGTGTGGGGTGGGGTGCTTGCATTTCATTTCACACTTTTGGTCTGCATATTGTGCTGCATAAAAAAATTCAAAAAAAAATTCAAAAAAATCAAAAAAAATATTTTTTTGGTGATATGATTGAGTAAGAGAGTGCAGGATCTTAGGACTTCGATGATTGAACTGTTACACATGCCAATTTCTTACATTGTTCAAATAATACATAGATTAGCATGAATCAATTAAGTAGAGTAAGCACATGCATTAAGGTCGCTCGTTTGCTTGCACTTTGAGTGTTTACTCGATTAGTCGTTGCTTCCTTTGATGCCTATGCATTGTAAGCTGAGTCTAGAACTACTTGTGTATCTTATTCGAGGCGAAATAGAGTGAGGAACATGGTTAAATTGAGAAAACGATTTTAGGCCATCCTTGGAACGTTGAGCCAAATCTCTGACCTTACGTTATTTTCTTAGTCACCCATTTTGAGCCTATGGCCTTTCATTTCTAACCATTACATTACAAACCTATGTGCCCATTATTTCTTGTATATCCTCATGTTATTTTTGAACTCATATTTCGTGTCTTATGTGCTTCATGAGAGGGGGTGTGGGCATTCATTTGTGAGTTGAGTGATTACAAGGAAAATTGAGTTATTGATGATAATGTGCCGTTTGGTTTGGGGAAAAAAATCAGAGAATAAGATAAAAACCTCTCTTGTACCCAAGAATTTAATGGGTGAGAAAAAGAAAAAAAAATTGAGAGAAGAGAAACGAAAAGGTGAAATAAAAGGGGCAAAAGAAAGAAAAAAATATATTAGCCCAACAAGTAGACTCGAATAGAGTGTCTAAGAAATGGTTTGGTAGAGACTTGAGGTGAAAGTAAGCGGGATGTGTGAAAAGTGGTTAGGGAGTGAGATGAAGCATGTTTGACACGTTTTATTTGATGAGCTTCGTGTTTTAAATCTTTTCCATACCCTTCGCCTAGCCATACATTACAAGCCGAATATAAGTCCTTTTTATTCTTGATTGCCATGATTCCTCACGATTAGTGGAGATGGGATTAACTAGTAGCATATGAATCTCTAAGATCGGTGTACTAGGGAAAAGAGGAAGCACGCTGGTAAAGTGAACGAGGGGGTGCGAGTTAGGAGAGTCGATCTTTAATGTGAGTAGCAACTTGCTTATGTGCATTCATCGATTTATGTGTTTTCTTGAACTTTGTTCGGTCTTGTAGTGTGTTAACTCTGAGAAAGCTCTTATGATCAACAAGCACACTTCAACTCAGTCATCACCAATTTTTCGTAACCTTTTTGCATACTGCATCTTTATTTTACCAGGCTTGAATAAAGGAGGCCCGGACTCCTCCTATCGAGGTGAACCTCGGGGTTTAACCGGGACATATCTTACTGTTTTAAGTAGTTTGGTTTTCTCGGGGCGAGAAAAGCTTAAGTGTGGGGTGTTGATGTGAACGTAAAATACATCTATTTGATATGTTTTTAGCCCACATTCTTGATCTTTTCAGTCCCGGGATGGTGAACTTTGATGAGTATTTCTCTTGGTTTGTGCAGTTGATTAATCTCCAGAGGAATTGGGACATTCGGAACGGAATTGGAGCGAATTGGAGCAATAATACTAAAAAGTCAAAATGTTAAAGCTTCGGCCACCAGACCACCCTCCAGGCCGCGGCGGCCTCACCCACCAGACCGCGAGCCAGACCCTCCTGATTCTCTGGCTTGCTAAAGCCTCAGCCACCAGACCGCGGCCCAGGCCCTCGCAACGCGACTGGGCCTTTTTCACTTCGCTTTAGACTCGTTTTTTCAACCCTATTTAAGTCAAAAGTTAGGTTTAGAAGGGGGGTCACGAAATTAGGAAGGGAGCACGTTTTTGGAGGAGAAAAACACATTGGAGAGCACTTGGAGAAGATCAAAAGGAGAGATATGAGGATTACATCAAAGGTTTTGTGTAGTTTGGATTGCTACTTGATATTTTTATTACTTTCATCAAATAATTTGAATGTTATTGTTTCAATCCTTGCCTTGTGTTTATCTCTCTTTGCCATGAACTAAACTCTCATGATCTAGGGCTAGGGTAAGAATGTGATGAATTGAGTTAATGTATTCGGCTGTATATTTGTCAAACTAGTATTAGGAAGATGTTTTTTCAACTTCGCTCGTAATGCTACATTGCCTTGATCACGTACTTGTATGATTCAATCTTGTTAGCCAACAATTGAGAAATGAGGTTAAGAAGAGAAACTAGGAATTAGACAACTCGGGTTTTAATCTAAGCCAGAATATGGTTAGACTGACACGAGTGCAATAACTATAGGAGTACAACCTGAAAGTTAGAGGAATTCATAAATCGTAGTGCTATATACCTTTCTACACCTAAATTAGAGATAATTAGGTGGATTGCGTATATTAGGGTCCTAATACGATCGAGAGATGGTTAGGACTACATTGAGAGAATTGTCGTTGCCATTGGAATAATAGTAGTTGCAAATGTATACCGAATCCCGTTAAGTTGTTCATCGCATTCGAATCCCGTTAATGTCTTAGATCGCCTTTTAACTCTGTTATTCGAAATCACTTGTGACCTTGTGCTTATTTTTGGATCATTCATATATTCTCATTACTTCCATGAATTTACTATTTTCTTAAACAAAACCAAACACCACTATAGGAATAGCTTGACGACGAATTAATTAACTAAAGTGTTTGTCTAATTGCTCCCTTGGGTACAATATCTCGGACTTAAAACCTGAATACTACTTGACGACCGGTACGCTTGCCGTACCATTCTGAGGGTTAAATCTCGGAGTGTCACCAACCACCTTGAGGCCTCGGCCGGCGTCTTCGCCGGTGGTCGGTCGGAATCTGACTCAAAGCTTTCTTCTTCCCTTTTGTTTTTCCCGAGAAATTATGGATATGGACAGTTTGGAAACAAAATTAAAGAAATTAAAAGAAAAGAATTTAAAACCAAAGCTGATTTAAATTAAAAAGGGATTCAAAAGCAGGTTTTAAATCAAAAGGATTGTGGACCGTTAAACGAATATGAGGGACGTTGAATCACCGGACGTTTTAAATCGGACTTAGGACGGGATCAAAAGCGGGAACGCCGAGCTGGACACCTCGGTAAATGTGCCTCGAAACCCATGCATTGGGAACCGCGCCTCGGGATCCGTGCATTAAGGACCATGCCTTGGGATCCTTGCATTGGAAACCATGCCTCGAGAAACGTGCACCGGGTTCTGTGCTCGGGGCTCGGGTGCTCAAACCCGATTCGTCGTATAATCCCTCTTTTGGACCGTTCGAGTTTAAAAGGCTTCTTGTTGAAGTTAAATTGGACTGTTCGTAACTTTTAAATTAACTTTGGAACATTTATTAATTATGGCTTTCCGTGTTAATTTAGAGTCTGGCTTCGATCGTGGAGAAGACCGGAGGTAGCGAGCTAGGACGTCAGCAGCTAGGAGACGTAGCTGTCTGTTCTTCTTGAGGTAGGGAAAGTAGCGAATTCCGGTTTAATTACGGAAAGTTACTAGTATGCATGCCAGGTAATAATAAAACTGGAACGGACGTTTACATTATTAAATAACCTGACGAGTCTTAGGAACATGTAGGATGTGATTCACTAGTTTAGCCGCTTCCAATATTCTGGGAAATTGCCGTGCTGGTAGAATGGTCATGTCGAGCCTTAGGACTGTGTGCTGATTGAGATGCATGATGTGTGTTATAATCGCTGATTGAGAGTCATAATAAGTGTGAGTTGGTGTTGCATGTTGTTGTTAGTCTTAGTGCCCGTAGTTCAATCCTAAATGTCCAAATGTATATATCATCGTTAGCAATAAAATTAAAGCGGCTTTATATTACTTATGTGTTGGAGTAATATATCGATGTGTGCTCTGATCTATGCCCACCATGCGAATAGAACCATAGATCGAGATAGATCACACTCGATGGGTCCCTAGTCAACAAAGCTTCATTAGAAGCGACTAGTATGAAAGATGGCTCTTTATGGCTTACGTTCTGTTAGTCATTGGAATGGGATTCCGGAGTCTGATCATAGATATCATGTGGGACATGATATTGGACGACCCGCCCTGAATATGTGCCATAGATTAAGTCATGAACATATTCAGTGTTGTAGCTTGTCATGTATCCTTAGACCAAGGAGTCTTTGTGATCGCTATGTAGTCAACAACTGAGTTTGACCTGAGCCTAACGTTGTCCGTAACAGGGCTTCCATAACGGCCAGGATTGGCTTGGGGACGGGCTACATGAGTGACACGAAAGACGGCTAAGGGATTTATCCCTCATACTAAGGTATGGGAAAGATATCGGTTCTCGGCCACTTGATCGAGAGTGACTGGAAGAATAGCATGGCCATGCACATGATACTGGGTATCATATCTTCAGTCATCTCACATATCAAGGAACGGTGATTGAGAATAATAAGGATGACGGCTCTATGCCTTATCTCAATCAGGATATCGGAGATAAAAGGATAATGACAGGGACGACGGAAAGGTTAGAATCGACAGGGTCGATTCGTTATGTAGTGTCAGGCAATACTAAAGTCTCGTTAGTTGCCACTTAAATAGGATCAAGTAAAATGGGATTTTACGTTGATCTATTGACATGCATAAACCTAAGGGTCACACCGGAGGATGAAACTCATTGACACATTTATGGAGAATGGCCAAAAGGGAGTTGTCTCGGGACATGACCAAAACTGGGTTTTGGGTCATGTGCCCGTACGTGAATAGGACTTTACGGATCGAGACAAGGCTTGGAGTCTTGGGATTGATCGCGTCGGATAATGTTGGACATTTCCGGTATGGAAGGCTTGGAGACGATGAGCGAATCACGGGACCTCGTTAGAAATGGCCACGGGCCATGTTCCAAGAGGCCCATGAAAGGCCCATGCAACCAAGGCCCATAGAACTAATTAATCAAGTCTTGATTAATTAGTACTAAGTAAGCAAGACAAGGATTAAGGTGTTGGTGATTCACCACCTAACCCAATCTTGTCTTGCCATACTTTGTCCTATTTACACCTTACTTGACACCATACTTGTCCCATGCCTTTAGTTGGACAAGTATGGGTTTTGTTATGTTTAATTCATCTTTTTTCAACATAACAAACACAAGACAAGAATAGGAAACACAACTTCTCTCCCCCTTCCCTTGCAATTTCGGGTTTGGCAAGTTCCCACCTCCATTTTTGTGTTCTTGAGTCCTCAAAGAGAAGAACTACGTGGCTTTGATTCCCATGTGGATACGTAGGCGTCTTGGAGACTCAAGCCAATCATTCGTTAACCGGTGTTCTTGTTTTGGTAAGAAATAGTGCTGAATTTTTCTCTTGTGAATCCATTCTTTGTTAGTTGTTTCATGGTTTAATCGTCTCTTGGTTTTCATTGATTTTCCGCTGCGAGTTGGTTCATCTCCAACCATACCTCGAGACCCAACAGTGGTATCAGAGCCGTGCTACCTTCGGGATTCACAAGACGGTGTTCAAAGTTTCGGTTTTGCTTGAAAGTTTCGTTTTTGGCATGTTGTTTTGCTAAATTGATTGATAACATGTTTTAAATTATTGTTTATGGATTTAATGCATGTAAAATGAATTTTTGAAAATTATTTCAAATCTGGAAATTTTGAAAAAAGTTTGATTTTTCGGGTCTCGGGAGCGGGACTCTCGGGGAGCCGAGACCGAACGGGGATCCGTTGGACGGAGCTAGGCCAAGCATGACCATTGGATGGTTGATATGCCAAGGCTAAACCGTTTTGTTAGTTATGAAGAGTTTGGAACCGTCATGACGAACTCGAAGATCAAATGTTCAAAAGTTTCATTTTTGAACGGTTTCGATAAACCGAGCATCAAAAAAAAAAATTTCGAAACTTGGCTATTAATTAAAACCGGAAAATCACATGATGTTTGATAACATGTTTGTTTGATAACACGATGTGTGATGTGATGTTGGCATGGTGTACATAATAGCCCCGAGCTCAATTTAATTATTTATCGCTTTTCACGGCCTGCGAGCCGTTAGTGTTAGCGTGTAATTATTCTTTCAAGGTGTGGTCGTCGAACCACTTGTTTGTAATATTTATTTATTCCCGACCTGCGAGTCGTGTATTAAATTGTAATATTTTACTCAAGATGAAGAAAGGGCGAAAAGGTCATTTGGTGGCTTTTCGGGTGTTGGCATCGTCTTGGAGTCGATGGAGCTCAAGAAGCTAGTGGGAGTTAGTTTAGGGGGCTATTATGTGCACATTTATCGCTTTATGCTTGGTTTAGTTTATGCATGATTAATTCTATGTGTTTTAGAATTGCATGCTTAACTTTATTTACCGAGCATATCACCTCACATGCAAAGATAAAATTGGAATTTTAATCCTTGTGTGTGAGCCCTTAGAATCGTCATTACATTGGATGTAGTTGACTGTAGTTGACGGGTTCGAAGGAAGAATTACATTGGATGTAATTTGAGGCATCATTGCATTTGGAATGTAGTTGATGTGCTCATCGCATCTAGGATGTGTCAAAGTTTTAAACACAACCGGACAAGTAAAAACGGGTCATGTCTGATACCTCCCAATTATCAACACCTTACTACCTCCCCGTCCTATGGGTGTCGTGCGCATTAGCGGAGCATCCATGGGAAAGCGGGGTAGTAGGTTTGGACGACATATGTGGGTGTCGTGCGCATTAGCGGAGCACCTACATAGTGACGGGCCATAGTTGAAAATTGGTGGACCCGACTACGATTCTCAGCCTGAGGTTGAGCTAGGGTAACAGATAGGGTAAGCCGTGTACATAAGTGCATACCCTAGCCAAGAGTCACATTGGATGTGATTGGATGGAGTCCTACCTACATAGCTCGATTAAGTGATGAGCATTAGTTCAGCTTAATCGAGTGAATCAAGGATCTTGGTTTCAGATTCTAAAGGTTTAGAATCGATTGTTGGTGTTTAAGCTTGATCTTCATAAAATTTATTCAGTTTACTGATTGAATTTTATCTGTTGTAGATCAAATGGCAAATTCAGCGAACATTAATAGTTTGTCATTAAAAACCATTCTTGACAGGGTCAAGCTAAATGGGACAAACTATTTGGACTGGTACAGAATTTTGAGGATAGTCCTCAAGTCTGAACGCAAAGAATATGTCCTTGACAAGGCTGTCTCTAAGACCATATCAGAGTTACATGAAGTGTCATTAACTGCTGAGAAGAATATCTCAGGGATCTGGGATCCAAGGATATTCTGATGGTCAACAAGGGAATTGGAAGTGGCATGGGCTGGGCCCATGCGCACTTGGCAGGAAAGATGAGACACCTGAGAATGTCTGCTTCTACTGCCAACAGCCTGGTCATTGGAACCGGGATTACAGGAAGTTCACGGCTGATCTGAAGAAGGGCAGTGGGACTACGCCTTCATCAAATAGCCTGGATGATCTGAAGAAGGGCAGTAAGACTGCGCCTTCATCAGGAAACCTGGATGATCTAAGGAAGGGCGGTGGGACCGTGCCTTCAATCGGTATTAACTCTATAGAGCTACATCTCTCTACTTCCAAAGATTCATGGGTATTAGATACCATGACTGAATCTCACACATGCACTAATATATGGTGGTTGAAAGTAGGAGAGATTTGGAAAGCACGAAATGGACCTCAGAGTTGTGGCAACTGCTGTAGGATCCATGAGTCTTGCTTTGCCAAGAGGTCTTGTCTTAGTATTGTATAATGTATATTGCATACCTACTTTTAGTAGGAATATTATATATGTATCCGTGTTTGACAAGGAAGGATATAATGTTAATATTGGAAATGGAGTTTTCAATGTTCTATGCAATGATATGTTTTATACCAGTACTGACATGGTTGGAGGATTGTACATATTAGATATGGGTAACAATGCCTCAAGTTCTATATATTCCGTTAATACCAAGAGGTCTAAATCCAACGATTTAAACCTAACTCTGTTATGGTACTGTCATTTGGGTCGCATAAACAAGAAGCGCCTATCAGCACTTCAGAAGTGCGGGCTTTCAGGTTCATTCGAATTCCATTTGATCGATAGGTGCAAGGTTTGTTTGATGGGAAAAATGACTAAAGTGCCCTTTATCGATCGCGATGAAAGGGCGGGTGAATTATTGGGGCTTATACACTCGAATGTGTTTAGACCAATAAGTTCACTTGCCAGGAGGGGTTTTAGCTACTTTATCACATTTACTGATGATTACAGTAAATATGGTTATGTCTATTCGGTGAGACATAAGTCTGAAGCTTTTGATAAATTCAAAGAGTTTAAGACTATAGTAGATAACCAGCTCGACAAAGGTATTAAGGCACTTCGATTGGATCGAGGTGGAAAATACTTGACCACAGAGTTATTAGATCATCTAAAAGAGAATTGGATCCTTTTGGAATGGACTCCTCCTAGGTCACTGTAGTTGAAAGGTGTAGCCAAACGGAGAAATCGGACATTGTTAGACAATGGTCTGTTCCATGATTAGTTGGACTGATCTCCCAATCTCTTTTAGGGGTTTTGCTCTAGAGACGACCGCATTCATAGTGAATCGGGCTTCGACGAATGGTGTGGAAGGGACACCATTTTAAAAAATGGTACGGGATGATGCCCGCTCTGTCCTTCCTAAAGATTTGTGGTTGCGAGGCTTATGTGAAACATTTGGTTTCGACTAAGCTCGAACCAAGATCTGAGATATCCACCTTCGTGTGGTATCCCAAAGCAACAAGGGGATACTATTTCTACAATCCCAGTGAGAACATGGTGTTCGTCGCTTGGGGTGGGGTCTTTATGGAAAATAAGTTTTGTTTCCAAAGACGTCATTAGGAGGACTGTGCATCTCGAAGAAATTCAGGATGGTACAGATCTGTCTAAACCAATTGACAACCCAGTAGAAAGGAGCCAGAGATTGTCGTAGAGTGAGAACCAATTCCTGTTACAATTCCGGAAGGTCCAAGGCGATTTGAAAGGGTCAATCTTCCACCTCCAAGATATGGTATCCGGAGGTGACAATGAAGTCATGGTGGATCACGATGATCCAGCCACCTTTCAAGAAGTCGTGGATGGGCCCGACTCCGAGTTATGGCTGGGAGCCATGAGGGAGGAAATGCAATCCATGTCGGACAACCGAGTCTGGGAACCGGTTGATCCCATCAATGGTGTGAGGACCATAGGATGCAAATGGATCTTCAAGGTGAAGATGGACATGGACGGCAACCCTCTGACCTACAAAGCTCAACTGGTGGCGAAAGGTTATAGGCAGATCCAATGGATTGACTATGAGGAAACCTTCTCCTTAGTGGCTATGGTCAAAATCGATCCAAATTCTTCTTGACATAAGTGCGTATCATAATTACGAGATATGGCAAGTGGATGTCAAAACCGCTTTCCTAAATGGAAATTTGACTGAGTACGTTTGTATGTCTCGGCCCAAAGGTTTTGACGATCCGAAGAATAAAGGAAACATTTATAAGTTGTTGAAATCCATTTATGGATTGAAACGAACTTCTCGGAGTTGGATCCTTCGTTTTGATGAAGCTGTAATTGGATTTGGCTTAATCAAGAATGAGGATGAATCTTGCGTTTATAAGAAGGCTAGTGGGAGCAATATTACCTTTCTGGTTCTCATTGAAAACGACATCCCAACCTTGCACGAGACTAAAGCTTGGTTGAGGAAGTGTTTTTCAATAAAGGACTTAGGTGATGCTTCTCATATCTTAAGGATTAAGATATGTAGAGATCGCACCAAGAGGGTCTTGGATTTAAGTCAGGGAACCTATGTGAACAAGGCATTGAGTAGGTTCTTAATGCTCGATTCAAAGAAAGGACTCTTACCCACTAGTCATGGCATTCATCTCAGCAAGACTCAGTGTCCTAAGACACCTGATGAGCTGAAAAGGATGATGAGAATCCTATGCGCCTGGGGGCAGGATCGATCATATATGCCATGACATGTATGAGACCAGACGTCTCGTAAGCCTTATGTTGTACCAGTAGACATCATTCTAACCCGGGGGAAAGATGATGCTGAACTAGTCGTCGAAGGATGAGTAGACGCTAGTTTTCCAAGACAAATCCAGATGACTTTAGAAGTCAATCAGGATATGTGTTTACGCTGAATGGCAGAGCTTTAGCTGGGAGAGCGTAAAGCAAGATATCATTGCCGAATCTACGACAGAGGCCAAGTACATGGATGCTGTAGAGGCAGCTAAGGAGGCTATGTGGATTTGGAAATTCATGGCAGGGCTGGGTGTAATTAAAAACCCATCCAGCCCGGTGAATCCATCTTGCGACAACACAAGGGCCATTGCGCAAGCTAAAAGCCTAGATCGTATAACAAATCCAAACATGTACTGCGGCGTATCCACCTCATCAGATAAATACTGAACTGAGGTGAAGTGAAGATAACCGATATTGCAACAGATGATAACATAGCCAACCCTTTGACTAAGGCAGTGTCACTGCCTGAACATGTTAGACATGTAAAGTCGATGGGGACATATTGGAGTTTAGATTGGAACTAGGGCAAGTGGGAGATTGTTAGTCTTAGTGCCCGTAGTTCAATCCTAAATGTCCAAATGTATATATCATCGTTAGCAATAAAATTAAAGCGGCTTTATATTACTTATGTGTTGGAGTAATATATCGATGTGTGCTCTGATCTATGCCCACCATGCGAATAGAACCATAGATCGAGATAGATCACACTCGATGGGTCCCTAGTCAACAAAGCTTCACTAGAAGCGACTAGTATGAAAGATGGCTCTTTATGGCTTACGTTCTGTTAGTCATTGGAATGGGATTCCGGAGTCTGATCATAGATATCATGTGGGACATGATATTGGACGACCCGCCCTGAATATGTGCCATAGATTAAGTCATGAACATATTCAGTGTTGTAGCTTGTCATGTATCCTTAGACCAAGGAGTCTTTGTGATCGCTATGTAGTCAACAACTGAGTTTGACCTGAGCCTAACGTTGTCCGTAACAGGGCTTCCATAACGGCCAGGATTGGCTTGGGGACGGGCTACATGAGTGACACGAAAGACGGCTAAGGGATTTATCCCTCATACTAAGGTATGGGAAAGATATCGGTTCTCGGCCACTTGATCGAGAGTGACTGGAAGAATAGCATGGCCATGCACATGATACTGGGTATCATATCTTCAGTCATCTCACATATCAAGGAACGGTGATTGAGAATAATAAGGATGACGGCTCTATGCCTTATCTCAATCAGGATATCGGAGATAAAAGGATAATGACAGGGACGACGGAAAGGTTAGAATCGACAGGGTCGATTCGTTATGTAGTGTCAGGCAATACTAAAGTCTCGTTAGTTGCCACTTAAATAGGATCAAGTAAAATGGGATTTTACGTTGATCTATTGACATGCATAAACCTAAGGGTCACACCGGAGGATGAAACTCATTGACACATTTATGGAGAATGGCCAAAAGGAAGTTGTCTCGGGACATGACCAAAACTGGGTTTTGGGTCATGTGCCCGTACGTGAATAGGACTTTACGGATCGAGACAAGGCTTGGAGTCTTGGGATTGATCGCGTCAGATAATGTTGGACATTTCCGGTATGGAAGGCTTGGAGACGATGAGCGAATCACGGGACCTCGTTAGAAATGGCCACGGGCCATGTTCCAAGAGGCCCATGAAAGGCCCATGCAACCAAGGCTCATAGAACTAATTAATCAAGTCTTGATTAATTAGTACTAAGTAAGCAAGACAAGGATTAAGGTGTTGGTGATTCACCACCTAACCCAATCTTGTCTTGCCATACTTTGTCCTATTTACACCTTACTTGACACCATACTTGTCTCATGCCTTTAGTTGGACAAGTATGGGTTTTGTTATGTTTAATTCATCTTTTTTCAACATAACAAACACAAGACAAGAATAGGAAACACAACTTCTCTCCCCCTTCCCTTGCAATTTCGGGTTTGGCAAGTTCCCACCTCCATTTTTGTGTTCTTGAGTCCTCAAAGAGAAGAACTACGTGGCTTTGATTCCCATGTGGATACGTAGGCGTCTTGGAGACTCAAGCCAATCATTCGTTAACCGGTGTTCTTGTTTTGGTAAGAAATAGTGCTGAATTTTTCTCTTGTGAATCCATTCTTTGTTAGTTGTTTCATGGTTTAATCGTCTCTTGGTTTTCATTGATTTTCCGCTGCGAGTTGGTTCATCTCCAACCATACCTCGAGACCCAACAGTTGTGACTGTGTGTGGGCAAGTGTGTCGTGTGTGATGTAATATGAACCCTTGATAGTGACATGACCGGGTGAGTGATAGACCGGTTTGTGTGTTATATTGAGTTTGGCTTGGTTGGTCAACCGGGGACGAACTATGTTTTTGTGATGCGTGTTATACTCTTGGTGTATGCCAAGAAAAGGCGTAACTGGAGTGGTACTTACACCGAGGGATATTTCTGGTGTAGTGTATCGAGGCCAAGGATGGCGTGATTGATACCCCGATTCTCCGTGACGGGAAGGCGTACGACCGAGGTATGTGCCGGTCCAGTATGCGTGAGTCCCTGATTCTACGTGACAGGAAGACGTCCGACTGAGGGATTTCTGGTCTGGGATGTTACCCCGATTCTACGTGACGGGAAGATGTCGGGACCGAGGCTTCGTGATCTGGTACGACATAAATGGAACGGGTTGTGATAGCCGTAGACTTTGGAAATGGTTGTACTAAGTTTCGTGTTGGGCCTACGGGTCGTATGGGGCATACGGGTCGTGGTTGGGCCTTCGGGTCGTGTTCTACCCCGATGATCTATGGTCCTTTGGGAACATTTCCGGGCCCTCCGATGAGATGCGTTCCTAGGGAATGTTTCCGGTTGCCCCGATGCCTGTGTCTCCTCTGGACCGAGGGGCTATCCGAGTTGATACGATGACTTTCCGGTATGTTATGATGGTAATTCGGGGACCGCGGTACGGGATGTGTGCTGGTTACTTTTGTGTGTGATACGTGTGTTGTTGGTTAATGTTTTATTGTGTGAAAGTGGCCGTTTGAGTGTGTTGTAAGTTTTAGCAATGAACCCCGGTTTGGTAGTTAGTTGTGCTGTACTAGTATGCCCTAATTGGACGGTTACTCGTGGTGGTGAGCGCTTGCTTATAACCTTAACTACTTTTTCTACTGGGCGAACGCTCACCCCTTACACTGTTGTGTTTCAGGTGTCGAGCGGGATTTGTGCTAGCAGGACACAACTGAGCTTGGGAGCTGGCGAGGGTCTTGTCTAGTAGGTCTAGGGACGTGCAATTATTTTGAATTAAACCTTGTGTACTGGTTTTATGAGCTGTTAAATCTTCCGTTTATGATTTACAGTTTATTGTTTTAAGCTTTATTACTTTAAATCTGTTTGTTTATCTTTTATTTAAGTTCACGTCTCGAGTCCGGTCAAAACCGGATTTGGGGCGTGACAAATATGTTCATGACTTGATCTATGACACCTATTCATGTCGGGTTGTCCAATATCATGTCTCACATGATATCTATGATCAGACTTCGGAATCCCATTCCAATGACTAACAGAACGTAAGACATAAAGAGCCATCTTTCATACTAGTCGCTTATAGTGAAGCTTTGTTGACTAGAGACTCATCGAGTGTGATCTATATCGATCTATGGTTCTATTCGCATTATGGGCATTGATCAGAGCACACATCGATATGTTACTCCAACACATAAGTAATATAAAGCCGCTTTAATATATATATATATATATGTGTGTGTGTGTGTGTGTGTGTGTGTGTGTGTGTGTGTGGACATTTAGGATTGAACTACGGGAACTAAGACTAACAATAGATCGGGATGTCAACATCACGACTTTTGTCCTGATCCCCAAAACCCAAACAGCCCAAAAGGTTACATAACTTCGCCCTATTTCCATCTACAATGTTATATTTAGGATTATGTCAAAGCTTCTGGCTAATCGGCTAAAACCTGTTTTGGACCCTATTATCTCCATAAACCAGGGAGCTTTTGTATTGGGACAAGCAATCCAATATGACCTTTTTGAGTTCTTCCTTGTAGCTCAAGTAATCTTATTTGGGTTGGAGTTTCGAGTGGGTTCAGGGAGAGGTTGGGGAGTGTTATGAGTTGTGAGGATCTCTTTGGCTTTGTTGGGTTTTGGATCTGTTCTAAGTGTGGGTAATGGTCTCTGGCTTGCTTTCCTAGGATCATATTATGAGGTATGGGGGTAGTTCTTTGTTAGACTTGAGTGTTTTAGTTTGGTATTTTGTGTTGGTCAGATTTAGAATTCGTTTTCTCTGTTTGTTGTCCAACTGGTGGTCTGATAAGTTTTCATAGATGGGTTTTTGGGTATATCTCTTAGTTGCAGTTTACATTATGCTGCAAAATGGTTTATATTCAAGGCTTCCCCCCATTCAGTCTTGGATACTGAGGCTCAAGACCTAAAGGCCTGGATGTTTCTCCTATTGGCTTCAATTTGATTTCAAGGCTTAACTTGGAGCCTCTTTGCTGCTGATTTAGTTTGCAAGCACTCTGTAGGTTTAGTTGGCATTTCATTTAACTACATTTTAGTTTTATGCCCTGTCAAAAAAAAATTATCAACTTAAGGGAAGGTTTTATCAGGGCTTACAAAGAAAGTTGGTGTACTTGATTTGAGTTTAAGGCCTGGTTCTTCATCTCATCTCTAGCCTAACAGTTTAGTTCCCTGTTGTTTTTAAGTTGGGTGTTTTTGTTGTTTATATTTTTTATTTGGCTTTTTGAACTTGATCTGTAGCAAGGTCTTGTTTATACTCTTCTTTAACCTCTAAAGAGGTTTTAGTGTACATTTGTGACTCATGAGAAACATTTGCTACAGGCCTTTAGATAACTTTATTGAACAAGACCTTGCTACAAACCTATTGGTCTTGTTTTAGTATCTTTAGTATACTGAGGCTCAAGATCTAAAGGTCTTGTTTATCCCCATATGTGTTCAATAAAGTTATTTTGTAGTTGCTGGTGGGTGGAATCATTTGTGACACTAAGTCGAGCATCCAAGTGTGGTTGGTATGTCAAGGGACCTCCTCAGGGCCATCGTTCTGGTGGTGCCTCTCTCAACCCTTCGCCGGAGTAGTTCTTCAACTAAAAGCATTTGCGCTACCAACTCCTCATATGATGGACCGTCATTGGCAGACATTTTGTAACGAGTTTGAGGAGAGAAACTTGGTACAAAAGAGTGTAGAAGTGTTGGTGTGAAATGAAAATGGGGTATGAGGATATTTATAAGGTTAGAATTTAGGGGTTTATGAATAATAATAAAAAAATATTACCGTTGATTTTTGTAAAAAAAATTGTCACGTATCAAATGCTAATAGACAAAGGCGGCGACCCGTGTTGAATGGCCCGCGGCCGTGGATCGTCCCGCTCCCCACGAACCGTAAAAATACGATTTGATTCGCAAGTCGTAAAACGGGTTGTATTACTGTAAATGCTCTAAATATATGTAAGACGATGACAACATTATCTTTAGCACTGCTCAGTCAGTTGCTGTAATGCCCACAAAACAAAACCTCCTTCCATGCATCTCTCATTTTCAACAGTCTTTCTCTTCTGCTGTTTAGATTCCCTCTGTACATATACTACATATACATTATCTTTGTGTTTCCAGCTACCACTCAATTTCAAATCAAAAGGTTTCTTTGTTTCCTCCGTTAAGTCACTCTCACAATTATGTCCACTCTGTGGTTACTATTTGCATGATTTGTTTTTAAGACATACATTCATCAAATAATTATATGATTTATAAGTTAATATAAGAATGTTTGAGAGCATAACATTCCTTGTAGCTGGTCAACGGTAGAAGATGAATCTCATCATTACAATTTCATGAAAACGAAGGCAAAAGAAGTCCCAATTGCAAGCATTTACACACTGAGCTGTCGGTCCAATCATCAATCTCCCAACGAATCTAATCATTAATATCACACTTCAAAAAAACTCTATATTCCCCGATGCAGCACGCTAGTTGACCAAATACAAACCCATCACACTTCAACACAACAGATATTAAAGTATGAGATAAATTGTACCATTAAAAAGTATCTCTTTTTGAAAAGAAAGATTCATTACATAGTATCTTATTTTAATATAAGTCAGTTTTCACATTTCATATATCTTTTTTGAGATGAGTAACTGGAGAAGTGCATTACTGCAAACAAAAAACCATATAAGGTAGAACGTAACCGTTTTGGGTTCTATATACTTGTCCGGACCGACCGTAGCAAGCCCAGCGCTCATGGACCCGTAGAAATAGTCTACTTTTGATCGTAGACACTAACTCACGACATCTCCTTACCAGCGTCTCAAAACAACGAAATATAAACAACATTGTCCAGCAAACGAAACAAATTAAACAATCCAGACTAATACCAGAAAAACCATAAAGCGACCAAGGATAATAAGCTGTGATTGCGGTTTTCCCGAGACCTCCTAGCACTGGCAGTCCCAGGTTTGTGGGTATAGGCCAGAGACGGATACTCTCACCACCACCGGGTCTTCTCATTCCTGCAGAAGAGGCTTCAATGCCTCCACCTGTATAGTCTGCTCCTCCTCTTCCTCACCTGATTTTGTGCTCCTGGTGGATGATGCCTGACAACTCCAAAAGCTCTCTTCATGCTGGTAGATTTAGCATACAGTTGTCCGCTCCTACTCTTCATCTTGGGCGTCATCGCCTTGGATTTGATGGGGCCTGCACCACCGGACTGGGCCTGAGGTTCCTTCGGTTTCCCCGCTAATGAGCACAGGTCACCTGCATACCCATCTGGGCAAATATCACTCCCAACATAAGGGATATTAGCCAGGTTGTCAGACTTTGTGATACCCAATTGTCCCTGTAATGCTCCCGGAGATTCCTCTTGCATTTTTAATAATACCCCTTCCGGGACATCTTTAGCCATGTTGTCAGACTTCGCTCGGAGGTCCTCCCTCCGGTGTAGAGCATGGGGTCTAGTGACCGGTAGTACTAAAATACTGCTACTACCTCCCTGGGATTCTTCTCTAGGCCTCCGAATCGGGTTCAGAGAGAGGCCGGTCAGGAGGTCATCTACTAACAAATCCTCAATAGGTCTCGAGGGCTACCAAACCGTCTTGAGCAGACGACCCACATCTAGTTGTCTTGGCACCCTGATGGAGGTATCATAACGAATCTCCTCCCGGCCAATCCCGGGGATGTGGGATGTACATTCTAGTATTCGATGTGTCAGCCTACCACATAGAAGACAGAAATCTGGTAGCCTTTCATACTGCAGCTCAATTAGTGAGGACTGGGTAACGAAGACGAATACGTCTCAGTAACGGCTGGTTCATATCCAGGTTGACCCTCATCCACGAAAAATGATCTTCACGTCTTACAAAAGGTATAGGGGCAGAGATTACCTGAGTGCCCATATAGAACGAGAGAAGGTCACGGGCACTAGGGTTCCGGGCATCCCCTGGGACATTCATAGCTCGAACCCCTATTTCCATATGGCTGAAAATGATGTCGTTGGGTTGCATGCAAGGTTGGAGCGGGGTCAACATCATCAGATACCCTTTGAATCCCCATGGGCCACAGTGACGGATGTTTTCCATAGTTGCTAGGGAAGGGAAATGAATGCCGATAATGTCTGCCGACAAGTATTCGACCTGGAGACCGTCCACCTTCCATTATTGCAGCATCATACCACAAATAGCATTTTGGTTGTGGTTCCTCCCCCCAGCGACCTGACCCGCTAACGAAAAGAGGTATATGCCATTTGTAACCGCCGGGACAGCTTCCACCGGGATATCCAAAACATCATCCTTGTCCTCCCAGTCCGTTACCGGTGCAATACGTCTCGCAGGTTTCATGACTTTCCGGGTAACATATCTGGAATACGACGTTGGCCGTCCCACCAGATATGCATCGTGCGCGGCCGGGAGAAGGGACAACATACTCTAGTCAGCTAGAGGAGTGGCGAGGTTGCTCATGGGCTCGTGTAGATCTCGATGGCGGGACAGGTTCCGACCAAACTCGGCATGAGGACGTCGGGGCGCCATCCGCGCCGGCGTTTTCGTGTTCTCCATAGATCGGGGTTGGTGGGGGACAACTGCACCCGGTTGCATTTGGGACGAGAGAGGCTCCGGGATGGCCGGCGCCGAAAAGCGCTCGAGTTGATGCGCGTGTTGGCCGGGGATCTTTGGCTCGGATGATGTCGAGATTCCATCTGAGACGAAAAACGAGACACCATAGAGGAAGCCCGAGACGATCGGAGTCTCCTGGAGTGATTAGGGAGGATACTGATGCTCGGAAGTCATGAAAATGATAGATCGTTGATGGTGGGGGCGACTGGGAAATAAAAAAGATAACCTGAAGGTTCTCCGAGAGCTCTGGTTTTATTTGGTGTGTTGATTATTGTACCTCTTTAATTAATATTTTTAAACAAAGCTATATATAAAATGACATATGGGTTTTTTGATCCATAAAGTAGGTCAAAACCACATATCATTTGATCCAAAAATGAATTACCATTGAGCCAAAGGTGATAGAAAGGGTTTGGGTGACCTAAAATGGTACAACAAATGGAGTTTAGGCTGTGTACTTTTTTATGCAAAACTCTTTCCCAATAATGGTTTCTTTTCCATCTTAACATTAAGCTTGTGCTAAACGGACCCCAAATTTGACTAGCTTTTCAAGTAATCAAAACATTATCGGTATTGGATTTGGGATTAACACAAAGGCAAGTTAATTATGATTCAAACTCCGGTAATGCCATTTATAATCGATGAGCATGAGTGTCCCCTAATTAGTCAATACTTTTGTGAAAGAAGATGGAAAATTAATAGTAGATTGATACAGAGGAACTTGCAATTTAATAATAACCCAATTTTTCTCACAAATTAATGAAACTCACAGTGAAAAATCTATCAAATAACAAATAGGGGATTATCAGGAGGAGGCATCATCGGAGCGGTCCAAGTGGAGGAGCTGACCAGTGCATTTGGGGCAGTCTCCGACCTGTTTTGGGACCATGAAATACATGAAGCAGCTCTTGCAACCTGCGACCACCAAGACATTGTCTTTCTGGTCTGGCCGGTGGTGGTGGTGGTGATCGGAGCTGTTCTTGAAAGGCAACGGAGATGACGATTCATCACTGTCAGAAGAACTGTCGTCGTCATCGGAGGAGTAGTAGTAGTCACCGCCACTGTACTCCGGCGAAGCCGCCGTCCTTGGATCCTCTGTGGCCCTCGTCCCATTTCTCCAGTTTATGAAATAAATCTCTCCCGTCTGCAAAATTCAACCGACCCATCAGTGAAAGGAGAAGCTTTTCAGACCCAGAAAGCTTATCTTCTTTTCTGGAGTAAAGTTGATTCCTTTATCTCATACCCATATCAGAAATCAGTCAAGCAATCAAAACCCAGAAAAAAGATTACATAAAGTTTAGAGATGCAAAATTAAAAATTGAAAGAAAAAAACTCGTTGGGTGTGCGGGAAAAGAGGAGACCAGACAAGAGAGAGCATGGAGGGTATTAAATGAAGCAGCCATTAAAGAGGGTCAAGATCTGCTCTTTGCATTTATTGAAGGAAAGCAAAAAAAAAAAAAAAAACAACCTTTAAGTCGAGACATTGCTCCCAATGGAAAGGGAGGGAGATGTGGGAGTTGAGCTCCAAGGTGGCGTCGCCGTCGTTCATTGACGGCGAGCCTTGGCTGTCGGTCCTTGCTCCTCCGGTGGGTGTGGTCTGTTGCTGGTGATTCAGAAAACAGTTCTGCAGCGAGGCAGTGATGGTCGCCATGCTAGGAGCTGTCATTACTCTGTACAAATGCTTCCTGTTTGATCACACTCACACCCCAACAAAACAGAGGAATCGATTGATATAATGGACAACTGGTGCTTGCTTCACGCGCCACTGTTCGCGTGGGATTGGTCTTTGCATTTGGGATTAAGATGTGATCTGCAATAATCCACAAGCCGAGAAGAATGCCGGAAAAGCACTCGTCATATTTACCATCTTAATTTACACTAAGCATGTTTTATAATTGCATATGTTTAGCGTAGGAGACAAACCAATAAACAGTAGACAATTGGCAAGTAGTGTTTTGTAATCATTGCGCAACAAAGGGTCTGTTTGGTTGGTGAGAGAGGAGAGATACACGTAGACATATTTATTGATTGTGTAGGTAATGTAAGTGAGTGATCAGTGTCAAGTTCATAGATGAGGGTTGAAAAATCGTTGGTAAACTGAAAGAAAGCATATCGGAAAGAAGGAGGAGAGAGAAGAATGTAGAAATGGAAGAGGACAAAGAGAAAGAGAGGGTGAGGAATCTAATCTGAACTAAAGTGGTTTTATCTGACACAATATTCTCTCTGCTATACCCAGCTGGAGTGGAGACCGGCCTCCCATTCTCTTCAAACCCTAATTTTTCACAAGATTACCAAACTGGGGTTACCTATGGATTAATCATAATTTAGGTTAAGAAACTTTATGATCCCTCGGAGGAAATGACATTAAACTATAATGAGCTTAGGTGCGATCAAAATCATTTTTTTTGAAAAGGATAATCAGAGACTTTCATTAATACCAATAGGTAATCAAACAGGATGAGGCGTGACCACCTCGGGTTCCAGATGTATGTCTGGGCCGACTGTAGCAAGCCCGACGCTCATGGACCCATACTAATAGCCCACTTGAAATCGTGGGCACAAACTCAAGATAACTCCTTATCATCGTCCCAACATAACGAGGCATAAAGTAAAAAGTCCAAAAACCAGCAGGAAATAAAATGTCCCAAAGATAAAACAGATAATACGAAAACAGATAAATAAACTTTGCTGAATGTGCAGGCTGCCCGGGACCTCCCAGCACTGGCTGTCCCGGGTCTGTAGGTATAGTCTGAGGACGACTCCACCCACCCCTGCCGGGTCGGTTCACTCCTCCATCGGAGGCTGCTGTGCCTCCGTCTGCTCTTCCCTCTCCTCCTTCTGGTAGACCGGCCACATTATGTGATGTTGGGAGGTCGGGTCACCCAGAAGCTTCTTCGACTCCGACGGACGCGCATACAAAGACCCGCTTCTAGTCTTCAGGGTGGTCAGCTTGCCCTTGCCTCGGCTGGCCCCTCCTTTCCCTAGTCCCACCTGGGGATCTTTCTGTTGCCCCAGGGGATCTTTCTCCTTCCCTTCCCCGGTCACTGCGATAGCTCCGGGTTCAGCTCGGTCCACAGTATCAGCAGTAGGGTTGTCGTTAGCCAGATTGTCAGGCTTCGTGAAGCCCGGTGGCGGTCCAGAGACTCGACGCCCTCCCTCCTATAGTACATTGGTTACCCCTCCTGGGGTAGCCTTAGCCAGATTGTCAGACTTCGGAATGACTGCGCCGGATAGATCTTCACCCATAGTGATTTCCCTAGAGCGAATCAATGGGTTCAGGGACATGTCACTCAGGAGATATGTGATTGTCGGGTGTGTCACCGGGGGGTGTATTCCAGACCGTTCTCAGCAACCGGTCCGCATCCATCTGTCTTAGGGCCAAGATAGACGGATCATACCGAAGCTCTTCCCGATCGATTCCCGACAACTGAGTCGTGCAACCCGAGATTATGTGGGTTAGCATTCCACACCTGCGGCAAAAATCCACAACCCTCTCATATTGCAAGTCAATCACAGAGGATGTTGTGGTACTTGGGAATCTGAGGCGAAGCCTTCGCCGTAGGTGTCGGTACAGCTCCATCCGGACCCGTAGCCATAAGAACATGTCCTCCCGTCGAGCCAACAGGATCGGGGCCGAAAGGACCTGGGTGCCAATATTGTCTGCAATAAGGCCGCCGATGTAGTCGTTCCTAGCTCCCCCCGGGATATTGAGCACCCGGACACCGAGCTCCACATGATTAAAATTAATCTCACTGGCCCGGACAAATTGTCTGAGCGGCTCCAGCAGTAGGGGAAAACCCTTGAAGCTCCAGGGATCCCTATGTCAGATATTTTCCATCGTCTCAGCGGACGGGAAATGATAGCCTGTGACCTCCAGGGACATGAACTCCACCTGAATCCCAAACATCTTCCACTTCTGTAGCATCATCGCGCAGACGACGTTCTGTTTGTAGGGCCGGTGCCATGCAACCTTGGATGCAAGGGAGAACTGGTACGTGCCCTTGGTGAACAGTGGAACCCACTCCTCCGAGACCACCACTTCTTCATCCTCGTCCTGCCAATCCGGGACCGGGGATATACGGGTCGATTGGATCTCAGATGAATAACCCGACGACACTCGTCCGCCCGAGGACCTAGGACTCGAGACCGTTATCCGATCGGACGGAGGGTGGTATCTAGACACCTCCGTTGAGGATTGAGGCCGAGGGAGGGGTGGTAGATACCGATGTGTCTCCCTCGCTATCAGGCGGCGATCGTCTTGAGTCGAGACCGTCGTCGGCTTCTCAGACTCCACGATTCTGCCTGGTCAGCACCCGGTTTATCCTTCAGAGCCAGTAGGCCTGGCGGCCACCGGGGATCCAACATGGGAAGAGATGGATCTGTCTCGGACGAAGGTGTGATGAAGTCGATGTAAGGGAACCCTCGCTGGTTGGGGACAACGAGCTGGTGAGCGTCGTCATCACCTAGTTGAGGCTGGTCGGTGGACGTCATTTCCGACTGAGAACGGTTGGGGATGGCTAGATCCGGTGTTGTATGTGCAGAAATGGCGATGGCCGGTTGTCGGGAGGTCGATGGGGCGACAAAAAGACGGGCATATGCAGCGTGGAGCAGCAGGGGAACAAGAGCGAGGTCGGGGCTCGAGGTCGGCTGCGTGACGTCGATGGTGATGACGAGGAGGGAGGCGGTGGTCGGCGAGGAACAATGGTGGCGGCGGCGGCGAACCCTAGTTAGGGTAGAAAGGACCTCACCTGGAGGTAGAAGAGAGCTTTTTTCTCCAAATCATTTTTATAGTAACGCAGATCGAATATATAAAGTTTAGTTTTGATGTCTCTCAAAATCAAAATAAGCAAATAATACATTACTCGACTATTTACTGTTATAGGTACAATTTTACAAGAGATACTACACTAATGATGTTACATGATAGAGTAAGAGATGAGGATAACGATTAGTAGGAGATAAAAGATAAACTCTAATGTGAGAATAGTGATAGAGTAGAAGCTGAAGATAGACTGTAGGTATCGTTTATCTTTACTGGTAGTTATAAATTATGATGACACGCACTCACAAGCTGAAGCCAGAGACAACATGCGAATCTTGCTTCTAAATTTATCAAAGAGATGAGGAGTGAGAGGCTTAGTGAGAATGTCATCAATTTGATCCGCCGAGGATAACGAAGAGACATTGAGAAACTTGTGCAAGACCAATTGGCGAACGAAGTGAAAGTCGAACTCGACATGACGAGTACGAGCATGGAATGTAGGATTGGAAAAGATAGACCGTGCCAATGTTATCGCACCAAACATGCGGTGGTTCAGGCAGCGTAACCCTCAGTTCCATTAGTAAGTTTTTGAGTCATTTAAGTTCTACACACACATCCACAACTACCTTAAATTCATACTCAGTTGAGGATCGGTGCCATCGTTTCTTGTTTATGAGACTTCTAGGAAATCAAATTGTTAAGATAACAACCGGTCAAACGTTTATCATCTGGACAGTCGACCCAGTCTGCATCACTAAAGGATGTGACGAAAGAAATCGAACCTCTGGAAACGTACAAGCCAGATGATGATATGTCCTGTTAGAAACGATGAACCCGTTTAAGAGTTTGAAAGTGAGCGGTGGTTGGGGCATGCATAAATTGACATAACCTTTTTGCAGCAAAGGAGAGATCTGGCGGTCTTAACGTTGCATATGGGAGACTCCCCCATAAGCGACGATATAGCATACTCTCTAACGAAGATAACAACGTGCCTATGGTCTTGGATAAAGGTCATCCATCTTCTAGTCTGTCGCCCTTGACTTGTAGGTGGTCATACCCGCAAGTTTAAAGACATCCCAAAAATATTTTTTTTTGATAAGCTAAAAATTTATTGAGCAAATGTTCTAAACAGAAATAGAAAAAAGCAAGAAAAGATCCGAAGAGGACTTTTCCTTTAACCAGTACAACTACAAAGAGCAAAAACAGAACAAGAACAAAACAAAACGTACAAACATCTTGCCTAATTCCTGTTCGGGTTCAAACAATTAAACCGGTTAGATAACGGAACATGGGATAGTGCTTGGTCAGAAGTCGGTTCCAAAAGATCCCTGTCCTTCTTTCCCTCGGAAGCTAAGGAGCAGAGATCAACAACTTTCCTACCGACCTTCGTGTTGTAGCTCCAGTTGCCCGAGCTATCAATTTTGGCTACGTTCACCAAGAAACGACCCTTGTTATCCCCTTTATCTGCAGAAGTCCTGACTCTCGTCTGATACACTACCACTGGTTGTGCGATCACCTTTTCCAGGCCCTTCTTTGGACCACGTTTTTTTTGGCACAACCACCGATATCAGTTTTTGCAAGGCTTCCTTCTACGGAATTCCTTGGAAACCAAATTCCGAAGGTGGATCACCCGAGCCCCTAACCGAGGGGTCCATATCTTTCTCCATTCACTTAAAAATGATATCCAAGCTCGGATCCTCTCGAGCCATCACTTGGGCCTTATCTGACAAAACGACGGCAGGCCCAGGAAGCCCACAAGGCAGGCCCGTCCCTACCAGGCCAGAATCAGCCTGATTTAGGCCAAGCCCACCAAGAGAGCTATCCGGGCCCAGAGGAACTCGAGGCCCAACTACAGCCCATCTTTGACGCCGTCCAAAACCACTGGCGATGACAACCCGTCCGATAAATCTGGCGCGATCAAAACAGGATCAGCACAATCACTTAGCTTTGAATTTGAAATCGAAATCTTGTGATTAGAAATCCCTGAAATCACGGACTCAATTCCTGAAACGGGAGAAGATGAACCTGGGAGCCCGACGGAATCCGACACAGTCGTCGCCGAGGTTGGTACCGGAGAGGGAGGTGGCCCTAACCCTCTAGGAGACTCCATCGCAGTGACATCTGACCGTGCAAGCTCACCGGAATGAGGGAATGGAACAACACATGGAACAGAGCCCATGCTCTATTTTTCGGTCCGGACGGGCTCAGTCGTCGGAGAGGCCAATCGTCGCTGAGAAGGAGTGACCAACTAGGTCAGTATCCCTCTATGAGACTCCAGCACATTGCCAACTGACCGAGCGAGCTCACCGGAGTGAAGGGTCTGATCGTCACGTGGAACAGAGCCAATGCTCTGTTTCTCGTTCCCGACTGACTCGGTCGCCGGAGAGACCAAACGTTGCCGAGAAAACATCGCGAATAACATATGTCCTCTCACTTGTGCACCATTTAGAGTCTCAACAGCCTGAGACGCCGCCAAGGACGACGTGAAATGGACGAACCCAAAAAACAAACCCTTCCTGTTAGCTTTCTTCACCAGCGAAAAAGAATCGATATCGCCAAACTTGGAAAGTTCTTCCTGAAACCACTCCTCTAACGCCGGATAAGGTAGATTCCGAACGTAGAGCTTTGTATCGCTCACCAGGTACTGAACCGGGGTTCTTCTTCGGCGACCCACTGCTCTATCCGAGCACACACTCTGTCCGTCTCCCCTTCCTTTGAACCAGCCAGGGGGATCGATATCGGAGTAGGATCGGCCTCACCTGAGAACGGGCCCTGCTTCACCGTTGATGCAGCAACCGGACGAGGCTTCCTGTTCCGGTGCTTCTGTGCAGCACCACCGGTGATCGGGCCACCCTTGGCCTGGTTCTTCCCCGGGAAAATGGCCTGAAACTCTGAATAAAGCGACATCATACCAGAGCAAAAAGGGACAAACTCATCAATTTTTTGTGAGTTCCTGTTCCGGCCAGCTTGAGGACGCAGAGAACGTTTTGGCTCAAGGGAAGAGGGATTTCTCGTAGTCCTCATCTCGCAAGTTATAAATGATTACATCCCAAAAATATTGGTGTTGGGACAATAGTAAGCCATCATTATGAGAGAGTACCTAGATGCCAAGAAAATAGGGCAACAACCCAAGATCTCGAAGCTTAAATTTCTGGGACAGTGATGTAGAGCACGTAGCGGAATGCGAATTCTTTATCAAATTCGTTGATTCACAATTAATACTGAACGAGATAGTATGAGCTTCAACCTGTTTTTTTTATAATTCCAAAGATCTTTTTCAATCAAAGCCTCGTGTGCTTTTGTAGCGAAACTAACCCCAAAATCCAAACAAAATAAGGAAATCCTAAGCCAAAGTCTTAATACAATAAGAAAACTAAATCCCAAAATCCTAATACGAAAAAAAGAAAATATCAAACCCTAAAACAAATAGGAAATAAACATCCAAACTCAAAATGTACGAATTTTTCCCTCCAGATGACCTCGGGTGGCCGAAAAACATTGTCGATCATGGCAAAGCGATGAGTTTTGCTCGGGAGCCCGTTTCAAACCAAAAAATGCTAAGGTTTTGTCGGATTTGGTCATTGACGCGTTTTCTGGTTTTCCAATCGCTGACATCAATATGTCTTCAATTTGGACTGCATCAGACAGTTGGGTAATAAGTGTGGAGAGAGCGGAGTCGTCATTGCTAGTGATAATAACATCGTCCACATAGACCAATAAACATATGGTATGCCCGGCTTGCTTGAGTAGATCCATGAGGTTCGAAGAGTACTTGCTCACTCCGTAATGAACGGAGTTAGATCCACCCCACTCCTTGACGTTTTTCTCTCACCAGGATAAGCACACATTACAGGCCTAAGAAGAGAAGAACTCAAGATTCATGTTCAGACAGACTCATAATCTTTATACCTAGGATTACTTTGGGGATCGTTACTCGTACTATAAAAGGACTACGAGTGTGGGCTTCTATTACCATTAAAGAGGAATATTGAAGTCAAGGATGAGTTATCGAGTGTACTGAATAAGAGCATGTACAATGGAAAGGCCTTGGGTGAGGCCCTGGCCCTGAGTCCCTTGTGCTGACTGGACAAAAATGAGGCCCTAAAGACTCAGAATAGTGGGTGTTTTGCAATGAGAGGCCCTTGTGTTGACTGGATGTTGAGTTGTTATTAATTGATATTTTGTTGTTTTATTCAATTCTTTATCAGAAACCGTTTAAATTATATAAAATATAAACAAATGTGAATAAAATAATTAATTAAAATAAAGAAATAATAAATAAATTTAACACATATAAAAATTAACTTTTAATTTTATTGATCCCCTTTGAATACAACCCAAAAACCAGCTCCAAGAGTACAAACGACTACTCGTCGTCACGGAAACCAGCTCCATATAGACCCCATAAGTGCTCCATAAGATCATTTTGTAGTTGCTTGTGGGTCTCATGATTTATGACACTTTGTTGACAATCCACTCGTTGCTGGTATGCCAATGGCCCTCCGTGGTGCCATCGTTCTGGTGATGTCCAATTCTGCATTTCTGGAGGTTGCTCATACAACAACTCGTCATCCCCATACTCGTACCGGTCGCGCTCATCCTCTACAATCATGTTGTGTAGAATGATGCAAGTGTGCATGATATCAGCCAAAGTGTGTTTGCTCCAAGTACGAGCGGGACGGGAAATGATGTGCCACCTTGCTTGGAGTACTCCAAAAGCCCTTTCAATATCTTTCTGAGCACCTTCTTGGCATTTAGCAAACAACTTCTATTTCGGCTCGTAGGGATGCCGAATAGTCTTCACGAACCGTGCCCATGTTGGGTAAATGCCGTTCACCAAGTAATAAGGTCGGTCGTACCGATGGCCGTTGATAACGTACTCCACAGCTAGCTCACGGCCGTAGTAAGCGTCTTGGAATAAGTGGTTGTTGTTGAGGACGTTGATGTCGTTGTTCGAGCCAGCCATCCCGAAAAACGCATGCCAAATCCAAAAATCACGGGACGCTACAACTTCAAGCATAACCGTCTTGTCCCCGTGGTGACTTCCCCGTGTATGGGCTCCCTGGTCTTCGGTTGGGCAGTTCTTCCACTTCCAATGCATGCAGTCAAGACTGCCCGCCATTTCGGGAAACCCTCGGTTGTACCTTTCTCGGAGTAAGCGGTCCATGTTAGTCTGTAATAACCACTCCCGGTCAACGCCAGTCAAATCTGCGAAAAACAGGAAAATTTAAAAAATTTGAGCAGACACTGAATTGAACCGGAATTGGACACTGAGGGTCATACCGGACTTAAGTTGACCCCGTTATCGACCAAAGTGAGTTCCGGGGGACTCAGGGCAACTTTCTGATCAATTTGGGAAATGTTGACTTTTCGCTGGAAAAGTCAACCGAGCGACGTTTTGGTCCATTCGAGGACCGTTTTGGACCCAAAAGCTTAGCCATCGTCGCAGCGGTCTTAGTTGAGCCGTTTCCTTGTAGCCCGTCAAGTTTCGTAATTTCTTGGAAAAAGTGCCCGTTCGGGGCCCGAAACAGCCGAATTTCGCGAATCTGACAAAAAATATCTAGGAGATATTTTCCCAAAAAGGTGTGGGACCCACATGACACATGTCATTAATGTGATGGAAGGAAAAAGGGAGGACAACTTTACCCTTGACTTTAAAGAAAAGACAAAATGAAAGGGGGGGGGGTATTTTGGTCTTTTTGATGTGTGGTTAGTGTTTTTAAACTAAAACAAAATGAAAGATGAAGAGTGTACACGTTCATTATTGAAAAAATGGAGTTTTGGAGAGAGAAAGGTGAGTTAGAAGAAGGAGAGAAAAGAGAAGGAGAAGTTGAAGGTTTTGGTGATTCCCGTCGATCAAACCGTTGGATCGTCTCAACGATAGAAGATTCAAGCTCACACCGTCATTCTCTACGGTGAGCACCTAACCGATTTTCGTTTTGTTAAGTTCTAATTTTAGGGTTTGAGTTTAAACGATTCAAATATGGTTGGGTTTTGGTTAGAATTGATTTAAAGATGAATGGTTGAGGTTTGGGGTTCGTTAGGAACGTTTTGGGGCAAAAAGGGAATTTTTCCAAGCTTGGCCGGGTGGGGCCCACGTGCTCGGTTTCTCGGGTTTTAATGTTCGGGTGGTTTAAAACGTTCCCCAGACCATTTATCCTTAATCGAATCGAAATTTGGAATTAAATTGGAGAAGTTGTAATTAACGGGTTTTGGAAACTTTAAACGTTAATTAATTGAATTAGAAGTCGGAATTCGATTCCGTCAAGTGCGTTGGGTTCCTTGAATTATTCTAAGACCGTAGAAACAAAAACGGGGGCTTTCGGAGCCCCGGAAGGCAATTAACGAAACCCGGGCAGATTCGCCATGTCGGGCGAATCGGGCCTTTACGGGTCCTTTATCGACAATGTCGAGTAATTTGGAAGTTTGGGAGTGATCGACATTGTCGGGGTTAAGTTTGGGCATCGAGTTTAATGATTTTCAGTTTATTCCTGCAAGTTGTTAAGTGCCTTTAAATCGTGTTCTTTTAGATCGTGCCACGGACCGAGGCAAGGGAAAGCTGGTTGAGTGATTGAGATCATCACCGGAGCTCGTGGTTGGCTTTTGGGAGAACACGTACGAGGTAGGGAAAAGTAGCCGGATCTCGGCCCTGACTAGGGAAAGTTAATAGTAGAATTGCATGTGACACCGGGGTGTCGTGGGTTATCTAGGTTATCGAATATTAGAAAAGCATGTTACGGGATTGTAGTAATTATTAGAAATGCATGATACGGGATCGTAGCGATTATGAGAAAAGCATGTGACACTTAGTAGTGTCGTAGGAGCAGAGAACTTAGCGTTAATTGATTTACTGGAGGCATATGACCATGCCCGGAGGTTGTTTGTGAACTTGTTGATATTAGATGTACTGGAGGCATATGACCATGCCCGGAGGTTGATTGTGAAACTGTTGATATTAGGACTGTTGGAGGCTTGGGTTAAGCCGGAGGTTGATTGTTTATTTTGGCGTCTTGGGTGGCCTTGAGAGCCCGTGTATTATTATTGTTGAGTCTTGGGTGGCCATGAGAGCCCGTGTTATTATTCGTGTTTGGGTGGCCATGAGAGCCCGTACTTTACTGTTGGTGTTTTAGCTGGCTTACGAGTTAGAGTCTCGGTAAGTTGCAAGCGTGTTTTATCGTTGAGTTTTGGGTGGCCATGGGTGCCCGTGGGGTTGTTGAACCCGTGTCTTTACCTTTGGTGTTTTTGGTGGCCTTAAGAGCCCGTGTACTAAGGTTGGTGTCTTTGGCTGGCCTACCGAGTTAGAGTCTCGGGGGGTTGGAAGCTTTCTTTAGCTGGCTTACGAGTTAGAGTCTCGGTAAGTTGCAAGCGTGTTTTATGGTTGGTGTCTTGGGAGGCCGTGAGTGCCTGTGGGGCTGTTGAGTCCGTGTCTTATTGTCGGTGTGTCTTGGGAGGCCGTCAGTGCCTGTGGGGCTATTGAGTCCGAGTTTTACGGTTAGTGTCTTGGTGGCCATGAGTGCCTGTGGGTGTTGAACCTGTGTTGTTACTGGTTGTTGATTTTGCTTGTGATTGTGTTTGTGATTGTGTTTGTGATTGTGGTTACTGGAGGTTGGGGGCCCGCTTCTTGAAACGGGGGTCCACGAGCACACGCGTCTGCATGTTCAGACGGGGTAGGGGGCCCGCCCGCCAATAAAGGGGTCCTGGCCGCGCGTGTGTGGTTTGGGTTTGTGAGCATACCTTGGCTGGCTTATGGGTTAGAGTCCCAGTAAGTTGCAGCAGTTTCCGGCTGACTTATGGGTTAGAGTCCCAGTAAGTTGCAGCAGTTTCCGGCTGGCTTATGGGTTAGAGTCCCGGTAAGTTGCAGCATTTTCCGGCTGGCTTATGGGTTAGAGTCCCGGTAAGTTGCAGCATTCTTGGGTTGGCCTGACCGGGTTAGAGTCCCGGGAGGGCGTTCTTGGCAGCTGGTTTGCGATCCTTTGTGATCCTGTTTGGTGTGCGATCCTTCGTGATCTTGTCTGGGGCGTGATCCCTTGTGATGTTGTTTGGTGTTGCGTAACTTTCCTTTGAGTCCTTGGAAGAGGTCGTCAATGGTTGTGTCGGGTCTACTTTACGGGTCAGGGTGTCGAGTTGGTCAGGGAAGGCAACAGTGGGTGTATGTTCAGTTAGAGTACTTGGGTTGGGGATGGTGTTCCCCGGTGTTGAGTTGTTGTTGGTGTTACTTGCTTTGTCTGCTAATTATGCCGTAGTCAGTCTGTTATCCGTGGTGGTGAGCGAACGCTCACCCCTAGTTGCTTTTCCTACAGGTATTGTTCGTGGGACGGACTAGGTGAGCTTCTGAAGCTTGAAGAGCTTGAAGCGGGTTTCTGGGTGTTTTGAGTCTAGTGACGTGTACCTCGTTTTTGTCCACTTGTTGGGACGTGTTTTAAGTTGTAATTATTATTTTGTGAACTAAATTGTTATTTTAAAGTGATTTAATGAAAACAGGTTTCAAGTGTTTTTATGTTTTTAAAACGTTCGCGTCCTGAGTTCGGTTTACTGAAATTGGGGCGTGACATAGTCGGTGTGGGTGTACGCTCATACTTGGCTCCGAATACCTCAATGACGGCCTTGCAAAACTTACGTAAACATTCAAGTATGGTGCTTACCCCAATGTGCAGAGTTTCGTCCAATGAATCGGCCGAGCACCCATACGCAAGCATCCGTATCGCGGCGGTGCACTTCTGTTCCGTTGATAAGCCCAACCGTGAGGCCGCATCGGGCTTCTGAACGAAGTAATAGTCGTGTTCCTTGACCTTGTCCATAATCCGTTGAAAAAGTGGTATGCATATACGGAACCGACGCCTAAACATATATGGGCCATATATGGGTTGATCGACAAAATAGTACCTAATTAATTGGTCGTGAGCTTCAGCACGAACTCTGTTAATCTATCGTCGCATTGATTCCCCACGGGCTGCCCTCTCGATCCTTGGAATTTCTCTTTGCACGCTCCTCTCAATCCTCTACCGGAGTCGTCGCTCAACTGGCCGCATTCGGGCTACCATCTCCTCATATGTCGGTAGTTGGGCTACCATCTCCTTATACGTCGGCATTCGGGCTGCCATCTCCTCATATGTCGGAATCTCATCGTCGGACATAACCTCATCGTCGGACATTTTGGAAATTAAAGAGTAGAATGTGGAAATGAGAGAGTGAAATTGGAGAATGGTTGTTTAAAAAATGAGGTTGTGGTTGGGGTATTTATAGGGTTTAAATTGTTTTAGATTTAATTAAAAAAAAAGATTCGTTGCCGACCGTTGTCAAACGGTCTGATTGGGCTGCCACGTGTCGCCACGCGAGAGGACGGGAGCGAGACAGGGTCGAGGGGCGCGCGCCCGGCCCGAGAGCGAGGGACAAGGGCTGAGGCCCGCGGCCCGGCCGTGTAAAAACCATCCTACAGTGGGACGCCCTGCGTCCCGCGGACCACGAACGCGCGGGTCGGGTCCGAAGGCCGGCCGTTGTGTTTGCTCTAAATGACCGCATATTGTATTAGGCTTTATTTTGGTTAGGTTCATTCTTGATCATGTCAATATTGAGGTATTAAGTCAACCAACAAACAAGTATCTCATAAAGTATGTAAGGAGAACTTGTGTAAGTCTGGATGTCGGTTACTGGTTTTTACTTAGATTTTCTTCGTATTTGAGTTCATTCGTTAATGACATCTGATATCTTTTAAAAGGATTAATTGCTAAAAACTACCAAATGTTTTGTTCACATGCTAAAAATTAAACTGAGTTTAAAACTGGACAAAAACATGTAATAAGTATTATTCACAATCTTCTATTAAAATAATGAACGAAATATTTTGTTTAGTTAAACATTGGCTTACGTGTTTTGTCCATAATACTTTTCGATGTTATAAGTTTTGACCACGATATTCTTTTTTTTGAAATAAAGATTCATCAAAGATAATAAACATTACACGTCGTACAAAGCAAGTGTTGCATCCACTGATCGTTTTCGAAAATCCGAGAGACCACCAGTGGATGATAGCTCTCGACTAAGGCGATGCAACGCTTGGACAACCAACGGCCAGGTCAGTGTTTCTTATTGATGCTCCGAAAAGGACCGTCGATAGAGAAACCCAACCGATCACGCCACAAAAGGCAACAACCATATCCAACGGAGGCCTACCGGTGAAACACAAGTCTTTGGTGACGACTTTCCGGTGGACATAACTTACAGGAAAACGAAACAAATAAATAACAAAAAAAACAACGAAAAATGAAAAACCCGTGGCCGACCTCTGAAGGTCGAGGTTAGGATCGGAGCGAGGGGGAGATGGACGGTTCCAACAATGCAAATCTGATCCACCTGAGGAAATGGCATGAGACTAGCTAGGTGAGCACAAATATATAACATGAGCATGGCTCAGACTGTAGTGGTCCGACGGATGGTGGGAAAAAATCTGGTTGTTAGGCCGAAGAAGGGGCATGGCGGAAAGGCTCGTCTAAAGTAGATCGCGTCTTCGTTGTTGGGAGATAAGGATACCAGGTTGTCGACCGTCGTTTTTTTCGGGAAGAGACGCTGGAGGTACAAGGGGCGGGGCGTGTGGCTGCTCCGATCGGACACAGGCTCGTGAGGGGATAGAACATGCCATGAGGGGCGGAGGAGGGCGAATCTGACGTGACAAGGCCGGTAGGAGGCGAACACGGGCAGAGGAGTACCGAATCTGGACCAAGGAGGTGGCTGGCGGAGGCGGATAACGGAGCCCACGGGAGAGAGAGGTCAAGCAGCGGAGCACCGACGTTGGATCTAGGGGAGTAGAGCAGCACCCCGGTGGCAGATATCAGTGGCCTCGAGGCCGGTGCGAAATGCCCGACTGTGGCTCACCGCCAAGCTCCAACAACAAGGAACGTCTCTCTGACAGGGACAGGTTGCCGATGCGACTCTACTACCCTAAGGGACGGCCAAGAAAGGTTTAGGAGTAGGTAAGGGGAGAAAAGACAATGAGAAGATGTTGAGTAGGAGTGATCGTCAATAGCTTTCTTGGCCAAAGTAGAGGTTGTTGTCGACGATGGATGCATGTGTGGTACATGCCAACCAGGTTTTACAGAAGAGAGAGGCTTCGAGTACCATTGTGTTATATGTTCGTATGTTATATGCATTATCCACATATCCGGTAAGGGTTAACATGACAAAATATTTAGTTGATTATTTATGCTTGAAGATCGTAAACAATACTTATTATTTGTTTTTGTCCATTTTCGTACTCAGTTTCATCACGTGGACAAAAAATAATTCCTTTTCACAGTTTTTTACTATCAACCCCAACAAAAATATAGTCGGTAGTGTTTTTTTTTGAAAGGAAAGATTCATTAATAAGTTAATAAATCTTACAAACCGAATACATAACAAACCGACCAAGCGTTGCATCCATAGGTCGATCTCGAGAACTCGAGGGACAACCAATGAGATGAATAGCTTTAGAGACAGGCGACGCAGCACCTAGATAACAAACTACTACCAGATCGGTATTCTTTATCGGCTTTTCGAAGAGATCCATCGATAAAGAACCCCGACCGGACAAGCCACCAGAGGCAGCAACTACACCTACCGAAACTCTGAGATTCTGATAGGGAGAACTAACAAAAACCAAATAACAACAACTAAACAAAATAAACAACGACGACACGCAAGAACTACTCTCGATCGGCCTCCGATGTGAGGGTTTGGGATCGGGGCGAGGCGGACGGCGTCGACGGGTGCAGATCTGATCCGCTATGGACTGGTGCACAGGACAGGTCGGGTAAACACTAAAAGCAGGAGCACAGCTGAACGGCTTCGACTGTAGTGTTCCGACAAAAACTGGGTGCAGATCTGTCCGCTTAGCCGGAGGAAAGTCGTGACGAAGAGGCTCGGCCGAGGGCAATCTAGTCGTTGTCATTGGGAGCTGAAACCGGAGGACGAAGGCTGCCGATCTGCCTTGGTCGTCGCCCATGAAGAAGCGTGGAGGGGGGGCGGGCGGTGGCCGACAAGTCTGGTCCACGTGGTGGTCGGAGCAAAGGTGGGCCGGGGGGAGTTTGAGCAGACCGGAGGGTGGTGGGCTTCGTTGGAGGTGAGCTACGAGCTTGACCGGAGCAGGCCGGAGGAGGAGGGAAGGATGTGGCGTCGGAGAGGGGTGGTGGACTCGGTGAGAAATGGAGGGGCAGAGGCATAGGGGCGGTGGTGGGAGGCGAGGTTGTTGGTAGATCCGGCAGGGGACACAGCTCATACGACAGCGAGGCGAGGGGTTGGTTGTAGACGGCGGCGAGGGGGCCAGATCTGGACGGAGGAAGGTGGAGCGTGATGGGGCGAGGCGGCGACCGACAGAGGAGCACAGAGACGCCCGGACAGCAACAAAAGAGGCGTGTGAGCAGAGCCTCACCGGCAGCCGCCGTGGCCGGAGCCACAGTGGCCACCGGTGGCGGCGGCACAAAACAGTAATGGGGCTAGGGTTGCCTTATGTTGAGAGAGAAGGTCAAGCGCAGTGTAGTGCTTATTTGTAATAGGGTCGATACATAGTCGGTAGTGTTATTTATGTCATAACCCCAACAAAAATATAGTCGATAGTGTTCTTCTCTATGTCATAACGTATGATTAAATATCCGTTGGCAATTTCATGATTCAGGAACAAATGGGTCTAAAAACATAATAATGGGCTGGTTTCTAACAGAATGTACGAAAGCCCACACGGTGTTGAACCCGAGCCCATAGTAAAACCGACAAACCAATTCAGTAATATACTTGAAGATCGCTCTTAAATCTAGAGACTAATAGAAACAAATTTAGAGAGCTAATTAAACGAACAGCTGTTGCAAGAAATCTGACATACCTTTCCAAAGCTCTTTGTAGAGATCTGGTCGGTCTCATACGATACATCCCCTAATTCCATACCTATAATTAATTAATATTATTAGTGATCCAGTTAGGATTACCAAATCTAAATACTAAAACAACACAACCTCCAGGCTAATCGCTATTTTATCTTCTTGTTCTTGCTAACAAACTAATATTATAGGAGTATAATATTTATTATTATCTACTATGCATAATTGCATTGCATATAATAATATGTTTTGTTAATAATAAATAAATTTTCTAGTGTATTTAAGAAGTATATTGGAAATTAAAACAATAAAAAAGAGAGATGAATTGCCGACATATGGAATTAGAATAATCCAAAAGAGGTAAGAGGAGATGCGAAAGTGGCAGGTCAGCAGGAATGATATTTTCCAAAATAGGGCTCGGTTTGTTGCAGATATACTCATGGCTGCCACTCTCTTCTCCATTTCTGCTTCCCAAATCAATTCACCCAAAAGGTGAAAACTGTCTTCTTTATTTGCTCCTCCTCCTTCCTTCAGCTCTCTCGAATTAGGGTTTCTCTTTGATTTGCGATTCTGAATGGCGAGTCCCAGATCGACAGGTGGAGGTGGAGACACTGTTCCCTGCGATTTCTGCAGCGACCGGGTCGCGGTTCTCTACTGCAGAGCCGACAATGCGAAGCTCTGCTTGTCCTGCGACCAGCACGTTCACTCCGCCAACCCTCTCGCCCGCAAGCACCTCCGCTCCCAGATCTGCGACAACTGCGGCTCCGACCCCGTCTCCGTCCGCTGCGCCACCGACAACCTCGTCCTCTGCCACGACTGCGATTGGGACGCCCACGCCAGCTGCTCCGCCTCCCACGACCGCATCCCCCTCGACGGCTTCTCCGGCTGCCCCTCCGCCCTCGACCTCGCCTCCATCTGGGGTTTCGATCTCCACGACAAGCCCGATCCCGCCCTCTCCGATTCCAATTGGGTCGGCTCCAGGGACTGGGCCGAGGCTTGGGGCTTCAAGATGGGTGTTGGGTTTCAGGATTTGATGGTGCCCAATAGCGGGATGGTGTTCCCGAATGGTGATTGTGCCCAAATTGAGGCCATGCCGAAGAAGATCCCCAAGTGTGGGAAGCGCAAGCAGGTGATGTATAAGCAGCTGCTCGAGCTTCTTAAGAAGGATTCATATCGAGGAGAAGACGGCGGCGGCGGAGATGGTGGTGGAGGCGGGGATGAATTGGGCCCTGACGCGCAGAATAGGATTGTTTGGCAGCAAGAACAGACTGGTTTAGGAAACGACGGAGATGGGATCGATCAGCAACAGCAGCAATTGCAGCAACCAACATCATTCACATCCTTGCTTATGCTGCCGCCTCAGCCTAAACACCCCAATGAGAACGACGATGATATGCTCTGGGGAAATAGTCGCTGTAGCCAGGGCACTCAGGTACATAATCTTTGGCTCTTCTCCAGTTGTTTCGATTTACAAGCTTTGATCTTTCTGCTTCTCCATACTTGAGTTTGGTTACTGGTAGCTGTTTACCTGAAAATATCAACCACTTTGGGTCATTTCAGATGTTTATTTTACTCACTGGGATCAGGATTAGGATTCTGATTAGGACTGCTATTATTCAATCTTTATTGTTAATTTGTTGGTGGCATGTCATGTGCTCAATTTGCCTTTTTTTTAAAGATAAAGAAGAAGATTTGTTTCCCTTTATAGATATCATTCTTTGCTTTTATATTTGCCTGTCTTCACCTTTTTTTTCTTCTCTGGGAAATTTGGTATCTCCCTTCTGTCTTGGTCTCCATTAAATTCATATTATAGTCTCTTGATTGCTGTTCCTTTCTTTATTAAACTCCAAAGAGCATTAAACCATGCAAGCTTACTGGTTGTCATTTAGCTAATGCTCAAGACAGCTGCAATTTTTTGTTCAATATCCAATGTATATATTGCCATGTATCACATCATTTCTGAATCCTTACAAATCTACTCCTTTTTTTTTGTAGATATGGGATTTCAATTTAGGACGCTTGAGGAGTCAGGAAGAGTCTGGCTTGGAAGATGGTTATGGTGCAAACAATACAGGATTCCTGATGAAAAATTTCAGTGGATTGATGAAGCAAACATCTGTGGTGAATTCTGAAGTTGTAGCAGATATTTACCGGATGAATTCCTCTCTGGCAAATGACGATATCACTGCATATAATGTAAGTGATTAGAGTTAGCTGCATATGAAACAATAAAAAGTTTTGTTTGGTTCCATATAACTCTTAACATGTCTATTTGCAGGGTTAGATATTTCATTCTAGTTAGGTTCATATCCATGTCCCCCGAAGAAAATTTCAGACAAAAGATATCTCCACAATAAGTAATGTTTAAGTGGTACATTTGCCATAATATGAATACGGTTTTATAATGGGCATGACCTGTTTTGTGCTATGGAAATTACCTCTTTTTGCTTCTGGGCTGTGAATGATGCAATAATATGGGCCACAATTGTTCTCTAGCTGAATTATGCAAAGAGAAATATTTTTAAATTCAAACATAAAGGATACGGCAATGATTAGAAATCAAAAGTTAATGCATTTTTTTTGCTTGTGATTGGTGCACATGGCTGGTTGGAAGACAATATTCTTCAGCCTTTACTATAAATGGAAATGTTCATGCATACAGATCTTGGGGTTGGAGGCTGCTCGACCCTATAATTATTAATGAGCTGTCATGTAGCATATTAACTCTGTTTTAACCTGTGCATGGATTGGACATGCAGAATAATTTAGGTGGTAGCCAAGGGGCAGCAACATCAGAAAGCAACAACCTTTCATGTTTTGGTAAATCACAGTGCACTAGTGGATCGAATGAAATGCAGATCACAAAGCAACCCTTTATAGTTAGTGTTAGAGGTGACACCACAGGAACAACAAGCAAGGCTGATATGGAGCTATTGGCACAGAATAGAGGCAATGCCATGTTAAGATACAAAGAGAAGAAGAAAACTCGAAGGTACATACTTTTTTCTACTCATTGTTTACAAGTGTCTTCGGAAAGAAACAGTTACTAAGAACTTTGTAATGATAGATATGACAAGCACATTCGATATGAGTCGAGGAAGGCAAGAGCAGATACTAGAAAGCGGGTCAAGGGTAGATTTGTCAAGGCCACTGAAGCTCCTGATGTTTGAACTCACTTAATGAGATATGGTTTTGCATGTACATATTTGGTAGATTTTCTCCCACCTTTAAGTGTATAATTAGTTCAGGGTGCTCTTCTATATTTGGTAATGAACCACTCACGAATTAATTAATTTCTGGAACCTATAAATTTGGTTTGTATTAGATACTAACTGTTTGTTTAGATATGAATATGAAGGTAATTTTCATTTGTATCCTTGTTTTCTCCTATGCAAAGATGCTTTGAATTGAATTAAGGGATAATTGCACTTCCGGTAAACTATATGCTTTTTGCAAATGCAAATTGATACGGTATATTACTTTTTGTTGTAAATTCTAATGGTGTGCTATTTTTCATCCGTATTTAAACTATTTCAAAATTGAGACTTTAGAGCAATTACAGTTTAATACAAAAAAAAAACTCATACTTACGTGTGCACGCACTATGTAGAGAGAGGGGACTGGTGTCCAGTGTCTAATACTACCTCCATCTTATTGTGTAATATGTGAACTTAGAAGAGCATGTACAATGGAAAGGTCCTGCCGTCCTGGGCTGAGGTCTTTGTGCTGACTGTATAAAAGAATAGTGGATGTTTTGCGATGGAGAGCCCTGCTGAGGCCCTGTGCTGACTGGATGTTGAGTTGTTATTAATTGATATTTTACTGTTTTAATTAATTCTTTATCAGAAACCGTTTAAATTATTTATAATATAAACAAATGTGAAAAATAATAATTACTGACAATAACAAAATTGAACAAGAATAAAAAGTAACTTGAACTTTTATTGATCCCGTTGTAGAGGAAAAATCAAATAGAAACCACATCTTAACGTAAAAACCGTGTGAACCAATCCAAGCCATCCAATTTAAGAATGGATGGATGAGATTCAATTGAGTTGTTGACCGAAAAAAACAGCACTTTTTTAATAAGTTGTAGGAGTTTTTTGGAAAACTATCATATTTTGTTTACCAATTCACAAATTTAATTTTTCCCGCTTCGTTTGAAATCCGATTGGCTTCAAACTTGCGCCAATATTTTTGTTTTTTCAAGAGCTTTCTATCAAGATCAGTCATGAATATATTTTGAAGCACGGAAAAAAAATTATTTTGGGGTTGATTTAAAAAAAAATTTAAGTCTGGTATTTTTTATCAACACTATACACTGAGTTTATCAACACTATACACTAGGTTTATCAACACTGAACATTAGTTTTATCACCTTATTTTCCAAAATCGAACATGATTTTTATCACATCATCACATGTTTTTTTATGAACACTAAGCACTAGTTTTATCAACACTAAACACTATGTTAATCATTAAATTACATGTGTTTTTATCATCCCATCACATGTTTTTTTATCAACACTAAACTCTAGGTTATCACCCTTATTTCGGGGCTGATTTTTTTAAAAAGTTAAGTCTGTGTAATTTTTATCAACACTATACAATGGGTTTATCAACATTATACACTGAGTTTATCAACACTGAACACTAGTTTTATCACCTCATTTTCCAAAATCGAACATTATTTTTATCACATCATCACATGTTTTTTATGAACACTAAGCACTAGTTTTATCAACACAAAACACTATGTTTATCATTAAATTACATGTGTTTTTATCATCTCATCACATGTTTATTTTATCAACACTAAACTCTAGGTTATCACCCTTATTTCGGGGCTGATTTTAAAAAAAAGTTAAGTCTGGGTAATTTTTATCAACACTATACAGTGGGTTTATCAACACTATACACTGGGTTTATCAACACTGAACACTAGTTCTATCACCTCATTTTCCAAAATCGAACATGATTTTTATCACATCATCACATTTTTTTTATGAACACTAAGCACTAGTTTTATCAACACTAAACACTATGTTTATCATTAAATTACATGTGTTTTTATCATCTCATCACATATTTTTTTATCAACACTAAACTCTAGGTTATCACCCTTATTTCGGGGCTGATTTAAAAAAAAAGTTAAGTCTGGGTAATTTTTATCAACACTATACATTGGGTTTATCAACACTATACACTGGGTTTATCAACACTGAACACTAGTTTTATCACCTCATTTTCCAAAATCGAACATGATTTTTATCACATCATCACATGTTTTTTTATGAACACTAAGCACTAGTTTTATCAACACTAAACACTATTTGGCACTAGTTTGATACCCCAATATAAAAAATTTATTAGTGAAAATTTACACTCAACATTTTTTTATCACCCCAATATAACTTTTTATTTTCGTGCTTCAAAATATATTCATGACTGATCTTGATTTAAAGCCCTTGGAAAAAGAAAAATGTTGGCGCAAGTTTGAAGCTAATCGGGAAATATTAAATTAGTGAATTGGTTAAGAAAAAAATGGACACTTGTCCACATGACATCATGCTATTACAATTATACCCTTGCTTGTGTAAGAGAGGATAAAGTGGCGTGAGTTTTGGTGGAATTGGGGTGATGATGTGGCATTATGGTGAATGTTGGATCTAAAAGGTGTGTGGCTAGGATTGGTTCACACAGTTTTTAGGATAAGAGGAGTTTCTATTAGATTTCTCCTCTTGTAATAACCACTCCCGGTCAACGCCAGTCAAATATGTGAAAAACAGGAAAATTTAATTTTTTTTGAGACAAACACTTAATTTAACCTAAATTGACCCCGAGGGTCATACCGGACTTAAGTTGACCCCGTTATCGACCAAAGTGAGTTCCGGGGGACTTAGGGCAACTTTCTGATCAGTTTGGGAAATGTTGATTTTTCGCTGGAAAAGTCAACCGGGCGACGTTTTGGTCCATTTGAGGACCGTTTTGGATCCAAAAAGCTTAGCCGTCGTCGCAACGGTCTTAGTTGAGCCGTTTCCTTGTAGCCCGTGAAGTTTCGTAACTTCTTGGAAAATGAACCCGTTCGGGGCCCGAGACGACCGAATTTCACGAATCTAACAGAAAAATATCTACAAAGATATTTTTTTAAAAGAGGTGGGACCCACTTGCCACATGTCACACAAATGGTGGTGTTAGGTATTGTTGAACCAAAATAAAAGGGAAGACACCAAAGGGGATCTGAATTTTCTTTGTGGAGAAGATGGCTGCAAGGTTTTGGAGCAGGCTTGTTCTTGTACAAGGTGTATGGGCGGCGGCTTGTTCTTGTACAGGTTGTGTGGCGGCTTCATTCGGGAAAACAAAGGAGCTGGTCTTGGTTCTCAACCGGGTAGTGCTGCGTTTTGGATAGGGAAAAAGCAACTAAATGCTGGTTGGTAGTTGGCGGCTGCAATAGGGGCAAGGAGTTATCATTTTCATCATTCACTAATGATCAATTGATCATTAGTTAAGGGCAGCACTTTAATGAAGAGAGAAGTTTAGTCTTTTTTGGTGTATGTTGCTTGAGCCACGGTAGAGAGATCAAGAACAAATCTTGATGGACTATGTAGTGATCTTAAAGGAGCAGCTAAGGAAGTGAGAGCACTAGTGGTGCTTTTGGAAATTTTAGCAGTGAAGAAGGTTCCATGTCCCAGGTGAAGTTCTTGTCTTCTTTTCAGTATCAAAGGATTTAATTTTTCTTTTGTACATTACCGTTGTGGATTGGAAAATAGGAAATTGGGGTTTGTAGTTTGTGAGAATCGGAAATTGATGTTTAGAAACTTTAAACGCTAATTAAATGACTCGGAAGTCGGAATTCGGTTCCGTCGAGTGCCTAGGAACCCTTGAATTATTCTAAGACCGTAGAAACAAAAACGGGAATTTTCGGAGCCCCGGAAGGGCGTTTTCAAAACCCGGGCAGATTCGCCATGTCGGGCGAATCGGGCCTTTCCGGGTCCAATATCGACAATGTCGAGTAATTGGGAAGTTTGGGAGTGATCGACATTGTCGGGGTTACTTTTGGGCGTCAGGTTTATTAAAATTCAGTTTATGTCTGCAAGCTTAAAAGCGTTTAAAATTGTGTTCTTTTAGATCGTGCCGCTGACAGAGGAAAGGGAAAGCTAGGCGAGTGTCCGAGATCACGCCGGAGCTTGATTGTGCGCTTTTGGAGAAAGCATACGAGGTAGGGAAAAGTAGCCGGATCTCGGCCCTGACTGGGGAAAGTTAACAGTAGAATTGCATGTGACACCGGGGTGTCGTGGGTTGAGTAGTTTTATTTAAATATTAGAAAAGCATGATACGGGAATATAGCGAATATTAGAAAAGCATGATACGGGATTGTAGCGTTTAAGAGAAAAGCATGTGACACTTAGTAGTGTCGTAGGAACAGAGAACTTAGCGATAATTGAATTACTGGAGGCATATGACCATGCCCGGAGGTTGTTTGTGAAACTAGTGATCTTAGGACTGTTGGAGGCATCGAGTATGCCGGAGGTTGTTGTGTGTTATTATTGTTGAGTTTGGGTGGCCTTGAGAGCCCGCGTTATTTATTGTTGAGTTTGGGTGGCCATGAGAGCCCGTATTTAATTGTTGGTGTCTTGGGTGGCCATGAGAGCCCGTGTATTTAAATTGGTATCTTGGGTGGCCATGAGAGCCCGTATTTAATTGTTGGTGTCTTGGGTGGCCATGAGAGCCCGTGTATTTAAATTGGTGTCTTGGGTGGCCATGAGAGCCCGTGTATTTAAATTGGTGTCTTGGGTGGCCATGAGTGCCCGTGTCTTACTGTTGATGTTTTTGGGTGGCCGTGAGTGCCGTGGGGTTGTTGAACCCGAGTCTTGACCATTGGTGTGTTTTGAGGTGGCAGTGAGTGTCGTGGGGTTGTTGAACCCGAGTCTTGACCGTTGGTGTGTCTTGAGTGGCAGTGAGTGTCGTAGGTTTGTTGAACCCGAGTCTTAACCGTTGGTGTGTCTTGAGTAACAGTGAGTGCCCGTGGGGTTGTTGAACCCGAGTCTTGACTGTTGAGGTGTCTTGAGTGGCCTTGAGTGCCTGTGTGATTGAACTTGCCTGTGATTGTGATTGTGGTTACCTGAAGTTGTGAGTTCTAAAGGTCGACAGCCTGATCCGACTTAGTGTCGATGAATTGCGAGTTCTAAAGGTCGACAGCCTGATCCGACTTAGTGTCGATGAATTGCGAGTTCTAAAGGTCGACAGCCTGATCCGACTTAGTGTCGATGAATTGCGAGTTCTAAAGGTCGACAGCCTGATCCGACTTAGTGTCGATGAATTGCGAGTTCGAAAGGTCGACAGCCTGATCCGACTTAGTGTCGATGAATTGCGAGTTCGAAAGGTCGACAGCCTGATCCGACTTCGTGTCGAGGAATTGCGATAGGTCGATCCCTGACCTGATTGAGATTGGTTACTGAGCAGCTGGTTTGCGATCCTTTGTGATCTTGTTTGGTGTGCGATCCTTTGTGATCTTGTTTGGTGTTGCGTAGTTTCTTTTGAGTCCTTGGAAGAGGTCGTGATCTTTGTGTCGGTCTACTTACATGTTGAGTGTTGAGTCGTTCGAGGAAGGTCACCGTGGGTGTTTGCCAGTCAGAGTACTTGAGTTGGGGACAGTGGTCCCCGGAGTTGAGTTTGTTGTTGGTGTTACCGGCATTGTCTGCTAATTATGCCGTAGTCAGTCTGTTATCTGTGGTGGTGAGCGAACGCTCACCCCTAGCTGCTTTTCCTACAGGTACTGATCACAGGACGGACTAGGTGAGCTCTCGAAGCTTGTGGAGCTAGGAGCGGAGTCCGGGTTCAGTCCTTTGAGTCTAGTGACAGATACCTTGTACTTTTGTCCACGTGTTGGGGCGTATTTTCAAGTTGTAAATATTATTTTGATTAATTAAGTGGAGATTTTAAAGTGTTTATCCAAAACAGGTTTCAGTGTTTTATTATTTTTAAACGTTCGCGTCCCGAGTTCGGTTTACTGAAATTGGGGCGTGACACCTCTCCCCTTGTAATACAACCCACAAAAACCCAGCTCCAAAAGCACAAACGACTACTCGTCGTCATGGAAACCAGCTCCATATAGACCCCATAAGTGCTCCATAAGATCATTCTGTAGTTGATGGTGGGTCTCATGATTTATGACACTTTGTTGACAAGAAACTCATTGCTGGTATTCCAATGGCCCTCTGTGGTGCCATCGTTCCGGTGGTGTCCAATTCGGCATTTTTGGAGGTTGCACGTACAACAACTCCTCATCCCCATACTCGTAATGGTCACACTCATCCTCTACAATCATGTTGTGTAGAATGATGCAAGTGTGCATGGTATCAGCCAAAAGATGTGGGATCCAAGAACAAGCGGGACGGGAAATGATGTGCCACCTTGCTTGAAGTACTCCAAAAGCCCTTTCAATATCTTTCAGAGCACCTTCTTGGCATTTAACAAACAACTTCTCTTTGGGCTCGTAGGGATGCCGAATAGTCTTCACGAACCGTGCCCATGTTGGGTAAATGCCGTCCATCAAGTAATAAGGTCGGTCGTACCGATGGCCGTTGATCTCGTACTCCACAGCTAGCTCACGGTTGTAGTAAGCGTCTTGGAATAAGTGGATGTGGTTGAGGACGTTAATGTCGTTGTTCGAGCTAGCCATCCCGAAAAACGCATGCCAAATCCATAAATCATGGGACGCTACAACTTCAAGCATAACCGTCTTGTCCCCGTGGTGACTTCCCCGTCCATGGGCTCCCTGGTCTTCAGTTGGGCAGTTCTTCCACTTCCAATGCATGGAGTCAAGACTCCCCGCCATTCTGGGAAACCCTCGGCTGTACCCTTCTCGGAGTAAGCGTTGCATGTCAGCCAGTGTGGGTGTACGCTCGTACTCGGCTCCAAATACCTCAATGACGGCCTTGCAAAACTTACGTAAACATTCAAGTATGGTGCTTACCCCAATGTGCAGAGTTTCGTCAAATGAATCGGCCGAGGACCCATACGCAAGCATCCTTATCGCGGCGGTGCACTTCTGTTCCGTTGATAAGCCCGGCCGTGAGGTCGCGTCGGGCTTCTGAACGAAGTACCTGTCGTGTTTCTTGACCGCGTCCATAATCCGTTGAAATAGTGGTCTGCACATACGGAACCGATGCCTAAACATATCAAGGCCATATACGGGTTGATCGACAAAATAGTTCCTCATCAATTGGTTGTGGGCTTCAGAACGACCTATGTTACACGGCTGACCCTCTCGATCCTTGGCATTGCTCTCTGCATGCTCCTCTCAATGCTCTGCCGGAGTCGTCACTCAATTGGCCGCATTCGGGCTGCCATATCCTCATATGTCGGCAGTTGGGCTGCCATATCCTCATATGTCGGCAGTTGGGCTGCCATCTCCTCATACGTCGGGATTCGGGCAGCCAGTTCCTCGTATGTTGGAACCTCAACTTCGGACATAACCTCATCGTCGGGCATTTTGGAAATTAGATAGTAGAAAGTGGGAATGAGAGAGTGAAATTGGAGAATGGGTGTGAAAAAATGAGGTTGGGGTTGGGGTATTTATAGGGTATAAATTTTTTTTGATTTAATTAAAAAAAATTATAGTTGTTGCCGATCGTTTGACAACGGTCGGCTTTGCCACGTGTCGGCATGCGAGAGGAGGGGAGCCAGATAGGGCCGAGGAGCGCGAGCCCGACCCGCGATCGAGGAGCAAGGGGTGAAGCCCGGGCCGCGTGTTTCAGGGCCGCAGACCGCGTGAAATCTGGCCCACAGTGGGATGGCCCGAGGGCTGAGGACCGCGCGCGCGCGGTTCGGGGGCGAGGGCCGACCCGTTATGCGTGCTCTAAGAGCCACACAGGTGCAGACAAGATAACGTCAACAAAACGCACAAGATACGTACACGTATCTCTTTCGTGTTAATCTAATGCGTGTTGACCGCTGGTGTAGCGCGATTGACCGCACGCATTCATGCACACAAAAATGTTAGTACCTTATATAACAAAATGTTGGTACCTTACATAACAAAGTGGTGATACTCACATACAGTGTTAGCATGTTACATACAAAAAAAATATTGGTACTTTACATACAATGATACTGACAAGTGTTGATACCTTACATATACAAGTGTTGGAACTTAGTGTGCGATGTAGACGTGGTCAACATGGGCTACATTAACGATCAAACGACGAAAAAGTTCACGTTATTTACAAAATTACCCCCACACACTAGTAGCATATGAGCTTTTAGAGCTCACAAATTCAACGGCTCAGATTGCTTCTTAGTTTGCACAATAAGTACAGATTGTATAGGATATTACACCTATATATGTATATATTAAAAAATAATATGTTAATTTTTTTATCATATTTTAATTTAAAGATATATATATATATATATATAAAATATTTTTTAAATCATATTTTAATTCAAAAGTTATATAGAAAACTAAATTATTTTTAAATACCAATTTTTTATTTTCAAATATAGTTGAATATCCTGGATGATACTACCTCGAGTTGTTCTCTGATCTTTTTACAAACTCGAGTTTATAATCCTCGATTAAAGAAAGAAATATTTGAATATCCTGGATAATACTACCTACCGAGGAGGGGGGGGGGGGTAGTAGATAGCTTGTTGAGAGTCACTATACTAAGTGCATCAGTGCAGATGATAACTTGATTCCATTGTCGGACCTTATTGCGATTGTGAATGGCTCGATAAGTGTCGGATCCCAAACTCTGTTGACTGTTCCATTACCCGTCTCAAGAACCTCCCCCGTATCTTATCGACATATGACTCCCCAGGCAGATTTGTCGTGGCCCTTGAAGATTTTCTCCATACGCGTTAATGACCTTGTATCCAGTTGGAGGGGGTTTCTAGATGGTATCCCCCTTGGTTGATACGAACCTTCTCGAAACAGATGGTTGGAGAAGAGATTCCCTCCAGATATGAATGTGTCCCTCTGCTTTGATAAACAGTGTCAGTGAAGAAGAGTGGACTTTGCTCCAAACCCAATTATTTCTTGTCTTCTAGATTTTTCAGATTCCAATTGAGATTTCCATAATTTGATATGGAGTTTGTTGTTAGACCCATTGGGACGACCAGATAGCAATCGTGGTTGTCTATGACACCGACGATAGTCCACCAACGTGGCCCAACAATCTTTGGAAAACTGGAAATGAAGGAGGAGGTGTTTCGCAATCTCCGGTAGTTGGTAGCAAATAGGGAAAAGTGGTGACATTGAGAATAAACATCTCTAGAGATTGGCGGTTACTTGTAGAGCAACTATGGGGACAAGCCGGATGAAAATACAGATTCACGATTCGACTTTGAGGTTCCAAATATTAGGCCATACAAAAGGGTCATCGGAATCGGTAGGCATCATTAGCCTTAGGGTATCATATCCTGCCTTTTAAGAGTAGTGCTCTCTAGGGTCATCCGCCCAATACCATGTGTCTTTGATCCGAGGGGATTATAGTGGGATGGACAGGATGGCCGCCTTATCCCATGTGGAGAAGGTTTCCATAATGTAGGAGACATTCCACATTCGAGGAGCCGCGATGATGAGGGAGTCGACCATGATTCCCTCGAGTGTCGGGGAGGATGTGTGGATGTACGGGTCTGGTGTGGTCAGCCAAGGTGTATGAAGGATATGGTAGTATGACCATCTCCTATCGTGCGGCGCACGTCAGATCCAATTAACGTTTGGGTGGCCTGGATACTTAAGTTGGGTCCTCGGACAACCGTTTGGAATTCCCCATTTGGATAGTATCAAGCTTTGACTATTCAGGCTACCAGAGAGTTTTACTATGAAGTTTACTATGAAGTTTTTTGAGGTTTCTTGGGATATTATTAAGCAAGATGTGCTTAGATTCTTTGAGGAATTTTATCATTCTAGTATGTTGGGTAAAGGTTTAAATTCTACTTTCTTGACTTTAATTCCTAAGCATGCGCATGCTGAAGTTATGAATGATTACAGGCCAATTAGTCTGATTACTTGTCCTTACAAGATAGTGGCCAAAGGTTTTAGCTAACAGGCTGAAAAATGTAATTTGTGATTTGATTAACGATAATCAAAGTGGTTTCCTTGTAGGTCGCTAGTTGATTGATGGGGTTATTGTAGCTTCTGAAATTATTCACTATATCAAGTGGTCGAAGTGTTAGTCTTAGTGCCCGTAATTCAATCCTAAATGTCCAAATGTATATATCATAGTTAACAATAAAATTAAAGCGGCTTTATATTACTTATATGTTGGAGTAATATATCGATGTGTGCTCTGATCTATGCCCACAATGAGAATAGAACCATAGATCGAGATAGATCACACTCGATGGGTCCCCAATCATCAAAGCTTCACTAGAAGCGACTAGTATGAAAGATGGCTCTTTATGGATTACGTTCTGTTAGTCATTGGAATGGGATTCCGGAGTATGGTTATAGATATCATGTGAGTCATGGTATTGGACGACCCGACATGAATATGTGCCATAGATCAAGTCATGAACATATTCATTGTTGTAGCTTGTCACGTATCCTTAGACCAAGGAGTCTTTGTGATCGCTATGCAGTAAACAACTGAGTTTGACCTGAGCCTAACGTTGTCTATAACAGAGCTACCATAACGGCCAGGATTGGCTTGGGGACAGACTGCATGAGTGACACGAAATATGGCTAAGGGATTTATCCCTCATACTACGGTATGGGAAAGATATCGGTTCTCGGCCGATTGATTGAGAGTGACTGAAAGAATAGCATGGTCATGCACATGATACTGGGTATCATATATTCAATCATCTCACATATCAAGGAACAATGATTGAGAATAATAAGGATGACGACTCTATGCCTTATCTCAATTAGGATATCGTAGATAAAAGGATAATGACAGGGACGACATAAAGGTTAGAATCGACAGGGTCGATTCGTTATGTAGTGTCAGGCAATACTAAAGTCTCTTTAGTTGCCACTTATATAGGATCAAGTAAAATGGGATTTTACGTTGACCTATTGACATGCATAAACCTAAGGGTCACACAGGTGGTTGAAACCCATTCACACATTTATGGAGAATGGCTAAAAGGGAGTTGTCTCGGGACATGACCAAAACTGGGTTTTGGGTCATGTGCCCGTAAGTGAATAGGACTTTACGGATCAAGACAAGGCTTGGAGTTTTGGGATTGATCGCGTCGGATAATGTTGGACATTTCCGGCATGGAAGGCTTGGAGGCGATGAGCGAATCTCGGGACCTCGTTGGAAATGGTCACGGGCCATGTTGCAAGAGGCCCATGAAAGTCCCATGCAACCAAGGCTCATGGAACTAATTAATCAAGCCTTGATTAATTAGTACTAAGTAAGCATGACAAGGATTAAGGTGTTGGTGATTCACCACCTAACCCCATCTTATCTAGCCATACTTTGTCCTATTTACACCTTACTTGTCACCATGCTTGTCCCATGCCTTTATTTTGACAAGTATGATGTTTGTTATGTTTAAGTCATCTTTTTTCAACATAACAAATACAAGACAAGAATAAGAAACCATTTCTCCCTCCTCTCCCTTGCAATTTCGGCCAAGACAAGCTCCAACCTCCATTTTTGTGTTCTTGAGTCTTCAAAGAGAAGAACAATGTGGCTTTGATTCCCATGTGGATACGTAGGAGTCTTGGAGACTCAAGCCAATCATTCGTTACCTGGTGTTCTTGTTTTGGTAAGAAATAATGCTGAGTTTTTCTCTTGTGAATCCATTCTTTGTTAGTTGTTTCATGGTTTTATTCGTCTCTTGGTTTTCATTGATTTTCCGTTGTGAGTTGGTTCATCTCCAACCCAACCTCGAGACCCAACAGTGGTATCAGAGCCGTGCTACGTTCAGGATTCACAAGACGGTGTTGAAAGTTTCAGTTTTGACATGTTAATTTGTCAAATTGTTTGATAACATGTTTTAAATTTTTTTTTATGGATTTAATGCATGTAAAATGAATTTTTGAAAATTATTTCAAATCTGGAGTTTTTGAAAAAAATTTGATTTTCGGGCCTCGGGAGCGGGACTCTCGGGGAGCCAAAACCGGGACCGAACGGGGCTCCGTTGGACAGAGCTAGGCCGAGCATAACCATTGGATGGTTGATATTCCAAGGCTAAACCGTTTTGCTAGTTATGACGAGTTTGGAACTGTAAGAACCGCCCTGGTCGATCCTGGTCGAACCGGAAGTTTTCGGCGAGAGTTGACTTTTTGCCGGAAAAGTCAACCGATGACTCCGAGAGTCATGCGAGACCTTTCCGGGGCCCAAAAAGCTTATCTGTCATCACGGTTAGCTTAGTTGGGCCGTTTCCTTTCCGTTGACTGTAATATTGGGTAAAGTCAACACGGAGTCTTTTCGGTCAAACCACGGTTCGATTAAGAGCTAAAATCCGATAAATTATTTGTGCTGGAATTTATTAAGCTTGGAGTGGTCCCCACATGGACATGTGTCCATTCTTGCTTGGAAGGGAAGAAATGGGTATGTTTTGACCCTTATGCCCTTAGTAGTTGCACTTAAGAAGAGTTAAGGCAAGGGGCACTTTGACATCCTTCCCTCTAGGTTTAATACACCATTTTGGTGCACATTTCAGCATACTTCCCAAGGCAGCCGAATTTGCCAAGAGAGAGAGAGAGAGAGTATGTATGTGTCTTCCATGAAAGCTTGAGGAAGACCACATTTTCATCATCTACTCTTCACTACCAAGGTATCTATCTAATCCATTTTCGTTTTGGGTTGATATTGATTCATGGGTTTGGGAGAAAAATGCTAGAAATGATGAAGTTGGAGGTTAATTGATGTTAGATGATAGTTTGGTGGATAGAAGTGAAGTTTGTTGTAGAGAAATCAATGGTTTTGAGTAGTTTTGATGAGACCCATTGAGGAGATTGAAGTAGCGAAGGTGATGGAATCTGTTCTAGAGGTTTTTGAGTTCTTCAATGGAGTTTTGATGTGGATTTTCGTGGAAAACGAGCTGGGGAAGAAGAAGGAGGGTCTGACCTGGTCTGGCGCGGAACGAGGCCCGGAGAGGGCTCGGTTCCGGACCATGCCAGGTTCCGGCATGGAGCGCCGCATGGACCGTGCCAGGTTCCGGGCCGGTACGCCGCGCGTTCCGTATCTGGTTCCGGGTCGATCTGTGACGCGCGTCGGGTCTGGTTCCAGGTCGGTCTGTGGTGCGGGCCGGGTCTAGTTTCGGGCCAGTCTGTGGTGCGGGCCAGGTCGGATACCGGTCCGGTTTAGGGCACGGGCCAGGTCGGGTCACGGTCCAGTGGGCCATCCGAATTGGGCCTCGTTTATGCCCATTTCCCGTTTTAGCCTATATTGGACTTTCGGGCTTATTTCAGTTATTTCTCGTTCTTATCGCAATTGAATTAGAATTGATTCGAGTACTTGTTTTGTGATCCAAGACTTTGGACCCGAGATCGACGGAGGAGGAGACCTGGGGACATCGTGAGGTGGAGGAGGAAACGAGCCAGGACGTCAGCAGCTAGGAGTTGATCGTTGTTTATTTTTAGGTAGGGAAAGTACCGAATACCGATTTAATTACGGAAAGTTACTAGTACGCATGTATAAGAATAATAATAACCGGAAAGGTCCTAGTTCGCATATAGGATGTGATTCACTAGAATAACCGCTTTCAATTACATAATAACTGGACTAGTCTTAGTTTGCATGTAGGATGTGATTCACTAGTTTAATCGCTTTCAATTCTTGGGAAATTGTCGTGCTGCTAGAATGGCCATGTCAAGCCTTAGGGTTGCGTGTTGATTGAGATGCATGATGCTTGCTGTAGCCGTTGATTGAGAGTCATAATAAGATATACTCGGTGTAGCATGTTGTGACTATGTGTGGGCAAGTGTGCCGTGTTTGATGTGATGTGAACCTTTGATTGTGACATGATCGGGTGAGTGATAGATCGATTTGTGTGTTATGGTGAGTCGACTCGGTTGGTATACCGTGGTCGGACCATGGCTTGTGCTACGTGTTATTCTCTTGCTGTGTGTTCCAAGAAGAGGTGTGTCTGGTGCGATACCTACATTGAGAGAGTATGCCGGTGTAGAGTATCGAGGACGAGGATGGTTTAATCATTACCCCGATGCTATGTGGTCCGGGAAGTCGTACGACCGAGGTATGTGCCGGTCCGTTATGCGTGAGGCCCTGAGTCTCCGTGATGGGAAGACATCCGACTGAATGTATTGCCGGTCAGGTATGTTACCCCGAGTCTCGGTGATGAGAAGATGTCGGGACCGATGCTTCGTGTTCTGGTACGATATAAATGGGACGGGCTGTGATAGCCGATGATGTTGGGAACGGTTGTACTAAGTTATGTGTTGTTCTGTTGTGTGTTCGTTGTGTGCTGGTTGGCTTTGTGCGTGGTTTCATGTGTTATTATCGTCTTGCGAGAGTGTTTGGTGGTTGGTACTTGTCCCGTGGGCGTTGTTGATAGTCATGCTTTACTAGTATGCCCTAATTGGACGGTTACTCGTGGTAGTGAACTGATGTTCATAACCTTAACTACTTTTTCTACTGAGCGAAAGCTCACCCCTTACCTTGTTGTCTTTCAGGTGTTGAGGGGGATCAGTATTAGCAGGATTCTTGGAGTTTGGGAGCTGACGAGGGTCTTGGCTAGTGTCTAGAGACGTACAGTTTTTACTGTTTCTAAACTGAGTTACATTTTTGTTGTTGACGAGCTGTTGACTCGCGTTATTTTTGGAGCTTTTAAACTGCTATCTGAAACCCTATTCATTATTAAACTGCTTTAATTATCTTTTATTTAAGCTCACATCTCGAGTCCGGTCAAAACCGGATTTGGGGCGTGACAGGAACCATCATGACGAACTCGAAAATCAAATGTTCAAAAGTTTCATTTGAACGGTTTCGATAAACCGAGCATCAAAAAAATTCAGAACTTGGCTATTAATTAAAACCGGAAAATCACATGATGTTTAATAACATTCTTGTTTGATAACACGATGTGTGATGTGATGTTGACATGGTGTACATAATAGCTCGGAGATCGTTTTAATTATTTATCGCTTTTCACGGCCTGCGAGCAGTTAAAGTTAGCGTGTAATTATTCTTTCAAGGTGTGGTCGTCGAACCACTTATTTGTAATATTTATTTATTCCCGACCTGCGAGTCGTGTATTAAATTGTATTTTTTTTGCTCAAGACGAAGAAAGGGCGAAAAGGTCATTTGGTGGCTTTTCAGGTGTTGACATCGACTGGGAGTTGGTGGAGCTCAAGAAGCTAGTAGGAGTTAGTTTAGGGGGATTTTATGTGCACATTTATCGCTTTATGCTTGGTTTAGTTTATGCATGATTAATTCTATGTTTTGGATTAGAATTGCATGCTTAACTTTATTTACCGAGCATATCACCTCACATGCAAAGATAAAATTGGAATTTTAATCCTTGTTTGTGAGCCCTTAGAACTGTCATTACATTGGATGTAGTTGATGGGTTTGAAGGAAGAATTACATTGGATGCAATTGTAGGCATCATTACATTTGGAATGTAGTTGATGTGCTCATCGCATCTAGGATGTACCAAAAGTTTTAAACACAACCGGACAAGTAAAAACGGGTCATGTCCGATACCTCCCAATTATCAACACCTTACTACTTCCTCGTCCTATGGGTGTCGTGAGCCTTAGCGGAGCATCCATGGGAAAGCGGGGTAGTAGGTTTGGACGACATATTTGGGTGTCGTGCACCTTAGCGGAGCACCTACATAGTGGCGGGTCATAGTTGAAAATTGGTGGACCCGACTACGATTCTCAGCTAGGGTTGAGCTAGGGTATCAGATAGGGTAAGACGTGTGTTTAATTACATACCCTAGCCAAGAGTCACATTGGATGTGATTGGACGGGGTCCTACCTACATAGCTCGATTGAGTGGTGAGCCTTCGTTCAGCTTGATCGAGTGAATCAAGGATCTTGGTTTTAGATTTTAAATGTATAGAATCGATTGTTGGTGTTTAAGCTTGATCTTCATAAAATTTATTCAGTTTACTAATTGAATTTTATCTGTTGTAGATCAAATGGAAAATTCAACGAACATTAATAGTTTGTCATTAAAAACCATCTTGACAGGTTCAAGCTAAATAGGACAAACGATTTGGAATGATACAAAATTTTGAGGATAGTCCTCAAGTCTGAACGCAAAGAATATGTCCTTGACAAGGCTATCTCTAAGACCATATCATAGTTACATGAAGTGTCATTAACTGCTGAGAAGAATATCAGGGATATGGGATCCAAGGATATTCTGATGGTCAACAAGGGAATTGGAAGTGGCAAGGGCGGGGCCCATGCGCACTTGGCGGGAAAGATGAGACACCTGAGAATGTCTACTTCTACTGCCAATAGCATGGTCATTGGAACCGGGATTACAAGAAGTTCATGGTTGATCTGAAGAAGGGCGGTGAGACTACGCCTTCATCAGATAGCCCGGGTGATCTGAAGAAGGCCAGTAGGACTGCGCCTTCATCAGGAAACCTGGATGATCTAAGGAAGGGTGGTGGGACCGTGCCTTCATTTGGTATTAACACTATAGAGCTACATCCCTCTACTTCCAAAGATTCATGGGTATTAGATACGAGGACTGAATCTCACACATGCACTAACGTATAGTAGCTGAAAGTATGAGAGGTTTGGAAAGCACGAAGTGGACCTCAGAGTTGTGGCAACTGCTGTAGGATCCATGAGTCTTGCTTTGCCAAGTGGCCTCGCCTTAGTATTGTATAATGTATATTGCATACCTACTTTTAGTAGGAATATTTTATCTGTATTCGTGTTTGACAAGGAAGGAGATAATGTTAATATTGGAAATGGAGTTTTCAATGTTCTATGCAATAATATGGTTTATACTAGTACTAACTTGGTTGGAGGATTGTACATATTAGATATGGGTAACAATGCCTCAAGTTCTATATATTATGTTAATACCAAGAGGTCTAAATCCAACAAAACTTACTCTGTTATGGCACTGTCATTTGGGCCGCATAAACAAGAAGCGCCTATCAGTACTTCAGAAGTGTGGGCTTTCAGGTCCATTCGAATTCCATTCGATCGATAGGTGCAAGGCTTGTTTGATGGGAAAAATGACTAAAGTGCCCTTTATCGGTCGCGGTGAAAGGGCGGGTGAATTATTAGGGCTGATACATCAATAAGTTCGCTGGCCAAGAGGGGTTTTAGCTACTTCATCACATTTACTAACGATTATAGTAAATATGGTTATGTCTGTTCAATAAGACATAAGTCTGAAGCTTTTGATAAATTCAAAGAGTACAAGACTGAAGTAGAAAACCGGCTTGGGAAAAGTATTAAGACACTTCGATTGGATCGAGGTAGAAAATACTTAACCACAGAGTTTTTAGATCATCTGGTGGAGAGCGGGATCTTTTCGGAATGGACTCCTCCCGGAACACCGCAGTTGAATGTTGTGTCCGAGCGGAGAAATCGGACTTTATTGAATATGGTCTGATCCATGACCAGTTGGGCTGATCTCCCAATCTCTTTCTGGGGTTATGCTCTAGAGACGACCGCATTCATAGTGAATCGGGCTTCGACGAAGACTTTGGAAGGGACGCCATTTTAGAAATGACATGGGAAGATGCCCGCTTTGTCCTTCCTAAAGATTTGTGGTTGCAAGACTTATGTGAAACATTTGGTTTCGACTAAGCTCGAACCAAGATCTGTGATATGCACCTTTGTGGGGTATCCCAAAACAACAAGGGATACTACTTCTACAAACCCAGTGAGAACATGGTGTTCGTCACTTGGGGTGGGGTCTTTATGGAAAAGAAGTTTTGTTTCCAAAGATGTCATTGGGAGGGTTGTGCATCTCGAAGAAATTCAAGATGGTACAGATCCGTCTAAACCAATTGACAACCCAGTAGAAAGGGAGCCAGAGATGGTCATAGAGTAAGAACCAATTCCTGTTACAGTTCCGGAAGGTCCAAGGCAATCTGAAAGGATCAGTCGTCCACCTCCAAGATATGGTATTCGGAGGTGACAAGGAAGTCATGGTGGATCACGATGATCCAGCCACCTTTCAGGAAGTCGTGGATGGGCCCGACTCCGAGTTATGGTTGGGAGCCATGAGGGAGGAAATGCAATCCATGTCGGACAACCAAGTCTGGGAACTGGTTGATCCCATCAATGGTGTGAGGACCATCGGATGAAAATGGATCTTCAAGGTGAAGATGGAGATGGACGGCAACCCTCTGACCTACAAAGCTCGACTGGTGGCAAAAGGTTATAGGCAGATCCAATAGATAGACTATGAGGAAACCTTCTCCCTAGTGGCTATGGTCAGAATCGATCCAAATTCTTCTTGACATAACTGCGTATCATAATTATGAGATATGGCAGGTGGATGTCAAAACCGCTTTCTTAAATGGAAGTTTGACTGAGGACGTTTTATGTCTCAGCCAGAAGGTTTTGTCGATCCGAAGAATAAGGGAAAGATTTGTAAGTTGTTGAAATCCATTTATGAATGGAAACAAGCTTCTCGGAGTTGGAACCTTCGTTTTGATGAAGTTGTAATTGGATTTGACTTAATCAAGAACGAGGATGAATCTTGCGTTTATAGAAGGCTATTGGGAGCAATATTACTTTCCTGGTGCTAATTGAAAACGACATCCCAACCTTGCACGAGACTAAAGCTTGGTTGAGGAAGTGTTTCTCAATAAAGGACTTAGGTGATGCTGCTTATATCATAGGGATTAAGATATGCAGAGATCGCACCAAGAGGGTCTTGGATTTAAGTCAGGGAACCTATGTGAACTAGGCATTGACTAGGTTCTCAATACTCGATTCAAAGAAAGGACTCTTCCCTACTAGTCATGGCATTCATCTCAGCAAGACTCGGTGTCCTAAGACACCTGATGAGCTGAAAAGGATGATGCAAATCCCATGCGCCTAGGGGCAGGATCGATCATATATGCCATGACATGTATGAGACCGGACGTCTCGTAAGCCTTATGTTGTACCAGTAGACATCAGTCTAACCCGGGGGAAAGATGATGTTGAACTAGTTGTCGAAGGATGAGTAGACGCTAGTTTTACAAGACAAATCCAGATGACTTTAGAAGTCAATCAAGATATGTGTTTACGCTGAATGACGGAGCTTTAGCTAGGAAAGCGTAAAGCAAGATACCATCGCCGAATGTACAATAGAGGCCAAGTACATGGATGCTGCAGAAACAGCTAAGGAGGCTATGTGGATTTGGAAATTCATGACAGGGTTGGGTGTAATTAAAAACCCATCCAGCACGGTGAATCTATTTTGTGACAACACAAGGGTCGATGCACAAGCTAAAAGCCCATATCGCATAACAAATACAAACATGTACTGCGGCGTATCCACCTCATCAGAGAAATACTGAACCGAGGTGAAGTGAAGATAACCTATATTGCAATAGATGATAACATATCCAACCCTTTGACTAAGGCACTGTCGATGCCTACACAAGTTAGACATGTAAAGTAGATGAGGACATATTGGAGTTTAGATTGGAACTAGGGCAAGTGGGAGATTGTTAGTCTTAGTGCCTGTAGTTCAATCCCAAATGTCCAAATGTATATGTCATCGTTAGCAATAAAATTAAAGCGGCTTTATATTACTTATGTGTTGGAGTAATATATCGATGTGTGCTCTGATCTATGCCCACAATGCGAATAGAACCATAGATCGAGATAGATCACACTCGATGGGTCCCTATTCATCAAAGCTTCACTAGAAGCGACTAGTATGAAAGATGGCTCTTTATGGCTTACGTTCTGTTAGTCATTGGAATGGGATTATGGAGTTTGATCATAGATATCATGTGGGACATGGTATTGGACGACCCGATATGAATATGTGCCATAGATCAAGTCATGAACATATTCATTGTCGTAGCTTGTCATGTATCCTTAGACCAATGAGTCTTTATAAACGATATGTAGTAAACAACTGAGTTTGACCTGAGCCTAACATTGTCCGTAACAGGGCTTCCATAACGGCCAGAATTGGCTTGGGGACGGACTGCATGAGTGACACGGAAGACGTCTAAGGGATTTATCCTTCATACTACTGTATGGGAAGGATATCGGTTCTCGGCCGCTTGATCGAGAGTGACTGAAAGAATAGTATGGCCATGCACATGATACTGAGTATCATATATTCAGTCATCTCACATATCAAGGAACAGTGATTGAGAATAATAAGGATGACGACTCTATGCCTTATCTCAATCAGGATAGCGTAGATAAAAGGATAATGACAGGGACGACAGAAAGGTTAGAATCGACAGGGTCGATTCGTTATGTAGTGTCAAGCAATACAAAAGTCTCGTTAGTTGCCACTTATATAGGATCAAGTAAAATGGGATTTTATGTTGACCTATTGACATGCATAAACCTAAGGGTCACACAGGTGGTTGAAACCCATTCACACATTTATGGAGAATGGCTAAAAGGGAGTTGTCTCGGGACATGACCAAAACTGGGTTTTGGGTCATGTGCCCGTAAGTGAATAGGACTTTACGGATCGAGACAAGGCTTAGAATTTTGGGATTGATCGCGTCGGATAATGTTGGACATTTCCGGTATGGAAGGCTTGGAGGCGATGAGCGAATCACGGGACCTCGTTGGAAATGGTCACGGGCCATGTTGCAAGAGACCCATGAAAGTCCCATGCAACCAAGGCCCATGGAACTAATTAATCAAGTCTTGATTAATTAGTAATAAGTAAGCATGACAAGGATTAAGGTGTTGGTGATTCACCATGTTAACCTTAATGCCTGTAGTTCAATCCTAAATGTCCAAATGTATATATCATCGTTAGCAATAAAATTAAAGCGGCTTTATATTACTTATGTGTTGGAGTAATATATCGATATGTGCTCTGATCTATGCCCACAAAGCGAATAGAATCATAGATCGAGATAGATCACACTTGATGGGTCCCTAGTCAACAAAGCTTCACTAGAAGCGACTAGTATGAAAGATGGCTCTTTATGGCTTACATTCTGTTAGTCATTGGAATGGGATTCCGGAGTCTGATCATAGATATCATGTGGGACATGATATTGGACGACCCGACATGAATATGTGACATAGATCAAGTCCTGAACATATTCATTGTCGTAGCTTGTCATGTATCCTTAGACCAAGGAGTCTTTGTGATCGCTATGCAGTAAACAACTGAGTTTGACCTAAGCCTAACGTTGTCCGTAACAGGGCTTCCATAACGGCCAAGATTGGCTTGGGGACGGACTGCATGAGTGACACGAAAGACGGCTAAAGGATTTATCCCTCATACTACGGTATGGGAAAGATATCGGTTCTCGGCCAATTGATCGAGAGTGACTGAAAGAATAGCATGGCCATGCACATGATACTGGGTATCATATATTCAGTCATCTCACATATCAAGGAACAGTGATTGGGAATAATAAGGATGACGGCTCTATGCCTTATCTCAATCAGGATATCGGAGATAAAAGGATAATGACAAGGACGACGGAAAGGTTAGAATCGACAGGGTCGATTCGTTGTGCAGTGTCAGGCAATACTAAAGTCTCGTTAGTTGCCACTTAAATAGGATCAAGTAAAATGAGTTTTTTTCGTTGATCTATTGACATGCATAAACCTAAGGGTCACACCGAAGGGTGAAACTCATTGACACATTTATGGAGAATGGCCAAAAGGGAGTTGTCTCGGGACATGACCAAAACTGGGTTTTGGGTCATGTGCCCGTATGTGAATAGGACTTTACGGATCAAGATAAGGCTTGCAGTCTTGGGATTGATCGCGTCGGATAATGTTGGACATTTCCGGTATGGAAAGTTTGGAGGCGATGAGCGAATCACGGGACCTCGTTGGAAATGGCCACGGGCCATGTTCCAAGAGGCCCATGAAAGGCCCATGCAACCAAGGCCCATGGAACTAATTAATCAAGTCTTAATTAATTAGTACTAAGTAAGCGAGACAAGGATTAAGGTGTTGGTGATTCACCACCTAACCCAATCTTGTCTTGCCATACTTTGTCCTATTTACACATTCCTTGTCACCATGCTTGTCCCATGCCTTTAGTTGGACAAGTATGGGGTTTGTTTTGTTTAAGTAATCTTTTTTCAACATAACAAACACAATACAAGAATAGGAAACACAACTTCTCTCCCTCTCTCCCTACAATTTCGGGTTTGGCAAGCTCCCACCTCCATTTTTGTGTTCTTGAGTCCTCAAAGAGAAGAACTACGTGGCTTTGATTCCCATGTGGATACGTAGGCGTCTTGGAGACTCAAGCCAATCATTCGTTAACCGGTGTTCTTGTTTTGGTAAGAAATAGTGCTGAATTTTTCTCTTGTGAATCCATTCTTTGTTAGTTGTTTCATATTTTAATCGTCTCTTGGTTTTCATTGATTTTCCGCTGCGAGTTGGTTCATCTCCAACCCTACCTCGAGACCCAACATATCACCTAACCCCATCTTATCTAGCCATACTTTGTCCTATTTACACCTTACTTGTCACCATGCTTGTCTCATGCCTTTAGTTTGACAAGTATGGGGTTTGTTATGTTTAAGTCATCTTTTTTCAACATAACAAACACAAGACAAGAATAGGAAACACCACTTCTCCCTCCTCTCCCTTGCAATTTCGGCCAAGGCAAGCTCCCACCTCCATTTTTGTGTTCTTGAGTCCTCAAATTGAAGAACTGCGTGGCTTTTATTCCCATGTGGATACGTAGGCGTCTTGGAGACTCAAGTCAATCATTCGTTACCCGGTGTTCTTGTTTTGGTAAGAAATAGTGCTGGATTTTTCTCTTGTGAATCTATTCTTTGTTAGTTCTTTCATGGTTTTAATCGTCTATTGGTTTTCATTGATTTTCCGCTGCGAGTTGGTTCATCTCCAACTCAACCTCGAGACCCAACACGAAGAAGGAAACTATTTTATTGAAGCTATATTTTGAGAAGGCCTATGACTTATTGCAATGTGGGTAGTTAGAAGAAGTAATGATCTAAATGAACTTTCGACGAAAGTGGAGGAGGTGGATGTTGTGTTGTTTTCGAGCTCATTTATCTGTTTTGATTAATGGGTTCGCTAGTAGGGATTTTGAAATGTTGAATGGTATTAGGCAAGGTTGCCTTCTGTCTCCTTTCTTGTTTTTGGTTGCAGCTAAAGGTCTATACCAGTTTTTGGAGGAAGGTAAATTCGTTGGTCATTTTTCAAGGTGTAGAGATTGGGAGGTCAGGATTTGTTATATGGGTTAAATATCGAAACTTACTCTTAAGTATTGGTCATGAACACTACACTACCCAATGTTTCAAAGTGACAAATGCAGTACCTTAAGTATTGGTCACACGATTTTGTTAGTAAAAATGGACGAAATATTCCATTCAGTTAGTCATATGACCTCAAGTGTCATATAATGGATGGTAAAATGACATTTTCCCCCTTAAGTATTTGACCTTTATACATTTTATAAGGAACAATAATGAGGGTACATTGGTAATGTTCCTTATAAAATGTATAGAGGTCAAATAATTAAGGGAAAACGTCATTTTACCATATATTATATGACACTTGAGATCATATGACTAACGGAATGGAATATTCTGTCCATTTTTACTAACAAAATCGTGTGACCAATACTTAAGGTATTGCATTTGTCACTTTGAAACGTTGGGTAGTGTAGTGTTCGTGACCAATACTTAAGAGTAAGTTTCAATATTTGACCCTTGTAATTTCTCATTTACAGTTTGCTGATGACACTATCCTGTTTTTGCAAGGTTCTTTGGAAGTCTTGGACAATATTAAGACGGCACTCTTGGTTTTTCAGCGCTTTTCGGATCTTAAAGTTAACTTTGTGAAGTCAAAGGTTGTTTTGTTTAATATTACATCCCAGTCTGTTGACGAAGTAGAGAGTATTCTTAAATGTGGTATTGAGTCTTTGCCTTTGCCGTATCTTGGCTTTTAGTTGGGGGCCTCCTCGAAAAAGTTATCTACCTGGGATCCTATTATTGATAAGTATAATACTACTTTATTTTTGTGGCACGCGAAATACTTATCAATGGCGGGTAGAATTACTTTGATTCAATCTACCTTGTCTGTCTTACCTTTATTTTACATGTCTTTGTTGAATGCGCCTAAAGAGATAATTCGGAGGTTGGAAGCAATTCAGAGGAAATTCTTATGGAGAAATGGATGGGATGGGAGAGTTCTCAACATGGTAAGGTGGGCGATTGTATGTACACCAAAATCTCTGGGTGGTCTGGGGCTTAGGCGGCTGGAGGAGATGAATGTGGCTTTGTTATCCAAGTGGTGGTGGTGATTTTCTACGAGCTCAGATTCTCTTTGGAAGACTTTGAATTGTCTTTGGATGGGTTGGTCCTTAGACGGGTGGGATTTGGCTCTAGTGGATAACAGTGATAATTGCTATTTGTTTAACCACATTGTTGCTTTAGCTAATGACCTTGTTTTCTCTTATATGTTTGGTAATCATGATCTTGTCTGGAATTCTAGGAATGGAGAAAAGGGTCGCTTTTGGGATGATGTTTGGTTGGGGGAGTGTACTCTAAGACAACATTTTCATGTTGCTTATTCTTTGGTTATTACTGATGGTGTTAAGGTCAGGGATTTTTGGGATGGTATAGGTTGGTCTATCGATTTTCGTGGAAGTAGGAGACATGCCAGGAACAATGATGTTGTGGCGTTGAGGGAGGTTTTGGATGAGCATGTGGTTAATCCAGACTTGAAAGATAGATTGGTATAGAAAAGAAGACCTTCAGGTTTTTCTGTTCCGGTTGCTTATGCTATTTTGATGGAGGAGGAGAATGTGGTTGTGGACTCTTGGGCTTCAGTGTTATGGGTGTCTAGCATTCCTCCTAAACATTCTCTCTTGGTTTGGTTGATGGTTCAGAATTCCTTACCTACAACGGTCTTTTTGGACGCTCGAGGTGTTCCTCTTAGTCTGAATCAGATGTTTTGTTCGTTGTGCAAGTCTGGTATGGAGTCCTCTGATCCCCTTTTCTTGCATTTCTCAAGGTCTTGGTGGTTATGGGATAGTATTTCGGTTTGGTGGGGCGTGTTATGGGTGATGCCTAAGACTATAGGAGATGCTTTAATTATTTGGAAAGTGATGGGTTCCCATCATTGGTGGAAGGCTTCGGTTTGGGCATGTTATTTGACTTTATGGCATATATGGATTCTAAGTAATGGGGCGGTTTTTAACTGTGTTCTGGAAAGAGGTGATTGGTGTTTAGTAAAATAAAAATTCATTCTTTTAGCACTTTGTGGCATTCAGGATTGTTGTGATCAAATGTTTCGTTTGAGTATTTGCAATGGCGGCCAAATTGGTGCATTCGTCCTAAGAGGAGGAGGGGACGACCATCCGGAGTTATTTGATCTGTCTCAATTTTGGTTTGGTCCGGTGATTTTATGTTCAGGAGTCATTTTCAAGTTTAGCTTGTTCTCACTTGGGTTCGGCGAGTACTATCCGGGGGATGATTCGGGGCCGTTCTGTTGTGGGCGGAGAGGCATGAATTACTCAGTTCCTTTGGAACCAGGGGATTCACCCCATCCACCTTGAGGTACCGTTCATCGGGTCGGGTGAGATGCTTGTTCATGGTCTCTTGAGAAACTATTCATCAGTCAGGTTTTTTTTTCGTTTTTTTTTTCTTTCGGGCTTTGGCCCCTTAGATCTTTTTATAGAGTTTTCTTGTTATCGTATTGTACTTTATTTCCTGGTCCTACTTGGACTTGGTTCTTTTTAATAATTTTTTTGCAATGCTAAAAAAAGAATAACCAAAAATAGAAAGCATAGGAGTTGGACCCAAACGTCATAATGAACTAGGTCCAAAGGAGCAGTACTACGATGATGTGTTAAAGGGAGAGATAGACGATGCAACTTCCCCAAGCAGCAAGCATGACATTGATCAGACTGGTAAATGAAATTGGTTGATAAGAGAGCAAAGAGTATGGAAATTCGAGTGACCTAGACGAGCATGCCATTCATCCAAAGATGAGAGCATAGCAGACACAAACGACGATAATGGAGACATGGATGACTTAGCAAACTTGTAGAGATTTCCATCACTCGTTCCTTGAAGCATGACCTTCTGAGTTGCCTGATCCTTCGTAGAACAATTACGGGCAGTAAAATCAACCGAACAATTATTATCGGTACACTACTTTTTAATCGAAATCAAGGGTTTAGTAAGATTAGGAACATGTAGAATGTTGTGCAATTGTCAAGGATGGTCAAATGTGGGGATTATACATGAAGCAATGTTTTGAATAAGAAGACATGAACCATTTCCTACGATAAGTTTGGTCGTACCTTGATAAGGAAAGGGTGAATGAAGAAAGGATATGTCCTGCATCACGTGATGTGTGGCACCGAAATTAGGAAGCCAAAAGATGATGAGGATGAGTCCGACAAAGAATCTTGAGCAGTAGAAGACAACATAGCTGAGAAGTGGCCCTTAGTTGATACAAGTGAGTTAGAAGCACTGTGACCTAACCCCTAGGAATGAGAACGGTAAAAATGATCATAATTCCTTCGGCATGTGGACGCTATGTGGTTGTGCATACCACAAATCTAACAAGAAGAGCGAGCGGATTGAAAACCCCGGCGCCCTTGGTTTCAGCCACGTTCATGGCCTCTATGTTGATATCTGGGAGCATAGTCGGGTTGATGATAGCCACCAGATTAAGGAAATGCACTGTGCTGAAAGCCAGAGGAAGACATTCGAATAGTATTCGCCAATGGATTGACTGATTGCTGGGAATTGAGAAAAATCTTGTAGGACACCAACTGACCATGTAATTCCGAATATGAAACAGGTTCGGTCCTTTGATGTAGTGCCCCAATAATGCCATTGAAATCAGGCCCCAATCTGCGGAATACAATTGCTTTGAAATTTGACCCTGAGATAGGGTTTCTTGCAAGAGCAAATGAGTCAGCAAGAGATTTAGCATGTTGTAGATATTGAGAAACATATTTCTCATCCTTGGTCAATCCATGTAATTCAAGTAGGAGTTGAGTACGCTGAACGTTACTAACAACCCCATAAACAATAGCCAATGCATTTCATGCCTCAAAAGAGGTCTCAGCACGAGTTCATTGTTGATAAAAACCTTGGGGAAACTCAAGAAAATGACTATTATTTGACTTTATAGTACATGTTACAACTATTGACTTTTTTGTCGTTCAAAAAACATGGTCCAACAAAGATATTATCAAAAACCATAATTTTCTGCCCAAAAACATAGAATATTCTGTCAAAAACACATAATATTCTTTGTTTTTGAACAGAAAAATATGGTTTTTGATTATATGTTTGTCGAACCATGTTTTTTTGGACGACAAAAAAGTCAATAGTTATAACTTGTACTAGAAAGTCAAATAATAGTCATTTCCTGAATTTTTCCCAAAAAACTTCAAAAATCGAAGAAAGAATCCAAAAGAACATCATTTGATCTCTTTGGTACCATACAAGATAAGTTGGTTGGAAATAAATTTTCCTATAACTGCATCCATGATAGTTGTTGTAGGAGGTGAACATTTGGAGCTAATAAATCATACACAATAAGGGTTGACACTACAATTTCCAAGGCATGTATGACTTGGACCTTGTCAATTTGATAGTAAAGGATTGATGAGGAATAACAGAAGGATAAATAAAAGAACCGTGAAAAACTGTTGTTGTAGTTGAGCTAGGAGAGGAAATAGACGTCGGAAAAGATGATGAAGCCGATACCGCAGCAAAATATTGAGAGGACCCGGAAACAAACATGATGAGATGAAGGCTTTGATATCAAGTCAAAATATGGAGAATGTATATGTATTAATGATGAATTGGTTCACAGGTACATCATATACATATATGGAGCTAAAGAGATGGGTCTTAATTGTAATATAGGGGAAACCCTGTTCCCTAACCCCATTTTAGCTTTGTTTTTCAATTCCTAACCTAGGTTTATTTTTGGTGACATTTCCCAACTGTCACCTTTCAATTTTTTTGCAGAAAGTATCGTTTACCGTTTATTTTGACGATTCCGTTAGTTTTTTTTCCACATGTCACTTCACCGTGACGACACGTGGCCGACACGTAGGCAAAAAACTAACGGAATCGTCAGTTTTGACGATTTTTGATACTTTCTGCAAAAAATTGAAAGGTGACAGTTGGGAAATGTCACCAAAGGTAAACCTAGGTTAGGAATTGAAAAACAAAACTCAAATGGGGTTAGGAAACAGGGTTACCCCTATAATATATCTTAAATACTGATCCTATTTTTAATTTATACACATAAAAAAAGGGTCTAAAAGTTGAAGGGCTTCGGATGGATTATCTGATCCAGGTACACCCCTGACAAAAAATAATTCTCCCTGTATTTTCTTGTATTAGAGCATCCACATCAGTGGAGGGCAGAACCCTGAACCCTGAGACAGAACCCTCTGCTGACTGGGCAGGGTTCAGGCCCCTGCCCCTCTAAAAAAAGTGTGCTGCACATCAGAGGGGAAAGTATGGGGGGCATGATTTTCATAAATGCTGTCTGTGTAATTAATTAAGCTTTTAACTGAATTGTTAACGTTATTTTTAAATCGACACTTACTAAATAAAATAGGAATAAAATTTCATTAATAGAAATAAAAGTTCATTAATAAAATGCAAAATTAAAAAAGTACATAACTTAAAAAAATACATAAAAAAATTACATTATCAGGTTTCCCCATTAACGTTGTCGAGTTGTTTCTGGAGCTTTTTTTATTTGATCCATCCATACACGCATCATTTCCAAATGTTGCTCATTCTGTTCCGGGGAGAAATCGGACGTGTCCGCAGCCTTCATTTCTTTAAGTTCCTGCATATATTTAACAATTTTCTCGTCAATCTTCACGGCAAGCTTCGCCTTCTCACACCTCCCTTGATCCATTTGGAGGATATACGATGCCCTGTCCGACAAGCTCTTCCCCTTCCTCTTCGCGGCCTTATTGCCAATTGGGTGTTCTCGTGGAGGCGGCATGCCAATTGGGGAACTTGGAACCACGAGTGGGGATCGTGGACGTCGGGTTGGGGAACTTGTACCTCCGTACGGGGGACTTGAGCCTCCTGCTGGTTGCTCGTCACCACTTAAATGTGTGACATTATCATCGTCGGTGGGGAGTGAAGTGGGCGGGGTTGTGCTGCTATAACTGCTGGCCTCGTCCAATCGTCGTCGAACTACCCCGACTTCGCCGAGTTCCGCTACCCAGAACTTGTCGTCGTTTTCCAACGGCTCTATCCAATGGTGGAGCTTGAAAATCTTCGGCTCGTTTTTGATATCCTTGACGTGGACTCGATATTGTCCCATCACCCGCTCCTTAAATTTTTCTTCGTTCCAGCCGCTATGACTAGCTCTTTCTTCTCCTTCCTCATGAGTGTGATATACCGCCTGACTCTTCCAGCTCTTTTGTTGAAATGGCTCTTGACGGCTTGCACTGTCCACTAATCGATTGGGAAATTCCCAGCTTTGCACAAGCGCCTCCTCACCGTGGTCCAGAACGTGTTCCCATCTTGAGAGGTTCCGATTATGGGGTCGTGCGTTGTGCATCGCCAGGCGTTGATCAGGAGCAAATCCACTTCAGGGGGGCATTTGCTTCGCCTTTCTGTTGTCTCCCGGGTGCTCGGTCCCACTGATGATGAAGTAGACGACAGTCGGGTTCCGCTGGCGGCCGACATCGAGAATTGTTGGTGGACGAAATAGTTGACCCCCATGTTGAATTGGTCGAACAGTGGGCGGGTGAATACGCCAGTCACCGATGGAAGATGGCCAATTGGATTGGACGGTTGGCCCGGTGGGTAGGCCGGTTGTCCCGGTGGGTAGACCGGTTGTCCTATTCCACCTACGTTGACAATTAAATTTTAATTCCAAGTACAAATGGATAATTCAAACTTTGATAATGGAATGATTAATATTTTAATTAATGAAATGGATAAAATTATAATTACTTTGGCCGAAAAGAGAGGTCATGTACGTAGTTCGCCCCGAATTGATTGGTGGTCGCACCTTGTTGATTGGTGTTCGCCCCTTCTTGATCGGTGTTGTCCTCCTCGTCCGTATTGAAAACTTGGTGTTCCGGCGGTTGAGTGAAATTGTCGTCAGACATTATCGATCGGATTTTGCAAAGACGGTATGAATTTGAGAAAGTAAGGGTTGAGAGGGTATGAAGTTTGTTGTGTGGATTTGGTGAAATGGGGTGAGGGGTATTTATAGTGGTTGGCGAATTGATTATTTTATTGTATTTTGTATTTAATAAAAAAAATCAGATATAGCCGTTAAAGACCGTTGCTCAGCAACAGTCTCTTTTTTTCCCGTTTTGGACAGGTGGCACGCTGCCACTGGTGGGCAGAGAGGTAGAGGGGCAGCGAGGCAGCGAGGATGGAATTGTCCTCGCGCCCCTGCCCCCCGAACCCATCTCCTTCCCCCCCTCGCCCCCGCCCCGCACGAACCGCACCCCACACCGGCCGAACCCCGAACCCTCCTCCGCCTGCTCTTGCCCCGGCCTCGTGCACACGCACCGCACCGATATGGGTGCTCTTAGAGAGCTAAAAAAAACGTACATTGACAGAGAGAAGAACTAATGATTGTTAGGTTAGTGTTAGTCAAGTCATTGCTTTGAAGTAGCTATGGTGATGAGGAGCATTGAGCTAAAATATGCTCATGCAAGACATAATAATTTGTGGGTGTGAACACTTTGACTTGGGTATTTTCTCCAGCAAAACTGGACCTACAAGAAGGTTTTATTGGTTCTCTCTCAAAACAGCCATGAAGATGTGCACATACAAATACAACAATGAAGAAACCAAACCATACACATAAAATACCACATTTTCCCAGTAAACAAACCGTAGTGAAAAATGAGAAAGAGACAAGTGTTGAGATTTGAGCTGTGTGTAAGATGGAGGCAATTATTCTGGCTTTGCCTCCGACAGAGATCAAAAGATTTTAGCATGTATCTTGTGTTGTTGTGTTCCTTTGGATTTATAACCAAACCCATCACTTCACTCTTCTCTATACACTGTCTCTTGCTTGCACACAGCCCCATTCTTTTCTTACTGTTTCCTTTAAAAAAAGATACAATTTTATATGTTGTAGTTGGTAATGGCATGATGAGTTCTTGGAGACCATGTCCAATACCTAAAGTCCATCCTTTCTTTTTTGTTTTGGGTTTCAAAAATAGCTCTCATAAGTTGAAATGAGTAAGCGGCAAAGAGGGTGGATTTGTAAATAGTTAAAATGTACAAGGGTGTATATGGAATTACAAAGTTGTTCTTTAGAACAGTCCTTGTGTTGTATGGGGGCTCTATAAATTCTCTCAAGTCTCAACAAAGGTTCTGATTCCTTGCTTTAATGAACTAGTAGTAAACTACTAATCTCTCTCTCTAATGGCTGCTGTTTCTGGTGTTCTCTTTAACCATCTCCTCCTTGTTCTTGCTGTTCTCTTCTCAACCTCTCCAGCTCCTGCAAATGCAAATGTTGAAGGTACATATAATCCTCATCTGGATCTTAATCTTTTCATGGCTTAGTTTCTTCCATGGTACTAGAGTTTTAATTTTTGTGTATGGACTGAACTGAGCAGGTGATGATCTGTATGCTCTGAGGAGGGCTGTGCAGGACCCAGATGGGGTTCTTCAGAGCTGGGATCCAACCTTGGTGGATCCTTGTACTTGGTTTCATGTGACCTGCAACTCTCACAACCAAGTCACCAGACTGTAATGAATCAATCTTCTCTCACCTTTTTCTCTTTTCTTTTTTTACCACTCTCCAAACAAGAAAGATCAGCTAACAAGCTCTGTATGCAGTGATCTAGGACATGCAAATCTTTCAGGCAACCTAGTTCCTCAGTTGGGAAAGCTTGAGCATCTTCAGTATCTGTAAGTAGTTGAATTATTTTCTCAACTTCTCTTACAATGGCTCAAAATTGTGGTCTTTCTGATACTACACTGTTTTAACCTTGACCTTGGAGATGGAGGTAGTTGTGTAGGCAACATCACTTCCTTAAATGGCAGCAACAGTTTTGTACTATCAATGAATGAGGTTTGGTTAATCATTGAATGGTGATAAAGCAGCAAAAGCTAGCTCTACCATATTAGTACAAGTTGAGCATTTATGATCGACCAGCCATCTCCATAATGTTACAGTGATCATGACCTTGTTGCCATTTTCATTCAATGAATTGTTTTTTCAATGGAAAAATGAATATGGGTTGGTGTGTGTTTGGTGAAACAGGGAACTCTACATGAACAACTTGTCTGGTCAATTGCCAGAGGAGCTGGGGGGACTCAAGAGCCTTGTCAGCTTGGACCTTTACCATAATAACCTCACTGGTCCCATCCCTCCATCTCTCTCCAAGCTCTCCAATCTCAAGTTCTTGTAAGTTGTAAGCATTTCCCTTTCTCATATATATGGGTCCTGTTTATGTATGAGGCTGATGATTTTGACTATACACATATGTAGGAGATTGAATGGAAACAGATTAACTGGAAGAATACCAAGAGAGCTCACCAAGCTTGGAAGCCTGAAGATATTGTAATCTTCAGAAAGCCCAAATGAACTCACCAAGCTATGAATCTCTCTCTAGTCTCTAACCATGTTTTGTTTGCTTCTATGTGCAGTGATGTCTCAAACAACAATCTATGTGGTACAATACCAACATCTGGCTCCTTCTCTAAGTTCTCAGAGGAAAGGTAACTTGATAACATTTACCTTAAAGCAAAGCATGTGTCTTTTATGGTTGATTGTGGTTGAATTTGGATGCAGTTTTATGAACAACCCAAGACTACAAGGACCTGAACTGATGGGTTTTGTGAGATATGAGGCTGGAGGAAACTGCAACTAAAGTTCCATATTTGCCAAAACTCCATTACATATAAATTCTCTTTATAATATGTATGTAGTTGGGAAGGAGCATCATATTTACTATCACTACCCATCAAGATAGAAATTAGAAAAAGCTTCTCCCTAAATTATGTAGATGGGTTCTCATATCCATGTCTAGGATTCAGCATAGAGGTGGTTTATGGATGGGCACTGTAACATATACTGATAATGGAAATAAAATTCTGAATGCAGACTCAAACTCTAATGCTGATTGTGGAATACCAGTCATGTGTGCATAAATGCATGTAAAATTGAACCAGTGGTTATGCATTATTCTTGGGCTAATTGCAGATGCCGCCATGATTCAACCATCAAGATATAAGTTTACTGAGCCGAGTCGAAATCTCTCTTAGATTACATATTGTTCGTTTCTTTACACTGATACAAAGGAAGAGGAAAACAATAACTGGTCAGATTTTGACAGTTAATCCTAGGAGAAAATAGAAATTCCACAAACATATGGAATACAATGGCTGTTATGGGACAAAAAAAAGAATGAACAAAGGATATATATGTACAGAGATCTTAACCTACATTTGAAGCAAAACACCCTCTTCTCACTATCTGCACTTTCACTGTCACTGTAGTAGAAGACTGCAAACAAACAGAGAGTATTATTGGCCCAGAACTTCAACTTGCTTATCCAGTTGATACCTGCATACACCAAGTATGTAAGACACTTCAGACAAATAAAAATCAATTCAACTTCATTGATGGAAGACAAGGGTAGAGGAAAGTAAACGGACTACATTTGTACTGCTGCATAAATTAAGACATTATATAGCAATCTTGAATGAAATCTCACATATTATATTATCTATAGAGCCGGACACAATTACTTAATTAATGGTTTGCAGTGTATTGTACTTAAGAGAGTTCGCAAATATATATATGCTTTTTAACGTTCCTGAATATTTTCGTTGTACTATCTTCATAGGTAACTAAGCTGTACTATTTGTAAGGCATGGGCATCTCATTTTTTTTTTGATAAGCTAAATCATACGCATCTCATGCTTGAGCATTTGAAAAAAAATGAGAATAACAGCACAAGGTGCTCCTTATATCAAATGAAATGAACTACAAACATTGATCAAGTCACTCAAACACCACAGGTTCCAAATTCAACAGAAGCAGCTTGAGTCGTATACTAGATTTGTGCAATTTTACTTCCTACTCAAGAATCTTCAACTTCTAAAAAATGGACATGAACAGTGCAACCATAGGACTTAAAACTATAGTACAAATCGAATTCTCCATGTAATTAAGTATTAAACACAAAGAAAGCATATTGATCAGCTAGCATAACCATCAAACTAGCTCTCAAATATGAGTTCCACCTTGGTTATTCAATTATTCGTAACTTCTCGGTTTCTTATGTATGTCAAATAAACTGCCTCAATAGTCAAATTTTATAACAAATTATCAATGATAACAAGAACTAAAGCAATGGCTTAATAAGTTACCTGCATTTCATGTAGCCTCACTGACTGCATGAGAATCAATTGGAGGGTGGATTTTGTAAGCATATTGGTGTAAGAGGAGGTGAAGAAACATCTTGAAGCATGTCTGAACTGCAAGGAGCTACCAGTGGTTGGGATACATTCAATGCACTCACTCCAGAACCTATGGAGAAACTACGAGAGAGAGTTTGAGGTGGTTTAGGCAGTGGAGATGCCGCATTTAACACTCCAGATTTCTTCGTAGGGGAATGCTCCGGAGCTCTGGATATTAAGGGTGCTGAATAACCAACTAATCCCCTAGGAGGCTTAGAGGTTGAACTGGCTGGAGGCCTAGGAAGCTCATGCAGCTCACTAATTTTGGGCGAGGACACAAAAGTAGGAGAAGCCCTAGGAGATACTTTTGGAGGAGATGGTGATTTAGGCACAGGATTCCGAAGAAGTGGTCCAGAAAACAATTGGGGATGTTCCCTGGAGAAAGGCCGGTTAGGCCCAACTTTACTTGATATTGGACCAGAAAAAGATTGTCTTTTGTATGTCTTTAAGTCAGCAACAGGATGTTGGTCAAATCTTGAAAATAAAAGCCTCTCTGAAAAAGGAGGGTGTAACTGGGAAGGTGCAGAACTATTATAGCTCTCTTTGAGTACTGACTTTGCATTCAGTACAGTAGGTTTGGAGAGCTTCTCATCTTTTTCATATTTCTGTGGCTCTAAGGGTGATGAATGCCACAAATGGTTTGAACGTCCACTCACACCGGTTGATTGTTTCTGAAGAAGTTGACTACTTGAACGTGGATATGCTGAACTCTTTGAATCTACTGGTGTTGGTAGCACATATGTGTGGAATCTACGAGTTGGTGGTCGTAACACCTCTCTAGCCCTTTCAGCAACATCAGGATTCTTCTCGGCAAAAAGTGGAGCAGACATGCTCAATTTCAAGATTTTATTTGAAAAGGGATCCCTATAACCTCTTTGTACATTACCCTGCAACTATGAAGAAAAAGATAATCAAACCTTTTCTGTAAATGAGTAATATATCACAAGTTCCAAAGGTTAAGCATATTTGGCTTACAGGTTCTTGAGAATAAGATTAAGCATGTCTATACAACAGATATAAGGTACTGATAGCTTCGTTCACCAATTGCAAGTATAATTTTGACAATGAATTTATACCTTTGCAGCTTCCACCGTTGGAATTTGGGGAAATGTAATGTCCGCCTGATCCAACTGCATGGCATGATAATTCAGTAACAGATAAAAAAGACATAGGAATGTATTATGATCTTTAGGGCCAAAGGCATGGCCTTTGTGTTTTCAAGTATAATTTCATGCTGTGCACAGATCAGAATCTTCAAATGTATTAGTATATGCAAAATGCAAATATGTATCCCATAACAATTGCACAAGAGTATGTATGCATGAATCTTCATGTCATAATTAGCCAAACTGGCATATAGAGAATGATACTGAACCAATATTAACAGTAATTGTCACCTCCATAGAGTTTCGTGATGGAGAAACCATATTGTGCTCCCGGTCCCTTTGGCCATAGTCAAAACTCAATTCACCGTCACCATGTGTACCACCTTCATCTTCATCTTCTTCGTCATCATCATCATCCTCACTGTTGCTAAAATCATCATCCAATCCATCGAAGTGGTACTGAATGTGTTGTTGTTCAGCAACCCATTTCACATGTGGCTCTACTGCCTCAAGAGATTTAAGAGCTTTCTTGAAAAAGCTCAACTGTTCCCAATAAGAAAGTAAATGTCAATGATTGTTCCAGGTAAAACAAAGATATTTGAGAAGGCTGAACAAAAACTTGACAAACCTGAGCAGCATGGTGACGAGCTGCCTGTGTAAGAAGACTTCGAGATTGTCCTTGCTTCAAAGATTTCATACGAAAAACAAATAAAGTAGCCTCCTCATCATATTCGTCAAGAGCTGCCTGAATCTGTTTTTTAGTAAAAGTATCCCCTTTCCCATTTTTTGACCTTCCCTTTTCTTTCTGTCTTTTCATTACGTATTCATATACCTCTCTGCAGATCATATGTACACAAATGTGAAGGCATTATTCTCAAGAGGTATGAAACAGATAAATTAATACATAGTAAAGAAAAATCCTGAACCTTTTATCATCACATTGCTGCTTCATCTCCTGCATCAACATGAAGAAATGCCATTGGATCCAAGTTCACCAATAATATAACACACATGTAAAAGAAATATGAACTCCAGAGAGAGATTAATGTTCTATTTTTCTATTTGGTTAAGTCTAAAAAACCATATCTCGGTAAGGAAAATAATTATACATCGTCAACTAAACATTTCTTTAAAAGTACACAAGATGAATCATACATCCCAATCCCATAAACAGTAATGTGCATATGCTAACATGCCCTATGTGGCAGCAAAAATAGCCACTGCCTAGGAGATAGATATCCTTTTCACTAGCCTAAAGGTATAAATTGAATGTCAATTATCCTCTAGTGGTTTCTGAGATCCCAATAGTTTGTGGAGTAGTTTCCAATTCTATATTTTCTCATCTCGGCCTCTCCTAATCATTTGTGCATATCCAACCTGAAAACCTTTTCCCCAGCCTGTGTCATGCCATATTGTACAAGCCAACAAGTACCCTCTTAAGGTTTTGAGCAAAACATCTTGAATCATTTATTTCATGTGATACAGAGATTCTAAGAAGACAAACTGGGACAGTTTTAATTTCCCTATCATGAAAGAAGCATCGATAACTCCACTTTGAGTTCTACTTCCACTACAAGAATCTTACAGGTTAGCATCAGTTATAATGCACACGCATTGCCATCATCCTCATCACCGTAACCCATCATAAGAATGAACAGAATGCAGGATACATGTCAAACTAATGGATACATGGTGCAGGTAACCAGTAAAAATTATCTCACGCTAAACAGATTAAAGTTCATAGAAACAAACCTCAACGGTTTGAAGTTGATTAAGAAGAGATTCTGACGGATGCGTGATTGTCTGAGATATGTGAGAACGCTGACATATGCAGAGCAATAAGTCACTAACAATGGCAAAAAAAGAAAAGATTAAAGGAGTTATGCAGTGTTCTAGGCATAGTAACAATGACTCACATAGCCATCAACAAGTTTTTGGAGTTCAAATTGCACTTTTCCCATCATCAGCAAAACTCTACCTGCTCAAGAATGAAAACAACTTCAGCTTTCTTTCTTTACCACAACAGAATCATACTGTAGCAGGGCATGTACCATAAGAAACAAAAATTAAGATTCTAGTTCAATTATTACTTATTAATCCCAAATTGTGGCAAATACGACTTACTAGAACAATATACTGGAATTAGAGATACACACTTCCATACTTAAACATCAACACTAAATCAAGTAAATGCACTCGTAGAAAATTCTGAAACTAATATGTCACCAGTTTTGTTCCCACTGTTCCATAGGCTTAGAAAAGATATTCACTTACCGCTTTCTTCATCATCATTCCGTGCAGTTTTCTCAAGAAGGCAAGCCCCTAACTCCTGCAATGACTCCGAGAATTCTGAAAATTGAAAGGGTAATTTTTTAAGACTTCTTCAAAATGACACAAACCAAAGAATGTCTAGTCATCACCTCTAAAACAACATCACTATCTTTTACATCAACATCAATGACAATATTAGGTGCCACAGCTTTTTCCTTTTTCTTCTTCTTATTTTTGATAGTAATGATATCTTTCTTAAGACAAACAACGGTTGAAGAATAACAGAAATCTGTGTAAAAGTGAAACTCATTAGTACCATATGCACTGTTTATGGTCGCTGCAGCTGCAGAAAGCAAGCTATCATAACAATCTCTCATATCTTCCATATCCTGCAAAAATAAAAAGCAGCTATTTCATGATAAACAAGTTGGAAAAAAAAACATCATTGAATAGAGAACCCAAAAATGTAGTCACAGAAGCATCATCAACTATAAATACTTAATAAAGGTTCAAATGATAGTCATTGTAATTCATCTGGGTGGTAGTATTGTGCCCAGAAAAGATCAAAAGAATTCTAAGCAACCGTCAGAAAGAAAGAAAAGAACAGCTCATTCTGGGGTCATCAACCATGAACCCTAAACTTCCTAACTTGAAACTTAGCAATACCATTTCAATGAAGTCAAAAACAGTGTTGCAATTGCAACTTGCAAGCATCATTAGCACACTGTCTCCTCCATCAACACCACAGAAAGGCCCACTTTTGGAACCTTAATAAGATAAAAAGAAGAAACTCAGCAACTGATCACCAAGTTCAGGCAATGTATTTTCCAGATCCACAACCAAATCCTGATTTTAGAAAGGGAAAAAATCCCATTTCCTCTTTCTCCTCTAGAGTCACAAAAAAAATCATTTCCAACACCACACAAAAAAACTAAAATCTCCAGCTGATTTCCTCGGCCAACTCACAGTTTGACTAGTGGTGCAAATTTGCGAACTAGAGTCGCTCTATAACTGTGAGGTGGAGCAGCTCAAAAACTAATATGGAGAACCAGAAGTGTTTTTTTTTTTCATTTCTTCTCTTCGGAGTTTCTCAGCAACCAAACAGAAAACCAAAGCATAGTGTAAGTATATACCTCAGCCGCCTGAGCGAGCTCGTCCAAGCGAACCGTTGGAGGACGCGATGGTTGGTCTCTGGACTCTCTTCCATCAGCGCTCTTCCGATGTCCTAAACCCTGAAATCTTTTCAGAGATTTCATTCGTTTGTGTCCGAATTGAAATTTTCCGATCGAAGCCTCTCCGCTGTGAGCTGTGCTGTCTTCTGCTTCAAATATGCAAATGACCCGACAAGAGTCGGACAGTAAAGGGTATAAAATCGGTACAAGGAGCTTGCTTTAACAGTAGAAGCCCGTGTCTTGCTGCGGAGGTAATGGTTACGACGACGGTGATGGAGGAGAAGAAGAAGACGAAGACGAAGAAGAAGAAAGCAGAGTCTACTGTTTTTGTTTTTTATTTTCTGGTCAACGGGAATTTTGTTGTTTCTTGACTTTTTTGTTTCCTTTTGTGACTCTTCCGGTGGTCAATTTTATTTTCATATCTGTTCTTTAATTAACCAAAATGAATCTGTAGAATTGAATTTCTGTAAACCCTTTTTGTTTGACTTTTCCGTCCATTAACGGCGTTGGTAAGTTAACGACTTTATCACTAAATACGAATCAACGTCTTATTTTGAAGAATTATTAACGGTTAGTCCTCAAATTGAGAATTTTCTATTTACAAGCATAACGGTACCTTTCTTTTTCTAAAACAGATACAGCAGCCAAGTGATGATGAACTTGTCGGAATCTCTTAAAAGGTTGGTCGAATCCCGAAAATAAGTTGGATGTCAGTCAAATATGTGAGAGTAGAAATCTTCGTCAATGAATCTGCAGACTCTGACAGTCTGCATATTCTACGCATACGGGTCCACAGAGACGTTGACTGACGAATGTCTGACTGTCAAGTGGCGAAGAAACAATTGTCTATTAAAGCCAAAAGTGAATTTTGGCTATAAAAACAACCAACCATTTCTCCGTCGTCTTCACCAACTGACGCTTCTCCAACTCCCTCCTTCTTCCTTTTCGGCGTTTACTGTCGTTGCAGCAAATTCTCCGGCGGCAGAAACACTAAGCACGACCAAAAGATGGCGTGTTCGTGAGACGTTTCTGGCCAAACACCATAGAATCTCTGCCACCCCGTGCTGCAAATTTTAGCTCAAGCCTGCAAAGTCTCCTCCGACAACTATTTTGCACATCCCTCTGTGTTCATCCATCTTCGTTTCTCCAGCAGGTCATATGGCCTAACCCAACAACACGAACATGCGTCATGTCTTCACGTGCGAGTGGGATTAAGTCCCCAATTCGCAACATTATTCGTGCGATAGGGAGGAAACCTTTTGACATCAAGAATATGTCCCCTCCCGGTGCATACGTCAGTCTCGTGCTCCCCGTGTAACACAGCTGCAACTCGTATCTGGTATCATCCATATTCCCGTGTTGCACAACCTTTTAGAGGTCAACAAACTCTCCGGGGTCCAGCTCGGGTACGTGCCACAATAGGATGCCCATGTCGGGAATCCCTCTCCCATCTTCGGTGATACGCGTGCGTGTCCCACCCTCACCCCCTAGAAAATCGCAATCTGAGAAACCCGCACAACCCTGATGTACTGGAAGTGGGCTCGTTCGGAGGAGAAAGTATTGGTTTATGCATGACTAAACCACTACAAGAACTCGGGTCACGGGGCCGACCAAACGGGGCATGCATTTTGGGATAACATTGGGGGGGAGCTCACCACTGCGACTGAGTGCACAGAAAAGAACTGCAAACAACATTTGAGTGTCACCAAATAAAAGGTGAAGATGTTTTAGGATTGTTGGTCGAAGTTCAAGCACATTTACCATAGCAGGCGGTTAGATGACCAGATCCTGGATGATACAAAGAGGGAGTACAACGAGATGTACAAAGATGTATTCGCTTGGAAACACTAATGGAACTTCATGCGAGAAAAGCCTTGTTAAAGACATTGGTTTGGAAATGAGTTCAACCTGACCACAAGGGAGTTCACCAGAACTGAAAGACGTCGCGCGACCAGAACACCTAGCCTTATCACTCCAATGTATGGGATGGACATTATTGTAGTTGATGCATAAGAGGCCGAAGTGAGGTGTCTAGGACCCATACGCGGTCGCCGGCCTGAGGGCTAGAATGAGAAAAAGTCAAGTAGAGCCAAGGAGGAGGGGAAAGGGAAGGTACCGGGCAACGTGACACTCGATACGAAGTTGGACAAAAGCTTGGCCAGCATTGAGAAGCACCATCGAGAGACACTCACTACGTCGGGGTCTCCCATGCGCGAGTTCCTCTTACTCCAAGATGTCGATACCTCCAACATGGACCTAGAGGACTTAGTGATCCATAGGCTCTTTCTCAACGACATGGCGAATAGGATGAATGGGTTCGTGTAATGTGTTGTATGCTTGCTCTTGTAATCTGTTGATGATGTACTTGGAAGTTGTTCCTCGTTTCAAATTTAATGACGTTTATTTCCATGTTTCAGGGTGTTAGCTAGGTTCATCATTTTGTCCCACGATGCTAACAACGTACCCCTTGAGAATTACCAGTGAACCACCACTAAGTTAAGGAAGAGGAAGAGGAGGAAGTCGAGAAATTAATAAATTCAGTTCATGTCATGCATTCTAAAATAAATTTAAATAGTTTTGTTTAATGCCATTTTGATAATTATCACAACATTATACCGATATTTGACCGAATCGGTCCATTTTCATTATGGAAACCAAAAAGATTCAACCTATGATTATGAATTATTTATTTAAATTGAACCGACAATAGACCGATTGGGTCTATTCCAATTGTGGATACTCTAAATGAAACATTTTATTGAAATTATAATTGCGGTACTAAAACACTCCACACATGATAAGCATGAAACTTTTCTGGGTTGCAAATTATATTGTGAGACCCCGGATATTTATAGATGTATACGCGTTCTGGACTCATACAAAAAATCTACTTTGCCTCATATATTTCTACTAAACTAACGGAACATGAAAATATATACTCAGATACTCGAGATTGCTTAAAAAACATGTTGATCATGAAAAAAGAACATTTAACCTGCATAGTGGAGTCCACTAAGAATAATGGGGGATAGTCTTATTTCTCTGGAACAAAATGGGGCGTCCCACTTTATAGAGGGTGGCCATATGATCTTGGACGAGTACGATGTAAGGTAGTCCTCCAATCTATTATCCTATACCCCGCCATATCTCATATATCCTAGCGAGGTTTCTTCACACAATTTACCACAACCCCACATAGGGATTTTGGATTGTAGTGCTTCTAAGATAGCAATCGGCTACAAAGGCATTGGATATCTTGTGTCATCCATTATCAGGATCGCTCCCTTCGACACGACGAGATCTTCATCGTCATGTACTCATCTAATGAGACCAACCCCATCTTCCCTCAGATAGATGCAAGACCTTCTTCACTAGATTGCTTCGTGGGGTAAGAGACGCATACGGTTGTGCTAAGAAGAGAAAGAGGATGGGAGAGAGATGAGGGAAGTAGTGTAGAGAGATGTGAGGGTGGTACATGGACGGTGGCGGTTTCAGTTTGAAACCTTAGGAGTTCCATGTTTCGTCACTTTCGTGTTGATAGAGAAAACATAAGGAACCATGTGAAGGTGTTGTTTTTTTTATACTAATGATGAGTTAAAGGAGTCTAACTTATTACAATGTTTCCTTGAATAACACGTTAGTCAAAATCAAGCGTGTATAAATATTTATTTCATGTTTTATTATTATTATTTTCATACTTTAATCACACTTATCGAATATTAATAAGGACGAAAACAAGTCGAGTTTCGTGATACCCATTCTCGTCCCCGCTCGGATCGGGTTTCCCCACCCAGCCCGTTCAAATGATGTGTCACTTTTACACCTTGTCCCACCCAGCTACAGCCAATCCCACATGAAACCAGCTCAAGCCCAAGCCAAATGTGAATAGAAAGAAGTGCAGGGGAACTTGAACACGCTATCAATAAGGTATGAAACACTATATATATATATAGGCTTGTAATCAGGTGCGAACCAGCTGCTACGGTGTGAACCTGCAAACTCGCAAAAATAGTATATGCGGTTTGAAAAATTGCAGTTCCTGTTTTTTTTTTATAAGCTAAAAGTTTATTAAGCAAATGTTCTACAAGAAAGTAGAACAAAGCATGAAAGCGGTCCTCAAACAAGAACCTTTTCCTCAGACCATTACAGCTACAAGAGCAAAACAGATAGCAAAATATACCCAAGCCAGACAAAAACAAAGGAAGCCGCTCAAAAACTGTCGCCTACCCTGCTTGCGTCCTACCCGGGTTCAAGCACAAAAAACGATTAGAAACCGAAATAGGGGTTATAGCTTTTCCTGAAGACGCATAAGGGAAAACCTCGTCCTTAGTATCCTCGACATCCTCCTCAGGATACTGCTGGACTTATTCAAGCAACAAAGGAGCAAGATCAAAGGCCTTTTTACTAATTTTCGTGCTAAAACTCCAATCACCTGAGCTATCCTTCTTGGCAATATCAACAATACAGCTTCCCGGATTGACTCCTCTATCAGCAGAAGTTTAGCTCTTGTCTGATAGAAAACAGTTGGAGGAACAATCACCTTTGACTGACCCTTCTTAGGACGGCCACGTCTTTTTGGTTGAGCTATAACATTGTTGTGAATTGTAATGATTGGCATCAGAGGTCTAAAAAGAACCTCCTTCGACGGACTATTCTGTTGGTCCCCAACCAAGGCACCACCCTCATTTTGAGTTCCAACATCCAAATCCCCATAAGCCTCCTATTGGGCTTCATGACTGAAGCCCAATAAATTCTCTGATTGAACCTCAGCGTCTAAACCATGTACAACAAAATGTGTTGTGTTTCGTTCTTCTGAGTCAGCACCGTTCGAAACTGAAACATCACCATGCTCTGCTCCACTGGAACCCAAACACACATATGATGTTACCGGAGTCTGCGCCGGAGCACACCTGATTTCAGCATTCTCAGCTCGCTTGGAAGACGATCCAGCGGAATCAACCCGAGCCTGTCCGACCTTCGTACGACCAGGAGACGAAACCTCGACACTAGACACACGAGGGTGTGTCAGAGCTAAAAACAATATGTGTCCATTAATCGTGTACCCATTGAAGGTCTCTGTTGCCATGGACACAGATTCTGGTGTCGAAAACGAAACAAACCCAAAAATCTTTCTGCCCTTGTACGGACGCTTCAAAACAGAGCATCCGATAATTTCACCAAAAGCTCCAAAAGTACGACGAACCCAATCCTCTAAAGTCGCAAAGGGTAAATTTCGAATGTAAATTTCTTTCGGAATTACCTGTGCAGGATTGCAACCCTTGCAAGCTGGAAAGGCCTGCTTCTTCCTCTGTTTCTTCTTTGCAACTGGATCAAAAGAAACACCCATCTGATCAAGCTCCCCACCAGTAAGTCCGACTTTGTTTCCTTGTTTTTCGATCGCAACTCCAGACTTGTCACGACCCTGAACAGAGCTCGGCTGCACTGGTTCCACTTCCTTTTTCCCAACCTGACTGACATGACCAGAAGCGTCTTTAGACGTGACCTTCTTATCCTGTATTGTCGTCTTAGTCGGTATGGAAGCACGACCTCGTTTTCCTGTAGACGGAACTCCTCATTTGTTATTCCTCTTTCCTAAGACAATATTACCAACGGGATAAACGATGCCACAGTAGGTAGCATAGCTCGAAATCAACACGGAGCATAAAGTAAAAAAAAAATAGGTTTGATCGCCGGATGGCCTGAACTCCTCCCTCTCATTTGTCCCATTCACTGTTAATCTCCCTCTTGATTTTTTCGGCCACAATAACCAAACGGAATCGCTGATGAAAGCAGCAGAAAACCTCTTGATTTTTTCGGTCACAATTACCAAACGGAATCGCTGATAAAAGTAGCAGGAAACGTCGGTCAATTATGAACAACCAATCTCCAGTCGCACGAAGATGAGCATGCCTGAAAACACCAACCGGAGCTCCAAGCAAGCAAAGCCAGACCTTACCCAGAAAAGGAGTCGAAAGCAACAGACTCGGCCCGACGCTGTTGCTTTCGACTCCATTTCTGGGTAAGGTCTGGCTTTGCTTGCTTGGAGCTCCGGTTGGTGTTTTCAGGCATGCTCGTCTTCGTGCGACTGGAGATTGGTTGTTCAGAATTGGTCGACGTTTCTTGCTGCTTTTATCAGCGATTCCGTTTGGTAATTGTGGCCGAAAAAATCAAGAGATTTTCTGCTGCTTTTATCAGCGATTCCGTTTGGTAATTGTGGCCGAAAAAATCAAAATTAAAAATCCAGACCTTACCCAGATTCGGAGTCAAAAGCAACAACGTCAAATCGAGTCTGAACAGCCAAGCTCAATCGCACGAAGCGAAGCAGGCCTGAAACCGACAAAAGCAAGGTCATGCCTTGTATCAAGAGGTTTTCTGCTGCTTTTATCAACGATTCCGTTTACATAGCAGTTCGTGTTTAAGTTGAATATTCTCACATAAAAAAAATTCTCCAACCATAAATGTTATTTTCTCAAAGTAAAATGTTGTTTTTTCAAAAAAAAATTTCTCAAACTGTGATGCTATTTTCTCAAACCATGTTCGCTATTTTCTCAAACCAGATTTGAGGTTCGCAGGTTCACACCGTAAGGGAGGTTCACATGTGATTTTCTCCCTATATATATATATATATATATATATATATATATATATATATATATATATAGGGTAGCTATCCAGTAAAAATCATCCTTATTGTGCAAACTACGAACCAATCTAAGCCACATGATGCGGTCAAAGTGACGTCAGCAGAGCGCGCGCGATGCTGACACGTGGCAGATTCGCGCGCACCTCTGCCCGCGCGCGTGAGCGTGTTGACCACGCGCGCACACGGTGTTAATAGTTTGGCGCACACAGTGCTAATAGTTTAGCACCGTGCCAAACTATTAGCATTGTGCGCCCAAACTATTAGCACTATGCGCGCCACGTGTCAGCACTGTGCGCGCGCACCAGCAGCGCGCGCGCCACGTGTCAGCACCTGGTGAGTTCGTAGTTTGCACAATAAGGGGTGGTTTGTATTTGATACCAACCCTATATATATATATATATGGAAGGTTTCAGGTACAAACTCTTCTTAGAATACTAACTTGCGAACCCATTAAAAGCGTGGATACAACAATTGAATATGCCACATGGCAGCATCTTGGATAATAAGTATTTTTTTTTCAAATTCGCTAATTTATTTATTCCCGCTTCGTTTCAACTCCGATTTTATTTATTCTTTCATCATTATTTTTATTTTTCCAAGAGCTATTTATAGAGATGTATATTGAATATATTTTGAGCAAAAAAATAAAAATAGGATAAGTCTAACGTAATTGTACATCGGAAATGTAAATCCGCATAAACAAAATGTAATTACATTTTATTTTAGCGATATTACATTTCAATTATGTATATTTACATTTCATTTCTGCAGATTCACAAACTGTGTTTATCCGATTTACAATTACGTTGGACTTATCCTATTTTTATTTTTTTTGCTTTAAATATATTCAATATGCATCTCTATGGATATCCCTTCGAAAAAGAAAAATAATGATATAAGAATGAAAAAAATCGGAATTGAAACGAAGCGGGAATGAGTAAATTAGCGAATTTGGTAAAAAAAAATGCTTACTACTAAGATGATGCCATGTGGCATATATCCAATGAACTACAATGGTTCGCAAGTTTGTACAGAATTGTGTGTTTGTACCTGAAAACAAATATATATATATATATATATAGGGGACTATCGAGTACAAACCTTGTTTCGGGTCAGAACGTAGAACTAATCTGGACCATTGATTATCCAAATCGGATGGCCACCGAAATTCAGGGGGGGTGGGGGGTGATTGATTACGAAATCAATTACAAGATATGCATTAATTAAAAAGATATTAAAAGATATGCATTAAATCTGGGCCTTTAATTTTACGATCCAATGACCCAGATTGAAAGTTCTACGTTCTGACGAAATATACAAGTTTGTACCTGATAGCTACCAAATATATATATATATATATATATATATATAGGAGAGCAATCAGGTGCGAACCATGAGTTATGGTGTGAACATGCGAACTCAACCAGATTGCGCCAAGTGTCGCGCTCAGAAAATGCCCCCCTTTTTTCATAATCAAGTTTATTAATTCGATTTTTCCCGTTTCGTTTCAACTCTGATTTCATTTTTTCTTGCGCCAATATTCTTATTTTTTTCAAGAGCTTTCTAACAAGTAGTGGATTGCATATATTTTGATGTGTTTTTGAATAAGTGTGTGGATGTGTGAATATGAGTGCGAAAAGTGTGATGTGTTTAGCAAATTTAGTGTATATGGTTTGCGGATTTAGTGTATATGGTTTGCGGATTTAGTGTATATGGTTTGCGAATTTAGTATGTTTTGCAAATTTAGTGTATATGGTTTGCGGATTTAGTGTATTTGATTTGCGAATTTAGTGTATATGGAAATTTAGTGTATATGGTTTGCGGATTTAGTGTATTTGGTTTGCGAATTTAGTATATATGGTTTGCGAATTTAGTGTATTGCATACTTATGTACATATGGATAGATATCATACGCATACATATATTGGAACAACAGATGTGCTATGAACTGTATCGGATGCACATATCAAAGTTACCTAGGATGTATATATATCATTCCCTCCTTTACATAATTGTATGTCCCTTCTATATATATAATGTTGGTATCAAGCAACAACTAGTAGCCTCTGTTAAGCTGTTCCACAGTGGAGTTAGTAAAACATCAAGCTGCACAATACACTAAATAATATATATGGTTCAACTCCATGTTTGAATATAAGCTTACAAATATTAATGTCATTTAAACTTTCCTACCATATACAGTAAGTTGCTTATTCAAGATTTATCATCCTCAAATTAGATAATCTTCTAATAAACCAATAAGATTAACTCCAATTCCAGGTTTTAAAATTATATGCAAGTTATGACTCCAACATTTATCATAAAATTATTTAAAGTCTTAGTAGTATACATATACTTCCTCCATCATACAATATTCTACAATGAGTGTTCATTTATTTGACAAAGATTTAGTTTTAGTAAAGTGTGAAAATTACACTAAATTCGCAAACCATATACACTAAATCCGCAAACCATATACACTAAATTTGCAAAACACACTAGATTCGCAAACCATATACACTAAATCCGCAAACCATAAACACTAAATCTGCAAACCATATACACTAAATCCGCAAACCATATACACTAAATTTGCAAAACACATCACACTTTTTCGCACTCATATTCACACATCCACACACGTATTCAAAAACACATCAAAATATATGCAATCCACTACTTGTTAGAAAGCTCTTGAAAAAATAAGAATATTGACGCAAAAAAAAATTAAATCGGAGTTGAAACGAAGCGGGAAAAATTAAATTAATAAACTTGGTGGGGAAAAAAAGATGAGCATTTCTAAGCGCGACACGTGTCATTTTGTTGTTGAGTTCGCAGGTTCGCATTTGAAGAGGGGAATTGGAACCAATTCTGGGCCACGCCCCTGAGAAGAGGCGCGTGGCCCAGAATTGGTTCCAATTCGCGCGCTTAGCTCTGAGCCGTAGATCGCGCGCGCTGCTGAAAGATAGACGGTCCTGATGCAGTTCGCAGGTTCGCATATTACAGGTAGTTCGCACCTGATAGCGTCCCTATATATATATATATATAGGAGTATTATCAGATACAAACTAAAGATTAAAATATAAAATGAAAACTATTTCTGACTATTGAACAAATATAAAGTAAAGATTGAAATATAAAATGAAAAATGTTTCTAACTACTGGATTGCTATATATGAATGACTGAGATTAAATTTGGAAAATGAAACATTAAATTTCTTATTATGAAACATTTATGATTCCATGTTAATCATTTTAAACATTTTTCACTATTTCAAAGTATGAAACATTTCTATAAAACTATGTCAAGAATTAGTAAAATTGGTTTTTTTCGAAACCATGAAACAATATGTTAAATATAATGAAACATTTATGACTTCATGTTCATCATTTTAAACATTTTTCACTATTTAAAGTTTGAAACATTTTCTATAAAACTCTGTCAATAATAGTTTTCACTTTATATCTTAAGGTCAGTTTATATTAGATAGTGAGCCTACCTGCGAACTGCATCAGGACCGTCTATCTTTCAGCAGCGCGCGCGATATATATATATATATATATATATATATATAGGGACGCTATCAGGTGCGAACCACCTGTAATATGCGAACCTGCGAACTGCATCAGGACCGTCTATCTTTCAGCAGCGCCCGCGATCTACGGCTCAGAGCTAAGCGCGCGAATTGGAACCAATTCTGGGCCATGCGCCTCTTCTCAGGGGCAAAAATGGAATTTAACCTTTTAAATTACGCGCGCACCCCAAATTCTCTCGCAAAACAGAATTCTTATATCCGCAATCTACGCCTGTTCTTCTGAGATTTTAATTTAGACCAAATTGTCGTAAATAAAAACTGATAAACACAACGCTAGTCATTTTAAACTGGAAAAAATTAATAAAGTATTTGATTTTGAAAAGAAAACAGATAAAATAAAAACATCCACATTGTGGTCCTCAAACAAAATCTTCTATATATGCACAAAATAATAACAGTATCATAAAAAAAATTGTCTGCTTTCCTTGCCTATCATTTGACCTCTTTAGAGTAACTGCATACGATTTGTTCCTTATCCGCAAACAGATATATCAATTTATGCAAACAGATTTCATTTTGGTTTACTTGGTCTAGATTGCATTGTTTTGCAAATTGGAATGATTATATTCTAAAACAATAAAAAATAAAACCACAAAAAACAACTTATGTACGTTCCTCTTTTGTTCAACCTATGCTACGAAGGAAAATGTTTTGCTTTGTATTCTATCAACTTTCGCAAACTGGGATTCCTCTATTCGCAAACGAGATTAACTGTATCCTCATCAAACAATTCTGCAAACTAAAAATCAAAAACGGATTTGTCCTCTTTAGCTTATCTGCAAACGAATTGTTAGTCATCCGCTAATGATTATATCAATATCCGCAAACAAGAATAATTGTATCCTAATATGAGATACAGATGAAACAAGTAAAGATCAACAGCATAGCACGTGTAACATCCATGAAAACATATTTAGGGACCCACCAATTCAACTAAACCCTACATTTTGCCTATATATTTGAAATATGTGCAAACAAAACATAAATCCAACCTCAACTCTTATCAAACCTCAACTCTCTCCCAATTATAAACCATGGATGCTTGCAACATCGAGAAGGATAAGAGCACCAACATCGATCTGCAAAAAAGGGAAGAGCTGCTGAAGAGGGGAGATGCCATATTCGCAAAATACAACATTCTTCTCAATGTTGAGAAGGTCACAATGAATCACAAGAACTTAAAGGTGATGATACTGGAGGCAAAACTTGATATCGATCTTCTTGTGGTTGAGACCGCCAAAATAGCCGATAACGACATGTCATGTGACTGCATAACTATAGCCAAAGACCTCTTGTGCAGAGTGACAGAAGTTTACAGGGCACTGGATGTTGCTATTGGTATGTTGTAGTTGGGTACCAAAGAGTCAATGAACGACCTAGAAGAAGATGGTTTTCTTCTACTCCTTTTTTGTATGGTGCTCTTTTGTTCAACCTGTGTTATGAATGAAAACATTTCCGAGAAATATCATTTGCTTTATTTAGCTTTTCTGCAAAAGATTATTTCTTCATCCGCAAACTATAATATCGATATCAGCAAAACGGTGTTCATTTTTGTGAAGAACGTCTCGTTAAAGTTTCTTGTTTTATTTGTTTTCGTTCGATCGGAACGTTGAGGTCAAAAATCGATTTAATTCTTCGTTCGTAAAAAAATGGTTTTGATTCAGTTTTAATTAAATAAAAATAAAAATAAAAGGGGAAGTCAGAACCGGCCAGGCCAGATCCTGTTCCTCTCGTTTTGGGCTGTGCGGCCCGGTACTCGTCAGAGCCCATTTCTGGTCCCAAGCCCAGTCTGAACTCCGGGTATAAAAGGTCAAATTTAGGGTTTACACCCATTTTTGCTTCAACCTCAGCGCCGTCCTTCCCTTTTCCTCTCTCCCGACCTCGTCCTCTCTGGTTCTTCTCAGTCCCGGCCGCCGTCTTCCTCCCCTCTGCTTCGTCTCTCCTCACCGTTCAACCTAAACCGCGCTGTCCCAACCCTCTCCGACCCCAACCACGCCACCGGACGCCACCGTCTCTCCCTCTCTTCCTCCTCGCAGCCACGCCCTCGTCCCGGCTCCTCCTCCGTTTCTCTCCGACCTCCCTCGTTCCGTCTCCCTCACCACCCTCGTCCCCAAATCCCGCCGTCCTCTACGAGTTCTTGCCGCCACCGTCTTCAACCGCACGCAACCAAGCCCTCGCCGTCGCCAGGAACGTCCAGAGGCGAGGCGAGCTCGCCGGCACGCTCATAGACCCGAAACCCTCGCCGGTCTCATCCGGATCTGAGGCGGAACCGTCGTGCTTCGCCGCACCCATAGCCGCCGCCCACCACCGCCGTTACTTTCCCCCCTACGGTGAGCCATACCACCGTGAGGTTTTTGATCGGCCGGCTTCAAACCGAGTCCTTTCCCTTCTTTACTTCGTTTTTTTTTCGAACTTCTGTGGATCTGTGTATCTGGGCAGTTGAAATCGTTTTGGTGTTGGATCAGATCTGTGTTAAGCAAAAGGAAAATGGTTTTTTTTTGGAATCAAAGGTTTTAATTAAAGAAAATATTGAAAAAAAAGGGTTTAAAGTGAGTGCTTAAAATAAAATCAGATTTGCAATTAAAAGGAAAGTAAAATAAAGCAAGAACGGGTTTGATTTGAAAAGGATTTTGAATTAAAAGAATTTGGAAATCAGTTTGGACTTAAAACGGGATTACAAACGGAATGTCGAATCGGATACCTCGGGAATCGTGTCTCGAAATCCATGCGTTGGGACTCGTGCCTCGAAATTCGTGCATTGGGTTCTATGCTCGAGTGCTCGAACCCGATTTGTCGTTCGAATCCCACTTTTAGCCCGCTCGAGTCTAAAAGACAACTTTTGAACTTAAATCGAGACCGTCGTAACCTTTTAAATTAAATTGTGAAGCCAGTTTTAATTGTAGCTTTCGTGTTATCATTAGAGTCCGGCTTCGATCAAAGAGAATACCGGAGTTAAACCCAGACGCGGACTTCGCCCTATAAGACGGTGTTGGCCCGGTCGTCAGCAGCTAGGAGACGCTGTTGCGGTATCGTCGTGAGGTAGGGAAAAGTAACCGGATCTCGGCCCTGACTAAGGAAAGTTAACAGTAGAAATGCATGTGACACTGGGGTGTCGTGGGTTAAGTGAGTTATCGAATATTAGAAAAGCATGATACGGGAACGTAGCGAATATCGGAAATGCATGTGACACTTAGTAGTGTCGTAGGAGCAGAGAACTTATCGATGTTAGAATTACTTGAGGCATATGACCATGCCCGGAGGTTGATTGTGAACTTATTGATACTAGGAGTACTGGAGGCATATGACCATGCCCGGAGGTTGATTGTGAAGCTGGTAATATTAGAACTGTTGGAGGCATTGGTTATGCCGCAGGTTGATTGTGTATTGTGAAGTCTTTGGTGGCCATGAGAGCCCGTACTTTACTGTTGGGGTTTTGGGTGGCCATGAGTGCCCGTGGGGTTGTCGAACCCGTGTCTTTACCTTTGGTGTTTTGGGTGGCCATGAGTGTCCGTAGGGTTGTTGAACCCGTGTCTTTATTGTTGGAGTCGTGGGTGGCCGTGAGTGCCCGTGGGGTTGTTGAGCCCGTGAGTTATGGTTGGTGTGTCTTGGGAGGCCGTGAGTGCCAGTGGGGTTGTTGAGCCCGTGAGTTATGGTTGGTGTGTCTTGGGAGGCCGTGAGTGCCCGTGGGGTTGTTGAGTCCGTGTTTTACTATTGGTGTCTTGGGTGGCCATGAGTGCCTGTGGAGTATTGATCTTGTGTTGTTTCTGTTTGTTGAACCTTGCTTGTGATTGTTATTGGTTACTTGATACTGGTGGAGGTTGTGTGGTGTAGCTAGCCTCCCGACTGGGATCGGGAGAAGCAGAGAGGTTGTGGGCTAGCTCCCCGACTGGGATCGGGGGAAGGACGCGCGGGTGTGGCTAACCACCCGACTGGGATCAGGTGAAGCGGAGAGGTTGTGGGTTAGGCTCCCGACTGGGATCGGGAGAAGTTGCGCGACAGGTCGACCGCCTGGCCCGACTGAGATAGGAAAGGGCGAGAGACAGAGATGGTTACTGAGCAGCTGGTATGCGATCCTTTGCGATCTTGTTTGGTGTGCGATCTTTTGTGATCTTGGGTGTTGCGTGGTTACCTGTCGTGTCCTTGGAGGAGGTCGTCGATTGTTGTGTCGGGTCTACTTTACGTGTCAGAGTGTTGAGTTGGTCAAGGAAGGTAACAGTGGGTGTGTGTTCAGTCGGAGTACTTGGGTTGGGGATAGTGTTCCCCGGTGTTGAGTTTGTTGTTGGTGTCACCGGCTTTATCTGCTAAGTATGCCGTAGTCAGTCTGTTATCTGTGGTGGTGAGCGAACGCTCACCCCTAGCTGCTTTTCCTACAGGTACCGTTCGCAGGCTGGACTAGGTGAGCTTCTGAAGCTTGAAGAGCTTGAAGCGGGTTTCTGGGTGTTTTGAGTCTAGTGACGTGTACCTCGTTTTGCCCAATTGTTGGGACTTATTTTTGAGATGTAAATATTATTTTGTTGAACTAAACTGGTATTTTAATGTGTTTTAATGGAAAAGGTTTCAAAGTGTTCTTTATTTTAAACGTTCGCGTCCCGAGTTCGTTTCGCTGAAATTGGGGCGTGACAATTTTGGTTTACTTTTTTGCAAACTAGAATGATTATATATTCAAATTGGGTTTCTTGTATTTGCAAACGAAAAAACTGTATCCACAAACCAAAAATAAACTTAAACATGATTGATTTCATATGTTGAAATATTTACTTTCCACAAAAAAAAACTAAAGAACTACAGAAATTAAGCATCATCATCATCACCATCCCAGAAATCCTCTTCATCTTCAACAACTCCTTCCTCAGGATCCTCCTCATATGGGTCTATGTTGTCTTCTTCATCCTCTTCTCCCTCTTGCTCTTCTTCATCATCCTCTGCATGGACATCTTCTTCATCATCACCCCCCCAATCTTCATCAACATAACAACTGTCCTCTTCATCATCCTCTGCGGGAGCGGGTGCGGGAACAGGTGCAGGAGCAGGCGCGGTTGGAGGTTCTTCTTTTTATGGTTCAAACTCTGCATCTCCTTCTTCATCCTCTTCATCTTCTTCCTCATTCTCCTCTTCTTCTTCATCTTCTTCCTCATTGTCCTCTTCATCTTCATCCGGCGGTGATTCATAATCAGGATCCCCTGGTTGAGGAATGTCGTACTCATTGATGACAGGGTCATCATCATCATCATCAGAGGAGGAAGGATTCAGCATGCGCCTCTTTGAACAGACGTCGTCGTCGTTATCATCACTACTGAAGATTTGTGATGGTGGAGACTTGCATTCGAAAGATTGTCATTTGTCTCCATCACTGTTAGAATACAGAATAGATGGAGACTTGGGAGATGATGACATGGCTACCTACTACGATAGGGATGATGAGAAAATAGTTGATTTCGGTTTCAATATAAAGATATCAAAAGGGTATCAGAAAATTTGGGGAAATGGAACGACGCCATTAATTTGGGAAGCTTTTCGTTTGGCGCGAAGATATTTTTGTAATGATGACAGAAGATATTGAAATGAAAGGGCGAATGAAACGGCGGTTGTAGTCAGATCAAAAATGAAAGGGTGATTGCGTGTATTCAGATCAAAAATTAAAATCATGATTACCTTACTTTTATTGCATGCTTGACACGTGTTCCAACCTGATGATTTTCGGAAATTAATATTCTGAAAATACAAAATTCTAGTTTGCGGAAATAATCATTCTGTTTTACGTAAAATGGTTTACCAGTTTGCAGAAATGAGAATGATGTTTTGCGAATAATGGACATTCTGTTTGCAAAAATGTGCTTTTATCACATTACGTGCGTGCTTGGCACGTGTCCCACCAAATACTCTAAATCAATACCCCTATAAATATACCCCCTCTATCACCGATAAAAAATTATTCACACTCACATCTCTTCTGAATTGTTAGATCATATAGACGAAATGGAATCCTCAAAGAGACTCAAAGTGGAAGTTCTAGACAAAGAACATCATGGGTCCGTGCGTGAGCTTCGATATCTGAAGCTGTCAATCATCAAGTCCCATTTGATGATAACACATGACATGGTGGCCAGCCTGATGGATGAATTGGAAGAAGAAGACATATCCAATGCGGATGAAGAACACATGGCTTGTAGGAGGACCATGAGGAAGACACTCGTGATGTATAAGACTATAATTGGAAGCGTTGTGGAAGAGAAATTCTAAGGGATTGCATGTACTTTCCCTTCTGTTTTAATGTCTTTTGTGTTGGCTTTTGGTTCTTCTTTTTGATGTCGTGTTTTTTGTTGTTTTTTCAGACTCCAGATGAATCAATGAAAAGCTTTTTGTTTAACTAAATATGCCCTAAAATTGACACAAATATTACACTAAACTACCATGTTTGCAAAATGTATACAATGGTTCCGCAAACAAGATACCTTGTTTTCTCAAACTCATAAAGCCACAAACGCCAACTTCATAATTCGTTCTTGTTTAATATTTGAGAAAATATTTCCTGTGGCTCGTGATAGATTCCTAGTTTGCAAAATGTATACAATGGTTCCGCAAACAAGATATCTTGTATTCTAAAACTAGAAAAACCACAAACGCAAAGATCATAATTCTTTCTTGTTTAATATTTGAGAAAATATTTCGTGTCGCTCGAGAGAGATTTACCAACGATACTGATCAGAAAATGGTGAGATTTGGAAATGACACGTGTCAAGACGCGATTGTGTACTTTAAAGAGCCAGTGATTTTTGTTTTGAGGATAATTTTATAATTGTTTGAGAATTTAATACATAAGAAATACAAATCGTCGGTCTTGGATAAAACACTTGATATTCTGACCTTGAAAAGTAACTACCCACTAACCCCATTACTTTGATCAAGATTACAATAATACCCCCTAGGATCATTGCTATAAATACCACTACTGAGTAACTACTTTCACACATCTTTCACTCTTTAACTCAAAAAATGGCATCTATGAATGCTGAATGGGCTCGCATGGATGCAGAGGATGAAGCCAGGCATTTGGCTTCCATCCACCATCTATGTGAGCTTAAATTTACAAAAATACAGTACAATATGATGATGATGGATGCGCAGGTGGTCAAGCTCTTGGCTGAAATAGAAACGGATGAAACTGGACCACAGAAGAAAGAGCTTCGAAAGAACGCATGCTTGTGAAACAGAGGGAGTATCAAGAATTCCTCGGTAATATAACTGTAGATCCCTAAACCACATCCAGAAGAAGATTGGTGGTATCTAGTTTTTCATGCATGTTGTCTTTTATGTTTTTGTTTGGTGTTTCACACACCATCTTTTCCTGATGAATCTACGAATATTCTCAAACTAGATGCTGTTTTTTCTCAAACCATGCTTTCTGTATTCTCAACATGACAGACAGTATTCACAAACTAGATATAAAACAATCCGCAAACTAGATATGAAAAATCCGCAAACTAGATATGAAATATCCGCAAACTAGATATGAATTATCCGCAAACTTGATATTTATCCGCAAACTAAATATGAAATATACGCAAAGAATCTATTCGCTCATAAAATAAACTGTTTTGATTGAACTTTCAAAACTGAATCGGGTTCGTCCATTGCGAATAATATATCGACGGTCCTAGATTAGCGCGCAATTTTACCCCAACTTCCTCTATAAAACATCCAAATTCAAAAACGGAAAGTTCCTAAACAACAAATCAGAAATCGAATCAAACACATAGTTAGAAAGTCTCTCGAAAAAATCTCTACGATTTCCTAAATATAAACCCTAGATCGGAGTTTTCTCGAAGAAATCGAGATCACGGACTAGATCAAAAGAAACTACGATTCTTCGAAACTTGATTCCAAACAAAAACTCATATCGCACTTGAGATCGCACCGTGAGATCGTCGGAAATCGCAACAGAGATCGCCGGATATATTGATTGATATCGTCGGATTTTAACACAGCTATCCAATACAAAAATCGAGATGTCATCTTCAATATGTAAGTATAGATCCATTCAACAAAATTGATTTGCTTCTAGAATCGCTGCAAATTCTGTTTTTCAGTTGACCAAAACGTCATAATCATGGTGGTTTTTTTATCCGTAAACTAGAATGCCTAGGTACTCAAAACAGTAGTTTGTGTTGTACGATATTTAGCGGCATAAAATATTTGTTTCTTCTCAAACAATATATAAAATCTCCTCCATGACATATTCTCAAACTAGATGTGCAATATCTGCAAACTAACTTGCTTATTTTCGCAATGGAAGAATAATCTGTTTTGCCTGTTACTATATACTACTGCCTCTGTATCAATCTGAGTATATTATAACTATCTGATTCTATGTGTGCTGTATATGCAATGTGAAATTATTACATCCTCAAACTGATCCTTATTTCGATGAATATCAACTGGATGCACACACAGTGACTGTACTGCAGAATCAGATCTCCAAAACACTGTTCTGTTATCTGATGGAGGAACCAGGATATACTTGTCATTCTGCCAGCCTGAACGAACGCCGTTTGTAGGAAAGGAATTCAAGAAACTGAATAAGGCGATAGATTTCTACCAAAATTACGCTAGACTGTCTGGATTCACTACAAGAAGGTCTACGGAGAAGAAGGATAAAACAAACAACATAAAGCTAAAGTACATGGTATGCTCCAAACAGGGTGAGATCCCCGAGCAAAATAGTCCGCAACTTTCAAAGACTACAAAAAAGAGGAACAGATTGCTCACAAGAATTAATTGTGAAGCAATGATAAGGTTCACATTTGTTTCGGAGGAATTAGGATACAAAGTATCAAAATTTGTTGAAGGTCATAACCACCCTATGGTTGGAGCGGAGCACAGACATGAGATGCGAGGTAACCGACACATGGAAGGCAACCATGTTGAGTATATGAACTTTTGCAAGAGATCGGGAATAGGTCCCTCAAAGGCACATAGACTAATCAGTGAAACACGCGGAGGCCCCAGCCATGTTGGAGCTTTAAAGCAAGATTTCTTCAACTACCACAGGGACTTGAAAGCCTATATTGGAGGAAGTGATGTTCAGATAATCCTTGACCAGTTCCGTGACAAGAAGGTAGCCAACAACAAATTATACTATGAGTACGATGTTGACACAAGCGGAAGCCTGACTAAGCTATTCTGGTGTGATGAAATAGCTATCAAGAATTACGAGCTTTATGGGGATAATGTTTCCTTTGACACAACTTAAAGGACTAACCAGTAAGTATTACTCTTATTCCCTAATTCATTCAAAAAGAAATTGTAAACATTATTCTTTATTAACGATTGATATTTTGTAGGTACTCGATGCCATTTTGTCCGTTTATAGGAGTAGACAACCATGACAAATCTGTGACTTTTGGGCTGGGACTGGTAACACATGAGGATATCGAGTCTTTCACTTGGATGTTTAACGCTTTTCTGAAGGCGATGAATGAGAAGCAACCAATGTATCTGGTGACAGACCAAGACCCATCAATGAAAGTTGCAATACCTAAAGTCATGACAGAGACTAAGCACAAACTCTGCATGTGGCACATTATGAATAAGATTCGTCTTAAGGTCAGTCTCTATAAGAAAATCATATACTCTGTATCCTCATCTTGTAATGCTTGTTTACTCAAAACGTTTTATTCTTAATATGCTTCTCATAGTTAACTACTATGCGATGGGTTTATATCTATTCTCAAACTGTTATGTCTGTTTTCTTAATCTATGAACACAAAATATCCATATGTCACAGTATTGTCAATTAGTATTATTTATTTGTTCGAGTTTACAAATCTTACAAAAAATGTTACAGGTGCCTGGAAGTATAACAAATGATACAGACTTTGAGAAAAGGTTGGATTCCATAGTATACAACAACCTTATAGGCCTTGATGAGGTTGATGAAGAGTGGGCTAGCATCATTGAAGACTTCAATTTGCAGGACAACACTTGGCTCAATGGCTTATTCGATCTGCGTCACAATTGGATCCCAGCATACCATAGGGATTTACCGATGGGGTTGTTTATGAGAACAACATCAAGGTCTGAATCAGCCAACCGGGCCTATCAACAACTCATAGATCAGTACCTAAACATTGTTCACTTGATCTAGCGGTGTGGCGTGGTGATAGAGAACCAAAGGAATGAGCATTTCAGTCTTATGATACACATCTACAATTCATATCTGGTGCTGAAGACAAACACGTGTTTTGAAGCAGATGCTTGGACTGTATACACACATACTGTGTTTGCTGACATATAAAAGCATATAGCTTACGCTCTCAACCGCTGCAGCTTGCCAGACATGGATGACACCGTAGATGACACCATTGTCTATAAAGTCAGGGATTCGTCGATTATTAAAGATGGTAAGGAATTCAGGGTGACTTGGACGATGAGTACAAACAACTTTGAGTGCAATTGCAACAAGCTTCTAACAACGGGCTATATATGTTCTCGCATATTCTTTGCGCTGCAAAACACAACGTTGAGGAAGATTGCTAGGACACTGGTAAACCCGAGATGGTGTAAAGACACAAACTTGACAGCTACATTGTCTTCTAATGGTGTTCCACCTGAAGGTCCTAGTCTGAAGGATGATTAAGTTATGGATGCAGTGAAATCCAGGTTTACTGAAATGATTGGAACAGAAGATGCATCAATTTCAAGTATTCGAGGATTGTTGGACACTCTAAGTCGATACAGAGTGAAGACGGTGGATGACATAGTGAATGAGAATAGACTCAATAGAACAAGTTTCATAGCATCGGTGACAGAGATCATTGCCAGAAATAGTCACTGTCCAACCACCAAATATCACAAACACCAAGGGCTCTCGCTTGCGATCTTGGAGTAGAATGATCAGTAATAAAGAAAAGGCAATCAATGTTAGTAACAAGCGAAAACGGCTATGCGCTGCATGCCACACAATGCAAGACCATGACAGAAGGACCTGCCCTAAGAAGAAGAAGAAGAAGAAGAAGAAGAAGAAGAAGAAGAAGAAGAAGAAGAAGAAGAAGAAGAAGAAGAAGAAGAAGAAGAAGAAGAAGAAGAAGAAGAAGAAGAAGAAGAAGAAGAAGAAGAAGAAGAAGAAGAAGAAGAAGAAGAAGAAGAAGAAGAAGAAGAATGATGTATATTTTCAACTGCATATTTCGTTTTTCCTGTTTGCGAATATAGACAATAAGTTTTGCGAATAAATACAGACTGTTTGAGGATACAGTTGTTTGAGTTTTCCGAATTAATAAATTTCATTTCTGCATATGTTTTTATTTATATGAATTTAATATAATATATTGTTCAACACAATGCAAGACCATGACACAAGGACCTGCCTCCTGAGTAAGAATAGGTAGAAGAAGAAGTAGACTGCTGTAGATTATCGATTGCGGATTTAGTTTTGTTTGTTTGCGGACATAGACAATAGGTTTTGGGAATAAATATAGACTGTTTTAGGATACAGTTGTTTGTGTTTTCTGAATTAATAAATTTCATTTCTGCATATGTTTTCATTTATACGAATTTGATATAATAAATTGTTCAACAAAATGAAAAATCTTGACAGTAGGACCTGCCTGATAAATAAGAATAGGAAGAAGAAGAAGAAGTAGACTGATTTAGATTTTAACAACGGATTTACTTGTTTCTGTTTGCGAATATAGACAATGAGTTTTGCGATAAATATATACGGTTTGATGGATACAGTTTGTTTGGTTTGAGGATTTAATTGTTCAAATTTTGTTTACTATATAATATATAATGATTTGAGAATATACTACTTTAGTTTTGCGTACAAAAGGGAAGTGAAACGGTTTGTGGTAGACCAATCAAATATTGACAGCGTGGAAACGTGGGGGAGAATGAATTGCTCCACTAACCCACGATGCCCTACGTGTTCCCCTATATATACCCAAATACTGTACCCTTCTATACTCATCCCTCAACTCTTCGAATACCCAATTTTACTCTGAAAAATGGCGTCGTCAAGCAGCAGGAAGCGTAAAAGCTATGAAGATGAACTCGACGAACGCGAAAGGAAACTGAAGGAGTGGCAGGACAAAGACAAAAACAAAAGCGTCTCATCAAGCACGAGAAGTTTGTGATAAACTTCAATGCAATCAAGCCTAAGCTTTCTGAGATCGAGCTTGAGCTTGAAATTTTGGCCATGGATGTTGGCGACGAGCTGTGCACTGACATGTGCGCCGAAGAGGCGCTTGCAAACACAGCCCTCACCAGGAAGATAACCGAAGTGATCTTAGCGGTGAACAAGGCTATGAAACTGGTGGTATAGGGGTAAAAACCCCTAGTCTCTTTGATTACTTTTGTCTGTTCTTAACCAGTTCAAAGTAATTAAAAAATCGTTTTCCTTAAAATCGTTTATATTTCACTTTCAACTTATATATAATTCCATGATTTTTGTTATACGCGAAACATAATATTATTATCAGCAACCCATGATCTCTGTATCCGCAAACCAGGATCTCTATATTCCCAAACAACAAGTTAAAAAGAACAAATTTACAATATAAGCAAACCAGTATCTCTGAATCCGCAAACTACAAGTCTGTATCCGCAAACAATAAGTTAAGAGGAACAAATTAACAATATTCACAAAAAGAGTTCAATTTCCTAAAACTGAATGAACTTGTGGCATAAGTTACATTCACCGATCTTCATTCTCCGAGTCTTCATCATCATCATCTTCTTCTTCGTCTTCATCATCACCATCGTCTTCTTCTTCATCCTCTTCAACATCACCATTATAACCATAGTCTTCTTCTTCCACTTTCTCATCATCATCCTCTTCAACATCACCATTATACTCATCATCGTCTTCTTGGCCTTCCTCATCAACTTCTTCCTCCCCATTTTCTTTCTCCTCCTCTTTCTCATCATCGTCATCATCACTGATGATCATAGGGCAATCCTCTTCATCACTATGTGAAATCAGCCTTCGTCTCTTTGAAGTTACCTCTTCCTCACCACTACTACAGTACTCTCTGTATGGTGACATGACTTAATTGAAAAAAACTCTATGATGACGTGATTTGTAGGGTTAAAGATTGATTTAAACTAAACTAAACGGCGGTGAAAAGACTTAGCAACGCATTAAATGCGATAAGATCTTCGTGCATTCGAGGGGGATTTTAGTAATGATGAAATATAACCGTGAAAACGTAACCGTCTGATTTTGAAATCATATCGATTACATCATACGTCTGATTTTGGTAACGATTGACACGTGTCCACTACAATATCTTATCGTATCACATACCGATACACGTAAATCAGCATTTAGTTTGAGAATTATGAGTTATGGATTGCGAAAATAAGGTATAAGTTTTGCGGAATCATTATTAGTTAACTAATCTGTCTATAATTAGAACTCTAGTTTAAACAAAATAACGATAATGCCACCGCAAGATTTCAACTATAAATACCCCCACCCCTATACCACTGAACCCTACAACTCTCCTTCACTTTCAAATTCTCTTCTCAAATAACTTCAAACCACCAGTCTGCAAAAGCGATGGCCCCAAACAGGAAACGCACCAGAGGGGAAGGAAACGTTTGCACCCAAGAAGCCATGGAACGTACCAGAGAGGAACGTTGTAACAGGATCCTAGAGATGGAGCAAGCCGCTATGGACTCGGCAATGCAGTATCGCAAAATAAGGTTGGGAATAATCCAGATCCACTTTTTACTGATGGGGGACAAGGTGGTAAACCTTGCCAATGAACTGCAAGTGCTTGACATGAGCAACGCGACTGCAAAGCATAACGAAGATAGAGACAAGATGATGACGACACTGAAAGAGATTCATGACTTCTTCAAAAGCATGGCGATAGCAGAGGACGAAGGCACATCCGACCCATGAAGGATGTAGTTATATTTTCCCTATTATCATGTCAATCGTCTTTTGATGTTTTTGTTTTGTCTTTTGAAGCCTTGTTTTCTCAATGAATGGATGACTAGTATCTGCCTGTTCTATTGTGAAAGTAATCTATATTAAATTCGCAAAAGACATGTTCTGTATTCTCAAAGACGTATTGTTAATTTCGTTAAATAGAACATGATTATTCGCAAAACAAAAATTACTGAAATAACTAATATATTAAGGCATATCTTATCATTGGTAAAATCAAACAGAACTACAGTGTATTCTTCGTACAAGGCAATTCAAAACCTCAACCCCAGATATTGCATATATCAAATAGGTAAACGTTATTTCGCAAACCATGGTGCGTATATCCGTAAAACATACAATCCTGAACCTCAACCAACATATTGCATACTCTGAAACAAGGAAACCCATTTTCTCAAACCAAGGATTGACTATTCGCAAAACAGAAAAATAGTACCCGCAAACTAGACACTATATATTCGCAAAACATAAAACACATAACCTCAACCAACAAAGGAAACCCAGTTTCGCAAACCAAGGATTGACTATTCGCAAAACAGAAAAATAGTACCCGCAAACTAGACACTATACATTCGCAAAACAGAAAACACATAACCTCAACCAACAACTTGTTTATCCTAAAATACAACATATTCACAAACAAAAAGATCTTATAAATTCTCAAAACAGTACACATATTATTCTCAAACAATATATCATAAATTCTCAAACAAAAAAATTGTCGTTTCTGAAGACAAATACCAATAATCAAAAAGAGTAATTCACTAAGTTTTATAACGTTCGCATGGTAATAAGGCTTTATACTTGACACTAAATTCGAATTTGATCTTCTTCTTTTTGAAATAATCTCTGATATTTTCCTCAATTTCTCTCCACAGGCTGTTCTTCTCAAATGTGACCAACTTAAAGAAGAATCTTTTCCTCAATAATTTAATCTGTGGAGCCTACAAAAGCAAAATTTAAAGATCAAATCTATACTAATTGTTATATACTGACAAAGAAATAATTGTTGGTTTAACTTACATCATTAACGGCCGATTCTCCTGTCCAATTCCCATTGTCAAGATACGATTCCATGTGCCACATTGTAATAACCACTCCCGGTCAACGCCAGTCAAATCTGCGAAAAACAGGAAAATTTAAAAAAATTCAGCACACTTAAATGAACCAAATTTGACCCCGAGGGTCATACCGGACTTAAGTTGATCCCGATATCGACCAAAGTGAGTTCCGGGGGACTCAGGGCAACTTTCTGACCAATTTGGGAAAGGTTGACTTTTTGTTGGAAAAGTCAACCGTGCGACGTTTTGGTCCATTGAGGTCCGTTTTGGATCCAAAAAGCTTATCCGTCGTCGCAGCGGTCTTAGTTGAGCCGTTTCCTTGTATCCCGTGAAGTTTCGTGATTTCTTGGAAAAAGTGCCCGTTCGGGGCCCGAGACGACCGAATTTCGTGAATCTGAATGTGGTGGAAGGAAAAAGGGAGGACAACTTTACCCTTGACTTTAAAGAAAAGACAAAATGAAAAGGAGAGGTATTTTGGTCTTTTTGCTATGTGTTAGTTTTTGAAAAAATACAAAGATGAGAGATGGATGTGTGTTCGGCCACTTTGTGAAAATAGGAGAGGTTTTAGAGAGAGAAAAGGCAAGGGAAGAAGGAGAGAAAAGTGAAGGAGTTTGTTAAGGTTTTTCCATTTCTCGATCATCCGTTCGGAGGATCGTCTCAACGATAAAAGAATCGAGCTCACATCGACATTCTCTACGGTGAGCACCTAACCGATTTTCGTTTTGGTACGTTTGAATTTTAGGGTTTGAGTTTAAATGGTTTGATTATGGTTGAGTTAAGGTGTGGGGTTCGTTAGGAACGTTTTGGGGCGAAAAGAAACATTTTTCGTTGTGGCCGTGTGGGGCCCACTTGGTCGGGCCTCGGGTTTTTCGTGTTCGGGTGGTCTTGGATGATCCCCGAGTCGATAATTCACACCCGGAACGAATTATGGAATTAAATTGTAAAAGTTGTAATTGACGGGTTTAGAAACTTTAAACGTGAATTAAATTGCTCAGGAGTCGGAAATTGATTCCGTTGATTGCGTTGGAACCCTTGAATTATTCTAAGACCGTAGAAACAAAAACGGGAATTTTCGGAGCCTCGGAAGGGCGTTTCCAAAACCCGGGCAGATTCGCCGTGTCGGGCGAATCGGGCTTTTCCGGGTCCATTATCGACAATGTCGAGTAATTGGGAAGTTTGGGAGTGATCGACATTGTCGGGGTTACATTTGGGCGTCGAGTTTATTGAATTTTAGTTTATTCCTGCGAGTTTAAAAGTGCCTTAAAATTGTGTTCTTTTAGATCGTGCTGCAGACCGAGGGAAAGGAAAGCTAGGCGAGTGACCGAGATCACGCCGGGGCTTGTTGGTTAGCTTTTGGAGAACACGCACGAGGTAGGGAAAAGTAGCCGGATCTCGGCCCTGACTAGGGAAAGTTAACAGTAGAAATGCATGTGACATTGGGGTGTCGTGGGTTAAGTAGGTTTATCGAATATTAGAAAGGTAGGCGACACCGGGTAGTGTCGTATGATTCGGGAACGTATTCGAACATTAGAATTGCATGTGACACTTAGTGGTGTCGTAGGAGCAGAGAACTTATCGATATTAGAGTTACTGGAGGCATATGACCATGCCCGGAGGTTGATTGTGAAACTGTTGATATTAGAACTGCTGGAGGCATTGGTTATGCCCGGAGGTTGATTGTGTAAATTGTGTCTTGGGTGGCCATGAGAGCCCGTACTTTAGTGTTGTGTCTTGGGTGTCCATGAGAGCTCGTACGTTACTGTTGTGTCTTGGGTGGCCATGAGAGCCCGTGCTTTACAGTTGTGTCTTGGATGGCCATGAGAGCCCGTACTTTACTGTTGTGTCTTGGGTGGCCATGAGAGCCCGTACGTTACTGTTGTGTCTTGGGTGGCCATGAGAGCCCGTGCTTTACTGTTGTGTCTTGGGTGGCCATGAGAGCCCGTATTTTAGTGTTGGTGTGTTTTGGGTGGCCGTGAGTGCCCTGGGGTTGTTGAGCCCGTGAGTTACTATTGGTGTGTCTTGGGAGGCCGTGAGTGCCCGTGAGGTTGTTGAGCCCGTGAGTTACGGTTGGTGTGTCTTGGGAGGCCATGAGTCATAGGCGGATTCATACAAGACCCAGGGGGGGCACGTGCCCCCCCTCAATTCTCCCAAAATTAAGATATATTAGTGATATTTAAAAAAAAAAAATTGGTTACGGGTGTCTGTGTGCCCCACGCTGAAAATAGGGAATAGTTTTAATTATTTTAACATCCTTATCCTTCCTAAACATAACTAATGAAAGTAGTTAATATTTTAAAATAAATCAACGTATTTGTTCAGTATCTCAAAAAATAATAATAATAAGATTCAGCATATATTTCCTTTTTTTTAATATTCTGATTAGAAACATAATTAATCAAACTAATTATTCAATACAAACATGACTCAACCATATTTTTTTTAGAAAATTCAATTGTGGATTAGTATTAGGTGCATCATGTTTTTTGTATTCTTTTAATCTATTTTCTTAGAATTTTGTACTTCTATTTTTTTCATTTACCAATTCTAATTAATTTAGGAAAACTTTATTCTTATTTAAGCTGTTGTTTAAAGTTGAAGATTACATCAATTTAAGTTTTGATTTTCATTATCTACAAAATTAACTACAGTTATGGATAGATGTTTCAAAAGTGATAAAGCAGTAGCAACAATATTGATCTTACCCGTCGCTACTGCGACTGTGGAGAGAGTATTTTCTGCTATGAAAAATTGAATATAATCAGGACTCGGTTGAGAAAAATCGAATGGGAGACCAATAGATTACTGACAGCATGATCGTATATATTGATAAAGATATTTTTTTATTGTATTGACAATGAAGTATTTTACAATATTTTCAAAATATGAAATCTCGATGTCACCTCTTGTAATGAGTAGTATTTTATCGTTTTTCAAGAAATGTTAATATTTTCTTCAAAATAAAAATTTTCAATTTGATTTTATATTATTTTAACGTTATTTATCATATATATAAAAAAAAATTGGTGCCCCCCCTCATTAAAAAAGCTAAATCCGCCACTGCCATGAGTGCCTGTGGGGTTGTTGAGTCCGTGTTTTAGTGTTGGTGTCTTGGGTGGCCATGAGTGCCTGTGGAGTGTTGAACCTGTGTTGTTGCTGTTTGTTGAACTTTGCTTGTGATTGTGTTTGCCCGAGGTTAGTGACCCGACTTTGTGTCAGGAAGTGGTGTGGAATTTGGCTGGCTTGCCCGAGTTCGAGTCTCGGTAAGTTGCGAGCGTTCTTTGGCTAGCTTGACCCGAGTTCGAGTCTCGACAGGTTGTGAGCGTTTTTAGGCGATGAGAGGGCAGCTCCCCTTCCGACTAGCTATCGGAAAAGTAGCTCGGTTTATCGCCAACAGGTCGACCGCCTGGAGCCTGACAGGGATCGGCAAAGCGCGTGGGGCAGGCTCGAGCCCAGCCGGTTAGCAACCGGCACTGAGCAGCTGACAGGAATGCGATCCTTTGTGATCTGGTTTGGTGTGCGATCCCTTGTGATCTTGTTTGGTGTGCGATCCTTTGTAATCTTGGGTGTTGTGTGGTTTTCTGTCGTGTCTTTGGAGGAGGTCGTCAATCGTTGTGTCGGGTCTACTTTACGTGTCCAAGTGTTGAGTCGGTTGAGGAAAGTATCAGTGTGTGTGTGTCAGTCGGGTTACTTGAGTTTGGGGATAGTGATCCCCGGTATTGAGTTGGTTGTTGGTGTTACCGGTATTGTCTGCTAAGTATGCCGTAGTCAGTCTGTTATCCGTGGTGGTGAGCGAACGCTCACCCCTAGCTGCTTTTCCTATAGGTACCGGTCGCAGGTTGGACTAGGTGAGCTTCTAAACCTTGAAGAGCTAGGAGCGGGATTCTGGGTTTACTTTGAGTCTAGCGACGTGTACCTTGCTTTTTGTCCAATTGTTGGGATGTACCTTTAAGTTGTAAATGATTAAATGATTATTTTTTTGATGAACAAATGGCGATTTTAAGGTGATTTATGTAAAAGGCTTCAAAATGTTTTATTGTTTTAAATGTTCGCGTCCCTAGTTCGGTTTTACTGAAATTGGGGCGTGACACACATAGCATACACCCCACAATCCATATGATTGTCGTTAGATTCCCATGGTACATGGAGCCGATCAATCTTACCTTTGAAAATTTTATGTGCTAGAGCTTTATCAGTTTTTATTATGACCTTGTAAATTTTAGACCTCTACGCAACACAAAAACACCAAAGAAAAATAGGTAAAAACAGAAATCAATAAGTACACAGTAATCAAACACATAGTCAATGAGAGAAGAATACGTACCAATGTATAGTGTATTTTTCCATAATGAATATCGTCATCAACCGTTCCTTTGACATTGTCAATAATAACTGAATTTCCGTTCTTCATGTCGATGCATAAGAGTGTGTAGTGATTGCTCTTAAAAACAACCATGAAACCCTGTAAAAAATATATAAAATACATCAGCATATTAATATAACGAATAAATTGGTTTATATAATACAACCATTCACTACTATATCAGCAAAACAGATATTCACTATCCGCAAACTACATATTCATTATCAGCAAACCGAGGAAAATTGTTTCTCAAACCAATGTGCACTTATCCGCAAAACATGTATGCAATAACCGCAAACTTGATAGAGCATATTCGAAAACAATAGAATCCATAACCTCCAATCAGATATTGCGTGTCTCAAACAGGTAAACGTTATTTCTCAAACAAGGGTGCGTATAACCGCAAAACATACAAACCTTAACCGCAACCAACATATTGCATATTCTAAAACAAATCATGTATTATACTTACCAAGTCCAACTTCTTCCATGAAAAAGAAGGGAACTCCTTAGTTTCAATCTTGAAAACATCGTCAAAATCTAGATCTTTTTCATGTTCCGAAATCGAAGCCTACAAAATAAACATATAAATAACAAAACACAATAAAGTAATTCAAACTATAAACGTAATCAACCAAAAAAATGCGCAAACTATGCTTACACTAAGAGAAGCTGCAAAGAAAAACCGGTTAGGTGATGAATCACTCTTGATCGTTTCCAGATCATTCAGATAGTGACACTGTCACGCCCCAATTTCAGTAAACCGAACTAAGGACGTGAACTTTTAAAACGATAAAATATTTTGAAACCATTTACATTAAATCACTTTAAGATCACCGTTTGTTCAACAAAATAATATTTACAACTTAAAACACGTCCCAACAAGTGGACAAAATTGTGGTATCCGTCGCTAGACTCAAAATAAACCCAGAATCCTGCTCCCAGCTCTTCAAGCTTCGGAAGCTCACCTAGTCCAACCTGCGACCGGTACCTGTGGGAAAAGCAGCTAGGGCTGAGCGTTCGCTCACCACCACGGATAACAGACTGACTACGACATAATTAGCAGATACTTTCCTCAGCCGACTCAACACTCGGACACGTAAGGTAGACCCGACACAACGATCGACGACCTCTTCCAAAGACATGGCAGACCACCACGCAACACCCAAGATCACAAAGGATCGCACACCAAACAAGATCACAAAGGATCACACGCATGTCAGCTGCTCAGTGCCGGTTACTAACCGGCTGGGCTCGAGCCTGCCCCACGCGCTTTGCCGATCCCTGTCAGGCTCCAGGCGGTCGACCTGTTGGCGATATATACAATGCTGCTTTTCCGATAGCTAGTCGGAAGGGGAGCTGCCCTCTCATCGCCTAAAAACGCTCACAACTTCCCGAGACTCGAACTCGGTCAGGCTAGCCAAAGAACGCTCGCAACTTCCCGAGACTCGAACTCGGTCAAGCCAGCCAAAGAACGCTCGCAACCTCCCAAGACTCGAACTCGGTCAGGCCACCCAAAGAACGCTCGCAACTTACCGATCCCTGTCAGGTAAGCCAGCCAAATTCCACACCACTTCCCGACACACAGTCGGGTCACTAACCTCGGGCAAGCACAATCACAATCACAAGAAAAGTTCAACAAGCAGCAACAACACAGGTTCAACACTCCACAGGCACTCATGGCCACCCAAGACACCAACAGTAAAACACGGATTCAACAACCCCACGGGCACTCACGGCCTCCCAAGACACACCAACCATAACTCACGGGCTCAACAACCCCACGGGCACTCACGGCCTCCCAAGACACACCAACCATAACTCACGGGCTCAACAACCCCACGGGCACTCACAGCCACCCAAGACACACCAACAATAACTCACGGGCTCAACAACCCCACGGCACTCATGGCCACCCAAGACACTCCAACAGTAACTCACGGGCTCAACAACCCTACGGCACTCACGGCCACCCAAGACACACCAACAATAACTCACGGGCTAAACAACCCCACGGCACTCACGGCCACCCAAGACACACCAACAGTAAAGACACGGGTTCAATCAACCCCCACGGGCACTCATGGCCACCCAGACACAACAGTAAAACACGGGCTCTCATGGCCACCCAAGACACAACAGTAAAACACGGGCTCTCATGGCCACCCAAGAAACAAAATACACAATCAACCTCTGGCATAACCAATGCCTTCAATAGTCCTAATATCAACAGTTTCACAAACAACCTCCGGGCATGATCATATGCCTCCAGTACTCCTAATCTCGATAAGTTTGCAATCAACCTCCGGGCATGGTCATATGCCTCCAGTAATTCTAATAACGCTAAGTTCTCTGCTCCTACGACACTACTAAGTGTCACATGCATTTCCAATATTCGCTACGTTCTCGTATCATACGACACTACCCGGTGTCGCCTATCTTTCTAACATTCGATAAACTTACTTAACCCACGACACCCCCGTGTCACATGCATTTCTACTGTTAACTTTCCCTAGTCAGGGCCGAGATCCGGCTACTTTTCCCTACCTCGTATGCTTTCTCCAAAAGCGCACAATCAAGCTCCGGCGTGATCTCGGTCACTCGCCTAGCTTTCCCTTTCCTCTGTCTGCGGCACGATCTAAAAGAACACAATTTTAAACGCTTTTAAGCTTGCAGGCATAAACTGAATTTTAATAAACCTGACGCCCAAAAGTAAACCCGACAATGTCGATCACTCCCAAACTTCCCAATTACTCGACATTGTCGATATTGGACCCGGAAAGGCCCGATTCGCCCGACATGGCGAATCTGCCCGGGTTTTGAAAACGCCCTTCCGGGGCTCCGAAAATTCCCGTTTTCGTTTCTACGGTCTTAGAATAATTCAAGGGTTCCTAGGCACTTGACTGAATCGAATTCCGACTTCCGAGTCATTTAAATAACGTTTAAAGTTTCTAAACCCGATAAATACAACTTTTCCAATTTAATTCCAAATTTCGATTCGGTTATGGATAAATGATCCGGGGAACGTTCTAAACCACCCGAACACTAAAACCGAGCACGTGGGCCCCACATGGCCACAATGGAAAAATTCCCTTTTTCCCCCAAAACGTTCCTAACGAACCCCAAACCTCAACCATTCATCTTTAAACCAATTCTAACCAAAACCCAACCATATTTGAATCGTTTAAACTCAAACCCTAAAATTCGAACTTAACAAAACGAAAATCGGTTAGGTGCTCACCGTAGAGAATGACGGTGTGAACTCGATTCTTCTATCGTTGAGACGATCCACCGGTCGGATGAACGAGAAACGTCACAAATCCCCCAAGCCTCTTCTCTTTTTCTCTCCTCCTTCTCTCTTCCTTCTAACTTCTTTCTCTCTCTAAAAAGTCTTATTTTCTACACTATGGCCGACCATCACATGTCTCTCATCTTTTGTTTTGTTCAAAAACACTAACCACACATCAAGAAGACCAAAATACCCCCCCTTTTCATTTTGTCTTTTCTTTAAAGTCAAGGGTAAAGTTGTCCTCCCTTTTTCCTTCCACCATATTCATGACATGTGTCATGTGGGTCCCACACATTTTTGGGGAAAATATCTCCTAGATATTTTTTGTCAGATTCGCGAAATTCGGCTGTTTCGGGCCCCGAACGGGCACTTTTTCCAAGAAATTACGAAACTTGACGGGCTACAAGAAAACAGCTCAACTAAGACCGCTGCGACGACGGCTAAGCTTTTTGGATCCCAAACGGTCCTCGAATGGACCAAAACGTCGCTCAGTTGACTTTTCCAGCGAAAAGTCAACATTTCCGAAATTGGTCAGATAGTTGCCCTGAGTCCCTCGGAACTCACTTTGGTCGATATCGGGGTCAACTTACGTCCGGTATGACCCTCGGAGTCAATTTTAGGTTTAAATAAGTGTCTGACCAAAAATTTTAAATTTTCCTGTTTTTCACAGGTTTGACTGGCGTTGACCGGGAGTGGTTATTACAATCTACCCCCCTTAGAGGAATTTCGTCCGCGAAATTTAAAAAAACGTACTTCAGGAGTCGAACCGGTCGGGTAATTCGCGCGAACCTCGTCCTCGCGTTCCCAAGTCGACTCGGCCTCGTGGTGTCGCCACAATACCAGTTCTAAGCGGATAACCCTTCCGCGCAGGACCTGCTCTTGTGGATCCCTTTCCACATCGGTTTCTCCTCATACGGGACATCACCCGTTACCTCGACATCCGCCTACTCAAAGACGTACTCAAGACCTCGAAAGGCCCGATACACCGCGGGGCTAACCCGCCTCCGCTGCGGTTGAAACACACCAGTCCACCCGTCGGACTCATCTCTAGGGATACATGACCACCGACTGCTGACTCGAGAGGTCGGCGCCGTCTGTCAGCATAGCTCCTGTTGACTCTGCGCGGTCCTCAACCGCTCATGCTTCGGCACGACCGACTCAGCTGTCTCTCGGTCCAGTTCTAGACCCAGTAAACTCTTATTCCTCACTTCTGCCCAGCACACGGGCGATCGACCCGGCCTACCATACAACGCTTCGAACGGTGTCATCATGATACTGGCCTGAAAGCTGTTGTTATAGGTGAACTCGGCTAACCGCTCACGAAACCCATCGTGACGTGACCCCATTTCCACTGTGCAACCCGCAGTGGTTGCAGTATACCCGCGGGACGCTGATGTTCGGCTCTCACCTGCCGATGAGTGAGGCACCGTGATACTAATACCACGACCGTTCTCCGCATCCCGCTCTACTATACATGCCACCCGATGTCGCGCTCCTCTTAGTGCCATTCACGTGCACTGTTAGACGCGAAAGCTGCGACTCTCGCAACTCGTCGCCTCCGCCGTCACGCGGTATGTACAAACCTCCGCGATACCGTAACTCCCAATAAGTACAACGATCCCGGCCCTCGACGTCAGTACCGCCGTCAACTATCTCCCGGATCCTTGTCGTCTACAAAACACTACCACAAACTGATTTAAGAACGGCCGGAATATACTGTTCATCAGATCTATGAACGCTGCAGGTGCGTTCGGTAGTTCAAAGTCATCACCCAGAACTCGTAATGCTCATAGCATGTCCGGAATACAGTCCTTGCGACGTCCCCCTCTCGGACTCGCAACTGGTACTATCTGGATCGTAGGTCGATCTTCGAGAAATACGTCGACCCTCTCAACCGGTTTAACAAGTCGTTAATTTTCGGCATCGGGTATCGGTCATTCACCGTAACCCGGTTCAGTTTCCGGTAGTCCATGCACATCCGAAGCTCTCCACTCTTCTTCTTCGCGACGAGTGTTGACGCTCCCCACGGCGATGTGCTCGGACGAATAAACCCCTTCTCCCGAAGTTCCTCGAGCTGACTCTTCAGCTCGGTCAACTCGGCTGGCGCGAACCTGTAAGGCGCCATCGATAGCGCTGCCGTTCCCGGCACCAGGTCAATCCTGAACTCCACCTCACGAACTGGTGGCAACCCGCTCAACTCCTCATGAAACACATCGGGGAACCCCCATACCCTTCGCGGTAACTCTCGGCTCTGCACGGCCGATACTTCCTCCACTGCGGACAATGCCGACAGGAGAACCCCACTATTACTACCCAGCACACACGACAACTTCGTGTTGCCTGCTGACACTGTCACTCGTCGCCTAAAGCAGTCGATATTGGCTCGGTACTTCGCCAGCCAATCCATTCCCAAGTTTACGTCAAAGGTTGTCATTTTGTAAGTATCCTTCCCACGGATACACGCACAAGCTCAGTTGCTGCCGATCCTCACGGATCCTCGCAGTCTCTCTAAAACCTCGCTCCACTACCGTCGTCGTGCCTACCAACTCCGAACATACCCGACTCCTCGGGTTGAGGACTCGATTCAGCTTCAGGGTTCTTGAGCCCTCTCTCGAACCTCCTGTGTCGGTTCGCTCCTTTGACTTCGCAGGCACGACATACTCTAGTCAACACCACACCACCACCAACCGGCGAGTCCAGACGCAGGGGTGGACTCAACGGCTCTAAACTCAGCCCCAACCTCTCAGCACAACTCGACGACACAAACGAGTGTGACGCCCCGGTATCCAACAGAAATGATGCTCAAAGCAGAGGCCGAAAAACCACTACATTAGTTACTCTGGTAAAGTCTAGCGCAAACCCTCACCCGGTCCTCTATGCATTTACTTATAACTTTCCGCAACCAAACCAGTGTTCGCTACTCGTCCCTCGCGGGAAAAGTAGTAAAGGGGATGAGCGTTATGCTCACCTCCACGGACACCCGTTCGATTATGGCATACTTGTAAAGCACCAAAGACTTACCAATCTAGCCAGGGCAAATCACCACCCCAAAACCTACTACTAACCCGTCACACTACTCAAGTCATTAACACCTCAAATACTCTCTTATGTAAGGGAAACCTCGAAACGGGGATTTGTTCTCAATTTAGCAACTACTATTGCTCACACCCTTGATAGACTAGTTACTCGATCATGTAGGGAACCTCAAACAACCCACTCACGTGAAGGAAACCTCAAACCACCCGTTCACGCGAGGGAAACCTTGAACACCCGTTCACATAGGGGAAACCTAGTCCGTGTGGCGCCACAGCGCACCAACACTAACCCCTCTCCGTGGCGTGACTCTCACATCGAGACGTTGTACCACTACCGTAGGTTATCGATGAGTCTCGAACCCAAGACCTCATCCTTTAACACCGAAAATTTCAACCTCTACCACCAACACAAACCGTGAACACCGCCACGCAAACCAATACTCGAACTGCACAAACAAGACGGTGGAACAGACAGGGATCACGGATCCGTGAAAGACCCCGTCACGGTTGGGGTCACAGAGCCGTGACGAAGGCCTAAAATTCGCCAAATCGCTCTAGTCCGTCACGGATCCGTGACAGGATCCGTGACACTCGCGCAGACCTGTTTTCCAAACTCGGTTCTAACTCGAATCTTAACCCGTTTTAACCCTAAAATAGCCTCAAACGACACACACGCTTGACCACCAATTTAGCAAACACACGCGCCACGACTCACAGACAAAACAGTCATTCAACCCTCAACCAAAACACAAGCCGACACGGCCAACCCACAACACAACAACACTCGCCCACCGGGACAACCAACACCGAACCACGCCCACCGGGCCAACAAAAATCAAAACCCGCCCACAGGGCCAATCAAAATCAAACACGCCCTCAGGGCCAATCAAATTTTAAAACGCGTCCACAGGGTCAACCAATTTTAAAACTTTCTCCACTTCATTGAAAACCTCAATTCTTGACATCAGGTAGTTACAACTCGGTCCAGGCGTCCCCGAACTACATTGTACTCACTTGACGTCAACACCGTCACGCTCGACTACAGGGGCGCCCCTGAGTCGAGTCGCGACAGTTTAAAAATATTTCACGCAGCAACGCACAAACAGTAGGCCAGTAACCCCGTACTGCACATACACACAAACACAAACAGGACTCACCACACGACGGGTTTACACACGGTTCCAACCCGTGTACCCAACGCACTACGAGACTTTACTAACTCGACTCTCCCCACCTAATTGATGTACAGTCCGAGGTGTAAAACCTCGAGCTCTGGTACCAAGCTGTCACGCCCCAATTTCAGTAAACCGAACTCAGGACGTGAACTTTTAAAACGATAAAATATTTTGAAACCTTTTACATTAAATCACTTTAAGATCACCGTTTGTTCAACAAAATAATATTTACAACTGAAAACACGTCCCAACAAGTGGACAAAAGTGTGGTATCCGTCGCTAAACTCAAAATAAACCCAGAATCCCGCTCCCAGCTCTTCAAGCTTCGGAAGCTCACCTAGTCCAACCTGCGACCGGTACCTGTAGGAAAAGCAGCTAGGGGTGAGCGTTCGCTCACCACCACGGATAACAGACTGACCACGGCATAATTAGCAGACAATGCCGGTAACAACAACAACCAACTCAACACCGGGAACACCATCCCCAACTCAAGTAACCCGACCAACACCCACACACTGATACTTTCCTCAGCCGACTCAACACTCGGACACGTAAGGTAGAACCGATACAACGATCGATGACCTCCTCCAAAGACACGACAGACCACCACGCAACACCCAAGATCACAAAGGATCGCACACCAAACAAGATCACAAAGGATCGCACTCATGTCAGCTGATCAGTGCCGGTTGCTAACCGGCTGGGCTCGAGCCTGCCCCACGCGCTTTGCCGATCCCTGTCAGGCTCCAGGCGGTCGACCTGTTGGCGATATATACAACGCTGCTTTTCCCATAGCTAGTCGGAAGGGGAGCTGCCCTCTCATCGCCTAAAAACGCTCACAACCTCCCGAGACTCGAACTCGGTCAGGCTAGCCAAAGAACGCTCGCAACTTCCCGAGACTCGAACTCGGTCAAGCCAGCCAAAGAATGCTCGCAACCTCACGAGACTCGAACTCGGTCAGGCCAGCCAAAGAACGCTCACAACTTACTGATCCCTGTCAGGTAAGCCAGCCAAATTCCACACTTCCCGACACACAGTCGGGTCACTAACCTTGGGCAAGCACAATCACAATCACAAGAAAAGTTCAACAAGCAGCAACAACACAGGTTCAACACTCCACATGCACTCATGGCCACCCAAGACACCAACAGTAAAACACGGATTCAACAACCCACGGACACTCACGGCCTCCCAAGACACACCAACCATAACTCACGTGCTCAACAACCCCACGGGCACTCACGGCCTCCCAAGACACACCAACCATAACTCAAGGGCTCAACAACCCCACGGGCACTCACGACCACCCAAGACACACCAACAATAACTCACGAGCTCAACAACCCCACGGCACTCATGGCCACCCAAGACACTCCAACAGTAACTCACGGGCTCAACAACCCTACGGCACTCACGGCCACCCAAGACACACCAACAGTAACTCACGGGCTTAACAACCCCATGGCACTCACGGCCACCCAAGACAATCCAACAGTAAAGACACGGGTTCAATCAACCCACACGGGCACTCATGGCCACCCAGACACAACAGTAAAACACGGGCTCTCATGGCCACCCAAGACACAACAGTAAAACACGGGCTCTCATGGCCACCCAAGACACAAAATACACAATCAACCTCTAGCATAACCAATGCCTTCAATAGTCCTAATATCAACAGTTTCACAAACAACATCCGGGCATGGTCATATGCCTCCAGTACTCCTAATCTCGATAAGTTCGCAATCAACCTCCGGGCATGGTCATATGCCTCCAGTAATTCTAATAACGCTAAGTTCTCTGCTCCTACGACACTACTAAGTGTCACATGCATTTCCAATATTCGCTACGTTCCCGTATCATACGACACCACCCGGTGTAGCCTATCTTTCTAACATTCGATAAACCTACTTAACCCACGACACCCCAGTGTCACATGCATTTTTACTGTTAACTTTCCCTAATCTGGGCCGAGATCCGGCTACTTTTCCCTACCTCGTATGCTTTCTCCAAAAGCGCACAATCAAGATCCGGCGTGATCTCGGTCACTCGCCTAGCTTACCCTTTCCTCTGTCAGCGGCACGATCTAAAAGAACACAATTTTAAACGCTTTTAAGCTTGCAGGCATAAACTGAATTTTAATAAATCTGATTTCGATCTCTAGTCGTTACAACCCGATTCAAGCGTTACAACCCGATTCAGGCGTCCCGGGACCTCATTGCAACAAATTGACATCAAACCATCACGCTCGACTACAGTGGCGCCCCTGAGTCAGCCCGTGATAGTGCAGACATTACAGTTCTACCGAAAATTCGGCATGACCTATTCGTATTTTCCCTTAACCCTCCGCTTAAGCGGGACATTTACCAAACCAAATTTACAAGGAAAATAGTATGCATAGTTCTCATGCTCGGCCAAATACACAACACAATCAACACACGGAGTGCTCATGCTCTTCAAGTTACACCACAAAGTAAATAAACGGAGTTCTCGTGCTCCCCAAAGTACACAACACAATCAATAAACGGAGTCCTCATGCTCCCCAAAGTACACAACACAATCAATAAACGGAGTCCTCGTGCTCCCCGAAGTACACAACACAATCAATAAACGGAGTCCTCGTGCTCCCCAAATCCGCCACACACTGGGCACACGGGGTTCTCGTGCCCCAAATCCGTCACTCACTGGGCACTCAACACAAAAAATATACGGGGTCCTCGTGCCCCACCCAAAACACTCAATACCAGCACACATGGAGTTCTCATGCTCCAAAACAGTGGTCAATTAAACAAGTCAACAATTGAATAAGACCGTACCTTTAACTTGAAAATTTTGGAAACGATACGCCACAATGGCAACACCACCAACAATTGGCTCACTTTGCAACGAATGCATAGCGGGTCGATCACTGCCCGTTAATCCAATTCCGATCTCAACCATTCGGCTTCACCGATCACTAGGGAGAGGATACCAATCAAGTAATGCAATCATTGTAGTGTAAGAGATTCAATTTAGGACAAACATTAAGGCGACTCACGACTCATGTCGTTCCAACTCTCCGCATCAATGTTTCCAAATTGCGTCACTGAGTATCACGACTCAGACTTCCTAACTCTACCCACCTAGTTGACATTGGTCCGAGGTTTGAAAACAAGTTCACAAAGACACCTGTTTCAAATGAAACCAGGCTCTGATACCAAATTGTCACGCCCCAAATCCGGTTTTGACCGGACTCGAGACGTGACTGGAATAAAAACGGTTTTGAATACTATAAATCAACAATAACTTCCTGAAAATCTCGAATATGAAACTCAGATCCACATAAGTCAGTTTAAAACATAAATAAAACCCTCTAGGGGTGTAATAATAATTCTCTAATAAAGTTTGTCTAAAACCGAAATAAAGAAATAACCGAAGTCACTAAGACGACACCCAACCAAGAAGCTCACGAGCCTCTACTCCTCAACAAGCCTGTAATCACAACAGTAAAAACATAGGGGTGAGCTTACGCTCAGTAGGGAAAATACATAACAAGTTGACCTTCAAAGTTTAACAATTTCTCAATCAAAGTCACCAAATAAAACTCAATAATTAACAAGAAATACCCAATCCAATCAATGCCGTGGCACATGAAGTCGCCACCCTCCGATCCACACAGGGTGTGTCCTCTCGGATTTTCCCTCAATCCAGAGGAGACGCATATCATCGAGGCTACCGGCAACACCCCCTGAGGGTGCATATCATCGGGATTCTCGGAAACGTCTCCAAAGAACTATATGTCCTCGGGAACCAAGGTATTACTCCCATAGGGAGCATACACTTGGGTGAATCAACCAATAACCATCCAATAACCAGGGCCACCGGCTATGCTATCACCTTACACCGGCACTCCCTCGGTGTAGGCGCCATACCGGGTACCGACTATGACGCTACCTCCCACCGGCACTCCCTCGGTGTAGGCCCCATAGCGATATAACAGCCAACTCCCAAATCCATGAACGAACATTACACTCAAGTAACCACGAAGTAATCAGTTCCCCACGACTCACAGTTTCACCACAATACACCACACACGAATCACAGTTCCACCACAACACATAGCACACGAATCACATAACCACAACTTACCATTCACCTACCTGCCATGACCCTTCGGTCCATCGGTCACCTGATTGTACCGCTCGGCACAACCAGTCATACTCGATTCAACCATTCAAAGAATCAAGCAATCATTCAAATACAATCCACAGTCAAGTATACATTCAATTCAACCAATCAAGTAAACCTTCAATCAAGCATTCAACCACGCAATTCAGCTAGTTTCTTTAGACTCTTTAGCCTATCCACTAAGCAACCAAACAACCAGACATGTGATCCTAACGCACAACTAATCTGAGGGCCCTGCCAAGGCCGCTCTACCAGTAAAACAATTCCCAAGTATTGAAAGCGAGTCACACTAGTGATTGGCATCATACGCATGCATTACTAGACACTTCCGGTTATTAGTATTTGAAAGACAATTATTTTAGTTATTCGCATCCTATAGGCAATTCTAGGACCTTTCCGATTTTATTATCCTAACATGCATACTAAGCATTTTAAACGAGAAGTTAAGACTTTCCCTACCTCAAGGTTTTCCTTTAACACTCTGATGATAAGCCCGGTGGTCACCACTCCGTTCTTCACACGGGTTCCGGCGTGATATTTGTTCTTCTAGCTCGGGTCCAAGTTCTTCGTTCTCGGGCGAAGTCCCGTCTAGGTTTGACAAATAAAAAGTCCAAATCAAAACCGAAAATTGTCCAAAGGTCCTCTGATGTTTAAATAAACCTATAATTTCTCACCTTTAGTTAATCAAATCTGACGATTAATCTGATTTTTAAAAGATTTTTAGTTGAACTCGGGTTGACCCGGATCCGAACCCGGACCTGGTCCAGACCCGGTCCAGACCCGTCCGGTCCTGGGCCTGACCCAAGGTCTGTCTAATCCAGGCTCGCGTCCCAGCCTACTCCCAACAGTATGGCCCAAGCACCCAGGCCCAAAAGCCCGTTCAGACTGCGTCCTCGAGCTTGCTCGGCTCCGACGAGAGACGACTTCTCCGACCGCTGTCTACGGCGTCAGGTGGGACTGCGGGGAAAGGAAACGGAGGCAGAGAGGACGCCAGAACTCTTGGCGAGGTCGGGGCCCACGAAGGCATGGTTCTGATGCGAGCCCATGCTCGTTCCAGACACGGGTCCGATGAACCCTAGTTCGCCGACGGCGATTCTGTGAGCAAAACCCCCGAATCGAGCTCGGAGAGAAACGGAACTGGTCGATTCGAGGTCGGGAAAGAGGGAAACCGGTGAGGGAAGGCTCGACTTTTGCCTGGAGAGGACGACTCGAAGACAAGAGCCTCCGGCGCTGGTTTGAGTTCGCGGGAGAGTTCGGTTTGCGAACGGAGAGGGAGACTCGGGTGATGGTGGGGAAGAAGGCTAGGGTGCCTCTGCTGCACGATGAGAGGAGGAGGGCGAGAGATCTGGGCGGGAGGAGCAGCGGCCGGCTTCGCTCTGAGTTCGCGCAGAGAGAGAGAGAGAGGGAAGAGACGATGAACAATAACCGTAGCTAGGGTTTGCTCCCTCTTATAGCGTGCCCTTTGGGCCAGGCTGAGTGCATCAGCTTAAATGGGTCGGCTGAGTCTCTAAATGGGCCAAGTCCGGTCCATCTCTAAAGTCCAGCACCCCTTTGTCCCCCTTTTTTTTTCTTTTGGATCCACCTTCTCCAAAAATAAACTTGTTGCAAAAACCCACCTTGACGTTTTGATTTTCAAATAATTCCCTTTAGAATTACGTGGGGTTTTACAGTCTACCCCCCTTAAAAGAATTTCGTCCTCGAAATTTAAAGTGAACGCGCTCCTCTTGTCCTCGTCTCGGGGAACGACCGCTTAAGACTCACTAGCGAGGGAGCCGCGATGTACTTCCGCAGTTCGAGAATACGTGGAAGCTGACCGACAATGGCTCTGGTTCTGTCTGAAGACCTCAAAATGTACGATAAATTGCGGGGCCAACTTGCCTCCGTCGCTGTCGATCCGCTAAGGCCCCTCCTAGGCTCACTCTCAGAAATAATTGATCGCGTAATGAAACTTAATAGGCATGCGCCTTTCATCTGTGTAACTCACTTGTCGGCTCTACTCGGTCTTTAACCGTTTCCGCATTTACGCGACCTTCACTTACTCGTGTTTCACTATATCACGCTAGTTACTCAAGAGCCATATTGGGCGGTGAAAAACAGTCTTTCTCAACAGTTCACAGTTTCAACAAGCGACCATAACTCAAAGACCACCAATGTACCCAACATGTCAACAGACACTCAAATCGCTATGGAATACCAGGTAGCGGTATAAACATCCTATACCGGAATCCTACCTCGGTACAGACGTCAAACTGAAATACTCCATATTGGTCTAGATACTCTATACCGGAACCTCCAGTCGGTCATAGGTATCGTGCCGAAACACTTCGCTAGTCGAACTGAAGTAGGAAAATTACACGTAGACATAACCACTCAGTTTCCTTCTTAGTAACCGTTACAGGGACAACTTACCTAGAATTCCAATATTCGTCATGTTAAGACCAACCGCAACGATTACACGATCAAGTAATACATAAAAACCACTTCCTCAAGACACAGTATCTCATGAACATTGCACGGTTCGGAACAACCATCCGTTTTACCACATCCGGTGGGCCACTAGGCACAACTCCAAAGGGGTAATCGTACTCACCTCAGATACTGAGGAATGCCAGAAACGACCTTGGCAACCTCTAACGGACTTCAATTTTAGTGTATACGGCGGACCATCATCAACAACTTCGATGTAGATACTTCTTATCATGATCCTCAACTGTACCGGTATCACACCGGATAGAACGGCTTCGGTTTCTGACATGCCATACCGGGATCTTCCTTCGGTATGGGTGTCTTATCGGAAAACTCCGAAAATCGGACAAGGACGGAGCCACCCGAAGGTGTAACTCCTCGATTCTCTTTAGTAACCGTCTCCCGAATAGTTCACACTAGAACGCCAAACAGGTCTTGTCACGACCTAACACACTCAAGACGAGCAAGCAACACACAAACGTGATCATCCACTCAAAGGTTCTCAACCTGGTACGGGTCAGTTACATATCATGTACCACAAACTTAACTCGCGGTAAGCCAACCACATCTCACTGTGATCAATCGAGAAGGTTATCCAACTCGCGATATTTCTCTTGACATCAATACAAGTTCTCAACATCTGATCAACCACTTCACAAGTCATCTCACCTAAATCATCATAACATGAGACAATGGTTCTCAAAATCGGTGCATGGTTCAGTACCACCATGAACTCTACCAACATTTAGTTGGACGAACGACGTACAACAATACGGACCAATAGAACCCCTTACTGGCACTTGGTCGAAAGTAGGCGTCCTTCAAGACACCAAAACCCAACGTACGATAATTACATTCGACTGCAAAATACGATCCAAGATCGATTGCCAAAGGTCAACCCAACCGGCGGTATTCCTTATACCGTTGACACCCGTTCACGAGCTGTCAATCAACCAACTTATAGTCAAGTCCACCCAAGTCACCTTTTAAGGAGTAATCAACACGTACTGAGATCTCGATAATTTGAACAGTTCAGAAACCCGCGCGGTTCCTTCATTCGTTACTTGACAAATTAAAACCAACAACGGTTAGCTCTTAACCTTTCCTATGCCCACTCATGGCACGAAATCCGACCTTCCATACAATTCCTCGTTCGGTGCCATCTTGTTACTGGCCTGGAAACTTGTAGTAGTCGCCCTCAGCTATCAGTAGCTGGATTTCAACGTGAGGTGCTCTCACTTATAGGACGTACCTTCATGGTTATGCTTAGTCCTTCTGGAAAGAACGTAAGAAACGCACCTTAATTTAGGTTCTCACATACGGCACACACTCGTGCAACCTTCGCTCGCTAACAAGGATTTGAACCAACACCGCCTCGACGGTTCGAATCTTATAACTTAAGTCTTGTAACGGGGTTAGAAGAATCTGTAGATTACGATTTCTGTGGGTATGGACCCACCACGCTTCCGCTGCGCTACTCTGCTCTTTTCGTAGCTCGGTCATCTCCTGTGAACAGTTTGACCATTTACTGGTCGAGGCTGTAGCCTTTCACTGCTCGGCATTCGTCGCTGATGGCACTCGATGAACGCTTGTTGTTTCAGCAATCGGTTCTTAAAATTCAATCTGCACCATCGGAGAAGAAAAGAACCTTCAATCTGGCTAAGTCTGTTACTCCACTTTCCAATTCCCACTGACGTTAGTCGGTACTACCATACATTTAGTCGATGTGTTGAAAGTACCTGTGGGCTCAACGGTGTTAAACTCTTTCGATCAATAAGTAACTACGAACCAATACACCCAGTGTAAGGCTCAAGTGTCAACTGACACAAAATCCAAAATGTAAATGGTAACAAGTACTCTACGCGATCTCAAGATCGGTATCAAGTCCTTACCCGGGGCCCGGTAATCATGTACGCTCGGCCCTACCGCATCGGAGGTCCTCCTCTCGATGGGGTGGGAGAATTTGTTGCTATAGCGGCAAGTTCTCTTATCGGCTCTCGTAGATCGACCTGTGGAACGGTTCGTAGATTCATCACTCAACTGGCATTCTTGGCCTGGACGTTCCAACTGTTTGCCTGAGGGAAACTATGCCACGCGGGGCAGGTCCAACGGACGCTACTTCTCCAACCTGTCGTGTCTCACCGGACTGGGTCTGTGGCTGAAAGAATTATGAGGTCCTCTGCCTTCTCGAATTGTGACTCTCTAACGCCCTCAAGAAGCCCCTCGGCCTCGTCCTGTTCTCCCGCGCCTTGGCGGTCTCCCAAAAGTCTCTCTAATGCTAGTGTTTGTTCCACTAGTACAGAATAGCCCTCGGGTCTGAATGCAATGACTCAAACCGTGATAGATGAAATGAGTCCCTTCTCAAACGCCTGCGGCGCTCTCCTCGGCCGGCACCATCCTGGGTGCGAAGCGATACGGGGACATGAACCTCGCCCAATACTCATAGACGGTCACCCCATTCTATTGTAGGTCCAAACCTGCTGGTGTCGGTCATCTCGGACAGATCGAGGTAAATACTGTCCCAAGGACAATCCGCTGAACGACTGCAAGTCATTCCCAACTCTGGTCTGCACAGGTTGCTTCCAGTATCGTGCTTCTCCCTCAGCTGGGAGGTTGCGGAACATATTCTCCAACGAATATCAGAATACTCTAAACGTATTAAGGTTGTGGGTAATCCGCTCCAACCATAATACAACTGCCTCAGGGTCTGAATCCCCGGAATAAATTAGTATACTCACTTATGGAAACCCCTGAGTGCCTAGACCGTGTAACTGTCCACCTGGCCTGGTATCTTGGTAGTGACTGCGTCGGCAGTAGGCACAAACTCTCATGTCGGTGCTGTAGTCTCATGCTGAGCACAACTAACACTGCGCGAACCACCTCATCATTAGGGCCGCTTGAGTCGGTTCTGCGACTAGGGGAACTCTAGATGGTGATCGTACCGGTCTATCCCCAAAACTCTGGTGCTCTGTGGAAGCAGCACCATGGGCGCTCACTGCCCCTGCCAGAACAACAACTGGTGTCTGGCTCTGCCTCACAACTGGACGGCTCTTGGTACTCTCCAGGATATAAACACGTGACATCTCGTAAGCTCACTGCATGTAGAACCTATAGATTCATAACTCTGTTTAACCCAATCGGTTCGATTCACCAAAACATGACGTTCTCGTGCGTCTCCACCGGATCCCACTTGGATCAAAAGTAAGTCGTAAAGTCATACGTAACACTTATGTAGACAAGAGCCTCGCACCTCGTGCGTCTCACACAGAAATCAACGGTTCGATCAAGTATAAGGACGTTAACGCGCGTCTCACAAGTCGCCTAAAGTTTACAGCTCTTAAGCTTAATAGGTATATAATACTCATATATAATCATACAAGTTCGCATCTCAATGCGTCTCACCACAACAATCAGCGATTCAATCAAACAACAACCAACTCCCACAGGAGGGTTCCACTCAAACACACCACACAAGGCGCAAATCAACAGGCATACCCCCTGCTCGGGTATCCTTTCACAAAGAGGGGGGTTAACAACTTAACACGATCCAAATCATTAATTACCCTTAGCCTTTCTTTCCTTTCCACAGATTCACACTTCTTAACTCACTCTCAACTTTTCATGTCGATCTCTAGTCGTTACAACCCGATTCAGGCGTCCCGGGACCTCATTGCAACAAATTGACATCAAACCATCACGCTCGACTACAGTGGCGCCCCTGAGTCAGCCCGTGATAGTGCAGACATTACAGTTCTACCGAAAATTCGGCATGACCTATTCGTATTTTCCCTTAACCCTCCGCTTAAGCGGGACATTTACCAAACCAAATTTACAAGGAAAATAGTATGCATAGTTCTCATGCTCGGCCAAATACACAACACAATCAACACACGGAGTGCTCATGCTCTTCAAGTTACACCACAAAGTAAATAAACGGAGTTCTCGTGCTCCCCAAAGTACACAACACAATCAATAAACGGAGTCCTCATGCTCCCCAAAGTACACAACACAATCAATAAACGGAGTCCTCGTGCTCCCCGAAGTACACAACACAATCAATAAACGGAGTCCTCGTGCTCCCCAAATCCGCCACACACTGGGCACACGGGGTTCTCGTGCCCCAAATCCGTCACTCACTGGGCACTCAACACAAAAAATATACGGGGTCCTCGTGCCCCACCCAAAACACTCAATACCAGCACACATGGAGTTCTCATGCTCCAAAACAGTGGTCAATTAAACAAGTCAACAATTGAATAAGACCGTACCTTTAACTTGAAAATTTTGGAAACGATACGCCACAATGGCAACACCACCAACAATTGGCTCACTTTGCAACGAATGCATAGCGGGTCGATCACTGCCCGTTAATCCAATTCCGATCTCAACCATTCGGCTTCACCGATCACTAGGGAGAGGATACCAATCAAGTAATGCAATCATTGTAGTGTAAGAGATTCAATTTAGGACAAACATTAAGGCGACTCACGACTCATGTCGTTCCAACTCTCCGCATCAATGTTTCCAAATTGCGTCACTGAGTATCACGACTCAGACTTCCTAACTCTACCCACCTAGTTGACATTGGTCCGAGGTTTGAAAACAAGTTCACAAAGACACCTGTTTCAAATGAAACCAGGCTCTGATACCAAATTGTCACGCCCCAAATCCGGTTTTGACCGGACTCGAGACGTGACTGGAATAAAAACGGTTTTGAATACTATAAATCAACAATAACTTCCTGAAAATCTCGAATATGAAACTCAGATCCACATAAGTCAGTTTAAAACATAAATAAAACCCTCTAGGGGTGTAATAATAATTCTCTAATAAAGTTTGTCTAAAACCGAAATAAAGAAATAACCGAAGTCACTAAGACGACACCCAACCAAGAAGCTCACGAGCCTCTACTCCTCAACAAGCCTGTAATCACAACAGTAAAAACATAGGGGTGAGCTTACGCTCAGTAGGGAAAATACATAACAAGTTGACCTTCAAAGTTTAACAATTTCTCAATCAAAGTCACCAAATAAAACTCAGTAATTAACAAGAAATACCCAATCCAATCAATGCCGTGGCACATGAAGTCGCCACCCTCCGATCCACACAGGGTGTGTCCTCTCGGATTTTCCCTCAATCCAGAGGAGACGCATATCATCGAGGCTACCGGCAACACCCCCTGAGGGTGCATATCATCGGGATTCTCGGAAACGTCTCCAAAGAACTATATGTCCTCGGGAACCAAGGTATTACTCCCATAGGGAGCATACACTTGGGTGAATCAACCAATAACCATCCAATAACCAGGGCCACCGGCTATGCTATCACCTTACACCGGCACTCCCTCGGTGTAGGCGCCATACCGGGTACCGACTATGACGCTACCTCCCACCGGCACTCCCTCGGTGTAGGCCCCATAGCGATATAACAGCCAACTCCCAAATCCATGAACGAACATTACACTCAAGTAACCACGAAGTAATCAGTTCCCAACGACTCACAGTTTCACCACAATACACCACACACGAATCACAGTTCCACCACAACACATAGCACACGAATCACATAACCACAACTTACCATTCACCTACCTGCCATGACCCTTCGGTCCATCGGTCACCTGATTGTACCGCTCGACACAACCAGTCATACTCGATTCAACCATTCAAAGAATCAAGCAATCATTCAAATACAATCCACAGTCAAGTATACATTCAATTCAACCAATCAAGTAAACCTTCAATCAAGCATTCAACCACGCAATTCAGCTAGTTTCTTTAGACTCTTTAGCCTATCCACTAAGCAACCAAACAACCAGACATGTGATCCTAACGCACAACTAATCTGAGGGCCCTGCCAAGGCCGCTCTACCAGTAAAACAATTCCCAAGTATTGAAAGCGAGTCACACTAGTGATTGGCATCATACGCATGCATTACTAGACACTTCCGGTTATTAGTATTTGAAAGACAATTATTTTAGTTATTCGCATCCTATAGGCAATTCTAGGACCTTTCCGATTTTATTATCCTAACATGCATACTAAGCATTTTAAACGAGAAGTTAAGACTTTCCCTACCTCAAGGTTTTCCTTTAACACTCTGATGATAAGCCCGGTGGTCACCACTCCGTTCTTCACACGGGTTCCGGCGTGATCTTTGTTCTTCTAGCTCGGGTCCAAGTTCTTCGTTCTCGGGCGAAGTCCCGTCTAGGTTTGACAAATAAAAAGTCCAAATCAAAACCGAAAATTGTCCAAAGGTCCTCTGATGTTTAAATAAACCTTTAATTTCTCACCTTTAGTTAATCAAATCTGACGATTAATCTGATTTTTAAAAGATTTTTAGTTGAACTCGGGTTGACCTGGATCCGAACCCGAACCTGGTCCAGACCCGGTCCAGTCCTGGGCCTGACCCAAGGTCTGTCTAACCCAGGCTCGCGTCCCAGCCTACTCCCAACAGTCTGGCCCAAGCACCCAGGCCCAAAAGCCCGTCCAGACTGCATCCTCGAGCTTGCTCGGCTCCGGCGAGAGACAACTTCTCCGACCGCTGTCTACGGCGTCAGGTGAGACTGCGGGGAAAGGAAACGGAGGCAGAGAGGACGCCAGAACTCTTGGCGAGGTCGGGGCCCACGACGGCGTGGTTCTGGTGCGAGCCCATGCTCGTTCCAGACACGGGTCCGATGAACCCTAGTTCGCCGACGGCGATTCTGTGAGCAAAACCCCCGAATCGAGCTCGGAGAGAAGCGGAACTGGTCGATTCGAGGTCGGGAAAGAGGGAAACCGGTGAGGGAAGGCTCGACTTTGGCCTGGAGAGGACGACCCGAAGAGAAGAGCCTCCGGCGCTGGTTTGAGTTCGCGGGAGAGTTCGGTTTGCGAACGGAGAGGGAGACTCGGGTGATGGTGGGGAAGAAGGTGAGGGTGCCTCTGTTGCACGATGAGAGGAGGAGGGCGAGAGATCTGGGCGGGAGGAGCGGCGGTCGGCTTCGCTCTGAGTTCACGCAGAGAGAGAGAGGGAAGGGACGATGAACAGTAACCGTAGCTAGGGTTTGCTCCCTCTTATAGCGTGCCCTTTGGGCCAGGCCAAGTGCATCAGCTTAAATGGGTTGGATGAGTCTCTAAATGGGCCAAGTCCGGTCCATCTCTAAAGTCCAGCACCCCTTTGTCCCCCTTTTTTTCTTTTGGATCTACCTTCTCCAAAAATAAACTTGTTGCAAAAACCCACCTTGACGTTTTGATTTTCAAATAATTCCCTTTAGAATTACGTGGGGTTTTACAACGAAACTTGACGGGATACAAGGAAATGGCTCAACTAAGACCGCTGCGACGACGGCTAAGCTTTTTGGATCCCAAACGGTCCTCGAATGGACCAAAACGTCGCTCGGTTGACTTTTCCAGCGAAAAGTCAACATTTCCCAAATTGGTCAGAGAGTTGCCCTGAGTCCCCCGGAACTCACTTTGGTCGATATCGGGGTCAACTTAAGTCCAGTATGACCCTCGGAGTCAATTTTAGGTTTAAATAAGTGCTTGACCAAAATTTTTAAATTTTCCTGTTTTTTGCAGGTTTGACTGGCGTTGACCGGGAGTGGTTATTACAAACACCACCCATTAATGGTTTCCAATTCAATCCATGAATCAGTTTGGAAAGAATTAAAGCCCCCCTTGGTAATAACATTTTCAAAGCACTGAAACATAAAATCCTTGCATTCACAAAGAGAAAAGCATATTCACTGTATTTGCTAAAATAAAATATAAAAACAAAATAAGGGGAAAAACATATTTTACTTACCAATCCCTGTATTTGCTTATATTCAGCACCCAATCAGCAACACAATCCTCAACCTCCAGAAGTCCGGACCAATAATCTGTTTGACGATCAACAAACGGAGAACACAGAAATTTAGACGGTGCAATCAAACGAGGTGAAGGTTGTTTGACTGGGGTTTCCCATAATAAAGATGCCTCGTAGCACCCAATTGTCGTAAAACCCTTACCAGTTGCAGCACGTTTCTTAACAACAGAAGGATTTTTCTTAACAACACCTTGAGCTTTTTTTGCTGCAACAGTAGGGGGTAATTTCTTCTCGGGGACAGCAACGGGGCCTTTCTTACCGGGTGCACGAGCGGGAGCTCTCTTCATTGGTGGATCAATAACTGAGCCAGACTCCACATGACCAACACCATCGGTCGACTTCTTAGGAGGATGCACGGGGCCTTTTTTAGCAAGAAGAGGTATGACAGCAGGGCGTTGGACTATGGATTCACAAAATCTTGCCATTGCAAGTTCAGGATGCGCGTCAACTGTCTCAGGGACCTCTTTCCCACCAATAGCACGATTGATATTTTGGTCAACCCGTCCAGTAACAAGTGGCGGGGGTTGAGTCTTGCAAGCTTGATTAACAGCTGGTTCATTGTTGACATTTTGTTCGACAACAATTATATTGAGTGGCTCGGGTTGCACTTGAAGTGTCTGACAAAAGTCATTGACAGACGCAGACCCGTTGACATTTCCTTGATTGCCTTCTATAGTAAGAGGATCTGATTGCACTGCAAGAGCCCAACAATCATATTTGTTAACAACATCGGAAGCTTCACGTTCCGCGATTGGATGATCAACAACCATCTCACAAGTTTCCTTCCCAATACCAGAAGCAACAGAAATAGCGTCAAACTCATCGCCAACGCAGTTATTCTTTTCTGGCTCAGTTTTTTCTGCAACCATATTATCCACAGGGACTGCATCATTACTTGCGAACAATTTCCGGACCACATTATCGCATTCAGGGCTCGACAATGTAGTGGATCCAGCAGGGCATGGTGAAAGAACATTCGCAGACGATTTTTGGGATGGTGAAAGAAGTCTGAACGTTGGTGGAGTAACGGCACGAGCAGGTGGCTTCTCTGCTCCTTTGTACCCTTCCCCAACGCGTGTTGCTGCTTCAATCAATTTCTCAATGGTCTCGATAACCCCGGGTAGATTAAACCATGAGTCTTGTGATAGCAACACACTTTGTGTGTCAGGCATGACATCTTCTGGATTTTTATTCACAGTCAAACCATCAAACAAGGTTGACATTGCCTTGAAACACTCAGTATTGGGATCGGCGATATGCCCTTCAACCAACAACTGATGTCATTCCAAAAAACCTTCTGCAACCTTATTCCCCGCTAATCGAAACCTTTCTGCAATCCTCTGAATACAATAAAAAGAAGCATGTTAATGTGAATAAATGCAAACAAATAAACTGTTTCGCAAACTAGAGTGCGCATACTCGCAAAACATTGAATCACTATCCGCAAACTAGGTAAAGTATACTCACAAAACATAAATTCACTATCCGCAAACTAGGTAAAGCATACTCGCAAAACATATATTCACTATCCGCAAACTAGGTAAAGCATATTAGCAAAACAAGTCAATCAATAACAGGGTATGCATCAACTAAAAAATACATCTGCAAACCAAAATGTGCATATTTTCATACAATAAACCTACGCACATATCACATGCAGGATATACTCAAAACTGTTTCTCAAACCAGAGTGCGCATACTAACAAAACATATAATCATTATCCGCAAACTAGTTAAAGCATACTCGCAAAACATAAATTCATTATCCGCAAACTAGGTAAAGCATACTCGCAAAACATATATTCACTATCCGCAAACTAGGTACATCATATTAGCAAACAAGTCAATCAATAACCTCACTGTATATTTGAAAAACATAATTCCCCCCGAAAAAAATAATTAAATAATAGAATACCTCTGCAGAACCCCTTTCGCTATGAAACGGGGGGGTATTCGGGGCCAGTGGATCTCCTCCATTTTTATCCCCCCTTTCATTATCTCTATTTACGTTAGGGGGTGGATGCTGAGTAACATTCTCTTCCTCCCTAACACGAGAAGGACCCTCCATCCGTATGTGACCCATTCCAAATGCATCACACTGTATTTCATCCCCAAATCTTCTATTCACCAATGTCGTATTCCATCCAATCAAAGAGGGCCACGCCCTAGAAACCTCACACGTGTTGACTTCAACACGATCAAGATAAAACAGCTGCATCATTCAAAGAAAAATACATCTCACATGACTATAACATAACAGTTTATTAAATATAAAAGACAACACGTTAAAATGAAAAATAAACTTACCAACAAGAAAGTAATTGGTCCAGAAAAATTCCTTGAACCTTCGGGTTGTTTTAACCAGGTTTTTTTTGTATCCACAAGTTTCTTGACTAAAAACTTGCACCAATTAAAATCTTGTATGTGAGATACATCAACAATAGAACGGAAGCATGACTGATTCACATAACCCTCATTCCCTGAATCGATCATGCAAGTCACAAACAACATCATGAAGTTTCTTTTGAAATCATCTCCCCCTTCAATTTGCGTCTTCATCTGATCAACCAACTGCTTACTGGTGATAAGACGTTTGATCTCGCCTTTGTCTTTTGTATTGAACTGCCGCTGCCACAATTTAAGTTCATCAGTGTACAGGGCGCCCCACTTATCTACTATGACGTCTCGCACACCATTTGGAATGCCCAAAGTTTCATGCACTTCCTTCTCTGTGATACGCAATTTCGCATCTGGCAAACCCAATGATGAGCTAAGGTGGTTATACTTAGACACCAGGTAGTATCCAATCTTGCTTGGAATGATCTTCACAGCCAAATGAAGAATGTGCCCAAACCCAATTTCCCGCACTGCTTCTTGTTGGTGTTTATTCAAACTCTCCACCAACTCAACCAATCTCTTTGGAGATGACATGGTCTTCAAAACATCACCCACGCCAAACTTATCAGATATCGGAACAACTCTATCAGACTCACAACCCTTGGTGCGCTTAACATTCTCCTTCTCAACAACTAATTCTCCACCTCTCTTCTTTCCGGCTTTAGCAGGTCGGACAGCTACATCAGAACTTCCTCCATCAAGAGATTCACGAACCTCAGCTACCTTTTTCTTTTTATTTGAAACTCTTCTTTTATCTTTATTCATAATAGACTTCTGCTTCTTCAACATATTAGCAAGGGTCGCATTTACTTCGTCAAGATCAGCCTCTGTGGATGGCCTATCCATTAAAAGAAGAGGACGCACTGTATCCGGAGTTTTATCTACAATTCGCAAACAAGGGTTTGCATATCAGCAAAACAGACAATATACAAAAACATCATATTCTCAAACAGGGAAAACTGTTCCTCAAACTGGAATATGTTTATACGCAAAACAGATATTCATTACCCGCAAACTAAATACATCATATTCGCAAACAGTGAATCAATAACCTCACACCCAGATATTGCATATCTCAAACAAGAAAAGGTTATTTCTCAAACCTGGGTACGTATATCCGCAAAACATATAATCCTTAACCTCAACCAACATATTGCATATTCTAAAACAATGAAAATCAGTTTCTCAAACCAAGGATTGACTATTCGCAAAACAGAATAACAGTGCCTGCAAACAAGATGCTATATATTCGCAAAATAGAAAACCCAAAACCTCAACCAACAACTTGGTTTTCCTCAAAAGTAGAGCAAAAACATCTCATAGTTGAATAATTTCATATATGAATTGAAATGTTGTACTCTAAAAGCGAAACACAAACACTCTGAAAACATATCAACTGTAAAAAATCTGCAAAATACAAACACTATATTCTCAAATTACCTGATTCGGTGTCCCTGTTGCAAAATGTTGTAGATTCAGCAACCTTCTTCTTCATTCTCTACAGACGGATTACTATAATCAAAAATCTAAATAACCAACGAAAAAGATTGAATCAAAACCCTAAACACCAAAAGATTATAACTCACCGATTAAACCCAGAGTTCAACAATGAACTAATGAAATTCACTTCGAAATCACACAAAAGACGAAAATCGAGGCAATGGAAGCTCAAAGATCAGATTCTGAAATGTTCGTTTCGCTAAAAACTCGATTCTGCAAGTGTTTTAGAGAGCACGAAACGTTTCTGCGCGAACGGGTAGATAAAATTACCTTTATACCCCCGAACCATAGCAAATCAGTTAAAATGAATCCCATGCGCGACTTATTTACGACGTGTGCCACTGATGACGCGTTCAAATCAGCGCCATCGCGAGATTCAGATCGAACGGCCATCACGCAGCGCGCAGGTTCGCACCTGATTGCTCTCCTATATATATATATATATAATTTTGGTATAAAATACAAACATCACCTTATCATGCAAACTAAGAACAAATCAGAGCCACAATATGCGGCTCAGCTGATGTCATCAAAGGGCGCAAGATGTGTACATGTGTCCCTTTTCGTGTTATTGTAGTGCGTGTTTACTACTACTGTAGCGCAGTTGACCGTGCGCACTCATACATGAAATGTGTTGGTACCTTACATAGCAAAGTATTGGTACCTTCACACAAAGTGCTAGTAGAATTTTCAGATTTGACCCTTGTTTGCTAAAATGGACATAAATCGTTACAAGAGAGGTCATATCACACAAAATCGGTTGGGTTAGAAAGTAGACTGAAATACCTTTCCAATTGTATAGTCTAAACCTATTAATACATGGTAGATAATTCTAGTTTATTAAGTAAAGTTAACCCCGAAAATTTGTTTTACTTGGCCAGATTTGATGTCGGCTTAATTTTCTTTAAATTACTCTATGATCGAATATTAAAATGGAGAACCAGATGTTCCATTGAAAAGAAGACATGTAGGGATTTCCAGAACATTAAAGAAATCGAAATTTGGTAAGAAAATGAATTTTATATGATTTTTCAAAGTTACCTCAAATACAACAAAAGTTGTTGGTACTTTACATACAATGGTACTGGTATCCAACATACATAAGTGTTGGTACCTTACATGCATGGGTGTTGATACATTGTGTGTGTTGCAGGTGTGACCAACACGCGCTTTTGTAGTGGTCAAAGGGCATGAATATTCGTGATATTTATAAAATTGTCACTGCGCATTGGCTGGATCTAGACCTTTAGATCTCGCTAATCTGACGGTTCTGATTTGTTCTTAGTTTGCACGATAATAATGGTTTGTGTTGGATATCACCCATAAATATAAGAGGTTTAGGTACAAACCATACTTACCATACAAACTATAGACCACTATGAACTTTAATTTATATTTTAAACTTTATTTGTACACGAAAATGCTCTTGTAAATATAAATTTGTAAGCTCATCATTTCATTTTACATCTTAAGACTCGAAATGTTAACTTCATTTTTTCTGTTACAAAAATATATGCTAAAATAAAACGTGCAACAAAATTACGTTCAAGTGTTTTGATATCAAAACCTTACCAAAAAAAGGAGTTAGCTAACCATTACAATAAGGAGAAAAACCCTGGAATTTGAAAATTTCTCAAGTGTCATTTAAAGAATCAAGTGTCTCTAATGACAAATTCATCTCATGTTTTAGTATATAAACAAGGGAAAACTTCAAAAAGTCGCATAAAACTATCCACAATTATTGGATAACTACATAAATATATAAACACTTCATCTAACTCATGCAACTTTATTTGTATGTGTTATACTACGCGCGCCTATTACTACTTGGTAGGGTTGAGGGTTCAACATTATGGTTGGTCGTCACCAACGTTGTCGCGTTACGCGTTCTTCCCTCAGTGATAGGGAATAGGGATGGACAACTGAAGGATTGAGGTATGATATTTTCAAGTGGACCGGTTCAGACGTGTCTTCCTTCTCTGATGATTAAGCATTCCACATAGTCGCCCGACGGAGTGACGATTAGCATCGACGAGGGAGATCTGGTCGTAGTAGTCGGTGGCCCGATCTTCGTGACTGATTGAATTCCCAAAGGGCTCTAGAATGGATACGCGGTGGTCCTTCCCGACGCGGGTGGTTTCAAGAGCCCGGTCATGGTTCTTTCCATCATCGTCTTCATTCCAGTCTCCCTAAGCCTCGTTCACAACGAATGCCAGACATAGAGAACTTGGGGTCGCTCATATTTCTCATGAGCTCATGTCCCGGCCTCGCCTCTGAGCCCAAGTTGCTCTGGTGGTTGCTGGCATTGTGGCTAGGCCACTCCCTTCAGGTTCTACCCTCCCTCGTTCTTCTTCTTCTTTTGTTGTCGATGTTGTTGTAAGTTCTACTCGCCCTATTGTATACCTCGCCGGAGCTAGGGCTCATGGACAAACTCCCTATTTGGTGAAGGCTATAAAGGATGATGTGGCCTCTTTGGTCCAGCCTCCTTTTACCTCCCTCAGCCTCGGTGCTGAAGTTCGTTTTGTCTCTGGTTCGTGATTGTACTATCTCGACCTCGGCTTTCCCTAGACAAACATATGCTTTGATGCTTTCTACTATTGGTTCCCATACATGTGTGCTGAATGTGGGGGAGAATGTTGATTATGTTGTTACCAGAAAAGGCTCGAAATCTATTGCGACCAGCCGACTGTTAGGGGATTATCTTGCTTTGTTGAGAATATCACAATTACTCTGTCTACCGCTTAAGACTCTTTTTTCCAAATTTGGTATTGTTTCCTCCGTTTATGATATCCCAAAACTTGTCGCTAAGGGTTCTCATTTTTCTTTTGTGTATTTCTTGCAATTCGAAGATCTAGTCCAGACCGTTACTGCTTTGAATGGTACTTAGATAGAGGACCGCAAGATTGGAGTTGAATTGGGTAAGAGGTCTATGATGTCGATTTGGCGGGTTGCGATTCCCACAACTTCTAAGGTGGTGACTGCTATAGTTGGACGGGTACATGTTCCTGGTTCGACGGATCCTACTTCTTCTCTGCTCAAGGAGCCCTCCTCTTGCCTTATCCAGAGGGATCTTCCTCCCTAACACCTGTGTACACTATCGGTGACTCCTAGGTTTGAAAGATTTCTGATCTACAGTTCGATTGACATAGCTTGCTTTTCAACTTTGACACATACTAGTGTTCATTATTGATAAAACCAGTGTAAAGTGTTATTAAACCCACTGTAAAGTGTTGATAAAACTAGTGTAAAGTATTGATAAAAATTACCCAGATATAATTTTTTTTAAATCAGCCCCGAAATAACTTTTTCGTGCTTCAAAATATATTCTTCACTAATTTTGATAGAAATCCCTTGAAAAAATAAAAATATTGGAGCAAGTTTGAAGTCAAACGGAGTTCAAAAGAAGCGGGAATGATTAAATTAGTGAATTTGTAAAAAAAAAGATAAAATTATAGTTTTACTAAAAAAAGCCCTATCATTTACAAAAAAAATTGTTGTGTTTTTGCAGTCAACAACTCAATTGCGTTTCATCCATCCATTTATGAAATAGGTGGCTTCAATGGGTTATCATAGTTTTTAGGTTAAGGGTGAGTTTCTATTTGATTTCTTCTTCTGATACCGTCTCTGACATTGGGCTTCGACCAAGGAAGGGTGGATTCAGGTTGAATCAACCTTCATTTTTGGGTTAATCAACCAAAAAATTACATGAACAAGGAAATTTCGGAAGAACACGGATCCAGATTTGATTTGATTTCAACAAAAAACTTTCACAACAACTTTCAGATGAACACTAATCAACAAAAAAAATCATTGTGGTGTTGAGTAATTGAGGCATCAGCAACGTCTTCATTGTGGTACCATAGCCTAGCGAGGACAAAGGGTCATGTTCTATCTCTATCGTCCCCAAATATATAATGACGCCGTCAGAAGGACTACAACAACTCGAGTTGGCGTCGGATTCGAGCCCCTGGTCCTCGTTAGATGCACATCTGGAGAAGAGGAACTCGTCGTGGTTCTTGCGAGTCTCATCTCGCCTCGCATGCCGGAAAGGAACACTATGTGCTTAGATATGAGAAATCTGAGTTTTGAGGATGAAGCGTGTCCCCCATCCTAATAGATCCCATCAACCTTTCAGGAAGCTCCTCCTCCATATGCGCCTCCACAACGAACCACGTGAGGATTTCTCATGATGGGAATTTCTGACGCTAGGAGAAATAGTTGTTGGGAAAGAGGGAGAGGCTGAGAAGACCATGTTAATCGGTGGCAAAGGCAGCGTTTCGTCGTTCTTAGAGATTTTTCAGGCCATGACAATATGTGACATCACCACTATTCGTCGGAGCCTTCTTCTCCCCTCCCTTCCTTCTCTTCGTCGGCCTCTACGATTTCAATAGATTTGCCCTCTACCAGATATGCTTCTTCTCCGACGAATAGTGGCGATGTCATCTCCCTCCGTCATTTTTTACCTTCATCATCCTTTTTCTGTTATATCTTATCTGGCACACTGTTCCATGTTGCAGCCTCGACGGCTCTGGCCCCTCTATTCGAGCTGCTTCTACTGCGCCCCAGTTGAGTCTTTCGGCCTGTGCCTTGACAGTCTTTATTGTCGGGGCCTCACCCGTCTCCAACTCTGGCATACTCCCTCATTGGCTTGCCGAACCTTCTTTAGCGATTATGACGGTGTTCTCTACTTCCGTCAAATCTGCCCGTGACCGTCCTTCTCCCTCCGGCTCCCCACACGTTCGTCGTTCCTGACGACGGTTTTGTCATAATGGCCTCTTCTCCGATACCCTAGCGGATATTCCCTTGCTTAGTCCCTTTTCGGCTCTTGTCGTGGGCCTTTGAGGGATCCTATTTTGTAGAGGGTTTTTTCTCCAGCACGTCAAACCTTCTCCAACGTGCTCCACCATCCCTGGTGGTTCGCATACACTAGATCTGCTCCTTCACATCTTCGGCGACACATATCTGGTCATGCTCCTCGACACCATCCCTCCTCTATGTTCCTTCTCTGACCTTTTCTTTTTGTTGGTCGATCTGCGTCTTTTTCGGATCGAGCCTCTAACAACCTATGCTTCTTGTCGACATTTTTGTCATATTTTGTCTGGCATGCGGTGGGTGCCTTAATCACCTATCGTCTTTGTTCTTCGGCTCTAGCCATCAGTCCTGTTCTCCGTCGAGAGTTGGGTCTCCCTCGCCATCTCTGCTACTCCTTGGTGGTACCCGCCTCTACTCTTTTCAATCCTTTCCGTTTCAGACTATCATTTGCGGTCCAAAATCACAGGTTTAACTACTCTTCGTTAGGTTTTATTGGCTCTCTGGGATCTCGTCGGTTCAAAGTGTTGATCACCGATATAGTATCTCCCTTGCTTAGGTCGTTGACCATGTTGTGGTACGAAAGAGCTTTTTAGAGTTTCATAGACTCATAGACTCTTGAGCCTAGTTTAGGCATGCCCTATTGGTTTTGGGGTCAACCCTTTATTGTTTATATCTTGAGCCTAGTTTAGGCATGGCTTATTGGTTTTGGGGTCAACCCTTTATTGTTTATATCTTGAGCCTAGTTTAGGCATGCCTTATTGGTTTTGGGGTCAACCCTTTTATTGTTTGTATCCGGTGCAATAGTTTGCAACTCCATTTCGAGATTCCCACTGTCTTTATTAATACATTTTTTTTCTGATTGAAAAAAAAATACTATTTATTACATGATGAATTTCTTTATATATATTCAAATGATTAGAAAATAAAACATCAACTTCATCCTTTAAGTTTAATTAAATTAAGCTGTCACGATTACGAATTTGGTTGATCAACACCGGTCAAAATGTGAATTGAATTGACAAGTTGTTTAATCACCTGCTCATCGTCCAATAGACTATTAACCAAGTTCTTTTGAACATACCAATGTGGAGATGAGGAAAAAAAAGGATGGATCCGTTGAATTCAAACAAAGGAAATTGGTTAGCTAAGAAGAAATAAGGCCACTGTTGGTTTCTTTCCTGCTATGTTTGAAACTTGTCCAAGTTCAAAGATGTATCTGGACCCCACTCCAACATTGAAAATTCAGTACCTGGACTTTAAAATGATTCTGACGAGAAATTTCTCATCGTCCTGGAAAGGAATTCACCAGATATAGATGTGCAAATAACGAAATCAGAAGAGTACTATATTGCCAAATGACAATGAAGCTGAGAGACAAAATTTCCAGCTTTTATAAACATTCTCCAAGTTATTCAACTAGCAATGCTGTGACGAGGAGGGGGGAAAGAATTGTAAGTCCCTCCATTTCCTGAAAAGATATTGCCGATTTATGTTTACATCAGCATGATGTGGTAAACTGAGTAGAGGCATGCTGCAGTCAACAACAAAGCTAACCTGGAAATGGAAAGTTTTTTGGTCACCCACTTCATGGCTTATGCAACTGCAGCCAACGGTACAGATCTGTGGCATGCTCTCTGTGCTGCACGGACAATGTCTTCAATCTGCATTACTCAACAACCAAGCACATTTTAGGACACAAAAAACAACACATTTGGCATTCATTGGCATAGCTTCTGACATAAACTATCACTTCATAAATTGAAATCCACATAAGGCATGAATCAGCATATATACAACTTTTTCATCAACAGCGTCAACTAAGGACTCCTGGACCAACAAAATATAGCCACCAGAAGTAATGACCAGAACATTCATTTTTACAAATTAGAATCAACTAAAGTTGCCAAAACTTAATTGATCCTTAATTTCTACAAACAAACAAAGAGTAAAATAGAACACCCACTTCGGGTAGGGAGGGAGTAACAATTTAAGCTGCATCGGGATAAATTTTGCATGGGAATTATGAGAATCTGATGTAAGACGATATCTAAATAGGACTCATAATTATATTAGAATTAGATTAGTTCAGGTTTTCTTAATTACATGAGGATTTTGGTTTATTTAGGTTTTCCTATTATATTAGGATTGAGTTATTTAGGTTTCCTAGTTCTTGTTAGTTTGGAAAAGTTAGATCTATTCAAGTCCTTGTTTAAAGTTTGAGATTATCATCATTATCAGATTGAATTATTGAGATTTGTTCTCCTTCTCCCTAAAGCTACTGTTTTTGCTATTGTTTTGGATTGAAAAAACCTTCTGCCACACCAAAATCACTCCCTTTTTGTGTCTAAATTACAAATGCAAACAGTTGTTATCCTGTGTCTATTCCCATTTTGGGAGATGGCTATCAAAATATTCCTACATGAGGGTAGATGACTTTTGAATTACATGAGGGTAAACCTTATAGAAAAAAGCTGACTTTTAACACAACAAATTCGAAGAAGTAAGAGATCAACCTGTGGGACAGCCAATCTCTCAAGATTTGCTGCATAAGGCATACAAACATCTGCTCCAGCAATTCTCTCAACTGGTGCATCTAAGTAGCCAAAGCTCTCCTCGATAACAGATGTGCTGCGCTCAGAAACATATTGTGTGAGTACATATGGCGCGGGATTAACTTATCGCCAAGGTTTATAGTAAAGTTAATAGTTTTCCAATAGTATTAGTAATTAAAATAAGGATAGATGATATACCAGATTTCAGCGCCAACACCATGCTGAGGAAACCCTTCTTCGACCGTTACCAGTCTGTTGGTTTTCCTGACTGACGCATTGATTGTGGCTCTATCTAGAGGCCGGATTGAGCGCAAATTTATGACCTATATTTACATGAAAAAATCATCATTCTGAACAGATACTGAAACCATTTGTAATAACAGCACTGCATTTTCGAAGCGCCTAACTTACCTCAGCGCTAATTCCCTCCTTTGCAAGTATCTCAGCTGCCTGTATATCAAACAATGTTGAAAACTGATCAAACACGAACTAGAAAGTGGCAAGGGACTATCTAGCTACAAGTGATACAGCATGAACTTCAAACATGAGCCAAGAAGAATGTTTGTGATATAAGCCAACCGTGTAAGAGATTATAGTAAATAAAGAAATTTAGCATCACAAGAATTCCATCAAAAGTCCATAGCAGAGTAGCTAATCCAGGGACACAAATCTTAGAAACAAGGAGATGTTTGCATCTCATTTCCTAACAGTAGAAAGAGTAGCACACAAACCTTAAGTGCATATCCCACCATCTTTGAAAAGGCCGTAATAGTCACATCCTTACCTTCTCTTTCAATCTGTCAAAGTGTAGGATTGCAAGAAAGAAATGAAAATGATTCTAAGAACACAAATTATCAGAACATAAGTAACTGCAGAATCATCATTCAAAGAAGAACATTCATCTTTCAGGAGAATAACCTTTGCTTTCCCTATTGGGAGACAGAAACTGGAGTCAAGGCATTCAGCTGAAACAGGGAATGACTCGCCATATCTAGGACACAACATTTTAGCACATTACTTTGTTAAATTTACTATGTAAATAAGATGAGAACCACAACATTCCACTTGAATACTTACAACAACTCATTCTCAAGGAAAACAACCGGGTCAGGATCCCTGATGGCAGCTTTCAGGAGTCCTCGAGCATCTTCAGAAGAATATGGGGCCAATACTTTCAACCCTGGGCATGATCCGAACCAAGCAGCATAACACTGCAAAAGATCAAAGCAGAGACCACCATTATGCATATAGTTAACCATACAACAAGAATGATACCCAGTACAAAAGAAAGGCTGAGAAAATATACATGAGAATGTTGGGCACCAACTCCAGCAGCAGCACCATTAGGTCCTCTAAAAACAATTGGCACATTCATTTGGCCAGCAGACATGTAGTTTGATTTTGCGGCAGAATTGATGATGTGATCGATTGCCTGCAGAGATAGTTGAGCTTGAATAATAAGCCTTATGACCATGGTTCTAAATAACGGTCGCGCTGAGATAACGGCGAGGTCACCTTGAAGGTTATTTCAATTTAACGGGGAGATCTCGGCAAATTACGTTTTGTATTAAATATATATAAAATAGACATATATAATAAAAATATAACTAATACTCTATAAAAATATAACAATAATAACAGTTAAATATAAATTATATTATTTTCGAATTACTAATACACATATGTATCTATTAATATATTTTCAGATTTTTTATTTTAAATTATTAATAATTAAAACATATAAAAAAAAATATAATAATAAAATTACATTAACTCGTCTTTGCCCACTTAAATTAACCTAAATGACCAACAACTAATTTATATCAATTCCAATTTGACTCAGCCCAACAATTGATAAAACTCAACCCATTAACTAACTAAAGTAAAGTAACGTTAAACCTAAAAACCCTAACATACCCCACTCTAGTCGCATTTTTATCGTGTTGACCGAGTGTGTTGACCGAGTTGACCTTGATTTCAACCGATACCACATTGCGGTAAAGGCCGACCTATTTTACCCTGATCTCGCCGCGATCTCTGCGTGATCTCGGGTTATTTAGAACCTTGCTTATGACACTTCATATCTTGATCATTTTTGTGAAATGGTAAGAGGCCTAGTAGTCTAGAAAATTACAGTTTGATATAAAGAATACTTGAGTTCAAATTAACCCTGAAGAGTAAATTATCGTAGTAGTAGTACTTCAATAAACATCACGTCACCATATTGTTAACCTTAATCATCATTCAGTAGATAAGAAAATCAACTATACTCTAGGCATTAAAATTGCATCCAAAGTAGGAAATCTCTAACCTGCATGGAGAAGTTAAATGTCATGAACTCCACGACAGGCTTCAGACCATGGTAAGCAGCCCCTACTCCTATTCCTGTAAATCCTGCCTATGAAACAAGCAAGAAATAGATTCTGTAAGAAAGGCGATTAATTTATATATTTTAAAAAACTAAAATGCAGTATTTATATACAAAAGTAGTAAGTCATACCACAAAAATGTCGAAAAGATAAATCATATCGTATGTAGAACTATAACATGTATGTTCACACACTAAAATGACAAGGGAAAGCAAGGTAACAAGAATAACCTCTGTGATTGGAGTATCCAGAACCCTCTGAGGACCATACTTATCCAGAAGCCCTTTGGTAATCTATACAAAATGGAATTTCACGGTCAATTTACGAAAATGTGGAAGGATATGATACTAAACAGAAGACCATATTACATATAATCAACAAACAAGCCCAACCTTGTATGCACCTTGATATTCCCCAACCTGCATAGTGAAAATATAATGAATTAATGAATATGAGAACAGCAAAAGTATGAAGCAACGTTAGGAAAACTAACCCAATTCACTATGTCTCACCTCTTCACCCATCAAGAATACTTTAGGATCAGCAGACATTTCCTCATCAAGAGCAGAATTTAAAGCTTCTCTCACAGTCATCTACATAAATTGTAAGTCCAAACAATAACTTCAATACGTCCATGTGACATGTGTAATTGATCATTGAGAAATTAAAGGCAGTAAATACTTCATATACAGTTTTAGCACCCCTACCCCTTCATACTATACTAGTATAATCTACATAACAATGAGATTTTCAAAATTTTATAATGGCAAACCTCATTTCAGAAGTTATAGCAGTAAATAGGAAAATATCAGACAAACCCTATAACTGTATATCCTCCCCCAGTTCAAGTTGTAGCACAATAAATGAAAAGAAAAAAGCAACAGCATCTAAAATAGCAACATATATCACGGCCTTATTTGTTTCAAGCAGAACATATACATACTAATTACAACAAAAAAGTATACCATTACTTGACATAATTAAACCTCTGCAGTATAACACGTATTGGTCAAACTTAGATGGCAAATCGAAAGCAGAAGTAGAAACAACAGCTAGATGCTAGACTAACCTCATTAGCTGCAGATGAGTAACTCCTCAATGCTGATACGGCAGGCCTAATTTTCAGCAAGGATCGGCCAAAACCCTAAGCAAAACAGACATAACAATTCACTTAATTGGACCAACAATGCATCAATGGATTGGAAAATTAAACTACTTCTAAGTTCTAACTTTTCTACTTCAAAATCAATTTAACAGCTTCTGAAGCAAAAAAATGGCATGATCTGTGAACTCAGTAAAGTATTGAATTAAACTTTACCGAGGAGCCTCCAGCATTCATCTTCTGCCTTAGAAGACCCAACATCTTCCCTTCAGATGGCACCGAATCAACTGATTGAAGAAAGAATGATAGAGAACCTACGAATTAGTTCAACTATATAAACGATTTCTACTTCAGCGACTCGAATCGGTAATAGAAAAAGGAAAATCAAACGCTGAATATACATATGGACTATATCTGAATCGTCAAAAAAAACATGAGAAAAATCCTACCTCAGGAGGTCTCGAAGAGATTGGATCGATCAATCGAAGAAGACGAAGCGCGAGAGGTCAGATGCGAAAGACAGCAGCCAGAGCTCTAGAAAGCGAAACGGACTCTACTTTTCTGATAAAAATAAAATAAACACAGTACAGCTCGTCAGGCACGTCCGTCATAACGGCAATTCGTTTTCCAAACCGTTGATTAGATTCGTTCCGCAGCCCAACTAACGGAGAAACTTTTCGCCTGATGCTGTGATGTGGACTGACAAAAATATCATTGGCTGAAGGGGACGATGACGAGTCGCCATTTAGGCATGACGAGGACATGATGGTCAATTTGTCCGACAATAGGTTCACCACTTGATTTTGTGAATTATTCATGGTTGGTGATTAGGTAGGTGCTCATCTACGTATGGTTGTGGTTGGAATGTGACACTTACAAGGGTTGGAGAGCCAACAAGACTTTTTTTTGAAAGGCAAACTAGATTAATTAAACAGGAAGAAGCTACTTTTGTAGTTATTGTAATACTCTTCCGATTGTAAGTGTTTTCTAGAAAAGTCAAACCTTAAATTCTAGTCTCTTACGTCGTTTTAACCTTTTTTTGTCGATGGTAGCTCTTATAGTCTTGATCATCACGCTACCGTCCTCTTCGTCAATGGAGTGTGCCGTGTCTGGTGACCATGTCCCATCGGTGCCCCTTATGGTGCCCTCACATCCTCCATCTGGCTTTGTTTGTCTGATGAGAAAGAAGAAGAAGCGTAAACCAAAAGTCTTTTTCACTGTCTCTTCCCCACCAATCGCTGCGATGTTCCAATCTGTATCCTCTTCTCACTCTCATAACTCATACACGTATCATCCTCGTCTTTATTCGTGTTTTCTTCAAAGGATAGGGGTGAGAATATTAATCTGTTTTAACCATTTTTTTTGTCGATGGTAGCTCTTATAGTCTTGATCATCACGCTACCGTCCTCTTCGTCAATGGAGTGTGTCGTGTCTGGTGACCATGTCCCATCGGTGCCCCTTATGGTGCCCTCACATCCTCCATCTGGCTTTGTTTGTCCGATGAGAAAGAAGAAGAAGCGTAAACCAAAAGTCTTTTTCACTGCCTCTTCCCCACCAATCGCTGCGGTGTTCCAATTTGTATCCTCTTCTCACTCTCATAACTCATACCCGTGTCATCCTCGTCTTTATTCGTGTTTTCTTCAAAGGATAGGGGTGAGAATATTAATCTATTTTAACCATCACCGGGCGAAACCATCACCGGAATCACCAGAATCGTAGATAAAACGGTTAGGAATGGTGACAGTATGTGAAAACTGACCATTGAAACGGTTAAGGCCGGTTCTGGGTTTCAAAAACTGGCAGGCCCATTAGCCTGAGCCTAGTCAATTCATTTCAGCTCATCCCAAAAACATTGTTTCATCAATTCTCAACCGTTAGATCAGAGTCGTGTCTCGTGTGTCGATCGGAACCGTTTAAAACCCTAACATTCAATGTATTATGGCACTTAGACACTCACACGGCCTCACGCTCTCATCTCTCACAATCTATTTCTCTCTCTCATTAATTCTCCCTTTCTTCCCGATGCATGACCACCGGCATCTCGTCTTCTCGGATGTTTCTCTAATGCACGATCACACGATGGGTTCTCTCTCTCCAAAACCTAGTCGGCTAGCCGTTGTCTCGCATTTATTCTAGAAGCTCAGAGGAGATCTTTAAAGCCAAAGGAATCCCCGATTCCTTCACTTCTTCTTCAATCCTTCTTCACTCCTTCAACAAGTCCAACGAATCATCCAAGTTCAACTGTACAGAAGGTCATGGAGAGAAACAACGGAAAGGTAAATCCTAACCCTAACCTTAACCGGCCAACCCTATCTTTGTATTTAGGTTAATTAATTAGGTTGAGTTTCAATATAGGTTAAGGATTTGTTTAATTAATTTCGGTTAGGGTTAATTTAGGTTAGATCAGAGTCGTGTCTCATGTGTCGATCAGTTGCGTTCAAACCAAAACCTAGCATTCAATGTATTAGGACACTCAAACACTCACACGACATCACGCTCTCATCTTTGACAATTGATTCCTCTCTCTCTCATCAATTCTCTCCTTCTTCCCGATGCATGACCACCGACTTATCGTCTTCTCGGATGTTTCTCCACCGCACGATCACACGATGGGTTCTCTCTCTCCTAAACCTCGCCGGCTAACCGTTATCTCGCATTTATTCGAGAAGCTCATAGGAGATCTTAAAATCCAAAGGAATCCCCGATTCCTTCACTTCTTCTTCGATCCGTCTTCACTCCTTCTTCAACAAGTCCAACGAATCATCCAAGTCAACTGTGTAGAAGGTCATGGAGAGAAACAACGGAAAGGTAAACCCTAACCCTAACCGGCTAACCCTATCTTTGTATTTAGGTTAATTAATTAGGTTGAGTTTCAGTTTAGGTTAAGGATTTGTTTAATTAATTTCGGTTATGGTTAATTTAGGTTAGATATTTGTTTGATTAATTTAGGATTTAGTTTTGCTGATAAATTAGGGTTTGTTATCAATTTAGGTTAGGGTTAGGTTTTAATTGTTAGTTGATTAAGTAATTATGAAGATGAAGTTGTTTGGGTTCAGTAATTAAGTAATTGTTTTGGTTAATCAGATGAAGATGAAGATTAAGTAATTAATTAGGTTTAGTTTCAATTTAGGTTCAGAAATTAGTTTGGTTAGTTAATTAAGTTCATTGTTTTGGTTAATCAGAAATTGTTTTCGGATGATTAGAGTTTTTTTTTGAGCCAACAATTTGAAACTGATTTACATTATTTCAGGTTGTTTTCAAATTATTTTCAGAAATTGTTTTCAAATTATTTTCATATCCTTTAAAGTTGAAACTGATTTACCTTATGTCATTATCCATGATTTGAAAAACAGTTTGAGTAGGGGGTTTAAATTCAAATTCAAGTAGTGGATTTAAAAAATCAAATTTGTATCTTATTGGTATTATAATTTCAATTCAACTGTTATATGATATATGTTTTTAATTGCTTTTTTGGTTGTTGATTGGCAAAGGATTTTCCAACCAGGATCAGTCAATGAAACTGGTCAAGGATCGCAAGGGATTCAAACAGGAGATGGGGAGAAGCAAATGCAAATGTGAATGGTGGTCAGGATGCAACATCAGCTGCATCCTCAAGTAAAGCTAAACCCTATAAGCGTACTTCTTTTGTTTGGGTAGATTTTAATCTGGTATTAGTAGATGGTAAGGAAATGGCTTATTGCAAGTATTTCACTAAGAAATATCATGTCGAGTCGATCAAGCATGACACTAGTACCCTTAGAAATCATGATGGTAGTTGCCCTAAGAAACCATCAAATAAAATGGTAGATCTTAGACAAGGAAAATTGAATTTGAAATAGTTGGGTCAACATATGGAACTTACAACCTGACACTTCGATCAAGAAGTTTACCGGCTTGCCTTAGCTAAAATGATAATCATTAATGAATTACCCTTTTGTATTTTTGTTTTTTTGAGGGCGAGAGCGAGGGGTTTAAGGCCTCTGTAAAAGTTGCTTGTCCAATGTTCAAAATCCAGTCTAGATTTATAGTATTGAGGGATGTCCATAGGTTGTATGAGGCTGAAAAACTCAAGTTGCACGAGTATTTAAGCAAATCTAAGTTTAGAATTTCATTCACCACTGATACTTGGACTAGTTTTCAACAGATCAATTATATGTCCCTCACTGCTCATTTTATGGATCACAATTGGGTTTTACATATAAAAAAATTATAAATTTATACCCAATATATTCTCACAAAGGTGAGGATATTGGGCGATCTGTTGAGATTTGTTTGAATTCATAGGGACTAAATAAGATTATAAGCATAACCGTAGATAAATTTAGTCCAAATAAAGACGTCATCAAATATTTGCGTGCACAACTTAGTCAAAATATGTTGTGTCATCAAATATTAGATGGTAAATTCATGCATATGAGATGTGTAACACACATTCTTAATCTGATCGTTAAGGAAGGGCTTGCATAAATGAGGGAATATATTGATAAAATTAGGTTCGTTGTTAAATTTATTAGAAGTTCCCCTATGGTTCAAAACTGTTAGTCTTAGTGCATGTAGTCCAATCGTAAATGTACATAAGTAAATATCATCGTTAGCAATAAAATTAAAGCGACTTTATAGTACTTATGTGTTGGAGCAATATATCGATGTATGTTATGATCTATGCCCACCATGCGAATAGAGCCATAGATCGAGATAGATCACACTCGATGGGTTCTTAGTCAACAAAACTTCACTAAAAGCGACTAATATGAAAAATGGATCTTTATGGCTTACGTTTTGTTAGTCATTAGAATGAGATTCTAGAGTCTGATCATAGATATCATGTGAGACATGATATTGGACGACCCGCCCTGAATATGTGCCATAGATCAAGTCATGAACATATTCATTGCGTAGCTTGTCATGTATCCTTAGACCAAGGAGTTTTTGTGACTACTATGCAGTAAATAACTAAGTTTGACCTGAGCCCAACATTGTCTGTGATAGGCCTTCCATAACGGCCAGGATTGGCTTGGGGACAGACTGAATGAGTGACACGAAAGACGGCTAAGGAATTTATCCCTCATACTTAGGCATGGTAAAGATATCGGTTGTCGGTCGCTTGATCGAGAGTGACTGAAAGAATAGCATGGGCATGTACATGATATTGGGTATCATATATTCAGTCATCTCACATGTCAAGGAACAGTGATTGAGAATAATAAGGACGACGACTTTATGCCTTATCTCAATCAGGATATCGGTGATAAAAGGATAGTGACATAGACGACAAAAAGGTTAGAATCGACAAGGTCGATTCGTTATGCAGTGTCAGGCAATACTAAAGCCTCGTTAGTGGCCACTTATATAAGATCAAGTAAAATGGGATTTTACGTTGATCTATTGACATGCGTAAACCTAAGGGTCACACCGGATGATGAAACTCATTGGCACATTTATGGAGAATGGCCAAAAGGGAGTTGTCTCGGGACATGACCAAAAATGGGTTCTGGGTCATGTGCCCGTAAGTGAATAGGACTTTATGGATCGAAACAAGACTTGGAGTCTTGGGATTGATCACGTTAGATAATGTTGGACATTTCTGGTATGGCGATGAGCGCATCACGAGACCTCGTTGGGAATGGCCACAAACCATGTTCTAAGAGGCCCATGCAACCAAGGCCCATGGAACTAATTAATCAAGTCTTGATTAATTAGTACTAAGTAAGCAAGACAAGGATAATGGTATTGGTGATTCACCACCTAACCTCATATTGTCTATCCATACTTAACACCATACTTGTCATATTTATACCATGCTTCACACCATGCTTGTCCTATACTATTTTTTTCGGTTAAATACCTTTTGGTACCCTTATGTTCGGTCCACGGACCTTTTGGTACCCTTATGTTTTTTCAATACATTTTGGTACCCTTATGTTCGGTCCATGAACGTTTTGAGCATATTTCGTTCAAAAACTAATGGAATATTCCATTCCGTTAGTCATGTGACCCCTTGTGCAATTAGGTGGAGTGCGAAATGACAATTTTACCCTTCTTAAATCCTAATCATTCATTTGATACCTTTGAAATGTCCATTTTACCCTTTCCATATTAGAAGGGTAAAATAGACATTTCAAAGGTATCAAATGAGTGATTAGGGTTTAAGAAGGATACAATTGTCATTTCACACTCCACTTAATTGCACATGACTAATAGAATGTAATATTCCATTTTTTTGAACGAAATATGCTCAAACCGTCCGTGGACTGAACATAAGGGTACTAAAAGGTATTTAACCCATATTTTTTATTATGTTGATGGGATTTAATTGGTTTAAGTCATATTTTTCAACATAACAAACACAAGACACAAATAAGAAGCAACTTTTTCTCTCCCTCCTCCCATAGATTTCGGCCAATACTTGGCGTTTTCTCCATTTTGGTGTTCTTACGTGGTTTTGATTCCCAAGTGGATACGTAGGCGTCTTGGAGACTCAAGCCCGATCATTCCTTACTCGGTGTTTTTGTTTTGGTATGAAAATCTGATTTTTTTTCTTGTGATTCTAATATTTGGTAGATGATTAATGATTTAATGGTCTCTTGGTTTTATTTGTCATTCCTTTGCAAGTTGGTTTATGTCCTACCTTACCTTGAGACCCAACAAAAATAGCTTGTGAAGATGTTGGTTATCAAACAACTAGGCTTCTTTCTTATGATGTTGCAACTAGATGGAATTCAACATACTTGATGCTTAATTCAGCATGTAGGTTGGACAAAGCATTTTACATATATGGTATTCAAGACCCAACTTTGAAAGCGGAAATGGATTCTAAATCACATGGTAGGTTAACTCAATCTGATTGGGATGAAGTAAATCTATCATGTCTTTTTTAGAACTGCTTTATAATGCATCAGTTAGAATATCAGGTTCCTCATATGCTACATCTAACTCTATACTAGATGAAATAACAGATATAGATCAAACTATTAAAGATGGGTTGACTAGTCCTAATGTGAACATGAGAAACATTTCCCTTAAGATGCGTGCAAAATTCAACAAATATTTTGGGAATTTGACAATGTTAAACATGTTTACAGTGTTGTCACTAGTTTCTGATCCCCGTAAAAAGTTGGAATTTGTAAATTATCTCTTGTGCAATTATAAGGCCATTAGTCAACAATCTCTTAATGGTATATTTGACAATTATAAAATCGAATATGGTGCAAGTGATGAGCCACCAACACGATCAGACTGTTCCGCGCGGAGGTTAGGTCAGGCCAACAGGAGGAAGTGATGACACGAGACAAGGGCAAGACTGTCGTCCGACGGACGTACCCATGGTCCCTAATGCATAGGGCGAACCATGAGGTGTGGGGTTCGGGGTGGGGGAGGGGTGGTGCATAGCGTGATAGGGAGCGACGAATGTGTACGATAGTAGTGGTGGCGAGGTCATAATAGATGAGTGCAGTCTAGGGAATGAGACGAAATGAAATGGAGGGAGAAGTTTGAAACACAAGACAAACTTGTTAGCCGTCACACATTATTAAAATAAAATAAAATGAAATTTTGAAAACTCAGACGTGATTAAATAAGAAAACAAATGATTAGAAGCAAGTGAGAAAGTAGTAATTCGAATATATTTACGAGATTTATCTTTATTTTAACGGATAAATTAACCGACTCGACCAATAGGCCTGGCATCGGGCATAAGAGTGAGACAAGTATAACAGGCCTACAATGGCCCTGAGAGTTATGGACTGAATTGAGGTCATCCTGGGCTGAAGATGGCCTAAAACAAAGAAGCCCAAGGCCAATATTATTATCATGATTAGCCCAATAAGAAGCGAGACAGAACTGTCGGTGGGCCTAAAGGAACAAACACAAATAGTCTGGCCGATGACCTACAATGGAGACCGATAGCTGAGCTGAGACTGCTCTGAGAGAGAAAGATGAGAGGGTTTGGAGGGTTCTGGGGGACGAGGGTGATGGAGATTGTGAAGAAGAACGACAACGCAGGGCTGCATTGGAAGAGGATAAAGCTCACCACAACCCGCAAAGCCAACGCCAAGAAGCGTCTCCTCCGCGTCTGGCAGGTCCCTATTTCTCCCTCTCCACCTCCTTTTAGGGTTCATCATGAATTTATCCCCATCGTTTTGCTATCTTATCGATTTAGCCATTACTTTTTGCATCTCGTCGTTTGATTTGGACTCATGGATTGTCTGTATCATTGTATGCCCTACTTGTTGTGAATGCTTGGGGAATTTGATTGTTTTGGGGCAGCATAAGAAAATCATGAAATGGGAATTGTTCCTAGCCAATTAGGACAGTGGAGACTTATGAATAAAACTCTAGTATGTACCTGGAAATTATTGCTTGGATTTGGAGATTTACTATGCGAAGCTGTAGATTATCTTATGCTGAAGAAAATGGTTAAAAATTCTTTGTGGATAGTTTAGGTTAAATTTTGGAATATTTTACTTCTCTGGTGGATGTCACATGAAAGCTTACATCAAATAAAATACACATACACAGTTTTCCATTATATGCAACATAACATGAGGTTTTGATACTCATATCTACCTGTACTGCCAATAACTGAATAAGTAACTGTGGCATACTCCTCAATCTTACTATATGGTGGAAAAGATATATTATTTTTTGTTATCGAGCTTTGCTCTAATTTGCTAGCTCTCATTCTATTCCTACCATTATTGCAAACTACTCAACTCCTCACCCTTTTTCTTGGAGAAGTACCAGTCATTTCCGGATGGGCTACTAATTTTCTTCTATATTCTTTGACAAAATGTTACAGTTGAGAGAAACTTCTATGATGCATTATTAGTTTGTATCTAGTTTTAACATGGAAGATCATTGGCTGTTGCATCCTTAAAAAAAAAATGAGTGGCGGTTCTCTTTGAATTTGATTCATAATAAGAATAGAAGCAAGGTTTAAGAAAAAGGTGGAAGCGAGAACCGTGGCGTTTTCCTTCCACCTCACGAGTTGTAAGCCTCAAGGCGAACCGAGGTGTTAGCCTCAGTTATAAAATTAATAAATTCATAGATTTCCATACAGTCTAGTTCAAACAACACATAATTTCATAGTGAACATATTTAGCAATTAACAATTTAACATGAGCATAAAATGGCTAACAGTTATTTAGTTTATAAAGCTAATTTCTAATCTTACAGATAAAAAATACACGCATTCTATTATAAATCTATAAAAAATCAACCTTTTTTCTAAGCGATTTGATCTTATACACTTTACACAAATATTCTATGAGCAAAACACTAATGATGAAGTTTTACCAAACTTAATGGGAAAGTGTAATCTACAATTTAGATTAGGTAAGATGAGTTTATGTTATTCTACATTACAGTCAAAGAAGCAAAACACAATCATCTCATCGGCTTTTGTTAATTTTTGATCAACAATTTTTTTACGGCATGTTTCTCATTTTTTACAAAAGCCTAATTCATTATTTAACTTAGCCCAACTGTTCCAACCTAAAAATCTGCAAATACCCCAAAGCTAAAAATTACATTAAAACACCCAAAGCTGAGTTGTACGCCTCAATGGTGAGGCGATGAGTGAGGCGCATGCCCTATGGATTCTGTGGCGTAAGCCTCAAATACACCGTGTGAGGTGCCGCCTCGAGGCTCAATTTTACAGCCATGCCGCATACGCCTTAACAGTTTTATAAAACTATGGATAGAAGTTCATGCCTCTCAGTCAATGGTAGTCCATGTGTTATTGGGGAAATAAATTCCTACTGTCTGATTGAAGTTTTGGAGCATGTTTAGCATCACATAAGCACAATTTAAGCATGATCACATTTAGTATTGCTGTTTTTTTTGTTCTTTTTGAAAATGTCATTTTAAACATTCATTAACTTGAAGTTGTTGCTATTCTTTTTACACACAATTACTGTCTTATGTTCTAACCTGAACTTTAACTACATAGGTTCCCCATCTATTTATAATTGACTCGACTTATATAAAAGGTGACACTCAAATCGACCCAACTAAATACTACTACCTCCATCAAATGGATGTGTACCTGTTATAGACTCATAGTTTTCTTTACACTTGCTATTTTGGAGTATCTATGCTACAACAAAGTGGGATGGGTATGATCTCACAAATCCTATTTCTAGTTTTAATAAAAGGGTGACTAAATCACTCTTACATAAACTGAGGATATTCTCAGTAACGGAAGAGAAGGGGTTGGGGATTAAGGTGGATTCATTGCTAGTCATATTTGAGCAAATTCCCTGTGGCTCCTTGGAAGAGTTATTGGGGTTGCCTTTAAATAAGGGTTAGGGAATGAGAATCACTTTAATTTGTGTGTGAGTTAGGAATTATTCATTCTGAACATCATTCTCATTTTTATTTCCTTTTCATTCTCTAAACCTCTTATAGACATTTTTATTTATATCTTGTAAAATGGGGATGGAAATTAGGTGATGCAAGGAAATGGGAATGGAGATAGGAATGACAAATTTTTTGCATCTCCTTTAATTTTTTATATATGAAGGGTGTCGGTGTCCTACTAACCTTAGATGGATGTTCCAAAATAAGTTTCCATTTTTCTTTTGGTGAAGTAAACTATGCATGGATTACCAACACATGTCCTTGAATAAGTTAGCTATTACCAATACCACATAGGTAATAGAGATAATCTCATAACAATTCACTAATCTTGTCATCATTCTTATTTGACTACACTGACCTTTAAATTTTCTCACCTAACTATACTGAACTTTAAAAAACTTCCTATTTACTCTAATTTGGTAATAAATGATAAAAATACCCTTAACTTTTAAAATTTTCAAGGACATGTCATTACTACAGTAAGTTTTACCCAACTTCTCTAAATTGGACAATAATAAATAACATGATTAACTTAGAGCGAAATACATTCTTTATTTTTCCTGTTCTATCATACACAAGAATGAAATGACGTGAGAATTACATTTCTAAAATCATTACTTTTATAAAATGTAAAGAAAAATAAATGTTACATGCATTTAATTTTAACCTAAGATAGTAATGGAGGCATGAAATCATCTCATGAATAATAATAATAATAAGCAAATTTGAAACAACTAATTTTTAATATACAATACTAAATTAGAGATGATGGAGGCTATTTTTGGCATTTACTATCAAAATAGTTTAAAGTCTGAAAATTTGAAAGGTCAGTTTAGTTAAGTGAGAAAATGTAAAAGTTACTATAGTAAAATTAGAGAAGTGCCAAGATCAGTGTACGTTTGTAAAATTATCCCTAAGTAACAAGTGGGGCACTTATTACCACATTAGTGCACACATTAACTGGCGCCAGAGATATCTTGTGGTAGTTTACCGTGTTACGGTCGGCTTTTAGAGTGTATGTGTAAGGATTCTGTACCAACCTCTTACTTCAAAGTCTTCTTTGGTTAATGAACAATTTACATGATTATATGGCTGTGTAGATTGCATCTTTGCTTGTAAACTTCTGAATTTCTGCGGACATATGTAGTTTGTTTGACAAATATCTTATAAGGTCTTGAGTGCCAATTTATAACTCGTGGGAATGTTTCATTCTTACAGAATGAAGCCGTCCTGAGGGCGTGTGCCGAACCACCTCCTGCAAAAGCTGCAAGGTCCGAGGAGAATGACATCAATGAGTAACCATTCAGTTATCACATGTAGGTAGATAGAATCTTGTTATTTCCTACTTTTAGGGCTTCACAGAAATTCATGATTCTGTCCTAGGAATCTTTCATCTTTAAAAGTGATATCGAACTTGTTTCTGTGACCCATTCCGGTATTAGAGAAGAAAAACTGATGTGTGGAAATGTGAACTCGGGGAATAAGATGAAAAAAGGCTGAAAGATTTTCAAACTTGGACCTACTTAAAGCAGTTGCGGAGTTTATTTTGGTTGGTTGGTAGGGACAGAGAGGGGTTATTAGGTAATTGCCCTTAGACCCACCACAGAAATAAATGTAGGCTACATTCATATCATTGTCCCAAATTATATGAATGTTAGTTTTCATTACATAATATATTATTTTGAGATGTCATTGTTGCAGAGATACCAAGCAACCCATCTATTATTCTAAACCCAACATTGTCTTAGCAAAACACCATTTAAATAGTGGTTGGTTTTGGAACTGGTCAACTTACACAATCAATACTAGTATAACATTACATTCCCTGTCTGCAATTGCAAGTTATAAGTTATAACCCCTTCAAATTCCCAAATTGCCCCTTGTATCTCAATCCCTCATTGAATTGGAAAGTGACCTGCACCACATTTCACTTGCCCCTCTTGCCATGACAGGTATAATATTAGTAAGGTAGATATTGCCTCTTTATTATTGACCTTATAAGATGAAGTTGAGACCATATACCAAGTTTGAAGATATAAATTTGCCCTTTTGTGTTGATGATTTGGAGAAATGAGGATTAGGAGCAATGAGTGGAGGGTTATATTTTTGTGTTATTGACGAAGGCCTCCCCACGTGATTGACAAAGTAGCCACCCGAGTCAGCAATCCACACGACACAAACCCATCCCAATCCTTTAGAAAATGAAATTATAATAGAGAGTGTGACGTGAAGAACTCCAAGAGCCAAAAGCCTAGGATCATTCTAATCCGAAACCCTACATAAAACCTAGTGTCACAAGAAACCCTAGTCTTCTCTGGTCGGCTATGTTTTTATTTCTATTTCGTCTCCAACTTCCTCTTATTACCTCACTATAATCCACAATCAACCACTATTAATCAAGCTTAATATAGTATATTAGCATAGTGTGCCGTCTCTGCTCCCTCGGGCGTCCACCTGTCCGTTGCCTATTCGCCTGTGGCCCGCCTGTGAGATCACCCGACAAGGTCCCTTGCAGGTCTCTCTCTTCTCTATTTTATACAATTTGACTCCATAATAAGTGAGTCCAAATATTGATTACTCTCCGTATCATCTACTAGTATTTTAAGTTTGTGTTTTTCTAGTCAACTTTGTGTGGCCAAGTCGTGGCCCTTGCATGCCTGACACGTGTTAGACGTATCTGATGAAGCAACCCATTTTAAGTACATACATAAATACATTTTTGGTGCAAGTATCATACGGCGTATTATAAGTGGCACTTTTCAATTAATTTGAAGTCAAAGTTGTACAAGATCGATCAACTGCTATGTGTATCCCATCAAATTCAAATTAAGCAATCCGAAAAGTATTTGGGTTCTGTTTACATCAAAAGATGATTCGAATTAATGTATTGATATCACATTTGAAAGTTATTAGATTATCCAAAACACAAGACGTATACGAGTTTAAACTTGATTAGACGAATCCAATAATGCAAGTATTTTAAAGTGTTGCAAGTTTCACCAGCTAGTCATGTTCTTCCACAATGTTTCTGTTAATATTGTTTCTCCTCAACAACATTTGCACCTACTCCTCTTTCTTGTGTTCTTTTTTTGTAACAACTGTTGTAGAAAAATATGCCGAGAATGTCTGTATATTACAAGAATCCGAGACAATTTACAAGGAATCGGGTTGATCTCAAGGATTCGTATTCTTGTTCGAAAAAGACTTGTCTTTCTGCAGAAGTTATCATTGGAACCATATATATTGCCATTGACATATCTTTTGCACCCAAATTTCTCTTTTCTCCTTTGCGTCCCACTTTCAAGTTTATTCTCTCTCTGAAACCATTTCCCTTTCTATGAGGGGTAATATTCTGCATGGCGTGACGGAAAAGTTTCAAAGCAGATTCATTACAAGAAACAACATGGTGGAGTACAAAAACTTGAGAGCAACTTCACTAAATCATAACAAGAAAAAAACTCGTACAAGGTTTCATCAGTTTCTAAACTGTTAATGCCAACTTCTTCCGTAGCATTACTGTTCTGTTCTGGTTTTGGTTTTGGTTTCGGCTTTCTGTAGATTGAAGATCACACACATAGTGATGACACCAACAAAGAAAATACACAACAACTTGGGAACACCAATTATTAGATTGCTCGGATGGTTTAGTTCTGATTTTGGCCCGGATTTTACAAAGGAATAACGGGATGGATGGATCTTGTGTTAATGAATCAATTTACTGTTTTCTTCTGAAATATGGTAAACTAATGCAGCTACTGTTCTCTTCATGATCGGATTCATTACTGGAAGCCTCTGTGACCCCGCTAGAACCCGAGGAAGACGACGAGGGAGCAACGTTCAAATCAGTCCTTCCCTTGATGAATTCATAGTACACAGCTCCGACGCCATTGCCGTTGCAGGCCTGGTTCTTGTTGTTGCCTTGACCATTTCTAGTACCTCTTTTCTTGAGGAGTATCCGGCAAAGAACCCACTTCTCCATTGCCATCTGCACAAGGTACCCATTAGAGAGCAATGCAAGACGAACTTAGTAGAATGATTTGGTGAATTGAGATGACAACTCACTTGGGTTTTGTCGTCGCTGAGTTGGGTTTGGGATTGGGTTTCTAGGCGATACTCGTGCATGATCCAGTCGGTTCTGGCCCCGTGCGGTGGCTTCCCTCTGTAAAAAACCAGAGTCTTCTTGAGGCCGACGACCTGGTTGCTCCGGGAAGCCACGATCTTCTTGTCGATCCCGGTGGCTTTCCAGTAACCGGAGCATGTTGCTCTGTTGGACCTGTTGCCGTTGGGGTACTTGGCCTCTCGGGTGCTGAAAAAGTACCTCTCCTGCTCCGATTCACCTGAACAAAAACAAAATCAACAACCTCGTTCGTTGGGGTTGGTTCTATCACAGCATTGATCGATTAATGTTACCAGGTAAATCCCAAGGGTCGGACTTGCAGACGTCGAATTCGGGGATGATTGAGGCCGGCAGGGGACGAGAGAGGACCTTGCGGTTCAAGTACTGAACCACAAGCTCTTCGTCTGTAGGGTGGAATCGAAACCCAGGAGGCAATCTCAGCACACCATTCCTCACAAAACTCAGCTTCTCCATAGCTTAATGCGACCCCAAAAAGATGAGAAATTTACAATTTTGAGACGAGCCCAGTAGAGAGAAAGGCGAATTCAACAAGACCCAGAAGCTGAATTTGGTTTGTAGTGAATCATCAACAAGAGCCAGAGGAAGAGGAAAGAAAAGGAGAGGTTGAGATGAGAGGAAATGTGATGAGGATGTGGTGATGGGAGAGAGGGAAAGTGAAGCTTCTTTATAGAAGTAATGAAATGGAGATTTGCATTTGGCGTAAACCAGACTCAAACTCCTTTGACGCTATATATGTTTATGTTACTAACTTAAACTAACAAGCAAACGCACCATTACCATTACCATTACCATCACCAACACACTAATATATTTATTATAAATAATATTGTTTGATTTAAACGAAAGCCAAACCCACGAATGCTTCTAAATGTCGAGCCTTGCCTTGTTGTGTTCTTCGACCTTGACCTCTTTCGTTGGGAATAACCGTAGCTGTTACAACCCACTTTAGGACGCTTTCTTCTTTCCATTTATTTTCCCCTACTCCACAAACATATCCAATTAATACTAAATTACCATTATGCCCCTTGTTGGATTGTCTCTGAAGAGTTCACGATGAATCACCTACTCTCCGAATGTTGTTGTTAATGGTGTGAGCAAATTAATGTTTATTTTGCATTTGTCGGGTTATTTGAGTTATATACTTGTATATAATAATAGGTTGTGTGAGTTACTAGATCAAATGCAAAACACATGATATTTGAGGTTAAGTGTAATTTGCAAACATTAAAACGACCAAAACACTCGATTAAATAATTACGATATTACACAATATAAAACGAAGGAGATAATCACACAATCCTAATATGATAACACAACAATAACATCAACTTCTCCAATAAATAAAAATTATCTGATTTGTCGGATCATTTAAACTTGTTTTCAATCATAACTTATCAACAACTCTAACTTTACATCCATCAGATTATCAACTATGAACATAAAGTTAGAAACCACTTGCTTTTGAACCTAACCAAAATTAACATCATCAGATGTCAAAAGTAACAAAAAAAAAGTCTCTGAATGTACATGTGGTTGGAAGGAAACAAGGGGCAAATGGGTCATTGTGGAAGAGAAACAAGAGGGGATGGGCAAGATGGTAAATTAGGGTTAGTGTCTGTAAATGTAAAAGCAAAGGGAGCAACAAAGATAGAAAGCATGGTGAGGTTTTCGTAAGGGTGAAGTCACGCTTACTCTCGAAATTGCATCTATACAGCTGGACACCACCATTTATAACCATCCCCAACCGATACTTTATCAACATAATATTAATACATACTTGAGAAATTATATTATTATTATTTTATTACATCAGAAAAAAATATGTTTGTTTCCTTTTATGAAAAAGACACTATAACATGGGTATTCGAAATCCAAAAAATAAATCCTTAAAACCGTGAAAGGAAAGTAGTTGAACCTAAAATGCTATCCAAAGGTGATTGCCGAATCCCAAGGAAACAAGTTTTCTAGCCGTTGCCTTGTCAAGTACCTTAGCCCTCTTGCCTCTCTTTCAAATCTCTCTTCTCCCTCTTCCTTCTATTCATCAATCATTATCCAATATTCTCTTCTCCGATTTGTTTCGATCCCTTGACCTCCAAGGCAAAATAGTCGACACCGAGCCACAATTCTGGTTTACTAATGTCGATTGGTTTCTTTTACTTAATATCCTGTTGTGGATCGAATCCTGCATGTATGATGAGTGATCAAATTTAGATTTGTTTCTTGCACGATTACACATGTAATTGCATTATCTGGTATTATGTTTCAAGATTGGCGAACGTGATAATCGTTTTAGACCTCAATGAGAAATACCCAATATAAATATGAAATTCAAGATGTGGTTTATCATAGGGTGCACGCATGCAAATGGATTCACAAAGGAATGCTTATTTTTATAACAAATAGACTAATTTCGTACAAACAATGATGAAGAGTAAGAAGGAGATGAAAGATGTTATTTGAGAATGAAAGAGAAGAGGGGTCCCTGAAATTGACACTTTGGTGTGGTATTAGTTTCTCCCCCCAAAACTATTATTATTATTAGAAAATGAAAAAAGAATAGTTTTGGTTGAATCAGGAAAATGGTAGGGCACATTGTTGAAAGATGTGCTCTCAATATTTTCATACGTTAGACATTTTTATGGTAAATCTCATCACGTATCGTGTGACTTCAAATTGAGAGGGAGGGGTATTTTGGTCAAAGGGAGGGTTGGAGAATAAAAGATCAAGGCCCTACTTGCCTCCAAAACGACGGGCACCCATGTCGTATTCACGGTAACTGACAAAAATGCCACCTTCAAAATTATGCCCCATTTCAAGATTTCCTCAATCTTCTTGTCTCACTATTATCGATCAGATTGGAAAGTTTTCGGCTCCACCACCCATTATTACAATTATACCCCTCCTCCTTGTGATACTATTTTCTTAAAATTATCATAATTATAAATTACTTATCATATCATGATAATTATCATCCATAGAAATTCTCCACGCTTTGTCGCATGCTCTTCTCTAAAATTCTCTCTAATCTATCCTAAACCTTAATCATGTCGTTTTTTGTTTTTGTCGTTGCATTATTGTCGTCTCCTCCAATAGGAGTCCTTGCTGTACCTCCACTCAAGCCAATAAAGAGACTTCTGGTTGTCGGCCTGGTCATGCTTTCATGCCCATCGCACGAAGTCATCAACCACTTTAAAGAAAGAAGGAAGAGGAAGCCGAAGCAATCCAACTCGCCTCCAGCACCTTGTCCACCATCGTCTATCATCACTGATCCCCTCGAGATCACCACTTCCGTTGTTCCCTTCGCCCCGGGGAGAACTTTGTCGGCGTCCCTCTTAAAGAAGCCTAAGAGGGGACGCCCTATAAAGATCGGAACCCTAACGTCTTCTCCAAGAAAACTACTATCGGTCTTGTCATCGCTCCCAAACGGTCCTGAGTCTGGGAGGGAGATGGCCTGGCCAACGTTGCGGGTCCCAGTCAAGATCCCACCACCACTCCACTGCGTTGCTCCACCCCTTTCGCAGTCCACTCGACAAGGTCTCCTATTGGTTTCCAAGAAGTTTCCCCCGGTCCCTTCTGATCCACCTGTTGCCTCGAACCCATAAACCCCACCCATGTTGTTGTTGCACATGGTTACTCTTCAGGAAGATTTTTCATCATGCTCTATCACGGAGGACACTACTGCAGAAATCGACTTAGGAGACGGATAAAATGGATCTGTGACCTAAGTTTTGGCACTTAGGTGACGGATACAGCAATCCGTCAGCCAAGTGGTGAAACTAAGGTCACGGATCTTGCATCCGTCACCCAAGTGGACCACCTGGCCGACGCATAGCTGGATCTGTCACCCAAGTGAGATAAGGTAACTACTATCCGTCACCCAAGTGAGAAAACTTTAGCCACACATGCTGGATCCGTCACCCAAGTGAGAAAAGTTTAGCCACGCATGCTGGATCCGTCAGCCAAGTGAGAAAACTTTAGCCACGCATGCTCTATCCGTCACCCAAGTGGGCTCTATCCGTCACCCAAGTGGGTTGACTATTTTACAAACAAAAAAAAATTGACCACAATATTCAAGATGAATTAACCGTTCGATGATAGTTTTTTACATATGTATACTAGTTTGGATAGTACATACGAGATGAGCGGTCTTGATTATATAATATGCGAGAGACCGACACGTATTGATTGAAATCGTCAATTCCACTATGTGCATGAACATATTTAGTCTTACGGTAGTATAACGTATGACGTTGTCTCGTTCATTTTTTGTATGTGATATGTATGAGTACTATACGATCTTATGTTGTATATGAGGCATGCTAAGTACTTATATCGTTCAATTATCAATACTACGATAGTCGGGGAAAATGACGGGTTTTGGGGTTTTGGTCAATGTAAGTCAACTTCTGCTGGCCGACGGATGCATATATCCATCGGTCAGCTTTTTCATCGACGGATGCATATATCCATCATTCAATATATATATATATATATATATAATTATTTCCACTATTTTAATTTTATCTTTGAACTTGGGCATCAAATTGAAACCCGACATTGAGCGACCGGTGTCCATAATTCACAAGTTTATAATCATTAGATTGATATTGTTGTAAAAAAATTATATAATGTATTTGATCACAAAAAAAAACAATATTTTGTACTTCGAATCGAGAAAACGATCAAGAAAATTTGTGTTATCCTTGTCTTAGTATTATATAAAGGGTAAATTACCTACCCCTAACTTTTTTTAACTGATACCTATGCCGATGTGTAGTTATATGACAATAGCCCATTATTCTGTTAACTTTTTTCTAAAATGACGAAAATACCTCAACCACACTTCAATAATTGTTTTTAAAAAATTATTTAAAAAATCACTTTTGTTATATATATATATATATATATATATATATATATATATATAGGATAACAATCAGGTACAAACTTGTATCTTTCGTCAGAACGTAGAACTATCAATCTGGGCCCTTGAATCGTAGAATTAATGGCCCAGATTTAATGCATATCTTTTAATATATTTTTAATTGATGCATATCTTGTAATTGATTTCGTAATCAATCACCACCACCCCCCTGAATTTCGGTGACCATCCGATCTGGATAATCAATGGCTCAGATTAGTTCTACGTTCTGACCCGAAATAGGGTTTGTACTTGATTGTTCGTCTATATATATATATATAGGATAACATTCAGGTAAGACTTGACCAGTTTTGTACGAAATACGACTCAATCCCAGCCTTTGGAATCGCAAATCGCATGACCTATTTTTTTTATTTTTATTTTCACCAAGTTTCTTATTTTGATCTTTCCCGCTTCGTTTCAACTCCGATTTAATTTTTTCTTGCGCCAAAAACTTTCTTTTTTCAAAATCTATCTATCAAGTAGCATATTGAATATGTTTTGAAGCAAAAAAGAACATGTACAAGAAAAAACACAAATTGTTAACCGTGCACCAATGTATGTTTTTGCAACTGCATTTGTATGAATAAGCTAATCTTAATGTATGTTTTGTATGTATGTTTTTACAACTGCATGTTTTTTAATTTTCAGTTATATATGTACGATGAACTTAATATATGTTTATACAATTTTAAATGTATGTTCTTGGCATTTTCATTTGTATGTCTAAACTCACCTTAATGCATGTTGTTTCAGTTGTATGTATACGCTAAACTTAATGTATGTTCTTACTATTTTCATTTGTATGTGTATGTATGTTTTGTACGTGTAAGCTAATAAATTAAGATTATCTTATTCATAAAAATGCAATTGCAAGAACATACATTAGTGCACGGTTAACGATTTGTGTTTTTGCTTGTACATGTTTTTTTTGCTTCAAAACATATTCAATATGCTACTTGATAGATAGATCTTGAAAAAAGAAAATTTTTGGCGCAAGAAAAAATTAAATCGGAGTTGAAACGAAGCGGGAAAGATCAAAATAAGAAACTTGATGAAAAAAAAAATCTGCCATATGCGAAAATCGCAGCCCTTGGGCAATATGCGATTCCAAAGTTGGGATTAAGTCGTATTTCGTATTTAAAGATTGTGTCGTACCTGAAAGCTCCCCTATATATATATATACTTACTTAATCACTTCAGTTTTATTTATAAAAAAATATTTAAAAAATCACTAAGGGCGTTTTCGTCATTTTAGAAAAAAGTTAACAGAGAAAAAGGGTCTATTTGTCATATAACTAAACATCTGGGTAGGTATCAGTTAAAAAAAGTTATGGATAGATATCAGATAAACGTGATAAGTTAAAGGTAGATATTTGTAATTTATCCTTCTATAAATATAAACAATGTAGCGCACATGAAAAAATTAACTTGCTATGAATAATTAGTTGACAATAGGTACTAGATACGTTGATAACAAAAACTATTTAATTTAATTATATAAAGCTATAAATAATCAGTTAAATAGTGTATATATATATATATATATATATATTCTAAACATACATATGACATAAAAACTCAATAGTTGAGTTGGTAAAAGGCACAGCATACCTGCCATGAGGTCAGGGGTTCGAACCCCATGGCGTGCGCGTGGGCTGCGGAGTAGCGTGGCGGGTCGGGTTGGGCGGTGACGTGGCGGGTCGGGCGGTTCTTGTTAGATACAATTTTTTTTAATTAATCTATTATTGAACTTGGGTGACGGATACACTTGGCTAACGGATTGAATCTGTGGCTAGAGTGAAAACCTTGCGTGACAGATACACTTGGCTGACGGATTGGATCCGTGGCTAGAGTGAAAACCTTGGGTGACGGATACACTTGGGTGACAGATTGGATCCGTCACCTAAGTTTTTACCCTACCGACGGATGCATCTGTCACCTAAGAACTTGGTGTTAGTCTTAGTGCCCGTAGTTCAATCATAAATGTCCAAATGTATATATCATCATTAGCAATAAGATTAAAGCGGCTTTCTATTACTTATGTGTTGGAGTAATATATCGATGTGATTTCTGATCTATGCCCACCATGCGAATAGAACCATAGATCGAGATGGATCACACTCGATGGGTCCCTAGTCAATAAAGCTTCACTAGAAGCGACTAGTATGAAAGATGGCTCTTCATGGCTTACGTTCTGTTAGTCATTGGAATGGGATTCCGGAGTCTGATCATAGATATCATGTGGGACATGATATTGGACGACCCGCCCTGAATGTGTGCCATAGATTGAGTCATTAACATATTCAGTGTCGTAGCTTGTCATGTATCCTTAGACCAAGGAGTCTTTGTGATCACTATGCAGTCAACAACTAAGTTTGACCTGAGCCTAACGTTGTCCGTAACAGGGCTTCCATAACGGCCAGGATTGGCTTGGGGACGGGTTGCATGAGTGACACGAAAGACGGCTAAGGGATTTATCCCTCATACTGAGGTATGGGAAAGATATCGGTTCTCGGCCGCTTGATCGAGAGTGACTGAAAGAATAGCATGGCCATGCACATGATACTAGGTATCATATATTCAGTCATCTCACATATCAAGGAACAGTGATTGAGAATAATAAGGATGACGGCTCTATGCCTTATCTCAATCAGGATATCGGAGATAAAAGGATAATGACAGGGAGGACGGAAAGGTTAGAATCGATTGGTTCGATTCGCTATGTAGTGTCAGGCAATACTAAAGTCTCGTTAGTTGCCACTTATATAGGATCAAGTAAAATGGGATTTTACGTTGATCTATCGACATGCATAGACCTAAGGGTCACACCGAAGGATGAAACTCATTGACACATTTATGGAGAATGGCCAAAAGAGAGTTGTCTCGGGACATGACCAAAACTGGGTTTTGGGTCATGTGCCCGTAAGTGAATAGGACATTACGGATCAAGACAAGGCTTGGAGTCTTGGGATTGATCGCGTCGGATAATGTTGGACATTTCCGGTATGGAAGGCTTGGAGGCGATGAGCACGTCACGGGACCTCGTTGGGAATGGCCATGGGCCATGTTCCAAGAGGCCCATGAAAGGCCCATGCAACCAAGGCCCATGCAACTAATTAATCAAGTCTTGATTAATTAGTACTAAGTAAGCAAGACAAGGATTAAGGTGTTGGTGATTCACCACCTAACCCATCTTGTCTTGCCATACTTAGCACCATGCTTGTCTTACTTCACACCATGCTTCACACCTTACTTGTCCTTGATGGTTGTTGATGGTTTAAGTCATCTTTTTCCTACAACAAATCACAAGACAAGAATAGAAACACAACTTCTCTCCCTCTCACACTACAATTTCGAGTTTGGCACTTTTCCCCCCTCTTGTTGTGTTCTTGAGTCATCTAAAGAAGAAATACGTGGCTTTGATTCCATTTGGATACGTAGGCGTCTTGGAGACTCAAGCCGATCATCGTTTCTTTGGTGTTCTCTTCCTTTTCTTGAACTAGTTGGTAAGGAAACATCCATATTGTTTATTCTCTTGTGTATCTAATATTTGGTAGTGTTCTATGACATGGTCTCGAGTTATTTCCGCTGCAAGTATGTGTTCATACCCTCCATCGAGACCCAACAGTGGTATCAGAGCCGTGCTACCTTCGGGATTCACAAGAGAACTTTCGGTTTTGCTTGCTAGTTTCGGTTTTGCATGTTAATTTGCTAAATTGTTTGATAACATGTTTTAAATTCTTGTTTATGGGTTTAATGCATGAAAAATGAATTTTTGAAAAGTTTATCAAATCTGGAATTTTTGAAAAAAATTTGATTTTTCGGGTCTCGGGAGCGGGACTCTCGGGGAGCCGAAACCGGGACCGAACGGGGCTCCGTTGGACGGAGCTAGGCCAAGCATGACCATTGGATGGTCAATATGCCGAGCTAAACCGTTTTGTTAGTCATGACGAGTTTGGAACCGTCTTGATGAACTCAAAAATCAAATGTTCAAAAGTTTCAATTTTGAACGGTTTCGATAAACCGAGTATCAAAAATTTTCGAAACTTGGCAATTAATTAAAACCGGAAAATAACATGATGTTTGATAACATGCTTGTTTGATAACACGATGTGTGATGTGATGTTGGCATGGTGTACATAATAGCCCCGAGTTTGATTTAATTATTTATCGCTTTTCACGGCCTGCGAGCCGTTAGAGTTAGCGTGTAATTATTTTTTCGAGGTGTGGTCGTCGTACCACTTATTTGTAATATTTATTAATTCCCGACCTGCGAGTCGTGTATTAAATTGTAATATTTTACTCAAGACGAAGAAAGGGCGAAAAGGTCATTTGGTGGCTTCTCGGGTTTTGACATCGGCTTGGAGTCGGTGGAGCTCAAGAAGCTAGTGGGAGTTAGTTTAGTGGGCTATTATGTACATATTTAACGCTTTATGCTTGGTTTAGTTTTTGCATGATCTTTTCTATGTGTTTTAGAATTGCATGCTTAACTTAATTTACCGAGCATATCACCTCACATGCAAAGATAAAATTGGTTTTAATCATTGTCTGTGAGCCCTTAGAATCGTCATTACATTGGATGTAGTTGACGGGTTCGAAGGAAGAATTACATTGGATGTAATTGGAGGCATCATTACATTTGGAATGTAGTTGATGTGCTCATCGCATCTAGGATGTGCCAAAAGTTTAAAACACAACCGGACAAGTAAAAACGGGTCATGTCCGATACCTCCCAATTATCAACACCTTACTACCTCCCCGTCCTATGGGTGTCGTGCGCATTAGCGGAGCATCCATGGGAAAGCGGGGTAGTAGGTTTGGACGACATGTGTAGGTGTCGTGCGCATTAGCGGAGCACCCACATAGTGACGGGCCATAGTTGAAAATTGGTGGACCCGACTACGATTCTCAGCCTGAGGTTGAGCTAGGGTATTAGATAGGGTAAGCCGTGTACATGAGTACATACCCTAGCCAAGAGTCACATTGGATGTGATTGGATGGAGTCCTACCTACATAGCTCGATTAAGTAGTGAGCATTAGTTCAGCTTAATCGGGTGAATCAAGGATCTTGGTTTTAGGTTCTAAAGGTTTAGAATCAATTGGTTGGTGTTTGAACTTGATCTTCATAAAATTTATTCAGTTTACTGATTATATTTTGTTTGTCGTGTAGATCAAATGGCAAGTACTTCAGCGAACAATAGTAGTTTGTCACTAAAAACCATTCTTGATAGGATCAAGCTAAGTGGGACAAACTACTTGGACTGGGACAGAAACTTGAGGATAGTCCTCAAATTCGAGCGCAAAGAATATGTCCTAGACCAGGCTATCCCTGAGGAGCCAGCTAATAATGCCATTAGGGCCGTTAAGGATGCATACCAAAAGCACCTTAGCGATTCTATAGATGTGGCATGTATTATGCTGGGCTGCATGGAGTCTGATCTCCAAGACCAGTTCATGGAGTACTCTGATGACCCCTATACTATGATGGGGATCATAAAGGGTATGTTCAAGGAAAGGGCACGTATCGTGAGATACAATGTCCTTAATGAACTTCTCTCCTGCAAAATGTCAGCAGGAGTCTCCGTGGGTCCTCATGTCCTAAAGATGAAGGGGCATCTCGAACATCTTAATCGACTGGGTCTTAAGATAGAGAACGAGATGGCAGCGGATGTGGTTCTGCGTTCCCTTCCTCGTTCATATGCTACGTTCGTCATGAACTATCATATGCACGATATGGACAAGACCATTTCAGAGTTGCATGGAATGTTGGTAACTGCTGAAAAGAACGTCAAGGATCAGGGATCCAAGGATGTTCTGATGGTCAGACAGGGAAACAGTTTCAAGAATAAGGGAACTGTTAGTGGTAAGGGCAAGGCCCCTATGCACTTGGCAGGAAAGATGAGGCATCCGAAGCGTCCTAACCCTCCTAGGACCGGGGAGTCCTCAAGGAAGGGGAAGGATGTCGAGAATGTCTGCTTCTACTGTCAACAGCCTGGTCACTGGAAGAAAGATTGCAGGAAGTTTCTGGATGATCTGAAGAAGGGCGGTGGGACTGTGCCTTCATCAGGTATTTTCTTTATAGAGCTAAATCTCACTACTTCCAAAGATTCATGGGTATTGGATACCGGGGCTGAATCTCACATTTGTACTAATGTGCAGTGGCTGGAAGGTAGGAGAAGCTTGAAGAAGGACGAGGTGGACCTCAGAGTGGGCAACAAGACTAGAGTTGTGGCGACTGCTGTAGGATCCATAAGTCTTCTTTTGCCAAGTGGGCTAGTTTTTGTTTTGAACAATGTATATTGTGTACCTACTTTCAGTAGGAATATTGTATCTATTTCTTTGTTGGACAAGGAAGGATACAATTTTGATGTTGGAAATGGGATTTTCAATATTTTATGCAATGATATATTTTATGCTAGCGCCAAAATGGTTGGAGGATTGTACATATTGGATATGGATAACAATGCCTCAAGCTCTATATATAATGTAAATACCAAGAGGTCTAAGTCCAATGATTTAGACCAAACTCTTTTATGGCATTGTCGTTTAGGCCACATAAACGAGAAACGCATATCAACACTTCACAAGTGTGGACTTCTTAGTCCATTCGAATTTCATTCGATTGATAGATGCGAATCTTGTTTGATGGGAAAACTGACTAAAGCGCCCTTCATCGGTCGCGGTGAAAGGGCGGGTGACTTATTGGGGCTAATACACTCGGATGTGTGTGGACCAATGAGCACACTTGCCAGGAGGGGTTTTAGCTACTTTATCACATTTACTGACGACTTCAGTAGATATGGTTATGTCTATTTGATGAGACATAAGTCTGAAGCTTTTGATAAATTCAAAGAGTTTAAGACGGAAGTAGAAAACCAGCTCGGGAAAAGTATTAAAGCACTTCGATCAGATCGAGGTGGAGAATACTTGACCACAGAGTTTTTAGATCATCTAGCAGAAAGTGGGATCCTTTCGGAATGGACTCCTCCCGGAACACCACAATTGAATGGTGTGTCCGAACGGAGAAATCGGACTTTATTGGATATGGTCCGGTCCATGATTAGTGGGACTGATCTCCCAATCTCTTTCTGGGGTTATGCTCTGGAGACGGCCGCATTCATTTTGAATCGGGCTCCGACGAAGGCTGTGGAAGGGACACCATTTGAGAAATGGCGCGGGAGAAAGCCCGTTTTGTCCTTCCTAAAGATTTGGGGTTGCGAGGCTTATGTGAAACGTTTAGTTCCGACTAAGCTCGAACCAAGATCTGATAAATGCACCTTCGTTGGGTATCCCAAAGAAACAATGGGGTACTACTTCTACAAACCCAGCGAGAACACGGTGTTCGTCGCTCGGGGTGGGGTCTTTATGGAAAGGGAGTTTATTTCCAAAGACGTCAGTGGGAGGGTTGTACATCTAGAAGAAATTCAGGGTGGTACAGATCCAACTGATCCACTGGACAACCCTGTAGAAGAGCCTGAGATGGTCGTAGAGCAAGGACCAGTTCCTGCAACAATTCCAGAAGGTCCAAGGCGATCTGAAAGGGTTATTCGTCCACCTCCGAGATATGGTTACTTTGTGTCTGGAGGTGACGGTGAGCTTGTGGTGGATCACGATGATCCAGCTACATTTCAGGAAGCTGTGGACGGACCCGACTCTGAGTTATGGCTGGGAGCCATGAGGGAGGAAATGCAATCCATGTCGGACAACCAAGTCTGGGAACTGGTTGATCCCATCGGTGGTGTAAGAACCATCGGATGCAAATGGATCTTCAAGGTGAAGATGGACATGGAAGGCAACCCTCAGACCTACAAAGCCCGACTGGTGGCGAAAGGTTATAGGCAGATCCAAGGGATTGACTATGAGGAAACCTTTTCCCCAGTGGCTATGGTCAAATCTATCCGAATTCTTCTTGCCATAGCTGCATATCACGATTACGAGATATGGCAAATGGATGTCAAAACCGCTTTCCTAAACGGAAATTTGTCGGAGGACGTTTATATGTCTCAACCCGAAGGTTTTGTCGATCCGAAGAATAAGGGAAAGATTTGTAAGTTGTTGAAATCCATTTATGGATTGAAACAAGCTTCTCGGAGTTGGAACCTTCGTTTTGATGAAGCTGTAATTGGATTTGGCTTTATCAAGAATGAAGATGAACCTTGCGTTTACAAGAAGGCAAATGGGGGTATGATTACCTTTCTGGTGTTGTATGTCGATGACATACTACTCATTGGAAACGACATCCCAACCTTGCACGAGACTAAAGCTTGGTTAGGGAAGTGTTTCTCAATGAAGGACTTAGGCGATGCTGCTTATATCTTAGGGATTAAGATATATAGAGATCGCACCAAGAGGGTCTTGGGTTTAAGTCAAAGCACCTATGTGAACAAGGTATTGAGTAGGTTCTCAATGCTTGATTCCAAGAAAGGACTCTTACCCGCACGTCATGGCGTTCATCTCAGCAAGACTCAGTGTCCTAAGACCCCTGATGAGCTGAAAAGAATGATGCGAATCCCATACGCTTCGGCGGTAGGATCGATCATGTATTCCATGATATGCACGAGACCGGATGTCTCATATGCCTTGAGTTGTACCAGCAGACATCAGTCTAACCCTGGTGAGGAACACTGGATAGCGGTCAAAGCGATTCTCAAATATTTGAGAAGAACTAAGGACGCGTTTCTAGTGTACGGGGGAAAAGATGATTCTGAACTAGTTGTTAATGGATATGTAGACGCTAGTTTCCAGACAGATCCAGATGACTTTAGAAGTCAGTCAGGATATGTGTTCACGCTGAATGGCGGAGCTTTCAGCTGGAAGAGCGTGAAGCAAGACACCGTCGCTGACTCCACGACAGAGGCCGAGTACATAGCGGCTGCAGAGGCGGCCAAGGAGGCTGTGTGGATTAGGAAGTTCACGGCAGGGTTGGGTGTAATCAAAAACCCATCCAGCCCGGTGAACCTATTTTGCGACAACACAGGGGCTATTGCGCAAGCTAAAGAGCCCAGATCGCATAACAAATCCAAACATGTACTGCGGCGATATCACCTCATCAGAGAGATACTGAACCGAGGCGATGTGAAGATCACCTATATTGCAACTGATGATAACATAGCCGACCCGTTGACTAAGGCACTATCGTTGCCTAAACATGAGAGGCATGTAAGGTCAATGGGAATAGATTGGAGTTTAGATTGGAACTAGGGCAAGTGGGAGATTGTTAGTCTTAGTGCCCGTAGTTCAATCATAAATGTCCAAATGTATATATCATCATTAGCAATAAGATTAAAGCGGCTTTCTATTACTTATGTGTTGGAGTAATATATCGATGTGATTTCTGATCTATGCCCACCATGCGAATAGAACCATAGATCGAGATGGATCACACTCGATGGGTCCCTAGTCAATAAAGCTTCACTAGAAGCGACTAGTATGAAAGATGGCTCTTCATGGCTTACGTTCTGTTAGTCATTGGAATGGGATTCCGGAGTCTGATCATAGATATCATGTGGGACATGATATTGGACGACCCGCCCTGAATGTGTGCCATAGATTGAGTCATTAACATATTCAGTGTCGTAGCTTGTCATGTATCCTTAGACCAAGGAGTCTTTGTGATCACTATGCAGTCAACAACTAAGTTTGACCTGAGCCTAACGTTGTCCGTAACAGGGCTTCCATAACGGCCAGGATTGGCTTGGGGACGGGTTGCATGAGTGACACGAAAGACGGCTAAGGGATTTATCCCTCATACTGAGGTATGGGAAAGATATCGGTTCTCGGCCGCTTGATCGAGAGTGACTGAAAGAATAGCATGGCCATGCACATGATACTAGGTATCATATATTCAGTCATCTCACATATCAAGGAACAGTGATTGAGAATAATAAGGATGACGGCTCTATGCCTTATCTCAATCAGGATATCGGAGATAAAAGGATAATGACAGGGAGGACGGAAAGGTTAGAATCGATTGGTTCGATTCGCTATGTAGTGTCAGGCAATACTAAAGTCTCGTTAGTTGCCACTTATATAGGATCAAGTAAAATGGGATTTTACGTTGATCTATCGACATGCATAGACCTAAGGGTCACACCGAAGGATGAAACTCATTGACACATTTATGGAGAATGGCCAAAAGAGAGTTGTCTCGGGACATGACCAAAACTGGGTTTTGGGTCATGTGCCCGTAAGTGAATAGGACATTACGGATCAAGACAAGGCTTGGAGTCTTGGGATTGATCGCGTCGGATAATGTTGGACATTTCCGGTATGGAAGGCTTGGAGGCGATGAGCACGTCACGGGACCTCGTTGGGAATGGCCATGGGCCATGTTCCAAGAGGCCCATGAAAGGCCCATGCAACCAAGGCCCATGCAACTAATTAATCAAGTCTTGATTAATTAGTACTAAGTAAGCAAGACAAGGATTAAGGTGTTGGTGATTCACCACCTAACCCATCTTGTCTTGCCATACTTAGCACCATGCTTGTCTTACTTCACACCATGCTTCACACCTTACTTGTCCTTGATGGTTGTTGATGGTTTAAGTCATCTTTTTCCTACAACAAATCACAAGACAAGAATAGAAACACAACTTCTCTCCCTCTCACACTACAATTTCGAGTTTGGCACTTTTCCCCCCTCTTGTTGTGTTCTTGAGTCATCTAAAGAAGAACTACGTGGCTTTGATTCCATTTGGATACGTAGGCGTCTTGGAGACTCAAGCCGATCATCGTTTCTTTGGTGTTCTCTTCCTTTTCTTGAACTAGTTGGTAAGGAAACATCCATATTGTTTATTCTCTTGTGTATCTAATATTTGGTAGTGTTCTATGACATGGTCTCGAGTTATTTCCGCTGCAAGTATGTGTTCATACCCTCCATCGAGACCCAACAGTGGTATCAGAGCCGTGCTACCTTCGGGATTCACAAGAGAACTTTCGGTTTTGCTTGCTAGTTTCGGTTTTGCATGTTAATTTGCTAAATTGTTTGATAACATGTTTTAAATTCTTGTTTATGGGTTTAATGCATGAAAAATGAATTTTTGAAAAGTTTATCAAATCTGGAATTTTTGAAAAAAATTTGATTTTTCGGGTCTCGGGAGCGGGACTCTCGGGGAGCCGAAACCGGGACCGAACGGGGCTCCGTTGGACGGAGCTAGGCCAAGCATGACCATTGGATGGTCAATATGCCGAGCTAAACCGTTTTGTTAGTCATGACGAGTTTGGAACCGTCTTGATGAACTCAAAAATCAAATGTTCAAAAGTTTCAATTTTGAACGGTTTCGATAAACCGAGTATCAAAAATTTTCGAAACTTGGCAATTAATTAAAACCGGAAAATAACATGATGTTTGATAACATGCTTGTTTGATAACACGATGTGTGATGTGATGTTGGCATGGTGTACATAATAGCCCCGAGTTTGATTTAATTATTTATCGCTTTTCACGGCCTGCGAGCCGTTAGAGTTAGCGTGTAATTATTTTTTCGAGGTGTGGTCGTCGTACCACTTATTTGTAATATTTATTAATTCCCGACCTGCGAGTCGTGTATTAAATTGTAATATTTTACTCAAGACGAAGAAAGGGCGAAAAGGTCATTTGGTGGCTTCTCGGGTTTTGACATCGGCTTGGAGTCGGTGGAGCTCAAGAAGCTAGTGGGAGTTAGTTTAGTGGGCTATTATGTACATATTTAACGCTTTATGCTTGGTTTAGTTTTTGCATGATCTTTTCTATGTGTTTTAGAATTGCATGCTTAACTTAATTTACCGAGCATATCACCTCACATGCAAAGATAAAATTGGTTTTAATCATTGTCTGTGAGCCCTTAGAATCGTCATTACATTGGATGTAGTTGACGGGTTCGAAGGAAGAATTACATTGGATGTAATTGGAGGCATCATTACATTTGGAATGTAGTTGATGTGCTCATCGCATCTAGGATGTGCCAAAAGTTTAAAACACAACCGGACAAGTAAAAACGGGTCATGTCCGATACCTCCCAATTATCAACACCTTACTACCTCCCCGTCCTATGGGTGTCGTGCGCATTAGCGGAGCATCCATGGGAAAGCGGGGTAGTAGGTTTGGACGACATGTGTAGGTGTCGTGCGCATTAGCGGAGCACCCACATAGTGACGGGCCATAGTTGAAAATTGGTGGACCCGACTACGATTCTCAGCCTGAGGTTGAGCTAGGGTATTAGATAGGGTAAGCCGTGTACATGAGTACATACCCTAGCCAAGAGTCACATTGGATGTGATTGGATGGAGTCCTACCTACATAGCTCGATTAAGTAGTGAGCATTAGTTCAGCTTAATCGGGTGAATCAAGGATCTTGGTTTTAGGTTCTAAAGGTTTAGAATCAATTGGTTGGTGTTTGAACTTGATCTTCATAAAATTTATTCAGTTTACTGATTATATTTTGTTTGTCGTGTAGATCAAATGGCAAGTACTTCAGCGAACAATAGTAGTTTGTCACTAAAAACCATTCTTGATAGGATCAAGCTAAGTGGGACAAACTACTTGGACTGGGACAGAAACTTGAGGATAGTCCTCAAATTCGAGCGCAAAGAATATGTCCTAGACCAGGCTATCCCTGAGGAGCCAGCTAATAATGCCATTAGGGCCGTTAAGGATGCATACCAAAAGCACCTTAGCGATTCTATAGATGTGGCATGTATTATGCTGGGCTGCATGGAGTCTGATCTCCAAGACCAGTTCATGGAGTACTCTGATGACCCCTATACTATGATGGGGATCATAAAGGGTATGTTCAAGGAAAGGGCACGTATCGTGAGATACAATGTCCTTAATGAACTTCTCTCCTGCAAAATGTCAGCAGGAGTCTCCGTGGGTCCTCATGTCCTAAAGATGAAGGGGCATCTCGAACATCTTAATCGACTGGGTCTTAAGATAGAGAACGAGATGGCAGCGGATGTGGTTCTGCGTTCCCTTCCTCGTTCATATGCTACGTTCGTCATGAACTATCATATGCACGATATGGACAAGACCATTTCAGAGTTGCATGGAATGTTGGTAACTGCTGAAAAGAACGTCAAGGATCAGGGATCCAAGGATGTTCTGATGGTCAGACAGGGAAACAGTTTCAAGAATAAGGGAACTGTTAGTGGTAAGGGCAAGGCCCCTATGCACTTGGCAGGAAAGATGAGGCATCCGAAGCGTCCTAACCCTCCTAGGACCGGGGAGTCCTCAAGGAAGGGGAAGGATGTCGAGAATGTCTGCTTCTACTGTCAACAGCCTGGTCACTGGAAGAAAGATTGCAGGAAGTTTCTGGATGATCTGAAGAAGGGCGGTGGGACTGTGCCTTCATCAGGTATTTTCTTTATAGAGCTAAATCTCACTACTTCCAAAGATTCATGGGTATTGGATACCGGGGCTGAATCTCACATTTGTACTAATGTGCAGTGGCTGGAAGGTAGGAGAAGCTTGAAGAAGGACGAGGTGGACCTCAGAGTGGGCAACAAGACTAGAGTTGTGGCGACTGCTGTAGGATCCATAAGTCTTCTTTTGCCAAGTGGGCTAGTTTTTGTTTTGAACAATGTATATTGTGTACCTACTTTCAGTAGGAATATTGTATCTATTTCTTTGTTGGACAAGGAAGGATACAATTTTGATGTTGGAAATGGGATTTTCAATATTTTATGCAATGATATATTTTATGCTAGCGCCAAAATGGTTGGAGGATTGTACATATTGGATATGGATAACAATGCCTCAAGCTCTATATATAATGTAAATACCAAGAGGTCTAAGTCCAATGATTTAGACCAAACTCTTTTATGGCATTGTCGTTTAGGCCACATAAACGAGAAACGCATATCAACACTTCACAAGTGTGGACTTCTTAGTCCATTCGAATTTCATTCGATTGATAGATGCGAATCTTGTTTGATGGGAAAACTGACTAAAGCGCCCTTCATCGGTCGCGGTGAAAGGGCGGGTGACTTATTGGGGCTAATACACTCGGATGTGTGTGGACCAATGAGCACACTTGCCAGGAGGGGTTTTAGCTACTTTATCACATTTACTGACGACTTCAGTAGATATGGTTATGTCTATTTGATGAGACATAAGTCTGAAGCTTTTGATAAATTCAAAGAGTTTAAGACGGAAGTAGAAAACCAGCTCGGGAAAAGTATTAAAGCACTTCGATCAGATCGAGGTGGAGAATACTTGACCACAGAGTTTTTAGATCATCTAGCAGAAAGTGGGATCCTTTCGGAATGGACTCCTCCCGGAACACCACAATTGAATGGTGTGTCCGAACGGAGAAATCGGACTTTATTGGATATGGTCCGGTCCATGATTAGTGGGACTGATCTCCCAATCTCTTTCTGGGGTTATGCTCTGGAGACGGCCGCATTCATTTTGAATCGGGCTCCGACGAAGGCTGTGGAAGGGACACCATTTGAGAAATGGCGCGGGAGAAAGCCCGTTTTGTCCTTCCTAAAGATTTGGGGTTGCGAGGCTTATGTGAAACGTTTAGTTCCGACTAAGCTCGAACCAAGATCTGATAAATGCACCTTCGTTGGGTATCCCAAAGAAACAATGGGGTACTACTTCTACAAACCCAGCGAGAACACGGTGTTCGTCGCTCGGGGTGGGGTCTTTATGGAAAGGGAGTTTATTTCCAAAGACGTCAGTGGGAGGGTTGTACATCTAGAAGAAATTCAGGGTGGTACAGATCCAACTGATCCACTGGACAACCCTGTAGAAGAGCCTGAGATGGTCGTAGAGCAAGGACCAGTTCCTGCAACAATTCCAGAAGGTCCAAGGCGATCTGAAAGGGTTATTCGTCCACCTCCGAGATATGGTTACTTTGTGTCTGGAGGTGACGGTGAGCTTGTGGTGGATCACGATGATCCAGCTACATTTCAGGAAGCTGTGGACGGACCCGACTCTGAGTTATGGCTGGGAGCCATGAGGGAGGAAATGCAATCCATGTCGGACAACCAAGTCTGGGAACTGGTTGATCCCATCGGTGGTGTAAGAACCATCGGATGCAAATGGATCTTCAAGGTGAAGATGGACATGGAAGGCAACCCTCAGACCTACAAAGCCCGACTGGTGGCGAAAGGTTATAGGCAGATCCAAGGGATTGACTATGAGGAAACCTTTTCCCCAGTGGCTATGGTCAAATCTATCCGAATTCTTCTTGCCATAGCTGCATATCACGATTACGAGATATGGCAAATGGATGTCAAAACCGCTTTCCTAAACGGAAATTTGTCGGAGGACGTTTATATGTCTCAACCCGAAGGTTTTGTCGATCCGAAGAATAAGGGAAAGATTTGTAAGTTGTTGAAATCCATTTATGGATTGAAACAAGCTTCTCGGAGTTGGAACCTTCGTTTTGATGAAGCTGTAATTGGATTTGGCTTTATCAAGAATGAAGATGAACCTTGCGTTTACAAGAAGGCAAATGGGGGTATGATTACCTTTCTGGTGTTGTATGTCGATGACATACTACTCATTGGAAACGACATCCCAACCTTGCACGAGACTAAAGCTTGGTTAGGGAAGTGTTTCTCAATGAAGGACTTAGGCGATGCTGCTTATATCTTAGGGATTAAGATATATAGAGATCGCACCAAGAGGGTCTTGGGTTTAAGTCAAAGCACCTATGTGAACAAGGTATTGAGTAGGTTCTCAATGCTTGATTCCAAGAAAGGACTCTTACCCGCACGTCATGGCGTTCATCTCAGCAAGACTCAGTGTCCTAAGACCCCTGATGAGCTGAAAAGAATGATGCGAATCCCATACGCTTCGGCGGTAGGATCGATCATGTATTCCATGATATGCACGAGACCGGATGTCTCATATGCCTTGAGTTGTACCAGCAGACATCAGTCTAACCCTGGTGAGGAACACTGGATAGCGGTCAAAGCGATTCTCAAATATTTGAGAAGAACTAAGGACGCGTTTCTAGTGTACGGGGGAAAAGATGATTCTGAACTAGTTGTTAATGGATATGTAGACGCTAGTTTCCAGACAGATCCAGATGACTTTAGAAGTCAGTCAGGATATGTGTTCACGCTGAATGGCGGAGCTTTCAGCTGGAAGAGCGTGAAGCAAGACACCGTCGCTGACTCCACGACAGAGGCCGAGTACATAGCGGCTGCAGAGGCGGCCAAGGAGGCTGTGTGGATTAGGAAGTTCACGGCAGGGTTGGGTGTAATAAAAAACCCATCCAGCCCGGTGAACCTATTTTGCGACAACACAGGGGCTATTGCGCAAGCTAAAGAGCCCAGATCGCATAACAAATCCAAACATGTACTGCGGCGATATCACCTCATCAGAGAGATACTGAACCGAGGCGATGTGAAGATCACCTATATTGCAACTGATGATAACATAGCCGACCCGTTGACTAAGGCACTATCGTTGCCTAAACATGAGAGGCATGTAAGGTCAATGGGAATAGATTGGAGTTTAGATTGGAACTAGGGCAAGTGGGAGATTGTTAGTCTTAGTGCCCGTAGTTCAATCATAAATGTCCAAATGTATATATCATCATTAGCAATAAGATTAAAGCGGCTTTCTATTACTTATGTGTTGGAGTAATATATCGATGTGATTTCTGATCTATGCCCACCATGCGAATAGAACCATAGATCGAGATGGATCACACTCGATGGGTCCCTAGTCAATAAAGCTTCACTAGAAGCGACTAGTATGAAAGATGGCTCTTCATGGCTTACGTTCTGTTAGTCATTGGAATGGGATTCCGGAGTCTGATCATAGATATCATGTGGGACATGATATTGGACGACCCGCCCTGAATGTGTGCCATAGATTGAGTCATTAACATATTCAGTGTCGTAGCTTGTCATGTATCCTTAGACCAAGGAGTCTTTGTGATCACTATGCAGTCAACAACTAAGTTTGACCTGAGCCTAACGTTGTCCGTAACAGGGCTTCCATAACGGCCAGGATTGGCTTGGGGACGGGTTGCATGAGTGACACGAAAGACGGCTAAGGGATTTATCCCTCATACTGAGGTATGGGAAAGATATCGGTTCTCGGCCGCTTGATCGAGAGTGACTGAAAGAATAGCATGGCCATGCACATGATACTAGGTATCATATATTCAGTCATCTCACATATCAAGGAACAGTGATTGAGAATAATAAGGATGACGGCTCTATGCCTTATCTCAATCAGGATATCGGAGATAAAAGGATAATGACAGGGAGGACGGAAAGGTTAGAATCGATTGGTTCGATTCGCTATGTAGTGTCAGGCAATACTAAAGTCTCGTTAGTTGCCACTTATATAGGATCAAGTAAAATGGGATTTTACGTTGATCTATCGACATGCATAGACCTAAGGGTCACACCGAAGGATGAAACTCATTGACACATTTATGGAGAATGGCCAAAAGAGAGTTGTCTCGGGACATGACCAAAACTGGGTTTTGGGTCATGTGCCCGTAAGTGAATAGGACATTACGGATCAAGACAAGGCTTGGAGTCTTGGGATTGATCGCGTCGGATAATGTTGGACATTTCCGGTATGGAAGGCTTGGAGGCGATGAGCACGTCACGGGACCTCGTTGGGAATGGCCATGGGCCATGTTCCAAGAGGCCCATGAAAGGCCCATGCAACCAAGGCCCATGCAACTAATTAATCAAGTCTTGATTAATTAGTACTAAGTAAGCAAGACAAGGATTAAGGTGTTGGTGATTCACCACCTAACCCATCTTGTCTTGCCATACTTAGCACCATGCTTGTCTTACTTCACACCATGCTTCACACCTTACTTGTCCTTGATGGTTGTTGATGGTTTAAGTCATCTTTTTCCTACAACAAATCACAAGACAAGAATAGAAACACAACTTCTCTCCCTCTCACACTACAATTTCGAGTTTGGCACTTTTCCCCCCTCTTGTTGTGTTCTTGAGTCATCTAAAGAAGAACTACGTGGCTTTGATTCCATTTGGATACGTAGGCGTCTTGGAGACTCAAGCCGATCATCGTTTCTTTGGTGTTCTCTTCCTTTTCTTGAACTAGTTGGTAAGGAAACATCCATATTGTTTATTCTCTTGTGTATCTAATATTTGGTAGTGTTCTATGACATGGTCTCGAGTTATTTCCGCTGCAAGTATGTGTTCATACCCTCCATCGAGACCCAACACTTGGGTGACGGATACGTCCTCTTAGGTGACGGATCCAATCCGTCTCCCAAGTACTTATTTGATGTAGTGGGAGAAGGACATGGATGTGGTAGTGTCATTCAAGCCGATGGAACATGTAGTACTTGCTCGCCAGCGCTTCATCATGGTTAGAAAGTTGTTGTCTTCGCGGCCTCCCCTGAAGGATTTCATGCTCCGAATTATCACCAAGGCATGGGGCCGATCGACATCGAACATGGTGATCAAAGACGTCGAACCCGAGGGTTTTGCATTCTATTTCGATACCCAAGAGGCTCGGGAATGGGTTCCAAGGATTGAATCCTGGTGCTTCGACGAGCGTCCTTTATTGTTGGGGGACATTGCCACTGTAGCACGAGACCTTCCCCAAGTAGGATTAGATACAACTCTAGATCCACACCAAGAGGTACCACGACTGGTCTTGACAAAGGCTACCAGGGAGACGATCGAGGCAACCTTAGAATGATGTGTGGGTGTCTCGTGCGACCAATGTAGCTTATACTGGGGATAGGCAATCAAGGTGCAGTCTTGGCACCACCTAGACCGCCCACTGTGCCGATCATTGTTGCTGAGATTTTAAGAATTTCAGGATCCGGTACGAGTCTCTTTGACCTATACCAAATTGCCGAATTTTTGTTTTAACTGTGACCGGATTGGACATGGAGTTAGGGAGTGCAATCGGAAAATGACGAGAGTCCCTCACTTTGATTCCTCCCTTTTGGAATTCAAATCCAGTGCTCAGGGATGGAACTACACTACTGGTTGGGAGCTCAAGCCGACACCGACTATCCCACCAAGGTTCTCGGCTTTGGCCCCAAACATTATACCTAAAGAACCTTTACCTTGGGGAAGGGACCAATTGTAATCCTAAACATTGTACCTAACCCATTGGGTACAATGATTGAGACTAGATATCCATGTTGGACCACTCGAGAGATTGGTCAATGCTCGAGGAGTGGGTCTTCTGAAACTTCATGAATTGTCCCATCTGTGAGGATGAGTATGAAGAGAGGAGCAACTGGAGAACTCTGAGAAGATTAGGCAATGGCGGGAAAGCAACTGAGGAATGAGAGTCAACCTACGCATTAGGGATCATACCCGGGAGGGGTCCTTGGTACAACCATATCCAGTGGCGGAGCCACATGGGCCAAAGGGGGCAAGTGTCCCCCGCCCCTCAATTTTTTTGTTTGTTAAAAAATTCTTATATATTTTTTTGATTTTTTTTCAAAAATACTCCTTAATTCCTTCTACTTTCGTAGTTGTGTCCCCCTCAATTTTTTTTCCAATCACGTATTATCACTGACAAATTTTCGGTGCCCTCCTCACTGAAAAAGATAGCTCTGCCACTAACCCTATCCTTCCTTTGGCACTATTGAGATTAAGTTCGATCGCAATCCTCACGACGAGACGAGTCCTCTATACGATCAAGTAACGTTTAGGTACCATCGTGAATGGTTTCAACAATACTGATTTTATGTTTTTCTATTGTTTTTAGAAAATTGGTTTGTGACACCGATTATTTACCGTAGGGTTTGTAGAAATAGACCTTTTGAAGAACCTATCTATGTATTAATATTTTTTATTTGGGTTAATAATATAAATAGTAGCTTTTGTTTTAAAAAAATTACCCATAGAAAATATGATACTGGAATTATTAGCTTTTTCTTGTGTGGGATAAATTGAATATGATGGAGAACGTAAAAATATATATTTATTAAAAAAATAGGACATGAGACTAAGACCTAATAATACCCTTAAAATAATCATAAAATATGATTGTTAAAAGAAAGGAAGCGCAGCAGGACATGACCCGATTAGTTTAGAGAATAAATAAAGATTAAAGTGAGTGACATATAGGGATCTCATGTCATAGGCGCACGACACCAATTAACCAAAAAAGAAATACAATGGCATTGTTGTAATATGCAATAACAAGCGAGGACAACATTGGGATGAGAATTAATTGGAGTGGAGGTAACGTGGGACGGTCCAGGTTTAGTTAAACTGGAGCCTCAAACATTGACAATTCCAATAAGACCTCTTGCTTGATTCCGTATGCACAAGGCAAACTCTTTTAATTTTATTTTATTGTTAAATACAAAAAAACGGATTTTTAGAATAAATAGATATTATTATTAAGAGCTTAAAGAGTCGTTACAACGGTCAAAACTGTTGGAAGGTTTTTGATCAAAAAACTCTGAGACAAGATTATCGGTCCTAAAATAGGCGACAATATTGATAAACAGTAATTAAAACTAAAGAACGCAAAACTAAAAAGCACAAACTACCAAGCACCGCTCAAAGTATTGTCTAAACGCTGCTTGATTCCTGTTTTCCAAGAACTCTTTTCGTCGTGATGTGAGCGACCGAACTTGAACCTAATAGTCTGATCGGGAGGTGAGACTTGACCCAGGAATCCCTCCCAAAGTAGACCCCTGAAGCCATGGTTTCCTATCATTCTTCATGGCATGACAGTTTCCCAGGCCTCGCCTGATCTTCACGCGGTGCCCCCGTAGTGTCTCTCTTATAGTCCGATGGGTCCGGAGGAATTCCAGATTGGCGTGACAGCTTCACAGATGGGACAGACCCAAAGAGGCCCTCTGAAGAATACCCAACCCCTCGAGGGTAAGGATCCCAGCCCCGGTACGACACTTAGCCCCGAGTTACGGGTTAGGTATTGTGTCCAAGGCTGCAAGGGACCCTTACCCCGAGATGACCCGCCCTTAAGTATCGCGTACGAGGTTAGTGGTGCGAACTCCGGTGGCGGTGCTTCCGTACCCCAATCCATGACGTACATCTTATCCAGCTTGCCCGACTTGAACTCCAAGACCGAATCATCAAACTTAGGTGTTCTTGGTACCTCACAATCACAGTCCCAGACCATATGTCCAATTCGACCATAGTTAAAGAAAAAAGATGGGAGGCGTTCATAGGTTAGGGTAACCCTCACCGGGTCCGGGAAGTCCCTAAACCTCATAATCATGGTACGCCAGAGAGGGTGATGAAGGTCCATCCAGAAATGAACCTTGATTGTCCCGCCCCAGCACAGACCCCATTGATCACATAGGAAGTCCACACACTCACCTAACGTGGCACCGACTACTTCCCCAGTGGCCTTGGTCTGGACGGGTGGAGGAGTTCCCCGATCATGCACCCACAATTGGATCTGATCCAACCTAGGGAGGTCCCGAGCCATCAGGTCCATAATCTCTCCAAGCAGCAACAGGTGGCCATTGAAGCACCACAATTCATTGCTGCGAACCTAAGCCTTTGCCTCATGGGATGTGAAGTAGAAGGAAAAGGTCCCTGGTTCAAAGGCCTTGACTACCAAACCCGAGATCGATCGTCCCTCAACATGCGCAATGATCGTGAGCATGGAGTCCTTTTGGAACAGGTTGGGGGATAATAGTCGCCCATCATACCAAATTAGAGCCGAGTCATTACCTGAGGTCCATCGGAGGATATAGAACCACGATATCCATCGCTTATTCCTTGGTGAGGGAGCATGCAGAGAAATCAGCCTGGAGAACCCCCATCAGTGACAACGGGATGGGTGGGGTTGGAACCCTAGATGTAACCTCATCCGCCGACGCCACCAGGATGGGTTGAGCCAGAGCCCTATTAGTCACCTTGACCCCCTAAATAGGACCATTAGGGGTTCGAGACGGTGCAATCGACACCTACGATAGCGTGTAACCTATAGGCTTCATAGGTCGACCTCGTTTCGGCTTTGCTGCTGGGACCGTGTCCGGTGGTGCAAGCCTGAGAGAAAAAACATGACTTCTGTATCGGCTATCGATTGGATGCTAGGTGGGAGGAGCAAGACCGGTGATGAAGGCGGCGTGGTCGGCGATATAGAGGAAGACGATTAAGGGTTGCGTTTCTTCATAACTCGTATCAAGAGCGTGAAACCAGAGGGAGGTCTCGTGGGCATTATGAGAGGGGTAGGGAATTGCTTCTCGACAAGAGATGGAGGGGACACATCAAGAGTAGGTGGTAGTGGCGGAGCGGACGTAATGATAGAGGCTAGGGTTAGGACTATATGGCAATCTAGAGAGAGGCACACGACCAGGGGAGAGCCTGAAAGAACTTCCAAAATTTTATTAAAAAACGGATTATTACACTACTTTTTATTATTTTTCAGTTTACCTTTTATGCAAATTATTATAATAAAAGGTCGAAATTAAAAATAAAAGAAAAGAGACAAATTGGCACAAACCCACTTGTGTGGGTCTAGAAGGCCAATTACTGCTGAAAATTAGAAAATAAGAAAGGAAAATTAATTGGATGAATTTTTATGACATTAATGGTTACAAAGAAATAAATTGTATTAAATAATTGTGCATCAAAATTTATAGAGATGAATAAAAATAGAAAAAGAAACGGATGAATTGTATCATCGATCAGACTAAATGTACTCTTATGGATATGTAAAGTCGATGTTGGGCTTGATTGAAATGCGCAAGGGTTTAAGATACCATGTTATGTAGATGTCTCGTTATACGTCACGCAATATGAAGACACCATGCATCCAGATGAATTGGAGTGTACAAATTCATTGTATAAGCATACATTGTATTTTGTTGCATGAAACAAAATTGGAGGACTGGAGTCCTAGATTTCTGAGAAGTTGTGGTTTTGATCTTGGATGGAGTCACGTCCATGTGCCAGTCGAGGGGGCTTCGGGAGGAACCGGTATTTTCTGGAGAAAAGCCTGTTGTTCAATGGAAAGTTACTCGGTTTGTGGCCAATCCTTGATTTAGAAAGGCAAACTTGTGCGGGAAGGAATTCAAATGGACCTGATTACCGTTTATGCACCTAAAACGTCGAGTGCACAGAAGGAGTTATGGGAAAATCTTATCATTATCTTGAGCTCGCTGGGTGAAAGGGTAATTGTAGCTGGTGATTTCAATGCAGTCCGATCGGAGGAAGAGAGAAGGAATGCGGCTGTCTCACTGGGAGATTGTAGAAGCTTCAATGATTTCATTACCAACAACTCTCTTGAAGACTTACCTTTGGTAGGGTACAAATTCACTTGGTATGGATGTGGTTCATCGCCCAAAGCCTCCAGATTAGACCGTTTCTTGATTTCTCCTGAGGCTTGGCTGCTTTTGGGTAATGTAATACATCGAGGTCTCCCAAGACTCTTGTCTGACCATAGACCTATTTCGCTAGCGGTAAAGCTAGCAAACTGGGGCCCGAAGCCGGTGCGATTCCTACAAGCCTGGTTGGAACATAGTGACTTCCTAAGGTTTGCACAGGAGAAATAGAAGTCTTATGAGTGCAGTGGTTCGACCAGATATAAATTGTGGTTCAAACTCCGATCGTTGCGAAGGGACCTTCAGTGTTGGAACAAAGAAGTTTTTGGAAGGATAGATGTAGAAGTTGAGGAGCTAGCAAAGGAATTGGATCAGCTTGATTCTTTCTTGGATGTCAGGTTATTGACTCCGGAGGAAGTGAAGAGGAGAAACGAGGTCACTGCCGAGTTATTGGTGAAGCAGAAACTCCTTGCTAGTATTTGGTGCCAAAAAGCGAGAGCGATCTGGGCGGCTCAGGGAGACAAGTGCTCTCGGTACTACCATCGACTAGCAAATCTAAAATCAGGTCGTAACTTCATTTCTTAATTACAAGGAGACTCGGGTACTGTGACTGAACCTGATGATGTTAAAGATGTGGCAACGAGTCACTTTGTGCAGCGCTTTGCTAAACCTTCGACTCAGAGGGTCAGCTTGCCAACGCCCCCTTCAAGCGCCTGTTTGTTCTGCAGAAGGAGACCTTAGAAGATCCGTTCTCAGCAGAAGAAATCTGGCAAGCGGTGACAGACTGTGGAGGAGACAAGGCCCCCGGGCCAGACGGGTTTACTCTAAAGTTCTTTAAACGTTGCTGGCATTTCATTGGTGATGATGTCATTAACTTCATGTTTGAGTTTCAGGGTTCGACTGTTGTAGGCAAAGGTTTGAATTCCTCCTTTGTCGTACTTATTCCCAAGACGCCTAGCCCTCTCCAGATGTCCGAGTTTCGGCCGATAAGCCTGATCAGCGCCCCCTACAAAATATTGGCCAAGGCTTTAGCGAACAGGTTGAAGTAGGTGCTAGCAGACATCATCAGTGATTGCCAGAGTGGTTTTGTTGCAGGCAGGCAACTGGTGGATGAGGTCCTAATAGCTTCCGAGGTTGTGCAGTTGATCAAACGTTCGAAGCAAGAGGCTATTCTGCTCAAGCTCGATTTTGAAAAAGCATTCGATAAGGTGCATTGGGAGTATTTGGATGAGGTACTGCAAGCTATGAGGTTCGGTCCTCGTTGGAGGTCGTGGATGAAGGGATGTCTTCAGGCCCACAGCTCGGTGTTGATTAATGGTTCCCCATGAGAGGAGTTCACTATAGCTAACGGCCTACGCCAAGGGTGACCCCTTTCCCCATTCTTATTCCTTTTAGCTGCTGAGGGCTTACACCAGGTTCTGGAGGAGGGGGCTCGGGCGGGGAATATCAGAGGCATACCGCTAGGGAACCCCGGGCTTACGTTATCACATTTGCAGTTCGCCGATGACACAATCCTTTTTGTTAAAGGGGATCGAGACGACCTTGTTAGTCTCAAAAATATCATGGATGGCTTTGAGCTTTCGTCGGGCCTGCGAATCAACTTTCATAAGTCAGAGGCAATTATTCTAAATCCTAGCACTACCTCGCCGGATTTGGTCTCCTCATTTTTAGAATGCAGAGTGGGCACGCTTCCAATTCGCTATCTAGGCTTTAGTTTGGGCCTCAACCCAAGAAGGGCCAAGTTCTGGGAACCGATCTTAGACAAGTTTAAAGCGTCCCTAAACCTTTGGCAAGCTAAGCATCAAAGTCTTGCAGGAAGGTTGGTGCTCATAAAATCCACTTTAGCCGCTCTACCCATCTTCTACTTGTCTCTTTTTCGAGCTCCCAAATCGATCATAAAGAAGATGAAGGCTTGGCAACGTAAGTTCCTGTGGCAAAATAGTGTTGCCAAGAGGTCGATTCACAAGGTCAAGGGGGAAGACGTGTGTAAGCCAAAGTCGGAAGGGGGTCTTGGGATTTGCAGGTTGGATGAAGTAAACAAAAGTCTTCTAGCAAGATGGTGGTGGCGGTTTTCGGAGGAGGACGATAGTTTGTGGAAGAGAGTACTCTGCGCCACTTACGGCTGGGAACCGTGGGAATGGAGCTTGATCAAACTCGACAAACTGGGTGCTTCTTTTCTAGTCCAGCAGCTGATCGGATTGTCCTTTGACCCGAACTTTGCAAGCTTATTTGATGGGCAAAACGCTCATTGGAAGTTGGGAGATGGTGAACGGATAAAATTATGGGAAGACAAGTGGCTAGACGCTCAGCCGTTATGCTTCAAATACCCCCGCCTGTACCTTGTTGCAACCCTCAAACAGAAACCGGTGGCTCGATTTTGGGTGGATGGTTTGTGGAAGGTAGTTTACAGGAGATCTCTGTGGCAGGGTGAGGAAGTTTTGGCCAAAGAACTCCTAGCCATGTTATCTGAAGTGCGTTTACAGGGAGGGTCTAGGGACAAGCTTATCTGGTCCAAGTTCCCTAAGGACCCGAGTTCGGCCATAGCTTATCGATTGTTAGTCGGACATCAGTCTGAGGCTCCAAATTAGTCTCGATTCCTTTGGGTTAAGGGAGTACCTCCAAAGTTTTGCACGCTCGTGTGGCTGCTTCTTCACAAAGCAACGCCCACACTCTCCTTCCTCGAGTAACGGGGATGCAAAATTTCGCTGCTCGCGATGCGATGTTATTTCTGCAAGGACAAGTTTGGAGACCAGGACCACCTCTTCCTTCACTGTGAGTATGTCTCAGTTTTATGGAGACTGATTTTTGCTTGGTGGAAGTTGGTCTGGGTGATGCCGAATGAGGTAGAGGCTTGCATTTTAGCTTGGGATGGGCTGGGGCCGAAGTGGTGGCGAAAAGGTTGGTTCATAATCGTTTACTCGACCCTTTGGAGCATTTGGATCTGCCGAAACAAAGCAGTCTATCAGGCTAAGGTGGACACCATTGACAGTGTCTTTTTGAAGCTCCAACAACAGTGTTTCGGACTTGTGAGACTGGCCGGTTTTTTGATCCCTGAAGCTCGTTGGGAAGATTGGCAAACACGCCCGGAGCTATGCTTGTTGGGCTGCAGGAGGGGATGCCGTTCAGAGGAGGCTGTCAGGCCGGGTTCGCTGGCCCTACAACTGGGATGACTGCAGGGTGCGCAGGATTCCTAAATCTTGCTCGAACTTGTATTATTGTTTTTTTTATCTCTCTTTTTCTCAGTTCCGTGTTCAATCCCCTCAGGTTGATTGAACCCTCTTCTGTATAAGTTCCACTTATATGAAGATAATAAAATCCTTGCTTATCAAAAAAAACAATTACTTTGGAATATGGAGAAGTATTTCAACGTTGTTAGTCTCTGATACGACTCAAGTAAGTTACATACTATTCCTACGTATTTACTTTATTCAACTACATTCTGATGGCATAGTAAGTTTGAAGAAGGGAGGTTATCTATAACGTCTATACTTGGAGGATTTTCGAAAAGAATTTAAGATGTAATTTTATCCGAAAAATATTTAAGGATGAATGTAAGGGAAAAATTCGTGAGGTTAATTTTTTATATTAGTGTTTTTCTATAAAATGCTCAGCTAACCCAGATGGAAAGAGGAGCACATGATGTCCAAAAATGTCATCATCGATACAAAAAAATGTAAAAGTTTTGAGAAACAAGGGTTCAAGCTTAAAACACCAGCATAACCCAAAGCCTTACAACCCACCTAACAAAAATGTTCAAACTAAGTAGAAGTGAGCAAAAGGGAAATCTAAAACACCAATGGTCAAAAGATCAACTAACAACCAAACACCCAACCATGCTCGCGATACCCCACGCTGCCCACACCTAACAATTCTGGAACTCCGAGCCTAGGGAACGACTACCACAACTATCGACGACCATTGAAGGGAAACCTAAACCAACACTAGAGAACACGTCTGTAAAAGAGCGAAGACATAGCCACATACGAAAGACACGATGAATAACCATACTCCACCACCCAACACCAAGTCACCATACAAAACACTTAGCTTCCATATAAAAAAAACCCACTGATTTCCAGAACCATATGGTGACCCAAAAGAAGGGAGAAAGCTACACTCACTGCTTCTAAATCCATCATTGGAGCCGACAAAAGATCAGACATGAGAAAAGGAAACAAACATTATGAACCAGAGAGGGCGGAAAAATAGAGAACACCATATGGCTCTACTAGAGAGCAATAACGACCAAACGAAGCTTGCGATCGGTATTAGCCACACAACCATTCTGAGCTACCAAGGACAAGCTAGCCTACCGGTGGCCATCACCAACCGATGACCCTATGGGGAGAGAAAAATATTGTTACCCTCAAAAGGGCGACGAGGCACCAAATAATAAGAACAACAATTCAATATTGAAAGAAACGAAAGGAATAGGCACAAAAGACACGTAGAGAGGTAGGCGTCGAAGAGGAAAATAAAGGGGCAAGCCGAAAGGATGAAAAAAAAGACCATTGCGACTGCCATGTTCTCCAAAAAGGGACCACGGGAGCCGTCGAGGGCAGCACAAGACTAACTTTAGGGTTTCGGGAAGCAAAGGGTTGTAGAAGAGCGGAGGGAGATAGAGCTACCAAGACTTTTCTCTATTCGTCGGGTTAACTTAGAAGGGCTTAATGTTAGTGTATGTGAAGGTCTTTACTAAGTTGTCCTTGGGAGTTCCCAGATTTTGAACAATAAGGCGTTGTTCTCATTCAATGATGATTTGACAAGTTGAGCATAAACCCAGAAGAAGAGGCGAGCCCCAAACCACCACCACCAACAACGGAAGGGGGTCGGGGAGAAGAACCATCAGAAACAGGGACGAACGACGCGAGCATGGTGGAAGAAGCATATGAACAACAAAGGCTCAGAGCGAGACAACCGGAGGAAGAATCCCAAACCGTCAGGGGGCTAACACCTAGAGAACCCGACGAGTAATAGGCCAGAGCCGACCACGACTCCACTGCAAAATCTCCGGAACCCCAAGGAGAAGAAACGACGATCAGAGGAGATATGCATAGAATACTGGACACTAAACAAGTCGCAGAACAAGAATAAATATCATATTCCACTTTCAGCGAACTTGATTGATCAAGTTAATGGATCAAAATATTATACGAAGTTGGATATTAGGTCATGGTATTGGCAAGTGTGGAAATCAAAAAGGAATGAACCAAAGACCGCACATGTGATGCAATATGGTTCATTTGAATTCTAGGTAATGTTGTTCAGGTAGATGAAATATCATATTGCACTTGGAGGGATGTTGATGAGATGAATCTTATCGATGTAATTTAACGTCTAAGCTTGCCATTTAGACCTTTTAGCTTTAGAAAAACATATTTATACACATTTATTTTATTTTTTTAGTTTTGATCCACTCGAGCTTTCCTTGTGTTTTGTAACACGATAAGGACCCAGATCATGTAATTAAAGCTCAAACATACTGTATAAGGACCATGATATTCAGGAGCGAGCTCTTGCGCGAAGAAATCATAGATGGACTCCAAATTCTATCAAACCTTGTTTTCCATGGCGTGGAGACAAAAACTACGTCATTTCAGCTAGAGTTTAGAAGCACAAGGGAAACCTCCATAACTCACATCACCACGACGTAGAGAAGAATTCCCACATACTGGAAATCACATTTTCTCACGACGTCGGATCATGGTTTTCCCACGGGGTGGGTCACACAATGAAGATATTTTATGACTTCTATTTCACGGCGTGACATCCCACAACATGGGGATTAACCCCCACTACGTGAGGAGAGTCGGTTTCAAAAAAGTATAAATATCCCTTTCTTATTCCGAATTTAGGGTGTTCCACACATGTTTTGATAGGGATATCCTTTAGGGTTCTTCCAAGGAAAAAGAGGAGCTTCACCTACTTGGTGAGCTTCATCAAATCATCGAGGGAAAGAAGAGTAAGAAATCAATGGAAGAAGAAAAAGAAGAAGGTAGTGTATGGTGTTCTAAGAAGGGACTCATCTTCCTTCCATTAGAGTGCCTATTCTTATCTTCTATTGTTCATCTCACTCCTTGTTTCTACATGTTGATACTTTTATGGATGTTTGAACTTGAATATGTTATTGTGTGATGAAAATGGTTTGTCGTTATTTTTAAAAGTCTTCTACCCTCGATTTTCATTCTATGAACTATAGGTTTCATGTTTATTTTTTAGGGCCATATAACTGAAGGATGAAGCCTAAGAAAAATTAGGAGGTTGTTCACATGGTTTGGTCACTAATAGCTCGATTTCATGTTTTTGACTTTGAGAATCAAAACTTTATCAAAAGCCAATGTCAGGAGAAATGATTTGATTGGATGGGAAAGACCTACCTATATGATCTAGACGGTCGGGTCACTTGGAAGGGAAATTCTAGTAGGAGCAAAGTGCGACTCTTGGAATGATTGGAGGTCAATCTTGTGGTTAACGCTTAATCATCTCAAGTTATAGTCGAGCCTCCGCTCGTGGAAAAGACCAACATACCAAAGGAAATTGTGAATGGTTTGCTAACTCCCCAAAGTTGTCATTATGGGATGGCGAGTTGGAGAAAGGACTGGCAATCCCGACCACCAATGCATAACCTGAAAGTCTTATACTTCGTTGCTCGGGGACTGAACAATATTTTCTTCAAGTCGGGGTTGGAATTCTTTTCCTTTACCATCAGATGTGAACTATTGGAGTATAACATTCCAAAAAAAATTAGAAAGAAAGAAAAGTTGTCTTTAAATGGTTAGTGATCATAACCCTTATTTTGAGCAGGTGTGCAGTGCATAACACTTAGCATGACCGGTTTTAAAGTCTTAAACGTTCTTTACTCTCGCTTGATTGTGGTAATCTTGTATTTTTAGTGTTTCATAAACTTTGGTGACTAGGTTAATAGGAAAGGTAAAGAGAGTAAACTCTGTCGGAACTGATTTTGGGGATTTGTAAGCCCACCTTTTACCGAGTTTACCTAGAGAATACTATCATTAATATTAGAGATCCTTATGATATTATCTAAAGTGGTTCATGTAACTTGTTATTTGAATTTGATGACGATGATAAATGCTCTTATCTGAACATCTTAAAATATCACAATAAATTATTTAAACAAAAATACCAACCACCATAGTACATAACATATTGATTAGGTTAGTATAATTTAATAATTAATATTTTAATGTAGGGTTTGGTTCTCTCTGCAACAGAGAGCCGCACAGAGATTTGCCCATGATCATATGATCATGACCATGGCTTATGCTATAACTATACTTTCCTCTCTCGCAGCAGCGACCGAGTATGGGGATGGTGTTACCATTCACACGCAATTTTCAATGTTTCCTCCCGAAAACCCTAAGAGCTTTGCGAAGGCGATGATGGCGTGCTTCGGCAACTTCGATCACCATCACCAATCGAGCGATGAGGACAAGAGAAACGAGGCGACGGGTTTTGCACGTCCGACTTTCCCTCCCTCACAACCTCGTGGCTCTCCTCGATCTCTGTCGGCTAGTCCTATTGGGTCGGCGATGGGGATGAACCAATAACCTTCTGTGCACGCAGGAAGGATGGAGAACTCTCGATGAAACCCAGAGGAACGGGAGGCCGAAAACCTCATGGGAATCTTTGGGATTACAGGCGCGACCTGATGGAGAACTTTGGTGGTCGTCTCCCGATGAGGCCGGTCATATATGTGACATTATCCTTGGTCAAAAGGAACTGGCCAGCCGGAAGGCATGGAGAGCCGTCGACGGGGAAACGACAACCTTGCAAGGAACCCTGTAGGGTTTCGATAGAGGACACGAGGGGTTTGGGCCTTCACCATGGTCTTGGGGGTCGGGAGCCCATGGATGCTACAGTATTGGCCCGGAAAGTTGGGCTATTGGATGGAGCTCAGGTCGGGGTCGGGTCGGATCAAGGTTACCAGACCAGGGTCGGATCGGATCATAGGGACGGTCTGTCTGGGCTTCTCTATCGGGTCGGTTCTCATCCTTTTGTAGGAAGGAAACGTTTGAAGAGGGAGACAGAGGAGGAGGAATCAGAGGATTCCTCTTGGTCGGATGGATCATGACATACAGCAGCAGGGGGCTATAAGCACCCTCGTCTCGCCGAATGAGTCCAAGGTGGTCCAAAGGGGGGTCGGTCAGTTGTACCGCCCCTCTGGACGTAAGGTGGCAGCGGTTCCACCAAAAGTCGACACTGTACTTTCCTACCAGCTCGGAGGTCAGCAATCCCGCGTTTTGGAGTCTTTCCATTATCAATCAAGGGAGGACGACACATGCTGACAACTTGGGGGAGTACTATGTCCACCATTATCTGTTAACGGTAAGAGACCTGCTCTATCCTAGCTTCTGGCAATCTGGATTAGCTATATCGATGCCGTCAGACGCTAGCGTAGTATCACTTTCCAGGCGCCTTCAGGAGGTAGTCTATGACTTGAGCGCTTTAATTTTTTGCCTGAGTATCCTCCATCGTGGGAACTCGTTTCTTTTATGTTATTTATTTTCCAGTGTTTTATTGTTATTCTACTTTGTAAACACTTGTTATTTATTTATTTTTGAGCGGAAGGTGCGAAATTTCATTAATCAAATTGTGTAATGACAATAAAGTGCATCCGAGACTCTCTGACCACGAAGAACATGGCAAGAACATTTAAGAATAGAACCGTCCTCGACGGTTTTGAATTGGTGCCCCATGGGCAAGGAAAAAATATGGGTAGGGGGAACGGGGTATCGAAGATTAGAGACCTCGACGGTAATGATGATGGTGGGAGGCAAATCATCATCCAGGGACCCCTCCCAGGGCCAGTCCCTGATGCTCCCCTCCCTAGGGAAATTCTTGATTTCCTGTTCAGTAGGCATGGTGGCGGCGACTGCAGGTATGTCGATGGCTTCAGTTGGCTTGACGATTGGTTGACGTCCTCGATTTTTTCTTCTCCAAGTAACTCACTCCCCGCCCTCCTTCCTCCAAACCCTAGTTCGCCGACCCAAATTTTCCACAACCTTGCTCTGGTTATTCTTCTCCCGAGCGGCACGACTCCTAGGGTTACGCCTCCACCACGCCTTGCTCCAACCCTGGCCTTGGCTCCTCCTCTCCCTCGTATGCTTCGGTGGATGCCAAAGAGGTGGGGACAACGATGGCTGCTTCAGTGGCGATTGCGGAAGTAGTGGCTGAAGAGAAGGATGAATCGCCGACGAAGAGGACCAAGGTAGGTTACCTCGCAAAGAGGGGAGATCCTCTAATCCCGGCCTAGCAGCAACAGAAGAGGAAGAGGAACGGGGAGAACGCCATGACAACGGAGACGAGAGACCATGACTACGCTGGGAGGGGTGGAGGCTGGGCTAGGGTGAGGCGCGACAAGGCGACGCCGAAACCCTAGCAGAGCTCTTCTCCATTACATATGTTGAAAACACGATACGATAATACTTGTTATTTATAATATCAATTGTTTATTAAAAAAATAATATTTTAATTAGGTTACAAAAAATTACTAATGTTCGATCGAGTGCCTACCCTTTTGCACCCCTTTTAATTATATTTTAATGATAGAAGTTCATTTATTTTGGTGAAAATTACTCCAATAAAGGATCAAAATTGAAGACAAAAGAAAAGAGACAGATGGGCACAACCCACTTGTGTGGGTATGGGAAGCCAATTGCGGCTGAGAATTGAGGAACGAGAAAGAGAAATAAATGAAATAATTGTGAAATTGAAGGTTATAGAGATAAATAAAAATAGAAAATAGAGGGGTTGGATTGGGAGGTCAAAGGAGATAGCGTGTGGGTGTTAAAGATGGTTTTGGAGGGGAAAAGAGAGAAACGTCAAAGGCTGCAATTATTGTGTTTTGAGTAATTTATGTTTTTAAGTGGAAAATGTCATTTTTTGCCTCCTCTCTTTCTTATTTATCTAAATTAATTATCTGTTTTAAATCACCTTTCTTTTAACAATATGAACCTTTTTCTTCTGAGGGTTGGGCTGAGACAACACTTAAGTGGACCTTTCTTCACCCTCTTCTCCTTTTTCTCCTTTTAGGCTTTTTCTTGTCTTGTTTAAGCCTTGGATTCACCTTTTCTAGGTTGCTCTCCTTTGAAGCATTTGAATTCCCATCCATAAACATACCATCCCTTTTTGTGTGAAAACAAAGGTGACAATGAAAAAGTGAGATGGAATGGGAACACAGATTCATCAAAAAAAAAATGTTTAGATCTTCAATCTGATGATCACGATTCAAGTCATTTCAACGATGAATAAATACTACTTAAAAATAATTCAATCGAACGATTAATATTTCAATCACGACAACCATACGAAACTCAATCTAAAAAATCTTTGACCACGTGATTTAGGACATGACATTTGTATCATAAATTACTTATTTTAGAAAAAATCAATCTGATTCATCTCATGATGAGAATAAATAGTAATATGGAATATGTATAATCATTGTAAAAATAATAGCAAATAAAAGAACGAAAAAGTGGACTCCAATCTCCATGTTGTGTGATTGACTAAACTACAGGAAGAACACCATTACAAGTTGATTTTGTTATAAAATTATTAGGTGAAAAAGAGAAGCAAGATGGAAAAATATGGAGAAGAAAAAAAATGTGATTATTATACTCAACACTTTACATCAATCATGTGTCTATGATGCACTTGTTTTTCTCTTTAGAACACACCATTATCATAAGTTGTTTAAAAATACAAAAGTAGCTTTCACCACCACAAACATACTATAAATATCTCCATCATTCAAGTCATGAGTACAATGAACTCATATGTACATTATAAGAAAATCATGCTAATCCATTAAATATACAAAGAAGCAATCACATATTCACTAGTGTATATGATAATTATAATGGTAATGAGAGTTTCTAGAAGAGTTGATTCAGAAAATTCAAAAGTTGACCACCCTAGCAAGTTGCCACATTTCTGAGCCCAAAGAAGGTAAGATCCTCCAGTCTGAAGGCCCATAAGGTTGATGTTTGGGCCAAGTAGCTTCTTTGAAGCCCACTAGATTAGAGGAATCTCCTGATCCATTGATCATCCAATACAATAACACAGTGTCTAAAAAACGAGTGATGGATGGTTAATTACCAAATATGCCATCTCTTTAAATAACCCACAAGATCCTCATAATTCTCCTAAACCCACTGGATTCTTCTACAGCTACAAACCTCTTTCAGGAAGCTCCGAATTGGGTTGAGTTTGTGGCTTCTCTCTTCCTTGTTCATCAAGCAATGGCTCTCAGAGTCTCCGAGGCTCTATCCAAAGGTCGCATATTCATCTTCTTAGCTTTCTTGTTATCGTTCTTGTAGAACAATGTCAATGTTGAAAGTTTGGAGCAGATGGTCGTGGAAATGGCGGATTGAAATGGCCAAGGTTCATGGTGATAGGGCACAGAGGGTGTGGGATGAACCTTTTGCAGGCACCTGATCCCAGAATGAAGCTCATCAAGGAGAATTCCATTCTTTCATTCAACTCTGCTGCTAATTTCAATCCCGATTTCGTTGAATTCGACGTTCAGGTAACAAAACTAAGCACACCGTTTCTTCTTCTAATGTTCCTTTTCTTTCTGTTCATGTTTTGCATTTCTTATCATCTGGGCCTCTCTCTTTTATACTGCAAAAGCTTTTCTTTTGATGATCCAATCCATCTGGGAATCACAAGATTCAGATTGATCATCAAGCCATGCAAGCATGTCTTCATCTCTAAAACTTGTTTATGAAAAGAATCAGGGCATGAGTCCTAAAGTTCTGAGTCATCTTTCCTATTGCAATGTCAGAGTTTATGAATACAATTCCACTAAGAAGGGTTCTAGTTAGTTCACTCTTGTCTTTTTATACTTTTGCTTCTCTTTTATGTGTTCTTGGCAATTGGGTCAGCCAAGCACTTACCAGACAAACTTGTTAAAAATGAAATAAATTAAGAGGGTTATTTGTTGCAGGTCACCAAAGATGACTGTCCAGTCATTTTCCATGACAACTTCATCACCAGCCAAGACAAGGTTTTTGTTCTTTTCCCATCAGTTATGTTTCTATCGTTCAAACTAAGGTTACAGGTTTCCTGGTTCTGTTCCAAACTAAGGTTTCTACCGATGAGAAGAGAGTCATAGACCTCACTCTTGCTGAGTTCCTTTCCTACGGACCCCAGAAAGCAGGAAAAGTAATTATCACCTTTCTTCCACAAATGGTCATTTCATTTCCAACTAATTGCTAACTCGCTTTTCTATTCAGGCCATGAAGCCTCTATTCAGGAAGACAAAAGATGGGAGGATATACGAGTGGAAGGTTGAGAAAGACGACCCTCTCTGCACATTGCAAGAGGCCTTCCAGAAAGTCCACCATTCCATGGGTTTTAATATTGAGTTGAAGTTCGATGATACTCTTACCTATGAAAAAGAAAAGCTTACGCATGTTCTTCGACAAATCCTAAAAGTATGCATATTGGCTCCATACTTTCATTTAACCACAAATACTGATGCAATTTAAGGTTCAGGTTGTATATGAGCACTCCAAGGATAGACCTGTAATATTCTCAACCTTTCAACCCGACGCAGTACTGTTGATCAGGAAACTACAGGACAGCTACCCCGTATGATCACAGATCACTTTCTCCTCCACTCATATGTAAAGCTTAGGCATCAACTAACTAGGTTCCTCAGCTTTACACGGCTGCTAGATATCATAATCACTATATCTGCAAGAATATCAAGAGTGATTGTTATCCAGGTGTTCTTCATAACCAATGGAGGGTCTGAAATATTTGCGGATGTAAGAAGGAATTCCTTGGAGGAGGCCATTAGAATGTGCAAGGAAGGTGGTTTGCAAGGAATAGTATCGGAAGTCAAAGCTTTCTTTAGAAATCCAGAAAAGGTGGCTAAAATCAAAGAATCAAAGCTTTCCTTCCTAACCTATGGTCAGCTAAAGTAAGTTTTGGCTCCTCACTTAACCCTTGAATTTATGAAATTTATAGAATGACTTGAGCTAAATGTGATTATGTGTGTGTTTATGCAGTAATGTGCGGCAAGTGGTTCAAAAGCAACATATACTGGATGTTGATGGAGTTATAGTGGACCTAGTTCAAGACATCACAGAGGCAGTCTCCGAGTTCATCAAAGAACCAAAAGATGGTGCAGAAGAGAAGCAGGAAAAACCAAATAAGCCCGAGACCCAGTTTTCCCAATCTGATTTCCCGTTCTTACCGCAGTCTGAGTTCTTATTCTTGCAGAATCTCACCCCAGAGTTGCTACTTACTTGAAGATTGTAATAGGCACCAGGTATAATGAAGTCTCCTAATCATAACTTTACAAACTTCACTTCTCTTTATCATTACTTCAATTCCTACCCAAAACATCAACCTACTCTCCTTTTCTCCAAGCCTTACCCAGAATATTAAATCCTGATTGTAGCTTAGTGTATCACTTTCTTGAAGATGGTAATAGACACCCAGTACACTCAAGTCTCCTAATCATAACTTTACAAACTCCACTTCTCTTTCATTTCTTCTCCTCCAACCTAAATCGTAATACCTACTTTCCTTTTCTCCATGCCTTACCCTGAATATTAAATCCCGAGTGTAGCTTAGTGTATCACTTACACTAGTCGACGTCTCTATATGACCCGTGTCTGGGAACTTAAAACCAGGCAGAAGTGTAATATGGAACATACTAGGTTTGTCTTGAATGAGTAAATTGTAATGTTTCAGAGAGATCATGTATACCTAAAAAGCAATAACTGTAAATGTTAACAGAACTTTATTCGAGTTGATAGTATGTTATGTCCATGTGATGTCCACAATTCTCTAATTTATTAGCTAACCTCCAACTAGGTATGCAACATTAGACACAAATAAGTACAACAGGAATATAAAGTTGGACCCTTTCAAGCACATACCCGATACCCGCCATCCTGACAGAAGCTATATTGTGCAAGCATCATCAGAGCTTGGCGAACACAGGTTTCCGTTTCTTTATATAAGCTAGAATAGCCTCCTTCAGGTCATCTGATAACAACATTGCAGCATTCCAAGTAGCTACATAATCCAATCCTTGATCCACAGTCATGTCCCGGCTTCTTAGCAACACTGCTTTTGTCCCGGTAACAGCTAGGGGAGACTTGGAAGCGATTCCTGCAAAATTTATTCTTTCATCACTCAACTCTTAGAAAAAGAATCCAATAATTTTGGAGAAAATAACCAAAGATTTTAAAAAATATATATTTTCCACATTTAATTTTATCGATATGTAAGGTTTTTTTATATTTTATTTTAATAGATATTTTTTACTCCCACTATTGTCTTAGTAATCATGTTAAAATATTGAGTTTAATATAACAATTTGATAATATAAACATTTTAATACAAAAACATAAAATAAAAAGCCACCCATCCAATTCACTCCCCAGGAGATATTTCCATTGTTTGACAATTCTTATTAACCCTATGCACTTTCTCTCTCTCTAACCAGACATTTAAAAGCTACTGCATTGAATCTTCTGGTAGCTTCAATAAAACCAAGCAAGCAATTAGAAATAAGCATTTCAATTATTGCTAATGGGGCTACATTTTTAGTGCATTTCATAAAGAAAAAAGACAATTTGAAATTAACAACTCACCATCGGCAATATTGCTCACTCCACGATCCATCTCCTCCTTGGTCCCAAACGCCCGAGAAACCAAACCCAATTCCTTCGCCTCAGAACCCGAAAACCTCCGACCCGTCAACGCCAGCTCCATGGCCGTACCAAACCCAACAATACTCGGTAGCCTCTGGAGCGTCCCTAGATCCGCTGTGATCGCCAAATCAACCTCCTTCACGGAGAAGAACGCGTCCTCCGTACAGTACCTTATGTCACAGGCAGTGATGATATCGATTCCTCCGCCGATACACGCTCCAGTGATGCAGGCGATCACCGGTTTCCGGCACCGCTCAATCGCGGTGATTGCGTCCTGCAGGACCTTGACGTGTCGACGGAACTTCTCTCCGACGCGGCCGCGGTCGGCGGAGTGGGATGGGCCAGTGATTGAGTCGAGGGTTTTGAGATCGATGCCGGAGCAAAAGTGGTCTCCGGCGCCGCGGAGGAGGATGACGGCGGCGTTAGGGTTCTGGTCAAGGGAAGCGAGAGCTGTGGGGAACTCGGCGAAGAAGTCGCTGGAGAGGGCGTTGCGGGAAGATGGACGGTTGATGTAGAGGTCGAAGACTCCAGAATTCGGAGTTTTCTGAAGAATTTGTAAGGTTCGGTATTTCTCCATCTCTGCAAGCTTGAACCAGAAAATGGAACCGTGGATAAGGACAACAAGACTCAGAAACTGTGGATTGGATTCAGAAATGAGGATGGGATATCTAAACCAAGCTACCAAACATCAATTGAATATGAAAATGTCATTCATTTACTGGAACCCAGGGTTACCTCTCAGGGTTAAATCTAGAGTGCTACGACTACGAGTATGTGCAGTAGGTTTGTCATTGATTAGTGCTCAAGTCAAATTTATCTACTGCATCGTCAACGTCAATTAATATTTCTACTATACGGTATGTCTTAAAAATTTAAATTAAGTTAAACGTTGACATATTGATATTAGATACAAGGTGTATAGGCTCTCGTCTACCCTAGCCACCAGGGTCCAATCTACCTTAACCAGGGTGTCCGTTGCCGTCGCCGTCCACCACGCCACCACCATCCGTCGCCCTCTTCACTTCCTCGTCCTCTCCACTCTCGCCCTCCGGTTCAACCTGATATCAATCTATTACCACCAGAGATGGCATCGAACCGTCATTATGGTGAAGCGCCGCCTCGGGTGCCATGGCCGATGGGGAACTCATCTCGGCCTCGCCCCTTTATGGTTGGCCAGTCCATGCCGCTTTTGGCCGAATACCATCGGGAAGGATGGCCCATGCAGGGAGAAAATCGGGATCGGTGGAGGACGTACCCGCCGCCCTGGTACAACTCACCGTTGAGGGGGCCGGTCCAGGATGCGTGGTCCGTGCAGGGAGGAGCTCGGGACCCGTGGGGGCCGTACTTGCTGCCCTGGTCCAGAGCATCGCTGATGGAGTCGTCATGGCCCCTCGACGCCAACCATTGGAGCCATCGGCCGCGACTGGATTGGCATCAGACATGCCATTTCCAGGACATCAATCGCCGGGGCCTGGCCCCCGTTCCCCCACCGGCACGTCACGCTCCAATGTCGCCCCTGTCTCAATCGCCTCAACTGCCATGGCCGCCGGTACCATCTTGGGATTTCGCAAGCCCTAGGGTGCAGGCAGACACTAGGGTGCATGCAAACCCTAGGGGACATGCTAGTCCAAGGACCCATGGTATCCCGTCGAGGGTTTTGGGCCCGAACTCAGGGGTTCCCAAACGTCATGGAGGGGTGCCAGCAAGGCCCAAACTGCAATCGCCGATCGGCACGAGGGAGAAGTCCCCAAACCCTAGGCTGCATGGGAACCCAAAGCCCCGAGTAAATCGTTATGCACTGAGATTCACTATCGCCATTGGACCCAGGCCTAGGAAGATCAAGACGGGACATAAGCCAGCGGCTCCGGAGGCACCACATGAGCCTTTGCTGTCGCCATACATTACTGAACAGGAACATGAACGGGAGCTAAGCCCGGGGGGCTATCACCCCCCGGGGGATGAATGATTCCCTAGGGCGGGAGTGGGAAGGACCGTCTGGGGCCTATACCCACAGACCCGGGACAACTGTAGCCGGGAGGTCTCGGGGAAGCTGCAATCAAGGCTAAGTTACAATCTATTTTCATTGTTTTAGGTCGAATAAGCTTTTGGCTAGTTAGGGCTCGTTTTGTCATTTATTTCTCGTTTGAAACATTGGATCGAGGAACTCTTGAGTTCGGATCTGCGAAACAAAGCAGACTATATGTACGGAACCATGTGCGCCCGACGGGCCACGGCCGGTTAGGACAGAAAGCTGGTATCCGGGACTGTTATGTCCCTCCTTGTAAGCGTGACGTGAAACCGTAATACAACTCCTTCTTTCCCGTTTCAAAAAAAGATACCAGGTGTATTGACGGTAAATCTTGAATTCTAATCCATCAAACTCATAATTACAAGATTACGATTGTCTTTCGATTTGTTTCTTATTTTACTATCTGATTTATTTTATAGATTAAATAGATTATCTTTAATTTCCTTTTAGTCACATACGCTATTATATGAGTATGTAGATTCTCTGATAAATATAATCAAGTTGGGATAATTAATCATTTCTTTACATGGTATCAGAGCCTCCAATGACTGAAAAGAAATCAGACGAACCTGGGTCCACTATTCAACCCACCAATAATCCGGCTTCGCCTTACTAACGGTTTCCGGGTGATAATCTTGGAGTAATCTTGTCACTCAATCACTAAGTGATTCAGGGAACAATTACAACACATGTAGACACAAGATGTATAATGCTATATTATACAAAAAAAAAATTAGGGTCCATCGACCGGACCCTCTCTCAGACTTCTAATGATTCCGCATACCTGTAACCATGGCGTCAGAATAATGTCTTGGTTAAGTCTTGGTTGATCAATGCATTGTCCAAGGAGTTGCAGTTTGGTGTTGTCCACACAATCATAGCACGTTGAACTTGGATCGACTTCGAGCAAAGATTCTCTCATGGTGCTACACCACGTGTTTACACCCTTCGTGTGTCGTATCCCTTTTATAGCAGAGCCGATAGTCAGTTTCATCTTTTTTCGGAAAACTCAAAGGTTTGTGGGACGATCTACATGGCTTCCATCCCCTTCCCAAGTGCACATGCAGACATTGTACACACAACATTAATGATCATACCAAGGCCATGAGAGATGAAGAACAAGTATGTGATTTTTTGATGGGTTTGGATGAAGATTTTACTATTGTTTGCTCTCAAATTCTCAACATTCAGCCACTCCCTAGAATCGAAAATGTTTATTTTGTTGCTGCTCAAGAGGAATCACAACACGCTGCTTTTTCTTCCCGAGCACCAACCTTGGAACCTGTTGCCCTCGCTGCTCAGTCCACCGTCGTTGGGAAACAGAGACTTGTCGGAGACTCTGCTGGGAGTTATGGAGACCGATCCTATGTCCGTTGTAATCACTGTGGGAAGATCGGACACGCTGCTGCCGATTGTTTTAAATTGGTAGGCTACCCTTCGGAATGGGGGAAGCATGGTCGTGGTGTCTGATCTCGGTTCGTCGACAGCAACGGATGTGGGAGTCGCGCATTTGGAGGAGGAACAACCTCTGACTTTATTGTGTCTACGTCTTCACACAGGGTTGAAGACGACTTCAGCGCCTTAATGGGCTTCCTATGTTGGGACGAGAAACAAGTAGGCCCGTTGGCCACACACGGAACCTAATGGAGCTGCAAGCGGGTCATGAGAGCGGGTCGGACCAACGCGCGGGTCGTAGAGATGGATCTGGCCGACCCGCGTCCTTTCCAACCGGGTCACCTGCGGGTCAACACATTGGGTCAGCACAACAAACCAACCCACTCTCCTTTGACTCATTTTTTGAACAATTCAATAAGACCGAACAAGCTCATTTGATGGACCTTTTCCGCATGTCACATACCACTGAAAATTTTGCCGGTTCCTCTACCACCAACCATAATTCTGGTAATATTTTTTCTACATGGGTTATAGATTCTGGTGCAACCAATCATATTACCTGTGATGCTTCTTTGTTATCCAATGCTTGGAGAAGACCCCAACTTTCGTCAGTCGAAAAGTCAAATGGACAAAACGCTTTCGTGATTGCAGTGGGACAAATGATTCTCGATCCTAACTTAACACTTGATCGTGTTTTTTTTGTGCCCAAGTTTCGTTTTAATATTCCCTCCGCCAGTCAGCTTACTCATGACTTGAATTGTGCACTAATTTTCTATTCGAAATGTTGTGTAGTACAGGACTTACCCTCAAGGAAGCTGATTGGAACAGGTAGGGTGCGGAAGGGGCTATACCATTGGGAATCGACGGTGGCAGGAATGGAGTTGTTAACTCATGGGAATAATGATACCCAATTATGGCATCAACGTTTGGGGCACTTACCGTCCCGATTATCTCTTATTCCGCATTTATCCTTGAACTTTGCTAAACATGAGATGGGGGTCTGTGATGCTTGTTGTAGGGCCAAACAGACTCGATTATATTTTCCAGTTCATACGAATAAAACTACTCATATTTTTGATTTAATACATTGTAACATTTGGGGATCGTATGCCACACCCTCGCTCTCGGGGTGTCATTTTTTTTCTTCTTATCATCGTTGACGATTTCAGCAGGGCCACATGGATATTCCTGATGAAGCACAAGTCGGAAGTGAAAACACACATGTTCCATTTTTTTTAATTGGATGATATGTCAATTTGGTATTCAAGTCAAGTGTCTCCGTACCGATGGAGGCAAATAATTCCAACATCACGAGTTAGCAGCCTATTATCATCAGATTGACATGGAGTTCCATACCAGTTGTGTTGGTACACCACAAAAAAATAGAGTCGTGAAAAGAAAGCATTGATATATTCTCGAGGCTGCACGATCATTGCGATTTCAAGCCAAACTTCCACTGCGGTTTTGGGCTGAGTGTGCACTTACAACATCTTATTTGATCAATCGTATGCCACTCATAATTATTGGGAACAAAACCCCTTTTGAGGTCCTTTATGGGAAGAAGCTTGGTTACGATCACCTCCGCAGTTTTGGGTGTCACTGGTATGTTCATCAGCAGACACGAGATAAATTTTCCCCACGATCTCGGCCTGGTCTTTTTATAGGTTACCTGAGGGGGCAGAAAGGTTATCACATATATGATCTTGACATTGGAGAAGTTATGGTCTCGCGTGATGTATAGTTTTGGGAGAACATCTTTCCGGATGATCGATGCACGGACCAGGATCTTGACATTTCCCATGATTTGTCTCAGCCAACGCCTGGTATGGAATTCCTCCTATATGATCTTGCTCGGTCACATTTGATGTCTACTCCAACTTTTGATCCGTTCCCATACACAATTCATGAGGTTAATGAGGATCCATCTAATCTGGTAACAAACTTGGCTCCTGAGGTGATTGATAAAGCATCTCTTCCACCAAAGCGCACTCGTCGACCCTCAACGCGCTTGAGCGCTTACGACTACACTCTGTCACCTTCCATCATGCCATATATTTCCGCACCGGACCCATCCGCTCCCTCACTCAACTCGACGGTACATCCTCTTACCCATAAGTGTTCATCTACTCACTCTGCCTTCCAAGCGGCCATCTCCTCTATGGATGAGCCACACACATTCAACAGGTAATCAAACATGAACATTAGTGGGACGCTATGGAAAAAGAAATCACATCACTCGAGGTGAACCCCACTTGGACCTTAACGCAGATTCCCCCAGGAAAATGGCCATTGACTCTAAGTGGGTGTACAAAGTGAAGCACCGTCCAGATGGAAGCATAGAGCGTTACAAGGCTCGACTCATTGCCAAAGGATACACTCAGGTGGAAGATATTGATTACACTGATACATTTGCACCAGTCATAAAAATGGTCACCATTCATTGTCTACTTGCTATTGCTGCCAATAATAACTGGCCATTGTACCAACTCGATGTCAACAACACCTTTCTTCATAGAGATTTGTAGGAGGAGGTCTATATGAAAGTCCCACAAGGGTTCTCCAGACAAGGGGAACATCGAGTTTGCATCTCCATAAATCCTTATATGGTCTGAAGCAAGCTTCGTGTAATTGGTACCAAAAGTTCACGGAATCCATCATCACCCTTGGCTACAAACCTTCTGCTTCAGATCACTCTCTCTTCACATTTTTAGCGCCTCATTCATTTGTTGTTGTCCTTATTTACGTGGATGATGTGGTTATTACTAGGACAAATGCTCCTCGTATCAACAACTCAAGGAACACTTAGATCGTCAGTTCAAGATCAAGGACTTAGGAACCTTGAAATATTTCTTGGGTCTTGAGGTGGTGCACTCTCCGCCAGGGATTGTCCTCTCTAAGAGGAAATATACCCTCGACATCTTGGCTGATAATGGATTCACTTTCCACTTACTCAGCAACATCGACTCTCGGCGGACGATGGACCCCCATGCTAGTATAGTGGCCAATATCGCCGTCTGGTAGGACGTTTATTATATTTGACCATCACTCGACCAAAAATCAGTTATGCGGTGCACATTTTGAGTCAATTATTTCATGCTCCTCGTCAGCCTCATATGGACGCAACCTTACATGTTCTTCGTTACCTCAAGAGTAGCCCCATCCAGGACTATTCTTCTCGGTCGATAACACCCTCAACCTTCGAGCTTACTGTGATACTGATTGGGCAGGATGTCTTGACACGTGAAAGTCTACAACCGGCTACATCATGTTCCTTAGATCGTTTCCAGTTGTTTGGCGTTCTAAGAAACAGACGGTCGTATCTTGTTCATCAGTAGAAGCCGAATATAGAGCCATGGCAGCTGCCAGCCGAGAGATAGTTTGGTTGCAACAACTCCTCACTGATTTGTAGGTCACTCAAAGTACGACGGTCCCACTCTTTAATGATAATCGTGCATCTATCCATATTGCCTCCAATCTAGTGTTCCATGAACCCTAAAACACATAGCGATCAATTTTCATTTTGTTCGTCAACAACTACAAGCAGGAGTGCTTAGACCTCAACCCGTTCCCAACCACCAACAGCTTGTAGACATCTTTACCAAGGGCTTTGGTCGTGACCAGTTTCATGAGGTTCTTCGCAAGTTGGGCATTATGAACCTTCATGGTCCATCTTGAGGGGGAGTATTGACGATAAATCTTGACCACGCACCCTCATTGATATTGACCATAATGTGCAGACAGCCTTACGGGACCTTACTCCCCTAACTTCGACGAAGGCATGCAAAAAGACTCGTCGAGAGTTATGATAGGCCTTTGGGTCCTTGGGAAGTTGACACTGTCAGCCTCTCAATATCCTTTTGTTTTCTACCAAGGGGGTCAGGGTAACCAGGAGTACTTCCCGTCTGCTCTTGTCACCCAAGACAACCCCCAGAAACAAAATTTAGCTCCTTGGACTCGTTTTTTTGGCACGTATATTATATGTCTGGTTGTATCTACTTTGTCTTTTTGAGTACTCGGATTTCTTAGCTATGTCTGCTGGAGTACCTGCCTACCTTTTAAGCGGGGACTTTCAACTTTTTCCCTGGTTTGTTTCAGGTTCGCCCTTAAGGTGGGTATTGTATTTTTTTTTTTATCAACAAATTTTTTTTAAAATTAATCTCTTTTGATGATAAAGAGGAGTTACATGGAAATGTATAGAAGATGACCAGCATCAGAAACCAATAACAACCACCAACAACACCCAAAGATGATCAATCCCATAAACCACACCGCTTCACGTAGGAAGCGACCACAAAACAACCGCTTCACGTAGGAAGCCACCCTAAAACAAGGTCTAAAACCTAAATTTAACAACCATTAAGCGCTAAAAGTGAAAAGGATCTAAAGCATCCTGATACAACCAACATAAAGCACATAGAGAAAAGACTTCCAACAGATGCTGGAACTCGAACTTAGTCCTCCAAAACCTAATTCCGGACAACACCGAGAAAATAACCTAAGGGGGAGGACCAGTATTTCTACTGATAACGAACACAAACCTCCTAGCACGCAACAACAAGTCAGACTATCAGAATTCCGAGGCATGAACACGAGCTGAGCGTTCCGAAACCATGATCGGTAACCCCTCGCCAGACAACACCTAGCGAGGACCAATGGGGAAGGCCTTTAATAATACCGAGCACGATCCAACCCAAATTCGGACATAACTGAAACCAAAGCCAATCGAGAAGCGCAACGCCACACCGAAAGCCAAACCAGCAACCCTGCAAAAACTACACCACCTAACTAGCAGTCGCTGAAACTCGCACTCAATCCTCCAAAAAGAAAATTCGGCCAACACACATAAAAGCTCCAAAAGGAAAGGACCAGTATTTCTACCAAGAGCGAGTCCAAACTTCCTAACTAGTTGAGGAAATCATCACTATCGAGGATCCGAGGTTGGAACTCGAGTTGAGCATTCCGATACCGAAACCAGTAACCCCTCGCCGACCAACACCAAACGAGGACCCTAAAGGTGAAGGCTTATAATTATATCGAGCACAAGCCAACCTGGACCCAGACAGATCTAACACCTAAGCCAGAAAAGGAGAGCAACGCAACACCTAGAGCGGTCCTTCTAGCCATGAGCCAAGCTGCTACCACGCGCACGCACGTACCCCCACTTTCGCCGGAGAGTCCCAAACAATAGGACCCAAACAATTAGAAATGATCACCCCAAAATCGATCCACCGATCACCGATCAGCATCGATCAAACCACCAACAATAGACAAGAACAAACAAAGGGGGGAAACAATCTGAGTAGAGACACCACCGAGTCTCTAACCAATCCGACATGGTATAGGTGGAGGGAGATTATGAACACGCGCAAGAACCCAACAACAAGGAACGGGTACGAGGCCGAGAACACCAACAACGTCACAAAAACCACCGGAATGAACGAACTGGAGACAGAAACACAGGCCGTGAACTGGTCAGAACAAAACTCCAAAAGGCTATTTTTGGGCTTTTGGGTTGGTGCAACCCGGCCCATTATCAAACCATATCCATCCAGGATCTAGACCCAAGGCCATGCGCAAACCCGACCTGGTCCAAGACCCGACCCAGGCCCAACATCGCCTTCCCAAACCCGACACGGACCCGCCAGACCAAACACAACCCGACTCAAACCAGAGGAGAAGCAACCAAGGGAACCTTAGTTCCAGATGTCGGCGCAACTCCGACCACCGAGTCCGGAGTAGAAGAGCCCCAACACTATTGAACTTGGCTGATATCCAAGCATTTGTGAGGTCCATCTTCACCAAATCCACCAAAACCAGATCTGAGAAAACAGAACGAACTCGCCAGAGACGAGGAGAGGCACACGACTTCGGAGAGCAGCACCACCGGACATCCTAGATGACCACGAAGCATGATCTGAAACCCGCAAGGGAGGCCGGACCGCCACCAGAGGATATGACAGAGGGAGGACGCGTCGCCAGAACCAGCCCACCTCCGTCTAGAGCAGAGACACGCCAACTAAGATACAAGTTTCATCGACTCTCGCAGGTGGACAAGAGTACAAGCCAGAGCCGAGGAAAGAGAGACCTGAAGGGAAAAGAGAGGGGAGGAAGGGAGAGAAGTGAAGGAGAAGGAGGGGAGGAGAAGCCTCCGCCGACAACAACGATGGCCAGAGCCACAGTTGTCACCGGCGAAGGGGGTGGCGGCGCCTGAAGGAAAGAGTAGGGTTTTTAGAAAGTCTAGAGAGAGTTTTGAAATTTAGAGCGGGACACAAAAACGTTTTCCCCGATGGGTATTGTAATTTGCTACTTGGATTAATGAATACCTATTCTTTTATATATATATAAAAGTATAAATAAAAATAGTACAACGAAGTGGGTAAGTACTTGATTTTTACTTTTCTTTTAGTTCAACAAGGTTTATTATCCTTCATATCCAAAGATTGGTGATGAGGATGCTGCAACTGCAGCCAGAATACAATGTTTTGAGAACTAGAACAAAACACCCATAAATAAGGGCTAAGAATACATGAATTGAGTCAAAAGCGCTATAAAAAACTTTGCAGTAGCTAAAACTCCGATAAGACCGGATCTTTTCAATGTGTTCTTTCTGATGCAAGAGTATGGCTCTCTGATCCATTCAGTGACAGAGAACTTGATCTTCAATCCATCCCTAGCCTTGAGAGATTGGTATGAGTTGATTTGTATTTTCCGAAGTAGCCTTTCCCAATCAACAACAAAAGAGTTGAAGATGAGATCGTTTCTTATGAGCCAAGTATCCCAAAGTGTAGAGCCTGCAATACACATCCAGAACTTGGAGGCAGCCCGAGGAACCAAACTCTTCCATGAAGCTAGTAGGACTCCAAAATCGCAAGGAATTACCCAATAGAGAGAACACCATTCAGAATTTTACACCAAAGTGCCCAGACAGCATAACAATGAAGAAGCAAGTGTTTTACATCTTCGAAACTAGTTTTGCAGAAGGAACATAAGCATTGCTGAAAGGGAATTCAAACTCCTCTCTCTACTAGGAAACAACTTGTTGGAATAGCATTTAAGCAACAAAATCAAGAGAGGGAAGCAATTTTTGGTGGCAAGCCGAATTCCCATAAGACTGAGCCCCATGGTTTAGGAGTACTTGATTTTTACTGCTAAATGAGTTGTGAATGCAAGAGCCAATCTTTCGATATATACAACAAAAATATCATGATGAAGTCCAATGAAAATAATTGCATCATAATAAATGAATATATATATTTTTTAAATTATAAATTATGATATCACATAAATCAAAATTTTGTCAAACAATGAGCTCATGACTTTTAGAGTTTGCTTTGTTTTAAGTTGATAAATGATACTTCCATATGCTTAGAGTACTTCCAGTGGTAATATACTGCTCAGTAGTTTGGAGCAGTGGTTTGGACACATTTTTCCTTTCTCTCTCCTCCAAACCACTACTTCGTAACACTGTACCTCCAATGACAAACAACTAGTAGTTGTTTGGAGCCATTATTTACACTTTTCATATTTTAAAAATCACGCCAAGTAAAACTAGTTATTTAATTCATGCAAAATATGAAATACATAAACTAATTAAACTACGACGATAATTAAACATACTATGAACAATAATTAAACAAACGACATTGCCACAAATCCGATGACCATTCAACTACTTTTTCTTCAATGAAATATGCGTACGCCACTTCGAGTGATCATTGAGTATATCCCAACATGCACGTTTAGTCCATGGTTTGTTTTTTTAACTTTAAATCCGCCACGATCGTAACATAGATTTTCTCATTGATTGATCCTTTACTAGGAGCGCTGACATGGTTCTGGTATGCCTCATCGAACAACTTGCACCTTTGGGTAATCCGAAGGAAATGATGCTTCATCTACTTCTGCAACCGAGTATGCCATTGTGGATTTGCATCTTTAATGTAAGCGGAGTACAGATTTGTCTAGTATTTCCCCTTGACCCCGGCGACGGTGACCCACGTAACCACTAAATGCGTCTCCTCATCTTCGGACCAAAGTGGAGCAGTTGCCCAAAAAGACGACGCCATTGCAAACACGAGAGAGTTGAGAGAATTTGATATGGAGTTAGAGAGAGAGGTGTGGATTTTTGAGGGAGGGGTGGGTGGTATTTATAGGGAGGGAGAGTCGGCGTGGCTACGCTGACGCGCACACCCACTAATTCTCGAATAGTGTGCGTGAACAAAAACCGAGGCACTATGAATTCAAAAAAAAATTCAAAACTTCATCTAATATTATTGTTCCTATTAAAAACCATATTACAACTTAAAGATACATAAAATAGACCTCCAAACGTTTCCTAAGGTTGTCTATGAGTGAGGCACGAGCGGAACGTTCCTCCGCGTTCATATGTGTGGTGTCTTGACTTTGCACTGCCACCAACCTTTGCAGGATATCTGCATGTATCTTTGCTTTGATCGCAATGATCTCGGCTTGGTTCACAATCATTTGAACCTAGTTCGCAGTCATTCGAGCCTGGCGCTCGCCAAAGACTTGAAGAAACTGAACTGCTTCGGGTGCAACGGACGGTTCCGCCTCCACTTGTTTCCCTTTGCCTCTAGCTCTAGCCTTGTTTTTTTGTCCGGTCGGACGCTCCTCCCGTAGAACTGATATGGACTAATGTTCGTTTGCATCGCCCGATGTATAGTTGCAGTTGTCGTCCAACCTTGTACGCTTTCTTGCTTCACTTTCTACGTCGAGTTTCAGGACGTCAATGTCAGTATCACATTGCGGCGTCTTGAGGTTCTTCCACTTTGGTTGCTCCTTCACGATTTCCCAAACATGCTTCCAAGTAAACTCGTGATTCTCTTATTTTCTGTACGCCCTTTCAGCGGTTGCCATGATGTCAATGTCGACTCTCCCACTAATGATTGCGCCATCCATACATATTTCTCCTGAAATTTAGTAACTTTTATGTTGATCAAATGCCAGTGGTCCTTGTAATTCTTCTACAACCGTTTTGAGTCGAATGGCTTCCTCATCCAATAGACCTCATCTCCGACCTTTTTCCAGTACATTTCGTTATTCTGGTTCTTCCATGTGATGCTATCCAGAGAATGGTTGAGCCACGCCACCGCCAAACGTTTATCTTTCACAATGCTTCATTTAAGCTACGGACTTGTACTCGATGCAGGTGCAGGGTTCTTCCCCTTCCTTTTCCGTTGGTTTCCTGGAGCATATTGGGAATGTTGCTTGTTAGGGGTTTGCGACTGATGCCATTAGGAATGTTGGAGCAAGTTGAATTGCGACAACATGGATTGGGTCGGTTGGAGGAGGGAGGTGTAGGTTTCGATGTGAGAATTGAGCTCTTCTTCCGTGTGGGACAATTCCTCAACGTTCAAGGCATCCATGATGAACTCGAAGTTAGAGGGGTCGGCCATTGGAAGTGATGTAGAAAAAATTAAAGCAAAAGAAAAGAAGAGGGTGTGTGTAGAATGAGAGAGGTGTGAATTTGGGGTAGGGGTCTTTGTTTATTTATAGGGAAAATTAGATTTTTTTTTTGAAAAATTGACGTCACCACGTGTCGGCGTGGGGTTGGGCCGTCGACTAGCCGTTGTGCCAACGAAGGCTAGTCACGTCGTTGCAGAAAGTTGAGCTGACCACCTGCGTCGACACCCCAAACTACGTCGACTACGACGATTAGTCGGTAGGGGTGGGCATTGGGTGGTTAACCACCCAATAGAAGTCTGTACGAATCCAACCCGATATTACCGGTTTGACATATCTTGGAACCAACCCCAACCCCAAAAACAACTTTTTATAATGAAACCTGTAAGAACCACCTCCGATCGATCCCGGTCGAACCGGTAAATTCTAGCGAAGTTGACTTTCAGCCGGAAAAGTCAATCAATGACTCCGGAAGTCATTCGGGAACTTTCCGGGGCTCAAAAAGCTTAACCACTATCATGGTTGGCTTAGTTGAGCCATTACCTTTCGTTTGACTGTAATATTGGATAGGTCAACTTCCGGTCAAACTTGAGCTTTTTATCGGCTAAATCCGATATAAATTTGGACTGCTGGAAAATAATTTAAATGAAAGTGGTCCCATGATGACACATGTCATTAGTGGCTTGGAGGATGAGAATGAGGCTTAATTGGCCCTTGTACCCTCCCAAATTGTCTTTAAAGGGATAAGATCTTAAGGGGCTTTTAGTCATTTCTACACAATAGGTCATTTAAGGCATTGGAGCAAATCAATTCAGCTCCTAACTCATTGTTGCAGCCGAATATTGCTAGAGGGAGAGAGGAAGAGAGGCTCCATAGCTTGAGGAAGAAGAAAGAGAGGAAGACAATCAACTTTGATCCATTTCTTCACCATTTCTCCTCCAAATTGCTCCCATCTTCATCATCTCATCATCCTCAAGGTTTGTATACTCTTATCTCTTCATTTCATCTACTTTCTATTTTGGGTTTTTGTGGGTTTTTGTTTAAACTTGAAGAACTAGCTTCATGAGTTGTTGATGGTTGATATTGAAGAAGAATTAGTGAAGTTTTGGTTGGTTTTGTTGAGATTATTGAAGTATTGATGAAACTCATTGAGGGTGTTGAAGTTTGGAGGGTTTTGATGATTGTTTTGAAGCATGTTGAAGCTACGAATGGAGTTTTTGTTGTGTTTTTTTTTACAGAATTCGTATTGGGGGAAGAAATGGAGAAGACAGGTCTGGTTCGGCACAGAACGGGACCCGGGGAGGGCCACGTACCGGCACGGAACGAGCTGGCTACCGGCGCGGTACGCGGCGCGGAACGGGCCAGACTCTGGCACGGCACCTCGCACGGTCCGTGTCTGACTCCGGGTCGGTGCGTCGCGCGGTCCGTGTCTAGTACCGGCCCGGTCTGCGATGCGGTCCGTGTCTGGTACCAAGTCAGCTTGTGACGCGTTCTGGCTTGGATTCCGGGCCAGCATGCGATACGGCAAGGGTCAGGTTCCGGGCCAGATCTCCAGAAGCTAGGGTTTGACCTAATTGGGCCTAGTTTGTGCCCAAATTTGTTCCTTTGGATCGGGAGTTACAATTAGAGTATTCTAAAGTAGATTAGTGTGAAACCCGTCTTTTGCTAGTTGTTAATTTTAGTGTTGTTTGTGATCCAAGACCGTGTGTCCGGATTCGAAAAGAGAAGGAGGCTTGGACCCGAGTGAAGACGGGGAGGAAGCTAGCTCGGACTTCGACATCTACGAGTATTATTAGAGGAAGACCACAAGGTAGGGAAAGTACTAAACTCCTCGTTAAATAACGCCTAGTATGCCTATTAGGGTAATAAAATTGGAAAGGTCCTAGATTGCATATAGGATGCGAATAACTAGAATAATTGGCTTTCAATTACTAATAACCGGACGTGTCTAGTATGCATGCCTAGGTTGTGAAAAACTAGTTTAACTCGCTTTCAATACTTGGGAAATTGCTTTACTGGTAGAAATGACGAGATGAGCCATAGGATTGGTTGTGATTGCCTCACATGCATTGCTTGCTTAGTTTTGAGATGAATTAAGGGTCTAATGAAACTAGATGAATTGTATGCTTGAATGGTCACATGAATGCTTGGATGATTGTATGATTGATTGAATGAATGAATGAATGGATGATTGAGTGTAATTGATTGTGCTAAAAGGGTATGATCGGGTGAGTGATAGACCGATGGAACGTGGTTGGTAAGTATGATTGTAGGTATGAATCCCTTGCGATATGTGTTGATTGATCCTGTGGGATATTGGTTGTGGACCCTGCGGGTCATTGTTTGATTGATCCTGTGGGATATTGGTTGTGGACCATGCGGGGCATTGTTTGATTGATCATGCGGGATATTGGTTGTGGACCCTGTGGGGCATTGTTTGATTGATCCTGCGGGATATTGATTGTGGACCCTGCGGGGCATTGTTTGATTGATCATGCGGGATATTGGTTGTGAACCCTGCGGGGCATTGATTGATTGATCCTGCGGTATATTGATTGGAGGACCCAGCGAGGCATTGATTGGTTAATCCCGCGGGATATTGATTGGAGGACCCTGCGGGGCGTTGATTTGTTAATCCTGTGGGATATTGATTGGAGGACCCTGCAGGGCGTTGATTGGTTAATCCTGCGGGATATTGATTGGAGGACCCTGCGGGGCATTGGTTGATTGATCCTACGGGATATTGATGGTTTACCCTGCGGGGAACGGTTACTTATTGATTCACCCGAGTGTATGCATCCTGCGGGAGCATTACCTTGGTTCCCTATGACACATGGTCCTTTGGGGGCATTTCCGAGAATCGCGATGATAAGCGTCCCTCAGGGATTGTTACTGGTAATCCGATGCATGTGCCTCCTCTGGACCGAGGGAAAATATGATATGATACGAATACTCTTGTGGATCGGAGTATGGGATCCGATATGATACAAGAACCCATTCGTGGATCGGAATATTGAGGATTGAGCTGTTGGCGTGATATTCACTTGATCCCATTTTAGTAGTTATCGAATCTTTATAACGCTTCTCCTTGATTCTCCTGAAAGTTACCGTTATCTTTGAGAATGTGATATTGATATTATCTTGTCTATTTTACCGCATTATGTTGGATTAAAAGCATTAAATACAATATGGCCATCGGGCTAAAGAAGTTTTATCATTATATTGGAGGTTAATTGTTTACGATTTTCCCTACTGAGCGTAAGCTCACCCCTACTTGTTTTATCTATTTTTTGTACAGGCGTGCTCGATGTGTAGTGGAGTCGAGGCTCGTGAGCTTCTGGATAGTCGGGGTGTTCAGTCCTAGAGACCTTATGTTCAGTCCTACATTCTCCAAAACAAAAGAAAAATTACATATAAGTTATCGTGTTATGTGTTAGCAACCTGTATGACACAAAAGAATGTTTATGGGTCATTCATCTATATCAGATCAGTGGTTATTATGAAGCCACATGTATATGATGAACAATACCGGGTTGGTTGGTTGACCGATGGTTTGGCATTTCAAGAACCGCAACCAACCGTTAACTTTCCGGTTCGATTGTCAAAAACCCGCAACCAACCGTTAACTTTACGGTTTCGGGTTTAACGGCGCGGTTTAAATTTGGTGGTGGTTGGTTTTAACGGTTTCGTTTTTTCCCACCCCTAATTAGCCGTAGCAATGACCCGTTTTACGGCCTGTGACGACACGCCTACAACAATTAAACGACGACCGCTACAGTGGCACTTAACTTCATTCCTCCTCTTTTTATGGAATCATGGTTTATCTGACACGGTTTTCTAAGAATCAGCATTCAAATTGCCATTCCTTGAGCAAATCTCCTTGTAACAACGGACCCTTATTTAGTGCAACATCTCCAGTTCGAATTGCTCCCTTTAAGATCTTGTAGGCTCATTTCCTGATGCGTCATTAGACTAACCCACAACTGAAGCATTAACGTCTGATAGCGTTTTTTTTAAGGAAAGTGACTTTTGGATGGTCTCTTATTGGAGCTTCGATCCTCAGGGTTGAACGCCATCATATTCGATGAGCTCACTACCAGACTTTACAAGGGAGAAACCAAATGATGGTCAATTTTGGAGAATGAGATCTGAAAGCACTCTTCACCCAATCTGAGTTAAACATCTTCCTTCAAAAGGGATGCAGAAGAGAAATGAATTAAGGTCATTCCTTTGTGGAAATTGAAGCTCGAAACAATGTCCGGATGAATTAAGAGTGTAAAACCCCACATTTTTTTAAAAGGGTATTTTTGTGGAATCAGAAACTTGGAGGTAGGAAAGTGCAACAAGTGTATTGGTTAAAAGAAAAATTAAAAAAAAAAGAAAGGAAGGAAATTGGGCTGATCAGGTTAACCAGGCCGGCCAGAACCTCGGCCTAGTACCGATCTGCTGCCCAAGCCCAATTCCCCAGCGTGGCCCAACCCTAGGATCAAAACCAAAGAGCAGCCTCTTCAGATCCTCACTTCCTTGCACGAACCTCAAGGAGCCGAGTCCTCTCTCTCACGTCCCTCCTTCGCCAGAGCTGCTCCCTCGCCGGCGTCTCTCCCTCGAACCAGCGCCGGAGCTCCGATCCTCGCTCAACCTCTCCTCCTTCCCCAGCCGTGCCATCCTCGAGCGCACGAGGTCAGAACCCGGGAGCGCCTCCCTCTCCTTTCTCCTTTCTCGCCACGCAGAGCCCTCACTTTTCCCCTCCGAGCTTCAACCGGACCTTCCGTGGTCGGAATCGAAGCGTCACCGGAGTACGAGGTCTCCGAGCTCGACCTCGCTCGGTACCCTCGTCGCCCTTCCCTCCTCCGTGACCCACCGCCAGAAGACCAGCCTACTGAACTGGGTAGGAACAAGCATCGCCGGAACAAGGACGGCAGCGAACTGCTTCGCCGGAAAAACTCACGGCCGCGTCAGATCTGAGGCGGGAGCAGGAACAGAGCCGCGTTCCGAACCTTCCCGTCACGGACATGGTGTCGCCGGAGCCTCCGACACCCTCCTCTGCCTCTTCTCCCCCTTCCCCTCGCCGTCCGACGCCGCCACCGTACGCCGTCACCGGAGCCCTCGACGCACTCGTTCCACGCTGAGCAGACCAGTTTGGTCTTGGACCAGCACTTTGGGCCAGAGACTTTGGGCCTTGGGGCCAGGCCCGGTACGAGTGTCTCAGACCCGACAACAACAAAGGACGGGCCTTGGCCCATTGTGGACTCGGGCCTTGGCCCAGTTGGACTTCAGGACCGGATCTGGACCGGGTTCGGGTTCGGATCCGGGTCGACCGGACTTTAATGGAAACTGTTTTAAAATCAGATCTAATTAACCGGTTTAACGAACTCAAGGTGAGATTTTGGACTGGGTAATTTGTGGTTAAATCAGAGGACCTGTGGACTTTTATCATTTGTTTGATTGAACTTTTCTTTGTCAAATCTAGACGGGACTTCGCCCGAGACCAAGGGCTTGGACCCGAGCTAGAAGAGCAAAGACCACGCCGGGACCCGAGTGAAGAACGGAGTGGTGACCACCGGGCTTCATCAAAGTGTTGAGAGGAAGACCTTGAGGTAGGGAAAGCCTTAACCTCTCGTTTTGATGCTTAATATGCATGTTAGACTAATAAAATCGGAAAGGTCCTAGAAATGCCTATAGGATGCGAATAACTAGCATACTCGTCTTTCAATTACTAATAATCGGAAATGTCTAGTTGTGAACGATTAGGATGCCAATCACTAGTGTAATTCGCTTTCAATACTTGGGAATTGATTGTCTGGTAGAGGAGCCTTGGCAAAGCCCTCGGATTAGTTGCGTGTTAGGATCACATGCTTGGTTGTTGGTTGCTTAGTGGATAGGCTAAAGAGTCTAACGGAACTAGTTGAATTGCATGTGTGAATGCTCGTTTGAAGGTTTATATGATTAGTTGATTTCACTCGTACTTGCTCGTTGATTGTATTCGAATGATTACTTGATTTACTTAAATGGTGGTTTGGAGCATCGAGTATGACTGGTTGTACCGAGCGGTGCAATCAGGTGATCGATGCCCCGGTGGTTCGAAACTGGTAAGTGAACGGTAAGTTGGGATTGTGTGATTGGTGTGCTATGATTACGTGATTCGTGTACTGCGTTTTGTATGAATTGGTGATGTGTGAGCTTTGGGTGACAATGAGTTGGTGGTTGTCGGAATTGGATTATTCTGTGTTTCTGTTTGAGTGCGTTATTCAATTATTAACTATTTATCATCGAATTGCCCAAGTGTGCGCTCCCTATGGGAGTAATGCCCTGGGTTCCCGAGGACCTAAAATCCCTTGGAGACGTTTCTGAGACTTTCGACGATATGTGCCCTGAAGGGTGTTTCCGATAGTCTCAATGATATGCGTCTCCTCTGGATTGGAGGGAAAATCCGAGAGGACACATAAGATGTGGATCGGAGGGTGGTGACTCCATGTGCCACGGCATTGATCGGTTTATCTATTGCCTGTGATTGTTAAGAATTATATGTTGACTTTACTGATGAATTTATGAAGTTTAAGGTCCACTGTGTTATGCGTTTTCCCTACTGAGCGCAAGCTCACCCCTATGAATTTACTGTTGTGTTTACAGGCTTGATTGAGGAGTAGAAGCTCGGGAGCTTCTCGGTGTGGGTGCATTCTAGAGACTTCGTACTTTTCACTTTTATGTTTTGAACAAAACTTGTGGAGGATTATTATTACACCCCTGGAGGGTTATTTGTGTTTTGAACTCAGTTTTACGGATTTTTTTTTCATTATTGGAGATTTTCAGGAACTAGCTGTTGAATTACCATCTTTTATTCATTTATTACTAGTCATGCCTCGGGTCCGGGCAAGAACCGGATTTGGGGCGTGACAAAGAGCGTTCAGCCAAACCCTCCTGCAATCTCTTCAAAATTCTTACTAGACCACCCTTGAAATGGAATCCTTTGGATACAAATCCACTTCTAAAAACCTCCTTTGCAGATGAGATATTCTTAATCATGAATAATAGTGACCCATGTAGAAAGCCAGCGCCAACCATCTTTAATCATCATCTCCTCAAAACCAACATCTGCACAATTGATCATCATGACTCGGTTGCCTAAGTATCTGACCTCAATGTCCAAAACTCCGTTGACACCTATCACTTGTTGGAACAAAGACACCACCCAATCGAGTTCTGTCACATGAAGGAAGCACGACAAGCCACATGGATGGGCTCTTAGGGAGGCCTGGGCCGAGCCCTAAGAACTACGCGTTCTTTCCATTTGATCGAGGCATGTTCTTTAAGAAAACACACATTGTTATTCAAGTAATCACCAACAAATTTACACAACGCATTAATTTGCATACATCATCGGCAATCCAAATCTCATGATGAAGATTTAACTTCTTTTTATATAAGAAATCAATCAAGCATAGATTAACCATCTTAAGTGTGCATTATTAACATATGATTTATTATTTAAGTTATCATATAATGAAGAACGACTCTCTCTCCCTATGAAGAATATTGCATGAACTTGTCTAATGTACGACCATGTGGTGATTTGTTTGCAACGGAGAGGCAGCAAAAGGGAGTCTTGGCTGGTCCAAGTTTAGCCGTCGATTTTCGACCTGGGCAGGGTGTTTCATCTCGAAACGAAGGCCTGGCCGCCGCTCGAAGCAGGCCCGGCCCGTCCACTTGGCGGATTAGGCCGTGGCCTAAGGCCTCCATCATATGAAGGCCTCAAATTGAAAAAAAATTGGCTTTTCGATCAAACCCAAAATAATTATGTCATCTAATTAAAAACATACGTAACAATCCTCAACCCGCCGAAATTGAACTTTCCGAGGAACAACCTTTGTTCTTCCCCATAAAACAATTTTGATTGTTTATTCTTCCCAACTAAATTTCTTGTTCCCAAGACAACTTTTCTTCTTCCCACCAATCTTATTTATCCTAAATTGCATTTTGAAGATCCCCCACCCCTTCTTCAAATGCAATATAAATATGGGCGTGGATTGGAAAATGGTAGCATCTACCTTATCAGAGCTCAAATTACTCAGGCACCCATATTTTGCATATTGTGTTTATATTTTTTACTATAGTTTTTGTAGTTTACATGATTTTTACTCTTTCTCAACTCTAAAGTATGACATATAGCAGCTAGCTAAGAACAGCCAAAAATCAAAACTGATGTGCGAGAGAGAGGAGGGGAAGTGGTCGCCGGCTACCACGGTTTCAGGCGGAGATGCATTAACTCCGACGTACAGTGATGTCCTGGTTGAAGGCCGCAAGGTTCCCTTTCCGAGAGCTGTCGATTTGGCCAAATCCTTTGGTCAAATACGTAGCCGTGTGGGGGGTTCTGAGCGGAGTTTTATAAATCAGGGTGCGTTCACGCAGAATACGGTCGGAGGAGCGAACCTTGGGGAGTCGGGGCGGCTTGAAGTTGGGGTGCAGGGGGTTGGAGATCAGAGACTGTGTAGGCGAGACGCTGTGTCTGGGGCGAAGGTTGTGGATTTGCAGTCAGTGCACATTAGGGATTCTCATGAGCAGGGTTCGGTACGAAATAGGGCTGACTTGGGCAAAGGGGTTGTCGATCCGGCAGCTACAGCCAATTGCTCTTCGTCTATCCCTTCTGCCAAAGAGCCTGACGTTGATCCTGGTGTAAATCAGGTCAGTTTTAAACTTTTTGTTTTCAACATACCGTTTGGTGTAGATATCAGTGGCTTAAGGATTATTGCAATTGTGCTGGGGTGGTTGTGAGAGCCAATGTTGTTCGAAAACCCAATGTCAAAGGGAAATTCTTTGGGTTTGTGTATGCAAAGTCGAAAGCTGATGCCGATCAGATTGTCTCAAAGTGTCATGGTTCCTTGGCTAGAGGATACCGGCTTTTAGTGGCACATGATATGAAAAATATAGACAATGTAAGGCATTCCGCTGTGAAGATTGCATCTGGAAATTCAGTTCCAGTTATTAAGAATGTGGTTGTTGGTTCGATTATAGAGGAGAAGAAGGTGTTGGTGGAGAATGGGTTGTTTGGTGTGGCTCGTAATGAATGCTCGGTGCAAGATATTCAGGAGGCGATGAGTCGTGATGGGGTTTTTGACGTGGAAATTCAAGGCTTTGGAAACAGGGTCTTTCTAATAAATTGCCTTGACAGAGAATTCGCTAAGGCTCTTGTGGAGTCGGGTGCTGCTTGGTTGAATTCGTGGTTCGAGTTGGTGAACGTTCATGTGGCTTTGTTGATGAAACCAGGTCGGTTCTGCTGGTTTGAGGTTTTGGGTGTCCCGTTTCATGGGTGGTCCATTGCCAACCTTGGTAATGTTGCGGGTGGTGCAGGCACAGTGGTTTCGGTGATTGATACTGCGAATATTGGGGACTCTTTTGGTAGGGCGTTTGCTCTAGTTCATTCTCCTTTGGTTGAACCTGTAGCTTTGGAGACAGGTTTGCAGCTTGGTACTGAGGTGTTCCCCGTGGTTTTAAAACCGGTGGCGTCCAAAATTGTTCCTTTTCTTTTTGTCACGTGTGATTCTCAGACTGGGACGTCTCCGTCGGGCTCTATTTCATTGGTGTCTCAGTCATGTGGGATTGAGAAGGAAGCCGGTATGGAAGCTGTATCTCAGTCGAGTTCCCACGGGGTTGAGCGGGATGTCGCGAGCCTAGAATTTGGGCTGGATTTAGGTAAAGAGGTGCAGACTCCAAGCCCAGTTCGGCATATTAATTCTGGGTCGATCACGCCTTTCTCACGTCTCTTTGGCGACAGCGAACCAATTGAGTCGGATCAGAATCGTGCGCTCTCTGCATCTGTTACGCCTGCGTTCTCTGTTGAAGCTACGAGAGCCAGTTTCCTGGAAGCTGGTCCGGTGCCTGACTTTGTCGAGCAGTAGAAACGGAAAAGGGGCAGACCGAGAAAAGGGGCGCCAAAACCTGTCACCTCTCCGACCATCTATTACCAAACGAGAGCTAAATCTCGATCTGATGGAAAAGGGGGGAATTCGGGTGCCCTGCTGATCGACATTGCTAAGAAGTTAAAGAATGGGTCTGGAGATTGGTCATATTGTAAGAAAGTAGGCAGAAAGGCCATTGATATTGGGCCGTTGGTGTTGGAACAATTCGACTCGCTTGATCTTGAGATTCCACAACGTGTCCTGCATGACGAGGAGTTTTGTAACATCGACGAGGAGCTGTTGGATTCAGGTACCCCTGCTGATCCCGTCTTGGGGTTGTTTTTGTGATTCTGTATCATGCGTTTCCTCACGTGGAACAGGTTTGCATTCCGATGTTAAACGGAATTGCGTTAAGAAGTTTATTGTTGCGAATTGTGTTGATATTGTTATGATTCAGGAAACTAAGTTGGGTTGTATTGATTCCTCTGTCCTCCGAAGTTTTGTTTTAGGAGATGGGGGGGAGTGTGATTGGGAGCCTTCGGTGGGAGCTGCAGGAGGGGTCCTACTGATGTGGAAGTCTTTTACCAGGACGGACTCCTTTTTCAGTTCACAGCCTGATTTGTTGGAACGGGGTGCATGTGAGCACGAACTCTCCTATGAGTTTTGTGAATGTTTACGCCCCTTGTAGTACGCAGGAGAGAGTTGGTTTTTGGGCCTCGTTGTGTAGTTTACGGCATTCGTTGCACGATTTGTTGTTTGTTGGCGGGGATTTCAAGTAGTATACCTCCTAAGTTCAGTGTTTTCGTGTGGTTGGCGGTTCATAGAGCTTTACCATCTACGGAGTTCTTGGAAAGCAGGGGGTAACCATTTCTCTTAACCGAATTTTGTGCTTGTTTTGTAAGTCTAATTTTGAGGATGTTGATCACTTGCTGTTGAATTGTTCCTATTTATTGGATGGTCTGGTGCACGTTGTTGGGGTGGTAGAGGTTTGTTGGCTCCATGCCTAGAAGTGTAGTGGAGAACCTGTTTTGGTGGAGAGGGCTGGGTACAGGTTGGTGGTGGAAAGGTTGGATTCGGTAGCTAAAGTGAAGCTTCATTCCTTTGGTCTTTTATGGAACTCGGGTTCACTTCGGCAGGGAACGTCCTTTGAGGAGTGGTGTAGGGATCCTGGGTGGTGCCTGGTAAGAGGCCGGAGAGTGGGCCGGTAGGGGTGGCGGGGACTCTTCGTTGGCGTGGTATTGGTGTGGACGGTTTTGATGTTTTATTGTGTGTTAGTAGTATGTTGTGGGTGTGGTGGTTGTTTGTTTTCTCTGTTTCGTATTTATGTTTGCTTTTGTAGCCGTTGTGGTTTGGAGGAAAGGCCCTTGTCTTAAGGGTCGTTTTCTTTGCTTCGTTTCTATGTGCTTATAGAACGAATGCCTAATAAATTTTTTCGCTTATCAAAAAAAAAAGTATGATATATAGCACTAAATTAAACTTTCTCCTTCCAAAATTCGATTTACCGTGTTTTTTTGGTCCTATAATATACTAACTTATGTTTCATCACTACTAAAAGACTAGTGAAAAATTAGTTATGTTGCCATAATGATTTATGGTTGTCTATTTCTTTTTTCTATTCATCAAGTTCATGTACAATAATATTTGCTTAACAAAAAAGGCAAACCAAAAACATAAGCTTCAATATGATCATTGAATCATTTTGAGATAAGAGTTTAGATGGATTTCACATATCAGAATTGCAGGGTTTTTTTTTTCTTCTGGGTTTGGCTTCCTCTCAATAAAGAGAATCCAGAAGATTACAAAAATAAAATAAATCAATTGTTTTTGTTTCGAAAGATTTATTTTTATGGATTTTTTTTTGAAACGTTTTATGGATTATTTCTAAACTGTTGTTCATCATCTTATGTACTCAAGAAAGCTTTCATGTTTGTTTAGGTACTACATGAATTGCATCGTTAAAAGAATGTGGAACTACTTTGTTTTTGTTATGAAAGTAAGAACAATACTAGAGATAGTATAAGAGAATGGAAGAACAAAATTAGAGAGAACAAGAGAATATGGAGAGAGTAGAAATAGATCATTGTATTCATCATCATTTTACACTTTACAATAGCCTCTATTTATAGGCTCATAACATGAAGACACAACCTTAATGACCTACATTAATCTATACATAAATGAGGGAGTTACAAAACTCAAAAGTCTTGTAACTCCTATCTAGAATATTCCATGTAATGAAATAGTCATCGAACAAATATCACATATTTTCATAACACCCCCCCTTTGGATGACACATACAAATATTATTATGCCTCGTTAAAACCTTTCTAGGAAAAACCCAGTGGGAAAAACCCTAGAAGGAAAAAGATTACATAATTTGTACAATACGTATAGAAGTTACCTCATTAAAAACCTTGTTAGGAAAACCCATTGGGATAAAACCTAAAGCAAGGGAAAAAGAGTGTAACACGTATTTCTCCCCCTGATTACAACATGTCCTCATAAATCAAGGAGTTTTCTCATTCCGATCTTAGGAAGTTGTAGGAAACGCTTTAGTGAACAAATCTGCAAGATTGTCACAAGAACGAATTTGACAAACATCAATATCTCCTATTTGATGAAGTTCATGAGTAAAGAAGAACTTAGGAGAAATGTATTTCGTTCTATCTCCTTTGATGTAGCCTCCTTTGATCTGAGTAAAGTTGTATTGGACTTCCTTTATTTATTGCAAGATTGTATGATTCTCGGATATGATAGATCAAAGACCTTAGCCATATACATTCACGACTTGCTTCATAAAGAGTTGTCAACTCAGCGTGATTTGAAGAAGTGGCTGTAAGGGTCTGTTTTGTTGAGCGTCAAGATATAGCGGTGTCACCATATGTAAATACATGCCAAGTTTGTGACCACTCTTTGTGGGGATCAAATAAATATCTGGCATCAACCATATCCAATCAATTCAGACTTCGAGTCTTTTGAATAAAATAACCCCATATCTAATGTTCCTCGAAGATATCTTTAAAAAGTCGGAGAAGAACTAAATCTTGCTAGAAAATTAACAGAAAATAGTATATCCCGACGAGTACAATTAGCAAGATACATTAACGCCCCAATGTCACTAAGATATGGTACTTCGGGACCAAGATATGGTACTTCGGAACCAAGGAGATCCTCTTCTTCTCCTCGGGGTGAAATAAATCCTATCACTACTAAAAGACCAGTGAATAATTAGTTCTGTTGTTGTAATGATTTATGGTTGTCTATTTCTTTTTTCTGTTCATCAAGTTCATGTACAATAATATTTGCTTAACAGAAAAGGCAAACCAAAAACATAAGCTTCAATATGATCATTGAATCATTTTGAGATATGAGTTTAGATGGATTTCACATATCAAAATTGCAGGTTTTTTTTCCCGGGTTTGGCTACCTCTCAATAAAGAGAATCCAGAAGATTAAATATATCAATTGTTTTTGTTTTGAAAGATTTATTTTTATGGATTATATTTTTTTGAAACGTTTTATGGATTATTTCTAAACCTTTGCTCATCATCTTATATACTCAAGAAAGCTTTCATGTTTGTTTAGGTACTATATGAATTGCATCGTTAAAAGAATGTGGAACTACTTTATTTTGTTATTCTTCTTCGAAAGAGTTACACTCAGAAATTCAAGACTACCATTTAAATTAATTATGAGATATAGTTAAAGGTTTATTATCTCCTGCATGTAAGTGTACTATTATCTATCCTTTTGACAAAGTTGTTGAAATATTGTCTTCTCTTTTAAAAGGCCCATTTTTTCACTTTCGCCTAAGGCCACCACATCTCAAGGGCCGGCCCTGGCTCGAAGAAAGGTTCAAGGGAGGGTTTTGGATAGGTTCTATGCTCACGGAAAGAGTCGGCTGAGGTTTAGGATAAATCGGGTTCTTCTGTCTGCTCCCACTTTACAGGAGGACGAGGTGTTCATGTGTAACCTTCCCTTAGAGTTTACAGATAAATGGGTTCAGAATGTCTTCAGCCCGTTTGGTGAAATCGTGTCCTCATCAGTGTTTTTTTTATTAGCGTAGAAATTTATGAAAAAGAGAGACTTTCCAAGCAGGAAAGAATTTGAAGGTCGAACGATCAAAAACAACAATTACAGAGGAACTCTCGGTAAGGAAGTTTAAAATTCAAACCTTTAAAACCAAAGAGAAGTAGTCCCCGAAAAATAAAAACAAAAAACCAAATAAAAAGCCAAAGAGAAAAAACAAAAGTATTTGTTAATCTCCTTGTCACCCGAGAAAGCGGGTAGTAGATGACTTACGAGCTGTCTGATTCCACATGTCCACAACAGAAGGGGAAACTTTAACCCTTTCCCGACTCATGGAACTTGTCGTAAGGTTAAAGTAAGTCACAATACCCGAAGAATTATACTTATTAAAAACACGACCCCTAGGTATCGAGGGTTTGTTCAAGGCGTCTTTCCAAAGAATGCCCCAAACCCCGTCAACCGAGATCAGGTCCTTTGAAACAAAAATTGCTATCTGCCAAACATCTCTACCATGCTCACCTCCCGGACTCAAAAGAGGAAGGCATGGGTTCTTAACCACCACAACCCTGCACTCAATCGAATGGGATTCTACTGCACTTAAGCCCACCACAGTTTCAACCGGAACAACATGATTGAAGCCTGTGTTACCTTTTGTTTCCAAAACGACCTCGCACAACATATCACCTATGTTAGCATCTGATTCCACATCGCCTGGGCTCGTGGCCACCAAACCCATTGCCTAATGGGCTTCTGACTTACTAGGGCCCACCACGGTAGAAGTTGGATCCAGGACTACGTACTCAAATGGTTTCAAAATGACAATGCACGACGCTTCATTCTCAAGCGACAAAGCCGAACAATCTTACTTCACCGCGATCACAACTTCACCAACGCATCGGATGGGATCGTGCGCAACAACTTCAATCGAAACGCCCCGAGAGAGGGGGAAATTTTAAAACCGAAACTAAAATCGCGAAAATCCAAGAAAGACAGACGAGTGATGATGGATTCATCGCTGGCCGAAACAGAAGCAGATGGCACAATAATAGGGAAAACATCCTTTATAATCCAACCAGAAACCTCAGTTGAACCTTTTCGTTGTCCATCAATCATAACAACACTAGAACGTGACTCCATCAATCAAAACCTTTTCGATAAAGCATATCTCGTAGTGCTCTGCTCTACTCTTCCAAACTAAAGTTGTAACTCTTGGATGAGCAAAGGCTACGAAGAGTATGCACCCGTTAACCTTGAATCCATTGAAGCTATCCTCGACATGGGAAGCGGCAGACGATGTCGAGAACGTGACAAACCCAAAATATTTCCCTCACCTATTTGGGCGTTTCAAAACAGAGCAAAGGAGGATGTCCCAAACACACCAAAGACGATGCAAAACTAATCATCTTTGTATCATACGGGAGATTACAGATAAAGATATCACTTAAATTAACCTGATTATGAATTCGAATCGATTTCGAATCCTTCGAAACTAAACCAGAAACCGGTGCAGGAACAATTGGAGGAGTGCCTAAAACCTCCTCTCTTTGCTGGAAGTTGAAAATACCACCCAGATCGACATGAAATGGGTTTTCAATCACCTGCAACCCATCAGAATTGTCCTTACCAGCATCAAGACCTATGGCCAAATCAGCTAAAGGCGTAGCCCTGACCACCTGAACCCCAACATACGTGTTTTCGTCGACAACATCCTTCCTTTCGGCCACACCAACCCGATACTTCAAGTGTATCCTCGTTCGCAAGCTCCTGAACTGCGCCAAAGATGATCCCGAAACCTTTGGGACACGCTTTCTCATAGCTTTCTTGACCCCATTCTTTCCTTTGGAAACCCCATATATGATAGAACAATATTCACGGTAAGAGACCAACAATCCATAGCAGAAAGATTTGAAGAAGAGAACAGAAGAACCCATAAACAAATGTTATATATATATATATATATATATATATATATATATATATATATATATATATATATATATATATATATATATAATGATACTAACTTCTACTCTCCTTGTCAATATTGAACCTGCCAAATCGTCGAAGCCAGTATTTTGGATTTCTCTGGTTTTGCATAAAGGAACCGACGTCTCAAGCCGTTGGTAACTTGAATGGCTTCAAGGTAAACGATTATATATTATTTTTTCCATTTCCTGATGTGGAAGGTCGTTCTGAATTCTAGGCCACAGTTACAAGAACAAAGCATCGAGCAAGGGCACTCCATCGGTTTTTTAGTGGATAAGCTGGTTGTTTGGGGAAGAGATTTCATTGATGCTTCGCTGGAGAAGATTTCTGATTCGACTGTAGAACAAAGCAGTCGGGAAATTTAGCCTCCGATTACTATGAAAATCGTGATATAATGTGCAGAGTACCCTAACCCTGTAGTCCTTTTTCTCGCTGGAGCTATACTCCGTTGAGGTCAAATAGTCGGAGTTTGGGCCGAAATTTGTGGTTTCCTGTGATCGTAATCCTCGAGATTCAAATTTCGAATAGACTGATGCTTTTGTTTTTATTTTCACGGGGAAGGATTCTGTTATTCCGATTTATCCTTGCGTAACTTTTGCTTCTATGCAAGGAGCCGTTGATGTGCCCGACAAGGCTTCGCTTGGGCTTGGGTTGGAAGCCCGCATCAGAGTTGTTGTGGCTCTTGTCTCTACGTAAGGTACAATTGTTGCCTTTCCTAACAAGGAATCGTTGGTAACAGATTTTGCACCTTTAATTGTGGTTGAATCCTCCCACGGTGTGCAGCGTGAGGTGGTGCCAGTTGAGGACGCTAGTGATGATGGTAATTTTTCTCAACCAATAGGTGCGATGGAGGTTTATGTAGCTCTTTTGGGGGAATCCAAGGTAGTTCGTGGAAGGATTCCCTTCTCAAACACCCGATTAGTAAGAGTTAGCCTTCTGAACACCGGCTTATGACCATTATCTACAACACCAGATTAAGGACTCATTATCTATTATCTGAGTCGATAACAACTCGCCAATCCATTATACATGTGGACTCAAGTTGCTTAGGCGACCCAGGCTCTCAAAGAGAAGGCCTTTGCTGATCGGATTTTACCTTTACAAGAATGATTGGTTTTTTGTTATGGACCTGTTTTCCTTCTTTTGTGGGATTTGGCCCCATAGCTCTTCTTATGAGTTTCCTTGTAATCATGGTTCTGTTTGTCCTGGTCCATTTATTCTTGCTGTTTCAATTCACAAACTATGGTCTCATTCTATTATGTTTGTCTTCTTGGGTTTTCTATCTCAACATCGTGGATTTTTATGCTTTGACCCGAAGGCTAATCGCATCATTGTGGCACAACATGTTATCTTTGATGAAACGGTATTCTCATTTTCCATTGAACTCCCTTCACTTAATGCTTATGATTTTCTTGGATCTCACCACTCTACTGTTTTCAACACTCGACAATACCAGTCTTATGACCTTCCCCAGTTCACCATCGGCTTCACCTACCCCACCTACATCACCCTTGCCCATGGAGCCTTCACCTCACTCTCCAGGAAATACCACTCCAACATTCACTCAATCTTCGACGAGTGTGCCTATAGCTCCCACACCGCTATCTCATCCTATGAAAACTCGGTTAAGATCGAGGATGATTAAACCTTGCACATTGTTCAATTTCTCAGCCTCCCCTTCTCCATCCCCAGTTCCTAAATCTACCAAGGATGCTCACCTTGACCGACTTTAGCACCTTTCCATGCATGACAAGTATGAGGCTTTAATTAAGAATTATACATGGGAGCTTGTACCTCGTCCTCATAATGTTAATATTAAATGTATTGTGTTTGAATAGGTCATTATCCTTATCGTATATGTTGTTATGAATAAGGACACATGTGTATATATTAAACATCAATGAATATACAGAGGACACGATTCATATCAAAACCTATAGTTATTCAACGATTGGAGAATAATTAACTTAATTAGGGTGACCTTCTTTAACTGATTTATATCCAATCTATAATATATAATTACTTTATGTTTGTACATATGTTTAATTTAAAATGATAATTTAAAATATATAATCATTATTTGATTGGATAGATTTTGAAAATGAGTATTTTCTTTGTTTTAACAAGACTGTAAAAATAACACACAAATCATGCCGGTCACCGCCGAAGTCTCTTTGGACTCTGTTCTCCTCTTCGTTGTTGTTTGGCATGTTGAGGTTCCAAGGAGTATGATTCTTTTCTTTCCAAGATGCGACTTTCTATTCCTAACACACACACTCTTCCTGTTTGTGTTCCCAATGATACCTTTTCATTTGTTGCCCTATCGCTTGGGCTTGTTGGTCCAATCCCCTAACCTGACCTGCCTGTGTGGGATCAGTATGGGATGGATCCTTCACCTAGCCTTTCTAGCTACTATGGATCTTGGTGATTTTTCAAGCCCTCTTCTCCTCTAGCAAAGCTCTCCTATTCTTTTTCTTGTATTATTGAGATCAACTTTCCTTCTTTAGCTCCTGACTTGTTCCTACCTCGATGTAAACAAAAGAATAAGTATATAAGTATTGGTTAAGCATTTAAGGCGCTCAAAGATGTTGTACTCTCTCTCTCTCTCTCTCTCTGTGTGTAAGAAGTCGGAAGCAAGGAGGGCTTGGGCTATGTATAAGTCGAGGGTTTTACTTCTTCGTACAATGATAAGGATATAATCAAGGCGTATCAAGCCCTCGTTTATTAGGCCTTCGCTTTTATGAGTTTTCCTCTCTTGTCTCTCCTCTTTTTCGTTCAATTGTAATTCTCCTTTAGTGTATTGTTTAGTCTGAACAAGATGGTAATTTTTAGAGGATTAAAAAAAGGTTAGAATAGATCAAAGTACATTACAAAAAAGTATAGATGCTCTCTTTCCCGTCTTTTTGCTCTGAACTTTTAATCTTGTATGGCAAGTACTGCACTTTGGTTAATGGGAGCAAACCATTTGCAAGTCCGGTACACGCTAAAGGTAAGCACTCGGTGGCTCCTTCTTCTACCGTTGGAGGTTCACGATGGTTCCGAAGGAGGCGACGTGCTCGGAAGTCCGGTGCTGCAGTAGGCTCTGGTAGCATCGTACACCAAGAGTCGTTGCCGAGTTCTGAGCAAAAACAGGTAGCAGACAAGGATGGTAAATCTTGAACTAGGAAAAGGAAGGCTCCATTCAAGGATTAGGTTTTTGTTGGTAATATGCCATATGAGTCCACTGAGACCTGGGTAAAACAGGTATTTGGTTCTTTTGGAGAGATTGTCTCTGCAACCGTTCTTCGCCGGCAAAATCATAAGGGTCAAACTTGTGGTTTTGTGCGCTTCAGATCGTCGAGTGCGGCTGCTCAGGCAATGGACAGTCTACATGGTTTTAAGATTAATGGGTTCTTATTACTGGTAGAACTTTCTAGGCATCGAAAGCGTAGTGACCGACACACCTCTGGATGTGAAAAACAGAGTGTGGGCACCGAGAAACAATTGGGTTGTCTCAGTGTTGATGCTAAGCAAGGGGTTGGGGAGGTTGAAGAGTTGTCGCTGGTTCGCTCTACTGGGTCTCCGTCGCCGGCGGTGGAGTTCTCCGGTGATAGGTTGACTGACATGGAGAAACAGAGCATCGTCCAATCAGAGGAGGCGAGGTCGGGCTCGATCCTAGCGCAGCAAGTCGTTCCTCCCTTAATTGTGATGGATGGAGATCATGGTATGGTTGGGATCGGATCCTCATCGGAGCGGGATGGCGCAGATCAGTCGTCGGTTGATAAGGGATCTGCAAATCCAAATCCAGCTAACGTGGATAAGGATGATTCAGAAGATGATCGTGTTGAGGATTTTGATCGTGATCTGCATGATTCGGTTGTTCATGAATTACGCGAGGAGATTGCCCTTGATTTGGCGCGCGCATGTCTTATGGAGAAGACGCGCTTGGCTTGTGGAGAAGACGCATTTAGGAAATTTGGGCCTGGTGGTGTTGTAAGGCCCGGTTCTGGGGTTGAGCCTGCCTTGAGCCCAACTTCGCAGACCCAGGTCCTTAGTACAAACCTGACCCAAGTTGTTTCAGATGCAGATCTGACCCAAACCAAGGTTGTTTCGGCTTGTGTGGGTCTTGAGGAATCGGCCCGTCAGGGACTGGGTGAAGATGAAATTTATATATGTAATCTTCCGTTTGATTCAACGGAGGTGTTGGTAACAAATTTCCTTCAAGACTATGGTGAGGTCGTTCATGTCTCTGTTTCAAAGAAACCAAATCGTCTGGGTCGATACTTTGGTTTTGTGCGTTTCAAATCAAAAACTGAAGCTTCCTCAATTGTTGAGAGATTGAACGGGTATTCTTTAAAAGGCAATGTCTTGGTTGTAGAAAGTGTCGGACATTGGAAAGCACAAGTCCAGAGGTCAACATCGAATTTTAAAGAAACAAGTTGTGAGATCGTGGATGCGGTCTCGAAGGAGTTGGGTAGCCCGTGGAAGGATACCCTTCTTAAAACCCTGAAATGTCATAGCCGGCCTCCAAACTTTCTAAAGGATTATTGTCTCTGAAGAGGGTTGTTCGATTCTTTTGTTTCCTTTTAGTTTTTGGGTTAGTTGTTTCGGGTTTGTTCCCATTTTTTCGGGCTGTGGGCCCTTAGCTCTATTCAAGAGCTCCCTTGTTATCGTTGTTTTCTCTGCCTCTTCTTCCTTAGAAGGGGTTTTTTCTTAATAAAATTTTCGAGCTTATCAAAAAAAATCATTTTTATATAAATAGGCTTGAGAATGTAGAGATGGACTAGAGAAAGAGTCATGAGACCACCCATCTTTCGTACCTACAAATACAATTAAGATGTTAGACTATCATATTAACAAAAGAAAAACTCCATCTAGTTATACCTAACTATCCATCTAGTTATACAGTGTAATTACTCTTTTTTTTCTTTGAATGATGCTTCACCTTAGGTGGTGGCTAAGGTGAAGCATCATTCTTACATCTTATTGTGGAGTTCGGGCTCGTTCCGTCAGGATGTCACTTTCGAGTTGTGGTCGAGAGCTCCCTCGCGGTGTTTGAGGCGGGACGGCAAGAGAGGTCGAGGCACCGGGATGCCGTGATCATGTGATTGGCCAAGTTGCGGTTTTGTTTCTTTTGCTGCCTTTTTTGGTTTTACTGTTGCCTGTTGCTTATGACTTGGCTGGTTGTTTTTGTTTAGTTTTGGGGTTGTTGCTCTTTGTAGCTGTTGTGGTTTGGGGAAAAGGCTTTGATTGTAAGGGTTGTTTTCTTTGCTTTGATTCTATGCTTTATAGAACGAATGCCTAATAAATCTTTCGCTTATCAAAAAAAAGAAATACATGCAGATTTTAGTATTAAAAAAAAACTATCCATAATTTTCACCTAGCTAAACTAACTATTTTTCTTCTTCTGGGAGATATCCTAATTTTTCAAAAAATTCACTTCCGCCATTTTTCTGTTAGTTTTAATTTTGGACGAAAAATAGATCATATGACATGTGTACATAATCATATTTTTTCAAAACGGCATAGTTGTCTTTATACACATTGTTATTTCTCCCTTATTTTCACTCTCTTTTATGTCATTTTTGAGACAAATTCTTCAAATAACAGTGTCTATAAAGACAATTATGTCATTTAAAAATATATAGTTATGTGCATGGCACATAACATCTTTTCTTTCCCAAAAGGGAAAATTTTACTTTAATACCCTGTCAAACATTTAATTTCACTTAGATACCCTAACATAATTTTTTTGCACTTTCATAACTAAACCAAGCATTTAATTTCACTTTAGTACCCAACAGTTAACTTTTTGTTAGTTTGGATGGAAAAAGGTAAAAAGACCATAATACCCCTAATAGTTAGGGGTATTATGGTCTTTTTACCTTTTTCCATCCAAACTAAGAGAAAGTTAGCTGCTGGGTACTAAAATGAAATTAAGTGTTTGGTTTAGGTATGAAAATGCAAAAAATTATGACAGGGTATCAAAGTGAAATTAAATGTTTGGCAGGGTATTAAAGTGAAATTTTCCCTTCCCAAAATAATAACAGAAAAATAGTAAAGTAAACTTTTTCGAAAATTAGGGTATCTCTCAGAAAAAAAAATAGTTTTTTTTTTTGGATGAAAGTTGCAATATCATTAATTATAAATATCAGCTAAAAAAGAGTGCATCAGGAGAAATTCCCTAACCACGAAGTATAAAAGAGTCATGAAATTGTAAAGAGCCCCAGTAGATCCTTTTGCAAAAAACTCTAAGACAAGTAATCTGGTGCAATCGGTTTTGGAAGTGCCATAAAGGCGTACTGAAAACAAAAGTAAACTAGGAAGAAACCAATGATTGATGCTCAAGATGTAGCATTCACGCTCCATTCACCGTATTAAATCGAATATGCGATCATTTGTTCCAAGGCGAACTGAAAATAAAACTAAACTATGACGAAACCAATAATCGTTGCTCAAGGTGTAGCCTTCATGCTCAATTCACTGTATTAAACTGAACCTACGATCATTGATTTCAAGAGGAGACAAAAAACTCATTCGATTAACTAGATCCATAATCAATAGAGGGGTCGAGGAGGGTGCGGAGATGGATGCCAGGGGAGAGGCGGTGTCCAGGACGACGACGACGGCTTCAACGACTGCGCGGAGGCTCAGAGGGTGCGGTGGTGGAGGCCAGAGAGGAGGACGCGCTAGTGGAGGCTTCAACGACATCGGGGATTGATCAGATCGAAGACCCGATATAGGAAGGTTGCGGGACTCATAGGCGGTCAGTTAGATCTATACCAAGGTGAGCCAGACAAAAAGCAGGATCGGGAGACACGTCGTTGGTGGCGGGAGGGATCCAACGTTGCAGTGGCTAAAGACGGTTCGAAAGGAACTCTAGGAAGAAAAACCCTCGTAGAACCTAAATGAAAGGTACAAGGGGGAGGATGTATAGAAACTAAAAGCATAACCATAACATTGGTCATGGCCATGCCCTTGTCTCCGTACGACGGTTCTGTCTTAGAGAAAAACTCCTTCAAAAAAGAATAGTTAAACATAAATAAATGAAAATCATAAATAACTAAAACATAGTTAGATGATATTTTCCCTATTAACAAACTATGATATTACGAAAAAATAGCGGTTCAATTGAAATGTACTCCTTTAACTATGTTTGTCATGAAGTAAACATTTATAAACACCTCATTAGGTTGCTATTTAAAAAAAAGGAAAATTACATTTTAAAAATGACAGTACATTGTAAATTTAAAAGCAATGGATGGAGAATGGGTGTGTGATGGAGAGGGAAAGCAAAAATGGAAAAAAGAGAGGGAAACACATAAACGTGAGTAGTAACATGACAAGATATCAACCATGACAAATAAATATTGTCCATATTCATGTCTTAACTTAAACTATCACACATGTGATCGAGCAAAAATCCTTATTACGATAAACAAACAAACCAGTGATTAATCCACCCAAACGGCATGATTAGGGTATTATTAGATGCTAGCTATATGCCCCAATCTTTAGATCAACTAATTTTATCACCAATCATTAAACTCCACAGGTAAAAAAAAAAATAGTGCCACATTATGTCATTGCATATGCCGATTTTATTGAATTCGATAACGCGGTGCATAGAGATATATTTAGTTGAAAATATTTAATGATAGTTATTATTGATGTAAACAATGATTGATTAGATATGGTATCTAGACGGGTTTGGGATTGATTTCGTTTTGTTACTCTACCTTCATTGTATCCTTGCTTACGTTCTCAATTTTTTGCTTTTGTTTTAGATGAGTAAATTGATTTTAGTTGTTGTTGTAAATGACTAAATTGAAAGAAAGTATATTCGAGCAGATCGTTATGAGCTCTACTAAGTTTAATCCGATGTTCCTCTAGTTGTAACGATAGCTGCCTCTTCTTGATTCGCCGTTGCTCCTCTCGAGTTCCGTTCGGACCTTCAGCTCCGTTGTGTTGGTGAGAATCAACGTCCTCTCTGTTGTCAGGGTATGGTACGATCCCCTCTGCCCCGAGAGCAGATGGGACCTCTGAATCGTCTCGAATCATCTCTCTTGATCAACCCCGTCGTCTCTGAATTTGTCATCGATGTATAAACTCCTTTGACCTCCACCAATGCCTTCTCCCTGGTATGTTTTTCGATTCCATATCGACATGATCGTTTGGTTCTTCTTTATTGTTGCTGTTTTTTTTTCCTTTTTGCAAGGTTCAATTACACGGAAATTCGCGAGTCCAGGTTCGCTAGCACTACTCACGGCGCAAAACCTCTCCTACTTACTTTCGAGTTCAAGTTCGATTGTATTCCTCACAGCGAAAAGAATCATCTCCATAGGATCAAGCAGCGTTTATGCACCATCTTGAGCGGTTCTCCATAGTTTGACTTTAGTTTTTAGTTTTTTGTCATTTAGCTATAAACCGCGACTTTTTTATTTTCGTACTATGTGTCCGGTCATTGCTTCTTCAAAAAAAGAGTGTTACTCTCGAACATGTTAAAAGAACTGTGAACAAAACATCTCATTGACTAATCAAAAAGACTTGTTCTATGTTTGTTTTTCAGTGGTCAGATCACTTCCTATCTGATGCACTTTGTTGTATTCTATTTTCAGATGATTAATAAAATAGCACCTTTCATTAAAAAAATGACTATGGTGAGAAAATTATGTTATAAAGATGGTTAAATTTAGTTATATTTTTATTTGAATGTATGATTATTTTTGACGAATGGTTCGAAAATGTTTAGGGTAATTTCACCTCAATACCTTAAATTTTTTCATATTTCATTTAGAGTACCCTAAATCTTTTTTGTGTCACCTCAGTACCCTAAATTTTTATTAATTCATTTAGAGTACCCTAAATCTTTTTTTGTGTCACTTAAGTATCCTAAACTTTCATTAATTTCGTTTTAGTACCCACTGTTAACTTTTCATCTGATTTTTCATCCAAAACATGTAAAATGGCCATAAAACTCTTCACTAACAACCAAATTTAGGGTAAAGCTAACAGTGGGTAGTAAAATGCAATTAATGAAAGTTTATGACACTTAGGTGACACAAAAAAGATATAGGGTACTCTAAATGAATTAGTGAAAGTTTAGGGATACTAAAGTGACATAAAAAATATTTAGGATACTCAAAATGAAATATGAAAGATTTAAGGTATTAAGGTAGAATTATCTCAAAATACAATAGAAAGATACAATCGATTGATTTTTTTTTGTATACATGAGAGAAAATATGGTTGATCGTCTCGACTTCAATATAAAGATTTTTAGTTTTGTTTGAACTAATAACTATTGATCTTGTTAGACCTTGACTAGATCGGGAAGTTGATGTATTGATCCAAGTTGAGTAATTTTTCCATTGTTTCGATTAATGAAAGAAATTGTAGTAAGGAAAAAAGTAGCAATTATAGGAAATAGACAGCACAGGAAGCAATGGAGGAAATGGTTGATGTGAAGACAACAACTATATGGAAATGCAAGCAAGCTCATCCTATTCGCCATATATCATATAGGGTGCATGTCCTCGGACACCTAGCATTCCGGATTCGGACAAGAACCAAACCCTAAGATACAAGAAACAAAATTATATAGAAATTCCACTATACAACGTTGGGTTGTTATTGGGTCCTCATTTTGTTTGTCATTATTTTAATTTTCTAATTATTCACACACATAAATAACTATAGTATTCAATGAAGGCTTCAAGGAGAAATAAAGGTTCACACAAAAGCTTTTTTTTTTCTTTCTTTCGCGGAAGCGCTTGAGCACCCAAACAAGGCATAACCAAATAGCAAAAGAGCCGACGCGGCGACTCGGGTCTCTTCTCTCGATTTCCGCGTTCTCTCAGTGACTGCTTAAGGTCGTGTTTGGCTTATCATTACTGCTTTTGCGGTCATTAAGTTTCTCTAAATTCCCTCTATACCATCTCACCCTTCTCGCCGCGCGTTCCCTTCACATCATTGGATTTTCTCGCGAACCACTTGTTGAACTTTATTATTTTTGCATAAATTCATAACTAAAATGAAATGACCATATAATTTGAACAGTACAAATAGACCATCCTTTTTAATGCATGCAACCAGTGAGCCACACTATTAAAATAGCTCTACTCCTACACCGAGCGACGCACACATAATCTAACAATCTTGCATTTAAGAAATTTATTTTGACAAAAAAATATCACCTAATTTCTTTTCTAGATGATAAAACAACAAGAGATAATTCCATTTTAGTACCCTAAAACTTTCGGATTTCGTTTTTAGTACCCTAAATGTTTTTTGTGCCACTTCAGTACCCTAAATCTTTGTTTATTCCATTTTAGTACCCAATGTCTGATTTTCCATCCATTTTTGGATGGAAAAACGTCATGTGCCTTGCACATGACCATATCTTTTATAATAATACCAAAACTACCCTTCGGTAGTTTAAACAAATTGAATTTTTGAAAAATAAAAATGATTTTTTATAAATAAAAAATCAGACGTTGGGTACTAATCTGGAATAAACAAATATTTAGGGTACTGAAGTGGCACAAAAAAACATTTAGGGTACTAAAAACGAAATCCGAAAGTTTTAGGGTACTAAAATGGAATTATCCCAAACAACAAATTTAACATAGGTTAAAAGCTAGTTTAATTATATATATAAAAAAAACCTTTCTCTCTCTCCAAGCATCTTCTACCTCAAAACCCTAGCCGCCTAAGTCCTAACAACCTCCCCCCTTCTTCATCATTTTCGCACCGGCGACGCCATGGTTTACAGCCATGGTCATCGCCGACAGTGATTTCATGTTCCATGTTTCCCTTTTCTCCTCTGGTCCCTCTTCCCTTCTTTGCACCTCCTCCCTTCTCTTTCTACCTCCTTCATCCTCTTTTCCAGCTACTTTTTCAGATCTCGTCCCTGGTGTTGTTCCTTGGGTTGTTGGCTTCGGCGTCTTCAGTTTGTAGGGCTTGGTGAGAGAAGTCCGAGCCTCTCTGTTCTTCAGCTCGGATGTGCGTCTTTCGTCGACAGTTACAGAAGTCCGGCTGATGGCTGTTCTAGAGCTGCTCCGAGCTTGGCTCTGGATTTGTATAGAGCTTTGCTCGGGGATGGTTTTGCTGTAAGGGCGGGCCAGCCTTGGGTGAGCTCTGCTCTGGTTATTCGTCGACGGCGAGATCCAGTCCGTCGTTCCAATGAACTTGAAGACTCGTGGCTCCCGGTAGCACAACTGTTCTCTGCTCGTTGGTTGTCTCGTAGGTGGGTCGCTGGAGCATCTTCTGCTCTTGGCTCACTGGTCCAGTTTTGATGGAAAGAAGCTCGAGGTTTTGACCTGGGTATGGTCGGGACCTGTTTGAACCCGAGTAGGACCTAGGCTAGTTTGGAACCGAGTCGGGCTTGGGCGGGCAGGGTCGGACCTGGGCTGGTCAGATTCGCTTTCGGCTCTGGTTTTCGCTTCCGAGTCGATGCAGATCAAGAGTTCCGACCAAAGTTTGATAAGTTTGTCCTTCGTTTCGGCCTCATTTTTGTTTGCTGTTGTTATGTTCTTGGGCATGTTCATAGTCTCCCTTCACCTGCACCATGCCGGGTTGATCAGAGACTATGTGGTGTCTCTGCTCAGGTTGTTTCCCCCTTTGTTTGTTATTATTTTGGATGTGTGATGTGTTGGTGGTTCGATCGATGTTTGTGAAGACTGTCTCGTTAAAAAAATTTGTTTTATTTATTTTCGTTCGATCGAAACGTTGAGGTCGAAAATCAGTTTATTTCTTGGTTCGTTTAAATTTAAAAAACAAAAATGTTGGACCGGGCGGGCCAGACCCGGCCCAATCTGCCGACCCGGCCTAAGCCCGGTTTATTTAAACCCTTTTTAGGGTTTCATTTCAACCCCTTCTCCTTCTTCTCGCTACAGCCCCTCCGCCTCTCTCTCTCTCCTTCATCTTCCTCGCAGATCCGATCCCGACCTCCCTCTCCGTCCAGCTCTCACCTCCACCGCCTCCCTCACCTCCGACCCTCGCTCCACTCGCCTCCTCCTCTTGGAAAACACGGCCGCCGTCGTCGATCTCTTCTCCACGACCGAGCTCCCTCTAAACCCCTTTTTTTCCTTCTACTTCTCCTCGGGCGTAACCCGAGCATCTCGACGTCGTCCTCGAATACCTCGCCGCAGAGGTCCTGGAGTTGACCGGTAACGCGGCGAAAAGCCGGCACGTACACCGAACGAGTCGGCGTCGGAGCTCCCGTCTACCCCGCCGTCGTCCGTTTCCTTTACGGTGAGCGTCGCTACCCCGTGGGGTTTGGTCGACGGCGCCTCCGTCGGTGGTCGATCGGTGTTGTTTAGACCCAAGCCTCTTCTCCTACCCTTTCTCTTCTCGAACGTTCTGGTTCTGATCTTTTGTTGTTGAAATTGAAACAGTTTAATAAAATAAATTAAAGAAATTAAAAGGAATGGAATTAAGACCAGATCTGTTGTAAATCAGAAACTGGGTTTCGAATCAGTTGTAATTTAATTTAAAAATGGTTTTAAAACTGGATTGTGGAACAAATCTGAAGGACTTGGGACTAATGAACGTGACAAAAGAAGGAACGCTGAATCGGACCTCGGGAATCGTGCCTCAAAACCCACGCCATGGGATGTGTGCATTGGAAACCATGCCCCGAGAATCGTACCTAGAAACCTGTGCCCCAGGAATCGTACCTCGAAACTCGTGCCTTCGGACTCGTGCATTGGGAACCATCCCTTGGGAAACGTGCACCAGGTTCTATGCTCGGGGCTCGAGTACTCGAACCCGATATGTCGTATAATCCCGCCTTTAGCCCGTTCGAGTTAAAAGACAACTGTTGAATTTAAAATGGACTAATCGTAACCGTTAACTTAACGTCGGAACCGTTTTTAATTTGTGGCTTCCGTGTATTTTTTTTAGAGTCCTCTTCGATCGAAGAGAAGACCGGAGGTAGCGAGCCAAGACGTCAGCAGCTAGGAGACGTAGTTGTTGTTCTTCGGTTGAGGTAGGGATCGTAGCGGATACCGGTTTAATTGCGGAAAGTTACTAGTATGCATGCTAGGATTAATAAAACTAGAACGATCGTTTATATCAGATAATAACCGGACGAGTCGTAGTAACATGTAGGATGTGATTCACTAATGTAGCCGCTTTCAATACTTGGGAAATTGCCGTGCTGGTAGATCGGCCATGTCGAGCCGTAGGTTGTGTGTTGATTGATTTAACTGTGACTGTTTGAGATGAACGCTGTGTGACTTAGTGTCGGTAAGCTAATAGACAAGAATTAGTATATCCGCTGAGCATGTTGTTGCTATGTGTGGGCGAGTGTGTCGTGCTTATGTTGATGTGAACCCTTGGATGTGATATCGTCGGGTGAGTGATAGACCGACGTGACGTGTTGTGGTACGATTGTTGGGCTTGGTAAGCCGTGTTTAATTATGGCATTGTGTTGTGTGATATTATCTTGATGTGTGTCCCGAGGAATTGTTTCCGGTATGGTACCTACGACCGAGGGGGTACGCCGGTGGAGGGTAGTACCTAGGCCGACGGTGTGGTCTCATGTATGCGCGCTCCCCCGGGTAGTGGTTCCGATACGATGGCCTACATCGAGGGGGTATGCCGGTGTAGGACATCTAGGCCGACGGTTACGTGACCAGTGCTTTACCCGAAGGAGTGCCAAGAAAGTTGTGTTGTCTGTTCGTTCCCCGAAGGAGTGTCGGGAAAGTTGTGTTGTCTGTTCGTTCCCCGAAGGAGTGTCGGGAAGATGTCTAGGCCGATGGAGATTCCGATACGACGTATTGAGATTGTGCCCCGTGTGTTTGTCGGGAAGATATCTAGGCCGACGTTGTGTGTTCCGGTACGATATGATAGAGTCGCGTTGTGGACAGCCGGCGGAGTAGGGGACTGCGGTACGGGACGCGTATGTGCTTTTACTGTTTACTGTCTGTTTGATGATCTGTTAAGTGATGTGGTTGCAGTTTGTGCTTGCTCGTTTGAGTATGTTTGTGAGTGTGGTTTGGTCTTGAGTTGAGGATGGTGGTTACGAGTTCCGTTGGAAATTAGTTGTGTGTTGTACTTGTATGCCCTAATTAGACAGTTACCCGTGGTGGTGAGTGCTTGCTTATAACCTTAACTACTGTTCCTACTGAGCGAAAGCTCACCCCCTTACCTTGTTGTTTTTTCAGGTTCTAAGCAAGATGTGTACTAGCTGGATGATCGATGCTTGGGAGCTTGCGAGGGTCCTAGGCTAGTAGTCTAGAGATGTACTTTTCTCGTTTACTAAACTCTTTTACTGTTGCTTTTACTGAGCTGTCGACTCGTGGCATTTTTAAAAGTTTTAAAATTATGAATTGGAGACTTGTTGGCTTTATTTTCGATTAAAATTATTATTATTTTAGCTCACGTCTTGATTCCGGTCAAAACCGGATTAGGGGCGTGACAATGTTGGTCGGTGATTGGTGGCTCGATTTTTGAGGGAGCCTTTTTTGGGTACTCGGGTCTTATTTTTGGGAATCTCCGGCGAAAGTGGGGCTGCGTGGGTGCGCGTGGCAGCATCTTGTTCCGTTGGTAGAAGAACCGCTCTAGGTGTTGCGTCCTTCTCCTTTTCTGGATTAGGTGTTAGATCTGTCAGGGTCCGGGTTGGCTCGTGCTCGGTATAATTACTGGCCTTCCCACTAGGGTCCTCGCTTGGTGTTAGCCGGCGAGGAGTTGCCAATTTCGGTAACTGAACGCTCAGCTCGAGTCCCCGATAGTGATGATTTCCTCTGCTAGCTAGGATGTTTAGTCTCGCTCTTGGTAGAAATACTGGTCCTTCCCTTTTGGGGCTATTCTGAGTGTTGGCCGGAATTGTTTTTAGAGGATTGAGTGCGAGATTAAGAGACTAACAATTAGGAGTTCAGTTTTTGAAGGGTTGTTGGTTGTCCTTTCGTTATGGCGTTGCGCTTCCCGGTTGGTTTTGGTGCCTGTTCTGTCTGGATTCAGGTTGGATCTTGCTCGGTATTATTACATGTCTTCCCCCTTGGGTCCTCTCTAGGTGTTGGCCGGCAAGGGGTTACCGATCTCGGTTTCGGAACGCTCAGCTCGAGTTCATGCCTTGGATTTTCGGAAGATTGACTTGTCGCTAACTGCTCTGAGGGCTGAGCTCGTTCTCGGTAGAAATAACGGTCCTCCCCCTTAGGGAATTTTCACGGTGTTGTCCGGAATTGGGTTGGAGGACTGAGTTTGAGCTCCAGCGTCTGTTGGAAATCTTTTCTCTTCGTGCTTCATGTTGGTTAAATCTGTATGTTTCAGATCCTTTTCTTTTAAGCGCTTAATGGTTGTTAAATCTAGGTATTAGACCTTGTTTTGGGGGTGACTTTTTTCGTGAAGCGGTCGGTTTGTGGTAGCTTCCTGTGTGAAGCGATGTGTTTTCTGGTTTTGGTATTCCTTGGTTGTTGTGGTTGGTTGGTTGTTGTAACTCCTCTTTATCCTCAAAATAGGTTTAATTTAAATTTGATTTGCTGATTAATTTTTTTTAAATATATGTTACATGACTGTGACACATGTTTTTTTTCTTCCAAAAAGACTATCATTTTAGTTATTCAAAAAGGTGAGACATGGACATAAAGAACCAAGTTATAAGCGTGGGCATATCTCAGACAATTTTGAGTCATTGATCCTATAACTATAATCGATATAAGTTTGATACATTGATCGATGTGCCATACACCAAAACACATCAACTTTAAAAACTAAAGTAACTAATTGTGGCTTGACCTGATACAAATTAGATCACCTAACTGTCGCTTGGTCCTCCGGAAGGGACTAGTTGTATTTTGTGGGATGTACGCTAATTGACCAGGGATCACAACAATTAGTGGAGGAAGCCGGTTAGCTGTTGCTAGCCGTGTAGGATTTGGAATGATTTTCCTCCCTAGCGTCTCGTGTCCCATAGGGCAACTCATTCACCCTGACGAGGTTTCCTTTCAGACTAGAATAATTCTCATGTGACTCATCTGTAAATATTATATCGGTCAGACTCAGGGTCCTCTTTTTTGTCGCGGTCTTCTTCAGCTCAACGGCTAGTGGAGAGGGTACTTCCTTCCTTTTCTCGGCCTATCCTGGTGCCAACTTCTCCACCCACCGCCCCATAATGATTGGTGGTGGAGACCAAATGGAGGCAGATCACCTAATAGGATCCCAGTAAAGACTTGTCCCACCCAACTATGGAGTAGGTATAACTCTGGTATTGCCTGCCCCTCCCAAAAATTGGTTAGGCAAGATGTTGGATGTCATTCCCGAAAGTCCTCCCCGAGCCAAACCTTCCTCTATCTCCTCGGTAGGCTGGGGCTTTCAGGTGGGCGTTTGGATCTAGGACATGTTGGGTTTTTATGCATGATGTCAGATGTATAATTGGAGCAAGGCCTTGTGGTCACCCCAGTTCGAAACCAGGGGAATTTCGAAGTCGGACTAGTTGAGGTGATGCTTGAATACCTATTATTCACATTTCAAAGTTCATAATATCAGGAATTCTCAATAGTATACTATATAATTATTCAAGCGTTACAAAAAAGTTATCCAAATCTATCAAGATATGGTTATATTCCGATAAAAGTAACCAAATGACCAAGTCTACAAAAGAATAGAGGTCTACAGGCGTGTCGAGGACTAAAGAGAATACAATCGAGACTAGGATATCTACAAAGGCGAGCAATATCTTGACCTCTTATTTATTGCTTGCCAAGTGCTCGTCGAATTCTTACCTCAATTGAGTCGCCACATTACTCACTGTCTCGTTTATTGTGCTTTAAACCTCATCTGCATTGTGTAGTCATTCGAGAAAACTAGAGGTAGCAGATGATTGGGAGCCTTTGGGATGCTTGATGACCTTGCATGCCTTTATCACAACCCTATTAGCTCCACGAATGTATGAGTCATTCCGATCGCTAATCAATGTATTGAGCATATGAAACTGTTCAACATGCTCGATCAATGTGAAGGTTGACTACTTCTATACGACGGTTGCAGAGGGTGCAGCGGGTGTGTCTAGCAAGAGAATAGTGAAATCTTTGTAATGCATCTGCTTAAGTTAATCTCGGTTAAACAAAAAAAGAGTTTGTGAGATATGTATTAACGATGAGTAATAAACAAGTTTTTAGGGAAAATGACACATAACCACCGCTAACTATTACGTTTTTTCGCATCACCTCCCTTAACTATTTTTTGTGACATTTAAACCCTCTAACTTTACTCTTTTTTTTCACTTTACTCGTTTTCCATCCAAAATTAGATGGAAATTATCATGTGCAAAGCACATGCTGTTATATTTTCCTAAAATGTCTAAACTACCCATTACTTATATCTAACTTAACCTAAACTCTTCCCATTTCATTTCAACCCCACACCGCCCACTCTTTACCTCCTTCTTCCCCACTTGTTTTCTCTCTTTGCTAGCAATGACAACTTTCATGTCGCAATGTGATTGTAGGTTTAGGATTTATGTAGCTTGAAAAGCTTTCTTGCCTTAATTCTATATTCATCTCTTGATGTTCCTAAGAATTAATCTTCAATCAAGTGGCATAATGTAACTTTTCAGAAATCGGAAGTGATATGCTGGTGCTGTCTTAGAGTTAATCTTCAATGGAGTGCAGCAATTTTGTACCTTTTCAGAAATTTAAAGTGACTGAAAGCTAGAAAATTGAATTATCAGACAGGTATCAAGTCCTTATCGTGCACAAGGATTTTGCTTCCTTTTCGAGTTGTCTCCTCGAAATGATTTATCTCGACTCAATTCAGATTTTAAAAAAACCCCAGCAAAAGATAGAATACCAAGTGTGAATGGTTTTAACTAAGAATGATATTCAAAACTGTCTGAAAGTAATATACTATTATTAGAGAATCAAATTAGTGTAAGCTTTTCAAGATGAATGTATGAAAACCACATCGCAAAGAGGACCAATATAGAATTGAGATATAAGGAGAATGGATTAATGTAGACATTTAAGAGTTTTTAGGTCTTGCTAAACCAATGGTATCAATTTGAAAATTTGATAATAAGTGGAGGGTATTTTCGGTTATTGACACTAATTGGATGGATAGTTAACAGCGTTAGACTAAAGTGAAAAAAAATAAAGTTAGAGGGTTTAAATGCCACAAAAAATAGTTAAGGGGGTGATGCGAAAAAACGTAATAATTAGCGGTGATTATGTGTCATTTTCCCAAGTTTTTATTACCATGTGGCCGAACTAGTGCGATGTACCATTGACTAAGCGTCGTCAAAATAGCTTGGGAGACAGTATATTTGGGACGTTATCATAGTAACGATCACGTAGACATTAAGTTTGTGCGCCCTCCAAATAAATCCCCTTGAAAGTACAACATTGAAATAATACGTCTTTGAAACGACATCCGACGTAGCATTGACTAAGTGTCGTCAAAATAGCTTGGGAGACAGTATATTTGGGACGTTATCATACTAACGATCACGGAGACATTAAGTTTGCGCGCCCTCCAAATAAATCCCCTTGAAAGTACAACATTGAAATAATACGTCTTTCAAACGACGTCCGACGTAGCATTGATTGTTAATTGGGATGCTATAAAGAGCAATTACGGAAGAGGAAGAGAGTTACAAATGTTGTGCAACATGATTGTCCCATTACCGTTTGTGCGAAAATAAAAATGTGTATTGTCAGAACTAAAACCCTAATGACCACTAGAAATTCCCAATTGTTAATGTGAAAGTAATTTTAGAAGTGAGAGATTAAATAAACTGTAATACATGAATGGTCAGAACGTTTAAATATTACCTTCCTTAAAAGTGGAGCTATAAAAGTAGGAAACTTTAACATCAAGGGAGAGTGGGAGACACGCGAGGGAAAGGGAGGTGGGGGAGGAAAGGGAATGGTGGGTGAGAGAGAATGCAAAGCCACCTACTAAATAGCCACTTGTCATGCAACGAGAAGGAGTTGGATACGCACACTATTACACTACTAATTAATTGCTTTTAGCTACACATCGACACGATCTTTATATATAAAGCTTCCCCACCATCCTTCTTCTTCATCTCTGGTATTGCATGCCATTGAAGGACTGGTGAGGACAGAGCTATTTATCAGCTCTGGTTTCATCACCTCATCTCATCTCATATCTATCTATCTATCTATATATATACATTCTTCTTCTTCTTCTTCTTCTTCTTCTTTGTTCGGTCATGGCTTTATTTGATAGTCAGAACCCATGGGCATTTGCATTTGGCATCATGGGTAAGTTTTATTGTCCTCATTTGCTCCATCTCCATTTCCAAGTTTATATATGTTTAGCTCAGCTTAATTATTTTGTTTCAAAACATGACCTATTATCTTTCTTCTTCTTCTTCTAGTGCTCGTTTTTGTGTGGTTATTAAAGGGGTTTTGTAATTACATTAACTCATAATATATTATTGTGAAAAACACCCTATATATATTAATTATGATTCACCTTCCTCGTTACCATTTCTATGAATATCAGTACCTCCTCATCACTGAAAGTAATTAGTACAATACTTAAGAGTAATTATTTTAGTTGCCACATGTTAATCAGCAATGTGTGGAAGCTGAAGCATATTTGCAAGCTGTTGAATTAATCAGTACTAACTCATTTATATAAATGTTTGGTACAGGCAACATTATCTCGCTCCTTGTCTACTTAGCTCCATTGTAAGTGATCAAATTAATTGTATTTTCTTTTTCTTGGTAAATATAATCTATTTTGAGAATATATTGATGGAACAAGTTGTTATTATTTAACAATTACAATTACAGGCCAACATTTTTACGAATCTATAGAAGCAAATCGACAGAGGGTTTCCAATCTCTGCCGTATGTGGTTGCCTTGTTCAGTGCCATGCTTTGGCTCTACTACGCCTTTGTCAAAACCAATGCCTTTCTTCTCATCACCATCAACTGTTTCGGATGCGTCATTGAGCTCATCTACGCTATCATCTTTCTTGTTTATGCACACAGACAAGCCAAGGTATATTATATATATCTGTGTATAATTGATTGATTAACTGTTGTGATAAGCATATATATATATAATTGTTTGGTGACGGTGTTGGGTTTTGGGAGAGCAGAAGAATGCGATAAAGCTGATTGTTTCCATGAATTTGGTACTGTTCTCTGCGATCATTGTGGTGACCCAGTTCCTGGTACATGGGTCGACCCGGATTAAGGTTCTGGGATGGGTCTGCGTTGTCATCTCGGTGGCTGTATTTGCAGCTCCATTGAGCATCGTGGTGAGTGAGTTATGATTATGGTTGTTGAAGTTGAAATGGGTTTTGGTGTAATTAAGGTTAGGATTTGTTCATCAGGTGCAAGTGGTTCGAACGAGGAGCGTGGAGTTCATGCCGTTACCCCTCTCATTGTGCCTTACCGTTAGTGCGGTTCTGTGGTTTGGATATGGCTTCTTCCAGAAGGACATATGGGTAGCTGTAAGTCACTCAATTTCACTACAATGTGATTTGAATGTGTGGTTCCTTAATTAATATTTGTGGGTTAATTAATGTTTGATTCAGATACCGAATGTTGTTGGTTTCATACTGGGAATGCTTCAGATGGGGCTGTACGCTAGGTACCGCAAGGTCGCAGACCAGAGCAAGAGCACTGTTGCTATGAGCAATGTGGGCACTTCAGAAGTTTACCCTGAGGATGAGGATGAAACTCAAGTAGAGGAGAAGATGCCAGTTTGATACTTTTGGATCACCTTTCCTATTTTAGATTATCACTCATCAGTCGCTCCATGTTCAGCTATGTCTTCACCCAATAATAATCTACTTTTTTGCTCTCACTGCCACAGGAACTTCTATTAATAGAATAAAGAACCAGGCAAATCCCAGAGCAGAGCTGTCTGGTAATAGAATAAAGAAGCCAGTTTCATCCTGTAAAATCCAGACAAGACAAGATTCACATAACACAAAAACCATGTAAAATATCCAATCAACAAAGTGACAAGTCAAGAGGGTTCTGGGTACAGATGAGAGGATACAAGAGCTAGCACAAGCATTATGACAGGTCTCAAAAATGTTATAAATACCCTCTGCTCTTCTACCAAATTCCCAATGTACACTCTCAGGCCTCTCCGTTATGCGTCGATTTCTTCTTCTTTTTCTCTCTTCTTCTGTGTCCAACACAAAAGATAACAGAAAACCAGAAAAGAGGAAACCTTGATTAAAAACATTTCATTGCCTTTCATCGAGCCCCATCTCTCATTGCTAGACAATGAAAACCACAAGATCTTCTCAATTTACCGGCTCTTAGAAAGCTTGGTTTCTCGTGTTCTGATGAAGATGGCGCCTTCTTGGTATTCTCTACCCATTGGTGCCATCAAAGCTACCTTGTGCACTCTGTCTCCGTTTTTCCCTCCAGTTCTCTCCCCACATCTTGGCCTCAGCAACCGCCCGCTCCCTCTCCAAATCCCGGTTCAGCATCCTCGCAGTTTCTTTAGGGGAATCGTCCTTCTCTGACCCTTCCAAGTCCCATCTACGCCCGGATCCTCCCCCTTCCTCGTTCCTCAATATTCTTCCACCTCTCTCATCTTTTTGTCTCTTGTCATCCCTGTGGCCATGTCCTGCAGCTGCATTGGGGTCGTATGACTGGTTTGCCAGATAAGAGAGAGCAGTCACTACGTCCCCTATCAGAGGGCGCGTTGCAGCCTGTTCCTGGATGCACATTGAAGCCACAGCTAAAGCCTGATACAGCCCTCGCATCGGATACCGACCCTGCAACAATGGATCCGCTAGTTTTGAGAACTTCCTCCGGTCGTTGAACAATGGCCTTGCCTGCATGTAACAGAGCAATGACACTGATTAATGTTTATACAACTGCAACATTAAGGAAAGGGTTAATTGCAGACATCTATTGCGTATCATATATGATGTCTTTAGCACATAACTATCACCAACTATAAAACATTATTTACAGCTACCTGAACTTTCTAATAATTGCAGATAGCTCTTTTTCTTGCCAAAAATTGACACAAATGCCCTCTACTCTAATCTAAAAATATACCATTTTTGTTGTCTTTTTAATAGTTTTATGTTTTACATTGTCTTTTTACAGCTAATAAACCATTTTGTTTTTCATAGTCCTATAGTATATTTTTTTTTTGAGATTATGGTCGAATGCATATTCCTCATTGGCAAAAAAGAGGTAGCTATATGCAGTTTTGAAAGTTTAGGTAGCTGTAAATAATGTTTTATAGTCGGGGACTGTTATGTGCAAAAGACGTATAACCAAAACAACTATCTAAAATAAACGATTAAGGAAAAGTGAAATTTATTACATACCCAAGTGACAAGGTTCTGTTCTCCATGGGGTCGAGTGCTGTCAATGGCCTTTCGTCCAGTAATCAACTCAAGGAAGACTACACCAAAACTGTACACATCAGACTTGACCGTGAGCTGTCCGGTCATGGCGTACTCAGGAGCACAGTAACCATAAGTGCCCATAACCCTGGTGGAGACATGAGATTTGTCTCCGGTAGGGCCGAGCTTTGCAAGCCCAAAATCCGAAAGCTTTGGGTGAAAACCTTCTTCCAATAATATATTGGAAGACTTGAAATCCCTATAAATAACTGGAGGGTTTGCTTTGTCATGGAGGTACTCCAAACCTTTTGCAGCACCGGCTGCTATCTTCATCCTTGTGTTCCAGTCTAACGGCTCCTTATCAGGTGGAACATCTGTGCAATAATCCATTATAGGGTCAAATATTTCTTTTGTTAGAAGTAAACAACTAATTTTACTTTGGAGAAACCAGAGCTCCACAATGGCTCAACTGAAGAGCATACTACTGCATTCAGAAGAAAAATGTCGCATCTTCTTTGTTAAAAAATGACATGTTAACTATCATCTCAAGACAACGTAGATGTTAAACATCTTTTATGGCTACACCAAGGTCAGCAGAGTGAAATAAAAATATGGATCAGGAACATTTTAGATCGTACATTTATATTTAGTTAATGGTCCATTTCCCCACCACATTCCTATATGCTCTACTTGCTAAGATACTCATATGACAATATGTGATAACTAACTCATACAAGGTCTAGTTGGTAATCCATGCATCATTCACTTCCTTCAAAGGACGGCTCTTAGTTTGGAACATCCATTTTAGGAAAGCAGGACACTTATATTGGAAGATGATAGAGATAAAACCCCAGTTATTAACCACATGATACCCTACCCTTATGCAAACAGATTATTGCTGTACAAGACACGAATAAATTTCTTGTTACTAAATTCCGCCTATACCATATCTTGTCATTCAACTCCATTGAAACAGCATTAAGCAGTAACTTAACAAATTCCAACATTGATAAGAGTGACCACTAGTATAATTTACACAAAAATAAGCCTTTTTTTCTATCTTAAGCTACTAGGGGTATAAATTAACAATATTTTATTTAATTAAACAACGAAAATATAATGTTAGTATTATATAGACTACAGTTGTTGTTTTTTGTACAATCAACATTCAAGACACAAATAGTTTTACTTAAATAACTCACATGTAAAGTAGCATACTCATGATATAACATATTTAGAAAATTTATCTGAATCCCTTCTGAAACTGAAAAAACGGAAAGTAATCATAGTCTTGATGGGGGCAACCTCCATCATTTTAATGAGGACATACCTTTTATATTTCTAAAACCGATGTTAAAACTACTCTTTCCAATTGGTACAAGCACATGACTGTGTGTGGCTCACCCTGATATTATCCTTCCTCAATGTCTTGGTATGATGTGACCAGTTAGCCAAAATACCAATTTTATACTAACTAAATTTTCAATCAGCCTAATGCAATTCCACAATTATTGGTTGCAGTTGCACTTAATAAGAGAAACAAAGAGTACACATAAAAAATATAGTTCAACAATACATTACCATGAAGATGATCTTCCAATGATCCTAAGGGCATGAATTCATAAACAAGAAGCCGCTGGTCCCCATCAGCACAGTAGCCAATCAGGTTAACCAGGTTAGGATGGTGAAGAAGGCTGAGCATGAGAACCTCCACCAAAAACTCCCTATTACCTTGAAGCCCATTTCTGTCCAGTTGTTTGACAGCAATAACCTGTGAAAATGAAATCTTAAGTAAGAAAAAATCTGAATCCAAACAAACAATTTCAGTCACAAGCTCCTAATCAACAGTTTCCTGTAACAATCAGTTTGAAGAATTATTATTTTTTTTAAAAAACAAATAACTCAAAGCGGCTCTCTGCTTCTAAACAGACACACATCACTGACCACAGCAAAGTAGAACTTACCTGACCAGTGGTCTCGAGTCGCCCCTTATATACCCGACCAAATCCACCTTCTCCAATGAATGACTCTGGCCTAAAATTCTTTGCGGCAGCAGCAAGTTCACGGAAAGTAAAGGTTTGGGCAGCAATATTGGCAGCAGGCATATTGAGTGGTGGCAATTCCCTTTTGGAGTCCCCATTACTTCTTGATCTCAGCCTATCAGCTCCTACAAATTCCATCAAAACAAAAAAGAGCAAATCTGTTAGTATAATATTACTCAGCCCTAACTACACAGTTTGCAATCAAAATTCATACTTCCAAGATCCAGCAAGATTCATAGTAATGTAAATGTAAACCGAATACAATAATCCCCTCCTCCAGCAAGCAGCATTCAAAACATTATGAATCAAAATAGATTGTCAAATCCCATAAAATTCAATCAAGCAAAAGAATGTAATTGGATACAAGACATAAGAGCATCTCCAATGGTTTGACACTAGTAGTGTCAAGGAGCAGTTTCAGGAAGTGGTTTTTGGCTTCCTGACATGGCTTCTTGACATGGCTCCTCCAATGGTCTGACATGACTAGTGTAAAGGAGCCATGGTAGGAGGTGTTTTTAGAGCAAAATGGGCTTCTCTCTCCTCTAAAGTAGCTCCTAGCAAGACGTGGCACGACCCCCTGACACGACCGGCTGGCACGCCCCCCCTGACACGACCCTTTGACACGACGAGTCGTGCCAGCGCCGTATCAGCGCCTCCAACGACACTCTGACACGACCCGTTGGAGATGCTATAAGTTACCAGGCAAACAATGCTAGCATAATGTTCAAAGAAAATTTGGCCAGATTGACCTAGTTGAGATACTTTGAGGAATAGAATTATGGACATATATACATGACGATCAATCATGTGAATAAGGCCAAGCCATCGACAAACCGATTATCACCAAATCGGATCCAGCTGAGCAATCAATTCAATCATGAGATCTCCTTTGAACAAACCACATCAAAATTCGGTGGTGCCTGCACAAAAAGAGACATCCTAACATCTAATAATGATCAACCCTTCCAACAATTCACCAAACACAAAAGTCATCATAAGTAGTAGCAACTAGCAGGACTTGGCATCTATGTCAACCAAAACAATAGAAGAAAACACAGATCAGATCAATCAATAAATAAATAGAATTAAATGAGTTATATAAAATTACCAGAAGACAAACTGGAAATGTTATTGGAAACAGTAGGCTGACCCTGACCCAGCTTCCGATCATCGATTTGTTTCTCGGGAGCGAGCTTCCCCTCCTTGGATTCGAAACAGGGAAAGCAACCCATCTCCCAAAAAAAAATCACAGCTCTAACTCTTCAATTACGCCCCAGATGCATCAATCAACGATTCATAATCGACCCACCTCCAAAAAAATCCGAACGAACAAAAGCAACACACAAGAACAAGCAGAGTCTCGGCTATCTGGTGCGTGTATGAATATTCCTCTCAATCCGATCAGCAAGGTAAAAGACGAACTGGGATTTCAAAGCTCAAACCGAAGAAGAAGGAGTTGAAAAGACAAAAGGCAAACGCATCTAAAAAGAAGCTTGAATACAAAACCAACCAAAGGGGCAGAGAGAGAGAGAGGTAGATAGATAGATGGGGAAAAAAGAAGAAAAAGAAGTCTCTGGTAATATTATTGCTTTCCTGTGTAGCGTTGTGGCTGAGGGTTGAAGAGAATTTTTTGGCAGTGAAAACACAGCGTCTATATCATTAAAAAAACACTTGCAGAAAATTAAAAAAATAAAAGAGCCGGCTTTTGTCCTCGTCTTCGTTTACAGTTCACACCACTGTACATATATGTGCACCTACATTCTTTTACTTTGACCAAAATTAACTTCACAAAGGGAAATTTCCTCCATTTTCTTTCCCCAGATTTTTTTTCCCGAGAAAATAAAGGAGGAAATGAGTGTGACAAGAGAAAGGGAGCTGACCAAAGATTAGAAAGAGAACCCAGAACGTGTCACCACCTGGCGGAGGTCACTATATAAACCATGTTACTGCCCCAATCCGGATAGGTGTATGGATCGGGTGGTTCAATTCGGGCCGACCCAGATACCTATAACGAGCACTGGTCAACGGTCAACCCAGGCACCACTTTCAATTTCGTCCAAACAAAAAATAGCAAAACAGATAACAGTTAATTAATCACCCAAACCCAAAACTAATGGATGGTTTGATTCTTGGAATCAGAGACTCGCCTTCTGAACGAATTTTCATCATCGGAGACCAAATTCTAATTAATGGAAAAGGGCCAAGCCGATAAAAAAGGCAGTTTCAGCTTTCTGAGAGGCGGCAGCAACCACAAAGCGTCGGCGGTGGCCGAGGACCCATTGCCCGACGCCACCCTCGACGACGTCCTCCGCGAGGTCGATCTGTTCCTCATCGTTTTATCCAACACAGACGACAAGAGTGTCCTTCCGAAACCGCCGGCCGCAGCGGAGGCGCTGCCGGCGAAGGTGGACGCCATGATCGCCAGACCCGACAGCGCCGGGGAGGATGACGAGGACACGCCGTTGGTGGACGCCGTGAGGCGGCTGGCTTCGCTTCACGACCTGTTGGCCGAATTCGTCTCCGAGAAATCCGCGATCCATACCCAAGCCTCCGCGGTCCTCCAGAAAGCAATGTCGTCCCTAGAGAAGCGGATGCGCGCGTTGATGGAGGATTTCAAGGGGAGCAAGGCGCTCAAAACGAAGTCGTTTTGTAAGAACGCGGAAGCGGAGGACTCGTCGAGCGGTTTAGATGATTACCCGGGTTACTCGGAGTCGGCGGTTTTGAAGATGGGGAAGATGGCGACGGTGATGATCTCCGCCGGCTACGACTCCAATTGTTGCCAGATTTACCACGTCACGCGGCAGAAAGCGCTGAAATCGGCGCTGAACCGGTTCGGGTTCGAGAAGATCGGCACCGACGATGTGCAGAAGCTGTCGTGGGAGACTCTAGAAGACCAGATCTCGAGATGTATCCAGATCCTAAAAACTTGCTCCTCCGTCTACTTCCCCGCTGAGAGGAAGCTCTGCGAGTCCATCTTCTCCGATTACCCGGAGGTCTACCACCACGAGTACACGCACCTCGGCAAGGCGCTCATCACGCGCCTCCTAAGTTTCATCGAGGCGGTGACCACCACGAAGCGCTCAACGGACAAGCTGTTCAAATTCCTTGACATGTACGAGTGCCTCCGCGACGTGATGCCGGAGATCCAGACCTCCTACCTGGAGTGCGGCGCCGACGATCTGGTCCTCGAGGTCTCCTCCGCCAAGGAACGCCTCGCTGAGGCCGTGATAGCCATCTTCAGCGAGCTCGAGAAATCGATCAAAAACGACAGCGGGAAGACACCGGTGCCGAGCGGATCCTTACACCCCTCCACGCGCTACGTCATGAACTACCTGAAATTAGTCTGCGAGTACAAGAAGACGCTAGAGCAGGTCTTCACGCACGACCAGTCGCCGCCGGAGGCTGCGGAGGAGGAGGCGGCGGAACCGAACGACGACGGGACGGCGAAGACGTCGGCGTTCGCGGTGCAGGTGATGAAGATAATGGAGGTGTTGGACGAGACCCTGGAGACGAAATCGACGCTGTACAAGGACGCGTCGTTGAGGCTGGTGTTCCTGATGAACAACGGGAGGTACGTGTTGCAGAAGATAAAGGGGTCGGCGGAGATCCACGAGCTGGTGGGGGACAACAACTACCGGCGGCGGTCGTCGGAGGTGAGGAAGCACCACAAGAACTACACCCGGGAGACGTGGGCGAAACTGCTACAAGTGCTGGCGAACCACGGATTGCAGGTGACCAACGGGAAGCTGAACAGCAAGCCGTTGCTCAAGGAGAGGTTCAAGAGCTTCAACAGCATGTTCGAGGAGATACACAAGACGCAGAGCACGTGGGTGGTGTGCGACGAGCAGCTGCAGTCGGAGATGAGGGCCTCGATCGCGGCGATGGTGATTCCGGCGTACCGGTCGTTCCTGGGGAGGTTCCAACAGTTTCTGGACCCCGGGAGGCAAACGGAGAAGTACGTCAAGTATCAGCCGGAGGACATTGAAACTTTGATTGATGGGCTCTTCGACGGAAATCCTAGCAACATTGGTCGCAAGTCTAAGCATTAACTAACGACCATACATATGATCTATTTGTATATATGTAATTAACTTAATTCCACCATTTATTCATTTAAACTTGTACACTACTACATTATGCACAACATATTTACTTCAAGTATTATTAACTAAGCACACCTCAATTCAAACAAATTCTCACATAAATATGTAGCTTCCCATCCTTCATTACTTAGAATTGGTTACCATACGTATATTCTCTGGAACATAGATCAAATGAAAAGAGCACCAGGTGAAGGAAACTACTAAGATCCATATGAGTTATGATATCAAATAGTGAAACAGATTCACTTCGAATGTAATTTCTTTTTCACACAATTATTTTTTTATATGGCTCACATATCCTCATAATCATATTAGACGGGTAAAGGATTTGAGTGTCGCACTACAACATGTCCCATTGTATGCATTCAATGATTTTTCTTGCCAAGACACTTGTTTTACTTAACAGTATAGATGGTGATAGACTACAAATATATTAGTCATAATATTTAGGAATCTTGTATTTTAGGTTAGTATATATTTAACATTTAATTGATTGTAATTGTCTTCTTAATTCTAGCTTAGAAATCAGTTGTACAGACTGTATACTGAGTCTTTGATTCTAGCCTACAAGATGCTCTACCATGTGTATAAATATGAAGCTTTTTACTGAAATAAGACACGGAACATATTCCTTACATGGTATCAGACTAGGATTCTTTCTCTCATTCTTCTGATGCGCCCTAGCTTATGTTTTCTTCTTTCCGTCCCTTCTTCACTCATCCAATCAGCCATGTCTACTAAATCATCTACTTCAGTCAAGTCCGTATTTCATATTGTCCTCACAGTTTCAAATATCAAGAACCACATATATGTGATCCTTGAGATGGAGAACTCGCAATACGGTACATGGGACGAACTGTTTAAGATTCATGCTCGGTCTCATAAGGTCCTTCATCACATAATTCCGCCACCAACCGGTAAGGAGGTACCGGCTCCTACAACTGATGAGGAAATTGAATTATGGACAACCGTTGATGCCACCGTGCTTCAATGGATATATTCAACAATTTCGAATGATTTTTTGAACACCATAATCGAACCGGACGCCTCTGCGATGGATGCTTGGGACCGTCTACGTGATATTTTTCAAGATCATCAAACCTCTCGTGCCGTGACTCTTGAACAAGAATTCACGACAACCCGTATGGATGATTTTCCATCTGCCTCAGCCTATTGCCAGCGTCTCAAGAGCCTTGCGGATCAACTGAAAAACGTTGGGGCTCTTGTATCGAATAGTCGCCTTGTCCTTCAACTTGTTTCGGGTCTTACTAAATCATACAAAGGTGTTGGGACACAACTTCGTCATGCTAAACCACTTCCTCCATTTGCAGAGGCTCGGTCATCGCTTTGTTTGGAGGAACGTGAACTTGCAGCAATGATGTCTCACGGATCGGGGTCGGCTATGGTGGTCGCGACTAATGACGTTCCACTGCTTCCTAACACTGCGGGCTCAATCCGGGGGAAGTAAAAGCAGTCAAGCCGCCACAATTCGAGCCATGGGCGACGTGGTGGATCGGGCCGTAACTCAGGGGGCGGTAGGCACAACAAAAACAATCGAGGAGGTTCCGGGCGTGGTAATGGTGGCTCACAGCCTGCACAATCATCGTCTCTACAATGGCATGCTGACCAACTTGGTCATTGGCAATGGGTACCACAACCTCAATGGGGTGCTGCTTCTCCCCCATGCCCGTACCCAACCACATCATGGTCTAGTCCCTTAACTAGCCAAACAAGACAGTTAGGTATTTTGGGTACTCCTCCAACCCAACATGCATACACAACCACAATACCGCCTCCTGCTTTGTATGCTCCAACTGACATCGAGTCTGCTATGCACACCATGACTTTGAACCCGCCCGATCAGAACTGGTATATGGATATCGGGGCGACTTCTCATATGACATCATCCAACAGTAATCTCTCGTCTTATTTTAGTTTGAGCAATCAAAATAATGGTATTGTTGTGGGAAATGGTCATTCAATTCCAATTCATGGTTGTGGTCATACTAGTTTGTCCCCCCCCCCCCCCCCCTCCTCCCAAATCCTCCCTTATCCTTACAAAATGTCTTACATGATCCTCAACTCATTAAGAATTTTATTTCAGTACAAAAATTTACTACTGATAATTATGTGACTGTGGAATTTGATCCTTATGGGTTTTCTGTGAAGGACTTTCAGACAGGGATGGTACTAATGAGATGTGATAGTCGGGGAGATCTTTATCCCATCACCAAATCTCCAACCACGAATCCATCAACCTTTGATGCTTTATCTTCTTCTCTTTGGCATGACCGGTTAGGTCATCCGGGACATCCTATTTTGGATTATCTTATGCTCACTAAAAGCATCGATTGTCATAAATCTTTTACTTCAAATGTTTGTCGTTCTTGCATGCTTGGTAAACATATTAAGTTGTCGTTTGATTCTTCTAATTCTAAAACTTTGATGCCATTTGATATTATTCATAGTGACTTGTGGACTTCTCCTATCTTAAGTTCATTGGGTCATCGTTATTATGTTTTGTTTATGGATGATTTTTCAAAAAATTTATGGACTTTTCCTCTGGCTAAGAAATATGATGTTTATGAAAAATTCTTGATTTTGAAAACTCATATTCATACTCAATTTGAGCGTCATATTAAGAATGTCCAATGTGATAATGGGAGGGAATATGATAATGGCCAACTCAAGAAGTTTTGTGAGTTTAATGGGATGTCCTTTCGTCTTTCTTGTCCACATACATCCTCACAAAATGGGAAGAAAATCCGTTCTATCAATAATATCACAAGGACTCTCCTTGCTCATGCTTTTTTACCCATTTCGTTTTGGCATCACGCCTTACAAATGGAAACATATTTACTTAATATTTTACCAAGCAAACTTTTGGATCATGTCTCTCCTCTCTAGGTACTATATCAAAGAAAGCCGGCTTACTCTCATCTTTGGGTTTTTGGGTGTTTGTGCTATCCCTTGTTTCCTTCCACCACTATTCACAAATTACAAGCCCTCTACACCATGTGTTTTCTTGGGATATCCTACGAATCATAGAGGGTATAAATGTTATGATTTGTCATCTAACAAAATAATTATTTCTCGTCATGTGGTTTTTGATGAACAAGTTTTCTTGTTTTCCAATTTACAATCACCAACTTCCAAAACCTATGATTTCTTGTGTGATAGGATCTCCCCAATTTGGATGCATCATTTGACCAATGACCTGTCTGATCAGTCCGATCCCCATGACACTACACATGTTGTCTGTTCTCCCATTGTGGAACAACATGCTCCTTCCCCACCATTGGCATATCGTGACCCATCCCACTCTACCACATCCTCGCCCTCTCCTACCATCACACAACCAACGAACTCACATTCCCCTCTCACCTCTTTCTTGGACCTTCATCCATCTTAGCCGTCTCCCACAACTACATCACCCCAACAACCTCCAATTCGCAATCAACCTCGAATGGTAACCCGAAGTCAACATGGTATTTTCAAGCCAAATAGACCATTTAACTTGAATACCTCGCTTAAGATTTCTCCACTTCCTAGAAATCATGTGGCCGCCCTTCGGAACCCGAATCGGAAATTGGCAATGGATGATGAATTTGATGCTCTTATTAAAAATAAGACGTGGGAGTTGGTGCCTCGTCCAACTAACGTGAATGTTATTCATTCTATGTGGATTTTTGCTCATAAAGAAAAGTCTAATAGTGATTTTGAGAGGCATAAGGCCCGTCTTGTAGGTGATGGAAAAACTCAATGTGTGGGCATTGATTGTGGCGAAACTTTCAGTCCGATGGTTAAACCGGCTACGATCCGTACCGTTCTCAGCCTTTCATTATCAAAGAAGTGGTTGATTCATCAGCTCGGTGTCAAGAATGCTTTCTTACATGGTGAGCTCAAGGAAACAGTTTATATGCATCAACCCATGGACTTCAGAGATCAAACTCATCCTAATCATGTATGTTTGCTCCGCAAGTCCTTATATGGACTAAAGCAAGCCCCTCGAGCTTGGTACAAGCATTTCGCAGATTATGTGTCATCTTTGGGTTTTTCGAACAACAGATCTAACAACTCTTTATTCATCTACAAAAAGGGGTCTGATATGGCATATATTTTACTTTACTATGATGATATTATTTTAACTGCTTCCTCGAATTCCATCAGATGCTCCATTATGGCTCTACTTGCTTCAGAATTTTCTATGAAGGATTTGGGTCCTTTGAATTATTTCCTCGGTATTGCAGTCACTCGTCATAAGGATGGCATGTTTATTTCGCAACGTAAGTATGTCGAAGACATTATTGATCGAGCTGGGATGTCTTCTTATAAGGCCACTTCGACTCCGGTTGATACTAAGTCGAAGGTCAGCAGCACGTCTGGTGCTCCGTATGATGACCCAACTCATTATCGTAGTCTTGTAGGTGCACTTCAGTATCTTACTTTCACAAGGCACGACATTACTTCTGCAGTGCAACATGTATGCTTACACATGCACGCTCCGCGAGATGATCATATGCATGCTCTTAAGCGCATCATCTGTTACGTTCAGGGCACACTGGAGTATGGTTTACATCTTTATCCCTCCTCAGTTTCCGATCTCTTGTCCTACACAGATGCGGATTGGGGAGGATGCTCTGACACTCGTCGGTCGACGTCGGGTTATTGTGTTTTTCTTGGAGATAACCTGATCTCTTGGTCCTCAAAACGTCAACCTACCCTTTCTAGTTCAAGTGCTGAGGCGGAGTATAGGGGGTTGCTAATGTTGTCTTCGAGTCATGATGGATTAGAAATATTATGTTGGAATTACATTGTCTGATAGTCAAGGCCACTTTGTTATATTGTGACAATGTGAAGGCCATTTATCTTTCAGGCAATCCAGTGCAACATCAGCGCACCAACCACATTGAAATGGACATCCACTTTGTTCGAGAAAGGTTGCGCGGGGACAGATACGTGTCCTTCATGTTCCGTCCCGATATCAGATCGCCGATATATTCACTAAAGGGCCACCTCAAATCTTATTTGAGGATTTTCGAGATAGTCTCAGCGTTCGGAAACCTCTCGTTTTGACTGCGGGGGTGTGATAGACTACAAATATATTAGTCATAATATTTAGTAATCTTGTATTTTAGGTTAGTATATATTTAGCATTTAATTGATTATAATTGTCTTCTTAATTCTAGCATAGAAATCAGTTGTACAGACGGTATAATGAGTCCTTGATTCTAGCCTACAAGATGCTCTACAATGTGTATAAATAGGAATCTTTTTTACTGAAATAAGACACGGAACATATTCCTTACAGATAGCTTAACACTATGATTTAAGCCCATCAAACCATTCTCAGAATAAATGTGTATCAAAGTTATTCTTATCGAAAGAATATATATTAATAAAGGGATTCATATGGTACAAGGCCAGTTTAAGTCCTACATTCAATCGAAGTTTGTGTGTATTATGTTAGAACAGGAGGATATACAGAGTTGTAGTAAGGCGTTGATATAGACTTTCCGTAAGAAATTTATGCCCCCACTATATTGGGCATATCCTTCGGGATACAATACTGCTATAATATAAACTTTTTATATGTACAAAGATGAGATGATATGATTCTGAACAAAATGATTGATTTATATAGCAGATGAAATGTATGTTCATGAGAATCATAATTCTTCATCTTGTAGCAGTTAAATAACTGATGAATGGATACTAAAATATTTTTCCAAAAATGAAGAATCCGACACAAGTGCCCAAGTGACATAGTCTTGATTAATATATTTTAACAAGACCCGTGACAAATATACCAATGTATTGATCACTTGGTACATGCTCTATTTAATTAGAGTAATGACATATTGCTATATAAACACATTAGTTTGTTCTATATTTTATCAATGTGGCACCCACCACATTTACACAAACTAAATGTTCCAACATATTATTATCATCATTCGTCAGAGTTGGGTCAATTCTCCTACGAGGTAGGTGAAACCCATGATGTTGTTCTGTGAGTATATACTCTTTAAAATTTGAAAAATCTTCGACCGAAAATAAATGAGAATAACGATTGAGTTGATTGAGAATCAATTACGATCTATCGGCATTAATTTCATGGCGTAAATCGTGAGATATGTTTCTTCACGAGTCTGTGTTTATGGATTAGCATGTCTAACAATCTTTAGACTTTTAGTTTCTACTAACTCTTCATGATCGATAAACATGTTACTCTTACTATATCTAGAACTACCAAAAACACTTTGATCCAATCAAAATTTTCTTTACATATTTGTTTGGGATTAGTGGAAAAACACCAATTTGTGGTGTCACCTGATTCAGTTATACCTTACAACACAACAACATGTAAGAACAGATTCAAATAGGACCATGTTTTCAATGATTGAAAGTTGTTTGATTAACAATTGACAAATATACTCTGAAACAATACAAATAATTTATTAATTGTGCAAGGAATTGTATATAAGAACGTGATGATTGATGAACACTTTCAATTGATTTGTGATCATTGATTAATCACCACCAAGCAGGAAAGAGTTCAAGGATTACCCAATGCACAAGAGAGAAAAAATGACTGTGAAAAAATGAATGTACATGGCTAACGAAATTTCTAGTGTTATCGACCAAGTATCTCATGTGGTCGATGAAAAAACTAATCATCTTCCAAATGAATATTAGGATAACGAAATATAAAAATGCGTCCAAGTGGTTCATTGTCTGTTGACAAATAAAATGTCGGTTAAGTGGCTCATATGTTCTATCTCACAAAAATCGTCGGCCAAGTGACTCACTTGGATGACTGGAAAAGTAATCACCGGTTTAGTTCGATACTTGGCTGACTGTATCCAAAATTGTCGGCCAAATGGCCATCTAGGCCGAAGATTATAACTTTTTCGATTAAAATGTCGTCGAATACTATAATTGACCGATCATATTTAGTTCAAACAACACATTTTATTTGCTTTTCCCTCGCATTTCTACTCTCTGCAAATGCGTTGTAACTACTACTGCAAATCCTTCTCCAGCCACCCGCTTCCAACGAGCTCTCGATCTTTTTCGACTACAATCTCTACCGAATTTATCCACCACAAGGTAATTCAATAAAGATATGGACTTTTATGGGGTTTAAAGAGAATATGATTTTAGAGATTTATATTGAATTTTAGTGAAATTAAATTTCAGGATTGTAAAATTTGTAGGGAAAGTGAATTGAACATTGTTATGAATTTAGTGTTAGGAATTTTTGCTAGATTAAATTATCCTAAAAAAGTTATACTAGACAAAGTCTTGTTGATTTATTGATGATTTTCTGGTGCTACTTCTCGTACATGTTCCCTTAATATGGGGGAGAAACCCATTGCTTCTGGACGGTTGGTTCGAGATTACCCAATATTTGTTGCCAATATCCCTTTTACATTTTCGACATATCAACTTAAGACTCTCTTTTCCAGTTTTGGTATTGTTTCCTCCTTTTATACTAGTCTAAAATTCATCGCTAAGGGTTCTTGGTTTGCTTTTGTGTATTTCAAGCAATCTGAAGATATGGTCTGTGTCGTCACTACTCTAAATGGTACTCATATTGGAGACCACAAGATTTGAGTTGGACTTGGAAGAGGTTTATAGGGTCTATTCAGCGGGTTATGGCTCCCGCAATATCTAAGACGGTGACAGCCAAAGTTGATCGAGTACACATTCCTAATTCTGCGGTTACTTCGTTACCCAAAGAGCCCGCCTCTTGTCATGTTCTCTTGAGGGACTCACCTCCTACTCAATCTTGTATTCTTTCGGTGTCTCTTAGGTTTTATAGGTTACCGGCTTACAATTTGATTGGTGTAGTTCGTACTTCGGTTTCATCTTGCACTATTATTGATGGTCTTTGATTGGCAAGGATCTCATGAGTAGATATCCTTAATTTGGGATCTCGGGCATTCCTCTTGTCTTACGAAGATCGTGACGTTTGGTCATCTCTGACGACTAACTAATGAAATGCATTATGCCTTTGGTTTTTCTCCTTCTCTGATTGCGCATGCCACGTTCTTTTTGGAGGTCGGCTACTTTAGGTTGACATCATTGGGCTTCCTACTGTGTGCTAGAACCGAGACTCGATTTCAGAGATAGTTGGGAAGTTTGGTATGTTTCTTACAGTTCACCCGTGCTCTTTGGATCCTTCTAAATCATCCAGGGCCTTTGCCTTTATACACTTGAGGGACGTTTCAGCAAGCAGAAAAGTTGTCTCTATTCAGGGTCTAGAATTTTTTGTAGATGTGCTTCTTGATCTGTCACATATGCACACCATTCTGTACCTACCTCATCACGAGATGTCAACGATGCGAACCTCGGTCCCACCCCACGAGTGAGCCTTTCCACCCTACAACTTTCTGTCACCACTATTGATTGTGCATCACCCCCGGTCGAGCAATATTCTCCTCGGTCTGCTAATATTATTGTTGATTCTTCGTGACACAAGTCAAATAGGTAGGCAGATATGGCATATAATGATGCAGTGTCTGACTTGGCCTTTATCACATAACTACATGATGGGTTGGATAAGACGTTTGTCCCTCTACCTGATCAGTCCCCTCCGCCACTCCAAGTTGACTTTTATGATGTCGTCTTTCATCTGGATATCTATTCTGGGTTCACCTCGCTGTTGGTCGATGGGCGCACATGAGAGAGCATTACTCACACGATGATGAGGTTTGTAGAGAGCTTAGGGTGCACTGCCGAGGTTCGAATGAAGAGGGTTTCAAGAAGGTCAAAGCGATTATGAGCCCTCAATATAATATTGGAGTTTCTGGCCCTATTAGTTTTTCTACTTTTTTTCATTTTGCTTTACGCCATAATCTTTTCGAGTTGTGGTTTTACTTCTTGTAATTTCTTTTCTATTAATGCATTTATTTCTCTCTGTTAAAAAAATTTATTGATGATGTTATAGTTTTGTTGCTAATTAATATTGTGATGATGTTACAATATTTTTTTTTGAAACGAGAACATAAATATTTTATTACTCATGACAATAAATCGTAAACAGAAATTGGGTCCCAGACCCTGGGTTCCAGCATATGTCCGAAGCCCCCGTAGGGATTTTGGCGAACTTGACCTGTAATGGTGATCGCTTTTGAATAACTAACATTGAATAAACAAAGATAAGCACACGAACGAAATAAAAAACTACAAAATATGCGAAGCAGTTCTTCTGGGCCCCGTGCCATTGGGGCGTTCTGGTATCGTCAATTCTTCGTCTTGAATCGCCCGGATCTTTAACAATAGTGTGGAGGACGGGATATGCTCTCAGTGCTCTGGATGTGACTTCACCGACACTTCACGTAGAAGCATGTTAATCATTATCGATTCGACCCACAAGGGTTTGTTCGAGGTCGAGAATCCCGACTTTGGGTGCCGTGGAAATAGGCCCCAACCTATCGCCCCTCCTCCCGGTTCTCAGATCCATCGAGGGAGCGGAGCCATGCTAGCTAGGGTTTTCCCCTTTGATGGATATGCCCCGATCTGGCAGGCGATAATTGGACCTGGGGCGGGAGGCCGCTGCGGATGGAGGACGGCGAATGGAGCACGAATCTCGGTAGACGGCGACGGGAGAGCCACAATGGCTACTGGCACGAGCTCGAGAGGAAGGGTGCGGCACGAAGGGAGGGTAGTTGGATGGCGAGAGTAATGGGAGACGGTGGCACACGTCAACCGGGAGGGTGATCGGCGACGACGAGAGTTCAACCCCAAAAAAGTGTACGGAGAAACCCCAAAAAGAGTAATGAGAGACCCTAAAAAGAGTAGAGAGAGCGCTTTGTGTTGCGAGCATGGGGAAGAGGACCATGGCACAGGCCATGGCATAGACCATGGCCATGGCCAAAGCTTCAAAGAGGCAAGGAGGGAGGAGGCTGCGTCTCTGCTAGGGGTTTTTCCCTCTTGCAACTATTTATGTAGCCTACGCAATGCTTGATGATGTTACAACTTATTGTCATGATTAAATTTTATGTGGAACTAATTAGGAAATATATAAGAGTTGGATGAACTTAAGCAAGCAAGATAAGGCGTATCAAACAGTATAGGTAAATTGTGTACCACTTGGAAAAAATTTATATAGGTGCATGTGTAATAGCTGCACAAACGCTTATTTAGGTATGCATGTAGTGTGATATTCAAGCATCAATTAATAAGGCACGTAACCTTTTGTATAATGGTAAGAGTCAACACATACGTCATCGACACAACACCATTAGACAACTGATCTCAACTGGTTATGCTACAAATTTTGTAAGATCAAAAGATAGCACTGCATATCTGTTAAGCAAACGGTTAAATAGAGATCTAGTTGTTAAGGAATCCAAAGGAATGAAACTAAAGTTCGTAAACATTTAGGGGGTTATGTGAAGGAAACCCCAACCTAGTGGACTGGAGATCCCACGATCTAGGTTTAATACGACAACTTTTTTTTTGATCGGCAAGGTTTAGTTTCATTCATCAATTTCTAAGAGTGGGAAATTGAGAAGCTGCGAAATGCAGTAAAAATACCTCTGAGGTAGCACATCTGCCCCTAAAAGAGACTGAGAATACATCTACTACATTACGACATGAGTAAAGTGGTTAAAACCAACTGAAGTTTGAGAATGAAACTGAAACTTGATCCCCACAATACTGCATAATTACGTAGGAAAGGGATTAAGATCAACTGCACCTTAAGTTTTAGTCAAAAAACCAAAAAACCATCTTATACTTTGGTTTTGGTTTTGTCACAACAACTAATATGGAACCTTTGCCATTTAGAGAAAGCAAATTTCCTACCTCTGAAGTTTCTAGCTGAGATGATTGAGAAGAAGGAAAATTGAGTTTTCTCAATGATCTTGGACCATGTCACTTCAGTGTTTTTTAAAAAAAATGATTGTTTCTAACTAACCAGATCTCCCAAGCAGTAATTCTAGCAATGCAAGACTATAGCTTCTTTAATCCTTTTGGTCCCAATGCTAACCAGGAAGAGAACGGGAGTTGAAAATCATTTTGGATTGCCCAATTAATGTTGGGGTTTTGTGCCTCAGGAAAAATCCATATTGACGTATTACAAGCGTCCTTATGAGTTAATAAATAAGTTAGCAAACATTTTATAATCATTAAGTTGTAATGTTAGTAAAACCATGAGTATACTACTATTTCTAAGGTATTGGGGAGCAGCTCCCCAATAGTAGAACTCTTATAAACAAAAGAGTAGATTCATTCATAGGTTCCTAGCCTAAACCGATAGTTAGAGCTAGTGTGATTTTTATGAGATGATCATGTTTTACTTATCATGCATATAGAGATATGAGTCAAAGTCACAGATGCCAAAGAGTTTGACATTTGGACAACCCACCTTGAGAATACACCATACAACAAAGAGACATGAGTATATCTCAACTATTAAACTAGTTTTTAGTCCTACGACCATAACATCACCCATGTGATCTACATGAGGTGAATTCATGACTTGACATAACCAAATGCTTGTCCTAAAAGATACTTACAAAGGTTATGATCGAACATGGATACACACATGTGAGATATATGAGTGATGATCATAGGGACTTATCACTTGTATTATAGATGTCATCATAACGAACACTTTTGATGGTTAGGGGGTTGTAAAAGAAGCATGACCATGCGTGTGATTAGTCACCTACATTCCTCACTCATAATCAAGAGAACATGTTGAGACTGAATTAGAAAGGATTATGCTTCTATGCCTTTGTTCAGTCGTGACACTCGTCAAATGACAAGACGATAAAACTACTTATGATAACATGACTTGAGGAAGTAATGATCATTAGTTCTATGACTTGGGAAATCGTGGGTCTTGCTGGAAGTTACCTATGACCGATGGATGAAACATCTTATTTTATTTCACTACCAATACTCATAGAATCCTAAAGGGTCACACATAATAGAGAAAGACTACAACGAAAAGAACGAAATGGTTTCGATTAAATTAAATGGCGTGCAACTATATTTGATATAATAAACAAATCAATTTTATGTCATTCAAATACTCACAAAAGAAAATAATATATGTATTTAATTGTCAAATCATATAGTAATTAAATAGACAAATAAATGGAAAATATATCAAATAATGAAGGCTTGACCGAACACCCCTATAACCTAATAGGGGTATTCGGCCAAACAAATTAATTGGATATATTTTTAGTATTTTATTTGATTAAAAGGATTAAAAGGGAACCCTAAATTCTAGAAGGTCTAGAATAAGGAAGGATGGTTGGACTAGGTCAAGGCTTCCTAATTCTATTTTGCTTGGACTTAAAGTAAGACCAACACCTATAAATAAAGAGCTAGCTTGGACAAGAATTAACAAGCATCATTGCTCTGATTTTCGGCCACCACATAGTGAGTTGAGAGTTCTTCGTTCAAGGGCTACTAGCGTGCTCAATTGTGGATCTATCTTTCTCGAGTGGATACCGTTAGAGGGCGATTACTTGGGCGCCTATATCGACACTTATAAAGGTCCCCATCTCAAACCAGCTGATTGAAAGTGCTCTTCATTGAGGTATTCTCCGTTAAATTATCGCATATATTAGGAATTACATGAATGTGTAATCTAGGTTATTTGAATTATAACCGGAAAAAGTTTAGAAATTTTTTGTTATCCGTCGCGTTAACGTAACACATCCTATTAGCCAACAGTTAAATCCCACCAAACCATGAGTGAACTCCAGACAATCTAGCTCTTAGAGCAATGCAATAATAGATGGTTACACTCTTCAAAATGAAAGGAGCAGAAAGGACAAAGACGATGTTGAATGCTCACACCTCCATTTTCCAAAAAAAAAAACATTTTGTGGGCGCTGCATTATGACAACACAACCATGAAAAGGCTGCTATTTTAAGAGGATTCCCATAATCCCACAAATTGTAGACCAGCTCTGAGAGATTTCCTGAAAAACAAGGTAACCATAGACTTTTTTCACCGTAAATTCATCCTTGTCTTAAATCCATGTAGGTTTGTCCTCCAAATTAGAATTAGGGAAGAAGGTTTCAATGGTTTTATAGGGCTTCTTCTCCCAGTCTTCTTTCTACCCATTTCTAACTCTAGAAAAATCAATTTTCCAAGCTCCATCCACCTAAAAGCCAACAACAACACCATTCTTATATGAGGCTAGAGAAAATAAGTGGTTAAAGGGGAATTTTAGAATTTGTGATCCTAACCAAAGATCATGCCAAAATTTGATTCTTGTGTCTGTACCAACCTCCCACAAAATCCCTTGATTTCCAAACATTGATCTGGACTCTATATTTTTTGTTAGTACTTGAATGTGACTTATATTGTCAATGTTGTTGAAACTGTTGTTGAGCAAATAACTTGCTTCTATATAGAATTAGGTTCCAAAACGAAACCTTCACCATCATTGGGTTTGGAGGCTGTCATTCATTTTTGCCAAACACCTTATACCAAGGCCACCTTCACCCTTTGGAGAGCAAATCCTACTCCAACAAACCTTCTGCATAGCTTTCTTCCCTGTTGAACGGTCTTATAAGACGCTTTTTTTTTCATTTCTCCAATTCTTTAATCATCCCAAATGGAGCTTTAAGAAGAGACATAAAGTATAAAAGTAGAGCAACAAGAGTAGATTTTATTAAGGTGATTCTACCTTCAAGACTGATAAACTTTCCTTTCTTATCGTCACATTCATATTTGAAGCTTTTATCACATTTAGTAAGGGTTTATTGGAATAAAAGTGTATCAAAGCTAGGGATGGCAATGGGCCGGGTCTGGGCCGGGTTTTGTGATACCCATACCCGGCCCAATTTTCCTACATGTGGCCCGAGCCCGCCCGAGACCCGGTAGTGGCCCACTTATGGCCCGACCCGCTTGTGGCCCGACCAGGTCGGGTATTACCCTACCCGCCCAATAAAAGAGTTGTATTTTTTTTCTTCTTCCAGGACACCATAATTTAATTTCACTACTCAATTTATGTTGACAAATCATGTATATATGATGTGTAAAAGTTTAATATATTTATATGAAACATACAATCTTATCATCTCGGACAAGTAAAACAAGTAACATCAAACCAAAACTAATTACTTCCAAATTTTTTATTTTGATGACTAATAAACCAAAATCGAATATAATTATCCATATATAATTAATCAAGTCTCCTCTCTTTCTCATTTCCAATCATCACAATTCAAGTATTCACATCGACATCGACCATGGTATATTCCTGAATCAAAACAAGAAATATCAAGATATAAAAATAATTTTAACAATAAATTAGCTTGTATGTCATTAAAGTATTTATAATATACCTTATCATCTTTATCATAATCAAAGAGTAGAAACATATATATATATATATATATATACGGGTGCAATCAGGTGCGAACCAGGGGTTACAGTGCGAACCTGCTGGTGTAGTGTATCTGGTTTGCGGAAATAGTGTTCTCGGTTTGCGGTGTTTTCGCAAACCATATTTTTCTCAAGATAAAATGTTTTTTTTTTCAAACTGTTTTTCAGCAAACTGGGATGCTTATTTCCGCAAACCATATTCGCTATTTCCGCAAAACAGATACACTATTTTCGCAAACCATATATTTTCTCAAGATAAAAATGCTGTTTTTTCAAACTTTTTTTCCGCAAACTGGGATGCTTATTTCCGCAAACCATGTTCGCTATTTCCGCAAACCAGATTTGAGGTTCGCAGGTTCGCACCGTAAGGGAGGTTCGCACCTGATTGTCTCCATATATATATATATATATATATATATATATATATATATATATATATATATATATAGGGTAGAAACGTAAAAATTAACAAATAAATTTTGTTTTTTTTATTATTTAGTAATCTATCGGGCCGGGTCTGGGCCGGGTAGTACCAAACCCGATCCCGGCCCGGGCCCGATTAAAAGCCCGATCAAACTAACCCGACCCGACCCGTTTGTACAATGGGCCGGGTCTAGCCCGATTTTTTCGGGTCGGGTAGGTCGGGTCTCCATTGGGCCTGGGTATCATTGCCATCCCTAATCAAAGCTAATAAAGTATATTTAGTATGTTGGATGTGTAGAGAAGAAAAACAATAAAAAGTTTTGTATTTGATAATTCACAACTTATTGTACAAGACATGTTTGGGTCCTGCATTCAACCGAAGCCCACACACACGTCACTAACGTCCGTCCGATGTGGCTTGGGCTCGGTCACAAGTCCTAGGTCCAAAATTCTTCTACTCAGTAACCTATTTTCTTCTCTGTGGACTTTTATCCTACATGGTATGAGTTCGTTCTGATGTTGTTGTATCCTAGGAGGCTTTTGCTCAGATGGGACAATAAATCTTAAGGAAACTGATTTTACGGGCCTAGACATACCTCTCACCAATCTGATTTCCTACTTGAGGTTGCTTCGAATTTTTCGGGGTAACAAACTGTTACCATTCCAATTTTTTCGCTCTAGTATTTTTGTTCTATGTAAATTCCAGTAATTCATAAAATATATTTACTATTTTCGTACTCTTGTTTCATTCAGGTTTATGGACTAACTCGTCTAACAACCATCACCTATGAGTTTGTTTAAACTTTGCACTAACTAGTCTTTCTTGTACGTGGGACACAATGCTTCATCGTTTTTCAACTTTGCAGATTGGATCTTTTCTCTCTAGCTGCTTTATTCTCTCAAACAATTTGTCCATAGTCTCCGAAGCATCCTACAGCAAACAACGAGTATCAGAATTGTACCCAATAAGTACTTATCCAAACTCAGAGTCATTTTTTTTTTCTCGTACCCGTATTTTCTTCATCAATCTCTCCTCCAACTGTTCTTTTTCCTTCCTTTCTTGTGAAAGCAAAACAATCAAGGCTTCTTCTTCTTCATTTGTGTTTTCTAGTTTTTTATTCGCTTCCTCTAGCTAGATTCATCCCAAAAGAAGGTCAAGACAATAGCTTGCAAGCAAGTAAATATGAATTTTGTATGAGTTCAATATCAAGCTTGAGAATCTATCACTAGCATGTTTTTGGTTATGACAGTTATTTAAAATGTTCATGCATTTGAAGGTCATAACATGATTTATCAACAGCATACTAACTTGATCTGCAAGGAGTTTGCTCTTCTTTCTTTCATCGTCTAATTCATCTAACAGACAGACCATTGTACTTCCGACCCTTTCTGTTAGCCTGCAAAAAAAACAATTTATAATTATTTGGTAAAGATAGTGTGTCATAATGTGTTGGTGCTAGTAAAATTCATCAAACCTCTGTCGTAGTTGTCTAATCTCTTCTTCCAGTTTACGTACGACATCTGCATCATGAGTAGCAGACGTGCACACGTCTAAAAACTACATAGATTGTGTATTTAGTGTGATGCAAAGAAAAAACATAGACAAGGTTGAGATAATCTAATAGAAACTTTCCATAGGTACAATTTTACCTTTGAATTTGTACACACAGCAACATGATTGTCTCTGCTATCATGTTTGTGGCGGTTATGCTGCTGAGTATATACCGGCACTGCCTTGTGAGAACTTTTGTCTTCATCTGCAGCAACTGGTTGCTGTGATCTGTTGTCAGACTTCTTACAAGACTTCATTCTAGAACCTTCATGTGGAGAAGATTTGTCTCTGAAATCTGGGTTTTTTGGAGTGTCTAGTGTATGCTTTTGTGCACCATAACCAATTTCATGGCTGTAGGCATGCCTGGGAGAAACAATTCAAGTAAGATTAGATATTGGTAATCGAAAAAGCATATGCGACCAAATGGATGAGGAAACCAAACCAGTATTTCTTCTGTATAACAGCTAACCGCGCTTCTAGTTTTGCAAGCGCTGGTGTGTGCTCGAAACCCTGCTTGTCATGAGCTGGTTCGACAAAGTTTGCCTCTAGTACACCTATTGCAAAAATAAATTATGTAATTGAAAAGGTTGAGTACCAAAACTTGTCTGTTCAACTGGTGATGCACTTTAACTTAGGTATTAAGACTTGGGTTCAAGTCCTAACAACGATACCTCACTCATTTATTTCTTTCCAATTTTGTTGGGCCTCTCTCTCTACAGTCCTTGTTGGGCCTCTCTCAAGATGGGGGTCACAAAAATTAAAGATACATCAATCTTAAGAAGTTCTGTTTAGTTCTCCCTTGCTTTTACATAAGCAAAGTCTTAAGACCAAATGATTTGATACATCTGATTTAGTCAATAAAAAAGAGACTAGGTAGCTCAAAACTGCCAAATAATACTATGATGCATAGGTTGCAATGCAAGATAATGCACACCTATAACCCCGCGACCACCACTTCCTGCAGCATTCCAAACTCTCCAGAATGGCTGAAATATGAAGAAAAAAGAACTAAACCTAAACCCAAGAATAATAGCATAAAGAAACCAAATAATAAAATAAAAAATAGCCCAAAGAAGCAATGGAATAGATCCATTTATACATATTGATTTCTAATAAGTGAAAAGAAAATTATGTTTCATGATATTAATACTTTGTTGCCCTATGGAAGCATTGTAGATAAGCACAATAACTTTGCAGCAATATCTCTGTCTAGAGGAAATAACAAGCAAAAGTTATACCTTGATAAGTCGATTCTTGTGATAAATGTTAAAGCCCTGAATATCAATATGATGATGTGCATCCTTCACAAAGCCAATTTTAACGGCCACGACTACCTGTTACAGCAACAACATCCAGTTAGTGTACTTAAAGGTAAGGTCGGAGGAATGCAGACTGGTAAGTTCCATATATAAGGTTACATTTTTAGGTACTCCATTTGCAGAAATATGAGGATCCTTGGGTTTGTATGTAGTATCCTCAGTATACATCATATCTTTCTCTATACAGTGATGTTTAACGTCTTTCCCTCGTAAAATAATTCTAAACTTTGATGGAAGCCTCCGATATAGAATTGCTGAGTAACTCTGCAACCGATTGGATAATGATAAATTAGTAACAATGACAAATCTAACAAAGAATCACTAGAAAAACTCATAAGCAATAAACAAAGGATGTGGTGTCTCACAAGAATTCGGTGGCATGTTCTCTACGAAACAAAGTAAAGGAAATTGCTACAAGAACACAGGTTGATATTTTTATGTGCATCCAAATTTTCAATTATGAGTTAAACTAACCCAAAGAAAACTTCAAGGGTAATGTATCTTTATATTTGGCCTATCTTATTTTGCTAATTAGTATAAACTGTTAATTTAACTAGTTCAAACTAATACTTGCAATCTTCTGAACAATCAACAAGCTGATAATAGCAAGATGACGGGTGAACACACAATAACTATTAAATGATATACACAATGGCTTGAAGAAAGTCTAACTAGTTTCATCAATTTCATATCAAAAATCCATGAAGTATGTTTGATTATTATATGTATAACAAGTGAAAATACTATGAACAGAATCAAGGAAGCTGCATTTGTAAAAGGGTATAAAACAAGCAGTTATGACTTCCCAAATAGATAAGCGGATTTTACAAATCCAAATTGAATAAAAGTATTTCATAAAAACAAAGTAGATTACCCTTAATGAATGTCCATAAGTGAGGAAGTGACTAGAATTGGGATATTGCTTTGCCATTCGGATTTTTTTCTCATCCCGATTAACTCCTCTTATTTGGATGTCCTGCCATTTCCACAGTTAAGAAATTACCAACATTATAAGAAGCCACATTTGATATGCTTGTTTTGCATACGAATTATGGAACGAAGAAAAAACAGTGCAAAAGTGCAGGCAGAAAATACATACATGAGGATCTGTTTCAAAATCAAGTTCCACATTTCCTTCATCATCCTCCCAAAGGTTGTATATTATTATGCGAGTACCTTTTTCTTCAATGAAATTGAACTAGAAGAGTAATAAATTGTCAATATCACAAGATAATTACAGGAGAAATATAGGATAGTTGAACTTACTTGTTGAAGAAGATCTAGTTCACTTGAATAAGGTGACCACTGCACAATGGTTTTTAAGTTTCTGTTCCAACAATCATCAGCAGAAGATTTCGTAAGCTTTTTCCAGTTTCTGCCCCTGTTCTCGTAATCAATCTTATCATTGCAGACCACAAAAAGAAATTAATATGTAATTCAAATCAAACTAAAAAACTAGAACACTACACGGAGAGTTGTGAGAAGAAAAAGGCAAACACTTCATTCAGTAAATTGGGTAATCCGACAAGTACGATGACCAAAGGCGGTACTAAGAATAGAAGAAATGTTTTGTCTTAGACATACATGTAGAAACAAAGCAATGCCTAACAGATGTCATTTGATATTATTTTTTTATCCACACGGTTTAATGAAAATGAAATTTTAGTATATATCGTATTATTAAATTTGCAAAATCTCCATGTGACGTATATTATGTGTGGGACAATATCTCTGTCTCAGAGTGAATGATATATATTATGCATAATATCACAAGTGAAGGATGTTATTGAGTGTTTTACCATTGGAACCACTATGTCTTCCTGTTTGGTGCTCCTCAGGAATGTATAGGACAATATCCCAATACTCTGCGTTTGACTAAAATAAATGGGAAAATAATCCAGTTAGTTGCTAAGCTCATAATGAAAGCAAGCTTGAATAATTGAATGTATATTTCTTCAAAGGGAAAATAAAATCATTATTCATTTAAGTTAAAGGTTTTTTTTTATCACGTTTACAAAAAAAAAAAAAACTATTTAACATGGAAGGAATGAAAATTTACTCTAGACAGATGAAGAGAGTACCTTCCATCTTTTCCACGACAACGGGAAAACACAATGACATCAGCACCAAGCCTCATGGTACTTGTCTTGAACCCATTACCATCTGTATAAGAAAAATGTAAATGACCGCTATGACAATTTTGAAAGATTTCCTCAGTACCAGAGTAAACTCAGAACACAATTTACTAATGTGAGAAAAGTCTATTTGTACATACATTGACCAATATTGTTTGCTGTTTTACTCTTTGAAGAATACCCAAGAGACATGCATAGCCTCATTTTGTCAGGTGTCATTCCCCCGCCATTATCTGCAACCAGGACACACGCTAAGGACGACTATATGGGATTAGATTGATAAAAGAAAATCTCATTTGGTGTTGATGTGATGTATAGATATACATACCTTGAACCAGCAACATTTTACTACCATCTTTCTTATTTGTCACCACATCTACATTAACATAAGTGGCACCATTGCAGACCTGATCGGTACAATTGATGGTCATGGAAAAAGAAAACTAAATTTGAATATTGCATGTAACCAAACACTCGTGTCAGTAACTAAAAAAAAAAGGTGCAAATACCTCGTCAAGTGCATTGTCTAGGAGCTCTGCAAAAGCTGCAAATCAAAATTGCCAATCCCTTAGCCAAAGATCACACTTACAAAATTTTAATAGACCTTAACAAATATGCTGATCAAGATAATTGAAATAGCCAACATTCATATCCTTTGATTACCTCCCAAAGCCCACTTGTGACTGGTTGCATTTGAATGCAGAAACTTAGGATGCACCCTCAGATGATCCATGCCTCCTACAAAACAATTGACATAACCACATTATGCTTAATCTCTATTCCACTGAAAACTTCCAAGCAAAGATTCGTCAATCCGATACAAATACAAGCCCCCAATAACAAAATTCGAATCCAATGGCGATGATACAAATTCGCCAGTTCAATCCAAAATTGTTTCAAATATTCAGTCAATATACCAGAATAAGAGGAAGACTCTTTGTGATTGTCGTCCTCGTAGAAATCGCCGGCTTTCGAGAACTGCCTGTTGATTTTGATTGGAGTAGTCTGAACAACCGCACGCTCCTCCGTCTTCGGCGTTACCGCCGACAACGGCGCTACGAGCGGAGGCGTGAGTGAACTGAGAAACCCTGGCGGTGCCCCAAAACCCACGTTCTCGGCCTCCAGCTTCAGCTTCTTAATCATCGGTTGATCAGATTCAACCTGATGGCTCGAATTCCTCTTCCCGAACTCCTCCATCCATGCAGTGACGTCTCTTCCATTGGAGCTATCGCTCGAGCTAGAGCTTGTGCTAATAGTGATGTAAAGCGGCGCAGTTTGGTGGTTATTCTTGGAGGCGTCCATGGCGTAATTACGAACAATGCACAGGATTGGGTCCTAGTTAATCATGTTTGGGAGGCCGGAAAAGGTCCGATACTCTGAAGCCGCCGCAGAGAGGGAGGTTGTGGTACTTTTACCGGTGACGGCGCGGCGAGACGGAAGGAAAAGGTAGCAGAATTAGGCAAGGTTTGAATAACAGGGGAGAGTCACGTTTGTCATTAACTAACCAACCTTTTAATCCCTACTATCGCGCGTGGACCTGGCCAATTGCATTTCTCCTAATCGCCGATTAATATGATCTCATTATCATCAATTATTTCCAATTTCGGTACCACAAATATTTAAATAGTTAATTTGTGCAGAAAACAATAAACCAAACACTGTTGTCCATCGGTTAAGTTCTGTAGACCCAGCAATTCATTCTCCCTCTGTTTTTTTTAATCATAGACTAGGGCCCTCCCTCCCTTCATTCATAGTATTAGGGGTGGGCATATAAACTGGGACCGGCGGATTCCGACCACATTTGGGACCGGAGAAACCGTAACCGGCGGTTTCCGGCGTGGTTCCGACGACAAGGTGGTCGGTGGCCGGTCCAAGAAGTTCTGGACCGGTGGGTCGAAAAACCGACCAGCCCTGTTAACTACCACAAAGGCCCAAGCATTGTTGTCAAAGGCCCAAGGCCCAACTCTCCTCAGCCCACTTTCCTCAACTAATCCTAGGCCTATATAAACCTATCTACTCCTTCTACTTTCATTCATGCACAACACAACCATCGGTTCTACTCTTCCTCAACTTCTTCCGATCAACTTTCTTTGTTATTTCTCTCTGAAATGTCTTTCTCATATTCAACCAATTCTCTACCGAAATCAAACTCATCTCCTTCTTCCGACCCCACTCATAACTTGTATCTCTATTCTATTTTCTTTATTGCTTTTTATTTATCATGTGTTGTTTGTTTTGTGATTTTTGTATGTTCTAGAAGGAAAAAAACTCAGATCTATATGCATGTGAGCTGATGTCTTAAATCTTTGTAGATCTGGTTTTATTTATCATTCGTTTTTTTTTTATAAATGATGGTTTTATTCATGACCTTTGGAATAATGTATTACAAAGCTGTGGGAAAAAAATCCCAAATAACCTCCAAAACGACAATAAACATAGAGAAGGAAAAACCATAACAAGAAAAATGAGAAAACAGTGTTCACAGAAGAGATTAAAAACCTAAACAGGCGTCTCACCGAGACCAACGAACAATGCCTCAGGGTGAACAGGTGGATCCTCTGGTCTCAGAAAGACTAAGTAATCCGTGCCCCTCCACTCCAAGAGTAGACCGGCCCTGAGCGTTCCCCCGGATGAGCACTCGCCGGACCTCAGTGAGAAACAGGTGAAACCTGGAAGGTGTAATCCCCGCTGAAAAACACTGCCAAACCAACAGACACAACGGGTCAAAACCCTAAGAACAAAGCCGGAAAATAGACTAGTCAGCCGGTGCCAGACAGGGCAAGGCAAGTGTGAGGCGAAATCAACCAAGTGCTAAGACTGACATCTTCCAATAGATCTCCTGACATTCTGCAAATACTGAAACTGTGGAGTTGGAGTTTGGAAAAAACAGCATCCAGGGGTTCCAATTGGTGCCTGAAGATAGCAGAGTTGCGCTGAAGCCAAATGTGCCAGAAACATAGATAGGCAACCTTAACCCAAGATCTCCACCAACGTCGTCTGCCTATGCCTCTCCAAGCGGAGATAGAGGAAATACAGTCTAAAGGAGTGACCCAGGTAATAACCCACCAAGCATAAAGTCTAGACCATAGCGACCAAGAGTACTTACAATGGAGAAAGAGGTGGGCGGAGTCCTCAAAGTATCGGGAACAAAAGCAACATAACATATCCTGCAAAGAGATGGGCATCCCACGTTCCTCCAAGAAAGTTTTGGTAGGGACGACATCATGAGCAAGTAACCACACCAAAGAGCTATATTTGGGTGGTAATCCTTTAACCCAAAGAAAGCTAGCCCAAAAAGTAGGAGCGGGGGCAGGGTCAGAGTCTGATAGTAATATAAAAGCGGTAGCTGAGGAGAAGCCTGCCTCTCGCTGTGACCAGATAACAGTGTCGGGTTCAGTGCTCCTGACACAAACTGAACTCAAAATGTCCAACAGCGAGTCCGAGTCCTCACTTTCATAAGAAAAAAATGAAAGACCGGCGATAGGGAATATGCCAAGAGTTGTTATGCCACAAATCTCCAACAGTCGACAAGATATCAAAGCATATACGATACAGACGAGGGAAACGGAAACGGAGAGCCTCCGAGTCCAACCAAGGATCCTGCCAGAAACGTATACGATCCCCACGACCCAATCTCCAATGAAGACTTTGATTCCCAAACAATGTTCTGAAAGAAGGATCATCAGACAGGGACATAATATGATTAAAGAGGAAGGAAGAACCTGGCTTGTCAAGTGATGTCAAATCCCATTCAGAAGACCTCCAACCATAGTTGGCACAAAGGACCTGTTTCCAGAGGGAGTCTTTATCAAAAGCAAAGCGCCAGAACCACTTAGCCAAAAGGCTATTGTTGACCTTTTCCAGACCGCGAATCCCCAAACCACCTTCTAGCTTAGGCCTATAAACAGTAGACCAGCGCACCTTGCAAAAAATTCGAGTGCGGGCCCTGTTGTGCCAGAGAAAACGACGTCTCCAAGCCTCCAGTTCTTTAATCACCCCCTTTGGAGCCCTGAAAAGAGACATGAAGAAAACCGGCAAGGCCGACAGGGTGGACTTGATCAAAACAAGCCGACCAGGCATAGTGAGGTCCTTGGTCTTCCAAAGAGCTAGAGAACTCTTGAACTTTCGCACAACCGGTTCCCAAAAAGACAAGCGTCGTGGATTGGCTCCCAAGCTAAAACCGAGGTATTTGATGGGGAGGGACCTCACCACACAACCCAAAGAAGTGGAAACTGCATCTGGAGTGAAAGACCGAGCATTGAGGATGATAGTAGTGGACTTCTCAAAATTAATCTTGAGCCCCGAACTGAGCTGAAAGGTGAGGAGGGTGCTTTTGAGGCGTAAAAGGTCATCCAAGGATCCCTTAACAAAGAGCAGCGTGTCATCTGCGAATTGCAGGTGTGATATAACTGGCCCAGAAGAGCCAACCTTGACCCCAGAGAATTCCTGATTTTTGATACCTTCTTCAAGAATCTGGTGAAGACCCTCAGCGGCAATCAGGAAAATAAAAGGTGAAAGCGAACAACATTGCCGAATTCCATTAAGGATAGGAAAATCGGCACTAGGAGAGCCATTCACAAGAACTGCTACATGAGCTCTGAAACAGGAAGCCATCCAGAATCTCCACTTTGGCCCAAAAGCCATGGCCTCGAGCACCTCATCAATATAGTCCCAATTTACCTTGTCAAATGCTTTCTTGAAATCAAGTTTAAAGACAACGACCTCCTCATGGGAATGGCGTACCATATCAATCACCTCGGAGGCTATCAGTACCCCGTCAACCAGTTGCCTGCCAGCTACAAAACCAATCTGGGAGTCACTGATAATATCATTTAGCACCTGACAGAGTCGATTCGAAAGCACTTTAGCAAGGATTTTGTATGGCCCTGAAATTAGACTGATTGGTCTAAAATCCTGAATCCTGTCAGCAGAAGAAAGCTTGGGTATGAGAGTGAGAAAGGTAGAGTTAAGCCCTTTCCCAATCGACCCAGATGCATGGAAATCAGAAAAGAATCGAAGCACGTCAGGTTTTATAATCTCCCAGCAGGATTTGTAGAACAACATAGAGAAACCGTCTGGCCCAGGTGCCTTTTCAGAACCACAGTCACAGATAGCAGCAAAAATTTCATCAACAGAAAACGGCTCTTCTAGAAAACAAGCTTGAAAACCAGATAAGCGAGAGAAAGGGAGCTGTGGTAAAGGAACTCGAATACCAGGAGGTCTGGCAAAACGGAGCCTGAAATGCTCAGCATCGTGGGCTTTCAGAAGAGCCGGATCGGTGATGAACTCGGAGCCTACACGAAGACCTGAAATCCTTTTTCTGGCGTCTCTCAAATTTGCTATCTTGTGATAAAAGCGTGAGCACACATCCCCTTGCTTGTGCCACCTTAACCTGGCCTTCTGACTCCAAATGCGCGCAAGAGTCTTTTGCTTACAAATCAGAGTAACCCGGAGTAAAGAGCGAGAAATGCATTCAGGACCCGATAGGTCCCGAGTGTCCAATGCATCATCGAAAGAATTCAGGTCCGACTCCAAAGCTTCCACTTCCCGGTCCACACGACCAAAAACTTCTGTGCTCCAGCGATGCAGGTCGTGCCTGAGATGTTTGAGCTTGAACCATAACATATAGGAGGTCGAACCTTGACAAACATATGACTCCCAAAAGGCCCGGACATCTGGAAGGAAGTACTTGTGCTCGACCCAAACATTCAGGAAGCGCCTTGGCTTTGGTCCCCAGTTGACAGTTGAAGAGGACAAGGAAACCGGCTGGTGATCAGATAATGGCCGGGGGAGCCCAAATTGCGTGAAGGAATCGAAACAGAGCAACACTGCTGGAGAGACAACAAAACGGTCCAGTCGGGAAGCCTTCGACCCACCACCGTACCAGGTAAAGCGAGCTCCAGTGAGGTTCAAGTCGACCAATTCCATAGACTGTAAAAAATCGGAAAATAGAGCACAGTCCACCGGCGAAGTAGAAGTGTTTCGACGCTCATCCGAGTTCAGCACAGAATTGAAATCGCCTCCTGCAACAACGAGATCACCAAGAGAGGGCCTGTCATGTACAAGAAGGTCCCAAAGGGTACGACGACCAGAAACAGAGGATGGTGCATAGACATTCAATATAGCAAAAACAGAGCCCAGAGGTAGATACGAACCAGACCAAAGAATGGCGGAGCCGATCGGTCTCGAGGAGGAGATGCTGAATGAAGATGGTCTCCAGGCAGTAAGGAGGCCTCCCGATGAACCCTCAGCTGAGATGAACCGGAAATCCCAACCCAAAAACAGACCACAATCACGAAGAAAACTTGCAGATATCTCTTCAACCTTGGTTTCCTGAAGCATGACGAAATCAGGGCGTTGAGCAACTACCACACGCCTGATGTCTCTCCTCTTATAAGGAGAGTTTGCTCCTCTCACATTCCATGAGAGGAGCTTCATCGCTCAATCAGCTCGGGGAGAAACGGAGGAGGCTACTCGGAAAGAAGTGCCTCCACCAGTGTCAATGGCTTGGTCCAAAGAGTATTGGTCCTCAAGCAAAAGTTGCCCCGAAATCTCAGCCTCCAAATTTTCAAACTGATCCTTGATGTCCCCGCCGGTGGCAAGAGCCTTGTACCCAATTTTCTTAACATAATTCCATCGGTTACTCGAAGAGGGAGGGAGATTCGAAGGACTAGAGACGACGAAGGGCTTCCCAGCAGAACGATTTCGACGTTTTCCGGATCCAGATGCGTTTACTTGCGCCGCACGCAACGTAGAAGGGATGGCCATAATGGGCTCAAGGTCTGCCGGTACAACAGCAAGGCCCAAAGAGGACTCTGGGTGGATCGCGTGATCTCCGGGACCCAAGAAAGAGTCCTCAAACTCTTTGAAACCTTGATCGGATAGAGGGGATCTATCCAAATCAAGTTTCGAATTTGAAACCTGTGAAGGACTCGCACGCGCCGATGAACCTGAACTGGCCGGAGAGGACGGAGTGGCCGAGGTTGTGGGCGACAAGGGCAAGCGAGGTTTGGGAGACGGGACCAATGATACCGAGATTGGTTCGACCCACAAATCAAAACTAGAATCGTCCAAACCGAAAAACAGAGTACTCGGCGTCAGGAAGGATGTGCGATGAACGATGAAGAAGAGACCCTCAAAATCTTTGCGTAAAACTTGGTGAACTGTACCCAAAGCCCTTCCAATAGAAACAAAGTTCTCTGAACTCCATCCATGGATGGGAAGCCCTTGAACTGAAACCCATTGAAAAAACCCGGCTGAGTAAGGAGCTCGCCATTTGATCGGACAATATCGAGCCAGGGAGCAAGAGAAGACCAGTCAGGGTCAGCAGTGGTTGAGGAAATCATAAAGATTCTGTGCCCAAAGCTTTTTAAACCAAAGTGATTCAAGCCCGCTAGTGACATAGTCTCAAGCAAAACTTCAGAGGTGGAAGAAGAATGGGCTACTCCAATTGCACTCGACAGAGCCTGAGCTCGCAACTCCTTTACCTCTGTCCCAGACGCCTGAGGGAGCTTGATGTCCTCGGTGGGTGGAGAAGCAATTGCGGAGGCTGGAGAGGGCTTCCAGGTGGATCTGGAGCGGCGCGAGGAGTCAGCCCAAGCCTGGACGACGAGGAGCTTCTTCCCCGAGAAACGTTTGCCATGCAGGGCTAGCCGCATCTTCAGACAATCCTCTGTAGTAGCTACATGAATGAAGCAAAAGGGGCGCCCTTGAGCAATCGAACGTGCGCTTAGATAGATGCATGTAACAGATCCAAAATCAGAGAAGAGTTTGAAGAGCCAGGGCTCCTTTGCCAACTGAGGGAAGTTGCTGACGAAGAGTTTGAGAGGATCCTCAGCTTTGGCCGGTGGAACAGAGGTCGGATCTGCAGAAGCGAGAGGGATGACCTTCGAAGACTGAGCATTGGTCTCAAAGCGAGTGATCAGCAACGCCACCCTCGGGACCAGAGCGCCGTGAGAATCACTAGGACCAAAACGCGGTGAAGGAGTGGCAGCTGACTGGCCGGACACTGTACTCGACGCCAGAGACCAAACGGAATAGTCACCGGAGGAGGAAGGTCCGGTGACAGCCACTCTCAGAGAGTCATCCATTTCTCCCTTGATATTGTTCGGAAACATAGTATTGATTGATTGTGTATTTATCATTCGTTGGGTATATAGTTATATTTGTCTAGTTTTTTTTAATCCTTTCAAAAATCTGGTTTCTCGTTTTTTTTCAATCCTTGGAACAATTACTTGTCTAGTTTCATGTTTGAGTTGTTTTCTGGAGTCTCGGTTTATATTAAGTTTTTTGTTGTTGATAGGTACCTTTTGAGGAGTGAAGAGAACAGAATTAAAGAGAAGATTAGTAATAGGAATATATCTATTTTTTATTGATATATAATATATGCATTTTTTTTTGTTATTGACATATTGACATCAAATGTTCTTTTGGGAGTCCCCAACACCAAAGATACAATGACGGATGAACGAGGACACACCGAGATCTGCCATGCAACGATGGGTTCGGTGACCCAGAGACAGAGCAATCCCTACCTCGAAGCATACGATCGGAAGTCGTCCTTAAGCCCTCCATAACGATATTGAAGAACATGCGCGGTGGTCTTTCGCTAGAGGAGCTTTATATCCCGGACGAAGCAATCGACGACCTAGACTCCTCGTTTGACTTTGTGCAAGTCGGGACTCTGATTATGGCCCAGAACTATTTCTTATCGGCCCTGGGCATCATAATGCGGGACGTTTGGAAGACTCGAACCATGGAAGCTTGGTACATGAGGGACTGGTGACCTTCTTCTTCTTCTGGACGAAAGAAAAAAATGCAAATTATCATGGACGATGAGCCTTGGGACTCCCACCGTGTTGTTACATCTAGATTGACTATGTTTGTGTCAAACAAGATGTTAACGAGGATGTCATCAGACATCATCAGTATGCAGCCGGTAACAAAGATGTCAACAAAAGGCGTGTGCATGGCGTGTGCGTACCTATGCTTATCTGGTTTGCTGATTTGTTTCCAAATGTAAAGATACTTCTTTAATAGACATCTTCTCTATTTTAGAAAGTCTCTAAAACAAGGAAACTAGGAGATTCATCTTGATCGTGACTCTAGAGGTTAATAAACTCTAGGAGGCACGATACAAGGATGGTCAGAGTTATAAATACAATCATATTCATCCAAGATTGGTTCAGATCAATTGCTATATTTCTGAGAATACTTTGTAAGTTGTTCCGTTTCAGTTAGTAAGTCCTGAAGGACTATTGCATGCATTCCACTTGTGTTCATGAGTTCAGTGTTCTCGAGTGTGTTGAGAAACTAAATGAGTTGAAGAAAAGTGAATGTTGTTGTGCTCACACTGTGGATTGTAACAGATCAAGTGTTGAAGTTGTGTTCTTATTATTGAAGCATCACACTCTACTTTGAAGAACAAGATTAGTCTGAGACTGTAAGGGTTCGAAGAGTGGAATTGAGATGGGATCTCGGGTTCAGGGGGAGAGCCTAATTTAGGGTTGTCACTTTGTAATAATAGTATAGGGTTGATCTGATGATCTGAGAACTTGTATGCTGATTGATTATCTTATAGTGAAAACCTTTCCACTAGTAGAGTGCCCCCAGATGTAGGTATGATGTACCGAACTGGGTAACCAATCTTGCGTGTCCTTTGTGTATGCTCACGTATTTATTATCGTTTATCTTTATATTGGTACAATAAGATGTCATTGAACAAACTATAACATCTTGAGTGACATCTTGATATTACATCTAATAAGAATTAAAATTGGTATAAGAGCAGGTCACCCAATCTACGAATTGTGATCCTAAAAGGGAAATAATTTTGTGTATACACAATGGAAAGTTCTAGAGAAGGAGGTTCTGTCAATCGTCCTCACGTGCTTGATATGACTAATTATAACTATTGGAAAGACAAGATGAATGCCTTCTTAAAATCTCTGGATAGCTAAACTTGGAAGTCAGTGGTCCATGGTTATGCACCTCCTCAAACCACTACCGAGGAAGGAAAGCCTATTGTTGTTAAACTTGAAAAGGATTGGAACACTGCAGAAGATGGTGTCTCAATAGGTAACTCTCGTGCATTAAATGTTATCTTCAATGGAGTTGATCAAAATGTGTTATCACTAATAACACATGCATCAGTGCTAAAGAAGTCTGGTAGATATTGACAATCTCCTTTGAAGGTACTACTAAAGTTGCAGACCAAAGACTACAATATCTCACTACTAACTTTGAGGCACTGGTTATGAGAGATGACGAAACCATCACTCAGTTTCATGTTCGCCTTAGAGACATTTCCAATGAATCATTCTCTTTAGTGAAACCAATGTTAGATGAAAAGCTGCCAGAAAAATGTTGAGAGCTATAAACTCAAAGTTCAAAATGAAGATAACTGCCATAGAAGAAATGCATGACGTAGGTTCTCTAAGATTTTATGAGCTCATGGGGTCACTTATGACATTTGAGTTGTCTCTTCAAGGTGTGAAGAAGGAGCACAAAGTAATGGCACTAAGAAGCTCTATGCAAAATCCCAAGGACCAATCAGGTTTAGTTGCAAAAGGGGATATGGAGAAAGCTTGGCTATGATGGTAAAGAAAGTAATGAAACGTTTCAATCATATGCCAGGAAACTCGTCTGGCCAAGATTTCTGTCAGGATGCTCTTGACATCTCTTATCAGAGAAGATAGAAAGCCTCATAGAGGAATTCTGATCAAACGGACAAAGGGAAAGGCATCTAATGCTATGAATGTGAAGGATTTGGTCACATCCAATAGGAATCTCCAACTTACCCGAAGAAGAAGAAGAAAAAACTAACTGCATATGTGTATGATGAAGATGATGAACATAGTGAAAATGAACAGGACATGAATCATCTTCCTTTCACAACTAATTTTGCCTCTATTGAAATAGGTATGATCACTAATGAAAGCTATATATCTGAGCAATTCTATGAAGATGAGATGACCATTGTGGATGATCACTCATACAATAAAGAGGTGGTGAATTCAAAATCCATGGAGACCCCAAGTATTCAAGTGTAAACTCTGTTGCTTGAGAAAGCCAAGCTTCTTAAAACAGTTGTATCCTTAAGAGAAGAAGTGAGTAGACTGAATGGAGAAATTGGTCGAATCACCATGTCTGTCAGGATGTCAAATTCAAACTCAGACACATTGGATGACATTTTGTTTATTGGAAGAACTTCCAAGAATATGAGTGGAGTAGGTTACACTGATGAAGTTTCAACTTCCCAAACTGTTTTTGTTACTCCCAAGATGTCTGAAATTCAACGATCTCATGATCAACATCAGCTCAAACATCCTAAACGACATTTCACAAAGCATCTTATACAGCCCCTTACGAAGTACTCAAGTCTGCAACATAATATACATCATACTAATTTACATGATGAATCTACGTCTATAGAAAAGTTTAAGAGAGCTTCAAGGAAATGTCACCATTGTAGTAAGAATGGTCACATTAGATGTAATAACCACTCTCGGTCAACGCCAGTCAAATCTGCGAAAAACAGGAAAATTTAAAAAATTCCAGCAGACACTTGATTGAACCTAAATTTGACCCTAAGGGTCATACCGGACTTAAGTTGACCCCGATATTGACCAAAGTGAGTTCCGGGGGACTCAGGGCAACTTTCTGATCAATTTGGGAAATGTTGACTTTTCGTTGGAAAAGTCAACCGAGCGACGTTTTGGTCCATTCGAAGACCGTTTTGGATCCAAAAAGCTTAGCTGTTGTCGCAGCGGTCTTAGTTGAGCCGTTTCCTTGTAGTCCGTGAAGTTTCGTAATTTCTTGGAAAAAGTGCACGTTCGGGGCCCGAAACGTCCGAATTTCGCGAATCTGATGTAGATATTTTCCGAAAAAGGTGTGGGACCCACCTTGCCACTTGTCAAGCAATTGGTGGTGTTAGGTGTGGGACAAGTCAAGGAAGACTACTTTAGGTGTTAGTTTGTATTTAAGTATTAGTTTGTTATTTTTTTTAAAAGTAAAACAAAAGGGAAAGGTGATGGCTTACACGTCCATTTCAAAAAAAGAAGAGAAAAAATGGCTTTTAGAGAGAGAAAGGGAGATAGAAGAAGGAGAGAAAAGAGAAGGGGGTGTTGGGGTCTTACCACTATTCACGAGCATCGAACCGTTGGATCGTCTCAAAGCTAAAGGAATCGAGCTCGCATCGACTTTCTCTACGGTGAGCACCTAATCGATTCTCGTTTTGCTAAGTTTAAAAGTTAGGGTTTGGTTTGAAATGGGTTGAAATTGGATGAGTTGAGGTGTGGGGATTGTTGGAGACGTTTTGGACGGAAGAGGCACGTTTTCCGGTGATCGGGAGCTCGGGGGAAGCTTCGGCCACCATGTAGGGTGGTCGGCCACCATGTGAGGTGGCTGGCCGGAGCTAGGGCCGGCCACCACCATGGTGGGCCGGGCCCACTTGAACCCTAGGGCCCACGGCCAAGTTGGGACGGGTGGGGCCCACGTGCTCGGGTGATCGGGTTTTGTGTTAGGGTGGTTTAGAACGTTCCCCGGACCATTTATCCACAACCGGATCGAAATTTGGAATTAAATTGTAAAAGTTGTAATTGACGGCTTTAGAAACTTTAAACGCGAATTAAATTGCTCGGGAGTCGGAAATTGATTCTGTCGATTGCGTTGGAACCCTTGAATTATTCTAAGACCGTAGAAACGAAAACGGGAATTTTCGGAGCCCCGGAAGGACGTTTTCAAAACCCGGGCAGATTCGCCATGTCGGGCGAATCGGGCCTTTACGGGTCCTTTACCGACAATGTCGAGCAATTGGGAAGTTTGGGAGTGATCGACATTGTCGGGGTTACTTTTGGGGGTCGAGTTTACTGAATTCCAGTTTATGTCTGCGAGCTTATAAGTATTTAAAATTGTGTTCTTTTAGATCGTGCCGCAGACCGAGGCAATGGAAAGCTGGGTGAGTGACTGAGATCACACCGTAGCTCGTTGGTTGGCTTTTGGAGAACACGCACGAGGTAGGGAAAAGTAGCCGGATCTCGGCCCCGACTAGGGAAAGTTAACAGTAGAAATGCATGTGACACTGGGGTGTCGTGGGTTAAGTGGGTTATCGAATATTAGAAAGGCATGATACGGGAACGTAGCGAATATTGGAAATGCATGTGACACTTAGTAGTGTCGTAGGAGCAGAGAACTTAGCGTTATTAGAATTACTGGAGGCATATGACCATGCCCGGAGGTTGATTGCGAACTTATCGAGATTAGGAGTGCTGGAGGCATATGACCATGCCCGGAGGTTGTTTGTGAAACTGTTGATATTAGGACTGTTGGAGGCATTGGTTATGCCGGAGGTTGATTGTGTATTTTGTGTCTTGGGTGGCCATGAGAGCCCGTGTTTTACTGTTGTGTCTTGGGTGGCAATGAGAGCCCGTGTTTTACTGTTGTGTCTTGGGTGGCCATGAGAGCCTGTGTTTTACTGTTGTGTCTTGGGTGGCCATGAGTGCCCGTGGGGTTGTTGAACCCATGTCTTTACTGTTGGTGTGTCTTGGGTGGCCATGAGTGCCCGTGGGGTTGTTGAACCCGTGTCTTTATTGTCGGTGTGTCTTGGGAGGTCGTGAGTGCCCGTGGGGTTGTTGAACCCGTGTCTCTACTGTTGGTGTGTCTTGGGAGGCCGTGAGTGCCTGTGGGGTTGTTGAGCCCGTGAGTTACTGTTGGCGTGTCTTTGGAGGCCGTGAGTGCCCGTGGGGTTGTTGAGCCCGTGAGTTACTGTTGGTGGTTTTGAGTGGCCGTGAGTGCCCGTGGGGTTGTTGAGCCGTGAGTTACTGTTGGTGTATCTTGGGAGGCCGTGAGTGCCTGTGGGGTTGTTGAGTCCGTGTTTTATGGTTGGTGTCTTGGGTGGCCATGAGTGCCTGTGGAGTGCTGAACTTGTGTTGTTGCTGTTTGTTGAACTTTGTTTGTGATTGTGATTGTGGTTACCTGAGGTTGTGGGCCCGCTTCATGAAACGGGGGTCCTCGATCACACGCGTCTGCATGTTCAGACGGGGTAGGGGGCCCGCCCGTCAGTAAAGGGGTCCTGGCCGCGCGTGTGTGGTTCGGGGTTGTGAGTGTGATAGGTCGACAGCCTGATCCGACTTCGTGTCGAGGAAATGCGACATGTCGACCGCCTGGCCTGATGAGATCGGTAAAGGGCGTGAGGGAGGTTACTGAGCAGCTGGTATGCGATCCTTTGTGATCTTGTTTGGTGTGCGATCCCTTGTGATCTTGCTTGGTGTTGAGTAGTTTCTGTCGGGTCTTTGGAGGAGGTCATCGATCGTTGTGTCGGGTTTACATCACAAGTCAGAGTGTTGAGTTGGTCAAGGAAGGTAACAGTGGGTGTGTGTTCAGTCGGAGTACTTGGGTTGGGGATAGTGTTCCCCGGTGTTGAGTTTGTTGTTGGTGTTACCGGCATTGTCTGCTAAGTATGCCGTAGTCAGTCTGTTATCCGTGGTGGTGAGCGAACGCTCACCCCTAGCTGCTTTTCCTACAGGTACCGGTCACAGGTTGGACTAGGTGAGCTTCTGAAGCTTGAAGAGCTAGGAGCGGGATTCTGGGTTTACTTTGAGTCTAGCGACGTGTACCTTGCTTTTTGTCCAATTGTTGGGACGTACCTTTAAGTTGTAACTGATTAAATGATTGTTTTTGATGAACAAATGGCGATTTTAAAGTGATTTATGTAAAAGGTTTCAAAATGTTTTAATGTTTTAAATGTTCGCGTCCTGAGTTCGGTTTACTGAAATTGGGGCGTGACATTAGACCCTACTGCTACCAACTCCATGGAATTTCTAATATTCAACAAAAACATCTCAACCAGTACCATAAAAATGCAAAGCAGGAAAGGAATTATCATAGTAAACATCCTTGTAACAATCTGAAGCAAGTTTGGAAAGTCAAAAGTGAACATCATCGTGCCAATATTGCTTATACTACTCTGGTTGAATCAAATGGAAATATTTGGTACCTTGATAGTGGAGCATCTCGACACATGACTGGAAACAGTAAGTACTTGACAAACATCAAGCTATGTCATGATGGACATGTAATATTTGGAGATGGAGTCAAGGCAAGAGTCATAGGGAAGAGACAACTAAAATTCCCCGGTATCAACAGCTTAACTGAGGCATTGCTCGTAGAAGGACTCACTACAAATCTTTTTAGTATAAGTCAACTTTGTGACTTGGATCTATTTGTAGAATTCACCAAGACCGTAGTGTTTTGTCTTGGATACGAATTTGTCCACCTTGATGACTGGTACCCGTTTTAAAGATAATTGTTATGTTTGGTCCCCAAGTGGAACCCTCGAATTCACATACCCCCTGCTCCAGCATACTTGCTAACCAAAAGGGAAGGACACAAGGTCTGTTCTCATAATCTCAGCCATCTGAATCAGAAACAAGCTAACAAGTTTCATGAAAAAGAAGAAGAAGGTGATGGGTTAAATCAGGCAACACTACTATAGAATTTCACTTGGCAGACCGATAAAATGGATCTGTGGCTAAAGTTTGGACACTTTAACCACGAATGTCGCATCCGTGGAAAAAGTGATGACTTGCCCAACGGATAAAATATATGTGCCACAAGTAATTTGTATCCGTGGCTAAAATGAGGGTACTTTAGCCACGAATGCACTATCCGTGGGTAAAGTGTTGACTTGCCCAATGGATAAATTATCCGTGTCACAAGTAATTTACTTATGTGGCTAAAGTGTGGGTTCTTTAGCCACGAATGCGACATCCATGGCTAAAGTAATACTTGCCCAATGGATGTTTTATATCTGTCGGCCAAGTTTGACAATGTACATGCCAACTTATAAACACATTTTAGTTATTCCCGTTAACAAATGTAGACAAACGATAAACCTATTTCGATTATTCCCATTAACATATGTTGACAAACCAGAAGCCGGTTTCGATTATTCCCATTAACATATTTACACAAACGATAAACATGTATGAATTAGTCCATATATAGACAACGGAATATTTCATATATAAATATATAAGTTTCGAACATCCTACTGTTTGAACACATAATTATTCATCAAATAGTTGGAACATTACATAGAAACAGAGCATAATAGCTTTAAGGAGCACACAGGCTTGCAATAATTCGCTCGTCCATTACTTTGAATTCTTCCATTTATTGTACATATTGTTGAAACCACTTAGGCTCCTTTGTAGTTTGAGGACCATCCTGAATATTGTTTATCCACGCAGGCTTGTCCCTAAACAAGGGTATACCATCAAGGAGTGGAAGAAGGTCATCACCTTTATCACGCATCAAGCTCATAATATAATCGCATCGTTGATTGGCTTCCCTCAGCACTTGGTTGTATTGTTTCTGCCACACCGGGTAAGCCTCAGTCCCTGGTTGGGCGCCACGGTTTGATCCTTGTGGTGCGGGTGTTGGGTATAAGGTTCGAGAATTTTTCACGTTGACGCCACCTTCGTTCGAGTAGAGGATCAAGGTTTGGTTTCATCCTGTCACAAACATATACATATATTTACCCAACTCAAACAACAAGCACATATAATTATAATCTCTCAAATTAAGTAAAAACATACATAGGTAGTATTCATAAAAAGTAGTATGCATTATATAACCAAGTCATAGAAAGTATAGTACAAATTGAAACGTAATTAAGTCATCATTTAAACATTCGTTAAATACTAACTAATAAAGTAGAGTATTTAGTCTTGGAACTCGCGCTCGGAGTTATCTTTCATCCACTGCACGTAAACCTTTGCGTGATGCTTAAGACCGCGCATGGAGGCCGCTCCATCAAACGGAATATGTGCTGCGCTTTTAACAGCACGTCTTTAAGCAGCTAGCCTATCTCGTTCTGCTCTTTCGACTGTAAGCCTACCTCCTTCATTTGAAATCAGACGCCTCATATACATGTGAACTAATGACTCGTGATGCGTAGCACTTTTCCTGGGAAAAGTGTCCATGACCAAGTTCATCTCTTTTTCCCAGTCTACATCCCTCTTTGGTCGCATTTCTTCATCAATATGATCTGGCATCGTGCTATTCTCCCCGACACTACTGGTGTTGGTCTCATCCACCGAAATGAAAACCTAAATTACAGAATGAAACCATGTTTTTTAGAATGCAAACCTAACAAATTAGGGAATTTTTGAAACTCTAAATTTTCCGAACTAGTTCAAGTAATGGAATTTCTAATTAGAACCCTAAATGTATGTAACCCCCCAATTTTTGAAACCCTAAATTTGAGAGTGCAAACCTAAATTTCACAACCTTTAACCTAACATTTTAACATAATTGAAACCCTAAATTTCTGAATTTCTGAAACCTACACTTTTGAATTTATTAAACCCTAAATTTCTAAAATTTCTAAAACTAATTAGAAACATACAAGAACAACAACACCATATCTATAACAAAGAAAAAAAACATGCATGCATGTTGATTTAATTCGAAAAAAGATGTGTAACTTACCATAGGAAACGGATTGAAGAAGGATCACGGAGCAACGAAGGAGGAACTGAAGCACACCTGAGCAACGATGGAGGAACGGTGGTCGGTGCTGGAGTTGAAGCAAAGAGAGGTCGGGTGAGGCTTAGGCAGAGGTAGGGTCGGAAATAGGGGAAAATAGGGTTTGGGGAATTTATATAGTATAATGTTGGCCGACGGATACTATCTATGTCGGTAAGGCCAAAATAGTGTCGCAACACTAAACGGCGTTGAAGCAGTGCGGTGGAACGCAGTCAAAACAACATCGCTTCGTATGCTGGCCGACGGATCCAATATTTGTCGGTAAGGTTACTGGTCACATAACATCTACGCAAAGCATGCCTTATCTTATTCATCCCCTCATCTTCCCCACCCCCACCCCCACCCCCACCCCAAATCAAAATGTGTACTCCAAACCACCATTAAAGACCCCAAACTCATATTTTGTACTCCACACCATCTTTTCATTACCCAAATTATATTTACCTCTGAAAACTCTACTTTCCATGTCACCATAGGTGTTGAATGCTTCAAACTCGAAAATGGTATGTATGCATTTGTCATTTTTTTGATTCATTAGTTATTGTTGAGTATAGATATATTGTGTACAATAGTTCTTAGTATTGACTGTTTATCAAGATATTTATAATATTTGGCAAAAATAAAAAGTAATAATTAATAAAATAATAATAATAATAATAAATGGGCCTAAATTTTGGGCCCATGTACCAAACCCTTACAACCATTCACTTAAGTCCACATGATTGGCCCATTTGCTTTTGTCTACTTATGCTCTGAAATGGGAACAATAGGGTTTGATCTGAAATTGACTTGGACGAAAAAAATAAAATAAAAGGAGAAGCTCTGGTTTGAAGCTTCATGGCCCTGACTAGGGAAAATTAACAGTAGAAATGCATGTGACACTTGGGTGTCGTGGGTTTAGTAAGTTTATCCATTATTAGAAAGGCAGGAGACACCGGGTGGTGTCGTAGGATGCGGGAACGTATCGAACAATATAATTGAATGTGACACTTAGTAGTGTCGTAGGAGCAGTGAACTTGTTGATATTAGAATTACTGGAGGCATATGACCATGCCCGGAGGTTGATTGTGAAACTGTTGATGTTAGAACTGCTGGAGGCATTGGTTATGCCCGGAGGTTGATTGTGTAATTTGTGTTTTGGGTGGCCATGAGAGCCCGTATTTTACTGTTGGTGTCTTGGGTGGCCATGAATGCCCGTGGGGTTGTTGAGCCCGTGAGTTACTGTCGGTGTGTCTTGGGAGGCCGTGAGTGCCCATGGGGTTGTTGAGCCCGTGAGTTATTGTCGGTGTGTCTTAGGAGGCCGTGAGTACCCGTGGGGTTGTTGAGCCCGTGAGTTATTGTCGGTGTGTCTTGGGAGGCCGTGAGTGCTTGTGGGGTTGTTGAGCCCGTGAGTTACTGTTGGTGTGTCTTGGGAGGCCGTGAGTACACGTGGGGTTGTTGAGCACGTGAGTTACTGTTGGTGTGTCTTGGGAGGCCGTGAGTGCCCGTGGGGTTGTTGAGTTCGTGTTTTACTGTTGGTGTCTTGGGTGGCCATGAGTGCCTGTGGAGTGTTGAACCTGTGTTGTTGTTGTTTGTTGAACTTTGCTTGTGATTGTGATTGTGGTTACCTGAGGTTGGAAACCCGACTTTGTGTCAGGGAAGTTGCGTGGTGTGGCTAGCCTCCTGACAGGGATCGGGGGAAGCGGAGAGGTTGTGGGCTAGCCTCCCGACAGGGATTGGGAGAAGATTGTGAGGTTGATGGTGTGGCTAGCCTCCTGACAGAGGTCGGGGGTAGGGGAGAGGTTGTGGGCTAGCATCCCGGCTGTGTTTCGGGAGAAGTTTTGTGGGTTGCGCGGGTGTGGCTAGCCTCCCGATAGAGGTCGGGGGTAGGGGAGAGGTTGTGGGCTAGCCTCCCACTGTGATCGGGAGAAGTTGCGCGACAGGTCGACCGTCTGACCTGACAGGGATCGGTAAAGGGCGAGGGTGAGAGAGGGGGTTACTGAGCAGCTGGAGTGTGATCCTTTGTGATCTTGTTTGGTGTGCGATCCTTTGTGATGTTGGGTGTTGCGTGGTTGTCTGTCGTGTCTTTGGAGGAGGTCGTCAATCGTTGTGTCGGGTCTACATTACGTGTCTGAGTGTTGAGTCGGTTGAGGAAAGTAACAGTGTGTGTGTGTCATTCGGGTTACTTGAGTTTGGGGATAGTAGTCCCCGGTGTTGAGTTGTTGTTGGTATTACCGGCATTGTCTGCTAAGTATGCCGTAGTTAGTCTGTTATCCGTGGTGGTGAGCGAACGCTCACCCCTAGCTGCTTTTCCTACAGGTACTGGTCGCAGGTTGGACTAGGTGAGCTTCCGAAGCTTGAAGAGCTAGGAGCGGGAGTCCGGGTTTACTTTTGAGTCTAGCGACGTACACTTGTGTTTTGTCCGCTTGTGGGACGTACTTTTGAGTTGTAAATAATTATTTTGTTTAAGTAATTGGTGGTTTTAAAGTGTTTTATTTAAAATGTCTGAAAGGTTTTATTGTTTTAAACGTTCGCGTTCCGAGTTCGGTTTTACTGAAATTGGGGCGTGACAGCTTGGTATCACAGCTCGAGGTTTCACACCTCGGACTGTACGTCAATTAGGCGGGGAGAGTAGAGTCAGTGAAGTCCCGTCATGCGTTGGGTACGCAGGTCGGAACCGTGTGTAGACCCGTTGTGTTTTGAGTCCTGTTTGTGTTTGTGTGTATGTACAATGTTTTATTGCTGGCATACTGATTGTTTGTTGCTGCGTGAAACGTTCTTAAGCTGTCGCGACTCGACTCAGGAGCGTTCCTGTAGTCGAACGTGACGGTGTTGACATCAATGGGTACAATGTAGTTCGGGGACGCCTGAACCGGGTTGTAACTACGTGATGTCAAGTATGAGGTTTTAAAAATGAAAAGGAGAAAGTTTTAAAATTGGTTGGCCCTGTGGGCGTGTTTTTGAATTTGTTGGCCCAGTGGGCGTGCTTTGACTTTGGTTGGCCAGGTGGGCGTGTTTTTAAATTTGTTGGCCCAATGGGCGTGTTTTAAATTGGTTGGCCCTGTGGGCGTGTGTTTGAATTGGTTGGCCCGGGGGGCGTGTGTTTAAATTGGTTGGCCCGGTGGGCGTGTTTTGAAATTTGTTGGCCCGTTGGGCGTGTTTTGATTTTGGTTGGCCTTGTCGGCTTGTGTTTGAGGTTGGGTGACTTGAATTTGTTTGTGAGTCGTTGTGCGTGTGGTCGGTAATTTGGTGATCAAGGGTGTGTGACGCTTAAAACTATTTTTGGGGTTAAAAAGGGGTAAAAAAAATCGAGTCGGAAACAATTTTGGGAAATAGGCCTGCGCGAGCGTCAAGGACCCTGTCATGGATCCGTGACGGAGCAGCTCGTTTTGGCGAGTTTTGGGCCTTCGTCACGGCTCCGTGACCCCAACCGTGACGTGGTCTGTCACAGATCCGTGATTCCTGTCTTGTTCCACCGTCTTGACTGTGCAATTTGTGTATTGGTTTTGAGTGGATGTGTTCACGGTTGTGTTGGTTGTAGAGGTCGTAAGTTCGGTGTTAAGGGGTGAGGTCTTGGGTTCGAGACTCATCAATAACCTACGGTAGTGATACAGCGCCTCGGTGTGAGAGTCTCACCACGGAGAGGGGTTAGGGTTGGTGCGCTGCGACGCCATACGAACTAGGTTTCCCCTATGTGAACGGGTGTTCGAGGTTTCCCTTACGTGAACAGGTGGTTCGAGGTTTCCTTCACGTGAGTGGGTTATTCGAGGTTTCCCTCGCGTGAACGGGTGGTTTGAGGTTTCCTTCACGTGAGTGGGTTATTTGAGGTTTCCTACGTGATCGGGAAATTAGGGTATCGAGGTTGGGAGAAATAGTGGTTTGTTGAGTTGAGAACATGATCCCCGTTTGAGGTTTCCCTACATGATCGCGTAACTAGGGTATCGAGGTTGTGAGCAATAGTGGCTTGCGGAATTGAGAATAGGATCCCTGTTGAGGTTTCCCTACGAGATCAGGTAATTGGGGTATTGAAGTTGTGAGCAATAGTGATATGTTGAATTGAGAACATAATCCCCGTTTCGAGGTTTCCCTTACGTGAGAGAGTATTTGAGGTATTAATGGCTTGAGCAGTGTGACGTTTTGGTATCAGGTTTGGAGGTAGTGGTTTGCCCTGGTTAGATTGGGGACGAGTAACGAATACTGGTTGGGTTGCGGAACGTTATAAGTAAATGCATAGAGGATCGTGTGAGGGTTGTGCTATACCTTATCGGTGTGACTAATGGTGTGGTTGTTCGGTGTCTGATTTGGGCGTCATTCTTATTGGATACCGGGGTGTCACACTCGTTTACTTCGTCAAGTTGTGCTGAGGTGTTGGGGCTGAGTTTAGAGTCGTTGAGTCCACCCCTGCGTCTGGATACGCCGGTTGGGGGTGTTGTGGTGTTGACTAGGGTCTGTCGTGCCCGCAGAGTTAGAGAAGCGAACCGATACAAGAGGTTCGAGAGAGGACTCGAGAGCCCTGATGCTGGGTCGAGTCCTCACCCCGAGGATTTGGGTGTGTTCAGAGTTGGTAGGCATGACGACGGTAGAGGAGCGAGGTCTTAGAGAGACCGCGAGGTTCCGTGGGGTTCGGCAGCGACTGAGCTTGTGCGTGTATCCGTGGGAAGGATACTTACGAAATGACAGCCTTTGACATGATCCTGAGAAAGGACTGGTTGGCAAAGTGCCGAGCCAATATCGACTATTACTGGCGACGAGTGACGGTGTCAATAGGCAACACGAAAGGTTCGTGTATTCTGGGCAGTAGGAGCGGAGTTCTCCTGTCGGCTTGTCCGCGTGGCGTGCGAGTTCCCCGAGGTCTTCCCTGAGGAGTTGAGCGGGTTGCCACCAGTTTGTGAGGTGGAGTTCGGGATTGACCTGGTGCCGGGAACGGCAGCGATATCGATGGCGCCTTACAGGTTCGAGCCAGCCGAGTTGACCGAGCTGAAGAGTCAGCTCGAGGAACTTTGGGAGAAGGGGTTTATCCGGCCGAGCACATCGCCGTGGGGAGCGCCATCACTCTTCGTGAAGAAGAAGAGTGGAGAGCTTCAGATGTGTATCGACTACCGGAAGCTGAACCGGGTTACGGTGAAGAACCGATACCCGATGCCGAGGATTTACGACATGTTCGACCAGTTGAGAGGGTCGACATGCTTCTTGAAGATCGATCTGCGATCCGGATATTACCGTTGCGAGTCCGAGAGGGAGACGTCGCAAAGACTGCATTCCGGACACGCTATGGGCATTACGAGTCCTTGGTGATGCCTTTGGACTGACGAACGCACCTGCAGCGTTCATGAATCTGATGAACATTATATTCCGGCCGTTCTTAGATCAATTTGTGGTGGTGTTTGTGGACGATATCTTGATCTTCTCGCAGAACGAGGCGACGAACTGCGAGAGTCGCATTATTCGCGTCTGACAGTGCACGTGGGTAGCACTAAGAGGAGAGCGACATCAGGCGGCATATCTAGTGGAGCGAGATGCGGAGAACGGTCGCGGAGTTAGTATCGCGGTGCCTCACTCGTCGGTATGTGAGAGCCGACAACAGCGTCCCGCTGGATTATTGCAACCATTGCGGGTTGCACAGTGGAAATGGGGGGCACGTCACGATGGATTTCGTGAGCGGTTAGCCGAGTTCGCCTACAACAACAACTTTCAGGCCAGTATCAAGATGGCACCGTTCGAAGCGTTGTGTGCTAGGCCGTGTCGATCGCCCGTGTGCTGTGCAGAAGTGAGAAATGAGGGTTTACTGGGTCTAGAACTGGATCGAGAGACAGCAGAGTCGGTAGGAGCTATGCTGACAGACGGCGCCGACCTCTCGAGTCAGCATTCGGTGACCATGCGTCCTTGGAGGTGAGTCCGAAAGGTGGACTGCTGCGTTTCAACCGCGGCGGAGGCAGGTTAGCCCCGCGATGTATCGGGCCTTTCGAGGTCTTGAGTAGAGCGGGAGCAGTTGCATACCGACTTGCACTACCACCGCAGCTTGGGAATATCCACGTTTCCCAGTTGCGGAAGTATGTGCGGACCCCTCGCACGTCATTGAGTGGGCAGATGTCGATGTAACGGGTGATGTCTCGTATAAGGAGAAACCAGTTTGGGAAATGGATCCACGAGAGCAGGTCCTGCGCGGAAAGGTTATCCGCTTAGAACGGGTGCAATGGCAGCACCATGGGGCTGAGTCGACTTGGGAGCGCGAGGACGAGGTTTGCGCGAAGTACCCCGATTTGTTCGACTCCTGAGGTACGTCTGTTTTAAATTTCGCGGACGAAATTCCTTTAAGGGGGGTAGATTGTAATATTCGGCAAAAATAAAAAGTAATAATTAATAAAATAATAATAATAATAATAATGAATGGGCCTAAATTTTGGGCTCATGTACCAAACACTTACAATTATTCACTTAAGCCCACATGATTGGCCCATTTGCTTTTGTCTACTTATGCTCTGAAATAGGAACAATAGGGTTTGATCTGAAATTGACTTGGACGAAAAATATAAAATAAAAGGAGAAGCTCTGGTTTGAAGCTTCATGGTTGCGGCGACATCAACGTCAGTATACAGAAGGGATTGAATCCAAAAGACGGCGCGCGTGGAGCAAGAAAGCAGTGGCTGTGCTTGTGTACTGTCAAGTGTCCATATTGGGAAGAACTGTGAGGTCGGGGAAGAAAAGAAAAAAAAGGAATTTGAGCAAAACCGGATGAAAGGTTTGTGTTTCTTTTCTTTCTCATATTTCTTGGATTGCTGTATACTCATGATTGGAGCATTAAATGGTATCACATTCATGGTGATATCATATTCCGTGGAGAACCACGTAAATCGTGGTATTTAATGGTTCCAGGTTTTTTTAGTGGTGAATTAAGGAGATAGCTTCCAAGAAAAGTGTTGTAGTTGAGGGCTTTTTAAAAATTGTTATCAACAATTTGTTCTGAAGTGTGGTTCGGACAAATCATGAAGCAAATGTGTTTTTTCTTTTTTTAAGTTTTTGTTTTGATAAATAGGGAATTAGGGTTTGTAATTCGTGAGATTTCGGAAATTGATTCCGTCATTTGCGGTGGTTCGAGTGAGTATAATCAGGATTTGTAGACACGAAAATGTACATTTTCGGAGCCCCGATGGACGTTTTCCCGATCCCGGGCAGATTAGCCAAGCCGGGCGAAATGGGACGTTCCGAGCCCATTATCGACAATGTCGGGGAATTGGGAAGTTTGTGAGTGATCGACATTGTCGGGGTTGCATTTGGGCGTCAAGTGTATTAAAATTCAGTTTATGTCTGCGAACTTAAAAAGTGTTTAAATTGTGTTCTTATTAGATCGTGCCACCGACCGAGGAAAGGGAAAGCTAGGCGAGTGATCGTGAGCACGCCGGAGCTTGGTGGTGAGCTTTTGGGAAAGCGTACGAGGTAGGGAAAAGTAGCTGGATCTCGGCCCTGACTAGGGAAAGTTAACAGTAGAAATGCATGTGACACTTGGGTGTCGTGGGTTTAGTAAGTTTATCGAATATTAGAAAGGCAGGCGACACCGGGTGGTGTCGTAGGATGCGGGAACGTATCGAACAATAGAATTGCATGTGACACTTAGTAGTGTCGTAGGAGCAGTGAACTTGTTGATATTAGAATTACTAGAGGCATATGACCATGCCCGGAGGTTGATTGTGAAACTGTTGATGTTAGAACTGCTGGAGGCATTGGTTATGCCTGGAGGTTGATTGTGTAATTTGTGTCTTGGGTAGCCATGAGAGCCCGTATTACTATTGTGTCTTGGGTGGCCATGAGAGCCTGTATTACTGTTGTGTCTTGGGTGGCCATGAGAGCCCGTGTTACTGTTGTGTCTTGGGTGGCCATGAGAGCCCGTATTTTACTGTTGGTGTCTTGGGTGGCCATGAATGCTCGTGGGGTTGTTGAGCCCGTGAGTTACTGTTGGTGTGTCTTGGGAGGTCGTGAGTGCCCGTGGGGTTCTTGAGCCTGTGAGTTATTGTCGGTGTGTCTTGGGAGGCCGTGAGTGCCCGTGGAGTTGTTGAGCCCGTGAGTTATTGTCGGTGTGTCTTGGGAGGCCGTGAGTGCCCGTGGGGTTGTTGATCCCGTGAGTTACCGTTGGTGTGTCTTGGGAGGCCGTGAGTGCCCGTGGGGTTGTTGAGCCCGTGAGTTACTGTTGGTATGTCTTGGGAGGCCGTGAGTGCCCGTGGGATTGTTGAGTCCGTGTTTTACTGTTGGTGTCTTGGGTGGCCATGAGTGCATGTGGAGTGTTGAACCTGTGTTGTTGTTGTTTGTTGAACTTTGCTAGTGATTGTGATTGTGGTTACCTGAGGTTGGAAACCCGACTTTGTGTTGGGGAAATTGCGTGGTGTGGCTAGCCTCCCGACAGGGATCGAGGGAAGCGGAGAGGTTGTGGGCTAGCCTCCCGGCTGTGTGTCGGGAGAAGTTTCGTGGGTTGCGCGGGTGTGGCTAGCCTCCCGACAGAGGTCGGGGGTAGGGGAGAGGTTGTGGGCTAGCCTCCTGACTGAGATCGGGAGAAGTTGCGCGACAGGTCTACCGTCTGACCTGACAGGGATCGGTAAAGGGCGAGGGTGAGAGAAGGGGTTACTGAGCAGCTGGAGTGCGATCATTTGTGATCTTGTTTGGTGTGCGATCCTTTGTGATCTTGGGTGTTGCGTGGTTGTTTGTCGTGTCTTTGGAGGAGGTCGTCAATCGTTGTGTCGGGTCTACATTACGTGTCCGAGTGTTGAGTCGGTTGAGGAAAGTAACAGTGTGTGTGTGTCATTCGGGTTACTTGAGTTTGGGGATAGTAGTCCCCGGTGTTGAGTTTTTGTTGGTGTTACCGGCATTGTCTGCTAAGTATGCCGTAGTCAGTCTGTTATCTGTGGTGGTGAGCGAACGCTCACCCCTAGCTGCTTTTCCTACAGGTACTGGTCGCAGGTTGGACTAGGTGAGCTTCCGAAGCTTGAAGAGCTAGGAGCGGGAGTCCGGGTTTACTTTTGAGTCTAGCGACGTACACTTGTGTTTTGTCCGCTTATGGGACGTACTTTTGAGTTGTAAATAATTATTTTGTTTAAGTAATTGGTGGTTTTAAAGTGTTTTATTTAAAATGTCTGAAAGGTTTTATTGTTTTAAACGTTCGCGTTCCGAGTTCGGTGTTACTGAAGTTGGGGCATGACAATATTGATAAGAGTTGGATTAGTTTGAATAAGTATGATCCGCAGTTTACAGAACGGGTAGCGTCGTTTATCGAATTTATGTAGAAAAACTCACCAAACATTGAATCACATAGTTATTCGTGTGGTAGTTGGCTTAACGCGTGTTATTAGACTTTGTCGGATATATATGTTAGTCTTAATGTCCGTATTCCGATCGTAAACATCCAAATGTAAATATCATCGTTGGCAATATTGTTGGGTCTCGAGTTAGGGTTGGAGATGAACCAACTCGCAGCGGAAAATCAATGAAAACCAAGAGACGATTAAAACCATGAAACAATTAACAAAGAATGGATTCACAAGAGAAAAATTTAGCACTATTTGTTACCAAAACAAGAACAACGCGTAAGGAATGATTGGTTTGAGTCTCCAAGACGCCTACGTATCCACATGGGAATCAAAGCCACGTAGTTCTTCTCTTTGAGGACTCAAGAACACACAAATGGAGGTGGGAGCTTGCGTTGGCCGAAATTGCAAGGGAGAGGAGGGAGAAGTTGTGTTTCCTATTCTTGTATTGTGTTTGTTATGTTGAAAAAAGATGACTTAAAGATAACAAACTCCATCAACTTGTCAAACTAAAAGCATGGGACAAGTATGGTGACAAGTAATGTGTAAATAAGACAAAGTATGGTTAGACAAGATAGGGTTAGGTGGTGAATCACCAACATCTTAATCTTTGTATTGCTTACTTAGTACTAATTAATCAAGACTTGATTAATTAGTTCCATGGGCCTTGTTGGCATGGGCCTTTCATGGGCCTCTTGGAACATGGCCCGTGGCCATTTCCAACGAGGTCCCGTGATTCGCTCATCGCCTCCAAGTCTTCCATACCGGAAATGTCCAACATTATCTGACACGATCAATCGAAAGACTTCAAGCCTTGTCTTGATCCGTAAAGTCTTATTCACTTACGGGCACATGTCCCAAAACCCAGTTTTGGTCATGTCCCGAGACAACTCCCTTTTGGCCATTCTCCATAAATGTGTCAATGAGTTTCACCCTCCGGTGTGACTCTTAGGTTTATGCATGTCAATAGATCAACGTAAACTCACATTTTACTTGATCCTATTTAAATGGCAACTAACGAGACTATAGTATTTCCTGACACTGCATAACGAATCGACCCTGTCAATTCTAACCATTCCGTCATCCCTGTCATTATCCTTTTATCTCCGATATCCTAATTGAGATAAGGCATAGAGCCGTTATCCTTATTATTCTCAATCATTGTTCTTTGATATGTGAGATGATTGAATATATGATACCCACTATCATGTGCATGACCATGCTATTCTTTCAGTCACTCTCGATCAAGCGGTCGAGAAACGATATTTTTCCCATACCATAGTATGAGGGGTAAATCCCTTAGCCGTCTTTCGTGTCACTCATGCAGTCCGTCGCCAAGCCAATCCTGGCCGTTATGGAAGCCCTGTTACGGACAACGTTAGGCTCAGGTCAAACTTAGTTGTTTACTGCATAACGATCACAAAGACTCCTTGGTCTAAGGACACATGACAAGCTACGACAATGAATATGTTCATGACTTGATCTATGACACATATTCATGTCGGGTCGTCTAATATCATGTCCCACATGATATCTATGATCAGACTCCAGAATCCCATTCCAATGACTAACAGAACGTAAGCCATAAAGAACCATCTTTCATATTGTTGACTAAGGACCCATCGAGTGTGATCGATCTCGATTTATGGTTCTATTCGCATTGTGGGCATAGATCAGAGCACACATCGATATATTACTCCAACACATAAGTAATATAAAGTCGCTTTAATTTTATTGCTAATGATGATATATACATTTGGACATTTAAGATTGAACTACGGGAGCTAAGGCTAACAATCTCCCGCTTTCCCTAGTTCCAATCTAAACTCCAATATGTCCCCATCGACTTTACATGCCTAACATGTTTAGGCAGCGACAGTGCCTTAGTCAAAGGGTTGGCTATGTTATCATTAGTTGCAATATAGGGTATCTTCACTTCACCTCGGTTAAGTATTTCTCTGATGAGGTGGATACGTTGTAGTACATGTTTGGATTTGTTACGCGATCTGGACTTTTAGCTTGAGCAATGGCCCTTGTGTTGTCGCAAAATGGATTCACCGGGCTGGATGGGTTTTTAATTACACCCGACCCTTCCGTGAATTTCCAAATCCACGTATCCTCCTTAGCTGCCACTGCAACATTCATGTACTTGGCCTCTTTCGTAGATTCGACGATAGTATCTTGCTTTACGTTCTCCCAGCTAAAGCTCTGCCATTTAGCGTAAACACATATCTTGACTGACTTCTAAAAGTCATCTGGATTTGTCTTGGAAAACTAGCGTCTACTTATCCTTCGACGACTAGTTCAACATTATCTTTCCCCCAGGTTAGACTGATGTCTACTGGTACAACATAAGGCTTACGAGACGTCTGCTCTCGTACATGTCATGAAATATATGATCGATCTTGCCCCTAGGCGCATGGGATTCGCATCATCCTTTTTAGCTCATCAGGTGTCTTAGGACACTCAGTCTTGCTGAGATGAATGCCATGACTAGTGTGTAAGAGTCCTTTCTTTGAATCGAGCATTGAGAACCTACTCAATGCCTTGTTCACATAGGTTCCTTGACTTAAATCAAAGACCCTCTTGGTGCGATCTCTACATATCTTAGTCCATAAGATATAAGAAGCATCGCCTAAGTCCTTTATTGAAAAACACTTCCTCAACCAAGCTTTAGTCTCGTGCAAGGTTGGCATGTCGTTTTCAATGAGCACTAGAAAGGTAATCTTGCTCCCACTAGCCTTCTTATAAACGCAAGATTCATCATCGTTCTTGATTAAGCCAAATCCAATTACAGCTTCATCAAAACAAAGGATCCAACTACGAGAAGTTCGTTTCAATCCATAAATGGATTTCAACAACTTATAAATCTTTCCCTTATTCTTCGGGTCGTCAAAACCTTTGGGCCGAGACATACAAACGTACTCGGTCAAATTTCCATTTAGGAAAGCGGTTTTAACATCCACTTTCCATATCTCGTAATTATGATACGCAGCTATGTCAAGAAGAATTTGGATCGATTTTGACCATAGCCACTAGGGAGAAGGTTTCCTCATAGTCAATACATTGGATCTGCCTATAACCTTTCGCCACCAGTCGAGCTTTCTAGGTCAGAGGGTTGTCGTCCATGTCCATCTTCACCTTGAAGATCCATTTGAATCCGATGGTCCTCACACCATTGATGGGATCAACCAGTTCCCAAACTCGGTTTTCCGACATGGATTGCATTTCCTCCCTCATGGCCTCCATCCATAACTCGGAGTCGGGCCCATCCACAACTTCCTGAAAGGTGGTTGGATCATCGTGATCCACCATGACTTCATTGTCACCTTTGGATACCATATCTTGGAGGTGGAAGATTGACCCTTTCAAATCGCCTTGGACCTTCCGGAATTGTAACAGGAATTGGTTCTCACTCTACGACAATCTCTGGCTCCTTTCTACTGGGTTGCCAATTGGTTTAGACAGATCTGCACCATCCTGAATTTCTTCGAGATGCACAGTCCTCCCAATGATGTATTTGGAAACAAAACTCCTTTACGAACACCATGTTCTCACTGGGTTTGTAGAAGTAGTATCCCATTGTTGCTTTGGGATACCACACGAAGGTGCATATCTCAGATCTTGGTTCGAGCTTAGTCGAAACCAAATGTTTCACATAACTCGCAACCACAAATCTTTAGGAAGGACAAAGCGGGCATCTTGCCATTTCTAAAATGGTGTCCCTTTGGGAGATCAGTCCAACTGATCATGGATCGGACCATATCCGATAAAGTCCAATTTCTCCGCTCGGACACAACATTCAACTACGGTGTTCCAGGAGGAGTCCATTCTGAAAAGATCCCGCTCCCCACCAGATGATCTAAAAACTTTGTGGTTAAGTATTTTCCACCTCGATCCAATCGAAGTGTCTTAATACTTTTCCCGAGCCGGTTTTCTACTTCAGTCTTGAACTCTTTAAATTTATCAAAAACTTCAGACTTATGTCTTATTGAACAAACATAACCATATCTACTATAATAGTTAGTAAATGTGAACCTATTGGTCCACACACATCCGAGTGTATCAGCCCCAATAATTCACCCGCTCTTTCACCGCGACTGATAAAGGGCGCTTTAGTCATTTTTTCCATCAAACAAGCCTTGAACCTATCGATCGAATGGAATTCGAATGGACCCGAAAGCCCACACTTCTGAAGTACTGATATTCGCTTCTTGTTTATGCGGCCCAAATGACAGTGCCATAACAGAGTTAGGTTTAAATCATTGGATTTAGACCTCTTGGTATTAACATAATATATAGAACTTGAGGCATTGTTACCCATATCTAATATGTACAATCCTCCAACCAAGTTAGTACTAGCATAAAACATATCATTGCTTAGAACATTGAAAACTCCATTTCCAATATTAACATTATATCCTACCTTGTCAAACACGATACACGTATAATATTCCTACTAAAAGTAGGTATGCAATATACATTATACAATATTAAGACAAGGCCACTTGGCAAAGCAAGACTCATGGATCCTACAGCAGTTGCCACAACTCTGAGGTCCACTTCGTGCTTGCCAAACCTCTCCTACTTTCAGTCACTATACGTTAGTGCATGTGTGAGATTCAGTCATGTTATCTAATAAATATGAATCTTTGGAAGTAGAGAGATGTAGCTATATAGAGCTAATACCGGATGAAGGAATAGTCCCACCGCCCTTCCTTAGATCATCCAGGTTTCCTGATGATGGCGCAGTCCTACTGCCCTTCTTCAGATCATCCAGGCTATCTGATGAAGGCGCAGTCCCACTGCCCTTCTTCAAATCAACCGTGAACTTCCTATAATCTCGGTTCCAATGACCAGGTTGTTGGTAGTATAAGCAAACATTCTCAGGTGTCTCATCTTTCCCGCCAAATGCGCATGGGCCCCGCCCTTGCCACTTCCAATTCCCTTGTTCACCATCAGAATATCCTTGGATCCCAAATCCCTAGTATATTCTTCTCAGCAGTTAATGACACTTCATGTAACTCTGATATGGTCTTAGAGACAGTCTTGTCAAGGAATATTCTTTGCGTTCAGACTTTAGGACTATCCTCAAAATTTTGTACCAGTCCAAATAGTTTGTCCCATTGAGATTGACCATGTCAAGAATGGTTTTTAATGACAAACTATTAATGTTCGCTGAATTTGCCATTTGATCTAGAACAGATAAAATTCAATCAGTAAACTGAATAAATTTTATGAAGATCAAGCTTAAACACCAACAATTGATTCTATACCTTTAGAATCTAAAACCAAGATCCTCGATTCACTCGATCAAGCTGAACGAAGGGTCACCACTGAATCGAGCTATATAGGTAGGACCCCGTCCAATGTGACTCTTGGCTAGGGTATGTACTTAAGTACACGGCTTACCCTATATGATACCCTAGCTCAACCCTAGCTGAGAATCGTAGTCGGGTCCACCAATTTTCAACTATGACCCGCCACTATATAGGTGCTCCGCTAAGGCGCACGACACGCACATATGTCGTCCAAACCTACTACCCTGCTTTCCCATGGATGCTCCGCTAAGGCGCACGACACCCATAGGAGAGAGAGGTAGTAAGGTTTTGATAATTGGGAGGTATCGGACATGACCCATTTTTACTTGTTCGGTTGTGTTTAAAACTTTTGGCACATCCTAGATGCAATGAGCACATCAACTACATTCCAAATGTAATGATGCCTCCAGTTACATCCAATGTAACTCTTCCTTCGAACCCGTCAACTACATTCAATGTAATGACGATTCTAAGGGCTCACACACAAGGATTAAAATTCCAATTTTATTTTTGCATGTGAGATGATATGCTCGGTAAATAAAATTAAGCGTGCAATTCTAAAACACATAGAATTAATCATGCATAAACTAAACCAAGCATAAAGCGATAAATGTGCACATAACATCCCCCTAAACTAACTCCCACTAGTTTCTTGAGCTCCGCCGACTCTAAGCTGGTGTCAATTTCCGAGAAGTCACCAAAAGACATGTTTGCCCTTTCTTCGTCTTGAGAAAAATATTACAATTTAATACACGACTCGCAGGTCGGGAATTAATCAATATTACAAATAAGTGGTTCGACGACCACACCTTGAAAGAATAATTACACGCTAACTCTAACGGCTCACAGGCCGTGAAAATCGATAAATAATTAAAACGAGCTCGGGGCTATTATGTACACTATGCCAACATCACACCACACATCGTGTTATCAAATAAGCATGTTATCAAACATCATGTGATTTTCTGGTTTTAATTAATAGCCAAGTTTCGAAAAAAATTATGTTCGGTTTATCGAAACCATTCAAAATTGAAACTTTTGAACATTTGATTTTTGAATTTGTCATGATGGTTCCAAAATCGTCATAGCTAACAAAACGGTTTAGCCTTGGCATATCAAGCATCCAATGGTCATGCTAGCCCTAGCTCCGTCCAACGGAGCCCCGTTCGGTCCCGGTTTTGGCTCCCCGAGAGTCCCGCTCCCGAGACCCGAAAATCAAACTTTTTTCAATAAATTCCAGATTTGAAATAATTTTCAAAAAAATCAGTTTACATGCATTAAATCCATAAACAAGAATTTAAAACATGTTATCAAACAATTTGGCAAATTAACATGTCAAAACCGAAACTTTCAACACCGTCTTGTGAATCCCGAAGGTAGCACGACTCTGATACCACTGTTGGGTCTCGAGGTAGGGTTGGAGATGAACCAACTAGCAGTGGAAAATCAATGAAAACCAAGAGACGATTAAAACCATGAAACAAATAACAAAGAATGGATTCACAAGAGAAAAATTCAGCATTATCTCTTACCAAAACAAGAACACCGGGTAACGAATGATTGGCTTGAGTCTCCAAGACGCCTACGTATCCACATGGGAATCAAAGCCACGTAGTTCTTCTCTTTAAGGACTCAAGAACACACAAATGGAGGTGGGAGCTTGCCTTGGCCGAAATTGCGAGGGAGAGGAGGGAGAAGTTGTGTTTCCAATTCTTGTATTGTGTTTGTTATGTTGAAAAAAGACGACTTAAGCATAACAAACTCCATCAACTTGTCAAACTAAAAGAATGGGACAAGTATGGTGACAAGTAATGTGTAAATAGAACAAAGTATGGCTAGACAAGATGGGGTTAGGTGGTGAATCACGAACACCTTAATCCTTGTCTTGCTTACTTAGTACTAATTAATCAAGACTTGATTAATTAGTTCCATGGGCCTTTCATGGGCCTTTTAAAACATGGCCCGTGGCCATTTCCAACGAGGTCCCGTGATTCGCTCATCGCCTCCAAGTCTTCCATACCAGAAATGTCCAACATTATCTGACGCGATCAATCGCAAGACTCCAAGCCTTGTCTTGATCTGTAAAGTCCTATTCACTTACGGGCACATGACCCAAAACCCAGTTTTGGTCATGTCCCGAGACAACTCCCGTTTGGCCATTCTCCATAAATGTGTCAATGAGTTTCACCCTCCTGTGTGACCCTTATATTTATGCATGTCAATAGATCAACGTAAACTCACATTTTACTTGATCCTATTTAAATGGCAACTAACGAGACTTTAGTATTGCCTGACACTGCATAACGAATCGACCCTGTCGATTCTAACCTTTCCGTCGTCCCTGTCATTATCCTTTTATCTCCGATATCCTGATTGAGATAAGGCATAGAGCCGTCATTCTTATTATTCTCAATCACTGTTCTTTGATATGTGAGATGACTGAATATATGATACCCAATATCATGTGGATGGCCATGCTATTCTTTCAGTCACTCTCGATCAAGCGGTCGAGAACTGATATCTTTCACATACCGTAGTATGAGGGATAAATCCCTTAGCTGTCTTTCGTGTCACTCATGCAGTCCGTCCCCAATCCAATCCTATCCGTTATGGAAGCCCTGTTACGGACAACGTTAGGCTTAGGTCAAACTCAGTTGTTTACTGCATAGCGAGCACAAAGACTCCTTGGTCTAAGGATACATGACAAGATACGACAATGAATATGTTCATGACTTGATCTATGACACATATTCATGTCGGGTCGTCCAATATCATGTCCCACATGATATCTATGATCAGACTTCGGAATCCCATTCCAATGACTAACAGAACGTAAGTCATAAAGAGCCATATTTCATACTAGTCGATTCTAGTGAATCTTTGTTGACTAGGGACACATCAAGTGTGATCTATCTCGATATATGGTTATATTCGCATTGTGGGCATAGATCAGAGCACACATCAATATATTACTCCAACACATAAGTAATATAAAGTCGCTTTAATTTTATTGTTAACGATGATATATATATTTGGACATTTAGGATTGAACTATGGGCACTAAGACTAACAAATATAATAAAGTGGCTTTCATATTACTTAAGTGTTGGAGTAATATATCGATGTGTGTTCCCTTTCCATGCCCAATATGCGAATAGAACCATAGATCGAGATGGATCACACTCGATGGGGTCCTTAGTCAACAAGATTCACTAGAAGCGGCTAGTATGAAAGATGACTCTTGATGGCTTACGTTCTATTGGCCATTGGAATGCATTCCGGAGTCTGATCATAGATATCATGTGGGACCTGATATAAGACGACATGACCTGATTATGTTCCATAAATCCAGTCATGAACATAATCAGAGTCGTAGCTTTGCATGTATCCTTAGACCAAGGAGTCTCTATGATTGTTATGCATTGAACATCTAAGTTTGACCTGATTTTAACGTTGTACCGTGACTGAACTTCAATAACGGCCAGGATTGGTTTGGGGATGAACTACATGAGTGACATGAGAGACGACTGAGGGACTTATCCCTCATATTGCGATATGCGAATGATTGAAAGAATAGCATGGCCATGCATTAGATATTGGGTATCGTACACTTATTCAATTTCATATGTCGAGGAACAGTGATTGAGAACAATAAGGATGACGGATATGTGACTTATCTCAATCAGGATATCGGAGATAAAAGGATAGTGACAAGGACGACGGAAATGTTAGAATTGACAATGGTTGATTCGTTATGCAGTGTCAGGCTATACTAAGTCTCGTTAGTTTCCATTCAGGTAAAATCAAGTAAAGTGGGACTTTACGTTGATCTTACCGACATGCATAGACCTAAGGGTCACACCAAGGGTTGTAACTCGATAAAAACATAATATAGCTTGGCCAGGAGAGAGTCATGTCGGGTAATTACCGAAGTGGACGGGCTAGGACAAGATGGGATCGGTATGGGCTCTCATTGAGAGGCCCATTGACGGCCCATATAGTCTAAGCCCGACAAGAACCAAAGTTCTAGCTTTGACCAAGTGGTCTTGTTAATCAAAGTGGGTAGGACCCACTTTCCACTAATTAATAAACTTAGATAGTTTATTAAGTCCACCTTGCAACTTAGCAGGGTCACATGGCTCTTTATGGAGATTAAGAGAGATGACTTATTCCACTTAACTCTACGTAACATGCAAGTGAGTAACAAACTTGACACAACTTCATCTTCTTCTTCCCACCTTGGTCGAATACCCCAAGAGGCAAGAGAGCTCCATTGTTGCATGTTCTTGAGTCTACAAACTTAAGAATTACGTTGGCTTTGATTCTATTGTGGATGCGTAGGCGTCCGAGGGACTCAAGCCATTCAAATATTGGTGTTTCTCATCTCAATTCTCAACCAAACTAGTAGGTAATGTACTAAAACTCAAGCTGAAATTTCAGACTTATTCTTCATATTTTGGTAGCTTCTTCTCGTGAGTTTCGTGGTTGATTCCGCTGAGTTTTTGTGCTTTGTTTGTCCACGACCTCGAGTTCCAATAGTGGTATCAGAGCCTGGCTACCAACAGGAATTACAAGAGCTGAAAATTTCAGTTTTGGTGCTGATTTTTTTTTGTGTTCAAACTTGAGGACTATCCTCAAAATTCTGTATCACTCCAAATAGTTTGTCTCATACAGGTTGACCATGTCAATAATGGTTTTCAACGACAAACTATTACTGTTCGCTGAATTTTCCATTTGATTTACAACAGATAAAATTCAATCAATAAACTGAATAAATTTTCAGAAGATCAAGTCTAAACACCAACCAATCGATTCTAAACCTTTAGAATCTAGAACCAAGATTCTTGATTCACTCGATCAAGTTGAACGAAGGCTCACCACTTAATCGAGATATGTAGGTAGGACCCCGTCCAATCACATCCAATGTGACTCTTGGCTAGGGTATGTACATTTGTATACAATTTACCCTATATGATACACTAGCTTAACTCTGGCTCAGAATCGTAGTCGGGTCCACCAATTTTCAACTATGGCCCAACACTATGCAGGTGCTCCGCTAAGATGCATGAAACCCACATATGTCATCCAAACCTACTACCCCGCTTTCCCAAGGATGCTCCGCTAAGGCGCACGACACCCATAAGACGGGGAGGTAGTAAGGTGTTGATAATTGGGAGGTATCGGAAATGACCCGTTTTTACTTGTCTGATTGTGTTTGAAACTTTAGGCACATCCTAGATGCAATGAACACATCAACTACATTCCAAATGTAAAGATGCCGCCAATTACATCCAATTTAATTCTTCCTTCGAATCCGTCAACTACATCCAATATAATGACGGTTTTAACAAACAAAGAATACAATTTCAATTTTATCTTTGCATGTGAGGTGATATGCTCAGTAAATAAACTTAAGCATGCAATTCTACAACACATAGAATTAATAATGCAAAAACTAAATCAAACATAAAGCGATAAATGTGCACAAAAATAGCCCCCTATTCTAGCTACCGCTAGCTTCTTGAGCTCCACCAACTCCAAGCCGATGTCAACACCCGAAAAACCAACAATTGATCTTTTCGCCATTTCTTTGCCTCGAGCAAAAAATTACAATAGAACACACGACTCGCAGGTCGAGAATTAATGATTATTACAAATAAGTTGTACGATGACTACACCTCGAAAAAATTAATTACACACTAACTTTAAGGGCTCGCAGGCCGTGAAAAGCGATGAATAATTAAAATGACCTCGGGGCTATTATATGCATTACGCCAAGATCAGATCACACATCGTGTTATCAAACATGCATTTTATCAAACATCATGTGATTTTCCCTATTTATTTAATAGCCAAGTTTCGAAATTTTTTGATGCTCTGTTTATTGAAACCGTTCAAAATTGAAACTTTTGAACATTTGATTTTTGATTTCGTCAAGATAGTTCCAAACTCGTTGTGACTAACAAAATAGTATGGTCATACATACCGACCATCCAATGTTCATGCTCGACCTAGCTTCGTCTAACGGAGCCCCGTTCGGTCCTAGTTTCGACTCCCCGAGAGTCCCGCTCCTGAGACCCAAAAAGTCAAACTTTTTCAAAAATTCTAGATTTGAAATAACTTTTAAAAATTCATTTTTCATGGAATAAACCCATAAGCAAGAATTTAAAACATGTTATCAATCAATTTTGTACAACAACATGCCAAAACCGAAACTTTCAAGCAAAACTGAAACTTTCAACACCGTCTTGTGAATCCCAAAGGTAGCACGGCTATGATACCACTTTTGGGTCTCTTGGTAAGGTACGGGATGAACGAACTCGCAACGGAAAAACAATTAACACAAAGAGACCATTAAAACCATGAAACAACTACCAAAAATTAGAATCACAAGAAAAAATATCAGAGGATACAATTTTTTGACAGAAAATTCTTTGGAATCCCAGTCCCAAATCAGAGAACCTTGCTCATTAGAGAAATGCATCCATTGAGGATATATTGAAGGGTTGACCATTCTTATTCAGCCCTCCCCCTTGGAAATTATCTAAAATTTAGGTCTCAATTTCCCAAGATATAAGCATCATATCTCAAGGGTAAACCTCCACCACAAAAGTGAATATGCTTTTTTGGACAAAGTGAGTAAATCTAGCCTTGGGAAAAGAAATTTTAAAGGGACATCACCCACAAAATATCATACCAGAACAAAATTATTTCGCCATTTCCAACCTTACAACAGAATCCTTTAATTCCAAAAAGATCAGTAAAGAATGGGTTTGCATTTATAGCCAACATTTGGCTCATGAAGCTGGATCTGTTTATTTTAGAAAAGGAGGATAAATCTCATTCATCTACATTCCAACCAAATTTGATGCGGTTCACAAGCTTCCACAAAGAGTTTTTCTCAAGGGTAAACCTCCACCACCACTTTGAAAGAAGGGTTATATTCATTTTAGTAAGATAGTTAACACCCAAACCACCTTTCTGTTTTGGTCTGTAAACTTTATCCCATCTTACTTTGCAAAAAACTTTAGAATCACATTTTTCATGCCAAAGAAATCTTCTCTGCCAAGATTGCATTGCTTTGATCACTACTTTTGGGGCTCTGATAATTGAAAATAAATATAGAGGAAGAGCACTTAATGTTGAGTTGATAAGAGTGATTCTGCCGCCTAAAGATAATTGTTTAGCTTGCCAGAGACCAAGAGCAGCTTTGAATTTTTTGATGATAGGATCCCAAGATTTAATTCTTCTGGGATTGGCCCCTAGAGGAAAACCAAGGTATGTGAATGGAAGAGATCCTACTGAACAGTCCAAAGAAACAATTCAATCGAATTCCTTAGCCTCTTCTAGATTTAGAGGAATGAGGACAGATTTATCATAATTTACTGCAAGTCCAGAAGCCAAATGAAACATTGAGAGAGAAAACTTGAGGCACAAAGTACAGTTTTCAGTAGCTCGAAGGAAGAAAATAATATCATCAACAAACTGTAAGTGTGAGATAGTTGGCCCATTTGAATTCAGCGTTATGCCTTTGAGAAGAGAGCCTTGTAGACTGGCTTGCATAATCTGATTCAAGCCTTCGGCAATGATGACAAATAAGAGTGGTGATAGGGCACAATCTTGCCTTAAGCCTCTAGTGATTTGGAAATCAGGACTTGGGGATCCATTGATTAGCACTGATACATGTTCCCTTAGACAAGAGATGATCCTAAGCTTTCATTTAGTACCAAACCCCATTTTTGTTAGAATTTGTAGCACAAAACACCAGCTCACTTTATCAAAAGTTTTTTTATTAGAAGATTTAAGAGAATGAACCACTTCAGAAGCAATTAAGATCTCATCTGTTATTTGTCTTCCAGAGACAAAACCAGATTGCTCATCCTCAACCAAGCCATCTATTACTTTCTTAAGTCTGCAAGAAAGCAGTTTAGAGATAATTTTATATGGAGCTCCCCTAAGACTACTTGGAATGTAATCATCAAATGAGAGGGGCTGCATTTGGGGGGATGAGTGTGAGGAATGAGGAATTTATCCCTTTACCAAGCTGCCCTGTTTGATAAAAGAATTGGATGAAGAGTATAAAATCATGCTTAATAATGGGCCAGCACACTTGAAAAAATTTGAGCGTGAATCCATCAGGGCTTGTGGCTTTTGCAGGACTACAAGTCATCATTGCTTGTAAGACTTCTTCTTCTTCTTCTTCAGTAAACGGAAACTCCAACCATTGCGCTTGATCAGATGATAAAGAGGAGAAGGGAAAATTAGACAGATCCACATCAGAGGGTTTGGAAGCTGTGAATCTTTGTCCAGAATAATATCAATCCTTTTCTGAGCTCTTTTATAATTAGCAACCCTACGAAAAATTGACCCTTTGTCACTTCGAAAACCCATTTCTTTCTAACCTTTTGACTCCACAGCTTGGATAGTTGTTTATATTTCATAATGAGAGCTGCTTTAAATTCTTCTCTTTCTGAACATTCCTTAGAGCTTAGAGGTCTAATTTCAACTGTTTTATCAAGATCATCAACCACTTTAGAAAGGGCATTTATATGAGTCTCCAAAATACCAAAAACCTTAGAGTTCCAAGATTTGAGGTTTGCCTTGAGAAATTAAAGCTTCATCCATAAGACCCCGGTTTAAAAGAATTAAATACTTTAAAATCGTCGTTTGAAATGTCGTGGTTGGAAAGCGGGTTAAAGTTTTGGATCGACTGTTTAAAAAAAAGGAATTGGGCTGCTCGGGCCTTAGACAGTTCAGGCCCAAGAACTTGATCTTGGGCCCAGACTTTTCGAGCCCATGCCGGTTTCATCCAAGCCCAATTTGTGGCTTTGGTTAAAAAGCCAAAGTTTTAGGGTTCAGCTTCATCCTCTCTTCCGTTTCCGCCGCTTGATTTTCTCCCTCTCCAAACCCTCGCTTTCTCTCTCTGGGTCGTGACATGATCACTCCCCTCCCACCACCACCGGCACCACCCAACCCTTAAACCCTCTTCTCTTCAGCCACCACTCCACCGTCTCTTCTCCTTTGGTTTCTGGCAGTGGAAATTCTTCATGATTGGCCGTCAACTGGGTTTCGAAGCTCTTCTTCTCGTCATCGTTGGGTACTCTTGTCTCTTCTCCTTCGCTTGCTCTCAGTCTGGCGGCAACGACGCGGCGGTGGTGCAGCTGCTGAAGAAAAGCATCACGAAGATAGGGACTCTCGACTGGTCTGACCCAGTTGAGAGAGCTCTGGCTCCACGGGAACCACTTCACCGGTCTCGTGCCGGATCTATCTCCACTGACCTGGTTGTCGACATTGGGTCTTCGGGACAATGATTTGACCGGCATCGTCCCGTCATCGCTTGTCGGCCTCAAATCCCTTCAGATTGTGAATTTGACCAACAACCACCTCCAGGGGGTCGCCGCCGGTGGTCGATTCCACTGGATCCGTGCTTCTCACAGATATGTTTTTCTTCCCCTTTCTGTGACTTTCTTTGGATCAGATCGAAACTGAAATAAAAAAAATAAAAATTAATTAATAACATACAAGAAATTAAAACGAGAAAAACAGTTTTAAATTAAAAAAAAGGATTTTTTGGACTTGAACGAATCTGAGGAACGTTGGGACGTTGAACCACCGGATGAATAAATCGGACTTTCAATGGGATTAAAAGCGGGAATGTCGAATTGAACACCTCGGAACTTGTGCCTTGGGAACCGTGCACCGGGTTCCGTGCTCGGGGCTCGGGTGCTCGAACCCGGTTCGTCGTATAAACCCATTTTTGGCCCGTTCGAGTTTAAAAAGGCAACTTGTTGAATTTAAACTGGACTGTATCGGGACTGACTTTGACGTTTACCTGTTAAAATCAGACGTTGACTTCGCCCGAGAAGACCGGAGGTAGGCCCGGACGTCAGCAGCTAGGAGACGCAGCTGTTGGTTCTTCTTGAGGTAGGGAAAGTAGCGAATATCGGTTTAATTACAGAAAGTTACTAGTATGCATGCTAGGTAATGATAAAACAAGAACGAACGTTTATATTAATATAATAACCGGACGAGTCTTAGTAACATGTAGGATGTGATTCACTAGTGTTAGTCGCTTTCAATATTCTGGGAAATTGTCGTGCTGGTAGAATGGTCATGTCGAGCCTTAGGACTGTGTGCTGATTGAGATGCATGATGTGTGTTATAATCGCTGTGTGAGAGTCTAAATAAGATTATACTCGGTGTTGAATGATTGTGACTGTGTGTGGGCAAGTATGCCGTGTTTGTTGTAATGTGAATCCTTGATTGTGATATGACCGGGTGATTGATAGACCGGTATGTGTGTTATGGTGAGTTTGGTCCGATTGGTATACCGGAGTTGAACTATGTCTTTGTGATGCGTGTTATACTCTTGATGTGTGTTACCGGAGTGGTACTCACACTGAGGGATAGTTTAGGTGTAGTGTATCGAGGCTAAGGATGGCGTGATCGATACCCTGAGTCTCTGTGACGGGAGGACTTACGACCGAGGTATGTTCCGGTCCATTGTACGTGAGGCCCTGAGTCTACGTGACAGGAAGACATCCGACTGAGGGATTTCCGGTCTGGGATGCTACCCCGAGTCTACGTGACGGGAAGGTGTTGGGACCGAGGCTTCGTGATCTGGTACGACATAAATGGAACGGGTTGTGATAGACAGACACATTCGAAATGTTTGGGCCTACGGGTTGTATTGGTCCTACGGGTCGTGATTGGGCCTGCGGGTCGTGTTGGGTCTACGGGTCGTATGAGGCCTATGGGTCGTGGTTGGGCCTATAGGTCGTGTTTTACCCCGATGATCTATGATCCTTTGTGAACATTTTCGGGCCCTCCGATGAGATGCGTTCCTAGAGAACATTTCCGGTCGCCCCGACGCATGTGTCTCCTCTGGACCGAGGGGCTATCCGAGATGATACAATGACTTTACGGTATGATATGATGGTAATTCGGAACTGCAGTACGGGACATGTGTTGGTTGCTTTTGTGTGTGATACGTTTGTTGTTTGGTTAATGTTTTACTTTGTGAAAGTGGTCGTTGATCGTGTTGTAAGTTTGGCTATGAACCCCGTTTTGACAGTTAGTTATGATGTACTAGTATGCCCTAATTGGACGGTCACTCGTGGTGGTGAGCCGATGTTCATTACCTTAACTACTTTCTCTACTGGGCGAAAGCTCACCCCTCACATTGTTGTGTTTCAGGTGTTTAGCGGGATTTGTGCTAGCAGGACATAGCTGAGCTTGGGAGCTGGCGAGGTCTTGTCTAGTAGGTCTAGAGACGTACCGTTATCTTTTGAACTCTTTCACTGTTGTTTTTACCAAGCCGTGACTCGCGGCGTTGATTAGAGTTTTAAACTACTATTATACTGCTTACTCGATTTCTGAATTATAGATTTTTATTTTCAGGGTTTCGTTTAATGCTTATTTTAATTGTTTTACTTAAATTATTTATTGTTCAAGTTCACGTCTCGAGTCCGGTCAAAACCGGATTTGGGGCGTGACAATGAGGGTGGCCAGAGACTGAATATGAGGAATATAATTTTTCTAAGGTTGGATATAACCTAGCATCTTCTACCCAAACATTCAAGAATTTAAAGGGCCTTGGCCCCCAATCTACCATGTTATCAAATAGAATTATAGGCATATGATCATAAACATATCTTGGGAGGAAAACTTGAGATAAAGCATTAAATTTTGCTAGAAAATCCTAGGAGATTAAGATCGTGTCAATTCTTGAGGCTCTAGATTGAGGTGCAAACCAAGTATAATTGCCACCCTTAAGAGGGAGATTGATGAGGCCTAAATTTGAGATAAGATTTTGCATCAAAATAATATCTCTTCTTATCACTCTTTGACTAGACCTCTCCTCGATATCAGTAATTGCATTGAAGTCTCCTCGTATTAAGATTAGATATTGAGAATTTAAGTTTTTAACAAAACTATCCATAAATCTCTCATCCCCTCTGAAGAATTGGGGGCATATATAATTATAATGCAGCATATATTGTTGCTTTTCACCATTGTGCCACACCAAATTAAGGCCCTTTCTAGTTTGAGAGTATGATCAAGAATGAAATTTTTGGACTTCCACATAGAAATAAGACCACTTGAACTACCTTCTACATCAATATGAGTTGATTCCCATCCCTAAGACACACCACAAATTCTGAGAAAATTATAGGGCATGTCTTCCCTTTTAAATTCTTGCATCAGTATGAAATTTGGAGATTGCTTGACTGCCAAGGCACTGAAACACCTCCTCTTATGCTGAGAGAAGATTCCTCTTGCATTCCATGAGAGAAATTTCATTGAAAATTATAGAGAGCTTGTGATGATGGTATTGTGAACCACCAAGTGATCTGAATCAGAATCCCTTTCCAAATGTAAGAATTCATCCTCATATCCACCTTCAAAATCCACATAGTGTTTTTTTAAATCTTCTAGATCCTTTTGTTGCTTTATAATATTGTGATCAGGAACTCTTGCCTTCAGCCCAATGGATTTGCCAAAACCCCAAGCTTGTTTATCTAAAGATTTTTCCTCTAGAAATTTATTTGATATAGCATACCCAATACTATTCTGAGATGATAACACAGGTTGTTTTAGTCTTGATCTGGTACTATAGGAATGATGAGGTTTGAAAAGGTTTCCCCTGTTAGACCTATTCTTCTTCAGCTTGATATTGATTTTTTTTTCTTTTGAGTTTTGAGAGGAAATGCCTAGAAGATCTGCCACCTCAAGTATTTGAGCTTGAAACAAATTCTCCTCCAGCTCTGCAGCTTCATCTTATGTGCATATATTTTCTGAAATATTGTTTCCACTGTTTATGAAATCTAACCCTATGGGGCTAGTGAGTGAGACTCTTTGGAACCAACATCCCTTTGACTGTCAGGGGCTTGATCGTCGGGAGTTGTAGAGAGTGTTGGCAAATTACCTTGAGCCTCACCCATCAATAAATGTTGAAATGCCTTGTCCTTTCTTGAGATTTAATAATAGTATTTACTGAAGCATGACCTGGTTTGGAGCTTTATCTAGAGGTCCAAAAGAGTTAAGAGGATATTTAGCCTTATTGATGTGCTGGTCACTGAACTTCTGAGAAGAGGAAAGCTGTAGAGTTGATGCCAACTGAGTTGAACCTTGGATTTGAAATCCTCCACCACTAAAGATAGGTAATGTAGATATTAAGACAGAGGTTTCTTTCTCCACTTCAAGAACTTGAATTTCCATATGAGATTTGAAGATATGTTGACGAATTAAGGGAGATTCCTCTTTCTCCAAAGATAGAGTATGACTAATCATCTTAGGTCCCAAGGAATCCTGGACTATTAAATGACTTAAACTCGTAGTAATAATAGGATCAGGAATAAGAGGAGATGACTTTCCAATGGGAGTTGCAGCATCAGCCAAGACCACCGTATATGTATCATTTAATGGCTGCATAGGGGGGGAATGTCTTAATGAGCCTTCACCTGCAATAAATGAATTTCTCTGGGAATGGGGGGGGGGGGTGATCTTCCACATGATTCAAAATATTCTCCCTAGTCTCCAACCTCGTATCCTATAGAGATTCATCAAGATCATATGTGACAATAGTACCAAACTCCTGGGAATAAGAATCTTTAGTTCCCAAATCATCATCACTATCCTCAGAATTAATAGAACTAGAGTAGGCACTTGCAGGGAATGAAGGAACTGTGAGATGATCAATGGTTGCTATCCAGACTTTATAAGGTTCAGATCCCAGAGAAATTTGAACCTCCTCAGAAAACACATTCAACTTTTGTGTATGAACTAACTCTAAGAACCGCTCCCGGTCGATCCCGATCGAACCGGTGACTTTTAAGACAAGTTTGACTTTCTACCGGAAAAGTCAACTAAGGACTCAGGAGGTCACTCGGGGCTTTTCTGGGGTCCAAAGAGCTTAGCCGTCATCACGGTTGGCTTAATTGGGTCGTTTCCATTCGTTTAAGTGTATTATTGAAGTAAGTCAAATTTGGTCAAAATCGGACTTTTTTATCGACTAAAACAATATTAATTATTGTGCTGGAAATTAATTTGGAAAGCTAGAGGACCTACTTGGACACTTGTCATCTCTTGGTTAGAAGAGAGAAAAGGGAGTGGTCTTGGACCACTTTTCCCTCCTAAAAGCTCCTACAAGGGAAATCTATCTAAAGGGCTTTTAGTCATTAACCATCTCTAGGTCTTATTTGGAATTGGAAGACCAAAAACTCTTCATTTGTTGTGTGTAGCCGAAAATTGAGAGAAAAAGGGAGAGAGTGGAGCTCCATGGAGTCTTGAGGAAGAAGCTAAGGAAAAAGGAGCTACTTGAGGCCATTTCCTACCCCTTGCTTCTCCATTTCATCATCATCATCTCCATCTCACTCTTCTAAAGATAATGGAACTAGCTTCATCTTTTTTCCATTCATCTCATCTCTTGGGTTTTGGTTTGGGTTTTCTAGAAGTTGTTGGATTTGATTGAAATAAGGTTAGATGATGTTGCTAAGAAGCTTTGATGGGTTATTGATGGAAGACTTTGGATTTAAATGGAGTTTTGATTTGATTTTGATTTGGAGAATCCTTGGAAACTTGTTTATTTGTTGATTCCTACCATGGGTAGAGGAGTTCTGGAGGTTTTTGACTGTTTTGAGGGTTGGAGATGGTTGAAAATGGAGTTTGGTAGTGGATTTTCGGAAAAAAGGAGCTGGAGGTTGAAGAAGGGCGAATCTGCCCTGGAGCGTCACAGATCCGTGATGGATTCCGTGACGGGAAACGTCACGGCTCCGTGAGGGAGACCGTGACGGCACACGTCACGGCTCCGTGATGACGCCCGTCCGACCCGTGAGGGTCGGGGGGTTTTGAAGGGTTTTTCCTCCTTTTCGATCTTGTTTTGGAGCTGAACTTTTGGAAGGGTTTGGGGGACTTTGTTACTGTTAAGTAGGACCTAATTAAGTTTTTTTTTGTTCAAAGACCACAAGACCTTGAAGAACAAAGAGCTTGAAGATCGAAGACCTTGCCGGTACCCGTGTGAAGAACGGTGTGGTGACCCTCGTTTGTGACATCAGAGTGTTGAGAGGAAGACCTTGAGGTAGGGAAAGTCTTAATTTCTTAATTAGCGCTTAGGATGCATGGTTAGGATAATAAAATCGGAAAGGTCCTGGAATTGCCTATAGGATGCGAATAACTAGAATAATCGTATTTCAATTACTAATAAGTGGATGCGTCTAGTATGCATGTTTAGGACGATGACAATTAGTGAAGTGTGCTTTCAATACTTGGGAAATTGATTTACTGGTAGAGAGGCTGTGAAGAGCTCTCGGATTAGTTGTGTGCTAGGTTCACATGCTTGGTTGCTAATTGCTAGGTTAACGTAAGAGTCTAATGAAACTAGATTAGCTCGTATGATTGAATGCTAAATGGTTCGTTCACATGATGATTGATTGGTTGAATGCATACTTTGTTGATTTAGTGTTTATGTTGATATAATTGTTGATTGAACGGATGATCGAGTATGACTGGTTGTGCCACGAGGCACAATCAGGTGATCGATGTACCGCTGGTTCGTGACAGGTAAGTATAAGGTAAGTATGGAGTGTATTGGATGTCTTTGTTGTGATGAAAATGTGATTTGATGAATGCTGATTGGTGACCCAGTTATGGTATTCTCTTGTTCTTATTCTTGAAATGTATGCTCGTTTATTGTTGTCTGTTTGTGTGCTTCGTTCGGTACTACACGGGGGGGGGGGGGGGGGGGGGGTAATCCGGTGCCGTTGTGGTGGTCAGAGTTAGACAGATACAGTGAGATATGGACTGAGTATTGGAGCCTGAGGGCATTGGTTACTGGATATTACGAGAATTTATTTTTAGCAGATCCTGCGGGATATTTATTGATTATTGGCAGATCCTGTGGGATATTCATCGGTTATTGGGCCTGCGGGCAATTGGACAGTTTACCCTGCGGGGAAAGGATTACTTATGGTTTAACCCCAAGGAACTGCATCCTAGTGGATGCACTACTTGATCCCCTATGACATATGGTCCTTAGGTGGCATTTCCGAATTGGTTTCGGTGCCCCGATGCATGTACCCCCTCTGGACTGAGGGAAAATCTGATGTGACGTGGATACTCTGGTGGATCGGATTATGGGAACCGAGGTGATCCCAGAATTCATCCACGGATCGGAGGCTTGAGAAAGCATGTGGTTGGCAAGATACTGATATTTTCCCAGTTTACTTTTATTGGTCCTTTAAAGTATTTATTATAAACTTATTTATGCTACTGTTGCTTGGATAATATTACGTTATTGTAATTATTTCTCATTCTTCATTACTTTCTTATTTGTCGCATTGCTCGTTGTTCGGGTTACATTTGTGGGCAGTTTATCTTTAACTTAAGGGTTGAATTATTAAGATTTTTCCTACTGAGCGTAAGCTCATCCCCTTTGGTTTCTAACTGTTTTACAGGAGTACTAGATGTCGAGGGAAGTTGAGGCTCGGGAGCTTTTGGACTTCTTTGGGTTTTTACTAGAGTTATGTTGGTCTCATGTATTGAACATCCTTTATTTGACTATTTATGTTGAGCTGTGACTCATGATGTCTTTAACTATATTACTTATATGTCGCTTTTGACGGAGTTTGTATGAGATTTTGGAACTTCTATCTATCGTTTATGTTTCCTATTTATTTCAATCCAGGTCACGTCTCGAGTCCGGTCACAACCGGATTTGGGGCGTGACAATTTGGTATCAGAGCCTGGTTTCATTTGAAACAGGTGGAAATTTTCGAACTGTTTTCAAAACCTCGGACCAACGTCTTTTAGGTGGGAAGAGTTAGGAAGTCTAAGTCGAGTACTCAGTGATGCGGAGTTAAATACGTTGATGCATAGAGTAAGAACGACTCGAGTCTTACTGTTTATTGGTTATTTCATTTTGTACTCATCTTACTATAACGGTTATGTCGCTTGAGTGGTACCCTTACCTTATTGATTGTAAGATGTAGAGATCGGTGAAACCGATTGGTTGAGATCGGTATGGGGTCAACGAGCATTGACTGAACCGTTATAGGATGCGTGTTGAGTATAGCGTTTGTTTGATTAAGTGCATTGTTGTTATGGATGGTTGTTTCGGAGTGTTAAAGTTGAGGGATTGATTGACTGAAGTATTGACGAGGTTGAAGATTGGATTCGTTAGAGTATTACTGTCGAAGTAGTGTTTAATCGAAGAGTGAATTTATGGAAGAAGCGGATGGGTAAGATTTTGGAAATGGGTGAGTGTTGCATCAGTTATGGTAATATGACATATCTAAGAATTTAACCTTGAAGGGTGTGACCCAATTGGGGTAACTTTTGAAAGGAATTGAACTTGCGTAATTTGGCACCCTAAATTGTGTGTGTACTTTGCAAAGCATGAAAACCTGTGTGTTGATTGTGGTGTGAACTTGCAAAGCATGAGAACTCTTTGATTGGAATAACTTGTGGAAATTGATTGACAATTGTCCCGCTTAAGCGGAGGGCTAGTGGAAAATACGAATAGGTCATGCCGAATTTTCTGTAAAACGGAATTGATGGTTCTATCACGGGTTGACACAGGGCGCCACTGTAGTCAAACGTAATAGTGGGATGTCAAGTGGTTACAAAGAGGTTCGGGGACGCCTGAACCAAGTTGTAACGATGCGAGATCAACTCGATTATTTTGATTAAAGATGAGTAACTTGAGGAAAGAGAAAAGTTGTGATAAGAGGATTAAGGACTTAATTTCGAACGCTTTGCTTGTGCTTTCCACCCCAGTGATGGGCGTGTGTGTGTGTGATTTGTGTCTCCTGCGGGAGTTGGTTGCTTTACTTGTTTGCTGTGTCAGACGCACGGGGTGCGGACTTCTCTATCGATGTAAGTACTATATACGACTTATATACTTACCCCGATCCAATTAGGATCCGTGGAGACGCACGATAACGTCTCCTTTTTCATAGTAGTTCAGTCGTGTTGAACTAAGTTTAAACTGTACGTGCTACTGCAGCTTTCTTTTGTGATGTCCGGTGTTTACATTCCGACAGTTACCCGGAGTCGCCCAGCTTTGGGGCAGGGTCAGTCACCAGTTGTTGGACTGGCAGGGGCAGCAGGGGCCCAGGGTGCTGCTTCCACAGAGCACCAGAGCTTCGAGGATGGACCGTCAGGGTCACCAGTGAGAGATACCCCAGTCGCAGAGCCGACACAGGCTACCCCTATTGATGAGGTGGTACGCGCAGTACTAGCGGCACTCAGTGCTCAGCAGGAGACCGCAGCACCGACGCTAGAGAATGTGTCTGCTACTGAGACAGTCGTTGTAGAGAGGCCAGGACAGATGGATAGCCACACGGCCCAGGAACTTCGTGACTTCCGACGTTTGGGTACATCGACCTTTTCTGGGAGTGCTGACTCAGAGGCAGCAGTTTTATGGTTGGAGCGGATCACTCGCAACCTTGATACATCCGGCATTTCTGAGGGGCGCCTGAGAGTTTCATTCTCCACCTTCCAGCTCGAGGGTGAGGCTTTTTGCTGGTGGCAGTCTGTGCAGACCAGAGTTGGTGAGGATTTTGAGCTCTTCAGTCAGCTATTCCTGGAGCAGTACATTCCGCGATCGGTTCGGGACGACCGACGCCAGCAGTTTATGGATCTACGACAGAGGGGAATGACAGTAGCTGAGTATGCGGCGAGGTTCCTATCCTTGTCCCGCTTCGCACCCGAGATGGTGCAGACTGAGGACAGTCGTTGCAGACGGTTTGAGCGTGGGCTTCTTCCGGCTATTGCGGATCGGATTGTCGTTTTGAGGATAGAGGTGTACACTACCTTGGTTGGTCAGGCCTTAGCAGTGGAGAGACACTTTCGAGAGACTGCCAGAGAGCGAGATATCAGGCCGAGACCGAGTGGGTTCCTCAGGCCATCAGAGAGGCGTGAGGCTAGACGATAGAGGACTTCTGGGCACTTTCAGCCTCAGTTTCAGCAGAGTGGTATACGCAGAGGAGCAGCGGTAGCATCAGTCGGACCTGCTCCAGTGACTCAGTTATGTCCTACATGCAGACAGCAGGGACACCTGGCCCGAGACTGCCCGAGAGGCAGAGGACCCGCAGAGCGGCAGATGGATCGTCCACAAGGGGTTGTTGAGCGACAGCGCATTGATGATCGGACTTGTTACCAGTGCGGCCGACAGGGACACTTTTCTTTCGCTTGTCCCGACCGGGTCGGAGTTGTACCTCCACCGAGGCCCCAGTAGGCACAGCCTCGTCAGGCACCTCCCGGCCGACCACGACAGGCACAGCAGCAGAGAGCTCTGCGTTAGGCGGCGGGAGCGGTAGCCCCGAGACACCAGGCTAGGCCCCAACAGCAGGTGGCACTACCACCACCACCACCACCGAGAGGAGGACCACCGGCACGGCAGGGTCGAGTTTATGCAGTTACAGATACCAGGGCTGAGAGACACTATGCCGGCCATGAGGCCATTCAGGGTACGTGTTTATTGTTTCATTCGTGGGCTTCCTTTTTGTTCGATACGGGTGCATCCCATTCGTTTATCTCTACTTCTTTTGCTCGTTCTTTGGGTTTGGTGACGGAGCCCCTTAGTAGGCCCTTATGTCTTGAGACCTCAGTCACGGGGGAGGTGGTGTTGGATACCGTGTGTCGAGATTGTGAGGTTCGAGTGGCAGATTGCCCATTCTTGGGTGATTTACTCATTTTGGAGACACTGCTTTCAACGTGATCTTAGGGATGGACTGGCTTACGAGATACCGGGCAACGATTGATTGCTTTTGGCGGCAGGTGACCGTGCGATCTGGTGATAGAGTCGTCACTTGTGTTTTGGGTAGCAAGAGCGGAGTCCTTCTATCCGCCTTGACTACTAGAGTGGAGGCCGAGGTGGTGCAGAGTGGCAGAGACTTGCCGAGAGTAGTGTGTGAGTTCCCGGACGTGTTTCCGGAGGAGTTATCAGGTTTACCGCCAGCGCGGGAGATAGAGTTTCGGATCGATTTGATCCCAGGCACCGCACCAATCTCGATGACGCCTTATCGTTTTGCGCCAGCTGAGTTGGTCGAGTTGAAGCGCTAACTCGAAGAGCTACAGGAGAAGGGTTTCATCATCCCTAGTGTCTCACCGTGGGGAGCACCCGCCCTCTTCGTGAAGAAGAAGGGTGGCGCCTTGAGGATGTGCATCGACTATCGGAAGCTAAACCGGGCGACGGTGAAGAACCGCTACCCGATGCCGAGGATCGATGACCTGTTCGATCAATTGAGAGGAGCGACATGTTTCTCCAAGATTGATCTAAGATCAGGCTACTACCAGTTGAGAGTCCGAAAGGAGGATGTGGAGAAGACTGCATTTCGGACACGGTACGGACACTTTGAGTTTCTAGTAATGCCGTTCGGGCTGACGAACGCGCCGGCAGCCTTCATGGATTTGATGAACGGCATTTTCAGACCGTACCTGGACCAGTTCCTCGTAGTCTTCGTTGACGACATCTTGATCTACTCGCCTAGTGAAGAGGCACACGAAGAGCACTTGAGAGTGGTTTTGACCTTGTTACGTGACCATCAGCTGTATGGGAACCTTGAGAAGTGCGAGTTCTGGCTCGCAGAGGTGAAATTCCTTGGACATGTAGTGTCCCGAGATGGCATCTTAGTTGACCCAGCGAAGGTCGACGCAGTTTCGAAGTGAGCAAGGCCCAAGAACGTGTTTGAGATCCGTAGTTTTCTAGGGCTGGCCGATTATTATCGACGCTTTGTTCAGGACTTCTCACGTTTGGCTGCACCTATGATAGCTTTGACTCGGAAAGGAGCGGATTTCCTTTGGACTAGTGAGTGTGAGCATTCGTTCTCAGAGCTAAAGGCTCGTCTGACCACTGCTCCAGTGTTGATTGTTCCGGAGCGAGGAGTGGGCTATGACGTCTATTGTGACGCCTCAGGCGAGGGGCTTGGTTGTGTTCTGATGCAGTCCGGGAAGGTAGTTGCCTACGGCTCAAGGCAATTGAAGGTACACGAGCGCAACTACCCGACCCATGATCTCGAGCTAGCAGCGGTAGTATTTGCATTGAAGAGTTGGAGACACTATCTGTATGGTGAGCAGTTTAGAGTGTTCTCAGACCACAAGAGCCTTAAGTATATTTTCTCTCAGCGAGATCTGAACATGCGCCAAAGGCGATGGATGGAGTTACTTGAGGAGTATGACTTCGAGCTGCTCTATCATCCGGGCAAGGCGAACGTCGTCGCGGATGCTCTGAGCAGGAAGTCAACTCATTGTGTGGCCAGCATAGCAGTGCGAGAATGGAACATGCTAGAGGAGCTGAGCTCTTTCAGATTTGACCTTGAGGAGATCACGGATGGTATGGCTTTTTGTGCATTGGTGGCTCAGCCCACTTTGATTACTCGCGTGATAGAGGCACATGCCGAGGATGTTGAGGCGATGGGGATTCGTGAGAGGCTGGCAGACGGAGAGAAGATCGATGATTGGGAGTTGAGTGCAGATCAGGGCCTTCATTTTAGAGGACGGTTGTTTGTACCCCGAGGATGTAGAGACACCGTGTTGAGAGAGTGTCACCACTCCCGACTTGTAGTGCACCCCGGTGGCACCAAGATGTATAGAGACATGCGACGACAGTTCTGGTGAAGGGGAATGCGCAAGGCAGTCGCAGTTTTCGTTTCAAGGTGCCTTACATGTCAGCAGGTGAAGGCGGAGCATCAGCGACCCGCTGGCTTACTACAGCCTTTACCAGTCTCTGAGTGGAAGTGGGAACATGGGACCATGGATTTTGTGAGTGGACTACCGAGGACGTCCAAAGGTCATGATGCTATTTGGGTCGTGGTTGATCGACTGACCAAGTCGGCACATTTTCTAGCTATGAGGATGACAGATACTGTGGACATGTTGGGACGGTTGTATGTCAGGGAGATTATTCGTGTGCATGGAGTACCGGTGTCAGTAGTATCTGATAGGGACCCTCGTTTCACATCCAGATTCTGGAAGAGCCTACAGAAGGCTTTGGGGAATGAGGTACTGTTGAGTACAGCTTACCATCCTGAGACAGATGGACAGTTAGAGCGCACCATTCAGATTTTAGAAGACTTGCTTCGAGCTTGCGTACTTGACTTTCAGGGATCATGGGAGGATCATCTGCCCTTGGCAGAGTTCGCTTACAACAACAGTTATCAGTCCAGCATTGGTATGGCACCATTCGAGGCTTTGTATAACAGACCGTGTAGGTCGCCGGTGTGTTGGGCTGAGGTAGGGGACCGGAACTTACTTGGACCAGACATGGTCAGAGAGACAACAGAGTGACGGAAAGGTTAGAATCGACAGGGTCGATTCGTTATGCAGTGTCAGGCAATACTAAAGTCTCGTTAGTTGCCACTTAAATAGGATCAAGTAAAATGGTATTTTACGTTGATCTATTGACATGCATAAACCTAAGGGTCACACCGGAGGATGAAACTCATTGACACATTTATGGAGAATGGCCAAAAGGGAGTTGTCTCGGGACATGATCAAAACTGGGTTTTGAGTCATGTGCCCGTAAGTGAATAGGACTTTACAGATCAAGACAAGGCTTGGATTCTTGGGATTGATCGCGTGGATAATGTTGGACATTTCCGGTATGGAAGGCTTGGAGGCGATGAGCGAAACACGAGACCTCGTTGGAAATGGCCACGGGCCATGTTCCAAGAGGCCCATGAAAGGCCCATGCAACCAAGGCCCATGGAACTAATTAATCAAGTCTAGCCATACTTTGTCTTATTTACACCTTACTTGACACCATACTTGTCTCATGCCTTTAGTTGGACAAGTATGGGTTTTGTTATGTTTAAGTCATCTTTTTTCAACATAACAAACACAAGACAAGAATAGGAAACACAACTTCTCTCCCCCTTCCCTTGCAATTTCGGGTTTGGCAAGTTCCCACCTCCATTTTTGTGTTCTTGAGTCCTCAAAGAGAAGAACTACGTGGCTTTGATTCCCATGTGGATACGTAGGCGTCTTGGAGACTCAAGCCAATCATTCGTTAACCGGTGTTCTTGTTTTGGTAAGAAATAGTGCTGAATTTTTCTCTTGTGAATCCATTCTTTGTTAGTTGTTTCATGGTTTAATCGTCTCTTGGTTTTCATTGATTTTCCGCTGCGAGTTGGTTCATCTCCAACCATACCTCGAGACCCAACAGTGGTATCAGAGCCGTGCTACCTTCGGGATTCACAAGACGGTGTTCAAAGTTTCGGTTTTGCTTGAAAGTTTCGTTTTTGGCATGTTGTTTTGCTAAATTGTTTGATAACATGTTTTAAATTATTGTTTATGGATTTAATGCATGCAAAATGAATTTTTGAAAATTATTTCAAATCTGGAAATTTTGAAAAAAAGTTTGATTTTTCCGGTCTCGGGAGCGGGACTCTCGGGGAGCCGAAACCAGGACCGAACGGGGCTCCGTTGGACGAAGCTAGGCTAAGCATGACCATTGGATGGTTGATATGCTAAGGCTAAACCGTTTTTTTAGTTATGACGAGTTTGGAATCGTCATGACGAACTCGAAGATCAAATGTTCAAAAGTTTCAATTTTGAACGGTTTCGATAAACCGAGCATCAAAAAATTTCGAAACTTGGCTATTAAATAAAACCGGAAAATCACATGATGTTTGATAACATGATTGTTTGATAACACGATGTGTGATGTGATGTTGGCATGGTGTACATAATAGCCCCGAGCTCGATTTAATTATTTATCGCTTTTCACGGCTTGCGAGCCGTTAGAGTTAGCGTGTAATTATTCTTTCAAGGTGTGGTCGTCGAACCACTTGTTTGTAATATTTATTTATTCCCGACCTGCGAGTCGTGTATTAAATTGTAATATTTTACTCAAGACGAAGAAAAGGCGAAAAAGTCATTTGGTGGCTTTTCGGGTGTTGGCATCGGTTTGGAGTCTGTGGAGCTCAAGAAGCTAGTGGGAGTTAGTTTAGGGGGCTATTATGTGCACATTTATCGCTTTATGCTTGGTTTAGTTTATGCATGATTAATTCTATGTGTTTTAGAATTGCATGCTTAACTTTATTTACCGAGCATATCACCTCACATGCAAAGATAAAATTGGAATTTTAATCCGTGTGTGTGAGCACTTAGAAACGGCATTACATTGGATGTAGTTGACGGGTTCGAAGGAAGAATTACATTGGATGTAATTTGAGGCATCATTGCATTTGGAATGTAGTTGATGTGCTCATCGCATCTAGGATGTGTCAAAGTTTTAAACACAACCGGACAAGTAAAAACGGGTCATGTCCGATACCTCCCAATTATCAACACCTTACTACCTCCCCGTCCTATGGGTGTCGTGCGCATTAGCGGAGCATCCATGGGAAAGCGGGGTAGTAGGTTTGGACGACATATGTGGGTGTCGTGTGCATTAGCAGAGCACCTACATAGTGACGAGCCATAGTTGAGAATTGGTGGACCCGACTACGATTCTCAGCCTGAGGTTGAGCTAGGGTAACAGATAGGGTAAGTCGTGTACATAAGTACGTACCCTAGCCAAGAGTCATATTGGATGTGATTGGATGGAGTCCTACCTACATAGCTCGATTAAGTGGTGAGCATTAGTTCAGCTTAATCAAGTGAATCAAGGATCTTGGTTTCAGATTCTAAAGGTTTAGAATCGATTGTTGTTGTTTAAGCTTGATCTTCATAAAATTTATTCAGTTTACTGATTGAATTTTATCTGTTGTAGATCAAATGGCAAATTCAGCGAACATTAATAGTTTGTCATTAAAAACCATTCTTGACAGGGTCAAGCTAAATGGGACAAACTATTTGGACTGGTACAGAATTTTGAGGATAGTCCTCAAGTCTGAACGCAAAGAATATGTCCTTGACAAGGCTGTCTCTAAGACCATATCAGAGTTACATGAAGTGTCAATAACTGTTGAGAAGAATATATCAGGGATCTGGGATCCAAGGATATTCTGATGGTCAACAAGGGAAATGGAAGTGGCAAGGGCGGGGTCCATGCGCACTTGGCAGGAAGGATGAGACACCTGAGAATGTCTGCTTCTACTGCCAACAGACTGGTCAGTGAAACCGGGATTACAGGAAGTTCACGGCTGATCTGAAGAAGGGCAATGGGACTGCGCCTTCATCAAATAGCCTGGATGATCTGAAGAAGGGCAGTAGGACTGCGCCTTCATCAGGAAACCTGGATGATCTAAGGAAGGGCGGTGGGACCGTGCCTTCATTCGGTATTAACTCTATAGAGCTACATCTCTCTACTTCCAAAGATTCATGGGTATTAGATACTAGGACTGAATCTCACACATGCATTAATATATGGTGGGTGAAAGTAGGAGAGGTTTGGAAAGCACGAAGTGGACCTCGGAGTTGTGGCAACTGCTGTAGGATCCATGAGTCTTGCTTTGCCAAGTGGTCTTGTCTTAGTATTGTATAATGTATATTGCATACCTACTTTTAGTAGGAATATTATATCTGTATCCGTGTTTGACAAGGAAGGATTTAATGTTAATATTGGAAATGGAGTTTTCAATGTTCTATGCAATGATATGTTTTATACAAGTACTGACTTGGTTGAAGGATTGTACATATTAGATATGGGTAACAATGCCTCAAGTTCTGTATATTACGTTAATACCAAGAGGTCTAAATCCAATGATTTAAACCTAACTCTGTTATGGCACTGTCATTTGGGTCGTATAAACAAGAAGCGCCTATCGGCACTTCAGAAGTGCGGGCTTTCGGGTTCATTCGAATTTCATTCGATCGATAGGTGCAAGGTTTGTTTTATGGGCAAAATGACTAAAGTTCCCTTTATCGATCGCGATGAAAGGGCGGGTGAATTATTGGGGCTGATACACTCGAATGTGTGTAGACCAATAACTTCACTTGCCAGGAGGGGTTTTAGCTACTTTATCACATTTACTTATGATTACAGTAAATATGGTTATGTCTATTCGCTGAGACATAAGTCTGAAGTTTTTGATAAATTCAAAGAGTTTAAGACTAAAGTAGAAAACCAGCTCGACAAAGGTATTAAGGCACTTCGATTGGATTGAGGTGGAAAATACTTGAACACAGAGTTATTAGATTATCTAAAAGAGAATGGGATCCTTTTGGAATGGACTCCTCCTGGGACACTGTAGTTGAAAGGTGTAGCCAAACGGAGAAATCGGACATTGTTAGACAATGGTCCGTTCCATGATTAGTTGGACTGATCTCCCAATCTCTTTCTGGGGTTATGCTCTAGAGACGATCGCATTCATAGTGAATCGGGCTTCGACGAAGGGTGTGGAAGGGATACCATTTTGAAATGGTAAGGGATGATGCCCGCTTTGTCCTTCCTAAAGATTTGTGGTTGCGAGGCTTATGTGAAACATTTGGTTTCGACTAAGCTCGAACCAAGATCTAAGATATGCACCTTCGTGTAGTGTCCCAAAGCAACAAGGGGATACTATTTCTACAATCTCAGTGAGAACATGGTGTTCGTCGCTTGGGGTAGGGTCTTTATGGAAAAGAATTTTTTTTTCCAAAGACGTCATTGGAAGGACTGTGCATCTCGAAGAAATTCAGGATGGTGCAGATCTGTCTAAACCAATTGACAACCTAGTAGAAAGGAGCCAGAGATTGTCGTAGAGTGAGAACCAATTCCTGTTACAATTCCGGAAGGTCCAAGGCGATTTGAAAGGGTCAATCTTCCACCTCCAAGATATGGTATCCGGAGGTGACAATGAAGTCATGGTGGATCATGATGATCCATCCACCTTTCAAGAAGTCGTGGATGGGCCCGAATCCGAGTTATGGCTGGGAGCCATGAGGGAGGAAATGCAATCCATGTCGGACAACTGAGTCTGGGAACCGGTTGATCCCATCAATGGTGTGAGGACCATCGGATGCAAATGGATCTTCAAGGTGAAGATGGACATGGACGACAACCCTCTGACCTACAAAACTCAACTAGTGGCGAAAGGTTATAGGCAGATCCAATGGATTGACTATGAGGAAACCTTCTCCCTAGTGGCTATGGTCAAAATCGATCCAAATTCTTCTTGACATAACTACGTATCATAATTACGAGATATGGCAAGTGGATGTCAAAACCGCTTTCCTAAATGGAAATTTGACTGAGTACGTTTGTATGTCTCGGGCCAAAGGTTTTGATGATCCGAAGAATAAGGGAAAGATTTATAAGTTGTTGAAATCCATCTATGGATTGAAACGAACTTCTCGGAATTGGATCATTCGTTTTGATGAAGCTGTAATTGGATTTGGCTTAATCAAGAACGAGGATGAATCTTGCGTTTATAAGAAGGCTAGTGGGAGCAAGATTACCTTTTTGGTTCTCATTGAAAATGACATCCCAACCTTGCACGAGACTTAAGCTTGGTTGAGGAAGTGTTTTTCAATAAATGACTTAGGCGATGCTTCTTATATCTTAGGGATTAAGATATGTAGAGATCGCACCAAGAGGGTCTTGGATTTAAGTCAGGGAACCTATGTGAACAAGGCATTGAGTAGGTTCTTAATGCTCGATTCAAAGAAAGTACTCTTACCCACTAGTAATGGCATTTATCTCAGCAAGACTCGGTGTCCTAAGACAGCTGATGAGCTGAAAATGATGATGAGAATCCTATGCGCCTGGGGGCGGGATCGATCATATATGCCATGACATGTATGAGACCGGACGTCTCGTAAGCCTATGTTGTACCAGTAGACATCATTCTAACCCGGGGGAAAGATGATGCTGAACTAGTCGTCGAAGGATGAGTAGACGCTAGTTTTCCAAGACAAATCCAGATGACTTTAGAAGTCAGTCAGGATATGTGTTTACGCTAAATGGCAGAGCTTTAGCTAGGAGAGCGTAAAGCAAGATATCATTGCCGAATCTACGACAGAGGCCAAGTACATGGATGCTGCAGAGGCAGCTAAGGAGGCTATGTGGATTTGGAAATTCATGGCAGGGCTGGGTGTAATTAAAAACCCATCCAGCCCGGTGAATCCATTTTGCGACAACACAAGGGCCATTGCGCAAGCTAAAAGCCCAGATCGCATAACAAATCCAAACATGTACAGCGGCGTATCCACCTCATCAGAGAAATACTGAACTGAGGTGAAGTGAAGATAACATATATTGCAACAGATGATAACATAGCCAACCCTTTGACTAAGGCAGTGTCACTGCCTGAACATGTTAGACATGTAAAGTCGATGGGGACATATTGGAGTTTAGATTGGAACTAAGGCAAGTGGGAGATTGTTAGTCTTAGTGCCCATAGTTCAATCCTAAATGTCCAAATGTATATATCATTGTTAGCAATAAAATTAAAGCGGCTCTATATTACTTATGTGTTGGAGTAATATATCGATGTGTGCTCTGATCTATGCCCACTATGCGAATAGAACCATAGATCGAGATAGATCACACTCGATGGGTCCCTAGTCAACAAAGCTTCACTAGAAGCGACTAGTATGAAAGATGGCTCTTTATGGCTTACGTTCTGTTAGTCATTGGAATGGGATTCCGGAGTCTGATCATAGATATCGTGTGGGACATGATATTGGAGGACCCGCCCTAAATATGTGCCATAGATTAAGTCATGAACATATTCAGTGTCGTAGCTTGTCATGTATCCTTAGACCAAGGAGTCTTTGTGATCGCTATGTAGTCAACAACTGAGTTTGACCTGAGCCTAACGTTGTCCGTAACAGGGCTTCCATAACGGCCAGGATTGGCTTGGGGACGGGCTACATGAGTGACACGAAAGGCGGCTAAGGGATTTATCCCTCATACTGAGGTATGGGAAATATATCGGTTCTCGGCCGCTTGATCGAGAGTGACTGAAAGAATAGCATGGCCATGCACATATCTTCAGTCATCTCACATATCAAGGAACGGTGATTGAGAATAATAAGGATGACGGCTCTATGCCTTATCTCAATCAGGATATCGGAGATAAAAGGATAATGACAGGGATGACGGAAAGGTTAGAATCGACAGGGTCGATTCGTTATGCAGTGTCAGGCAATACTAAAGTCTCGTTAGTTGCCACTTAAATAGAATCAAGTAAAATGGGATTTTACGTTGATCTATTGACATGCATAAACCTAAGGGTCACACCGGAGGATGAAACTCATTTACACATTTATGGAGAATGGCCAAAAGGGAGTTGTCTCGGGACATGACCAAAACTGGGTTTTGGGTCATGTGCTCGTACGTGAATAGGACTTTACGGATCGAGACAAGGCTTGGAGTCTTGGGATTGATCGCGTCAAATAATATTGGACATTTCCGGTATGGAAGGCTTGGAGGCGATGAGCGAATCACGAGACCTCGTTGGAAATGGCCATGGGCCATGTTCCAAGAGGCCCATGGAACTAATTAATCAAGTCTTGATTAATTAGTACTAAGTAAGGAAGACAAGGATTAAGGTGTTGGTGATTCACCACCTAACCCAATCTTGTCTAGCCATACTTTGTCCTATTTACACCTTACTTGACACCATACTTGTCTCATGCCTTTAGTTGGACAAGTATGGGTTTTGTTATGTTTAAGTCATCTTTTTTCAACATAACAAACACAAGACAAGAATAGGAAACACAACTTCTCTCCCCCTTCCCTTGCAATTTCGGGTTTGGCAAGTTCCCACCTCCATTTTTGTGTTCTTGAGTCCTCAAAGAGAAGAACTACGTGGCTTTGATTCCCATGTGGATACGTAGGCGTCTTGGAGACTCAAGCCAATCATTCGTTAACCGGTGTTCTTGTTTTGGTAAGAAATAGTGCTGAATTTTTCTCTTGTGAATCCATTCTTTGTTAGTTGTTTCATGGTTTAATCGTCTCTTGGTTTTCATTGATTTTCCGTTGCGAGTTGGTTCATCTCCAACCATACCTCGAGACCCAACACAGAGAAGGTCACATTGATCAGAGAACGGTTGAAGACCGCACAGAGTCGTCAGAAGAGTTATGCCGACCGACGGCGTAGGCCGCTTGAGTTCCCGGTCGGAGACCACGTCTTTCTGAGGGTGAGCCCGAAGAAGGGCCTACTACGATTCAACCGCGGAGGAAGAAAGCTATCCCCGCGCTTCATTGGACCATTTGAGGTCTTAGAGAGGATTGGAGCTGTAGCTTATCGATTAGCCTTGCCACCGCAGCTTGGGAACGTGCATAACGTTTTCCATGTATCCCAACTGCAGAAATACACGGCAGATCCCTCTCATGTTATTGAATGGGCAGATATTGAGGTAGCCGATGATGTCTCTTATGAGGAGCAGCCCATCAGGATTATGGATACGGGAGAGAAGGTCTTGAGGAAGACTACCATACCTTTAGTGCGAGTACAGTGGAGGCATCAGGGAGCTGACTCGACCTGGGAGCGAGAGGACGAGATCCGAGAGAAGTACCCCCATTTTTTCGCTCATTGAGGTATGCATGCTTTTAAATTTCGAGGAAGAAATTCTTTTAAGGGGGGTAGATTGTAAGAACCGCTCCCGGTCGATCCCGATCGAACCGGTGACTTTTAAGACAAGTTTGACTTTCTACCGGAAAAGTCAACTGAGGACTCAGGAGGTCACTCGGGGCTTTTCCGGGGCCCAAAGAGCTTAGCCGTCATCACGGTTGGCTTAATTGGGTCGTTTCCATTCGTTTAAGTGTATTATTGAAGTAAGTCAAATTTGGTCAAAATCGGACTTTTTTATCGACTAAAACAATATTAATTATTGTGCTGGAAATTAATTTGGAAAGCTAGAGGACCTACTTGGACACTTGTCATCTCTTGGTTATAAGAGAGAAAAGGGAGTGGTCTTGGACCACTTTGCCCTCCTAAAAGCTCCTACAAGGGAAATCTATCTAAAGGGCTTTAGTCATTAACCATCTCTAGGTCTTATTTGGAATTGGAAGACCAAAAACTCTTCATTTGTTGTGTGTAGCCGAAAATTGAGAGAAAAAGGGAGAGAGTGGAGCTCCATGGAGTCTTGAGGAAGAAGCTAAGGAAAAAGGAGCTACTTGAGGCCATTTCCTACCCCTTGCTTCTCCATTTCATCATCATCATCTCCATCTCACTCTTCTAAAGGTAATGGAACTAGCTTCATCTTTTTTCCATTCATCTCATCTCTTGGGTTTTGGTTTGGGTTTGCTAGAAGTTGTTGGATTTGATTGAAATGAGGTTAGATGATGTTGCTAAGAAGCTTTGATGGGTTTTTGATGGAAGACTTTGGATTTAAATGGAGTTTTGATTTGATTTTGATTTGGAGAATCCTTGGAAACTTGTTTATTTGTTGATTCCTACCATGGGTAGAGGAGTTCTGGAGGTTTTTGACTGTTTTGAGGGTTGGAGATGGTTAAAAATGGAGTTTGGTAGTGGATTTTCGGAAAAAAAGGAGCTGGAGGTTGAAGAAGGGCGAATCTGCCCTGGAGCGTCACGGATCCGTGACGGATTCCGTGACGGGAAAACTCACGGCTTAGTGAGGGAGACCGTGACGGCACACGTCACGGCTCCGTGACGACGCCCGTGAGGGTCGGTGTCATGGTTCCGTGACAGTGTCCGTGACCGACCAGTCTGGGGGGTTTTGAAGGGTTTTTCCTCCGTTTCGATCTTGTTTTGGAGCTGAACTTTTGGAAGGGTTTGGGGGACTTTGTTACTGTTAAGTAGGACCTAATTAAGGTTGTTTTGTGTTCAAAGACCACAAGACCTTGAAGAACGAAGAGCTTGAAGATCGAAGACCTTGCCGGTACCCGTGTGAAGAACGGTGTGGTGACCCTCGTTTGTGACATCAGAGTGTTGAGAGGAAGACCTTGAGGTAGGGAAAGTCTTAATTTCTTAATTAACGCTTAGGATGCATGGCTAGGATAATAAAATCGGAAAGGTCCTGGAATTGCCTATATGATGCGAATAACTAGAATAATCGTATTTCAATTACTAATAAGTGGATGAGTCTAGTATGCATGTTTAGGACGATGACAATTAGTGAAGTGTGCTTTCAATACTTGGGAAATTGATTTACTGGTAGAGAGGCTGTGAAGAGCTCTCGGATTAGTTGTGTGCTAGGTTCACATGCTTGGTTGCTAATTGCTAGGTTAACGTAAGAGTCTAATGAAACTAGATTAGCTCGTATGATTGAATGCTAAATGGTTCGTTCACATGATGATTGATTGGTTGAATGCATACTTTTTGATTTAGTTTTTATGTTGATATAATTGTTGATTGAACGGATGATCGAGTATGACTGGTTGTGCCACGGGGCACAATCAGGTGATCGATGTACCGCTGGTTCGTGACAGGTAAGTATGGAGTGTATTGGATGTCTTTGTTGTGATGAAAATGTGATTTGATGAATGCTGATTGGTGACCCAGTTATGGTATTCTCTTGTTCTTATTTTAAATGTATGCTCGTTTATTGTTGTATGTTTGTGTGCTTCGTTCGGTACTACACGGGGGGTAATCCGGTGCCGTTGTGGTGGTTAGAGTTGGACAGATACAGTGAGATATGGACTGAGTATTGGAGCCTGAGGGCATTGGTTACTGGATATTACGAGAATTGATTTTTAGCAGATCATGCGGGATATTTATTGATTATTGGCAGATCCTGCGGGATATTCATCGGTTATTGGGCCTGCGGGAAATTGGACAGTTTATCCTGCGGGGAAAGGATTACTTATGGTTTCACCCCAAGGAACTGCATCCCAGTGGATGCACTACTTGGTCCCCTATGACATATGGTCCTTAGGTGGCATTTCCAAATTGGTTTCGGTGCCCCGATGCATGTACCTCCTCTGGACTGAGGGAAAATCTGATGTGACGTGGATACTCTGGTGGATCGGATTATGGGAACCGAGGTGATCCCAGAATTCATCCACGGATCGGAGGCTTGAGAAAGCATGTGGTTGGCAAGATACTAATATTTTCCCAGTTTACTTTTATTGGTCCTTTAAAGTATTTATTATAAACTTATTTATGCTACTGTTGCTTGGATAATATTACGTTATTGTAATTATTTCTCATTCTTCATTACTTTCTTATTTTTCGCATTGCTCGTTGTTCGGGTTACATTTGTGGGCAGTTTATCTTTAACTTAAGGGTTGAATTATTAAGGTTTTTCCTACCGAGCGTAAGCTCATCCCCTTTGGTTTCTAACTGTTTTACAAGAGTACTGGATGTCGAGGGAAGTTGAGGCTTGGGAGCTTTTGGACTTCTTTGGGTTTTTACTAGAGTTATGTTGGTCTCATGTATTGAACATCCTTTATTTGACTATTTATGTTGAGCTGTGACTCATGATGTCTTTAACTATTTTACTTATATGTCGCTTTTGACGGAGTTTGTATGAGATTTTGGAACTTCTATCTATCGTTTATGTTTCCTATTTATTTCAATCCAGGTCACGTCTCGAGTCCGGTCACAACCGGATTTGGGGCGTGACACTAACACATAGGAAATGTCCACAAATGTGACTCCTTTAAAAATAGGATGAGTAAATACAACTTTACTATAATCAATGACTGATGCTTGGAATGTTTCTTCACACCAGTCTTGAAAAGGGACTCCATCTATGGCAAACCAAGTGAACTTCCCACCCTTTCCACATAAATTCTCAAAGCTTGGAAAGAATGTTAACTAGGATTGCAGCCATAAGCCTTGATCTCTCATCATCTCCTTATCAAAATATTCATCGGGACAATAAACCAGCACAATTGTATTCCCAAGAGCTTTTAATTTCACCTCACACACCTCTTGCAGAGAAAAATCGTTCATGATACCTTCTACTGAGAGATTGAGATGGGCCACTGCTAAATGTGCTTTGCTTAGGATTTTGCTATGAGCAGTTACAACTGAGCCTCTGTGTAGGAAGTCATCGTAGGACAGATGGTGCTTATGGTTTTGAGAGTCAACTTGCCTTGATCTATCTCAAGCTTTTGTAACAAAGATGTTGTAATTCCCAACTAAGACTCAATTAAAGAGTTGAATAGCTTGCTCTAAATCCTCTAAGCTATCAAAATATAAGAAACCATACCACTTTCCTTTTCTATTTGGACTTCAAGCCACTAAAGCCTTTCTGAAACCTTGCGCCTTCCCAAAAACATTCACCATCCAATAAAAAGGGCCTTGGGAGGAATGTAATGAATAAAGGCAGCAAATAATTTTTGGGTTTCAGATCTAGCCTTTGTGCTATGAAGCTGTATATTGTTGCTCCATTTCCTCTTCTTATGATGCACTACTAAGTGAACACTTTCAAAGCTAAGTGGTGGAAATCCTATAGTGGATGATTCTTGAACTGTTTTGTCTTGTGAATTTTTGACTTGTTTCTTCTTTTAATCATACTTTCTCAGTGAGAATGTAGGGGTTAAGTCAGTATCAAAGGAAATCAGTTGGAAATATTTATCATAAAACATCTTTTTCTCATCCAATCATTTTGTATGCCCTCTAGGAGAATATTGATGAGTTTTGACAGAGGAAGAGGAATGTGGTACCTGATTTCGTCTTGATCTTTTTTTTGATGAATTTCTTTGTTGAAAACTCAAAATCTTGTGGTGGTCCAATAGAGGTGGAAGAGACAATTCTTTGTTGGTTAATCTGTTGGCGGAACAGACATTGACTTGAGAGATTTCCAATTACCATTGGAGAGACCTCTTTGATGAGCAGCTATCAGATTTTCACTTAGTTCTTCTATAGACATCACCATGATAATATTCTTCATCCTTTGAACTAATTCTAACACCGTTGTTGCAGATCTTCAAGTTGATCTTCCCAAAATCTAATGATCTTCAAAGAGTTCTTCAAAAAAGCTTATGACTGCTGTAGCAAATAGAGAGAGCATTTTTTTCTTCCTACATTTCCTTCCCGACTATATCGACCCAATAAGTATTAGGTTAGTAATGAAAGCAATAGAGAGAAAATGATTTTTTTTTGTTTCCTCGATTCCAAATGCAAATTAATATTTTTTTTATCTAACACGATAGGGTATTGCTTTACAACAACATGAAGAAGTAGGGCCACAATATTTGAATTGTAACTTGTTTAAATAATTTTATTTCGGGAACTTTGTTTAAACAATCTATTCTTGTAATACTGAATTTCAATTTCTGGTTCAATTAGACTGGTGTTTGTGTTTAATTTGCTGGTTCATTTTATCGTATTGCCTTTAGGGTGCACGATATATAAATAGTTTTTATTTTAAAAAAATGTCACAAAACTTAGCCGACTCAATAGAAGTTCAATACAGGCCAAATACTTGAGTCGGTGATGAAAGTTCATTACCGACCCACCATAATTGAGTCGGTAATGAAAGTTCATTACTGACTAAATTATGATTTTCATCACTGACAAATTATGATAGGTCAGGAATGAATCAAAAAATGAATTCATACCCGATCGATCTTGCCCGACTGACCTATAAATTACCCTTGAATATAGCCGATTGATCGGTTTTCATTACTGATAATTAATACTTCTACACTAGTTTTTAACTCTATCACCCCGGTATTGATAACATTTCACTAATCACTCACACGACTCAACAATTATATATTACATCATCCTAAAGTTTCCATACGAGTATTAATGGACATGTTATATCTCAAGTCCCCCGAGCCCGAGCATGCAGTGTGTTGTGCTCGTTTGTATAAAATAAGCAAAAGAATGGCAATAAAAGCGTGCTGCTACAATATGAGTTGTTTTAATAATAGAATAATCATTAAGGTTAGATTCATTTCTATCAACTTCTCACCATTTCAAGCAAGTATTAGATATCAGATTAGTGCTCCTAAAAATTATTTAATATTTATTCATTTGAAAAATATTATATAGATGACAATTATTTCACATTAAGATTATAAGATATCAAATATGAATAACATTAATTTATTGGCATAACACCCAATATAACTTATTTTAATTTGTAAATAATTAGAACATCTTCAGTGATAACTGGTTGGTGCTAACAATTCGAATAAAAAAATTATCTATCAGTCAATAACCTCCGGTCATAGGCTGATAGTACCGACGGATAGAACTATTTTCTTCACAATTTTTCAATAACTGACGTTTAGTGCCGATGGTGAGCTTATAGCCAAAATAATGCATCGCCAACTAATAAAATTATTTAACCATTTGTTTTGAATTTCTCTCCTACTTTTGATTTCTATTTGTCAGCATCAACAGCCTATTACTGAAAATGCTCTAAGAAGGAAAATGTCATGATGCATGCGTGAGTAGAAGTTGCCAAGTAATAAGCTTATTGTTTCCGTAAAATAAATAAGTCGTATAGGCTTTTATATATCAAAGCCGCTTCGTCCTTCTCTGTTCAGAAGCAACTATATCTCCTCTACCTTGTTCAAAGCCTCCTCATCTCCAATACCATTTTTTCTTCAATTATATTGTGTTATTTGCTCACATATGGAGAAGAAAGCTAAGAAGGGGTTGATAGTGAAGACATGGGAGCGATGCAAGTCCCTCGGCCGAAACAGCCACGTGGATCCGCGGGCTCTGATGATGAGGAAGAGCAAGTCGTGGCCGCGCGTGCGAAACGAGAGGCGCGTGAAGAAGTCGGAGGGGTGCTTCACGGTGTACGTGGGCCCGGAGAGGCAGAGGTTCGCGGTGAAGACGGAGTACGCCAACCATCCCTTGTTCAGGATGCTTCTAGAAGAAGCCGAGTCCGAGTACGGTTACTGCACCGCCGGCCCTCTCTCGCTGCCATGCGACGTCGATTACTTCTGGAAGGTTCTGATGGAGATGGACGACGGCGGTCGGGAAGTTCGTCGGGGATGCGGGATTGCTCGGAGTCCTAGCTCGTACCGAGTCCTGACTCAGTCGCCAGGCGTGGCTATGAACCGATTCCCGTGACGGAGCTGATTCGTTAATTCCATACGGTGCTGTTGAGTGTGATACATTTTTTTTTATGTTTACTCCAATATTACTTTTGTTTTTAGACAACTTCAAGAATTATTAATAATCAATCTCAGTCACAATATATGAATATAGCTATCGTCAAGGTTTCTATATATTATTTTGTGGTGGTATGTATGTATACTTGTCCATTGGGTGTTTTAGTCTTCTTTTTTTATCAACAAGTTTTTTTCATAAAAAGACAACGTTTTCAAAGTGAAAACATGTCCAAGAGTAAACCTTCAAAGTACAAGGCAGAGCATGCCAAAATTGGCACCTCAAACAAGAACAACCCAATGACAGGGTACAAACATAGGGCTTTGTCCCCAGAAATGCATGAAATAAACAAACAAACAGTCAACAAGGGCTAACCAATTACAACAAACCCATACCGAGGGGTTAACCATAACAAGAAACACATAAAACAACCCAAAACCAGAACCTAGTCAAGCAAACCTAAGTCCAACAAGGGACAACTAAACCAAGTCCTACAAGGGACTGAAAACGGAGTATGGAAACTCTGATTTATCAACCATGAAGAACAGTTGGAAAGGCTACCAACCCCAGCCCTAGCACAATCAAACACCCTACCCGACCCAAGCAAACCTCCAGAACGTAAAAGACGAGATCCCCAACCTCAGCCAACAACCACCACCCAAAGGTACCTGATCGGAAGCTCCCAACCAGCCAACACCGGTTGCATCCCAAAGGACGGAGCAGGACGAAAACACCCCAACCCTCAGATCAACCCCTTAATCCCCACATCACCCTGCCCTGAAATTCCTCAACACAAGCCCATGGCTTAAAACCCCCCACGGTGGCCAACCCCAACCGTGTGGCCCCGCCCAAAAGAAACGGAGAACAGAGGACTAAAGGGAAAGGAGAAGCATAAACTGAAAAGAGCGAAACGAGGAAGGGTTGTTTGAGACTAGTCATACCAAAGATCTGACCATTCCCATCCAAGTAGTAATCGGATAGAGAGGGAGGATCTGGACTTACCCACCACCTGAGCCCACCACGAAGCTCTAGCCACAGCGAATCCCAGCCAGGAAACCCTTCCCACGATGGCGAAGACGAGGCGGCCCCAACAACTACACGAACCCATCTGGAGATGAAAGGAAGCTTGCTCGGCAAAGAAGACGCTTAACCAGAGACAGGCCTCGAGAACCCCGACCATCTCCACCGGAATCGGTGGAGAAAAATCTCCCACACAAGGAACTACGGAAGCAACGTCGGTAGGAGAGGGGAAAGTCGCGCCGCTACCGGTAGATCGGAAAAAACCGACCACCGCCACACTCCGACCCCCATCGACCAAGAAAGACAAAGAGGTGAAAATTTTTAGATCCAAGCTGGAACATGGCCGAGGAGGGTAGATCTGTGGGCCATAGGCCCAGATCTGAAGATATGAGGCTGGGGAAGCGACAAACCAAGGGTTGAAGCCGGGAGGAAGAAGAACACAGCGAACCGGAAGAGAGGATGAAAAGGGAGGAAAGGGAAGAAGGGAGAGGAGGGGAGTTTTAGCGGTGACCTCGCTGGGCGAAGCCGTGAGGCCACCGCCGTTCGCGGCGATTGAGGGTTAGAGAGAGGTTAGAAGGTTTTTTGTAGAGAGTTTCTGCTCCATATAAGTTTACCCTACCGGGTGTTTTTAGAAAACATCCAAACATTGGCGAGAGAATTATTACGTAAAATATTGTATGGAATTATTATTATTATTATTATTGTAAGATGTTTTAACCGTGCCTTGTATATTGATGAATAGTGTATAAGTATACAATTACAAATAATGTAAATGGATTCAAATATATACAATATATATCTTTAGAGTTTGATTTTATTCAAACTCTAATGTGCTTATCACTAACACGCCCTTGTAGTCTGAACGGGAGGTTCGCATACGTTCAGGCTGGACCGAAAATCAAGAAACAAGACTCTCGGTAAGCCCTTAGTGAAAATATCTGCAATATGCAAACGGGAGGGGACATGAAGAACTCGAACATGTCCTTTGGCCACTTTTTCTCAAACAAAGTGAATATCGAGCTCGATGTTCTTGGTGCGCTGATGTTGGAAGAGATTGCCGGATAAATATATGGCACTAATGTTGACACAGTAGACCAGCGTAGCACGGGAGAGGAGACATTGAAGCTCAAGTAATAGGTTCTGAATCCAATAGGGTTCAGATACAACATTAGCAACTCCTCGATATTCGGCCTTAATGCCGGAGAAGATCAAAAGGAGAGATATAAGGATTACATCAAAGGTTTTGTGTTGTTTGGATTGCTACTTGATATTTTTTTTTGATTAGCAAGACAAATTTAGATTAAAACCTCCAACGAGGGAGAAGAGGAGTACAAGGCCGATCTTTCACTACAGATCAAGGCTACAAAAAAGAACACCACACAATGAAACCACAGGGGAATGAATGAAAACCCCACCCCCTAGAAGGTCGCAGCCTTCATCTTCGGGCGGTACCACAAATGAAAGTAGGGCGCAGCCTACAAATAATGAAATATTCATGAACAAGTTCTAAAAACTAGATTTTGCTACCATAAAGTGCTGAAAAACCGAACAAAATTGAAATACTCCCAAGAACATGAAGCTCAGCTCAGAATTGAAACTCGGGTCTTGAGTACCCAAATGAGACCACCATGAAGTCCTGAGGGGAGTAAAATCCAACAGTCTAACCTCACCAGTGAAGATCCAAGCCCTATCCTTGATTTGCTAAACCGACTCCCATCTCAATAGAGTTGCCCAAACAAGGACATCAACTATAATGTCGCGGCCAACACCACTAACGGCTGAGACAGATCTGAATTATCATACGAACTCTAGCAGAAGGCTTCTGAGGGGCGAACATCACCCATGAAACTCGTCGGCGATCAACGCCTTTAACCGACGAGCTCGACCCACCACCGGGTCGAGATGAAGCGAAACCAAATACTAAAGTAGCATGCACGAATAGGATAGGCTTAGCTTACCAAGGGAAAAAGTCGCAAACAGCTTCAGAACTGACCATCATGGCATGCACCCGTGTCGGTCCTCGACACGAAACCGGCCAACACCGAGAATCGCCTGTAGGGGACCCGATATTTCTACCGAACACAAGGCTTGCCTTTTTGTCAAACAACGTCTACCACTGGTGAGACCCAAAAACAACCGAGAACTCCGGAACCGAGAGCCACCCAAAGCCTAACCCTAGAACCGAGAGCTTTTCCTAGCAACGAACCGAGCTGACACCACACTACCTCACGCGCCCCTACTTTCGCCGGAGAGTCCCTTCAGTGAGAACCTCGTCTCAAACCACTCCGACATGGTGCAGGTGAAGGGCATAAGTGAAATTGCGCAACAGCAGACTCGGACGACTTCGAACTCATGGAGGGTCCGCTTAACGCTTCAGCCAACAATGAGAACGCAAGAAGAGAACCAGAAATTCTTCAAACCGGAGCCGAGAGAGGAGAGCAGCGATTCTGTCCCTGGGAAGCCCGAGGAGGCCGGGATAACCTTCTGCGCCACCAGGGAGGATTAAGGCCAGAGGGCGGCGTCTCCTTTGATTCCATATGAGATCCGACGAGGTCGGGGAAGACTCCAAGCTAAAAGATCCCGAACAGACAACAGATCCGACCACCACGACACACCACCACACAGCAAAAGGGCCACCAAACACCACCGGCACGTCCAAACAAACTACTGCAATCTCTCGGGAGAAAAAAGTCCCACTGTTAGAACGATCGGGCCGCACCGGCAAGGTAGAGACACAACCACCGTGCAGAGGGGAAGAGATGAGCCATTCGCAATGGCGGGTTGTGCTTCCAACTTTGGAGTATCTAGTGCTGTAAATTGAGAAATGAGGTCTTTTGGAGGAAGAATGGATTCAGTAACTCTGTAAATGTTGGGGTTTTTCGAGTTTAAATAGAGACATCAGGGGTCAGCAATTCTCCACCGGGAAAAGACATAGGCTTGTGGTCACGAATGCGTTGGAGCCACAGTCACCTACTGAGCTGGAGTCTGGATGACAAAGCAGATCTGACTGAAGCCGCTGCTCGCCTGACAAACGACGCCCGACCAACGGAATCGACGTGACGCCGGAGCAGCAACACCTGAGACGAGCTCACCGGAGAATAGAGTAGAGAGGATCCACGCCGGCGACACACGACTAGATCTGGACTTCAAGGGTCACGCCGGCTACAGACGACAGATCCGGCTTCAAGAGTCACGCCAGAGAACAACCCACCCCACAGCAACTCGGCATGCCGGCGGCACGTTCGGAACCTCGACCACAGAGGGAACTAATCCCTGGAAGAGGTCACCGGAGCCTGGAGGTGAAGGCAAACGAAGAAACAAGAGACGAAAAGGAAAGGCGGAGGAAGAGAAAAGGGAGGGGAGAGGCTGCCGACGATTCACCTGACCCTGAGGTCCGGCAAACTGCCTGCGGCGGCCAAAAGAGAAGGGGGGTTAGGGTTCGACTGTAGCAGAAGAGAGTGTCGCGAGAGGAGAGGCTTTTTGAGTTTCCTGGTATATATTTCCAAAATTTGTTATATTGCTACTTGATATTAGTATTACTTTCATCAATTAATATGAATGTTATTGTTTCAATCCTTGCATTGTGCTCTTACTCTTTGTCATGAACTAAATCATATTGATCTAGGACTAAGGTAAGGATGTGATGAATTGATTTAACATATACGGTTTTATATTTGTCGAACTAGTACTAGGAAATTGTTTATTTAACTCTACTCTTAATGCTTTATCGTCTTGATCACGTGATGTATGATTTAATCTTGTTAACCAAAAATTGAGAAATGAAGTTAAGAAGAGGAAATAAGAATTAAATAGCTCGAGTTTAAATCTAGACTAGAAATTCATAAGTCGTAGTGCTTTATACCGTTCTACACCTAGATTAGAGATAATAAGGTGGAATGAGTATATTAGGGTCCTAATACGATCGAGAGATGGTTAGGACTACATTGAGAGAATTCTCGTTGCCCTTAGAATAATATTAGTTGCAAATGTATACCGAGTCTTGTTAAGATGTTCATCACATTCGAACCTTGTTAATGTCCTAGATCGTCTTAAATCTCTGATTTCAAAAACCACTTTTCATATCGTCTTAAATCAGGAATTCTAGATAGTCTTCTCAAATGCAGAAAAAACTTCGATTGGCGCCAATCGACGAGTTCTATTCACTTATAAAATAGGACCAAACGCCCATCGATTGGCTGCCCAAACGGTTGTCGATTGGCGCCGATTGACGGGTTCCAGTCTCTTGTGTAACAGATTGACTTCCTAAACGATCGTCGATTGGAACCAATCGATGAGTTCCAATCACTTGTGAAACAGGGTCATACGTCGTCGATTGGCTGCCAAGACGGGCGTCGATTGACGCCATTCGACGAGTTCCAGTACCCTGTGCAACAGGACCAAACATAGTCGATTGGCTGCCCAAACGACCGTCGATTGGCGCCAATCGATGGGTTCTAGTCACTTGTGAAACATGCCCAAACATCATCGATTAGTTGCCCAAACGGACGTTGATTGGTGCTAATCGATGAGTTCCAGTCACTTGTGAAACAGTACCAAACACCGCTGATTGGATGCCTAAACGGTCATCGATTGGCGCTAATCGACGAGTTCCATTCACTTGTGCAACAGGACAAACGTCGTTGATTGGCGCCAATCGACAAATTCCAGTCATTTGTTCAAGAGGACCAAACATCGTCGATTGGCTGCCCAAACGACGGTCGATTGGCACCCTAAACATCGTCGATTAGAGAGGAAACACCGCTGATTGAGGTATAACCCTCACCACCAATGACAATTTCTCCATCCCAACCCCAAACACCAGTCACAGTCCACGGTAACCCCATTTTTGAAAAAAAAATCAAACAAGCCCTAAATGTTCAAATCCTTGAGTTTTTTTTTGTTAAGCTCGAAAGTTTATTATAGAGACTGGTTGCAAAAAGGAAACAGTTGAGTTTGATTTCGTATCTGGTTGGAGATGGAAGTTCGTTGCCGTGATTCGAAGCTCGTTGCGACAGAAAGAGAAAGACGACGACTTCGACGGTAGTGTTGCGTTGCTCAGACGATTTCCAGAGAGAGATTAGGAAACAAAATTTAAATTGTTGGATTAGAGTGAGTAAGTAAAGCGTACCGAAGAAGAAGATGAAAAAAAATTAAAGGAAAAGAATGAGTAAAGTATGAAAGTAAAATTATATCTTCACTTTATATTCTTCTCTAGTTCTTTGGATAATTTGGTTGCGCTTAAGTGTTCGTTGTTGGCCTTTCATGCAGTGCTGTTAAATGAAGTTGGTCTCTCATAAGCTGCAAAGTATTGGGTTGCTTGGTATGCACGTTCCCCATAAAGTACATGAGTTTTATTTTAGGGAGTCTTCCCTCTTGAGCTTCTTTCTAGGCTCATATTGTCCAGAATTTCAGAAGCTCTCTTGCTTTGTGGAAGTCTAAAACCTTAACGTTTGTATGTCGTTCAGCAACACTCGTTATATATCTGTAAAGCTGCTGGCCACATCAGAGTTGATTGTGGAATAAGAGATTGGATTGTTGCTCTATTTTTATGCCTGATATGATGCTTCGGAGTTTGAATTTTCAAGAAAGCATCTGATGTTTGGATTCTTTAGGAGTCGAGTAAAAGTTTTTGGTTTACCTATGACTTTTTGCTATATTGATTTTTGTTTTGTTATTTTATTTTTAAATTTTAGATTTATCCTCTTGCCAGAGTTGTATCACCTCTTTTTTGGGTTATTTTGTTATAATTCAAGGTTATTAATAAATTTTCTCATCTATCTAACAAAAAATTATCTTTATTGATTTTGTTTTAAAATTAAATAAATAAAGACTAATTATTTGAGGAGGTCTTCTGGACAATTCCCCCTATCCTCTGACACTACTTTGGGCCAAAATGTTTGGTCTTTTTCTCAACGACCAGATTGTCCTAGCCTCTTCATAAATTATCAAATCTTATCTACCAGGAATCTTTCTTGTCATTGACCCAAAACTAAACCCATGACTATCTTTCCTCTTTCTGCCTCCTTCCTCGTCCCCCGTTTAAGATCCCATCTCAGAGTAGTACACAACAGAGCTTCAAGCTATGGAGGCAAGGACAAGATCGACGATCATACTCCACAACGCCATGATAGTGACCATGGACACGGAAGAGCGAGTGTTCAGAAATGGCGCCATTTTCATCGAGCAAGACAAAATCAAAGCCATCGGCCAATCTTCTGACATCCTCCGTGAATTCTCAGCTTCCGCCAATCAAATCGCCGACCTCCATGGCCGAATCTTGCTCCCTGGTGACCTTATAGAAGCGACCTTTGTTTCATTTCATCAGCGAGCTCAAATCTAATTTTGTGGTGATTAATGGTCAGGGTTTATCAACACGCACGTGCACACCTCGCAGCAGCTGGGTAGAGGCATAGCCGACGATGTTGATCTCATGACTTGGTTGCATGGCCGTATTTGGCCTTACGAATCCAACATGACCGAAGAAGATTCGTACATTTCTACACTTCTCTGCGGATTAGAGCTCATTCACTCTGGTGTAAGTTTTGGGTATTTCATTTTAATCAAATGGAGCTCTTAAGTTGTGCAATTAATTTGTGGGTTTGTTGAATCAGGTGACATGCTTTGCTGAAGCTGGAGGGCAGCATGTATCTGGAATGGCCAGGGCAGTGGAGATGCTGGGCATGCGAGCTTGTTTGGCTAAGTCAATAATGGACTCCGGTGAGGGCTTGCCACCATCTTGGGCTGCTCAGACCACTGATGATTGTATTCAGGTCCTGCATTGTATGATTGTGCTTATGTACACATTGATGTTCGACTCTTTGTTTGTTTCGTCTTGACTAATGTTTATTTGATTGAAATTTTCCTACTTCTGATAATTTCATGGATGTTTGTTTCCTGGCTTTAAGGGCACAGTCTCAGAAGGAGCTATATGAGAAACATCACAACACTGCAGATGGGCGAATTCGAGTATGGTTTGGAGTTAGGCAAATTATGAATTCAACGGATCGCTTGCTACATGAGACAAGGGACATTGCAAAAGAACTAAAAACAGGAATTCACATGGTACTAAGTGCTCACTCCCATGCTGAGCTCTTTGCTTTGATTCTTGATTGCGGATATACATATACCAATTTTTGAGGATTTTAAATCATGGGATGGTCTTCGTGGGTGCTAAATTCATACTGTTAAAAGAATATAAATGCTTACACATTTAATTCATACTTGCATTAAAAATACGAACTGGTGTGTTCTTAGTCATGTTCAAGTCTAATTTCCATCTCATGACTCATTTGTCTAAATTCTGGGGAAGGAATATGACGGTATTATAAACGAACCGAATTCTCATATGTTGGTTCATTTTGAGATCTATCTAGCAGGAAAGAAATGGAAGTGAAAATTTAGATCATTTTACTATCTTATTCAAGTTCCACTTCTTAACTATTGAAAATCTATTGTTCAGCCTATCCAGATTGAATTTAATGCCATACAGGCAACGTTGATTTTTGAAACTGATTTCCTAACATTTGTGGAGTTCAGCATGTTTCAGAGATACCCTATGAGAATCAGCTTGTCATGGACACTCGAAAAGTGGAACATGGAACCGTCACATACTTGGCAAAGATAGATTTCCTACAGCAGAACTTACTGGCTGCTCATACAGTTTGGGTCAATAACACTGAGGTGAACTGTTTGTATTAACGTTATATTGCTCTCCTTGAAAGGTAATCCATACTTCTATGGATAATGCAATTTTCTATTTGGACACAACATAGATTTAGAGTATTTTTGTGTCCTGAATCTCCTGATTTGTGAATGAGATGGTATAATGGACAACACTGTTAGTATTTTAAGTCTGGTGTTGTTTTTCGGCTTCATTTTAATCATAGTTTGCACTGTCATATATTCATAGTTTTAGTACTTACTATCCAGCCTGCAACAGTTGTCATTAGGGTTATTGTTTCTGTTTGAGCTTATGTCCTCTGTTGATGATCCAATGTTTTCTATAGATTGGTTATCTTTCAAGGGCTGGGGTTAAAGTATCTCACTGTCCTGCCGCTGCGATGAGGATGCTTGGATTTGCACCTATTAAGGAGATGCTTAGTTCAGGCATTTGTGTATCCTTGGGAACAGATGGGGCACCATCAAATAATAGAATGAGCATTGGTGTGTTTGAACTCTGAAATCTATGATACTCTTCCTCAAATTTGTTCCTGTTTTGTATGGTAATTTGCATCCAGTCTTCTGTATAATATTCCCTTTAAATGGAGGATCTGTGTGCAGTTGACGAGATGTACCTTGCTTCTCTGATTAACAAGGGGCGGGAAGTTTATTCAAGTGGGACAACCGATCCTACAGCTCTTCCTGCTGAAGTGGCTCTCAGAATGGTGACGATAAATGGTGCTAAATCAGTACTATGGGACAATGAAATAGGTTCACTTGAGGTTGGAAAAAAGGTCAGACTATTAGTTAAGATTAATTAGTATTCTCTCTGGTAGAAACAGCAATTGGACAAAGTGAGCAAATCTTCATGTAATGTGTATCAAAGCACCACACGTTTCATTCTGAACTGAAGCTATGTGTACATCAATTATAAACTATTTGAAATTTTACTGGTACCAATCACTTACAGTGGAATGATATTATTTGAATCTCAGCTAATTCTTGTATTGTTTAATTTTTAGGCTGACATGGTTGTAGTTAATCCTTCCTCCTGGGCAATGGCTCCTCTACATGACAGGTACAATCATATTTTGACCAAAGGATGAGCAGTTATGAACATTTTAATCCATTTCTGATCAAAATGATATTTGTTCAATCATACATATTTTTTTATCGTTCGTGACTTTGATGGCTAGGACTAATGATTTTGCCTTCCTGAATGCACAGCATTTCGAGCCTAGTATACTGCATGAGAACTGAAAATGTTGTGTCAGTAGTGTGCAATGGCCGGTGGATCATGAAAGATAAGAAGATTGTAAATGTGGATGAGGTAAACCTTGGTAGCTTATTGTAATCTGGACTATTTAGTGTGATTTGACGGTGATTAGTAGATTCTTGATTCATGCCATTGTTTATACTTGACTATCTGCAAATTGTGGCTGAATAGGAGCATGTTATTTCGATGGCTAAGCAAGCTTCCAGGGAACTTTTGAAAAGGGCTGGCATCCAGATTCCAAGCCGAATGAATGTCATCTGATTGTGTTCCAGACTATTGTGATACCGGCTGCTGGATCTGATTTGTAGAGCAATTTTCACTATCTGGAAGGACTTTTACGTTCTTGTTCCTTGCAGTTTATGAGAATAGCTACCTGATACAAGAAGACCCATCACCGGATCTATCAAAAACTTCATTTTTTGGACATTTGTAACCCAAAAAATGACTTGAATGATGAAACTTTATAAGGGTTATTGGCCTAAAAACTACCCTAAGTTAAAAAGTCACCAGTAAGATACAATATCTTTTGACTGTTGTTGTTTGTTAGTTTCTTCTCTCCAGTTAGTTTGTGAAACAATCTTATATTGAAACTAAATCATTGGAGACGAAAGGCTAAAAATGTAATTACTTAATGAGTTGTTACAAAAGGTAATTATTTTAATTTTAATAATAAAAATGTTGTTTATTTGAATAATGAGGAGCAAAACAATCATTTTAATGAAAAAACTAACATGTAACAGTTATCCAAACAGAGGTACTGTTTTTAAATATTACAAGACCTAGGGTACAAAAAGTATGTAACCAATAAAAAAAAGTATAAAAAATAATTAACCCAAAAAAATTCAAAAGGACAAAGGAGATAAATAGAATAAACAGAATTTAAGTAGAAGATGTAAATTAATAAAAGTGGAGGACCTTTCCGGATAAAAAGAAAGTTGCGTTCTGGTAGTGTCGAAAAATAAAACGCTTTTTGTGGGGGAGAAAGTGGAAAAAATACGTAATAAAAGATAAAATTATTTATATTAAATTTGTTACGATCTACCTGAGAAAAAACACAAAAAATATCAAATTTACCAGATTATTTTCATTTGGCTGTGCTGACGACTACCACCCAAACCCTCACCCTTTTTTCTTCAGACACCCCAATCTCTCCTCTCTCTCTCTCTCTCTCTGCACTTACAAAACCGCTCCTCCAAAAGAAACCCTAGATACTCTCTCTCTCTCCAACTCTCCCCAGAGCATAGCGTAGATCTCAATTCCCCTTCTCAGTTCAATCACTCCGTGTTTCGCTCCCGTTCTCATCGATCTCCACTTTCTCTCACTGTTTCAATCCCTCCGATGGCCGACGGGAAGTTCGATTTACCCGACGATCTCCTCCCCTCCAAGCCTACCGATCGCCCTCGGACCTCCAAAGGTGCCGCTCGCTCTCCGTATCTCGCCTTCTTCGTTTTTTCGATTAATTTGATTGAATTGATTTTGATTTTTCCGGTTTCGATATCTTAATTCATCGCATTTGATTGTCGTGCCGCCAATGTGAGATTGGTGGATCTATGATCTGGAATATTCAAGTGCGAGTTTGAAGTGGTGCTTGCTCTCGGTCAACACCGATTATTTGTGTTTTTTTATTATTTAAATAGAGGTTTTGAGACCCTCAGATCGAGTTTTTCTTTTCATTCTAGTGCGGCCGGTTCTCCTTTTCTTTGCATGGTCGCGGAAAGAAAGAATTACAAAATTATAAATCTCGCTACCTCATTTTATATATAAATTATTATTTTTTTTTTGTCGTTATTGATCTTTTGTGTTTGGCAGTTATGATTTGCTAATTCAAACATATCATTTATGTGTTTTTATGTAATATGTTTATCTGTCTGTGGAATCAGGAGGAAATGATGAGGATAAAGGGCTTATGGGATTACTTGTTGAGCCAAAAGGTTAGCTTTATTACTCTACTGATTTTCAGTTACGGAGAATTGTGTGCAAATGTTGGATTACTAACCCTATCTGTTGTTTCTTTTTCACCTATTAATTAATTAATACTATTACATGGGTATTTTTGCAGATTTTCTTGCATCAGAAAGTAGCATACCTTTGTCGCCCCAGTGGCTTTATGCCAAACCTAGTGAGGCAAAGATGGTAGGTTCTAGTTTGTTGATAGGCATATTTTTGAGTGTTTTTGTGTTACTGATTGCTTGCACATGTGGTCTCATGATGCCCCATATGCACTATTCTGTAGAAACACCTTACTCACAAAAGATAGGTACTTTTAAATACTACTACGTGTCCGGGCTTTAAAATCAGTCATGCAATGTGCATATATAGATGGAATGGAACTAGTTGTTAACAGCAGAAATGGTTTTATTATAAATTTTAAACGTATGATCACAAAAACACATGCTGGATAAAGATTGGTGAATCACTGCCGCCACAGTGATGAATGCTCTCATCCTGTATCCTCATTGGCCTGTGCTTTATTACATTGTCCTAGGCAGTAGCGTTGTAATTACGAGGTTTCTTATTTTTCTAACATGGTTAATCAAACGTTTTAGTTGAATCATTTTATCATTGTTGTGCTGTTTTTTCCCTCCAGTTATTAGTAACTGAGTTTAGTATTAAAAAGATTTTGATTCTTCACAATCAAATGTTGATTTAGAGCAGAGCGTAAGTGGATAACGTAAGAACAGCCTGCTTTATTTTCGTTGAAAACTTAAAAAGGACCTTATCCTCGTGGTGCTCTCTTAAGTTTGGTCAATTCTGTTGCAACAACTCCACCATCACTTATTGTCGGGCCAGATGATTGTGGTCTACGTCTCAGTCCCCTCATATTCATTAATTTCATTATGTTTGGTTCTTTTGTGCCTGATAGGATACACGTCCTCCAAATTCTGCTTCTCTTGGAAATGGGACCGATCTCAACCAGAAGGAAGCTTGGCGTTTGGATGCTTCTGAGGAGAAGAAAGACCGGAGGAGGAATGTTACTGATAGTGATAGTGGTCGTCGCTGGCGTGAAGAGGAAAGAGAAACTGGTCTGCTTGGCAGTCGAAGGGATCGCAGGAAAACAGATCGTCGTGTTGACAATGTGTCTGGTCGAGAAGCAATTGATAATAGAGCTGTGCCTTCATCTGATAGGTGGACTGATGCCAACACTCGAAACTCTGGGCATGAAGCACGTCGTGATAGCAAATGGTCGTCTAGGTGGGGTCCTGACGACAAAGACAAAGAATCTCGAACTGAGAAGAAGAGTGATGTGGAGAAGGAAGATGTTCACCAAGATAATCAATCTCTTGTAGGTAGCAATCGGCCAACTGAACGCGATTTGGAGTCACGGGATAAATGGAGGCCACGCCACAGATTGGAGGGTCACTCTGGGGGTTCAACTCCATATCGAGCTGCACCTGGGTTTGCACTTGAGAGGGGAAAGACGGAGGGTGCAAATATAGGATTCACTGTAGGAAGAGGAAGGTCTAATGCTATTGGCAGGTCTTCATCTGTGTGCCTAATTGGTGCTGCACATTTTGATAAAAATGAGACTGTCCTTGGAAAACCAAATTCGTCCTCTGATACTTTTTGTTATCCAAGGGGTAAACTTCTTGACATATACCGTAGGCAAAAGCTTGAACCTTCATTTGGTGACAAGCCTCATGAAATGGAAGAGTTATCCCCTATGATAAACACAGACATGATAGAACCGTTGGCTTTTCTTGCTCCTGATGAAGAAGAGGAGGTAATGGCGGGAACCATAGCTTATTTACTTGTATCGTACTTGTGTGTTCTTGACTAAGTTTAACGAACAAAATATTTTCAAGTAATTGGCTGATTGGCATCATGCAATACGAACAGGGTATTCTTAGTGAGATATGGAAGGGAAAGATTACAAGTAGTGGTGTTGTTTACAGCTCATTTAAGAAAGGGAGATCAACTGAAAATGTTACAGGTAATTTGAACTCAAATTAATTGACAGATTCTTCTTTTTACCTTATTTTGTGTGAACTCTCTAATCTATTGCTCCTGTAGATGTTGGAGATATGGAATCTACTGAGGGAAAACAAGGTATATTGCCCTCACTTATTACTGAAGAATCTTTTGGTATTTTAACTGAAGTGACTAAGGATGATGCTTATCAAGGTGAGACTTTTGGTTGCGTAAAATGTCTCACAAATCAGTCTAGTTGGTTGTAACTGATTTATTTCTTGGGCATCTAGTTCTGTGAATCAAAACGGAAATAATGTTACTGTTGTAGAACCATACATGTGAAACAAATTAGTAAACTTTGCCTGAGGCTGAATGTTTTTTGTTTGTTTGTTTCAGATATTGATTGTAAGGAAGAGGACGAAACTTTGATGTTAGGCTTAGATAAATTGAACCCGAAAGTTGTCATGAGTAATGACATCTCTGGGGCCTACGATATTGCTTGTGAAAATCATCAAATTATGGACACTCGTGTTAAATATCCTCAGATTGATGCTGTTGATACTGGTTCTGCTTTCGACCTCAGATCCAAGCTTATTGATGATTCTGGTTCTTTTCATGTCTCATCCTCTGCTGGGCATTCTGGGAAGGAGTTAGATGGTAGTATCCCACCTGAGGAGTTGAGTTTATTTTATCTTGATCCTCAAGGGGAGGTTCAGGGACCATTTCTTGGTGTGGACATTATATCTTGGTTTGAACAAGGATTTTTTGGAATAGACTTGCCTGTGCGCCTTACTGATGCCCCAGAAGGAATTCCTTTCCTAGGTTTGGGTGAAATAATGCCACATCTGAAAGGTGGGGATGGGCGATCTAATAGCAGTGACCCAAACTCTAATCAAGAACAGTTTGGCTCATTCGTAGGGAACTTTGAGGCTACTAATTCGTCAGCCATGAGTGACCCGTTCCACCCATTGTTTGAATATAATAATCTTGGACCTCAGAATAGTCAGTCAAGAATTCATGGGCATGAAGTTCCCCTGCAGTTGCCCAAACCAAAGGGTTCAAGCTTTAATGAGTTCGTCACACAGGATGAAGGTTTTATTTTTACAACTTCATTTATTTATCAATTTCTTTTTCTTCAAGGTTATGTATTTAACTGCAGAAGCAATGTTATCTAACTATATGTGGTCTGATTGGTTGATATATTTCTTTTGCTCAGAGATTGTGTTTCCTGGAAGACCTGGTAGTAGTGGTTATCCCATTGGAAGATCTTCTGGAAGCATTCATGATTCTTCAGCAAATCCTATCGGCCACCACTCTGGCTTAGATGGTCTGACAGAACATGGAATAAATCAAAATGATGGCAAGCTTCATCCTTTTGGCCTGTTATGGTCTGAGCTTGAAGACAATCAAAGGAAACATACTCAGTCATCCAGCATGCCTTCTGGTGTAGGAAGGACTTCCCCATTTGGTAGTATGGGTGATCAGATTCCTGTTCTAGAGCCATGGTCTGATGCTTATAGGAAAACAACACTCACTGAAAACAACTTGTATGATGAGGCCATGGCTGCTCGGCATTTATCGCGCATGGAACGGGAAGCCAGCCATTTTGATAGAGCAGATCAGCTTATGTCCAGGCAATATCAGGAACAGCAGCTCCAGCAACGAAATATGTTGTCTCGTACACGTCTGAATGAGCCAGCTCTGGAACATATTTTGACTCAGAATCACGTCCACCAGCAGCATCTGGGGGGCCTTCCTGTACCAGATCTAGAACATTTTATGAGGCTTCAACTACAGCAGCAACAGCAGAGACAGCTCCAGCTCCACCAGCATCAGCTGCAACAACAACAATTTCATCAACAGCAAAAGTTGATGCAGGAGCAACAGCAATCTCAAGTTCAACAGGCACTTCTTAAGCAGTTGCTACATGCTCAAATGCATGATCCATCTCTTGGACAATCACGTGGTGATCCTATCAGAGCTAACAATGTTCTAGATCAGGTTTTGTTAGAACAGAACCTTCTACTTGAACTGCAACAACGCTCTCATCATCCTCCAAGACACGGTGATCCATCATTAGAGCAATTTATCCAAGCAAAATTTGGTCATGTGCCGCAACCAGAGCATCAAAGGGATATTTTTGAGCTAATATCGCGGGCACAGCATGGGCAAATGCAGCCGCTGGAGCATCAAATTCTTGAAGAGCAGCTTCAGGCAAGGCAACTTTCAATGGGTTTGAGGCAGCGAAATGATATTGAAGATGAAAGGCGTATGGGGCCTGTCTGGCCTGTTGATGAAGCTGATCTTTTTCACAAAGGTCATTCTGGTGGTCACCAAGCTCATTCATCAGGGTTTGGCCCGCTGGATTTGTTTCACCAACAGCTGAGGCCATCACACGACGAGCAGCTGAATCACCTTGAGCGGAACCATTCATTGCAAGAGAGAATTCGTCATGGACCTCATCAGCCTAGTTCACTGCCTTTTGATTGGACGATATCGCCTAATGGTGTTCCAGGTGCAAACCTGGATGCTGTGGAGACAATGGCTCGAATGCATGATCTAGATATGGATTCAAGTGCCCTATTGCAGTCTGATGGTCCATTGGGAGCATTTTCTTCCATCTCCCACAACCCCCTAAATTCTCACAATCCTCTAGTCTCTAACCAGTTTCGTGTTCCATCATTGGATGCAATAGATGGCCGGTGGCCTGAGAGCAATGAACAGCTTACCAATGACTGGATGGAATCTCGAATGCAGCAGCTGCACATGAACTCTGAGCGGCAGAAAAGGGAGGCGGAAATTAATAGAATGTCTGATGATCCAAGCTTATGGATGACAGAAGGATCCAATGATAACAAGTCAAAACAGTTGTTGATGGAGTTGCTCCATCAAAAATCTGTGCATCAGCCTGCTGAATCAGTTGGTTCGATCAATGGCGTTCCCTTTGAGAGAAGGGCTACATCTAACCTATATTCAGGATCAAGCTCTTCAGACCACCCATTCAATCATCTTCCTGAAAGAGAAGCTGGTATAAGTAACACATTTGCTGTTGGGTCATATGGTTCTAGTTCGTGCGAAGCAGCGCAGATCTCCTTATCCCATGAGCAGGTCAGTGGTTTGGAAAGCAATGAAAATTTGCCATTTAGATCTGACTTGGTAGGCATCAATGAGTCTAGTCAGGCGATCTACACAAATTCTAGTACGTCTGATATCAGCAAGTCACGCATCAACAAAGAGCCCTCAGAGGTGGATGGTAAGAAATCTGTGCTGAAAGTTGAGCATTTGACAAAGAGGCCAGTTCTCAATGAAGAGAGCTCAGATGGGCAACCATTGACTGGTAGAGAGACTGCAATAGATGGTCTCAGCAGGCATTCATCGCTTGGTAATACTGCTACTAATCACTAACTCTTCTTTTTGTAGACTGCAGGCATGAAATGACGTTTTCTTAATGTGCTATCAGGTGCTAACATGGGCTTCTATAATAAGACTGGACCATCTAACTCATTCGCAGAGGATATTTCCAGGGACGGGTAAGTTTCTGAATATGTTCTTATTCACTGAAATTTGGGGAAGCTGGGCGCATATGGCACATTGATTGCCCTTTGCTTGCCTAGGATCATCTGTTGAACATTTTATGCAAGTATGATCTTGTTAGGTTAATTTGATAAAGTACATGGATGATCTGCATAATATCTGTTATATTTTATTACTTTTCCATACGTATTCTGGCAGAGTTGCAGTTGGTATTTCTACTGTATGCCTGTATTTGTTTCCCATATCGGTATCTTGATGACTTCCTTAACATTCTTCATCTACCTTGTATTTGACAGGGTTCCTGTGATTCTATCAAAAGGACATGAAAATATTATGCTGCGGCGTCCACCAATGTCAAGAGCTGTATCATCTCAGGAAGGATTGTCAGAGATATCTTCTGATGCCGTGAGAGGAAAGAACTCGTCCAGTGGGGCTATTCCTGATGGTGAGTGTTCCTCTATAATGCTCTCCTTTTGATTTGTTGTTCCTTTTGCACTAGTATTTAGCTCTATGAGTTTGAACAGACGGACATGAGAGGAACTATGGTTTGAATTTATATTTTGCATCCATGTAGATTTTGTGATTATTGTGAATCCTTGTTATGCAGCAGCAGCAGCAACAGGAGGAGGAAGACAAGGGTCTGATGGAGCAGGAGCTATGCGGTTCCGACGCACTGCATCCTGTAGTGATTCGGACGTGTCAGAGACGTCATTTATAGACATGCTTAAAAGCAACTCAAAGAAGGCAGAGGCGGAAACAGCAGAAGGGGGAACGCAAGGGGGGCGAAGTGGGAAGAAGAAAGGAAAGAAAGGCAGACAGATTGACCCAGCCCTGCTTGGTTTCAAAGTCACCAGCAACCGAATTATGATGGGAGAGATACAGCGGATAGATGATTAGCTTTTTGCAGCTCACCTTGTCTATATTTTCATTTTTCTTAGAATATATATCCATGTAAATAGTCCAAAGCCAAGCATGTAGAGTTGAATGGCTAAGCCTATGTATATAATACTTGCGGCAGCTAAATTATTAAGGCACATTTTTCTTCATTCAATTCACTCAAGGTTTCGGAAAATGAGTTTTGTTTACTGGTAATGTATTTAAGCAGTTCAACAAAAAATAATCTGAACATTGTAATGGAAACTACCCTGCGTTTTTCAAATTTGCCATTTGTAATCAATCACTTGATACTAAAACAGAGAATCAAAATCTCTTTCCTTTCTCAAGGAAGCCATTGACTTTGGAGGAGATGAATGACCGTTCCACCCATGATGAGTTCCAACTCAGAAGGCGATAAGGGTACTTGATTGGCAACGTGCGACACTGCTTCTTTTGCTCCTTTATAACCACATTCAGGAACAACAAATGGGAAGTCACTGCAACCAACCATAGGTAATCCATTAGTTGATTAAGTTTATGCCACGACCTTCACATCATAACCGTTCAGTTGAACAGTACCTTCCCCACATGATACGATTCACCCCATAGCTCGAAACTACTTGGGAGAAGAGGTTGGCTAAGTCCTCATATGGATACGGCTTTCTTGATACCCTGAATAGTGCACTGAATTTTACATGTACCTGTGTAATCAAAATCAATTAAAGCTTTTCAACAGAAGCAGTCATGGAAAAAAGAACAGTATTCTGGGACACTATACCTGAGGGAATCTGGATAGCTTCAACAGCTCAGAGACGGCAGCACTTTCCTCCTCGTTTCTGTGAGCAAAAGAATAGTTATATTTTGTTCAACCATCCACATTAGAACTTTCATCAAAAACTCATATCACAAGGGAGCTCACGTTGGTGGTTTGCAGAAGCCAAAATGATCGAGCATTACAGCTGTTTTAGGAAATTCTGTACACAAATTTTCTATTTCTGAAATATGCAGACTCAGACCCTGAGAAAAATATTTTATTAAACAATTACATTCCAAAGTTATCTACTATTTGCTGACCCGGCAATAATACCAATTATACAATGGATAACCATAATATGAGTAAAGTACTGTAGCTTTCACATTGATAAGCATCGAATAATAAACTCTGTCAGAAACAAAAACTATACAAGTAAGAATAAGCACTTTTTTCTTGAGATGGTAGCAGAATACCAGTACCTTCATACACATGAAACCCACTGGTACACCAAGTTCACCAGCCCTTGAGAACAATGCCTTCCCAACTTCATTTGTCATCTATATCGAAACACGATGGTCAATATGATGAATACCTCACTACACCAAAGAGGCTTAAGAAATACTTTTTACATATAAGAGGGGACAAGTCACAGAGATGGGTTTGTAACAAATATAATTTTTCAACATTATATTTTATTTGCATAACTTTACGCTAGCTTAGAGAGTAAGCAATAAACACCACCCTCCCAGCCCCTGGCTGATGTCACAAATATACAGAGACTGTATTCATCAATTGGGCCACATATATCCCTTCCAGGTGTTGACAGGTCTATGTAAGAGGGGACCATCCCCAAAAGTAAGCCTGTCCAAGCCATTTTACCTAAGTGAAGTAATACTCTAGTGTTTGTTCTTTGAACCAAAAAAGTCTTTGTTTCATCTCTCAGAATAAAACCTTGACTATGCCTAATGCATTTTAATGGATGAAATAGCCAAATAGGCAAGAAAGAACACATCAGGCCAGCTGAAATGATAAACCATTTTTTTCAAACAAAGAGATACATACCTGCTGACCAGATGGCCACAAATATGGATTAAAACGAACTGCCCGATAACCCTCCTTGCAAGAGAACATATGGTATCAAAATCACATTTCAAGTAAATAGATGGTTATTACTGATGGCATGAGGTTTTTCCAATACCTTTAAAACAAGACGTTCAAGATCCTTAACGCCACTCCCATCTTCTGCTGGGTTTGCGAGGCAACAACCAACGAATTTGGACGGGTACTTCTTCAGCACACTGTCAAGAAAAAGTCAGACACAGAGGCAATACCTTCTAACAGTACAGGGTAGAGGACGAGAAGAATGGAAGCAGTGAGATTCAAGGAAACCTCCTATGCACAAATATGTTATGGTGCTATCAATAGTATGACCCTCCAATTCAAATACATGTCTATAGGGAGCAAAACCAAAGGAACTTAATTTCTATGTGGAGCTTGGCTTGCAAAGTCTAAGAGCAATACACAAGACAGAACACCAGAATCCCAAGTATTACTGATCTTTGGTTTGCTTCCACTCTAGACTTTGACAATGAAAGTCTAGAAGGAATAGAACAAGATTCATGGTTTAGTTTAACAATTGAACCATGTAAGACATGAGGTTACATCATCAAGTCTCAAAATTTTAAGGGGCCATGCCTTGTATGAATAGTATTTGTATCACACAAATGTTCACATACCTTGTCACCAGAGAATGATCAAACTTGTGATTAATGGGCTGCACAATTAATGCACCATCTACCCCTGCTTCCTCCATACACTGCAGGAAAAGAATTACGGCAAATGTTATGTGAACCAAAAGCACATCACAAATCAGGATCTATAGACAACAAGCAATACAATTGGTATTAAGTTTTAATTCTCTTACACTGCAATTAACAACTTTTTAAAGATTTCCAGTTTAGGATTAAAATTGAAACAGTATTACAGTATAATGTGAATCACCAGACACCCTGAGAACAACAATAACCAATGTAACTTGAAGATGACCAAAAGCATCAATAAACTATCAAATCTACAAACATGAAGCGGGTTGGTACCTGTAGCAAGAAATCAACATTCCCAGGTAGAGATGGTTCTTGCCCAGGAAAATAAGGGTATTTACCTGCAGCCTTCAAAACCAAAATTGCCATATTTAACCATTTCCAATCTGTAATTTCATACAAATAAAAAACCAAACAGTTCCTGTAACTCCGGAGGGAGCTGAGGCTAAGAGTTACCTCTTCCGGAGATGCCCAGACATGTAGATGCGAGTCGATGATTTTGATTTTGGTGTTCGGAGGAGATTGGTTCTGGGGTTTACTAGACGCCATTTTTGCTGCACAAGCTCGGTGCTTTGGTTTCTTCCAAAACGAGCCAATGGGTATCGAGGAATCACAATAATTTTGGACCTGAGAGCAACATAACGTAATGGGAAATGGAAGGAAAGGCCTCAGTCTCGCAGCCATTGCCACACAAGTACTAGTTTGCTCATCTCTGTATCCGACATGGCCATAAAAATACAATTATAAAATGGGTAAATTACTTTTACATATCTTACGGATAAATACTTTAAAGTTATTTTATAAGGGAAATTTCACGATATATGCTTCATAACATGTCATATTGTTTTAATATGCTTCCATAATTTATAATTTGATTTTTATGCTTCTCATCATTATTAGGACAATTATACCCTTATTAGAATGTAAACTTAAATTAAACCTATTAACCCTCTTTTTACTTCACGTTCTTCTCTTCAAGTTAGGTGTTTCTCTCTGTTCAAGGTTCACGTTTTCTTTCTCAACTGTAAGTCTCGATCTTCTTCATCATTCGATCTTCTTCATCATTCGATCTTCTTCATCATTCTCTATATATCTCTGCAATTATATTTTCTTTGAGGATTTTCGACCCTTCTGTACTATTGTTCTGGTTTTGAAGCCCTTTTGATCCTTATGCTGATGAAATAGTTTTGGAGTATGATTTAATTGGTAAAAAAGATTAGATCAAATTTATAGTTGTAAAAATTGTACTGTGATTGTCAAAGGGACAAGGTCTAACCACTTTCACTAATAACAATAAATCAATAATTCTACAGTTTACAAACAATCCATCCTAGAACAGGGAACATGATGGGTTGAAATCTTGTCAAGTTATAATATGTTGGTTTGATTTCGAACAACCTGTATGTCTTGGTTTTATCCTATAAAAAACTAGTTGGTTAGATTTTTCAGCCTATTGGAAGTCTTTCACTCTCGCAGCATATATATTAGTGATTAGTGTTCAAATTAGAGAAAAATAGTATTATGCAAGTTATTAGTAATTTGTAATGGCTCTATAAAGCTAACTTTGAATGATGTTTAATATTTACTTAGTGTTTAATCAAGTACAATCGCTTGAATTTATTCAGTTTCCTATCTTCAGCATGTTAGACTAGATATTTATTTTCATAATACTTAATTTATTGAATATCAATTAGATTCAGTAGAATTCAATCATTCAAAATTATACGATGATCACTCTGGTTTTGAATGGTGAAGGTAGAAACGGTATATTTATTAAATTTAATATACTCCAAACTAAACGGCACTTGAGGATATGACTTCAACTTGTAATAATGCGCATAAAACTTAGAACATTTATAGACCAAAATTTTATCTCGGTTTTGTAGCCATTATCTGTTCTTATTGTTATTAATTACTGCTATTGAAATTTGTTTCTGGTTCATGATTTATAAACATATGTTCTACGTTCAGCGGTGCATATATGACGTCCTCAGTATATACTTCAGATGATATTTCATGTCTCTCGTATACTATCCCTACTTCATTGGGAATTTCACACGAAATAGTTCAGGTTGGGAAAGTGTTTGAAAATAAGTTGGAATTGAAGACGAAGGTCCACCTATATGCCATGAAGATGAATTTTGAGTTTGTCGTTAAAAAATCTGGTACGGATGTTTGGTATATTACGTGCAAGGACGAAGAATGTGGTTGGAGATTAAGGGCAAGAAAACTAGCGAAATCTGAGATGTTCGAGATTACACGCTTCACTGATAAACATACTTGTTCACTTGATCTTCGTCACAAAGACCATCGTCAAGCTGCACCTTGGGTAATTGGACATTGTATTAAGAAAAAATATCAGACGGGGGCTAGTGATTACTTGTCAAACAACATAAGAGAAGATATAAAAAATAATTATGGCATTGAGATGACATATGGAAAAGCTTGGAGATGCCGAGAAAAAGCTCTTATGTATGTTAGAGGGACACTTGAAGAATCATACCAGAAACTACCATCATACTTATTCACGCTACAACATAGAAATCCAGGAACTTTGACTGATTTTGTGCTCGAAGATGAACGATTCAAATATTGTTTTATGTCCCTCGGAGTTTGTAGAAGGGGTTTTTCTTCATGTCGTCCTGTAATATGTGTAGATGGGACTTTCTTGAAAACAAAATATGGCGGGCAACTATTATGTGCTACTGCATTGGATGCAAATAACCATATCTATCCTATTGCGTTTGGGATCGTTGATAGTGAAAATCATGACTCATGGACGTATTTCATGTCAAAACTGAAAGAATCGATTGGGGAAGTAGAGAACCTAGCATTTATCTCTGACAGGCATGCTAGTATTGTGCATGCGTTAGATACGATCTTCCCAGATGCATATCATGGTGCATGTTACCATCACATTAGTATGAATGTGATAGCCAAGTTCAAGACCGACCATTGTCACGTAGAGATGTGGGCTGCAGCGTACTCTTTCAGAAACCATGAGTTCCAAAAATATTTTGACAAAATAAAAGTTAAAGACCTTGCTATAGCGAATTATCTTAGTGGAATTGGGTTTGAAAAGTGGGCTCGACCGTTCTTTCCTGGGAATAGGTAATCTGTTATGATTGATACAATTAACCTTTTCTTGTATTCTAATTCATTTTATTTTGGTTTTAATTTTTCTTAGTGTTTTCCTTTTCCTTACAGGTATAATATTATGACAAGTAATTATGCAGAAAGCTTTAATAACACAATAAGGGAAGCTCGAAGTTATCCGATCACTGCACTTGTTGAATCCATTCGTTACACACTTCAAGGTTGGTTTTGCAAACATCGAAGTGAAATTGAGAAGATTACAACTACCTTATCACCAAGCTTTGAGGTTGACGTATCAGCTATGGTTGAAAAGGCTAGGTTCGTTATACCTTATGGCATTGGACAATTTGAGTTTCACGTGGTAGATGGCGAGTATAATGGTCAGGTGAACTTATTGAATAAAACTTGCAGTTGTGGTGTATTTCAACTGATTGGCATTCCATGCGTTCATGCCTTATCTGCAGTAAAACAGAGAGGTGTTAGCTTATATTCTCTATGTTCAGATTATTACAAGATACCATGCTGGAAGAAGTCGTATGAAGAAACCATTTACCCTTGTGGTAATGAGGAAGAGTGGGAAATTCCTAATCACATCAAATTCATGCAAGTAGGTACACCTGTTCATAGAAATCCCGTTGGGCGTCCAAAGAAGAAATTAGGGAGAACAAAAAAGAAACGTCATCCTTCACAAGGTGAAATTTTGGTTGTAAAACGAAAATGCAGCACTTGCGGAGGTCGAGGTCATAATAGGTCAACCTGTAAAGCTCGCATTTGATGTTTTTTATTTCTCATGTTTGTATTTTAAATGCTAAAAGTGACATTTGTATGAGCATTTCTTTATACTTTTACGGTAGAGACAAAATGAAGATTTATATATTTCATGATTCAGAGGTTTAAACAACTTCCTTTTTATTGCTCATTAGTTAGAGAAAGTTTGTTACATTAGTCTTCAGATAAGACTTTTACAATTATTGACAGACTCTTTAAGAGTTGCAGGTATTTTTACATTACTAGCACAAATAAATTACAGTAAGAAATAACGAGACAACTATATAAAAAGAAGTAACTAGATAGATTATCAACTGCAGTTACAATTGTATGTACAAAAACTCCAAAATTAAACCGAGTCCACAAAAGAGGAAGCGCCGAGATGTTCTTTCTTTTTTTGAGTAAACGCGCCGAGATGTTCTTAATGCACTGTGAAACGATCCAATAAATGAGAGCACCAATAGGAACACACCAACCCTACAAAAATTCAGTAACACGTACAGATGTTAGTTGCATTAATGAGCATGACAAAGACTAATTAATAATGAAGTTAGCATTTCCTTGATACATATATGAAGTTATCAATCATTCTTGACGCGTCAGGAAATGATAGCGAGAACCGTGGCCAAAACGATGGGATAAGGAGGAGGGACAGTAAGGAGTGGTTGTCGACGGAATATTTACTTGCAGACCCACTCTTCATGTGTTTTGTAATTATTAAATATAAAACAATCAACAAACTAATGAAATACTATGCTAGATCAAGATAAAGCTAAGTTAGTTGAATCAATTCTTACTTCAGCACAAAATATGTTGCCTTGGAATCTATTCTCGGGTTCACAACCTCCAAAATACACGTAATACTACCCACTATGATTCTCCACAATTCTTAAGAAAAATACAATGCAAAATTTAGGACTAAATAGACAACTCAAGTAAGAATGGTACTAAGTATTTAAATAAATCAGAAAAACACCAAAAACCTTCCCCTTAACCGAACTTGGTACTGAGACAAACTTTCCAACTTCTGAACCACTAAAATAAAAGAAAAGTCTAACCTACTAAATTAAAACCCAATATATGCAGACCAGATAAGGCCACCACCTCCATAATTTTTACATTACTATAAAAGCCACCTTCATTCATTTATCTCTGCAAAATTTTCCCCTACCTTGTCAACACAAGATTGCTCTTAGTAAATCATCATCAAGCTTACGAAAAATAAAAACCAAAAGCTACAAAGATTATTAGATAAATTTTCAAATCACCAGATGTTAGTTATAGTTTTTTTTTTAATTTCCTCTTGCACATTCATCAGCTGCTTATATTCCAAATAAACTAAATCAAATTATCGAGAAGATTTATAAAACAAACACAAGCATATCCTCAATTAGCTCGAAAAGGAACAATTAGAAATGAGAACCATTGCACAAATCAACACAGGTTAAAGGTCTCAAGAGGGAAGACAATCAAACATATACGGATTGGTGATTCAAACAAACGAAACATAATCACCAATCCGTATCTTATCTATATGAGAAAAATACACCACACATGAAAAAAATTCAGGAAGTTAAAAAAACATGTCGCAAGAGATGAAGATTACCCTTAACACCTTCTTTAAGAGCCGCTCGCCAAATCTTCATCTTGCGCCCCGAAAACCAAAACATAATTTGTTTTTTTTCTCAACCAAGAATTTGACTTCAAATCTATGGAAAAGGTGTGGGAGGAGTTAAATCTCCTAGATCTGTGAGGAGTTCTAAAAGAAGGCAAATATAAATCAAATGGAAGTGATGACACAACTTCGATATTAGTCAGAGAAGTGAGAGGTATGGAGGAGCCAGATTTGCGCTCCGGTGCCGAATTAAGGAAAGAAGATTGGGAAAGTTCGTAATAACTGAGATAAAGCGAGAAATAGAAAGAGATAAAGAAAAGGTTAATTGTCCATTTAAATTCTAAGGGTATAATTGTCCTAATAATTATGATAAGCATATAAACCAAATTATGATTTATAGAAGCATAGTAAAACAATATAACATGTTAGGAAGCATATATTCTGAAATTTCCCAAACAATATAACATGTTAGGAAGCATATATTCTGAAATTTCCCTTTTATAATAAAAACATACTCCGAATTAATAATTTTTTTTGAGGAGGAATGATAATATTATTAAGAAGAATAAAATAGATCGATGATTGCATTGCTGTTCTCATCATACAACCAAGAAACCAAATAGATAATGTAATACGATAACAGAAAAGTAAATGTTGCTCTGGGCATAGGGGCGGTCGAAGGGGGAAATCTGCGGTAGCATCCGAAGACACCGATACAACATGCTCCAACCAAATGGCACTGATCGAGCAGACCAAGTGATAAGTTAATAGTAGTGGACCGACATCTCCCCCGGCAAGTCAGCGTACGTCGTCCTCCCTTGAGTAGTACGTGTAGGGCTTCTGAACGCGGGATTGCTGACCCTGGACTGGTAGGGGAGAATCTTGTCGATTGTTGATGGAACCAGCGCCATCGATCCTCCAGGGAGGTGATACAACCGACCAACCCCTCCCTGAGATTCCAAAGACTCATTCTTGGAGGCGGGGGTGCTTGTGCCCCCGCCGCTGCTACATATGACGCCCCATCTGACGCCGTCAACCCTTCCAATTCTTCTGGCTCCTCTTCCCGCTCCAAACGTTTCTTCCCAGACAGAGATGGAATGGCCTCCTTCGCCAGCCATGCAGATGGTATCTCCTCGGTCCAAGTCTCATAGGTCTTGGACCTCTCCTTCTCCTGCTCCTGCCGGGGTGTTGGCGGCCTCGGAACCCAAGCTCCTCCCTTACTCCCCCCTTCCAGATACGCCCACTTGGTCCCTGGGATTGCCTTCCCGTGCTTGGCTTTCTCTAATGCTAACCTCGGATCCGTTGGACCTCTCAGCGAATGTCCCCTCACTCCTCCCGATATATGGCACGCCGGAAACAAATGGCCCGCACAACTACATCCAAAACAGTGATCCGTGAGATGTTCATAAGACACCTGGAGAAGCGTACATACCTGTGATTCCGATAAATGGAACCAAATCTGACTCTGAAGGGGAATCCGAATGTCAGCCCGAATCCGTATCTTAATGAAATCCCCCCAGCATAGTCCTGAGCTGTCCACATCCACCGCTTGACAGATTCCCAGAGCATTCCCCACTCGAAATCCCACCTCCTTATTCCATGCTCCCACCGGGAGGTTAGGCACTCTAGCCCATACCGAGAAGTGATGTAAGCTCAGATCCCCTACATGCATATGAGTCCGAAGGTCTGTGAACAACACTAGCGAATCCCAAAATGCCCATGGCTCCCCTGCTAAAACTCTCGCCCTCTCCCTAGCTGACTTGAAAAAGAAAGCCACCAACCCTTCTAGGGGTTTTGATTCCACCTTCATTCCCCACAGATCCTCCATTCGGGCCACCAATGACTTCTAGAAAAATTTCTTCGATGTGAGCACCTTAGCGGCCAGCGCGAACTGGTACTGTGCCCCAACATTGACAATCTCCACCGTCGGTATCACCACCTATTTAATGCACATTGATGACATTTTGGTTCCCAGATCCCCACTTGAAACCCTGTTTCTCGGGTCTCGCGACCCGTTCGAGACCGAGTCTTTATCGGGTCAAAACCAGTCCTCGGTCTCGACCCACTCGATCCACCCGACCGACCCAGCTCCAGATCCGGCCCATTTGGATCGATCCACGGGCGAGGAGTATGGATCCGCTCCGACCCGGCCAGCTCATCCGGTCTTCCATCCGCTCCGACCCACTGCTGCCCGCCCCGAGCCCGCTCCGCGCCCGAACCATAACGGGCCGCCCATGTAGCTACGTCCCCCAGCCCATCCCGTGTCCAGACGGATGGCCCAATTGCTCTCTCCCGGCCCATCCAGTGCCCGCACTAGGAGCCCAGCCTGAGCCCCCTCTCCCGGCCCGTCTGGCATCCGCGAGAAGGCCTCGCTCCTGGCCCCAATCCACGCGCTCCCGGCCCAGCCCAACCTCAGGAACCCTAGATTCCTCCCGCGCGATACCCTTTCCCTTGCTTCTTCTCCACACCTGCGCCACCGGCGACTCCTCCGGCGTCACCATCGTGTCCGAGGACACCACAACGGGGATCGATCCATCCCATCCCGCAGTGACAGCCTCTCCGTCCTCCTGCACCTGCGGGACGGTCGTCCATCCGAACCCCTCCCCCATCTCCAATGGCCTCCCCGAGCCGCCAACGCGTCTCGGACGCAGGCCCCTCGCCGGCGTACGCCGTACACGGTTCACCGCCGAGTGAAACCATCCCCCACCTCCGCGACTATCCTCCCCCGTCCTCTGGGCCGAGAACCTCATTGGGGAGGAACCTTCTTCACGCGGTGACAAAGGCTCTGCCGACGTGATCGAGGCCCCCTCCACCGATGTCACCGGAAGGTCGGATCCCGTCCCGTCCTTTAGCGTATCTTAGACGCCACACCCTGCGATCGTGGCAATTCCTTCTCCACCACCACCTCTGCCGTGGTAACCTTGATCACCTCTATGCTCGGCTCCCGGAACCACTACGAAGCGTCACTAGACTCGCTAGACAACTTGGCCGCCGAGGTCACCATTGATTGCCAAGGAGAAAACGCAAAACCCTAACCCTCGCAGAGAGTATCGGCAACGACTTATTTCTTATCGATACACCCTTTGCATACTTAGTACAACACCTCTCATTTCATCCATTTTATGTCCATTTATTGTTCATTTTTTCGGAAATTCTGAAACTATTCATAGTCTTACAATCCTAAAACCAACTTCAACCCTAACTCCAACCCTAAATCTCTCTCCAAACCTAAATCTAACCCCAAATATGGATGAAAGGGGATGTTGTTACTAAGTGTTAGTTTGGGGTATGTTTTCGTTATGAAATAGCTTTGGGTATTTATCCGTTAAACGCGTATAGTACGAGGTATGCCAACGTAATTTACCCATATAAAATAAGGATAATTGTAAGATGGATATCTTTTTATAAATACTAATGATGTTTTTATTACTATTTGGGTAAATATATTATTTTTAATTTGTAAAAGTAAGAGTGAGTATTTTTATTCGGAACCGACTGCCGCTAGTACCAGTGACGCCGGATTCAGGAAGGAGCAGGGCGAAACCGAAAAAAAACTTGAGAACCGAGGCTGTTGTGGTCGACTTCAGAGGTTGTTCATCGAAAATCGTTGGTTAATCGGTAAAAGCGATACTGGCAGCTACCTAATATACCTTCCTATCAATTTGATCTTGTTGTCGCCACCACCGTGCATCAACTACTGCACAAAATATTAAGCGAAGGAGAAGATGCACATGCTTGTTGTTGAGCCAGTGTTTAGAGGTTGGTGTCGGGTTTGAAATAAGTTAATGATATAACCCCGACATTTTCTTGCAACTTAACCCAACAAAGAAACAACACTAACTAACCCTTCAAAGTAAAGACCACGATTACTAGTTGTTAACCCTCACAACTCCAACTCCCTCAACAACACAGAATCATAGTGTTCCATCTTCTCTCTCTTCTCAAAAATCAACACAATCAAACCACACACAAAGTCTCCAACAAAAGTAAATATGAAATCCATGTAGTCATTCTTTTCATGTCTAAGTGCTCAGCTCGTCGTTGCTACAACACATTTCTTCTTCCATAGTTCTCACCACTACAAATCCTTTCATCTCTGATAATCTATGTTCTCCTTATATCTCAACCTCATATTTGGACGCATATGACTCCTTCTCCTCTTTACGATAAAGCGATCAGTTGTCGTCCAAAGTCGTCATCTTTTCCTTCCTTTCTATTCGTCCTCATCGTCCAACATGTGTTTCATTCAATCCAGTGGTGGTCGGCTAACCAGTAACCGACTGGTATGTATTTTTTCGGAATACTTGACCATTTCTCGTTGTCGGTTCCGATACCGACGTAAAAACCATCATTTATGGTTTGGGGGTGGGAGTTGGGATAATGACTTGTTAAACGACCAATGCCCACCCCTATTCAAAAGTGTGACAATTGAATGGAAATTAAGATTTCAGAGTGTGCAGTTATAATTTTTGAAATTTCTTTATTAAACATATCCCTTACTATACATGATATTATAAAATTTGTTCTTTTTTTTGTTGATTGGCATGTGTTTTGTAAATGACAAACATGCTTTTTATTGTTTCGTACTAAATTAATGACTAATTATTCCAATAATAGAGTACCATATATTTTTAAGACTATGTACATCAATTAAATTCTAGGTTAGTAGAAGCGGTCATTGTATTTACTAATGAGCTTGATCCTTCAACTCTATTTCACCAACGAGTTGGGTATATGAGTGAGAAAGAAATGAAGATGCTAGCTTCAAACGGTAAGATTCCAAAACTGAAGAATGAGAAAGTTAGTTTATGTGAACTATTTGTCTTCAGAAAGCAGAATCGAGTCAACTTCACAAAATTAGGAAAGTCTCCTAAGGCTAAGAAGCTGGGAATGGTGCATTCAACGTGTATGGACTCACTAAAGTTCCATACATTGGAGATTCTCTTTACTACGTCACCTTCGTTGATGATTCCACAAGAAAGGTATCGGTTTACTTTCTAAAACACAAAGATAAAGTTTTTAATACCTTTAAGAAGTGGAAAACCATTGTTGAGAATTAAAAGGGATGAATATAGTTCCTAGGCATGTACTTTACCTTAATTTCACGTTCTAACCATGTTTCACCTTTCGTTTTAATTCCCAACCGTGACTTTTCAAAAATTTGTAGATCCTAACGTAAAGGTGACGAAATCCGCCCGACTCCACGAATACGTTTGTTTAAGTATCCCAACCTCTAAAATACACTTGAAAATGCACAATTTTTTGATAGTTTATTAAAACAAAGGTCAACCATAGTTAGGACGTGAAAATAAAATAAAGGCGAGGGCTAGGAAATGACGTTAACCCTCACCTTTATGCTAAGATCTATAAATTTTTGAAAAGTCACGGTTAGAAATTGAACGAAAGGTGAAGCACGGTTAGGACGTGAAATTAAGGTAAAGTACATAGCTAGGAACTATATTTATCTCTTTAATTAAAACTGAAATGTTTAAAGTCTGTCAATGGTGGTGAGTATAGTTGCGATGAGTTCATTGATTATTGTGTTGAGAATGATATAAGTAAGCTGAAGACTGAGCCTGAGACACCTCGACATAATGGTGTTATTGAGAGGATGAACATAAAGCTTAATGAGATAGCGAAGAGTATGATGATTCAAGTAGGATTGCCTAAAGGGTTTTGGGCAAACACAATGACCACAACCGCACACCTCTGTTAGATTCCTGACTGGTGGATCTCGTTATGAGACCTTGATAAGACTTCAGATTAAGGGTTCGCTGGGGCGAATCCTTATTCTTCCTCTTCCCAATTGTGTAGGGTTACGTGCTTGTTATAAAGGGAACTCAAAGACCTTGGTAGAGAACTAAAGATAGTCAATTTAATTCTCAATTCTTTATTCATAGATCTCTTATGGTTTAAATAGCCATAGAGATTTCTCAATCCTAATGCATCATTAATTGAAAGCTATCAAGTTCCCAAATCCTAATACAATTATAACTAAGGCAATAATAATAAAAAGCAAATTAACTAATCCTTTGTGCTGACTTCTCCACTGTCGTGATAGGCACGACTTCTCCTTTTGTAAACCAAACCTTTGAACTGGCCCATATGGCCCATAACATCACCCCCCCATGCAGACGGCGCTTGACCTTAAGCGCGAAGGAAGGATAAACATCGATCATATCCTTTAAGAGATCCCAAGATGCTTCTGAAGGTGACTTGTGTGCCCAATGTATCAGAATTTTGGTGTTGTTGTCATGAGTTCGAACATCCAAAATAGCGACCGGAACTGGGGGAGCAACGATCGATCCAGCAGGAGGCAACCGCGGTTCCACTGAAGCGTCACCAAATATATTTACGCAAGCAGGACACATGAAATACCGGGTGAATACGGGACTCGGCCGACAGGACCAGTTTGTACGCCACCTCCCCGATACGTTTCTCCACCGGAAATGGTCCATAAAAACGCGGACTTAGTTTATGCCCACTACGGGGCGCCACATTGTTCTGCCGGTAAGGTTGTAACTTGAGTAAAACTAAGTCACCAACCTCAAAAGACAACTCCCGAGTTGTAGCCGAAGAGCCCGTAAAGTGTCATCCCTCTCGGTGAGCTCTCTATCCACGACATCAACTTGGGCCGCTCATGGAGGATAACTTAGCATCCGAGGGGGTTTCCTGCCATAAACCACCTCGAATGGAGTGGTGCAGATTGTTGTGTGGAAACTGGTGTTATAGCAATATTCCGCCCATGCCACCCATCGGGACCAAAGCTTCGGGTGATCAGCCACAAAACACCATAAGTACATCTGCAAGGTGCGGTTGACCACCTCCGTCTGACCGTCGAGCGACGATCCGCTCAAGCAAAACAGCTCCCGCCAAAAAGCATTGGTAAAGGCTTTGTCCTTGTCGCTCACAATGGTCTCGGGAATACCATACAGTCGGACCACATTGTCAAAGAATACCCCAGCCACAGAAGTCACTGTATATGGGTGAGTAAGGGCCATAAAGTGTCCATATTTTGACAATCTGTAAACCACCACAGAGAGAACTGTTTTCCTGCCTGAGCAGAGTAGGGCATCAATAAAGTCCATGCTAATATCAGCCCGTACCTAAGTGGGTATTAGCAAGGGCTGAAGCAGCCCTACGGGTCGCAGAGTGTCATCTTTGTTCCTTTGACACACATCACAAGTCCGGACGAAGTCCTGAACACTAGCTTTCATCCCTTTCTAGTAAAAATCAGCAGCCACTCGAACCAGCGTCTTTTGATATAACTCATGGTAATTATTATGGACAGCGGCGAGTATCGAAGGAACTAATGGTGAGTCAGCCGGTAACCAAGCCCTATTCTTAAAAAATATGACCCCATTCCGAGCCTTCCATGAATCCAAGAGTGTACCTACTTGAATATCGGCTAGCAGCTTCTGACAGGCCAGAGAGAGCTTGACCTCTATTGCCACCTCGTCCCATAGTTGTAATACCGGGGTGGAGAGGGCGCAGAGGAGGCTGAGTTCTTCGTCGCGCCGAGATAGGGCATCAACCACCACATTCTCGCGTCCCGACCGAAATTCAACCCGAAAATCGAAGCCCATCAACTTCGATAGCCAACGTTGTCGATAAGAAGTTGCCACCCATTGCTCTAGCAGATACTTCAAGCTAAATTGATCCGTCCTGATTAAAAATTCACGCCCCCACAGGCACAGACGCCAATAACGAACGACATGTGCTAAACCGATCAGCTCCTTCTCATATGCTGCCAGTTTGAAGTACAGAGCAGCGAGCGGCCTTCTAAAAAATGCGACAGGTTTGTCAGATTGATGGAGCACAGCCCCAATACCCTAGTCACAAGCATCACAGTCTACAGTGAATTCCTTGTCAAAATCAGACAAACCAAGACTGGAGTGGTGGTCATGGTAGTTTTCAAAACCTCAAATGCTCCATGTGCCTCCTCGTCCCAAGTGAACGAGTTCTTTTTCAATACCCGGGTCAAAGGAGCTGCAAGAATACCATAATTTTGAATGAATCTTCGGTGATAGCCCGTAAGATCGAGGAAGCCACACAAAGCCCAGAGTGTAGTTGGCTGAGGCCATTCGGTCATGGCCGAGACCTTTGCCTGATCGGCCTCTACCCCTTGACTCGAAATGAGGAACCCCAAGTACGCTACCAGCGTCTGAGAAAACAAACACTTGCTATGTTTGAGAAAAAGGGAATTGGACCGAAGTAAATTCATGATTACCCGTAAGTGGTGGAGATGATCGGACTACGAGGCACTATAAATCAGGATGTCGTCAAAGAAAACCAAGACGAAGCGCCTCAAGTAGGGACTGAAAATATCATTCATCAAAGCTTGGAATGTGGACGGGGAATTTGTGAGACCGAACGACACAACCAAGAACTCGAAATGCCCATGGTGGGTGTGAAACGCCGTTTTAGGAACATGAGCAGGGTGCATGAGAATCTGGTGATAACCTGAACGGAGGTCGAGTTTTGAAAAAAAACTGTGCACCATGAAGCTCGTCGAGCAATTCATCGATCACCGGTATGGGAAATTTATCCTTCACCGTCTGTTCATTTAGAGCCCTGTAATCAACCCACATTTGCCACGTCTTATCCGCCTTCGGAACGAGCAAAACCGGCGAGGTATAAGGGGACCTCCTGGGTCGAATAATTCCCTGGGACAACATGGCTTGACACTGGTTCTCGATTTCGTCCTTCTGGCGGTGGGGATATCGGTATGGACGAACCACCACCGGTTTAGCGTCCGGTAATAAGTGGATGTGGCGGTCGACCGACCTTGGAGGAGGGAGGCCGGTAGGGGCAACAAATAAATCTGGGAACTCGCCTAGCAAAGCGGAACATTGCTGCTTTTGGGATTTTCCCACTGTTAACGCCGCTAAAGAAGGTCTCTCATCCTTGAGGTGCAAAACCCGCAGAACTATGGTTCGGTTGGACAAGCTGAACTTCATGGTCATGTGGTCGAAATTCCAGAGTATATCCCCCATCGTCAGGAGCCAATTGACCCCTGGAACTGCAGTGAAGCCACATAACGGGAAGACAAATAAATCATATTTGAACACTTTCGAACCAACCTGTATAGGCGCAAGTGACAGACGCATGGGCTTGATACGTTCTCCCCATTTGCCACGAGTACTCGTAACCCCGAACGAGCTTGGACTGGCAAAGCAACTTGACGGGAAAAGTACTCATCCACAAAACTATGAGTAGATCCAGTGTCGACCCAAACCAATAAAAGCTAACCGCCCAGTGCCCCCTTGATACGCATAGTCTGTGGCGCAATTGTTCCGGTCATGGCGTGGAGCGAAATAGTCGGGTTGACCTCCTCGGGGGAAGCCAAATTTGTCCCGTCCTCGTCCTCCTCAATAAGCTTCAATCAGAATAGGCTTTTGGATTTGTGGCCAAAGCTATAAGCCTCCTCGCAATTAAAGCAAAGACCTTTAGAGATACAGTCTTGCTTTTCTTCCTTTGTAATACGCTTAGCAAACAACCTTGACATTGAATTATGCACGTGCTGCCGGCGTGGAACAGGGGCGTCTGCACGAGCCTTTTTCTCATAAAGTTTGGCCAACGCAATCGCCGAAGCGAGGTCCCTCGGTTGCTGGATTTCCACATCAATTGCCAAAGACTCACGCAGGCCACTCAGGAATAAAGAAACCTCTTAGGCAACCTTTAAATCCGGCACCTGAGCAGCCACACGCTCAAACCGAGCCGTATATTCATCCACATAACACTCCTGTCGCAGCTTCGTGAGCTCTCCTAGCCTGTTACTTGCCAGTATGGAACTAAAACGCGAATTGCAATAAAGTTTAAATGCTGGCCAATTCAGGTTCGTTGTGTCCTTTTGGATCTTCATATAGCACAATTGCGCATCATCTTCCAGATAGAACGATGCCAATAGTACTTTCTCCTCAGGCGAAGTCCGTTGATGGAGAAAATACGTTTCGTAATGGTTTAGCCAAGCCGTTGGGTCTGCACGGCCGTCGAAACGAGGGAACTCGAGGGGCGCAAAGCGAGGAACCAGGGCCCCTCCGTCGCCCCATGAGCTTGCGCTAGATGCTGTCGGAACTGGGGTTTGGGGGTGTCGGACCGCCAGAACGGATTTCTCCTTCTAAGTCGGCTCGTGAGCAGACAAGGCTCGGACCTGCAGGGCCAAGTCCTACACCAGAGCGTTGGTCGCATCGACCTTCTGCTGGTTTGCTGTGTAGATCTCTATGAATACCGAGAATTTTTTTCTCGAGAGAACTTTCAGGTTTCATAACGTTTGGCTCTGATACCATTATGTTAGGTGCCTGACTGATGGATCTCGTTATGGGACCTTGGTAAGACTTCAGATTAAGGGTTCGCTGGGGGAATCCTTATTCTTCCTCTTCCCAATTGTGTAGGGTTACAGGCTCGTTATAAAGGGAACTCAAAGACCTTGGTAGAGAACTAAAGATAGTCAATATAATTCTCAATACTTTATTCATAGATCTCTTATGGTTTAAATAGCCATAGAGATTTCCCAATCCTAATGCAACATTAATTGAAAGCTACCCAAGTTTCCAAATCCTAATACAATTATAACTAAGGCAATAATAGTAAAAAGGAAATTAACTAATCCTTTGTGCTGACTTCTCCACTGCCGTGATCGGCACGACTTCTCCTTTTGTAAACCAAACCTTTGAACCGGCACATATGGCCTATAACAACCTTATCAATCGTGGACCCTCAGTTCTTATGGGATTCAAGATTCTTGAAGAGGAATGATGTGGAAAAGATGTGATTCTTCAACATTTGTGAGTCATTGGTTGTGTAGCTTATATGAGAGTAAATGATTCTGATAGAAACAAGCTTGATCTAAAAGAAAAGAAGTGTGTATTCATTAGTTATGAATCTGATGACATGGGGTATAGATTCTAGGATGAGTCGAATATGAAAGTCATTAGAATTAGAGATGTCACCTTTTATGAAAGTGCTATGTAAAAAGATCGCTTGAGTGTGGAGCTAGATATCACTAAAGAACCTGAAGGAAAAGAAGAAGTAAAGTTGTAAGATATTACATAAGAAGATGTTACAAGCAAGATTGAGAGTCAAATGCAGGAAAAAAAAATGAGGAGATATTACCGAGTACCCAGTAGCTGAAGTGAGGAGATAGAGGAGAGTTTCAAAACCTCCAGAATGGTTCTCTCCCTCACTGTATTATTTGTTGTTGAATGAGAATGGAGAGCCTTAGTGTTATACATAGGCGGTTCAAATGGATGATTCGATTACATGGGAGTCAGCAATGGATAAAAAGATGAAGTCTTTAAAAAGAATGAAACTTGGTCGTTGATTAAGTTACCAATTGGGAAGAAGACTACAAAATAAACGAGTGTTCAGGGTCAAGGAATAATATGATGGTAGCAAGAGGTACTTAACAAGGTTAGTGGTCAAAGACTTTCAACAGAAAAAAGAGATTGACTACAATGAGATATTCTCCCAGATAGTCAAGATGACTTCAATCAGCCTTGTGTTAGGTGTCGTGGTTGCAGATGATCTTAATATATAAAAACTAGATGTGAAGACCATGTTCTTACATGGTGACATTGATGAAGATATTTATATGGTAAAACTAGAGGGTTTTCGAATAATTGGGATGAAAATATAGTTTACAAATTACAGAATAGTCTGAAACAAGCACCACGATAGTGATACTTGAAGTTTGAGAATTTTATGATGAGGAGGGGGTACTCAAGATGTGTCATGGATCATTGTTGATATGTCAAACATTTCAATGTATTCTATACCATGTTATTTTTGGACGTTGATAACATGTTGATTGTAGGATCCAAAAAGAAATCAACAAGTTGAAGAGACAAATGTATGAAGAGTTTGAGATGAAGAACTTAGGCGTAGCAAACAAATACTCAGAATGAGAATTGGTGGGAATCGATCTAATGGAATCTTAAAATCATCTCAATAGAAGTATATTGAGAATATTTTGAGCAAATCCAGTCTCCAAGATGCTAAGATAAGAAGTACACCGTTAAAAAGTCACTGCAAACTCACTTGAGAAGAGTCACCTTAGATGGATGAGGACAAGGAAGAAATAACTAAGGTCCCATAAGCAATGGTAGTAAACAGTTTGATGTATGCAATGGTTCGCACAAGGCTCACATTGTACATGTAGTGAGGGTTGTTAGTAGATTCATGTATAATCCTGCAAGAGAGCATTTAGAAACAATATAATGATGTTTCCCTACTTGAAAGACGCTTCAAAGGTTGCACTACATTTAAAAAAGGAGGATGTGATCTTAGAAGTTTTTTTCATGCAGACTTAGGTGGATGTTTGGATACAAAAATATTACTACATGATACATCTTCACTTTGGGTAGCACAATAGTTGGTTAGATGTCTCAACTGTAGAAGAGCGTTGCTCTTTCAACCACTGAAGTAGAGTACATGACTATTTAAAAAGCCAGAAAGGAAATGATCTTTGTATATCGATAGTCAAAGTGTCAGTCACCTTGCCAAAAATCATGTGTTTCATACTAGAACAAAGCATATTCAATTGCAATATCATTTCATTAGGGGGTTAATGAATGATGGTACTTTATCCTTAAAGAAAACCCTTGGGTCAAAGAATCCAATAAATATGTTGACCAAGGTGGTTACAATGGAGAAGATGAAGTTATGTACAACTGCAGCTTGCCTTCATGGTTACTTATAGCATCCACAACGCTCATCGCCGGCACTGGTGGGGAGGTGCTGGCGGTGAGCATTAAAAAATATTATTTTTCTTGTTCGCCGCCAGCCCACCGCCTGCGGTAAACGCCAACAGCCTGCAATGGGTGATTTTTTACCGACAGAGAGCCGCCAACGGTGAAATTAAAATAATAATTTAAAACATATATTTTTTTTATTGAAAACAAGAAGAAAATAACACAAACAAGCTCGTGAACGAAAAAGTACACGTTATTATCACCGAAAAAGGAAAGACAACTTAGCATGTTCACGATTTACAGTTCGTGAACGTACTGGAGGAACTTCGGGTGGTCTTTAACGATCTCCCAAAGCGAAAACTTCGTGAAGTGGTGGCCATGTTGGGCAAGATACCGGTCCACCGCTGCAGTTCGAAGAAAAGCTTCGGTTTGTCCCAGAAGGCGAGCAAGCACTGCTTCACCTTATACTGGGCGGGTATGGTAATACCCCACCCGGTCGGGCCACAAGCGGGTCGGGCTGCAAGTAAACCACTATCGGGTCCCGGACGGACTCATATGCCACATTTAGGAACATCAGGTCGGGTACGAGTATCACAAAACCCGACCCATTTCCATCCCTAGATATTCTCATATGCTCTCATGTTTTTTTTAAGGGTTATTATCATCCGAGTACCCTAAAAGTAATTGGCTTTCATCCGAGTACCCTAAAAATACTTTGTGACATATCAGTACCCAAACGAAACATTATTTTCAAATCAGTACCCGCCGTTAGTTTTCCATCCATTTTGGATGGAAAATGGTCATGTGCCTAGCACATGACCCTAATTTTTCTAAAAATGGCAGAACTACCCTTGACACTTTTAAACCTAATTTTCACCCTTTTTTTTTTCTCTTTCAGCCTCAAAATTTTCAGATCTCTTCTCAAAACCTCATCTCTACGATCTCGGCTCCATCTCTTTCTCCGATCTCCTCTTGTCTTTCCCTCTCTCGATCTCTTCTCAAAACCTCATCTCCCCTCCCTCATCTTCCTCCACCTTCCTCCTCCTTCGCCACAACCAAAACCCTAACCCTATGGTCCTCTTCGTTGTTGCCTGCCCTCATAGAGCTGGGGCTCAGGTGCTTCTCAGGTTCTACATCCTTCTTAAGAATCAATTTCTGGGTCAATCAATTTCTTCACCATGTACTCGGTCTTGACCTTGAAGATTCGAGTTTTTTCTGTGAAGATGGTGGGTTCTGCTGACGGAGACGGGGTTGCCGTGAAGCTGTGTTGTTCGATTTTTTGTTTTGATTGTTCTTCAAATTAATATTTGGGTTTTTGGTTTTGCCCAGAATTGATTGGGTTTTGTTCTTCAGATTTGATTTACAAATATGACAAAATTGAAAAAAAAAACAGATTTAACTCATGCCCAGAATATGAAGTGAGTATTGAAATTAAATGGGTTAATTCATACCCATAATATGTACTGGGGACTGCGTGAAACAGATTTCAAAGGTGATGAAGATGGAATGGAGAATGGGGTTTTAATAAAATTAATTTTATTAAAAAATGAAACTGATTTTAAAAAAATCTTATTTTAAAAAAATAAAATTGATTTTTTTGAAATAAAAAGTGAATTTAAAATAAATAAATCTGATTTTTAAAAAATAAAACTGATTTTTTGAAATAAAAAGTGATTTATAAATAAATCTTATTTTTAAAAAATAAAACTGATTTTTTTAAAATAATAAAATAAATAAATCTGATTTTTAAAAAATAAAACTGATTTTAAAAAAATTAAATCTGATTTTTAAAAATAAAAACTGATTTTTGAAAAATAAAAATTGATTTTTGAAAAAGTAAAATGTGAGTGGTATGGGTTTGAAAATTTAACTGTTGATGAGGGGTATTTTAGACTTTTTAAGTGTTTGGATGGAAAAATGGATGGAAAACAGACAAAAACTAACGGCGGGTACTGATTTGAAAATAATGTTTCGTTTGTGTATTGATATGTCACAAAGTATTTTTAGGGTACTCGGATGAAAACCAAGTATTTTTAGAGCAAGAACAACGGAACGGCCCCGCTCCCCGCGCCGCTCCGTTCGCTGGCCGGGCGCGCTGGCCGTTCCGCTGTAATCGGCGAAAACCACGGCCCCGCTCCCCCTCCACGCGCTCCCGCTCCCGCTGCACACGCCCCCGCTCCTCACTCGCTGGCCGGGCGCGTTGGACGCGCCTGCGCGCCGTCAGCTGCGCTGGCAGCGTGTGGGTGTGCCACGTGTCCCGACCGTTGCACCTCAAACGGCTAGTTTTTTTTTTTTTTTAATTCAAAAATCAACAAATAAAACCCTATAAATACCCCTTTCCTCTCATATTTTTCACACCACTTCCTACTTCAACTATCCAACTTCACTCTCTCCTTCCCAAATTCTCCTCTCTCGTTTCAATTATTCTCGCGAAAAATGTCGGGCGACGCTGGGTCTCGTGCACACTCATTTGGTGACGAACGAGAATTCACCGAGGAAGAACTGGCACGAGGTTTCGGAGACATTCTGACGAGCCCTCGCTCCAACTCCCCAAGCTCAAACTACAAGGCCCTGGTGGAGAAGGATACATCTTCCTACGACGAAGAGGCGTTGGCAGACCATAAGTTTTGCAAGACCCAAGTGCGAAGACTCATCACTAGCCTTGAAGCCCAAATTGAAGATCTTCGAAACCAACCCCCACCACCAGATGCCGACCCAACAGAGGATAATTCTTGAACTTGTATTTTGTTTTGAGTTGTATTAAAATGAATTGAATAAAATTAGAAGTTCATTTTTATTCGTGTTGAATTTATTAATTATTGATTGTCATTAATTATTTATTTCCAAAATTGTTTAAATTATGACTAAATTAAACGGTTTCTGATAACGAATTAAATAAAATAGGAAAATAACAAATAATAATCCAGTCAGCACTGTTCTGTACTCCCAGGACCTCAAGGTCATTTCTGTTGCAAAACACCCACTTTTCTGCACTCCCACTCCCTGACTTTTGTCCAGTCAGCACAAGGTCTGCACTCCCACTCCCTGACCAAGGTCCTTTCTGTTGTACATGCTCTTAGGGTACTCGGATGATAATAACCCTTTTTTTAACTGCCTTACAAAAGAATGTTTTGCACAATAATCCACAAGTATGAAAACCGAGAGAACGAGTATTCAATTCATAACATGATTCAACATCATGACAGCATTAGTAATCACATAAATACCATTAATCAGGACAATCAACAGAGAGGGTGTCATCTTCTATCTTCATAAGATAGATCAATCAATTTACATGTGTATATGCATGTATCAATAAACCATAGTAAGTGATCACTGAAATCTTAATAGCAAGACACGACACTACCAAATCAAACCTCCAACAATGACACTCTTGGTCTCTTCACAGTTACAACCTATGTGCATGAGAAACCAGAACAAATTGTGAGTTACTATAGTCATCAACAGATTTGGGAAGAAGAAACTTTAGAATGAGTCTAAGGACTTGCTTACTCTCATTGCTTATGAATAAAGACAGAACCATTGCATGAGACCATGCACAGAGCTTCTTGCTCATACCAAAACCTCCATTACAAGTGAAACCCTTCTACTGTTTCGATACTTGTGAATCACCCTTATCTGGAGCTTGCTGTTGCTGTTGCTGTATTTGCTGCTGAAGATGATAAAACTGGGTCAAAGCCTGAGAAGTCAACAGCTCCATTTGCTGGTTGCTTCCACTCAAGATTGTTGAAAAGTTCATCAAACCCATATTCATATTTCCAAAATCAGCCCCATGGAATCCATACTTTGCCATGATGCTCGGGTTTTCGCCGGCGAAACTAGGTGTTGAGTGCACAAAACCTCCCCCAATCCCACCCACAGAGGGCCAAGGACTAGAACCCATGTGAGATCTTCCCAAGTTAGCATTGATAGAATTGCTCTGGTCTGAAACAGAGGAGCCTGAAGCAAGCATAGCAGAAGCAGGAAGTGTCCCAGTCCCAGTTGCAGCAATAATGGAGGGCTCGGATTGGGCCAAGAGCCACTGGATGGTCTCTCCATCGGACTTGTGACCCAGTTCCCTTGTGAGCTGAAAGATCCTGGCTGCACAAAGAGCTGGCATCCTGATCCTCCTTCCTCTGCCATCAACCTTCTTGTGCCTGTCCTTCGTGCTGCTTCTCTTAGCCCCTATCTGCTTCTTCCTCTCTTCATCTCTCTTTGAAACCTTCATCATCTCTTCTTCACCCTTCTCTTCCATGTCCTCTTCTTGAGATGATGATGATGATGAATTGATGATGATCAGTGATCACTTTGATTCAAGCTGTCCTGAAAGAATAAAAGGCCTAAACTTTCATGCTGGCTTTTGATTGTTTTTGTCAATGAATCAGCCTCATTTTCAATCACTAGATTGACTTTTTCTCTACTGCAATCAACTTTGGAGTGCTTGGCTCTTATGCATGCTATTCACAAAACAACTTACAAGGTTTACTTGAGAACATAAATCAAAGGGATGATGTTGATCTCTCTATAGATGGTACAAAAAGAAGAAGAATATAATAGGGGTAGATAGGACTATTTGTGAAGATAATATTAAGTTTTGTTCCTTGAAAAGATGATTTAGCTAGTCTTCCACTTATGGGATTCTAGTTTTTCTTTATACAAGAGCCAATAATGGAACATGGAGTTTTGCAGAAAGTCCCATATTCTTGATAATGCCAACCTTTGCTGAGATGAACCAATAACCACACTCAATCTTACTTTAAACGATTCTTAGAGATAGGGGTTGGAAATTTCAATTCTTGTGAGCTATACTCAATGATATTCAATCATTTTTTGCAGCCTAGAGGTTGGAAAATCAAGCCCATCTTATGATTTTTTTTTTTTTTGAATACAAGTTCCATGCATTATTTTGTGGGTTTCCTAGTTGAATGGCCAATATGGGTTTGTAGGGTAAATCTTGGAGAGCAATTTGGTGATGTTGAGATGTGAAATAGGTAGGTTTACACTTGAATCAAGTATGATGTGTCTCCCACCTTGGGGACATATAAGGTGGAACCCTAAAAAGCTCTATACTGACATCTCAACTAACCTTCACTTTGGGCTTGATTTGCCCAATTGCTTCCTTCTTTGGTAGGTTTTGATTATGATTACATTTCCTTGAAAAGTTAATTTGCTAATGTCCACACTTCACACCATAGATTGTGGGAGAGAATAATGGGTGCTTTGATGTAGCAATCTTCCATGAAATATACCCTTTTTTGGGCAATTGACAACAAACGAATTTAATATATAGGCATTTCTTTGCGTATTCGATATCTTCCATTTTTATTCAAATGGTTTAGTTTTCATATAAGCATCGCTTTTCATTTATTTATTTATTATGAGTGTAAATTGATTCAACTTATAAAACTTATTAACAAATGATCATTCTGTACTCTCTCAACATCTAGATCAAGCTGTGAATGACACACCTCTCTATTAGGATCATTTTGCACCTTCCTTAACTTGTCATTTTCTTTCTGTGGGTATTTGGAGGACACAAGACTCCACTTACAAATCTGAGATACATTCTGAATGGAGAATGAATGTGACACAAAACCACAAAAACATTCATGATATCACTGCAGATCTGATTCCTCAGAAGCTGCTTCATCACAAGTGGAGAAAACATAGGTGCAGTAGCTTTGTCTTTTTGTTCCTTCTAATGCTAATGAATCAAGCAGCTACTTGTCCAAGAATCAAATTATTGGAGAATGAAGCCAAAGTTGAATTCACATAAAACACAGTGTTGGCCTTTCAAAATATACATGAACAGATCTTCAACATTTACCAAACCCCCACAACTTAAGTGAATCAGATCAGATACATTGTCGACAATCACATTCTGCACCTATAATTCTATGTTTAAGGAGAAAAAGGAAAAGACTTTGAATCCACCCCATATCATTTCCTATCTCATGATGCCCGAAACTTCACAAGGTTTAAGGAAAATGATCGGACCCAATTGGAGAATGCCTTCAGCCATGGTCTGGGGGTATTGGAGCCTTCAGATAGTCATTGCTCAGCGGCTCCAAGATCTCCCCACCGGACTTTGTATCTTGCGGCAAGATAGTGTGCCCCAACAGGGCCCCGACTACCATAAGGATAGTACTCAGGAATTTTCTTTTTCTCTTCAATCTCCTTCAATAATGGTGTAAAGAGAGACCAAGCTGCATCCAGTTCATCACTCCGGATAAACAACCTCCTTTCCCCTTCAATGGCATCCAGCAAAAGCCTCTCATACGCATCCGGAATCTCCTTTGAATATCTAAAAGAGACAACCATAAAAGTCAACTATAAAAGACAAACAATTTCATTCTCTGATATAAGTTTCTTACAAGAAAAAATAAATAAATTACCTTGCTGCATAGTGAAGGTCTAAATTACTATGGTCCAGTTGCATTCCTAAACCAGGTACCTTGTTATTAATCTTCAAACAAATAGCTTCATCAGGCTGCACTCGGATGACAAGCTCATTTGTGTCTTGATCAACATCAGTGCCTAAATTTCTCTTATATAAATTGCCCGGTACATGTCTGAATTGCACCCTTATCTCAGCCCTGGAACAACAAAACAAACAACATCAGATGATCCAACCCAACATAGGAGCAATTACTTCATGATTTTACACGGTTCATTTACATACCCTTTACTATGTAATGCTTTTCCAGCTTTCATTAGAAAAGGAACTCCGTCCCATCTTGCATTATCTATGAAAAGAGCAGCTGCCGCAAAAGTTGGAGTTAAGCTGCCTTTGGGCACAGTCTTGTCATCAATGTAAGCCGGGTAAGTGACACCTCCTGTTGTGTGGCTTGTGTACTGTCCTATAACCACATCATCAAGTTGAAGTGGCCTCATCGAGCGTAACACTTTGACCTGGCAACCAACAAGTTATTTTCTATTTTGAAAATGAATAAGAATCCCAAATAACCCAGTTCGAGTTTGTGGTTAAAACCTTCTCATTTCGGATATCTTCAGCATCCAAACTGACAGGTGTTTCCATAGCAAATAGAGCTAGTATTTGAAGCAGATGATTCTGCATTATATCCCTAATTATCCCATAATTGTCGAAGTACCTACACTCAACCATGGAAGCTCAATAACTCAAGAACTGACATAATATATAGTTTATGGCTGTCAGAGAAATAGACATACCCTCCACGACCTTCAGTTCCAAAATCTTCAGAGAATATGAATTGCACACTCCGTATATACTGTCTTGACCACAAGGGTTCAAAGATAAGGTTGGAGAAACGAAGAACAGATAAGTTCTCCACTAGTTCTTTACCTAAATAGTGATCAATTCTGTAGGGAAAGGCATAGATACCCACCAAATCAGATAGTGGATATATTTTGTCAAATAAGAGTTTACTAAGGTGTAGCTAACTCCACCTGAAAATTTGATCTTCTTCTAGGTAGAGCTTGAGGGATTTCGTCAATGCGGCTGAAGACTCCGAATCTCGACCAAACGGTTTCTCAACAATGACCCTTGTCCAGCCATTGCTAGAAGAAGCTGATAGGCTAGCACATTTTACTGCATCTATGAATATATTTGGAGGGATTGAAAGATAATAGAGGCGATTCGAGATTCTCCCTTTCTACACAGGCAATTCATCATCATTAAATCCCAAAACATTTATAATCCCAACATTTTATGGTAAAATACTGTCACTGCGAGTAGTTGTATCCATAAAAGAAAATATCTAAACAAACTCATGTTCTAATTTGTTTTGGAAGAAGTCCATAGTAGAAGAGCTTGTTCATGCTTTGAGTGTCACTTTAATAGGAGATATAATGATTCAAAATACAAATCATTGTTTTTATTTTTTTCTATGACCAATAAATAATCCATATTTTCACAAATATGTATAATTTCCAATACGCTAAAAGTTGTACTGTAAGAATCCTACTGCAAACTCTACATGCCCGCGGGTAATGAAAGCTAAAACCAGCTTCATGATTCATATGATAGCGTCGTTTGCAGGAAGGCCATGCTACTTTCTAATTTTCTAGCAAATAAAACTATGTTAAAAGTAAATTACGAATCCTAGTAATAGAATATAAGTTGAGTAATTTAACAATTATTAGCTATGAAAAAGGCATCACCTAGCCTGAGCTGAAAACAGCCAGTTAATCGTGAATGTGAAATAAAAAGACTTAAACATGCAATTGGCAGGTGAACATGAATAATATATAGAAATTCAATACTGGAATCAAAACATTGTTCACTCAAAATACTTCTATACTAGTTATATAAATTAAGGATAGAAAAATAGCCTCTGTGCATGCATCTAATTACCTCATGTTCCTTCAGCTTCTTGTCTAGTTGTGCAAAATTTTCCACAGAATCATACTGCCCAGAATGGTAAAAGCATCTCTGGAGAAATTGTTCCATCTTCTCTCCACAATTTTCACTAGGGAAAAAACAGAAGAACAAAAAAATCGTAAGACAGTATCAATGAAAATATTTCATCATCTTGCATTCTTCCCCAAACAACATCTGTGTCTCATACTCGTTAACATGATAAATTTGGTCATTTTGAAAAGAAATAGGCATTCATTATAGGCTTTTAGTCATTAACAGGAAAGAAAAACTTGACAAATTTACCTCTTATCAATTCTGCAAGTAAGAGTTCTGCTAACCATGTTTCTAAGTTCTGCATCGGTCATTTTACTCCTAGCATAGCCATAAACCGTGAAATTCTGCAAGGAAACGATTAGATACATAAGTTTACTCTAGAAAATAGATAACTGTCTTTTGGACGAAGAATATAGTTAAGAAGTAAAACAGTGCAAACCTTAGGGAGACAGCCCTCATAGTAGAGTGCGAAAAGCGCAGGGAATATCTTCTTCTTGGCAAGGTCTCCAGAGGCTCCAACAACAGTGATACTGACGGTGGACTCATTTTCATTGACATCAAAAGCCGCTGCATCTTTGCTAGACAATAATCCACCCTTCAATTCCTTAAATGGAGATTCATTTTCCACATGGGTCACTTTGGCAGTTACTTCACCTATAACCAAATGGTGTTTGTAAACAAACAGGAGAGCAAAATTCTAACCATAGGTCCATAACTAGCACTAAGATATTAAAAATCTTGAGAATACACGAGCTGAATCATGCTCGAGTTAGTAAAGTTGATTGCTTTCTCACATTCTACATAGATGTAACTGTCGGTTTGAATCTGAAGTAGTCTCCTATTATCAAAGAATATTCTAAGCAACCACAACCATAAGAGAAACTTGTACAAATAGCTTGCGAGAGCCTAACATACACTGAAATTGAAAGGAGACTGCATAAACACGCAATACCAAAATTGATCGAAAGAGAAGAAAACCAGTCAACATTTTGAGAAGCCAAGACAAGGCCACAAAAATCGTACCTTGTTGCATCGGAACGACATTTGGGAGTGAAACTCTGCGGAATTGGAGTGAAACCTGATGTGGGTAGGAACGATAAGAAGCAGGGGAGAATCGAGGAGTTGACGAAGAAGAAGACGATGACAGAGACGAAGAGAAGGTCGACATGTTTGGAAATAATCTGAGATTAGGTGGCTATGGTTTGTGGGTTTTGAGAGTATTAAAGAGGTTCGAGAAAGAAGAAGAAGAAGAAGAAGCTAAAGAGTAGGCGGAAGCGTCGAGGTCGAGGGGCCTTTGAGATCTCCGAAAGGCAAAGGCTGCTCTCTCCTTCCAACAGAGACAAATGAAAATGCAACAGGTTTTTCATTTTCATTTTTCTTTTGATCGACCCTCCCCTACAGTGGCAGTCAATGATGTACCACGTTGACCAGAAAATGAATAAATTGGTAGAGCTGAAAATAGCTCTCAAGCCAAGAGGCAAGACTCAAGAGTCAAGAGTCAAGAGCCAAGGAAGGAATTAGGTTTGTTTAAGGACACCCCAAAGTAACACTAACATGTATCACCACTGCACCGCACCATGAATATTCACGTCACCTGCTTCACCATCCGTATCGTTAACTCATCAATCTATTTCAATGCATTTGGGCCTCTTTCTTTACCAATTTGTCCCTCAACACTAAATGGGCCTTCCACCATATTGACGTTGTGTTTTGTGACACACTCACAACTTGTGTCTGTATATTTTTGTAAGACATTACAAATCTTCAGGTTCATGTGTAATGGAAGTGGACTTTCAACTTGACTATCATGAAAGTTTTATTAGAAGTAGAAGATCTAAATTTCGAAAAGAAAAGCCCAGTTAGGATTATTAACTCTAAATCGTCATTGTGTACACGAAACTTTTTCTCTTCCCATACGTAAACTCTGCCCTACCCGCCTAAGGCCATGGCAGTCATGGTTATTGCCATGGCTTCTACCATATCCCCTCTCCTCCTACTCGTATTCTATGGATTTGTTTTCGACACTAGTGCTTGGATGCAGCTCGCAAATCATTATTCCCTGGCGATTCTTCTTGAGAACTCTGTTAGGGTTTTTTCTGCTAGGGTTCCCTTCGAGCCGTCTCTAGCCACCGCGACGTTGGATCCCTTCCGCTACCAACGACGTGTCTCCCGACTCTGTTCGGCACCACCTCTGCACCTCCGATGGTTTTCGCTGAAGCCGCCATCGGCGCGTCCTTCTCCTTGGCCTCCACCACTGTCGCCGTCTCTAAAGTCGTCATCACCGTCGTCTCTTAAACCGCCTCCTCCTTGGCCTCCACCACCGCACCACCCTCGACCCCTCTCTCGATTAAGGATTTGGCTAATCGAGTGGGTCTCTGAAACTGATGATAGTAGGTTCGGTCGCAATCTCCAGTGTATGCAACGTTTAGACAATACCTTGAGCAGCCGTAGTCAGTTTCACCATAGTTTAGAAGTGAATGATAGCAGGTTCAGTCATATTCTACTGTGCATGCAACGTTTAGGCAAGACCTTGAGCAACCGTAGTCAACTTCGACTAGTTTTCAATATCGTCAATGGCGGTTATAGTTTAAAAAGAAATGTGACACCATTGTGTCTTCTGTCTGTTCTTCGTGGTCAGGGATTTATCCCTGATGCACTCATATGTATGAAACTTTAAGTTAATGAAATTGCACCTTTCGCTAAAAAACAATCGAAAAGAAAACAAAAGTCAAAGGAAAAACTACTGGAGTTACAAATAAGAGCATGTCAAAATTGGTACTTTAAACCGCGTAACCAAACCTAATAAAGAGTTAAAACAGGCCTCGAATCCACATATTACAATCATGGTGTTCCGTTTGAATGTTTGTTTCTTTGGGTGTTTTGTTGGTTTTTTACCTATAGGATTTTATGCTTTTGTTGCTTTCTGGTTCTAGGAAGGTCTTTGAATGATCCCGTTTTAGGTCGTATTTCTTTTCCTTGAGGATAAGGATTCTTCACAAACCATTGCTTATCAGAAATAAAAATTACGACATTTTCTTAGAGCACCCACAATGGGGTAAAATGAAGCCTAAAAGTGGGTCAAATATGCACTAAAAGTTCAAAAAGCCCAATATTAGCGTCGAATATGCGTCGAATAGGGGATGAAGAAAAAGACCATCGAAATATATTGTGACCGTCCATTCATGACGAATCTGCATTACGATTCTATGGAGAATCGCCATGTTGTATGGACAAATCTTTACTACAAATTAGCTATTTAATATTTACTTAATAAATACAATAATTTCCTTAATAGTAATTGTTTAATAATTTTCTTAATAAATTATGCTATGCTATTTAATAATTTTTTAAATAAATTATGTTATGTTATTTTTAGCATATAAAGTGGAATTTTATTGATAATAATAAAAAATATATAAAGAGTACAAATATACTCGGCTATGAGATCTGATAAGAGGGTGAGACAAGGTCCAGAAATTAAGTTTTTGGACATTAACCCTATAACTACTATACTCGACTAATCCAAGGGAAGTAAATACAAGGGAATCCTTATGATGATGTTGAAATTAGGCTCCAAAAGCCTAAGCCCAAAGGCCCATATCTTAAGTCCATCCAAGAACTTAAGCCCATTCTCGTTTTTTTGTCTTATGTTGAAGCAATTGGAATAGTAGGGTTTTAAAAAGGGGACATCAATTCTTAGAGGGTGGGTGGCAGCTTGTTCTGGACAAAGAGAGGTGACGTAAAAGGGAGCCAGGTTGGTTCCTTTACTGGTGTTTTCTTCCCTAAAGGATCAAGAGGACAAGCTTGTGGTGTGCATCGGCAGTAAATAGGAGAGGTTGAGAGAGAATTGGAGGCTTGGAGTTGGTCTTGGACAAGAGCTCCTATTCTCTATTTTTCCTACTGTTCTTCTCTTGGTAATTGATCAATTGATCATTATTGAGTTGCGATTGATCTGTGGAGAGAGAAAAAAGCAAGTCAAAGACAATATAGTGATTAATCTTGTGTGGTGTATCACGGGAACCAAGAAGTGATCTTTATTGTGTGGTTATTGATCTCTTGGCAAGATTGTCCTCTTTAGATCAAGAGCAAGGGACGGCCCCTCTTTGTAGGTTGAGAAACACCAAATACAAAGGTGAGAAGGACCAACTTTTGGGTGGTAAGCTATGTAGAATCAAGTTTCTATTCTCTCCTTTTGTGTTTTCCTTTTGTATTGAGAAATAGAGAATTAGGGTTGTAATTCTCGGATTGTTTCTCAGATAATACATGGAGCTCGTCGTTGTCCCGTGGATGTAGGCATATTGTCGAACCACGTAAAATTGTTTGGGTCCTCTGTTTAATTTATACACTTTATTATTTGTTTCGTATAATTTCCGCGTATCATGCATTTAGCATTTATCGATTAGGTCCTAGGATCAGGGTTGGAAAGTCAGGTTATCAGTGTCCGTTGTGGATTGAATCGCGTCGGTTCTTTTCCACGGATCCGATTGATTTTCCGAGTGAGTCTCGTATTCCAGTTTTGGGGGTACTAGATTTACAACAAGTGGTATCTGAGCTACTGGTTGAGCTTCAAGTGATCAGTGCTCCTGGTTGAGCTACTAGTGATCAGAGCGTCCTGGTTTTGGCTAGTTGATTGGTTATTGTTGTTATCGTTGTGTTTGCGAATATGTCTGATAGAGCGTCCACATCTCGAGATGTGGGTTATGTGAAGGTCCATGGATTCGATATTCTTTGGTTCAATGGATGGAACAATTTTAAAGCTTGGCAGATAGATTGTAAAGACATTCTTGTTAGTTTGGATCAGTTTGATGTGTTGGGAGATAAACCATCAGAGGGTGATCAACTGGTTAGATAGAACAAGATGGATTAGAAGGCGTGTAGTACGATCCGTTTATGTCTTTCTCAGAATGTGGCTTATAATTTTGCAGATGAGACGACCGCCAAGGGTATTTGGGATAAGCTTCAAGCTATGTATCTTCAAAATGAACAGATGAGTGTGATGTATTTGCAGAAGAAGCTCTTCACTTTCAGGCTGCAATCAGGTAAACTTATGAATGATCATATTACCGAGTTTGAGTGCTTGTACTCGGATTGTGTTAACTTGTGAGCTAAGTTTGAAGATAGTCAAAAAGCTTTATTCTTGTTGATTTCTTTGTTGCCGGAATGGGATCCATTTGTTGATCAGATGACTATGATGAACAAAGAGAAGTTTGTGTATAGTGACATTGTTCAGTCTATACTTGCAAAATCTTCTAGGCAGAGTGCTGTGAGGGAGGATGTTCTAGCACATGGTCTCTCGGTTACAACGGGGAGAAATTCAGAAAAGAGGTACAACAACAATAGAAGAAGTCGATCTCAATCGAGAGGAAGAGATATGTCTAAGGTTAATTGTTACAAGTGTAAGCAAAGGGGCCATTACAAGAAGGATTGTATAGAGTGGAAGGATAATCACACCATACAAGAGACGGGAGATAGAGGCGTGGAAAATGTGGTTGAGGGACCGGAGATAGTTGACGATATTCATATAGACGGTGACCTAGCGCATGCTTTGACAGCGGATTCTAGTGATCATTTGTATGATGGTTGGTTGTTGGACACAGGGGCTTCATATCACTTGTGTCCGGTTCGGGACCAGTTCACCACCTATCGCGAGGTGGAGGGTCGCTCAATGTATATGAGTGGTTCTCGACCATGCAGGATGTTAGGTGTTGGTACAGTCAAATTCCAGCTAGCAGATGGGTCATGTAGACAGCTTACCGAGGTACGTCATATTCCGGATCTTGCAAGAGGGTTGATTTCTCTTGGGGTACTTGAAGCTCATGATTACATGTATGTTGGTGAGAATGGTTATTGCAACATCTATCGTGCTGACATGTTGCTATTATCGACAATTAGGCATGCAAATCTCTACTTTCTTCAGGGTAATGTTGTTGAGGGTGGAGCTATGGTCTCCACGGTTATTGATGAGAAGAGATTGGTTCGCACTCAGTTTTGACACATGCGGCTAGGGCATATTGGTGAGAGAGGACTGAAGACTTTGAGCAGGCGTGGCTTGCTTGGCGGTGATAAGCTGGAGAAGCTTGATTTTTATGAGCATTGTGTATATGGGAAGCAGTGCAAGGTCACTTTTGGTGACGGTATTCACAGCACCACGGGTATTGTGGATTATATCCACACTAATGTTTGGGGACCCTCAAGAGTTGCATCAAAGGGTGGGTCCCGGTATTTTGTGTCTTTTATCGACGATTTCAGCCGTATAGTATGGATCTATACCATGAAGCATAAAAATGAAGTCAAGGATATTTTCAAGAAGTGGAAGGCTATGGTTGAGAAGCAGACTGCTAGGGTGATCAAGGTTTTGAGATCTGACAATGTCGGTGAGTACACCGAGGATCCCCTTAAGGAGTTCTGTGCAGAGCATGGCATCAAGAGACACTTCACAGTCAAAAAGACACCACAACAAAACAGGGTAGCAGAGCGGATGAATCGTACCCTGTTAGAGAGAGCACGATTCATGTTGTCCAATGCAGGTTTGGGTAGAATATGGTGGGTTGAGGCAGTAAATACGGCGTGCTACTTGATTAACCGCTCTCCTTCATCGGCTATTGAGTCCAAGGTTCCTATGGAGGTATGGTCCGGTATTCCTTCTGATTATTCTAACTTGAGAGCATTTGGTTATCCGGCTTATTACCAAGTTAAAGAGGATAAGATTGAAGTAAGGGCCAATAAGGCTATATTTCTCGGTTATCCTGAAAATGTGAAGGGGTACAAGTTATGGTGCCCGGAAACTCGGAAGTTCGTGGTTAGCCGGGATGTTATATTCCATGAGGAGGTTTTGCTGTAGGCAATGTGTGAAAGATGTAAGGCTGTTCTCCTATTCGGAGAGGTGATAGCTGTGATGAAGATGAAGAAGATTATCATCAGGTGGAGCTTGAAGCTTCTAGTTCTCATGCAGGTAATTCTTCACAGATGGTACCTGATGAGGTAATTATTGATGATGATGTTCCTATTGTTAGCCTTAATGCCCGTAGTTCAATCATAAATGTCCAAATGTATATATCATCGTTAGCAATAAAATTAAAGCGGCTTTATATTACTTATGTGTTGGAGTAATATATTGATGTGTGCTCTGATCTATGCCTACAATGCGAATAGAACCATAGATCGAGATAGATCACACTCGATGGGTCCCTAGTCAACAAAGTTTCACTAGAAGCGACTAGTATGAAAGATGGCTCTTTATGGCTTACGTTCTGTTAGTCATTGGAATGAGATTCCGAAGTCTGATCATAGATATCATGTGGGACATGATATTGGACGACCCGACATGAATATGTGCCATAGATCAAGTCATGAACATATTCATTGTCGTAGCTTGTCATGTATCCTTAGACCAAGGAGTCTTTGTGATCGCTATGTAGTCAACAACTGAGTTTGACCTGAGCCTAACGTTGTCCGTAACAGGGCTTCCATAACGGCCAGGATTGGCTTGGGGACGGGCTACATGAGTGACACGAAAGACGGCTAAGGGATTTATCCCTCATACTACGGTATGGGAAAGATATCGGTTCTCGGCCGCTTGATCGAGAGTCATCTCACATATCAAGGAACAGTGATTGAGAATAATAAGGATGATGACTCTATGCCTTATCTCAATCAGGATATCGGAGATAAAGGATAATGACAGGGACAACAGAAAGGTTAGAATCGATAGGGTCGATTCGTTATGCAGTGTCAGGCAATACTAAAGTCTCGTTAGTTGCCACTTATATAGGATCAAGTAAAATAGGATTTTACGTTGATCTATTGACATGCATAAACCTAAGGGTCACACTGGAGGATGAAACTCATTGACACATTTATGGAAAATGGCCAAAAGGGAGTTGTCTAGGAACATGACCAAAACTGGGTTTTGTGTCATGTGCTCGTGAGTGAATAGGACTTTACGGATCAAGACAAGGCTTGGAGTCTTGGGATTGATCGCGTTGGATAATGTTGGACATTTCCGGTATGGAAGGCTTGGAGGCGATGAACGAATCACGGGACCTTGTTGGAAATGGCCACGGTCCATGTTCCAAGAGGCTCATGAAAGGCCCATGCAACCAAGGCCCATGGAATTAATTAATCAAGTCTTGATTAATTAGTACTAAGTAAGGAAGACAAGGATTAAGGTTTTGGTGATTCACCACCTAACCCAATCTTGTCTAGCCATAATTTGTCCTATTTACACCTTACTTGTCACCATGCTTGTCCCATGCCTTTAGTTTGACAAGTATGAGGTTTGTTATGTTTAAGTCATCTTTTTTCAACATAACAAACACTAGACAAGAATAGGAAACACAACTTCTCCCTCCTCTCCATGGCAATTTCGGGTTTGGCTAGTTTCCACCTCCATTTTTGTGTTCTTGAGTCCTCGAAGAGAAGAACTACGTGGCTTTGATTCCCATGTGAATACGTAGGCGTCTTGGGGACTCAAGCCAATCATTCGTTAACCGGTGTTCTTGTTTTGGTAAGAAATAGTGCTGAATTTTTCTCTTGTAAATCCATTCTTTGTTAGTTGTTTCATGGTTTTAATCGTCTCTTGGTTTTCATTGATTTTCCGCTGCGAGTTGGTTCATCTCCAACCCTACCTCGAGACCCAACAGTGGTATCCGAGCCGTGCTACCTTCGGGATTCACAAGACGGTGTTCAAAGTTTCGGTTTTGCTTGAAAGTTTCGTTTTTGACATGTTGTTTTGCTAAATTGTTTGATAACATGTTTGAAATTCTTGTTTATGGATTTAATGTATGTAAAATGATTTTTTTGAAAATTATTTCAAATCTGGAAATTTTGAATTTTTATTTTATTTTTCGGGTCTCGGGAGCGGGACTCTCGGGGAGCTGAAACCGGGACCGAACGGGGCTCCGTTGGACGGAGCTAGGCCAAGTATGACCATTGGATGGTTGATATTCCAAGGCTAAACCTCTTTGTTAGTTATGACGAGTTTGGAACCGTCATGACGAACTCGAAGATCAAATGTTCAAAAGTTTCATTTTTGAACGGTTTCGATAAACCGAGCATCAAAAAATTTCGAAACTTGGCTACTAAATAAAACCGGAAAATCACATGATGTTTGATAACATGATTGTTTGATAACACGATGTGTGATGTGATGTTGACATGGTGTACATAATAGCCCCGCTCGATTTAATTATCTATCGCTTTTCACGGCCTGCGAGCCGTTAGAGTTAGCGTGTAATTATTCTTTCAAGGTGTGGTCGTCGAACCACTTGTTTGTAATATTTATTTATTCCCGACATGTGAGTCGTGTATTAAATTTTAATATTTTACTCAAGATGAAGAAAGGGCGAAAAGGTCATTTGGTGGCTTTTCGGGTGTTGGCATCGGCTTGGAGTCGTTGGAGCTCAAGAAGCTAGTGGGAGTTAGTTTAGGGGGCTATTATGTGCACATTTATCTCTTTATGCTTGGTTTAGTTTATGCATGACTAATTCTATGTGTTTTAGAATTGCATGCTTAACTTTATTTACCGAGCATATCACCTCACATGCAAAGATAAAATTGGAATTTGAATCCTTGTGTGTGAGCCCTTAGAATCGTCATTACATTGGATGTAGTTGACGGGTTTGAAGGAAGAATTACATTGGATGTAATTTGAGGCATCATTGCATTTGGAATGTAGTTGATGTGCTCATCGCATATAGGATGTGTCAAAGTTTTAAACATAACCGGACAAGTAAAAACGGGTCATGTCCAATACCTCCCAATTATCAACACCTTACTACCTCCCCGTCCTATGCGTGTCGTGTGCATTAGCGGAGCATCCATGGGAAAGCGGGGTAGTAGGTCTGGACGACATATATGGGTGTCGTGCGCATTAGCGGAGCACCTACATAGTGACGGCACATAGTTGAAAATTGGTGGACCCGACTACGATTCTCAGCCTGAGGTTGAGCTAGGGTAACAGATAGGGTAAGCCGTGTACATAAGTACATACCCTAGCCAAGAGTCACATTGGATGTGATTGGATGGAGTCCTACCTACATAGCTCGATTAAGTGGTGAGCATTAGTTCAGCTTAATCGAGTGAATCAAGGATCTTGGTTTCAGATTCTAAAGGTTTAGAATCGATTGTTGGTGTTTAAGCTTGATCTTCATAAAATTTATTCAGTTTACTGATTGAATTTTATATGTTGTAGATCAAATGGCAAATTCAGCGAACATTAATAGTTTGTCATTAAAAACCATTCTTGACAAGGTCAAACTAAATGGGACAAACTATTTGGACTGGTACAGAATTTTGAGGATAGTCCTCAAGTCTGAACGCAAAGAATATGTCCTTGACAAGGCTGTCTCTAAGACCATATCAGAGTTACATGAAGTGTCCTTAACTACTGAGAAGAATATATCAGGGATCTGGGATCCAAGGATATTCTGATGGTCAACAAGGGAATTGGAAGTGGCAAGGGCGGGGTGTTAGTCTTAGTGCCCGTAGTTCAATCCTAAATGTCCAAATGTATATATCATCGTTAGCAATAAAATTAAAGCGGCTTTATATTACTTATGTGTTGGAGTAATATATCGATGTGTGCTTCGATCTATGCCCACAATGCGAATAGAACCATAGATCAAGATAGATCACACTCGATGGGTCCCTAGTCAACAAAGCTTCACTAGAAGCAACTAGTATGAAAGATGGCTCTTTATGGCTTATGTTCTGTTAGTCATTGGAATGAGATTCAGGAGTCTGATCATAGATATCATGTGGGACATGATATTGGACGACTCGCCCTGAATATGTGCCATAGATTAAGTCATGAACATATTCACTGTCGTAGCTTGTCATGTATCCTTAGACCAAGGAGTCTTTGTGATTGCTATGTAGTCAACAACTGAGTTTGACCTGAGCCTAACGTTGTCCGTAACAGGGCTTCCATAACGGCCAGGATTGGCTTGGGGACGGGCTACATGAGTGACACGAAAGACGGCTAAGGGATTTATCCCTCATACTACGGTATGAGAAAGATATCGGTTCTCGGCCTCTTGATCGAGAGTGACTGAAAGAACAGCATGGCCATGCACATGATACTGGGTATCATATATTCAGTCATCTCACATATCAAGGAACAGTGATTGAGAATAATAAGGATGACGGCTCTATGCCTTATCTCAATCAGGATATCGGAGATAAAAGGATAATGACAGAGACGACGGAAAGCTTAGAATCGACATGGTCGATTCGTTATGCAGTGTCAGGCAATACTAAAGTCTCGTTAGTTTCCACTTAAATAGGATCAAGTAAAATGGGATTTTACGTTGATCTATTGACATGCATAAACCTAAGGGTCACACCGGAGGATGAAAGTCATTAACACATTTATGGAGAATGGCCAAAAGGGAGTTGTCTCGGGACATGACCAAAACTGGGTTTTGGGTCATGTGCCCGTAAGTGAATAGGACTTTACGGATCGAGAGAAGGCTTGGAGTCTTGGGATTGATCGCGTCGAATAATGTTGGACATTTCCGGTATGGAATGGCTTGGAGGCGATGAGCGAATCACGGGACCTTGTTGGAAATGGCCACGGTCCATGTTCCAAGAGGCTCATGAAAGGCCCATGCAACCAAGGCCCATGGAACTAATTAATCAAGTTTTGATTAATTAGTACTAAGTAAGGAAGACAAGGATTAAGGTTTTGGTGATTCACCACCTAACCCAATCTTGTCTAGCCATACTTTGTCCTATTTACACCTTACTTGTCACCATGCTTGTCCCATGCCTTTAGTTGGACAAGTATGGGGTTTGTTATGTTTAAGTCATCTTTTTTCAACATAACAAACACTAGACAAGAATAGGAAACACAACTTCTCCCTCCTCTCCATGGCAATTTCGGGTTTGGCTAGTTTCCACCTCCATTTTTGTGTTCTTGAGTCCTCAAAGAGAAGAACTACGTGGCTTTGATTCTCATGTGGATATGAAGGCGTCTTGGAGACTCAAGTCAATCATTCGTTACCCGGTGTTCTTGTTTTGGTAAGAACTAGTGCTGAATTTTTCTCTTGTGAATCCATTCTTTGTTAGTTGTTTCATGGTTTTAATCGTCTCTTGTTTTTCTTTGATTTTCCGCTGTGAGTTGGTTCATCTCCAACCCTACCTCGAGACCCAACAGTGGTATCAGAGCCGTGCTACCTTCGGGATTCACAAGACGGTGTTCAAAGTTTCAGTTTTGCTTGAAAGTTTCGTTTTTGGATTTAATGCATGGAAAGGTTAGAATCGACAGGGTCGATTCGTTATGCAGTGTCAGGCAATAATAAAGTCTCGTTAGTTTCCACTTATATAGGATCAAGTAAAATAGTATTTTACGTTGATCTATTGACATGCATAAAATTAAGGGTCACACCGGAGGATGAAACTCATTGACACATTTATGGAGAATGGCCAAAAGGGAGTTGTCTCGGGACATGACCAAAACTGGGTTTATGGTCATGTGCTCGTGAGTGAATAGGACTTTACGATTCAAGACAAGGCTTGGAGTCTTGGGATTGATCGCGTTGGATAATGTTGGACATTTCCGGTATGGAAGGCTTGGAGGCGATGAACGAATCACGGGACCTTGTTGGAAATGGCCACGGTCCATGTTCCAAGAGGCTCATGAAAGGCCCATGCAACCAAGGCCCATGGAACTAATTAATCAAGTTTTGATTAATTAGTACTAAGTAAGGAAGACAAGGATTAAGGTTTTGGTGATTCACCACCTAACCCAATCTTGTCTAGCCATACTTTGTCCTATTTACACCTTACTTGTCACCATGCTTGTCCCATGCCTTTAGTTGGACAAGTATGGGGTTTGTTATGTTTAAGTCATCTTTTTTCAACATAACAAACACAAGACAAGAATAGAAAACACAACTTCTCTCACTCTCTCACTACCATTTCGGGTTTGGCAAGCTCCCACCTCCATTTTTGTGTTCTTGAGTCCTCAAAGAGAAGAACTACGTGGCTTTGATTCTCATGTGGATACGTAGGCGTCTTGGAGACTCAAGCCAATCATTCATTAACCGGTGTTCTTGTTTTGGTAAGAAATAGTGCTGAATTTTTCTCTTGTGAATCCATTCTTTGTTAGTTGTTTCATGGTTTTAATCGTATCTTGGTTTTCATTGATTTTCCGCTGCGAGTTGGTTCATATCCAACCCTACCTCGAGACCCAACACCTACTGATGGGAACGAGGCCCTTACACAACAACAGGTTTAGTAGATTGAAACACCGTCTTTGGCAGCGGGTAGAGAACCAAGGGTCAGACGAGCACCTAGGAGATTTGACTATGAGGAAGGTGCATGTTGTGCTTTTCTAGTGATTGATAATGATGTTCCTACTACATACAAGCATGCTTTGTGTGGTGATCACAAAAGGGAGTGGGAGGACATCGTGGATGAAGAGATGCCATATTCTCATAAGAGTCATACTTGGGAACTTGAATTGTTAGATATATTCAGTCATCTCACATATCAAGGAACAATGATTGAGAATAATAAGGATGACAGCTCTATGCCTTATCTCAATCAGGATATCGGAGATAAAAAGATAATGACAGGGACGACAGAAAGGTTAGAATCGACATGGTCGATTCGTTATGCAGTGTCAGGCAATACTAAAGTCTCGTTAGTTGCCACTTATATAGGATCAAGTAAAACAGGATTTTACGTTGATCTATTGACATACATAAACCTAAGGGTCACACCGGAGGATGAAACTCATTGACACATTTATGGAGATTGGCCAAAAGGGAGTTGTCTCGGGACATGACCAAAACTGGGTTTTGGGTCATGTGCTCGTGAGTGAATAGGACTTTACGGATCAAGACAAGGCTTGGAGTCTTGGGATTGATCGCGTTGGATAATGTTGGACATTTCCGGTATGGAAGGCTTGGAGGCGATGAGCGAATCACGGGACCTCGTTGGAAATGGCCACGGGCCATGTTCCAAGAGGCTCATGAAAGGCCCATGCAACCAAGGCCCATGGAACTAATTAATCAAGTCTTGGTTAATTAGTACTAAGTAAGGAAGACAAGGATTAAGGTTTTGGTGATTCACCACTTAACCCAATCTTGTCTAGCCATACTTTGTCTTATTTACACCTTACTTGTCACCATGCGTGTCCCATGCCTTTAGTTGGACAAGTATGGGGTTTGTTATGTTTAAGTCATCTTTTTTCAACATAACAAACACAAGACAAGAATAGAAAACACAACTTCTCTCCCTCTCTCACTACCATTTCGGGTTTGGCAAGCTCCCACCTCTATTTTTGTGTTCTTGAGTCCTCAAAGAGAAGAACTACGTGGCTTTGATTCCCATGTGAATACGTAGGCATCTTGGAGACTCAAGCCAATCATTCGTTAACCGGTGTTCTTGTATTGATAAGAAATAGTGCTGAATTTTTCTCTTGTGAATCCATTCTTTGTTAGTTGTTTCATAGTTTTAATCGTCTCTTGGTTTTCATTGATTTTCCGATGCGAGTTGGTTCATCTCCAACCCTACCTCGAGACCCAACACCTATTGATGGGAACGAGGCCCTTACACAACAACATGTTCAGTAGATTAAAACACCGTCTTTGGCAGGGGGTAGAGAACCAAGGGTCAAACGAGCACCTAGGAGATTCGACTATGAGGAAGGCGCAGGTTGTGCTTTTCTAGTGATTGATAATGATGTTCCTACTACAAGCATGCTTTGTGTGGTGATCACAAAAGGGAGTGGGAGGACATCATGGATGAGGAGATGCCATATTCTCATAAGAATCATACTTGGGAACTTGATACACTTCCTAAGGGAAAGAGGTCGATAGGGTGCAAGAGGATTTTCTCAAAGAAAGATAGGATTCCAAATTCCAAAGGTAATTGCACGGGTAGAAGGTACAAGGCAAGATTGGTGGATAAGGGATATGCACAAAGAGAAGTTGTGAGTTATGATGAGATTTTCTCTCCGGTGGTAAGACACACTTCTATCCGAGTCCTATTAGCACAGGTAAAGCAGCTTGTTTTAGAGCTCGAGCGACTTGGTTTCAAGACTGCATTCTTGCATGGAGTTTTGGAGGATGACATTCATATGTCACAGCCCGGTTATGGTGTTGTTGGTAAGGAAGAGAAGGATCGTGTGGTCATGTTGGAGCGCTGTCTCAACTTGATCAAGATTTCTCGATGTTGATGCCCCATAGAGGCGGGACCCTTCGGGGTGGGGTCTATAGGACCCGGTGGAGGACGACGAGCAGGTGGAGCTATTATGGCTTTGTCGCCTAGGTGGATATTGTTGAAATTAGGCTCCAAAAGCCTAACCCCAAAGGCCCATATCTTAAGTCCATCCAAGAACTTAAGCCCATTCTCTTTTTCTGTCTTATGTTGAAGCAATTGGAACAATAGGGTTTTAAAAAGGGGACATCAATTCTCATAGGGTGGGTGGCGGCTTGTTCTGGACAAAGAAAGGCGACGTAAAAGGGAGCCGGGTTGGTTCCTTTACTGGTGTTTTCTTCCCTAAAGGATCAATGGGACAAGCTTGTGGTGTGCAGCGGTAATAAATAGGAGAGGTTGAGAGAGAATTGGAGGCTTGGAGTTGGTCTTGGACAAGAGCTCCTATTCTCTATTTTTCCTACTGTTCTTCTCTTGGTAATTGATCATTAAATGATCAATTGATCATTAGTGAGTGTCGGCTGATCTGTGGAGAGAGAAAAAGCAAGCCAAAGACAATATAGTGATCAATCTTGTGTGGTGTATCACGGGAACCAAGAAGTGATCTTTATTGTGTGGTTATTGATCTCTTGGCAAGATTGTCCTCTTTAGATCAAGAGCAAGGGACGACCCCTCTTTGTAGGTTGAGGAACACCAAATACAAAGGTGAGAAGGACCAACTTTTGGGTGGTAAGCTATGTAGAATCAGTTTCTATTCTCTCCTTTTTGTGTTTTCCTTTTGTATTGAGAAATAGAGAATTAGGGTTGTAATTCTCGGATTGTTTATCGGATAATACATGGAGTTCGTCGTTGTCCCGTGGATGTAGGCATATTTCTGAACCACGTAAAATTGTTTGGGTCCTCTGTTTAATTTCTGCACTTTAATATTTGTCCCGTTAATTTCTACGTATAGGCATTTAGCATTTATCGATTAGGTCCTAGGATCGGGGTTGGAAAGTCAGGTTATCGGTGTCCGTTGTGGATTAAATTGCGTCGGTTCTTTTCCACAGATCTGATTGATTTTTCGGGTGAATCTCGTATTCCGGTTTTGGGGGTACTAAATTAGCTATAGATCGTTGATCAACTGCAGCTGGCGGTCATTTCCTGACTTGACCTGAATGTGCCCGGGATATCTAGAGAGAACACCAAGAAATAAGGGAACCAGGATGTCGGGTTTGTACCGACCTTGACAGGGCGAGGTGTGCGTCCCCGCTCACACCTCGGGGGTGTCAGAGTCCCGATCTAGCAGATGGGGTTAGAGCGCCGAGTTTTCACCAGTTGTTGCTGGTAGGAGCAACTGTTGATTCCACTCTCACTGACTCCGAGCATGAGTGTTAAGGTCCCGATCCAGTGGATGGGGATGGAGCGCCTCTCCATGGATTCTCTGAATGATCGGTTGCACCACAGTCCTAGCGTCAGGCCCTAGGAAAGGCCACCGATGACCTTGTTTGATCGGCGGGAGAGAGTAAAGATATGTGATCTCAGTAAATCCATACCAGAGACGAAGTAAACAAGCATGCGGCAGAGGCGGCGTAGGAGGTGGAGGCAGAGGAGACAATGGTAGTGGCGGCTATGGTGGAAACTGAGGCGAGGACCGTGATGGTTCTGGTGGCAGAGAAGGAGGTAGCGGTGGCGGTTATAGTGGAAGGAGAAAAGTCCTTAGGGGAGAAGATACAGAGTAGAGACGATGGAGGTGGTGAAGATGGTGGTGATAGATTAATGATCGATGGACAGGACGGTGCCCGTAAATAAGAACAATTTTTCGCCGAAAAAAGCTAGGGTCAGCCCTAAAAAGCATCTTGTATGTTTTTGTAAATAAATGATATGTTATGCTAATAATGTTTCCTTAATAGTACTTTTAAATTTAATCCTACTTCATTTAAGTTAATTAATGACTCTTAATTTAATATTTTATAATTTAAAATTTCTGAACTAAAGTAGTTATTTGTAACTAATTTTATTTTTGTTTAGCCAACGATAGCCTTTAGGCTTCTTCTCCTTTTTCTCACTCTCTCTACAGTCGCCAATTTCGTCGTCTGCAACTTCTTTCCTAACCATAGCATGATTCTCCTTACTAAGGCCCTCACACAGACTCCTTTTTCGTGTTCCTCGGAACCATGCCCCAGTTCAATCGACGGACTTTGTTAAGCCGTCGTGACAAAAGAATAAGGCACCTCGACCTTCTTCTCCTCCTCTTGTACGCCCCCCGCCTCCACCTCCTACCTGTTTATGAATTCGTCTCCAACGTCGTTACCCTCAATATCACCTTCATCCAAGCCACAACCCTCCCTATCACCACCACCACAACCGCAACAAATCATCTCATCCCCTCAATTGTCTCTATTGTAGTTTATGGGCTTGTGAAGGGCCAAGATTCTCTCATCAGCTGCCCCTAACTCCCTACGGTGAAATCGGTGTCCCCTTACTGATCAACATGCCACCACTACTGTCGCCGCTTCTGAATCCTGAGCCACCACATTAGCAGCCCCGTCTCCGTCGCCATTAGCGCCGCCACCGCCACCTCCTCCTTTTTCAGTAGAGCCGTTGTCATCCTTACATCATCTACCAACAGAACTACCGATGCCACCACCTTCTCATATGCCACCGGAGCCGCCACCACCACCTCCTATGATGCCATTAAAGCCATCGTCACTTCCTTTTCTATCACAAGAGCCACCCCCGTTTCTTTTTCCAGACCCCACTACTGCTGGATCGGTCTTGGGCAACAGATTATATCCGTTGGCTAGGATTTGATATCTGTTGGCCAAGTACTTGGCCAATGGATGTATGTGTCGGCCAAGATCCGTCGCCAAGTTTTGTAACCCAAGTTCTTGACCAACGAATATAAGTATTCGTTGGTCAAGTGAAAACCTGGGCCACAGATTTAATCCGTTGGCATAGTTTTTCACCTGGGACACAGATATTATACGTTGACTTTTTTTTCCACCTGGGCCACAGATTCAATCTGTTGGCTTAGTTTTTCACCTGGGCCACGAATTCTATCTGTTGGCTTGGTTTTTCACATGGGCCACATAATTAATACGTTCGGTAGGTTTTCCACATGGGTCACATATTTGATCTGTTGCCCAGCTTCTCCACCTGGGGCACATATTTGATCCGTTGCCCAACATTTCTACCTAGGTCACAGATGGGATCCGTTGCCTTGGTTTTACACCTGGGCCATGAATGGGATCCGTTGCCTTGGTTTGGCACCTGAGCCATGGATTTAATCCATTGGCTTGGTTTTTCAGATGAGCCACAGATAGTATCCGTTGGCCATGTTTCGTGTCAGATTAAAAAAAATAGCTAGAAATCCTGCACCCAAACGTGCATTGCACCTTCATATTAACCTTTTCCTGTAAATTTAGGTTTTCCACACACACACGAACAGTGAGGAAAATATAAATACTCATCATACTCATCAAATGCATACAAGCAGTTCAACACATAGAATTATACAAATAATAGTTGTCCATAGTTGTTTAAGTTCATCAAATATAATTATTAACTTTAACAAATATAAGCTCAAGGGATTACGACGGGGAGGGGGTGGGTGGATGACGAAACAATTGATGACGGGGAAGTAGTTGATTGGGAGTGCATCATTGTTTCGAAGCAGCCCTTCATCATCTCAGCCTGACTGGCTTGTAAAGTAACTTGTACTTGGTCGGCTATTTGTGCCTCTATTTCCTTCTTCATAGCTGCTTCCATTTCCTACTTCATAGATGCCTCCCTCTCCTCCATCTAGGCGATGCGAGCCCTTAACTCGTCTAGTTCTTCTAATGAACTGGTAGACCTCGTACTGTAGGAACCACCACCATACAAATTCTCCCTCGTTGTTGGGAGCTTAATCATCTTCCCGAGCCCATACTGCATACAACCCTTTTGAGCTTTATCGGTGACCAACTGGAGGAGGAGAACCTCTTGGGCTGGAGTAAGTGGTGTAACCACCAAGGGAGAAGAATCCTCGCATTCGTCCATCACCGACTGAGTCGCCTTCTTTAGGGCGTCCTCCATCACCTTTCTGGCCTTAAGCTGAAATACAACGAATATCAAATGAAGACATAACATACATCCAAGGAAACGATAATATTTGAATGAATATTAATATGAAACAATGACACTCTTAATTATGAGATTATGTCACAAAAGTCAGCAACTGAAACACGAGTGCACCCATAACTGGATTGAAAAAATGAAGTCCACCTAAATACTGTTTGTGAATACATTTAAACATGCCAAAAAATTCCAAATTGAACATGTTACTGCTAAAAACGATTGAAATATGTGTTAATAGTAACAACTAACTGTTGGGAAAAATGTACGGAACCTTCAAATCGACATCACAAATTTTCGCACAACTTCTATACTTGCAAACCACATCACAAATTTTTGCACTCATATCCACACATTCACACCCGTATCCAAAAACACATCAAAAATATATTCAATACACTACTTGTTAAAAAGACCTTGAAAAAGAAGAATATTGGCGCAAGAAAAAAATAAATCGGAGTTGAAACGAAGCAGAAAATCATTAAATTAGTAAACTTGATTAAAAATAAGGGGGGTCATTTTCTGAGCGCGACATTTGGCGCGTTGTGGTTGAGTTCGCAGGTTCAATATTATCAAACTCATGTTCCTCTTATTCTCAAAGTCACATCCCTCTTATTCACAAACCATATCCCTGATATTCTCAATTCACATCACCATATTCTCAACACACACACACCTATATTCTCAAAACTACATCCCTCATATTCTCAAACTCACATCCCTTTAATTCTCAAACCTACATCTCTCATATTCTCAAACCCACACCCCTCTTATTCTCAAACCATGTCCCTCATATTATCAACTCACATCACCATATTCTCAACACACAACACTTATATTCTCAAACCTACATCCCTCATACTCTCAAACCCACATCCCTCTTATTCTCAAACCATATCTCTCATATTCTCAACTCACATCACCATACTCTCAACACACAACGCCTATATTCTCAAACCTACATCCCTCATATTCTCAAACCCATACCCATCTTATTCTCAAACCGTATCTCTCATATTCTCAACTCACATCACCATATTCTCAACACACAACACCTATATTCTCAACCCTACATCCCTCATAGTCTCAAACTCACATCCCTCATATTCTCAAACCACATCTCTCACATTCTCAACTCACATCAACATCTTCTCAAACCACATCACAACTTTTCACACTCGTATCCACACATCCACACTTGTATCCAAAAGCACATCAAAACATATTCAATACACTATTTGTTAGAAGGCCCTTGAAAAAAATTAAGAATATTGGCACAAGAAAAAAAATAAATCGGAGTTGAAACGAAACGAGAATCATTAAATTAGTAAACTTGATTAAAAAAGGGGGCATTTTCTGAGTGCGACACTTGACGCGTTGTGGGCAAAGTGAAATGTCATCTCTACCTTCCAAACACCACATCTTACCAAAACACAAACATCACGCGTTGTTATTTATAAGGGGTGCCATCAATGACGGGTCTTAATCTCAGCTCTTCCGCGTCATCCATCAGACGACCACAATGAGTTCGCACGTTCACACCGCAACATGTGGTTCTCACCTGATTGCTCTTATATATATAGGGTAGCTATCCAGTAAAAACCACCCTTATCGTGCAAACTATAAACCAATCTAAGCCACATGATGCGGTCAAAGTGACGCCAGCAGAGTGCGCGCGATGCTAACACGTGGCCACTTCGTGCGCGCCTCTGCCCGCACAGTAGCGCATGTTGACCACGCACGCGTGCGGGTGCTGATAGTTTACATAGCACGGTGGTGATAGTTTAGTACAAATGTAAACTATCATCACTTTTTGTACTAAACTATCAGCACCGTGCTATTCAAACTATCAGTACTTTGCGCGCGCGCACCAGCAGCACGCGCGCCCACGTGTCAACACCTGGTGAGTTTGTAGTTTGCACAATAAGGTGCGGTGTTTTATATATTTAATTGCCCACGTGTCAGCATCTGGTGCGCTCTGTTGACATCACTTTGAGGGGATCCTATGGCTCAGATTAGTTCGTAGTTTGCACAATAAGGGGTGGTTTGTACTTGATACCAATCATATATATATATATATATATATATATATATATATGATTGCTATCAGGTACAAACTTTATAATTTCGTCAGAACGTAGAACTTTCAATCTGGGCCCTTGGATCGTAAAATTAAAGGCCCAGATTTAATGCATATCTTTTTAATTAATGCATATCTTGTAATTGATTTCGTAATCAATCACCCCCACCCCCCCTAAATTTCGGTGGTCATCCGATTTGGGTAATCAATGGTCCAGATTGGTTCTACGTTCTGACCCGAAAATAGGGTTGTACTCGATAGTCCCCCTATGTATATATATAGGATAACTGTCATGTACAAATTTTATAACTTCGTCAAAATGTAGAACTATCAATCTGGGCCCTTGGATCGTAGAATTAAAGGCCCCTATTTGATGCATATCTTTTTAATTAATGCATATCTTGTAATTGATTTCGTAATCAATCACCTCCACCCCCCTGAATTTCGGTTGACGTCCGATTGGGATGATCAATGGCCTAGATTAGTTCTGCGTTCTGACTTGAAAATAGGTTTGTACTTGATAGTCCCCCTATGGCCCTATATATATATGATAGCTATTAGGTACAAACTTTATAACTTCGTCAGAACGTAGAACTTCCAATCTGCGCTTTTGGATCATAGAATTAAAGGCCCACATTTAATGCATATCTTTTTAATTAATGCATATCTTGTAATTTATTTCGTAATCAATCACCCCCACCCCCCTAAATTTCGGTGACCATCCGATTTGAGTAATCAATGGTCCAGATTGGTTCTACCATCTGACCCGAAAATGGGTTTGTACTTGATAGTCCCCCTATATATATATAAGGGAGCTTTCAGGTACGACCCAATCTTTAAATAAGAAATACGAGTTAATCCCAACTTTGGAATCGCATATTGCCCAAGGGCTGCGATTTTCGCATGGCTGATTTTTTTTCACCAAGTTTCTTATTTTGATCTTTCCCGTTTCGTTTCAACTCCGATTTAATTTTTTCTTGCGCCAAAAACTTTCTTTTTTCAAGATCTATCTATCAAGTAGCATATTGAATATGTTTTGAAGCAAAAAAACATGTACAAGCAAAAACACAAATCGTTAACCGTGCACTAATGTATGTTCTTGCAACTGCATTTGTATGAATAAGTTAATCTTAATGTATGTTTTAGCTAATCTTAATTTATTAGCTTACACGTACAAAACATACATACACATACAAATGAAAATAGTAAGAACATATATTAAGTTTAGCGTATACATACAACTGAAACAACATGCATTAAGGTTGGCTTACACATACAAATGAAAATACCAAGAACATACATTTAAAATTGTATAAACATACATTAAGTTAAGCGTACATATATAACTGAGAATTAAAAAACATGCAGTTGTAAAAACATACATACAAAACATACATTAAGATTAGATTATTCATACAAATGCAGTTGCAAAAACATACATTAGTGCACGGTTAACAATTTGTGTTTTTGCTTGTACATGTTCTTTTTTGCTTCAAAACATATTCAATATGCTACTTGATAGATAGATCTTGAAAAAAGAAAGTTTTTGGCGCAAGAAAAAATTAAATCGGAGTTGAAAGGAAGCGGGAAAGATCAAAATAAGAAACTTGGTGAAAAAAAAATCAGCCATGTTGTCACGCCCCAAATCCGTTTTGACCGGACTCGAGACGTGACCTGAGTTGAAATAAAAAGAAATCATAAACGATAGATAAAAGTTCCAAAATCTCATACGAACTCCGTCAAAATCGACAGATAAGTAAATAGTTTAAAAACATCGTGAGTCACAGCTCAACATAGATGGTCAAATAAAGGGTGTTCAATACATGAGACCAACATAACTCTAGTAAAAACCCAAAGAAGTCCAAAAGCTCTCGAGCCTCGACTTCCCTAGAAATCCGGTACTCCTGTAAAACAGTTAGAAACCAAAGGGGATGAGCTTACGCTCAGTAGGAAAAACCTTAATAACTCAACCCTTACGTTAAAGATAAACTGCTTACAAATGTAACCCGAACGACAAAGCAATACGATAAATAAGGAAGTAATAAAGAATTAGAAATAATTACAATAACGTAATAGTATCCAAGTAACAGTGACATAATTAAGTTTATAATAAATATTTTAAAGGACCAATAAAAGTAAACTGGGAAATATCAGTAACTTGCCAACCACTTGCTTTCTCAAGCCTCCGATCCGTGGATAGATTCTGGGATCACCTCGGTTCCCATAATCCGATCCACCAGAGTATCCACATCACATCAGATTTTCCCTCGGTCCAGAGGAGGTACATGCATCGGGGCACCGAAACCAATTCGGAAATGCCACCTAAGGACCATATGTCATAGGGGACCAAGTAGTGCTCCACTGGGACGCAGTTCCTTGGGGTGAAACCAGAAGTAATCCTTTCCCCGCAGGGTAAACCATCCAATTGCCCGCAGGCCCAATAATCAATGCCCCGCAGGGTCCAATAACCAAATGCCCGCATGCCCGATAACCAATGCCCCGCAGGGTCCAATAACCAAATGAATATCCCGCAGGATCTGCCAATAATCAGTTCTCGTAATATCCAGTAACCTATGCCCTCAGGCTCTAATACTCAGTCAATAACTCACTGTATCTGTCCAACTCCAACCACCACAACGGCACCGGATTACCCCCCCCCCCCCCCCCCCGGTGTAGTACCAAACCAAGCAAACAACAGACAAACCAATAAACGAGCAAGCATACATTTCAAGAATAAGAATAAGGGAAACATACAATAACATGTCCATCAACCAACACTCATCGAATCCCACTTTCACCCCAATACACCAAAGGCATTCACTTAATCCTCAATCTTAGAAGTACACACGTTCATCAATACATACCACACGGGATTCATACCCACAATTACCCTTACCATCATACTTACCTGTCACGAACCATCGGTACATCGATCACCTGATTGTACCCCTTGGCACAACCAGTCATACTCGATCATCCGTTCAATCAACAATTATATCAAAACAATCATTCAACCAAGTACGCAATCAACCAATCAATCAACGCGTGAACGATCAATTAGGTATTCAATCATACAAGCTAATCTAGTTTCATTAGACCCTTAAGTTAACTTAGTAATTAGCAACCAAGCATGTGAACCTAGCACACAACTAATCCGAGAGCTCTTCACAGCCTCTCTACCAGTAAATCAATTTCCCAAGTATTGAAAGCACACTTCACTAATTGTCATCGTCCTAAGCATGCATACTAAACTCATCCATTTATTAGTAATTGAAATACGATTATTCTAGTTATTCGCATCATATAGGCAATTCTAGGACCTTTCCGATTTTATTATCCTAATCATGCATACTAAGCGTTAATTAAGAAATTAAGACTTTCCCTTCCTTACGGTCTTCCTCTAATGAAACTCTGATGAAACGCTTGAGTGGTCACAACTCCATTCTTCACACGGTTTCCGGCGTGACTCTTTGTTCTTCAAGCTCAAGTCCAAGTTCTTTCTTCCTTCCTTTCTCGGTACCACGGTCTTAGACCATCATAAGACCAAAGTTAATAACTCAACGATGTTCTTATCCCCAAAGTACAGAACAACACTCAATTAATGGAAATAAGGTTTGAAGAAATGATTTAAGAATCGAAAAGGGCTAAAAGAAAGGGTTTTGGGTTCTGGGGGTCTGATCCGAAACGTGACTCATTCCATGCCACTCAGAGGGCCGGAATGTGACCCATTCCGTGCCACTCAGAGGGCCGGAATGTGACCCATTCCGTGCCACTCAGAGGGCCGGAATGTGACCAGTTCCGTGCCACTCAGAGGGCCGGAATGTGGCACGTTCCGTGTCACTCAGAGGGCCGGAATGTGGCACTCTCCATACCCTGTTCCGTATCAAACCTGACCAGTTCCTCCTCTTCTCTTCTCCAACTCGAGTTTCACGAAAATCAGCATAAAAACCCAATTTCCAACTCCTCTCAACTCCCAAATGTTCATCCAAAGTTACCCAACATCAACACCCTCAATGGGTTCATCAAAACTTCAACCAAAACACAATCCAAACATCCTACTTCACTACTTCTTCTCCAAGCAACAACCACAAAGCTAGTTCTTCGACTTTGAAACAAAAACCCACAAAACCCAAAGATTGAAATTGGATGGAATGGAGAGTTAAGAGCATCCATACCTCTAGGATTGGGAGATGAAGAAGATGGAAGGAAAATGGAGGCAAAAGGACTACAAACTAGCTCCAAAATCCAAGCTTTCTTCACTTTCTTCTTCCTCAAGAAATGAGCTCTCCCTTCTCTCTCTCCTTGTGATTTTCGACTGCAACACTAGTGAGTGAGCTGATTTGTGTGCTCAAGTTGCTTTAAATGACCTAATTTGTACAAATACTGAAAAGCCCTTAAGGTCATATCCCTTTAAAGGTAAGTTGGGAGGGAATAAGAGTCATTTGAAGCTCCTTTTTCATCCTCCAAGCCAAATATGACAAGTGTCAAGTGGGGTCACTTCCACTTGAATAATTTCCAGCTTTCCGAGATTTTATCAAAAAATTAACCGATATAAAGTCCAAGTTTGACCGAAATTTGACCTAACCAATATTACAGTCAAACTGAAGGAAATGGCCCAACTAAGCTAACCATGATGACGACTAATCTTTTTGGGCCCCGGAAATGTCCCGAATGACTTCTTGAGTCTTCCGTTGACTTTTCCGGCCAAAAGTCAAACTTCGTCCAAAGTCACCGGTTCGACCGGAGTCGATCGAGGCGGTTCTTACAATCTACCCCCCTTAAAAGAATTTCGTCCTCGAAATTTAAATCGAACTACCCAAGGGTCGAATAGGTGGGAATACTTCATGCACATTTCATCCTCGTATTCCCCAGTCGATTCAGTTCTTTGGTGCTTCTCTTGCACTCGTACTAGTGGGGATAGCCTAATCCCGTAGGACCTTCTCTCGTGCATCCAACGTCCTAACTGGTTATCCTTCATAAGAGACGTCATCCGCTAAATCGATGTCCGTTCGCTCGACAATGTGGAAAGGTCCGTAACTGGACCGTTGTTGTCGTGAAAGGCTATACGCCACGGCTCCAACTCGATAAAACGCGGGGCTAGATTGTCCCGGCGCGGTTGAACCACAAAAGTCCCTTCTTCGGTTTCGCCCTCAGGAAGGCGTGAACACTAACCGAAAAGTTCAAGGAGTCAATGTCGTGCACAATGTAAGTCTTTCGTCAAATTTGTGTACCCTTTACTCGTTCCATAACAACGTAACCTTCACTTACTCGTGCTTCACTAGATCACGCTAGTTACTCAACGTCGCCCTTAGTGGTGCAAAACTGTCTTACCCAACTTCACAAAACACGCACAACGTTTCACCAGCTCATGAATACCGAGTACCACAAGTCGAGAAACATCTAACCACTTAAGAAGACTAAGGTGAAGATCTCGATATCTCACCCCGGAAAATCCGTCTTCAAAGGTGTCCTGCTGGAACTCTCTACAAGTCAACAAAGTCGGGACCACACGCAAACGTAAATCAATCAATTTCTCCTTAGTGATTGCCACGAGATTAAACCCAACAGAACTCAAATACTAACAAATCACAACCGACCACAAACAACTTCCAAGGGAGTAATACGTACTCCAAACAACAAACAAAAGACCTCATTAACACCGAAGGATCTGGAACAACGTTCGTTTCACCACATCACGTGGAAAGGTAGGCGTACCACAAACAAGTGAATAAAACAAGCACCGACCTCTAGTCGGAAGTCGGCACGCCTCAAAACGTACTACCATTAGAAGCTCACATTATCCGATGCGCGACATACTTGCCCAATTCTAACGACAGGTCACACCTGGTAAAACCGTTCAAGATTCTCAACCTGATGAAGATTCGACCACTCAACGAGTATCACGATCCTAGAGCAAGGACAAACCAACAAATCTCAACTACGATCGAACACAAAGTTAATATTAAAAATATTGATATTACATAAAGAAACAGTAAATGACTACTTATTTCAATACACGTTGCTATTTTTTCTTTTGAAAATATTGTAAAAACAATTTTATTGTCAATACAACCAATTTATATATATATATATATATATATATATATATATATATATATATATATATATATATAATATCATTCATTCATCCATTGATCCCCTATTCATTTTCTCAGCCGAGTTATGATTATATTCATAATAATAAAAAATATTATTTCTTCCACAAATAAAAATATAAAAAATTGGAAAGTCAATAAAATGAAAATTTGAAGAGACCATAATTTAGAAATTATAAAAAAATAATTCTTATTAAAATAAGAAAACTGATAATTAACAGACAAACGAATAATTAGAATTAAATTAGAAATAAATGTTCTCAAATAATAATAACCGATAGTAGCATATCGTTGTTCTCAATATTGATAATCTTTATTTTGACCTCTATTATCTTATTTTAACTTAAATAGGTTTTAAGAAATAAAAATATTATTATAGTTTTGAATATGTTTTACGAAAGTTTTACAAAATTTAAAGTCTTGATTCAAAGTAACTTGTATTATTTGTTTTCATTTTAAAATTTGATTATATGAAAAGAAAATATAATTTTGATATTAAAAAAATGGTTAAAAGTATATTAAGATTGTTTTCTTTAAAAACTCTACTTCTATATTATTTTTAGAGTAAACTTCATCTCACTACCTAGGGCTGGGCAAAAATATCCACTCCGCTGGATTCCGACCAAACCGACCGGGGATGGGACCGGAAAAAGTCGGAACCGTCTGAATCCATTGAGGTTCCGGTGAGAAAAACACCAAACCGGGATGCTCTTGATCGGATTCCGGTTTTAGAGGGACTGGACCGACGGTCTGCAAAAAACCGACTCGTTCTATTCTTTCTGTTCAACGTCTTCCCTATCCAACGATTCCGGAAAATGAAAAAAGGTTGAAGATGATTCAAAGTGGACTAGGTTTTTCATCAGTCGGATTTGGGCTTACAAGCCCATTCTACATAAACCAACCATAAGCCCATTCACATAACCCTAGTTAACCCTACACCTATATATATATATATATATATATATATATATATATATATATATATATATATATATATATATATATATGCTAATGTCCTTCTTCTCTCCTCATAAACCCATCACACACGCCTCTTTTCTCTTCTCCTATCTCTACTCTAGGAATGGCAACGGAGCGGGTATGGGGCGGGTTTTGTGATACCGGGCCACAACCCAATCCCCAAAAACTTGCCCCGTCCCCGACCTGAACCCACCCTTGCCCCGATTGTACCCTGCCTCGTCCTCAACCCGATCGGGTCGGTGATTACCTGACCCGCCCCGCAACAATTCCCTCTTAAAAGTAAAAGGAAAGATTTATAACTATAGAACTAATAAACATCCTCAATTTTGGATTAAAAAATATTTTACTAATAAAACAATCTCATTGTATAGAACCAGACTTGGGTTCAACAATGAAACTCATAAACCATTTCATTGGAAAACAAGAAGGTGGGACTTATTTTATAAAGGAGAGAATAAGGTTTTGTTTCTAATCTGGGCGATGTGGTATCTTTGATTATGTTTAGAAACACATACGCTTCATTTGTAATTATATAATAAGAAAACAAACTAAAATCATAACTTGTGCATAGTTGAGTTGGTAAGACTCCTTATCTTGGAATTTAAGTCCTGGGTTTGAGTCCCACAATTAAAGCTTTTAGTTATATCATGAGTTATGTAATGTATATTTATATATTACTAATATGAATATGTCACAAAGGTGTTGTAGTTGAGTTGGTACAACTTCAACTCTATTGACCAGCAGGTCTTAGGTTCGAACCATGTTGCTGCATTTTTTTACATATAAAAATGTACATGTAATAGCTTGGGTCACTTGGGCTTATCGGGGCGGGTCCTATCAATCCCTGCTCCGCCCCGGCCCCGGTCAACGACCCGAATCCGCCCCGGATGCGAAAAATACCCGATCCGAACCCGCCCCATTCGGGTCTGGGTCATCGGGCCCCGTCGGGTCCGGGTCAGATTGCCATGAACCATAACCAGCTTCAACATACATGCCTCATCTCTCTTCTTCCAACTTTTATTCTCGTTTTTTTTGGTATTTTTACTTTTTGGTTTTCTTTTGTTTCTAGATCTATTTTACTTTACGTTTCTATTTAATTTTTCTGATTTTTTCCTTAGATCTGTTCGAATCTCCATTTTTTTTGTTTCTTACATCTATTTTACTTTCTGTTTCTATTTTTTATTTTTCTGATTTTTTGTTATATCTATTCGATTTTCTATTTCATTTTTTTGGTTCCTAGATCTGTTCCCATTTATATTCATGAGTCTGTTTATAAACCTAAAGCAATGGAAATTAGATGTGAATTAAATGTGGTGATAATGTGAGTTAATGAAAAAATTAACACTGAATTTGGCGGTAGAATAGATGATATTCAGAGAAAGTCTAATAAACATCAGCCTTATTAATAGGCCCATAATACAGACCTAATTATAAAGCTGGTGGTCTGTTTAAACCGTCAAACCGACCGAGAACTGAAGTGGTCGGAAAATTTGTAATTTTTCGGTTCTGGTTTCGACTAAGGTCTCGAAATTATGAATTCGCAGGGGTTGCGCTGTGCGGTCAAAGTGGGACTCATGGTCGGTTAAACCGACCATGCCCACCCCTATCACTACCCTAAAAATACTTGTGTTTCGTCTCACTACCCTAACCAAACTTTGTTGCACCTCACTACCCTAACAAAACTTTTAGTTGCACTTTCATACCCGCCATCAACTTGACATCCATTTTTGGATGGAAAATGGTAAAAAGTCCAAAATACCCCTCACTAACACTCAAATTTTCAAAAGCATGCCATTGATTTCCAAAAATTCTTTTTATTTATTTATTTTATATAAATCAGTTTCTTATTTTAAAAAAATCAGTTTATTCTTTTAAAAAAATCATATTTTATTTTTAAAAATAAGATTTTATTTTTTTAAATCAATTTTTATTTAAAAAAATCAGGTTTGAAATCAAATGGTGAAAACAAATTTAAATAATGAATAAAATTAAAATTACTTTTATTTTTTAATTTAGAAATTATAATATACATAACAACTTTGGATCCTAGATTTAAGGGGGGCACATATGAAAAATAGAAACAAAAAACACATATTAATGGTAACAAAAATAGTATTAACTGAAATTTCAAAAAATGTAGAGGGGGGCACGTGCCCCTCCTGAAGCATGTGTAAGTTCGCCAGTGGTTGGTACAATGTTTATTAATTCAGAATAACTGATTTACAATCAAAGCCTCGTCCTAAAACAGTAAGTAAAGTAATCCCAAAGCCCTAATTCGAAGAAAAAAAACAAAAAATAATCAGAATCTAAAAGTACGATTTTGACCCTCTAGATGACCTCGGATGGCCGAAAAACATTATACACCACGAGGTCTTGCTCGGAAGGTCCTTTCCACCCAAAAATGTTGTGGGTTTTTCAAATTCTAACACTGACATCTTCCAGGTTCTCCACTGGCCAATTCAATATATATATATATATATATATAGGGTAGCTATCCAGTACAAACGCCTCTTATTGTGCAAACTACGAACGCACGAGAGCCGCAGGATGCGGTCAAAGTGACGTCAGTAGAGTGCGCGCGATGCTGACACGTGGCCACTTCGCGCGCGCCTCAGCCCGCACAGTAGCGCGTGTTGACCATGCGCGCAGCGCGAGTGCTGATAGTTTACATAGCACGGTGCTCATAGTTTAGTACAAATGTAAACAATCAGCACTTTTTGTACTAAACTATCAGCACCGGGCTATGTAAACTATTAGTACTGTGCGCGCGCGCCCACGTGTCAGCATCTGGGGCGCTCTGCTGACGTCACTTTGGGCGGATCATATGACTCTCATGCGTTCCCAGTTTGCACAATAAGGGCCTGTTTGTACCTGATACCAGTCCTATATATATATATATATGATTTGGACTACACATGTGTTGGTACCTTGCATGCATAAGTGCTGGTACTCATATGCACAAGCGCTGACACTATATATACACGGGTGCTGGTACCATATGTACCAGCACTTGTGCGTTGGTACCAACACTTTGTATGCGCGAAAAAGAACACGTGTCAACATTTGAATGGATGGGTACATGCACTTTGCACTGGTACTTCATATACACATGTGTTGATACTTCATATACATTGTGCTGATACCACATGTACCAGTACTTGCGCATTGGTACCAATACTTTGTATGCGCAAAAAAGGACACGTGTCAGCATTTGTATGGAGGTGTACCAACGCTTTGCACGAGGATTACCAGAGCTTGTGCGGGCGTGAACAGTAGTTGTGCGCGCGCGCGTAAAAAGGCCACGTGTCGTCCTCCCGTGCGTTTTCGTAATTTGCACAATAAGGCCTGGTTCGCATTTGATACTGAGTATATATATATATATAGGGTTGGTATCAGGTACAAACCACCCCTTATTGTGAAAACTACGAACTCACCAGGTGCTGACACGTGGGCGCGCGCGCTGCTGGTGCGCGCGCACAGTGTTGACACGTGGCGCGTATAGTGCTAATAGTTTGGCACTGTGCTAAACTATCAGCACTGTGCGCCCAAACTATTAGCATTGCACGCGCGCGTGGTCAACACGCTCACGCGCGCGGGCAGAGGAGCGCGCGAACCTGCCACGTGTCAGCATCGCACGCGCTCTACTGACGTCATTTTGACCGCATCTTGTGGCTTAGATTGGTTCGTAGTTTGCACAATAAGGATGATTTTTTACTAGATAGCTACCCTATATATATATAGGATACTGGTCAAAAAGTACTTGTTAACAAAGTCTCATAGCGTATTATTTTACTAAGATGACATGTCAATTGGTCCAGGGTCATTTGTGATTGGTCCTCCCTTTCCAATTCTTTAAGTTTTTTGAGTAACTTTAGATACTCGAGTATTATGTATTGTTACTTGACTTTCTCTAGATCCATCATGAGTATCATTCACCATATATTTTATTTTTCCTTTTTTATTGATCTCCTTCTGCCTTACAGACACATTTTTTGAGTAACTTTGGACGTTACTCGAGTATTGTGTACTGTTACTTGACTTTCTCTAGATCCATCATGAGTATCATTCGCCATATACTTTATTTTTTTCCTTTTTTATTGGTCTCCTTCTGCCTTACAGACACAATTTAGGGTGGAGATCTTTCAACCGTGTCAACGGGTCATTTTGGTTGTAAACTAAAATGGTGATCCATCGATTTGATCATTGGAATGGCCTGTATGAACTATAGTCGTCCAATTGTTTCTCTCCAACCCTAAGGGCACCCACAGTGAGAATAGACCAATTCAATCTATTCTCGGGCCAATTGATAGGAATTAGTGACGATTTGACCTCCTTTCTTAGGTCAATTTTTTTTGTTCACAATGGAAATGGATCGACACAATCTAGTGTGCGTCAAATTTCGTGAGATTTACCACTTTGCCATTGACACATTTCGTTTTTTTATTTAATGATTTTTAAAAAATAAAATAAAATGCAAAATATAAATACTAATATGATAAAAATTAAATGCTCGAATAAGCCATTTTCCTTTTGCCTAATTAAGGGGTGGTTTTTCGGTAAATCTCGGGTGGAATGTTGTTAGCATTAAGCGACAAAATGATAAACCGAGCCAACGCCTTGAAACAATAGTGCGATAGATTAATAAACTGGATGATTGGTAAGTTAAGAAAAGTGGGATTAAATTTTTTTTATCAAACATATTACACCAATACCGAGATCCTTTTCGCCATGCCTTGGAGAAAGCGCCGATGAGTGGCCAAATCCTCGGGCGCCATGTTGGAGGTGTCCTTATACTGAAGTAAGCTGAACTCACAAACAAGTGACTTCAAAGCCGCAAGCTATGCCCGACGGTGCTTCTTAATGTCCGACAAGATTTTGGCCAAAGATGCGTCGGTAGGAGTCTCGACCTTGACCTAGCCTTTCTCCTTGAACCTCCTCGCCTTTGTGGCCTTCTGACCTTTAGGGTGGCGACGGATGGGTCTTGGGCGGCGACCTCCCTCAGCCTCCTCAATGACGATTGGGAGAATGTCCATCTCAAACATTATATTTCTCAGGCCAAAAGTTCTCGATGTTCGATGCCCGTTAGTGTCGATGAAATCCTCGATTGTCGTCGAGAACTCGTTCTCAAAACGATACAACCAACAAGGCTTCTCTTGCACGAGGACCCACAAATGCTTCCATACGAAGACGTGATCGTATATATCCTTGTACTCCTTCTCCACATCCTCTATGATCTGGTCATCGGATCGACCATATTGGTAGACATGCTTGAACTTTCACAAGCACCCGTGGAACATTTTCACTTTCTGGTTTGTGGTTCCCCAACGTTGCTTGCAATTCTTGGCTAACTACTCAGTTGCTAGTGTTTGGTTGGTTGCAATGACGAGCTCACTACGAATGGTGTCCCAAAAGCCAATACCACTCTAGTTGGCCCCGTGCTTTGACTTCTCGGAGTTGTTCATCCATTCACTCACCAATGTGACCTTCTCAGGGTTTCCGGTACCCTCGGGAACTTCCGACTTGGTTGACTTGCGTTCCTCTTAGCGGCTCTCGTGGCAAGGGTGGTGGGCCACAGATGCGCATGACGGGTGTAGCCAAACGCGAAAATGCGTTGGAATTGTTGTACACGGGGGAGCCCGGAGCAGTATCTTCCACGGGTGGCGACGGGACATAGTCATCTTGTTGCCCCCACAACCGCTCTTCTGTTTCGTTGGAGTAGTGTTGCGTATCAGGAACGTAGTCTTAGTTGCAGCTGAACCCCTGCGGATATTTCCCGTAGCCGTCCTCGCCCATGGCTGTAGGTAGTGAAACGGTCTCGGAGAATCTGAAACCAAACGGATACTTTCTGTTGGAGTCGTCAGCCATGGTTGCAGTCGGGGAAAGGCTCTAGAGATTCTGCAGGTTTTTGGACGGAGAAACGTTGAGGTGGAACAGCGACGGGTTGCTTCATCGTCAGAGATTCTGCAGCGTTTTGACGCCGAAGAATAAACAACGTGGACGGAGAAACTACAACCTCGAACACCCGAGGTTTTGGTTCGTGGCAGGCGATTTTGCAACGTTTGTATGCCATAGAATCTGGAAGCTCGACGGCGGAAAGAATTGGTGGAATGCCGGAGGGCTTGATTTGTGGCCGACGATTCTGCTTGAACGAAGAACAACGAAGATTTTACATGCAGAAACGTTGTGGTGAAGAAGAAGGTCAAAGTCATTGGATATTTAAAGCCGAAACTACTTTCGAGTTTAATGAGCCTCCGCCTTTCCGGCGCCACGTGTCGTCTCCCGAAACATTTGACCGATTGTCGGGTCTGCATATTCATCGACGTCGAAACCACGCTCTGTAGATTCGACGTAGAAACGACTGTATAGAATCCGTTTCGACGCCATTTTTTGTAAAAAGAACAAAAACGACAGCTACAGTCGACTCGATCTCCGCGCTACTGTAGCCGTTCTAAGTGTTTTAGTTTACAATACACTTGAACTCCATCCAGACCTTTTTCCACCAATACCCCATATGAAGTTTTTGGTAGTATACACTAAAGCGAAAGTCGGCCTCCGTAACGAATGCTCGAACGTAGTTGCTCTTATGATACTACAGAGAATAATGTTAACTACAGGGCGTAATGTTCAGAATTGGGCCAAAACTACAGTGCAATTTCTTCCCGCTTCATGAGTCAATGAATGAAGGTAGTGTACAAGTACAACTGTACAACCAATACCATTCCAAGGTGTGGCCCACACATCACTAGGAGATCCAAAAGTGATAACGGACGGAGAAAACGACTGGTCGGAGTTTAGAAGCCAACGACCCAATTTCCAACTTTATGGAAATCCTGGGTCTTGACTTTCCTCCCATGCAATAATATCAAATGGTACCCGAGGCATCTCTTAGGTGCTAAGGAAGGAATGTGATTACATCATCACTGCGAAACTCGTCAATCATTTAAATAAATGCATTCTTTTCAACAAGACTCTAAACTCTAAACATTGTATTTCTTGTAAATGCTACCATTTTTTTTTTGAGTAACTAAGGATTTTATTTAAATGTCGACAATAATGATATAATGAAAGAGGCTCCGGGATATAACTCCGTGCCAATTTCAGATAGAGGAAGAACAAGCCGCCCTGGCAAGCCAATGAGCTGTTTTTTTCGTTGTCCGTTTTACAAAATCGAGTTGCACACACTCGAGTCTATATAATAAGAAATACAATCGGTGACGACTATCCCTAGAGGAGTAGACGATTTGTCTCCTTTCTTGATCATATCCACTATGACCTTACAATCACTTCTGACGCTAGTCTGTTGTCCTGGTTGTTGTATGTCAAAACGTCTCTAATAGCATATGCCTCTACCAACCCTGGATTTTGTGGTCCATGGAACGAGGATGATCGAGCTTGTGTAAGACGTCCCATATCATCCCTGCATACCCAAACCATCCCCATTTGGTCAGACGCCGCAAATAACGCTCCATCCGTGTTTATGGATCATTCTCCTTGTTTTGGATACGTCCATGTCGCGTCTGTCTCTGTGTGTGTTTGTCGAGGGACTGATCTTGCTTCCGCCTTTTTTGATCAGATTCTGATCTTGCACCTTTTTTTGATCAGATTCTGAGCGGAGAGTATACTTTGCCAAACATAGCTCTGATTTGGCTTCCTTATCGCCTCCAACGCCGAGGAGTCCGGATAGTATCGAGCTTTCAACACTCGCGCTACCAAGCTAGACTCCTCCGCCACCAGCTTCCACAGTTGTTTCCCTAGTAGAGCCGTATTGAAATCCTATATATTTTTGAACCTCAGTCCACCTTCCTCCTTCGGTCTTGACATGGTCATCCATGATTTCCATATGATGCCTTTACCGTCTAGACCCGATGACTTCCACCAGAACCGAGCCAGGGCCACATTCATCTTCTCCAATATCCGTTGTGGGAGTCTCATCATACTCATAGTGTATGTCGAAATTGCTTGCAGGACTGACTTAACTAACACTTCCTTACCTACCCCATTAAGGAGTTTTCCATCCCATGTATGAATTATGCGTAGTACTTTGTTCAATATAAACTGAAACCCCTGTTTTTTGTTACGCCCCATCATATTTGGGATTCTCAGATGAGGGGACGACTGTCGGAGCTCCGGAATTCCAGTATCCTTACCCCTTCTTCCCTCACCTCGTCCTGTGTGTTGGAATTGAAGAATAGAGATGACTTTTGCTGATTCATTACTTGCCCCGACGCTTCCTCAAACATCTGTAGAAGACCTCAGATTCTCTCCATTTCCATGAGGTTCGCTTTACAGTAGACATAACAGTCATCTGCAAAGAACATGTGGGCAAGGGAGGGTGCCCGAGGGGCCACCTGCACCCTGTGTATGTCTCCCCGACTTTCTTATTCTTGCAGGAGACGGGAGAACCCTTCCATGCAGAAGAGGAATAGATATGGTGATAGTGGATCACCTTGTCTAATCCCTCTCTCCGGTTGGACAAAGCCCGCCTGGCGACCACCCGCCATGATGTTGTACGTTACTGAGTAGGTACATCTTCTGACTAGAGATATCCATTCCTCACCAAACCCAAAATCTCTCATAATGTCCCATAGAAAACTCCATTCCACCCTGTTACATGCTTTGCTCATGTCTAGTTTCAAAGTCATCCACCCCTCCCGACCTTATCTCTTATTTTTCAAAAAGTGTAGGGTTTCATAGGATAAGATAATATTATCCTGAATCTACATTCCTGACACAAAATCTCCCCGGGTGGACGATATAATCCCATCAAGCGCGCCTTTGAGCCGGTTTGCGACCACCTTTCATACTACTTTGAACACTACATTGCATAAAGCAATGGGTCGTAGGTCCTTCAGGGACTTCAGGCATTCCACCTTTGGGATCAGAACCAAGGTTGTCCTATTCATCTCCTGTGGAATCTCCTCTCCCGCAAAAATTCGCCAAACCCAGTTAGTGACATCCTCACCCACTGTACTCCAATACTTCTGGTAAAAAAACGGGTCGAGCCCGTCAGGTCCTGGCGATTTGTTAGGACCCATCGAAAAAGTAGCATCCCGCACCTCCTCCGAGGTCACAGTCTCCATTAGTGACCTGTTCTGCAACACTGATAGTTGTTGCTGAAATTGTGGAAAACCTCGTCCATCACCCCTTGATTTCCTTGACAGAGTTTTGTAGAACTCCAGTATGTGCTCCCCTAAATCCGTTTCCCAGGTCAGGACCGTTCCCGAATCATCCTGAAGTTCTGTGACTTTATTGATGCTTTTTCTCTAAGAGGCTGATGCTTGAAAAAATTTTGTTTTCTGGTCGCTCCCAGTTAGCCAGTGTTGTTTTTCCCTCTGCCTCCAGAATTCCCCCTTTTTGAAGCGCCACCTCGTACAGTTTCTGTAATTCTCTACGTCTTCGGATACTCGTACGGTCCGTTTTTCCATTTAACCACAAAATATCTCGTTCAAATCAGCATATTTTCTTGGCTAACGCGTTGTACACCTCATTTCCCCAAACTTCCAACGCTTCCCCAATTTCCCTCGTATTTATGGATATATCTCGGTCCACGGGGGCACCCCACTACGACTGAATGATATTCCCACATTCAGGATCTTCCGCCCATATATTTTCAAAACGAAATTGTCTAGAACCAACCGATTCTACCCGACGAACCGAGTCCAGTAGAATTGGTAGATGATCCGACATTGAAATACCTAGATTGGCCAAATGTGCCTCCGACCACATATGTCTAAAGGTCGGGGACATAAAAGATCTGTCCAGTTGCACCGCCATCCTCGTCGCTGGTTCACTCCCACTGTGCCAAGTAAAGCCATACCCTTGGAGGGATACATCCTGCATATCAATGTCCTGCAGGGCTCCCCGAAAGCCATCAATCAGACTGTCAAGGTACTGTCGCCCCCCACTTTTCTCTCTGATGTAGTATACCATTAAAGTCCCCCATCAGCAGCCACTTAGCCGATGTCGAGGGCAGCGTACCTAGAGATCGGAGAAGGTCCCACGTCTGCTATCGAAGTTCTCGCTTTGCCTCACCATAAATCCCAGTGAACCGAATAGGGTCATCTGGCAGCCCTTTAAGCTCGACATCGATATGTCTATCACCCCCCAGTTATGTCATTACTGATACGCCATATGTCTACAAAAGGATCATTCCCCTTGGTGGCCCTCTGCTGGCACTTCACATCCACCTGAGAAGCCCGATTTTAACTTCAACACATCCACCTCTCCCTTTTTTGCCCGAGTTTCACACAGACTAATGGCCTGTGGTTTCCTACGCCGAATCGCCCCTTTCAGGTATTCGACCGATGCTAGTTTCCCTAAGCCCCTACAATTCCATGAAAGAATCCTCATAGAGCAATCCTCAACCCAATAGAGACCAAAACCAATCAGCTCCTCAAACGACCACTCCCTCAACCGATGGAGCAATGGCACGATTCCATGTATAGATTCGGATCTCTACGCACTGATATCTCCCCAGTCCAAAATGGAACCTCAAGTGAACCCCCTCAGACCATAGGTCTGACTTCCCGCAGTAATTCAGCCCTAGCAGACCAGCCCTACACCTTCCCTGAGCTCCAACCTTCCACTGATAGTCCTCTTATCGCTTTGCCGCCCCACTAGTCCCAGGGCCCTTCCAGTTAGGCGTTGGCACCGTTCCCTACCTTCCGACGACACACGTTATCACCAGACTGTAACCCACAGTCGACAACCCAGCCTACCACACCAATCCATCGATTGATCGTGGGGCTACAATGATTTCCTTCGATTGTTACACGAGGCCGAGACCCGCTACCAATCGAGAATAACCCAACACCAATCAAGTAAAAACAAAGAGAAAGACCCCGTAGACTTACCCTGTCATCGCTAGTAGCACAAGAGGAAGAGGCTCCACCACCGTCGCTTCCACCGCCATGCTCAGGCCATCACGTTCGCAGATCCGAAAATCGCCAGAATCGCCACTTCTAGGGTCGACCTGTAATTGCTACCATAATTTGTCATTGTGTGATCAAATTGACCTCTCATTTCAACTTTAATTAAAACTTATACAAACTCTTATTATTGATTTTTTTAATAGTCAAATGATAAATCAAAAGGCCAAATGAGTGTTTCGTTCCATCACAGTTTTAGATAAAATAAAATATCATTAACGTTATTATTATTATTTTGAGCGAAAGGTTCAACTTTTATAACTTGAAATCAATTACAATGCCGTGCATCGAGGAACATGCTCTACGACCAAAAAAAAAGAACAGTTTTAGCTAACGTTACTATTTAATAGAATAGTAAATTAATATTTACAGTTGATATGAATTGGAAATCAACAATCAACATATTTTGATATGTGTCGCCATAAGAAAAACACAGTTTTTTTTATCAGTGAAAGCAAATTGAAACTATCTTCTGAGTTAAAAGATACAAAACGATAAATCCCATTCTAGCAACAGAAAGAGAAATATCGCCACAAAAGAGAAACAACAGGAAATTTAAAAACATAGTCCAGCTCAAGAGTAAACCAGAAGAGATGTAATCCAGAGTTGGAGTTGATCTTGAATGAGCCAATCTTCAAGTTATGTTGGGATGAAAATGAAAGGACAATGGTTGTCCTAATGTAATGATCTGAGATGTAAGTGGACTGGCCAAGAGATGCTAACGATCAGCAAGTGAGAAGCTGCAAATTCGAGAGCTTCTAAATGATGCAAAGATGCCCATCTTTAAGTGATACCTCCTAAAGGACCTCACCTCAAGTCTAAGAAAGATTGAACATCTCCCGTCTCATCAGAGCCCCCAAAACCGAACCCGGGATAGGGAAATGAAAAATCCGGTGGCCAACACCACGAGCGGCTGAGACTACTCCGGTGGAAATCCACCAGAGCCCATATATCCGATCTACTAAGACAATAGGATTCCTAGGGCAAGAGCCCATGCCCTCACCGGCGGCCAACACCTCGCCGGCGATTTTGAGGTACAAAAGTATTCGGGGGGACAAGGAAACGAATCGCAAAAGCAAAACAGAAAGGGGGAAATGAAAATCAGACCAAGAAGCAGAGGAGATACCTCAGGAGCCACATGGACTTATGTATGTTGAGTTGGTTTTGCCATGATGAATGCCTTTTTGTTTTCCTTGACTGTTATAACCTGTGTGATTGTTGATGAAGTCTGTTTTGACTCCTTAATGATTGGCTCTCGGAAACTTTGGAATATGGATCCAAGTTGATTGTCATCTAGCTTATCTGAATGATGTAAATGATGTGCAGGAACAGGTGGGGTGAAGTCAGGAACCTAACCGCCATAGTCACGAGACCAACTCAACTGAGTAACCTCGGACACACGAGGAGACGCGGAGCACGAGTCCCGAGGCATCAATGATCCACACCGGAAGGAGAGAAACGCTTCCCACGAATTGCTTTTAGACAGGAAACTCGGCCAAAGTCCAGAAAGCCACACGGGAGCTCCGTTCGCCGACCGTCCAGAGACATGGGAAAAGAGAAAGGGGGGAAGGAGAAGGATAAACCGAGCTCTGCGAACACGGCCAGCTTCGACCCACAGATCTGGGACGAACTCGCCCAAAGGGGTCACGAACACCTCCCACTCACCGGAACTGGAGGAGGAGCCGACCGAGACAACGGAACTCTGTCAAAAGCGATAAATTCGGGGAAAAAAGGGAAAAGGGAAATAAAAAAGGAGAGGGGATGAACGAGAAGAGAGGGGAGGAGCCTCCGCCGGAAACAACCGTGGTCGAAGTCGTGGATGTCACCGGCGGGGGAAGGCAAGGGAGCGGCGCAAGTGGGGGCTAGGGTTTCAAAGTTATCGAGAGAGAAAATCCTATTTCTTCTCTTAATGGTGTCAATTGAAGTAAAAATATAACAGTAAACAGATTTTTTTCACTAATGTACACAACAACAAGACACTAAATGTATTGGTATAGGCGAGAGAAGAAATTGTAACAGTATCTCACCATGGTTTAGGGTTGTGGTTTACAGCTGTCTAAGATAATTTCATAAAATCTGTAGATGGAGATGGTGACAGGCTCGATAATAATTTTCAAAAACAATAATAAAATTAACAAAGCCATTTTGTGTAAATATAAAATGAGATTTTTTTTATAATTCTTTCTTGCACTTTCCTTTTTGAGGTAACCCTAATCTCACTTATGGAGTTCTCTACCCATGTCGCCAACATGACCGATGCCCTTCTCGCTGATCTTGTCCCATCACAGTCAACCCTGGTGCAGCACGCGACATCTTCGGAGGTTGTATCTCCCATTAAACTGAGAAGAAGGAGGAAGACAAAGTAAACCATTACTACGGTCCCTCTCTCTCTCTCTCTCTCTTTCTTCTACGACGATCTTTCATCCTACCCCGACAGCGACGATCGTGGCTTTCTCTCAAGGTTCATCTGAGCCGTTGAGTAAACCGCAGTGGGACCACCCATTGAAGGCTCAAACCCTAGCTTCCACTACATGCTATGCTAGGGTTTTGGCGCCTCCGCTTCCTCCGTCCGACGTCGAAGGCTCGCCTACTCCACCACCCCCGAGGGCTAGCTCTGCTCCCCAACCGCCACCGGACTCTGCCCTACCCAACACTCCGCAGCCAAAGGTGGCCCTTGTCACCACTCTGTCGCCTCCATTGGTCCGGGATGCTCTTATATCCGCTGGTTAAGTTCTCACTTTACCCATGGATGTAACATTTGTGGTAAAGTATCCTCACTTATCGACGAATACAGGTTCTTGGGACTCAGTTATTTTATCCGTTGGGCAAATCATCATTTTACCCACAGATGTAATACTAGCGTCGGTCAAGTTGATTTCTATAATATAGTAGTGTTTGTATATATATGGAGCATTAATCAATATGTTTTACTTGGATTTTAAAGAGGTTATATAATATAATGGTAACCATGAAACATAACCTTGTACTATGACCCGTTTTCGAATCGTAACTACGTTTCACGGTTGATGACAATTCCTAACCGTGAACTCCCAAAAATTTGTAGAACCTAACGTAAAGGTGAATGCTAAGTCATTTCGTAGCCCTCACCTTTACTTCACTTGCATGTCTTAACTACGGCTGATTTTATGTTACATAAACTATCAAAAACTTATGTATTCACGAGTGCTTTTTGGAGGTTGGGATACTCTAACAAATACATCCGTAAAAACAAGCATGTTCCGTCACTTTTACACTGGACTCTACAAAATATTTAAACGTCACGGTTAAAAATTATCATCGAAGGTCAGATACAATTAAGATTAGGAAACGAATAATAATACACAATTAAGTTTCAGAATTCCTCTTATGAAAGAAAATTCCAGTAAGTTGATTTATTGATATTGGATGTTTAAATAGAGATCCCATCTGTCAAAATGATCAGAATTACGTACAAAACATCTAACCTATATCTTACCAATACAACAATCCAAATATACTTTGCCAATACCCTCTCTCTCCAACTAATTCTACTTGTAAACATATATAAAACTCTTTTTCATTGTTTTTGAGTGAATCCCAGTTATAGCAAGCTATATTGCTCCAGCTTCCTTTGTTTGTTAACCCTAGCAATAAACTGCTCAGCTCTCTTGTTCAGCTCCTCCGCCCCCAATAATCCCCTCTCCTTCTCCCCCGTTGCTTTCTTGTTCATAATAACCATGTCACCACCGACCGGCTTTTCGGTAGCCTCAACCTTATTGGTTGATATCTCAGGCTTCATCTCATAGACTTGGTTTGCAAGTGCAGGTACCTGCTGGACTTGGTCCTTCACCTTTTTCTCTCCACGAGGACTACTTCTCCTCCGTTGACTTTTGCTCCTCTCGACGTACTCCTTGTAAATGTTATCGGCCGGGCACGGGCACGACTTTGTGGTGCCGATCTTTGATTCTCCGACGAGGAAGACCACGATGACATTCACGACGACGAACAAGAACTTAGGGCTGAACATGGAAGACCATATTTGCGGAAGAGAGGTGAGCGACAAGTGCTTGAGAGAAGAAGAAGAAGAAAAGGTGGAGAATATGAAACTACACGCTAGTGCTGTGAGAGCGTGAACCATGAAGCTGTGCAACAATTGCCTCCTGTTTTGGCTCTGAATCTTTTCAATTGGACTCATATTTTATGATTTCTCGGGAGTTTTTCGAGAGTGATATGAGGATGGAAAAAAAACTTCACATCACACTGAACATAATCAAGTGAGAAACAAAGGGTTTTATAGAGGATTATGAGGCGGAAGATTGGGGGATATTTTTGGTGGGATTCACGAAATAATTAAAATGATATATACTTTAATAATGAGTTAAAGTATGGGTTTTTTTTTATAGGGAAAGCATGCTTTATCAGAAAAGCAATGGCTGCCTGCAGGTGTAGAATGTGCTTATTTAGGTGCCTCAGTTTTGGCCACGAATCGTTTACCACTCTCTTTTTATAGATGGTTTTCAATTTTTATGCAATTTTCTTGATATTTTAGGCATTTTGTTTCAGTTTTTGATAGTATATGAAAGATATAACAAGTCAAGGTTTTCTTAAAATCAAAGCTTCATTAACTGAAGTCAAATACAAGGCTCTAGCTAAAAGGTTGTCGATGCGAACCAAGGGCAATGCAAGATATCTTACATCAAGTAGGCGTTAAGTTCATACTACAGTCCAAATCGTCGATAATGAATGACTATTTTAACGATACACCACAATCACTACTATAGAACGTTTCATTACCGACATAACCAAATCGTCGACAATGAATGCAAAAACATTGATAATGAACTTTACCGACATACAATTCATCGATAAATTTCCGTTGGTCTTAGAGCGTTTAATTTTTTCAAACCCAACGGAATGCCAAACCTCACCCAAAATGTCGGTGAAGTTATTCATTACCAACTTTTTCAATTTGTTGAAAATGAACAACGTTATTGGCATTTCTAAATTGTCGGTGATGAATAACATTACCCACAATCATATATTCGCCGGTAAAGTTTTTGAGCATCGACGTTTCAAAAACGTCGGTGACGAATCACATTACTCGTGATCACACATCCGTCAATAAAGTTTTTGAGCATCGACATTTCAAAAATGTCGGTGTTGAAAAACTTAGACTTCATTACCGATGTTTTGTTGGTGGTCGGTAACAAAAACGTTTTTTAACTTCATTACCGACGATTTTTGCTTCCGTCGGCCAAGTTAAGTCCCAAAATCGAAATATAATGTTTGGAAGTCGTGCACTCAAACGCGCATTATCAGCAAAACGATCTATTTGAAACTGTAATACCAATCTAATCGCACAAATAACTAAAATCCTAACAACTTCCCATTTCCTAAATCACCCTTCTCCATACTCGATCTCAAAAAGAAATAAGACAAAAAAAACCCGAATAAAAATCAACCAAAAGAAAGTCAACGGTTAATCGTTAATCGTGTGTCCCCCCACGCACCTGCAGTTGGCATGGGCATACATCACACGCCTTGCGTGTGCGTCTTACGCACCTCACTTTCACTTCGTTCTCGCTTTACCTGAGAGGTTTTCGAATGTCGATGATATAAATCATGGATAAAGGGTTCCGAGGACGGCCGGTAGATTTCAAAAATGGGGGCAGAAGCCTCCCTTTCTCGCTTCTGATCAGCGTCATGAATGTCTAAGACATGTGTCTCTGGTGTACATGCAATGGGTTAGTCATTGGCCAGAGAGAAGAGGAGTCGTAGAAGAAGAGATGACATGTGCCGTCGAGGACGGGAGGGAGGTAGTTGAAGTCTCACACCTTCATCACACACTTCATCATCTCGGAGTCTTGTGATATCATAGCCTATAATGAGAGAGATATGCTTCTTCTTCTTCTTCTTCTTCTTCTTCTTCTTCTTCTTCTTCTTCTTCTTCTTCTTCTTCTAACTACCTAGAAAACTATGAAAATTGCTGCAGTTTGGTTTGATGGATTTTGGTTCCTATGCTTTAGAAGAGGTCTTAAGGGGTGTGAATTTAGGGAGCTAAACTCTTTACGCCTCTTTACTAAACCAAACTATAATTTCAGAAGCATCCGATTCTCTCTCTTGGTAGGAAGAAGGAAACCCTTATTCAGTCACGAAGGCATATCAGTTATTTGGGGATCAAGGTAATAACTCACTCCCTTGGACAAAGCTTCCGTGGAATCCTGCATTGCCTCCTAAAATCTCAGCGTTTTCTTGGTTGTGTTGCCATAAAGCCCTACCAACCAAATGCTTCCTATCACGCCCCAAATCCGATTTTGGTCGGACTTGAGGCGTGAACTTAAAGGATGAAGAAATAAAACGATTAAATTCCAAAACGAGTCTCAAATAACAGTTTAAAACATTCGAATAACAGCGCGAGTCACAACTCGATAGAACTAAATAACAAACGAGTTTAAAAGTCAAAAGATAGTACGTCTCTAGACAACTAGTCTAAGACACTCGCTAGCTCCCAAGCATCGAGCATCCAGCTAGTAAGACTCCCGCTCAAGACCTGAAACACAACAAGGTAAGGGATGAGCTTTCGCCCAGTAGAGAAAGTAGTTAAGGTAATGAACATCGGCTCACCACCACGAGTAACCGTCCAATTAGGGCATACTAGTACAGCACAACTAACTGCCAAACGGGGCTCATAACCAAACTTACAACACACTCAAACGACCACTTTCGCACAATAAAACATTAACCAAACATCAAACGTATCACACACAAAAGCAACCAGCACACGTCCCGTACCGCAATTCCCGAACTCCGCCGGCTGTACACAGCCCGACTCCATCGTATCATACCGAAATTCCCCTCGGTCGCGATGGGACACATATCATCAGGACTCCCGGAAATGTTCCCACAAGGAACACATATCGTCGAAACTCCCGGAAATGTCTCCAAAGGGACACAAATCATCGGGGTGAAACACGACACCTAGTGCCAAACACGACTTGTAGGCCCAATACGACCCGTAGGCCCAATAAGACCCGTCGGCCCAATACGACCCATAGGCCCAATACGACCCGTAGGCCCCAATCACAAACCGTCGGCCTAGATGTCCTACACCGGCATACCCCCTCGATGTAGGCATCATACTGGAATAACACACCGGGGGACCGCGCATACGTGGGATCACACCGTCGGCCTAGGTACTACCCTACACCGGTGCACCCCCTCGGTGTAGGTACCATACCGGAATGCAACTCCTCTTGGAACACACATCAAGATAATATCACGCATCGTAATGCCACAGATCAAACACGGATCACCAAGCCCAACAATCTTACCACAATTACACGACACGTCGGTCTATCACTCTCCCGACCATATCACAACCAATGAGTCACATCATATCGGTCACGACACACTTGCCCACACATAGCAACAACATGTTACACCGAATATAATATGCCATGACTCTTAGTCTTATCGACACTAAGTCACACAACACGCATCTCAATCAAGATCAGGCATTTCAATCAGCACACAACTTAAGGCTGGACGTGGCCATTCTACCAGCACGACAATTTCCCAGAATATTGAAAGCGGCTAAACTAGTGGATCACATCCTACATTCACACTAAGACTCGTCCGGTTATTATATAATTGAAAGCGGTTAGTCCAGTGAATCACATCCTATATGCCAACTAGGACCTTTCCGGTTATTATTAATTACCTTACATGCATACTAGTAACTTTCCGCAATTAAACCGGTATTCGCTACTTTCCCTACCTCAAGAAGAAAACAACAGCTACGTCTCCTAGCTACTGACGTCTGGGCCTACCTTCGGTCTTCTCGGGCGAAGTCAAAGTCTGATTTTAATAGGTAAATGTCAAAATCAGTCCCGGTACAGTTCAAATCAGTCCTCTAATTATCAAATTAGTCCTTTAAATCTCCATTTTAAATTATTTAAATTTATTAAATAATTAATTAAACTGCCCGACCCGGATCCGACCCGAATCCGAGAACCGGACCCGGATCCGACCCGGTCAAGAATCCAAACCCGGCCTGACCCAGAACCAGCCCGAACCGGCTCTAGACCCGACCCAGATCTGGCTCCAGACCCGACTCAGATCCGACTCCAGACCTGACTCAGGCCCGGTCCAAACCCGAGTCCAGAATCCAGTCCAGAGACCTGGGCCTGGCCCAAGGCCTGCACTGGCCCAAGGTTGTCTTGGCCCAAGGCCCGTCTTCTGGTCCAAGGCCATCCTGGTCCAACCGTCCTGGCCCAAGGCCTGGTCTGGTCTGGATGCTCGAGCACGGGAGAGGGGGCGGCTAGGGAGCTTGACTCCGGCAGCGGGGAGCTTAGATGAACGCCCGGCGATGCTCAGGAGAGACGTTCCAGCGAAGCTCTTCCCGACCAGCGTCGCCTGCGAGGATCTCCGGTGGCGTTGTCGGGGAAAGTGAACTGGACGAGAGAGACATGAATCGTGCCGTCTTCTCCGTCGTCGGCGCGACGCAAATCGAGCTCGGGGAAGAAGAACGGAGCGAGAAGCTATCGGCGGCGGCGTCAAGATCCAATCGCTGACGTGGTTCGATTCGCACGGAGACGAAGAGAGGTGAAGCGAGAGCTCTGCGTGAGAGAGAGAGGGAGACTGCGAGAGGAGAGAGAGAGAGCGAGGGCGAGGGCGAGAAGTTTGAGGGAGAGAGAGAGCGATGGGTTTCCTCGGGATGCGTGCACGGCGTGAGGTAGAAGAAGATGAATTGTTAGGGTTAGTACCCGAGTTGGGCTGGGCTGAACGCGCGCGCGGTGCTGGGCTTGGGCTCGGTCATTCTGACTGGGCCTGAGCCTGGCCGACCCAAGTCAGCTTCCTCCTCTCTTTTGTTTTCTTTTCCTTTTGTATTTGTTCCAAAATTCAACCCGTTTTTCAACCTCGACGTTCCAATCGAACAATAATAATTCTTTTAACCGGGACGGTCTTTATAGTTCCTGAAAACTAAGGGCATCTCTTTTAACTTGGCTCAGATCCCCTACTCTTTCTTCAACAATGATCTGGAGGATGTATATCACCTTCTCCTTCACTGCTCTAAATCCTAGGCAGCTTGGTCCTTAATTCTATAATGATGGGGTTTTTATTGGGTTATACCTTGTGATGTTCTTGGTCTCATCAACTTCTGGTCCTCCTTCTCCAGTATGAACCCAAAGAAGCATTGGTAGATCATAATATTTATCTCTATTTGGTTTACTTGGAAGCAAAAAATGATGTTGTCTACATTAATTCATCTGGTTCAGTAGAGGAGATAGTTTCTAAAGTACAGAGCTACTCGTTCTCGATTCTCAAATACAAACCGCAATCTGGCTCACCATTTCCCTTTCACCTTTGGATCTCAGCCACTCACTCATGTTCTTGACTCAAGAATGCCTCATTACTATTGGTTTAGCTGTTTTGTTTTGATCAGTTGGTTTTATGTTGGGATCGTTTCACTCTTTCATCTCAAACTGTCTTTTTCTCCTTTAAGGGTTCTAGCTTTAATGGCTAGAATTGCTCTTTATCAGTAACTGAGAGATCATACCTTCGTTCTTCCACTATTCATTTAGGCTTGAACTTTTAATTCATTCTCTGATAAAGAAAATATATGCTTAATTACCCTCAAACAACTATATAAAAGCAATAAGTATTGCCAAAGGAAAATTGGTTAACGGTATTGAAGGCTTCGTAGAACTCTTCAATCACACTTCTATTTTCCAATTGAGGGAAATAATTAAGTGTGAGATTTGTTTGCTTAATTTTGACATGTTGATTGGGCGATCAAAGAGCTTGCTCATCTCTTCGAAGTTAGAGTTTCGAACTTTAGTGAATACATTTAATTAGGAACAAGTATGGATGAAAGTTAAGTTAATAATTAGATTAAGTTAAAAAGAATTTTTTTCCATTTTCTTATTTATCAAAAAATAATTAAACGATTCACGAATCGAGTAGCTCATAGTTTTGCATGAGATTTTCATTCATTTGTTTGTCGTTTCTCTAACACAGACATCAATTCTACAACATAATTATTAGTTCTTCTTCCAATATATTTTCATCTAATGAAAACAACATATTTTATGTTAAAAACAATAAGTTTCTTTTTGTTAATTTGATGATTTATATGTCAATGTCCAAGAAAGTTACCACTAGAAGGATTCGTATATAAAGAAGTAGCTACTTTTGTTGTTTTGGTGCGCATGCATGAACCACGAGTAAACCTGGCTAGGTAAAATCTGCATTTCCATGCTTTTCTAATAATAATAATTAAAGCAATAATCAGACGCACGTTTTGCTGAAGCCAGCAAGAAACAAACAGCATCTAGCTTCTGTATAAAAGAAGACTCAGTCCAAAAATGATTAATCTTTAAATTAATTTGTTGCCCATCTATTGAAAAGAACAAAACAAAACGGAAGGAATCATTGGCTGAGTGCCTTTTTTGTGTACCTTGAAATAATTTTGTAAGGATTAATTTGGATTTCGAATTTCATGAATTTATTCATTTACATTTATTTTTTTCTGGGTTAAACTTAAATAATACAAAGCGTCATACATAAGAGATACGTCTTCACCCTTGTATCTCTAGTATCCATCCTGATAAATTATAAGTTAATAACATAAATACCCATGTATAAAGTATGTATATGTACGAAGAAATGACATATACTATGTCACCGAAAGGAGGGTGAGATGGAATTTAAAATTATTTTTTTCAAAATCTACTCGCTTTTGTCGAGACCTCTCGTCTTCGTTTTTGTCGAGACCTAACCCTAGTTTATGGCATTAGCATATGTTCCCGCCGCGTCCGCCATGCAGAGCTCTATGGAGATCGTGTCGACGGCGTGGTCTTCTCAGGCTCCCTTGTCGGCGTCCTCTCGCCAAGTCCCATCCTCCCCTGTCACCATGCAGAGCTCCCCGGAGATCGCGTCAGCTACATGATCTTCTGCCTCTCCCTCAAGCGTGATAGTTATCTCCTCGGACACCTCATCCTCTTCCTTCCCGTCCTCCTATCCATCGTCGCTGCATCACTCCCACCCGTCCCCTCCATCCTTGACGTCATCTCCATCCCCTCCATCCTCGTTGTCCTCTCCATGGGTGCCGCACCGTCGACGCTCGGGTCAGGAGCCGGTACCCCTTCGGGAACGGTTGGGTAGGGCGACCTTCCCACCACGTCATGGCTTTACGCGGGGGCGACCGTGGGAGCCTATCCCTGGTATTGGGGGTCTTCCTCGTACTCAGCGGCCACGTTTCCAGGATGTTGTGACCCATGACCTTGCTCTGGGTCGTCGAAGGATACAAGGACAGTCCGGTCGTCGGGCGGGTTTTTGTCGATCTCCGGATCGTTATATGGTTTTGAGGGGCTGGCCCGAGCCTCCAATCAAATCGTCTGGCTGGTTCTCCTCAACCACCCGGGTATATCGCTCTCATCGGGCCTATGTTCCGGCGGGGGGTTCTCGTCCCTTTGGATGGCCGGACGTTTCGGCTGGTGATCAGGGGCAGGACGTGGATGGCAATCAACGACCCCTTCTGGTGCAGCCTTTGGCGTACTATGACCCTGTATGGAATATCCAGACGGGGCTGGTGGTAGGACCTCGGCCTTGGTCAGGGGTCGGCGGATCACCTTTATCCCTGGATCCTTTACCTAACTTTGGATTGTGTCGTGGATTGGGTGTCGGTGTATACATGGAGCCGTTACCTAACCTAGGGCCTGATCCTCGGTGGGCATTGGATCCCTTGGGGTAATTTGTACACACCCATTGCCAGGGGATTTTAGCGTGGGATCAGCCGATGCCTGCCCCGCTGGCTATGACCCCGGGACCTGGGGGAGGGTTCGGGGGTGGAGGTTAGTCACCAGTTGGATCTCGTCTTGCTGCACTTCTCAGGCCCACTACTGGGGTAGGCGGTCTGAGCCAGCAGGCTGTGGAAGATTGGGGGGACCGAGTAACAAGACAGGCGAGGGCTGGGTACCAGCCCCGCCTATTCACATGAGTCCCTAGGCCGACCCTGGAGGTAGGAAGTAGCCTCTAGGGATGACCCATCAACCTTACCCCACTAACGGTCACAGGTTCGGTAGCATCAACGAATCAGAGTGTTGCCCTCAGGTGACCCAACGATATCCAGACCCAACCATAAGTAGTGATCGTTGGCAGGTTTTCATTTTCAGTTTATCGATATTAGATTTGGTTTTCTGTTTCCATATTATCTTAGTTATTTATGTTTGGTTGGCACTTTTAGTCGCCACTATGGCACATCAACAACACATCTCGGACGTTACAGTAGTTACAGGGTTTCTCTATTTACCCCAGCTGGGGTTTTAAACATGTATTGACTCTTTTGATGGAATGAAATACCAGTTTACTCAAAAAAAAGTGAGGGAGAGATATGCAAGAAAGCCATCCCGTTTATTTATTTTTATTTATAAGACATTTTATTGATCCAAAAATTTAAACATAGATAGATAGATAGATAAAGATTGGAAAGAAAAAAGAGCGAGACCTAGTTTTGTTCCGTAGACATCAAACGCTAACTCTATAACAAAAGGCCCGATTATACCAGGGATAGTTGGTGGGAGGCGAGTGCCTTAGTTGCAGTGGTAGACGTGAGGCGCCTGATCCAAGGTCGAGCCTCTGATGATCGTGAATGATCAGCAAACAGTTGAGGAAGCAGACATGTTGCGGAGGTGGTACAAGAGGAGAGGGTTTTGGTGGCGTTGGAGGTGGCAGAGGGGATGGGATGATCTGTTGCGGTGGTGGTGGTGACGGACGGAACCACGACTTGGAGGACGGTGGCGTTGGGAGCAACAACGGTGGAGACGAGGGCGAAGGCGGAGGCGGTGTTGGAGACAGAGACGATACAAGAGGCGGATGTGAGGGCCGAGTAGCCTTATGCTTGGGTCATATGAAAACCGTTAATGAGGCCGGGAGCATGATTCGAGGCGTGTCTTCCGGTGGGAACACTGGATATGAGGCCATAGTAGAGGAAAGAATCGGTGAAAATAGCTTTAGATGGAAATCCCATGGAAGAACAAAGGTTAGTGATATTTCTATTGGATAGAGAAAAGCCTTGAGAGAAAGTGGTTGCTCTAGGTGGAGAAAAAATATCACGGCGGTGGTTAAAAAAACTTGCGGCGGTTAGGTCATTAGATCAGGGAAAGAGAGCGCATGATGCCTCCCAATTTTGGTAAAAGTAAATTTAAGATTGGTTCATAGTTGTACCAATGATGATCCATCCCATTTATTTTGGTTCAATATACATTAATAAATTCTTGTTGATAAAAAAATTGGTTCAAGCACATAGATGTAGTTAAAAAAATACACACATAAAAAAATCGAAAACATCGGCGTTTCTTTTCAAAACATCTCTTTCCCCTAAACTATTTCCGCCTCTTCCCGAATGCCACTACCTCCCTCTACATCTCCCGATCACCATGGCTTCCCATTCACCACGCTTGTCGACCTCTACTAATGCATCCCGATAGCCGATCCACCACACCCCAACTAACTAGATGGGGCATGTGGATCACCTCACGAGAAGAATCAGTTGCCCTCACCACTGATCGTCGATTGTTGCCACACGGAATGGCTCACCTTGTCATTATCCTTTTATCTCCGATATCCTGATTGAGATAAGGCACATAGCCGTCATCATTATTATTCTCAATCATTGTTCCTTGATATGTGATATGACTGAATGTAAGATACCTAGTATCATGTGCATGACCATGCTTTTCTTTCAGTCACAGTCGATCAAGCTACCGTGAACTAGATATATTTCCCATATTGTAGTATGAGGGATAAATCCCTTAGCCGTCTCTCATGATGCTCATGTAGGCATTTCCCAAGCCGATCCTGACCGTTATGGAAGCCCAGTCACGATACAATGTAATGCTCAGGTCAAACTCAGTTGTTTAATGCATAGCAATCATAGAGACTCCTCGGTGTAAGGATACATAACAAGCCACGACTCTGATTATGTTCTTGACTGGATCTATGGAACAAAATCAAGTCGGGTCGTCCAATATCATCTCCCACATGATATCTATGATCAGACTTTGGGACGCATTCCAATGACCAATAGAGCGTAAGCCATCAAGAGTCATCTTTCATACTAGTCGCTTCCAGTGAAGACTATTGACTAGGGACCCCATCGAGTGTGATCCATCCTGATCTATGGTTCTATTCACATGGTGGGCATAGATCGGAAACACACACGATATACTACTACAACACTTGAGTAATATGAAAGTCGTTTTATTATATTACCAACGATGATATTTACATTCGGATGTTTATGATCGGACTACGAGAACTAAGACTAATATTTAGAACCTTGATACATCCGCCAGAAGACACTTTCATAATAAATGTAGATGGTTTCCTTTCCACGGACACAAGCCACGTCGCTATAGGTTTCATATGTAGGAGCTCATAGAGTCACATGGTGGGAGCTGGCACAAAATCGAACTGGTCATACAACACCAGTTCTTATAAAAGCGCAAGCTATCAAAGAAGCGCTACAATGGCTCCATCATCATCCCCGACCCTTGGCTAGCTCAAGATTATATAAAAGCTTATTGAAAATGTACAACTCGAATTTATCAAAAACTATAGACGTTCCTCCTTTGAGAGTGGTCGCCGCTAGATTTAGCTCCGGTGATTCCAGCGTTTGGAGTCCGGCTGCAAGCACCATCTCCGGCTGCTCTGTTTCTACTCCATCGCTGAGGAATCACGACAGTCATGGCGTTCAGAACCCTAGAGTTGCCTCTTTGATCACTAGATTCGAAGCCACTGCTCGGGCATCGTCAGCCAATGGTATGGATCGTCCTAAAAAGTCTGCTTCTCAGCCCCGGATTGCGGATCCCTGCAAGCTCTTCGTCAGCAACTTTCCTAAGCTTGCCAAGGAACCTTGGCTCATCAAGATCTACTCCGAGTTTGGTTCTGTGACAGGAATCTACCTCAGCAAGTGTTCTACCGAAATAGGGCGTCCCTTCTGTTTCATACATGTTGATTCCCATGAGGATTACCTGAAGATGACACGGGCCCTTAATGGTAAACGTTTCTCGGGAAGGAAGCTACTTGTAGTCCAGGCTTGGCTCGATCCTCAGCGTCGCTCTCGTTCTTCATGGAAGCCTTCCTCAGCTGCAACCAAAAACGTTGAAACCAAATCCTCGCCGGTTTTTGGTACAGGAGTCGAGGGTCTCAAATCCCTGGCAATTTCAAGTGCAATCGGAGTAGCACATTCATCCTCCACTCCTGAAGCTATGCTCAAGGCTCTCACGACGGCAGGCCTGAATCACTTTGATTTGAAGAGTTTTGGTCATCGAATCTTCATGATCTCCTCTTCCAAACAGGAAAAGGATTGATCTTTGCTCGCACCTTGGTTTGACATCGTCCGTTCAACGGGTGAGCTCCTCACTCAAGAGGGCTTTTTTCAATGGGTCTCAATTCGTGGACTTCCCATCCATGGCTTGGCTGGAGTTTTGAGAACTTCATGTTGATTGGTAATGCTCTGGGCACGGTTCTTCAGGTCTTGCGAAAGGACTACGAGGGATTCTTCATCCTTCTGCATCGCAAAACCTTATTGAAGGAGTGTCCTCTGTCTTTTTGTTTGGACGAATCTTGTTTCGAGTTGCAGGTGGAACCAATCCCAGTTTCTTTGGTGCCTTTGCCCAAGCCGCGCCCGACCTCGCCTTCATCTTCCTCAGATACCTAGGATATTCTGTCATCTCCGGCAAGCCCAGTTTCGTCGGCGCGTGTGGTCACTTCGCCAGTTTCAAAGTCAAAATTTGATCTGGATAGATCACCGTTATCTGATAAAGGTTTCCAAAACTATGAGGACTCTTTCTTAGGTCCCGGAGATCAAGCGATAATCAAAGAGTCCTCCTTGGTCCTCTCAGCAGTACCGATCAATACAGAGCCCAATCTCGTTAATGCAGTGTTGCGTGCGGCCCAAGCAAATTCTTCAACGCTTGGTAAACGCCGCTCTCGCTCCTCTGCAAAGTCGTTTCGCGTTTCAGGACCTTCGAAGCTTCCTCGCGCCTCCAATAGCAGATGGAATTATGTTAAGAAGCTTGGTTTCAAAGCTTTATCTACTGATGGCGACATTAAAGATCAGTTTGAGAATTTAGAGGCTGAGATCTCAGGGCGTCTTTTGCTTGAGGACCGAGATTCATCTGATCAGGCCATTGATACTGGTGGAGGTACGTTGTTCCGGGTAGCCTCCTTGACCTCTCTTCGATCTGATTGAGCGATGAAGCTCCTCTCCTAGAATGTGAGAGGAGCGAACTCTCCTCATAAGAGGAGAGATATCAGGCGTGTGATCCTAGCACAACGCCCAGATTTTGTGTTGCTTCAGGAAACCAAGGTCGAGAATATTTCATCTAGCTTTCTTCGGGATTATGGTCTTTATTTGGGCTGGGAGTATTGTTTCATCCCAGCTGAGGGTGCTTCGGGAGGCCTTCTTTCAGCATGGAGGATCTCAGTTTTTCAATTCTCCTCTTCGAGACCGATTGGCTCTGCTCTCCAATGGTCGGGTTCGTTACTCTCGTTAGGCTCTGTTTTCACCATTTTGAATGTATATGGTCCTTCGTCCATTGCTGGTCGTCGTTCTCTGTGGGAATTGCTAGTTCATGACAGAACCTCTTTTGGCGATTTAGTCATTGCGGGAGGGGATTTCAACTCCGTTCTCAACTTGGAGGAACGCCGTAACACTTCGACTTCTCAGGCAGATGTTGCTCTGTTTTCGGAATTCTTACAGGAAATGGAACTGGTCGATATTAATCTTTTAGGAGCCAGGTTCACTTGGTACGGGGGTGGTTCGAAAGCCTCGCGTCTGGATCGATTTTTGATATCTCCTGCTGTGCTTCTATTGTTTGATTCTTTGCAGCAGTTTGGCCTCCCTCGCTCGTTATCCGATCACCGGCCAGTTTCTTTGAGTTCGTCCACTGTGAACTGGGACCAAAGCCCATGCGTTTCCTAAATGCATGGGTAGAACATAAGCATTTTATTGTGGATGTTCGGGCTTTCTGGGAGTCTTACCATTGTCAAGGTTCGGCAAGTTACATGCTCTGGTTTAAACTCAAGAAGTTGAGGAATGATCTGCATCGTTTGAGCATTGAGGTCTTCGGACGTGTTGACAGGGAGGTTGAAGCTATGGAATCAGAGTTGAATTCATTTGATGAGGTCCTTCACACTCGAGATCTTTCCGGACCTGAATGCATTTCCCGGTCTCTACTTCGGGTCTCCTTGATTCGCAAGCAAAAAATTATCGCGCGTATGTGGAGCCAAAAGGCCCGGTTAAGATGGCACAAGCAAGGGGACGTTTTCTCCCGCTTTTATCACAAGATAGCAAATTTAAGGGATGCCAGAAAAAGGATTTTGTTTCTTCGATCGGGCTCGGACTCCGTTTCTGATCCGACCGAGTTAAAGAATCATGCTGCTGAACACTTCAGGCTTCGTTTCGATAGACCCACTGGTGGTCGGATACCACTTCCCCGGCTTCCCTTCTCCAGGTTAACTGGTTTTCAGGCTTGTTTTCTTGAAGAGCCTTTTTCTGTTGATGAGATTTATGCAGCTATCTGTGATTGTGGTTCTGAGAAAGCACCTGGACCTGGCGATTTCTCTATGCTTTTCTACAAGACCTGCTGGGACATCATCAAAGTCGATCTGCTTCGTTTCTTTTCTGATTTCCATGCTTCTGGAACCATAGGGAAGGGGCTTAATTCTACATTCCTCACTCTGATCCCTAAGGTCGTCAATGCTGACAGAATTCAGGACTACATGCCAATCAGTCTAATTTCAGGACCGTACAAAATCCTCGCCAAGGTGTTATCAAACCGCCTCCGGCAGGTACTGAATGATATTATCAGTGACTCACAATCCGGTTTTGTAGTAGGTAGGCAGCTGGTTGACGGGGTTTTGATTGCCTATGAGGTTATTGACATAATCCGGCATTCTCATGAGGAAGTCATAGTCCTCAAACTGGATTTCGAGAAAGCCTTCGACAAGGTTAATTGGGACTACATTGATGATGTGTTAGAGGCTATGGAGTTTGGACCCAAGTGGCGCTCTTGGATGGCTTCTTGCTTCAGAGCTTCCGTAGCAGTTCTTGTGAACGGTTCTCCTCGTTTCGATTTTCCAATACTCAACGGAATTCGACAAGGATGTCCTCTTTCACCGTTTATCTTTTTGATTGCTGCAGAAGGCCTTCATCAGATTCTGGAAGAGAGCATTCGACTTAGGGAATTTTCTGGGGTTCAGGTTGGTTTGTCTGGACCAGTCATCTCCCATTTACAATTTGCAGATGACACGCTGCTTTTTGTAAAGGGTTTTGTGGACGATCTTTTGATGCTTAAGAGCACCCTTATCACCTTTCAGCGCAGTTCGGGGCTTAAGATCAATTTTGATAAATCTACTGCTATTATTTTGAATGCCCGGTCTATCACTCTAGATTCAGTTGCCTCGTCTCTGGGTTGCTTGGTGGGAACTCTTCCCATTAAGTACCTCAACTTTAGCTTGGGTGCTAATCCCCGGCGCATCTCTTTTTGGGACCCGGTTGTGCAGAAATTTAAGAGCTCCCTAGCTCTCTGGAAGACCAAGGATCTTTCCATGCCCTGTAGGTTGGTTCTGATCAAGTCCACCTTATCTGCATTTCCTATCTTCTTTATATCTCTTTTTAGGGCCCCTAAGGGCGTTATAAAAGAGATGGAGGCTTGGAGGCGTCGTTTTCTGTGGCATAACAAGGCTCATTCTCGGGTTTCCTGTAAGGTGCGCTGGTCCACTGTTTGCCGGTCTAAGCGGTTTGGGTATTCGTGGCTTGGAGAGGGTCAATAATAGTCTGCTGGCCAAATGGTTTTGGCGTTTTGCTGCTGAGAAAGACTCTCTTTGGAAGCGGGTTCTATGTGTCAATATGGTTGGAGTTTATCTGAGTGGGATCTGACCTCCCTTGATAAACCAGGTTCCTCTTTTCTTTTTAACCATATTATGGCGCTATCTGATGATCCATCTTTCAGGAACCTCTTTGGGAATCAAAGTTTACATTGGAGGTTAGGTCGTGGGGACCGTATTCGGTTTTGGCAGGATGTTTGGCTAGGTCCGATGGCTCTTCGATTTCGTTTCCCTCGGCTCTACCTCATTTGCTCGGGTAAATGGATGAGTATCAGTGAAATGTGGCGCAACAACTCTTGGGACATTGTCTATCGCCGGGTTTTCCTTTTCTCCTATGAATGGGATGATTCAGCCTTGTTGATGGAGCTTTTGAGCTCGGTTTGTGTCAGGTATGACGAACCTGACGTGGTTATCTGGTCACAAAGGGAAGCTGGTTTCTGTACTGCTTCTGCTTTTTTGCTACTATCTGATTCTGATCCTGCACCTGTTTCATGGGCTGACTTTCTCTGGGTCAAGAACCTACCACCCAAGTATAACTCCTTGGTGTGGTTAATGGCTCATGATGCCGTTCCCACTAAGACTTTCTTGGAGGAACGCGGACTCCCCATTTCTTTACAAGACATGTTGTGCAGCTTTTGCTCTCGAGTTTTCGAGGATTCCTCACACCTCTTTCTCCACTGTACTTATTCTTAGAGACTTTGGTGTAAGGTGTATTCTTGGTGGTCTATTGTTTGGGTCATGCCTGTTGATTGTGTTTCCTCGTTGACAGTCTGGAGGGGTTTAGGCAGAAGGCGTTGGTGGAGGTCATGGGTCAAGGTAGCATATCTATGTTTATGGCATGTTTGGCTTCAGCATAATTCTGCTGTTTTCAGGCAACAGTTGGAACCTTTTGATGTCGTTTTCTCCAAGATTCAGCTTCACAGTTCCAGTGTCTGCAGGATGTCGGGTGACCTGTTGGAGGAGTCTAGTCTTTCTTCCTGGCTAGCCTCTCCTCGTAGTTGCCTTGTTTCTACTGTCAGGGGTTGATTATGTTTTTTAGGTTGTTTTTGTCTACTTTTGAAGGTTATTTGGATTTCCTTCCCTAGCTTTGTAATATGTTATTCCAAGCTTATGAATAAAACCATCATTTATATATAAAAAAAACTCGAATTTATCAAACGAACACTGAACCATGTTGCTCACTGGCTTTTCATAGCAGTTTTGCTTGTTGATAATTGATAATATTTTTCTTACTGTAAAAAAATGTAAATGAGTTAGAGGTTTATGTTATTAGATGTGAAAAATGAGTATGATATAATTTTTTTTTTATGAATTTAGCCTGTAATAATTGGTTCGGAATGAGCTTTGGGGCCAAAATAGTATGAATTGGGCTATATGAAGATTGAAGCATGTATTTCTAAATTTTAACATGTGTATATTTTAGATATTAAATTTTTTTGATCTTGGACACTAGAGTCTTAGAGACTAGGGTTTGTTTTTCTAGTTGTCGTCGCCGTCATGGCCTTCCTACCAAGCTCTGTCACCGCCGTCGTTGATCCATTTTTCTCGGGCCACCATCCTCTCAAACGAAGAGCATTCCCCTCTATCATTCATATGCTCTCTTTTTTGGTGAAAATTAGGTACAAATCTTGTCTCTCCCTGTAGCCATCGTCCTTCATGCAGCGGTCATCAAAGGACAACGATTGAAGAACGATCGGGAGTTATTCGATCGGTGGATTTAAGATCTGGGGGCGGGACGGTAAAAGGGTGTATCTTTCCACGACACCCTAGGTCGGTTTATCCTAGCGAATCAAGACTAAAGGTCGACAGTCGTAGAATGCCTCGCCACGAAAGCTACAGTTCTCAAAAGAGTTGGCATCACTTACTTTTTAGCTCATGGAGGAAGAAATGAGGATACCACTGTAGAATCCTCTGCTTTGATGTTTTCTGTTTCAATAAGGACCTTTAGGGTTCTTATTTTTGGTTTTGTTTGATGTGTTATTTTAGGATTTGGATGCTTTTATTGGGTAGATGGAGGATCTTTTCTTATTTATCTACAATGTTTGATTGATTTTTTTACGGGTCCACAAGAACCGAATCATCTAAAGAAGAGCCAGACATATTCTAGAACTCAGGATTTTCACCCAAACATTATATCCGGTTCTCATGATTAATAAAAATCCGTCGTCGTCTGTTTCAAAAAATAAAACATTGGTATATTTTCATTGAGTAAGCCCAAGCGTGAGAAGTATATAGCCGTTTTTCCGTCTCGTCCATGAAACGCACCGGGACAAGCACGATGTTGCCTAGAAACGGCACGTGTTGGTAAGAATGGGTTTTTTTCTATCCAAGTCTCAACCCGCTACAGCTTCGCATGCAGTGCGAAAAGCATCAGAAGATGCAAAGCGAGTTAGTTCGTCTCGATCGAAATCGAAGGAATTATCTTTCTTCACAAGGAATTAGGGTCCAATTTCGTTCACGAACAGTTGGTAAGATCTCTTGTTCTTCTTCTTTCACGATTCATCGTCATTCCGCACCTACATTTTCATAAATGTGCCTGTAAATTTGATCTGTTCCTCGATCTTTTGTGGGTATGTTTCTGATCTTCTTTTTAATCTGTGATTCGCGTGCTCTGTTTCTGTAATGCGTATTCAACTGATTGGTTCTGTGTATCTTGTTGTTTTTTTGATGATTCCATGCCATGGAACCTGAATATGTGTCTGCGTTGTGTTTGTAGAAATGTCTCTTAGATTGATGATTTGCTCATGTCGCGTGATCCTCACATTTTCCTGTTTTAAGCTGTTTTATAAACCAGCTATGATACTCCCAATTGTTAATAACATTTTGATATGATCAAAACTTGGGAGTGTACTTGTTTGTGTTTGCTATATGTTTTGTGCACTTAAATTTTCTCAATCATATTTGTCAATGCATTCATGTTCAAAACCTAAGTATGTTGCCACTGTTTGTTTTTTGTTCAGACAGAAATTAGACAAAGAAGATCGAATTTGTCTTTGAACTATCTCTATCATCAGTCTCTCTAAGCTCTAGTTTCACACACCTAGCAACGCAATTAAACCAACAGATTAAGACATGTCCGGTGTATCTTCCTCCGTAGTTCCTCAAAGAGATCCCCCCAACAAGCAACACTCTGATGTCGGGGGATTAATGGCCTCACTGCGTGTGATAGAACTCCAACTAGTAGCTTTCATTATGGTGTTCTCAGCCACTGGTCTTGTGTGCCTCCTTGATCTTGCTTTCCCAGCTTTTGCCTCTGCCTATCTCATAGCCCTGTCCCGCTTTGCTTTCCCAGTCCATGGAGGCATCTCCACTGACTCGCAAGATACTATCCATGGAAACAAGTTCTTCGAGTTTTACATCATTGCTGGAACTATTATAGGGCTCTTCTTGCCATTAGCATATGTGTTGGGCGGGTTTGCTAGAGGAGATGACCACGCTGTCCGGTCAGCCACTCCCCACTTATTCTTGCTTGCATTTCAGATACTGACTGAGAACATAATCAGTGCATTTTCCTTGTTTTCGCCACCGGTGAGAGCTTTAGTACCTTTGCTCTACACAGTGAGGAGACTTTTTGTGATCCTTGGTTGGATGCAAGATGTATGGGTTAACCAGATGTTGCATGCAAATGCGCCCTATAAGGTAATTTGATTCGGTAACTAAACTTCAAAGAACTTTGTTGCTCGTTAGATGTATGTGGGTTAATTGCAGCTAGTTATGGTGTAGTACAGTCTTTTATATATAACTATTCTAAATTTAAAATATTAGTTAGTCACCTAATTTTTTTTTTAAAATGGTGGTAACTCTTTTTGACAGAAGAAAAATGACCTTGACAAAAATTACCAACTTGAGATTAGGATCAAGGGCATTTTCGTCATTATTTTGCTAAAAAAAGAGTTATTTGCTTTTTTTTTAAGTTTAAATAGCTAAATGGACAAGTCTAAAGTTAAGGATAGTTATGTACAAAAGGCGTATATGTATATTGCTCATTGAGTAATGGATGCAGGATGTTGCGTGGCGTTGGTTTGGGAAGATGCTGTCAGCTGCCAATCTTCTGTTCTTTGCTACCAATATGTTCTGCTTCTTGATTCCCCAATACCTTCCCAAGGCCTTTGAGAGGTACTTTGAAGACAGAAGAGAAAGTCGTGCAAAAATGGGAAACGACAAAAAATCTAATTAATTATGCGTGTTCTGTGACAAGTTTCAGTTCATTCAGTCACTGATCTGGTAGCTTTTACTCCTCTTTGTTAGGACATTTTCTCTTATTAAAACTGAAAAACTGGTAAGTGAATATGTTGTGCTTCTATGCTCTGGTATTCGGTGATTTCATGTAATGAAATAACCCATGTGTTGAATCTTGTTTGTACCACATTTCTGGCTTTCTGAATTCATTTCTACCTGTGGTAGGGAAAAGAAGGCATCCCATAGAGAGATTAAGTGGAGCGAGTACACTTCTTTTTATAGCCAAAGTCAAACATTTACAAAATCTATCCATAGCGTGTGCTAGCCAAAGATACCTAATCTTAGCGGCCTCCGAGGCCACCCCCCCCCCCGCCCCCCCCCCCCACCCCAGCTTTCGCCCCTCCTTTCCTGGTTCAGATCTGGTGGTTTTCGTTTTCGTGCTCGAGGCTTCCGCGCGCGTCATCTCTTGGCCTCTCGTCTTAGTCAACTCGTGGCCCCTCTCGATGACCTACCTGGTCCCCTCTTGTCCTTGGACTCCTCCTCCGAGGGTTGGCTTGTGTCGCCTGTGGCCAGAGATGTCGCTGCTCCTCCTCTTGCGTTGGCGAGTTTTCAGATCTGAGCCCTTCTTCGTGGTGCTCTTGTCTTCTTAGCTTGGTTCAGGCTTGAGCTCCGCCCTCCTGCGTCTCTTGGTTCCGTGTCTGGAAGCCGGGTGCTGGCCTTCGGTGTTGGGGAGAACCGGGCCTATCAAGGAGGAGCACATTTAGTTGTAACTATCTAGGATCGGTAAGACCCCTAGTCCTACTCATGAAGTTGCTGTCGTTTCCCCTTTTCTGTTCTACTTTGATTTCCCTTTTACAGTGAGTATATTGCCATTGTTTCCACTGCGAAAGGATCTTCAGACGGTAGTTCGGCAAAGAAACGATCTAGGCGTCGTGCCAAAGGGAGTGGTAGGCTTGTTCCTAAACATGACTCTCCGGTGGGTCGGGGCTGCGATCGGCCGGAAAAGGCAGAGGTCAAGAAGAAGATGAACGATAAGGCTTCCAACTTAGATTCATCTGGTAAGGACGTTGAGTGCTCTTCTGTAGTTGTTCCCGAGTCGGTTAAAACCTCGTTGATTACTGTCAACAAGTCAGGTTCAGTTACCAGTTCAAGGACCGGTTCTCCGGCGAAGGAGACGCAACTTACTGCAGGTTTGAAATTTTTTGTCTACAACGTGCCGTTTGGTACTTCTGATGGATGGATGAGAACTACGTTTGGAGAGTTTAGGCCACTCACTTCTGCTATTGCTCTGAAAATACCAAACCGGAGAGGTCGTTTTTTTGGCTTCGTGGAGTTCCATTCGCCAGTATCAGCTCAGAAGGCCATTGCTGCGTATAATGGATTTAAATTCAACGGCTATAAACTTTTCGTGGCCATTGCCCGGCCTGAAAACGAGCCTTTTCCGGCCATTGAGTCTGCGTCCAAACAGAGCATACCGTGCTCTGTTTCAGAAGTAGCAAAACAGAGCAACTCGGGTTCTGGTTCTGAAGTTCCTTTGAGGTTTCTGGTTTTGCAGGAGGAGAGCTTGTATGGTTTGGTCGCGAAGCTCTTGCAGAATGTTGATCGGAGCTCGGTGGTCGGCTCGCTATCGGAGATGCTTCGGGCGGAGAAAAATCCTCGCAAGTTACGCGAGTCTTCATCCCCTGTTCCGGATTCGATGGGATTAGTTGATGTCCGAAATTATAGGGATTCTTCAGATTTGTTGCGATTGAATCAATCAACGCAGCCGTGTTCGGAAATCACGGCATCGTCGAGCGGTGTGTTGCAGCTAGGTTTGGAAGAAGCACACGTAAAGTTGGGATGTGTTTCAGGCCCATCCTTTTGTGGGGATCATGCTGGTAGCGATCAGCAAGCCCAAGGTCAATTGGGCTGTGCTTTAGACACTTTATCTGTCAAGGATGATGGGGTAGCGTTGGCAGGTCCGATAGCCTCGGAACCGATTTCCGAAAGCTTGGTGGGTCCGGTAGAAGTAGAAGAGAAGGAGAATAGCCCGTGGAAGGATGCTCTCCTTCAACCTCGTCAGAGCCGGCCCTCTATTTACACGGTTGCTACTCGTTCGAGAGCTCGTTCTTTGACTCGGGAACGTGCCATTAAGGTAGGGCCTCCTGTTTCGACCTTGTGGAAATCGTCTCATAAGGCTCGGGTTCAGAAGTCAGCTCCTTAATCGTAGTTTTATTTTGTTTGTTTGGTTGTCTCTGTTTCTGGGATAGGGATTGTCCCTATAGTTCGCCCGTAACGGAACTCCTTTGTAAGCGTGGTACTAGGTCTTTTGACCTTTTTACCCTGTTTCGTTTCTCTGAAACAGGGCATTCCGACTTCTTTTTTTGGAGTTGGTCTTATTAATAAATTTTTCGAGCTTATAAAAAAAAGGAGGAGCACACAACAAGAAGCCCATAATATACACATTGGCCACCACACTTGACCCAAAAGACTAGCCTATCAGGTCATGGGTCCAATGTGTATATTAAGTCTTACTTTATTCCTTAAGTATCTGATGTGGGACTTCTGACTCACATGTGGACACACTTAACAATCTCCCCCTCCACATTGAGTCTCATTACATGGCTTTCTCGCACTCCTAAGCCCAACTTTTTACCTGTTCTACTCAATCCCTTACGGGCCCACTTCATCCTATCTGGGCCCACCACCATGAGAGCAGCGATCATGGTATCCTGGTGTTTCTGGCCCTAGGAGATATACCTCAACCCGCTTCCTAGGAGAGTCCACAGAACCAGACTCTGATACCACTTGTTGGGGAGAACTGAGCCTATCAAGGAGGAGCACACAACAAGAAGCCCATAATATACACATTGGCCACCACACTTGACCCAAAAGACTAGCCTATCAGGTCATGGGTCCAAGGTGTATATTAAATCTTACTTTATTCTTTAAGTATCTGATGTGGGACTTCTGACTCACATGTGGACACATCTAACAATCTCCCCCTCCACATTGAGTCTCATTACATGGCTTGCTCGCACTCCTAAGCCCAACTTTTTACCTGTTCTACTCAATCCCTTACGGGCCCACTTCATCCTATCTGGGCCCACCACCATGAGAGCAGCGATCATGGTATCCTAGTGTTTCTGGCCCTAGGAGATATACCTCAACCCGCTTCCTAGGAGAGTCCACAGAACCAGGCTCTAATACCACTTGTTGGGGAGAACCGGGCCTATCAAGGAGGAGCACACAACAAGAAGCCCAAAATATACACATTGGCCACCACACTTGACCCAAAAGACTAGCCTATCAAGTCATGGGTCCAAGGTATATATTAAATATTACTTTATTCCTTAAGTATCTGATGTGGGACTTCTGACTCACATGTGGACACACCTAACACCCGGCGTCCTCTCGCTCCGCTTGTTGGGTGTTTCTTTGCATCTCCTTGTCACCATCTCTCACCGGAACTCGGCCAATCCTGTCTTCGCTTTTTGCCCCTCTATTTTTTGGTGTTCGCCCGAGCTCTCGTCGCTGTCCTCGCTGCCGACTTCTTCACATGTTACCGTTCGTCGTGGAGGCTGTCATGCCCTAGAGGATTGGGTTTGCTGGGTGCTGGCCCCCGGTCTTTCCTTCTTCTTTGGGTCGTCTCCTCCGCTCCCCGTGGTTTGCTCTGGCTTAGTTGGTCACCAGTTTCTCTAGGTGTTGGCTCCCGTCATCTCTTCTCCAGTTCAATCGGTTATTGTTGGTTACCGGCAGCTTCTCGTTGGTCCTGACCTCGTGTCTCCGGCGATCAGCTGCCCCAGCCTGGCTCACTTGAACTGGACGCCTGTTGGGGTTCTCGATGTCTCTTGGTTCCAGTTTTCGTTTTGTGGCTCCATGTGTTTCCCAAAGTCAGCGTGTGCGTGCGACTCTCTAGGTTCTCAGGCGCTTCCTCTTCCCAAAGGCCTTGGGCCTGCTCCTGATTTTGGCCTTTGGGCCTGATCTCCTTTTTCTCTTACAATTGTTTGTTGTTGTAATTTCTTGGTCTTTGGACCTTATATATTTTCTTCCATTTGTAATTTTTATTGTTTGGGTTGAATAAAATCGCTATTTTTGTTGATAAAAAAAGTCAAACATTTATTCAGGTTGAGTTCCTTTTAGCTATGATTGTTTTTAATCAGTCGTTTTATATTGAAATACCTACTTTTTGAAGACAAAGTAAAGAAGAAAAAATGCATGACTTAGAGAGATTAAATGAAGCAAGTTCATTAATGATAATACTTCTTTTTAATGTCAAAGTCAAACATTCAATCAAGTTCTGTTCTTTTAACTGTAATATTTGTTTATCAACGATTCTTTTGTTTTGAAACGGAAAAATATTATTATACCACCTCTCTCAAGAGATTTGAGAATAGGGCAAGAGTATTAATACTCTCAGTCAACCATCACTACTTATTACAAGTTCAAGGCATGAACCCTTAGGCCATATTGGTAAAACTGAACAAGTCTAAAGGTCCCCAACTTTAGGAACCAAGGATCAAACACAACTATGCAGTACCAATTCATCTGGTACAAAACTGTAGAGCAAGTGACCAAAGATAGAAAGATAATGTCTGAAAATCTGGCATAATGTTGTAGGATCCATGAGTCTTCGTTAACCAAGTGGTCTTGTTGTGTACTAAACAATGTATATTGCATACCTAATTTTAATAGGATCATTATATATGTATTCGTGTTAGACACCGAAGGAAATAATGTTGATATTGGAAATTGGATTTTTAATATACTATGCAATGATATGTTTTATGTTTGTACAAACTTGGTCCGAGGATTGTACATATGAGTAACAATGCCTCAAGCTCTATTTATACCGTTAACGCCAAAAGGTCTAAATCTGATAATTTAGACCACACTCTATTAAGGCATTGTCATTTAGGCCACATAAACAAGAAATGCATATCAGCACTTCAGAAGTATGGACTTTTAATTCCATTCGAATTTCATTTGAATAATAGGTGCAAGGCTTGTTTGATGGAAAACAACTAAAGCGCCCTTCATCGATCGCAGTGAAAAGAGCGGGTGAATTATTGGGTTGATACACTCGGATGTGTGTAGACCAATAAGTTTGCTTGCCATGAGGGGTTTTAACTACTTTATCACATTTACTGATGATTATAATAAATATGGTTATGTCTATTCGATGAGACATAAGTCTGAAACTTTTGATAAATTCAAAGAGTTTAAGACTGAAGTAGAAAACCAGCTCGGGAAAGGTATTAAGGCACTTCGATAGGGTCGAGGTGGAAAATACTTGACCACAGAGTTTTTAGATCATCTAAAAGAGAATGGGATCCTTTAGGAATGGATTCCACCCGAGACACTGTAGTTGAAAGATGTAGCCGAACGGAGAAATCGGACATTATTAGACAATGGTCTGGTGCATAATCAGTTAGACTGATCTCCCGATCTTTATATGGGGTTATGCTCTAGAGACGGTCGCGTTCAGAAGTGGTCGTAGAGTAGGAACCAATTCCTATAACACTTTCTGAAGGCCCAAGGTGATCTGGAAGGATTAGTCGTCCACCTCCGAGATATGGTTACTTAGTGTCTGGAGGTGACGATGAGCTTATGGTGGATCACGAGGATCCAACCACCTTACAAGAAGCCATGGATAGGCCCAACTCCGAATTATGGCTTGGATCCATGAGGGAGGAAATGCAGTCCATGTTGGACAACCAAGTCTAGGAACTGGTTGATCACATCGATGGTGTGAGGACCATCGGATGTAAATGGATTTTCAAGGTGAAGATGGACATGGACGGAAACCCTCAGACCTACAAGGCCCAACTGGTTGCGAAAGGTTAGAGACAAATCCAAGGGATTGTCTATTAGGAAACCTTCTCTCTAGTGGCTATGGTCAATTCTATCCAGATTCTTCATGACATAGTCTCGCATCTTGATTAAGAGATATGGCAAGTGGATGTCAAATCCGTTTTCTTAAAACGAAAATTTGACTGGGGACGTTTGTATGTCTCGGCCCGAAGTTTTTGACGATCCGAAGAATAAAGGAAAGATTTGTAAGTTGTTGAAATCCATTTATGGATTGAAACAAACTTCTCGGAGTTAGAACCCTCATTTTGATGAAGCTTTAATTGGATGTGGCTTTATCAAGAACGAGGATAAACCTTGCATTTATAAGAAGGCTAGTGTGAGCAAGATTGCCTTTCTGGTGCTCATTGGAAATGACATCCCAACCTTGCACGAGACTTAAAGCTTGGTTGAGGAAGTGTTTCTCAATAAAGGACTTAGGCGATGTTGCTTATATCTTAGGGATTAAGATATATAGAGATCGCACCAAGAGTGTCTTGGGTTTAAGTCAGAGCACCTATGTGAACAAGGAATTGAGTATGTTCTCAATTCTCGATTCAAAGAAAGAAACCTTACCCACTCGTCATGGCATTCATCTCAGCAAGACTCGGTGTCCTAAGACACCTGATGAGCTGAAAGGGATGATGAGAATCTCATGCGCCTGGGGGCAGGATCAACAATATATGTCATGATATGTACGAGACCGGACGTCTCGTATGCCTTAAGTTGTACCAGGAAACATCAGTCTAACCTTAGGGAAAGATGATGTTGAACTAGTCGTCAATGGACATGTAGACGCCAGTTTCCAGACAAATCCTGATGACTTTAGAAGTCAGTCAGGATATGTGTTTACGCTGAATAACGGAGCTTTAGCTGGGAGAGCGTAAAGTAAGATACCGTCGCCCATTCTACGAAAGAGGTAGAGTACATGGTTGATGTAGAGGCAACTAAGGATTCTATATGGATTTGGAAATTCACGGCAGGGTTAGGTGTTATTAAAAACTCATCCAGCCCGGTGAATCTATTTTGCGACAACACAAGGGCCACTATGCAAGCTAAAAGCCCAGATCGCATAACAAATCCAAACGTGTACTGTGGCGTATCCACCTCATCAGGTAAATATTGAACTGAGGTGAAGTGAAGATCACCTATATTGCAACTGATGATAGCCAATCCATTGACTAAGGCACTCTCGTTGTCAGATCATGTTAGACATGTAAAGTCAATGGGAGTAAATTTGAGTTTAGATTGGAACTAGGGCAAGTGGGAGATTGTTAGTATTAGTTCTTGTAGTTCAATCATAAATGTCCAAATGTATATATCATCGTTAACAATAAAATTAAAGCGGCTTTTATATTACTTATGTGTTGGAGCAGTATATCGATGTGTGCTCTGATCTATGCCCATAATGCGAATAGAACCATAGATCGAGATAGATCACACTCGATGAGCCCTTAGTCAACAAAGCTTCACTAGAAGCGACTAGTATGGAAGATGGCTCTTTATGGCTTACGTTCTGTTAGTCATTGGAATGAGATTCTAGAGTCTGATCATAGATATCATGTGGGACATGATAATGGATGACCCGCCGTGAATATGTTCCATAGATTGAGTCATGAACATATTCAGTGTCGTAGCTTGTCATGTATCCTTAGACCAAGGAGTCTTTGTGATCGTTATGCAGTCAACAACTGAGTTTGACCTGAGCCCAACGTTGTCCGTAACAGGGCTTCCATAACGGCCATGATCGGCTTAGGGACGAGCTGCATGAGTGACACGAAAGACGGCTAAGGGATTTATCCCTCATACTGAGGTATGGGAAAGATATCGGTTCTCGGCCGCTTGATGGAGAGTGACTGAATGAATAACATGGGCATGCACATGATATTGGGTATCATATATTCAGTCATCTCACATATCAAGGAATAGTGATTTAGAATAATAAGGATGGAGGCTCTATGCCTTATCTCAATCAGGATATCGGTGATAAAAGGATAATGACAGGGACGATAGAAAGGTTAGAATCGACATGGTTTATTCGTTATGTAGTGTCAGGCAATACTAAAGTCTCGTTAGTTGCCACTTATGTAGGATCAAGTAAAATGAGATTTTGCGTTGATCTATCAACATGCATAAACATAAGGGTCACACCGAAGGATGAAACTCATTAACACATGTATGGAGAATGGCCATAAAGGGAGTTGTCTCGGGACATGGCCAAAAATGGGTTTTGGGTCATGTGCCCGTAAGTATTTAGGACATAACGGATCGAGACAAGTCTTGGAGTCTTTAGATTGATCGCGTCGGATAATGTTCGACATATCCAGTATGGAAGGCGTGGAGGTGATGAGCGCATCACGGAACCTCGTTGGAAATGGCCACGAGTCATCTCCCACGAGGCCCATGGGAGGCCCATGCCACCAAAGGTCCATGGAAATAATTAATTAATCTTTGATTAATTAGTTATAATTAAGCAAGAAAAGATTAAGGTGGGGGTGAATCAACACCAACTACCATCCAATCTTACACCATACTTGTCTTATTTACACCATGCTTGCACCATGTTTATCCCATGCTTGCACCATGCTTATCTTATTTTTTTTTTATTATGTTGAGAGGATTTACTTGTTTAAGTCATCCTTTTCAAACATAACAAAAATACAAGACACAAATGGGAACAAGAGGCTCTCTTTTTCTCTCCTTGGAAGTTTAGGTCATGGTGATATTTTTTCTCCATTTTCTTGTGTTCTTGAGTCCTCTAAGCTAAGAACTAGGTGGATTTGATTCCTATATGGATACGTAGTCATCTTGGAGACTCAAGCCGATCATTCCTTAACCCGGTGTTCTTTAATTGGGAGGAACAAGAAGAAAAATTGTGCCGAATTTTCTGCACAGATTTTCTCCGACCAGCCACTTTTAAGAGGTTGATCGGGGTTCATCTAAGGTCTGATGAAGCTGATTTGTGGAGTGAATGTTTTCCACATATTTTTATTCAAAGTGGACGGTGGAATTTGGATTTCAACGGTTCGTTATTTAGATACACGAGCTGCAAGTAGAGCCACTTCAACCATTGATAAGGAAATTGTGATTTCGGTTTTGTTTTGTGTTTCTAACTTTGGTAGTGTTTCATGGCTTGCAAGGTCTCGAGTTTTGCTTCCGCTGAAAGTATGTGTTCATACCCTCCATCGAGACCCAATAGTACGTTCTCTACTCCGACCGTGCGTTGTATTCCATGGAGTACGAGCTCTACTCCACCCCTACGCCGTATGACATAGAGTACATGTTCTACTCCAGCCATACGTCGTATGAAATGTGGTATGATATCTCGACTTGGAGAATTTGCGGTTTTCACTCTGTTTTTGGCTCTTTTTCACTCCGAGATCCTGGTTCTTGTGGAGAGAGATCACTGCACCAAAATAGAGAAATACACATCAAAATACATAATCCCGACACTGAAAAAATTTAAAAAAATATGGACTAAAAACATGTAGAATAGATATATTTTACGTTTACATCACGCCTTAATAAAAATCTTATTGTGTTTAGCAAATTATCTTCTGAAATGGACAGTAATCATAGCAAAATGTATGCTTACAAGGCTTTTCTTATGATTATTTCCTAGACTGAATTGGTACGATTAGTGATCATAGAAAAATGTATGTTTACAAGGCTTTTGTTATGATTATTTCCTAGACTGAATTGGTACAATTAGTATTCTATTGTTTTTTTTTGAAACGGGAAAGAAGTATTGTATTACGATATCATATCATGCTTACAGAAAGGGACATAACAGTCCCGGATACCAAATTTCTGTCCCCAACCGGCCGTAGCCCGTCAGGCACTAATGGTTCCATACGTGAAGTCTGCTTTGTCTCGCAGATCCAAACTCAAGAGTTCCTCGATCCAACGTTTCAAAAATATAATAAACCACAACCCTAACCCTAACTAGCCAAAATCTTATTCGACCTAACCAAGGGAAAACAAGGAATAACTTAGCCTTTAGTGCGGATTCCCCGAGACCTCCCGATTGTAGTTGTCTCGGGTCTGTGGGTATAGGCCCCCGACGGTCCACCCCACCCCCGCATTGGGAGATCATTCACCCATCGGGGGGCTATGCCCCCCCGGGATTATGACCTGGTCCTGAACTTGGTCGGTAGTATCCGGTAACGTCGGTTTCGCAGTGTCTCCCTCAGGCTCCCGAGAGTCCTGTTTTGTCTTGATCTTCTGAGGTCGGGGGCCAATGCCAGGGTTGTACCTCAGTATCCCTCAGCGGACCAGCGGCATTCCCCCTTGAGTGTAGCGATTTACCGGGGGCCTAGGGCATCCGATCGCCATATGCGTCCTGGAGCTTGGAGACCACGAATCTTGGCTCCTTGGAGGCGGCGGATGTGGACCCGAAACCCTAGAAGGGACTTCTCGAGTCCCGTAGACTCCTCGGTTCTCATGCGGTGCATGCACTCTATGGTTTGCATGCCTCTTAAACGGCTCTGGAGGCCGAGATGCCCTGATCGGAGGAGGGATCACCATGCATCGTGGCGGCCGAGGCGCCCTGGACAGAGAGGGGATCACCGTGCATGGCGGAGGAGGCAAGCGTCCCAGTGGATGAAACGGGGCCATCAACGGATGGTAGTCGCCCAAGTGGGGATCCGGGCAACCCCATCCCAGATCGGTCGATGGTCCCGACCCCCGTCCCCTAGTTCTCGACGAGGATGCAGCCGTGGCACATCATCCCGGTACGGTTGATACGGCCACAATGGCCTGGGTGCCCGCCCCTGCATCGACCAAACTCCCCGGTGTTGCATGGTCGTAGGTACCATGAACAGATCGAGCGGAGGGTCTATACCCGTGGATGAGCCATCGTCGACCACGATTGGACGAGCTCTGGCTCCGTATGGCTGGTGACGATGTCCAGAGGGGGCCATTAGTGGTGACAGGCGACTGGAAGGAGGTGTATGGTGGAGGAGAAGAAGCAGCACCAGGTTGCATGCGGGCGGCGGGGGCGGCGACTGTAGGAAAAACGAAAACCCTAAAAGAGTAGCAGAGAACCTCTTAGAGGTAGACGGATAGCGTTTTTTTCGTATGGGAAGATAGGTTACTAGAATATAAGCATGTAAAACTTTTTGTTTTTTTATTTGACTATCAAAATTACATAGTATTACGATTGCGTGATTTTGTGGTGCATCGAATTTTGTTGCTTGATCTCTTATGCCAAATAGTTATACTTCATATTTAAGAGAGAAATTAATAAAATAATAAGATTTAAAAGAGACTGAGTGGTGCTAATTGTTAAAAAAAATTCAACGACGTAAAAAGCGTCGATGAAAGGAATTTTAGAGAGAATGCTAAATTTGTTTTTGATACTACCTTTGCTACAACATTTTTTGAGCCCTCTATTATAAGATCCAGGGGTGGGAGGGGTGGTACCTATTGAAAATACTCTTAAATATGTTGTTGCTTGGGACAATTTTTTATTGAATATTAGAAAGGAAATTGATTTATAACAATTATACATATCAAAGGTGGAAATCACCTCCTTCAAGTCCAAACACAAATTGTTGGAGTTCAGGTTTCAAACTCTAATCCTATCGCGCTCTTTACCTTCTTTCTCTGAAAGTCTAGAAAGCAAGTAATCCGTCGTCATTGATGGCTCGTGTGGTTCCGTCCACGTGAGCTACCGGTGCGGCTCTGTTCCCCGATCAATCATGTCCTTTTATTGTCAGCTCTATTTGCTCCATTCTAGACGTCGGTTAGTCAACCACCTCCACCTTCTTCTCCGGTCATGGCAGTCGGCGCCTCCCTTCGCAGTCCTCCGTCGTTTGTCGTAGCTCTCCCCCACCCTCCGCCTCCTTTCTTGGACCAGATTTGCCATCCCTATGAACTCCTTCTACCGTATCTACCACCCAACACCATCGTTTGGCCAAGCCAGCCTTACTCCACCCTTTTTCGGTAAGACTCGTCCATTTCCGGCAAGATCTGCCCCACCCACATCGCCCCCGCGTCTTCCTGTCCAATCCCCGACCATCTCTAACCGTTTCTTCCACCCAACGCCTTTCTCCGACAAGTCCTCGGTCATATTCGTACCCCCTTCTTCACCCTTTTACTCCTCTGTCCCGACCCCTTACCCGACCCCTTTCCCCCAACGACGATGGTCGGCTGCCAACTCCCCTCTCGGGCCTTTCCTCACGACAAAGACGACTCCTTCGACCGAGCCTCTCCGCCACGCCCTTTTTGCTGGTCAGACAGTCAGATCTGTGCCCACTTTCCGCCGTAACACCGTAGTCGGAGTTGTTCAGCCGTGCTCCTACTCATCGTTGACCGGCCAGATCTGTGCACCAGCCCCAAACGAATTAGATCTGCACCCAACGGCCCCACCTTCCTCGCCCCATACATCGGAGGCCGACCGCGAGTAGTTGTTGCTTGTCATTGTTGTTTTGATAATTTATTTTGTTTATACTGTTTGTCTTTTGGTGTTCCCACTGTCGGAATCCCGGATCTCCGATGAGTGTGGTTGCAATCTCTTGTGGCATGTTCAATCGGATCTTTCTTTCGATGTATCTCTCCGAAAAGTCGATAAGAAAGACCGATTTGATAGTTGTTGTTTATCTAGGCGTTGTATCGCCTTTTTCGAGAGTCATTTATCCCGCTAGTCGTTCCTCGAGTGTTCGAAAACAATCGGTAGATACTACGCTCATACTGTTCGGTATTTATTGTTTGGTTTGTAAGATTTATTAACTATTAATAAATCTTTTTTTTTTAAAGTCCAACACAAGTTGAGCTATATTATATCCGCGTTTGTAACACGTTTTTTCTTTGGTTAATTCTAGTCCCTTCTTCTCAACACAAAATTGAGGAATACATCTTTCTTATTCAGTTGTTTCTTTACGGATTCTGGGTTGACTTTATGAAATCATATGCCTTCCGTGAGACTTTTAGGGATCACAAGGACCAATCCCGTCACTGTTTATTTTGAATCCAGTCTATATTCCGTACAACTGTACAAGTAAAAGAATCGTGTCATTCTTTTTCATTTATAATTAATACGGAGTGTTAATTCGATTAAATAATAAATCATGTTTTTATACGAGTAAAAATGTGAATTGTTACTATTAATTCGGAGGGTTCACGAGTAAAATAAGTGGCAATGACACGCCACTTTCTCCCAAAATGCGGTACCATTCACGGGGCTCTTGGCTCAATCGCTTCTGTGCACGATAGCGACACCCCACCAAAAAGACGGATATACCCCTCATGTTATCCGGACACCACGAGCCACGTACCTCTGCACACTACTGTCCTACCGGGAAGTGGGAGGCACGCACTAAGGGGGAGCGTGGAAGATAAAAAGGACGGTGACGTACGGTTTCTCTTAATTTTCTTGCTTATCAAGTTAATTAAATACCAAACCCCTCTCTCTAATCGGATAAAAACACTAGTTGATCAAAGCTGACTCCTATTTCTCTCATTCTCTCCAAAGCCAAAGCATTTGTATGAAGCTGAAAAACAAAGGAAAAGTGTACCCTTGTTCGCCGGAGATGGAGGCGCTGAAGCTCCTGCCGGCGGCCATTCTGGCCATTGCGACGCTCCTTTCTGTGGAGGATCGCGAGGTCCTCGCTTACCTGATTTCCAGGTCCACCACCAATCCTTCGTCGCAGAAGAAATCGGCCCACAAGGCGCCCAGGTTCGAGTGCGAGTGCTTCGATTGCTACACCAGCTACTGGTTCCGGTGGGACTCGTATCCGAACCGCGAGCTCATCAATCAGGCCATCGAGGCCTTCGAGGACCACCTCGCCACCGGAGACAAGTCCAAAAGGACCGCCAGGGGAAAGCGGAGGGACAAGAACGCCCGTCGCTTGGAGAAGCTCGACGAGGTTCCCTCATCGGAGAGCATTCCGGTGCCAGCCTCCCCGGAGAAAAGCAGAGAAGAAGTTTCCGGGGAGGAAGTGGCGGCGAGCAACGACAAGGGTTCGGACTTATTGGGATCAATAAAATCGCGCATTTGGGGACTTTGGAATCCGAATGTGTGAGGGAAAATGAAAATCAATTATTTTTCTTTTTTTTTTGGAGAAAAGCAAAAGTTGGATATGAATAGTGTTTTTAAATATCAATGCTCGCATTTCCTGGGCTTGATAAAACGTTGCTGTTATTTTTGCTTTGGAGCTAAGCTCTACAAGGTCAAGTGTGAGGTCCAAATGCGATGATATGTTAGTGTTTTAATTGATCATTTTCCATTTATTTATGTTTACTTTTTCTTTTTTTATTGCCATGTCACTCACACTGAATAACATTTGTCCGTCCCCCAAACTTTGATTTGTTAAAGTGATGACATATTAGGGATGCGATTCTTCATGTTCCTTTTTGTTTCTCTTTGCTTATTTGATTGCAATGTTGATTATGGGTGTCTTACACACTAAGGTTCCTAATCGAAACTCATTGGACTTTTTCTAGTGCAATTAAAGGGTTCTTATATAGATTTGCAAGGAGCTGTTCCATATTTATGGTAGAGAATTTAATTAGATCGAATCAGGAGTTGTTATGATGAGTTAGTCATGTAACGGTCTATGAAAATAGAAGGTTGGTTAAATATATGAGATTAGGATCTCGTTAGAAATTGATACACCGATTCTTCCACCCCTGTTGCTCGGTATGCATACTAAAAAAATTACTAGAATGGGAAATATTCCAACCAAACACAAACTAAGCATTCAATTTAGAGTTTCTTTCTATAAGATAAGGATACTGACAAGTGATGGGTTTGTACTTTGTATTGATGGAGTTACCTTACATTGGACTGGAGCCTGGAGGAGGGATTGGGTTTGACTAAAATGGGCATGTGGTGCACTCATCGCTGTCATATAGGATCTCTATTTTTCATCACAACAAAGCGGTAAATCCGTAAATCATGTCATGTTATTTGTTGTATCGCTCAATATAAATAACTGTGAGCACACATTAGGGATGGACATGGTAGCATTTTTAGCATTTGCATCGTGGAACTTCAGGTCTAAATATTTCGGTCTCAACAAATCTCAAAATCGAGTATCAACGGAAAAAAAACACAAGTATATAAATAATCATCAAATTTCTGATGTGAAAAATTGAATATAAATTGACGATCACATAACATATTTATTGAAGTCCATAGTTTTAAAAACATGCATAAATAAGCAAAACTCAAGTATAAATAAGTTCATGCTAATACAGACTTTGATATTTTGACGATAGAACGAGTCGTGCTGGTAACGTGTTGTAAAATCGAGTTTGGAAGGAACCAAACCAAGACACTGATGATCCAAAGTAATAACAAGGTTGATATCTACGGGTTGGGTACCGAGCAAACAAGAAAAGCACTTGAGATTGGAAGTACATAGAACTTTTATTTCTTGAGAGTTTCTTACAAGATGGTATTGTTTATATGAGTTGTGTTGTATCAAATACAAGGGGTTGGGACCTCTATTTATAGGAACCAAGAACACATGAGACATTGCCATACACTATCAACATGCAAGTAGTGGTGTCATGTAGATTATGGTGGCCACACATGGTATTGACATGCCACTTCATAACACTCCCCCTTGGACACCACAATGTGCTTCAAGTTGAAGTTGCCTCGTTAAAGACCTCCTCAGGACAAAGACCTCCTCATGACAACCCGGTGGGACAAAACCTGTAAGGAAAAGAGTGCAACGCACAATATGTGTTTGAAGTTGTGCTTGACGTTGTGCTTCATAATGCCTCGTTAAAAACCTTTCCAAGAAAACTATGTGGGGAAAAGCTTGGATAAGGGAAAAAGAGTGCAACGCACAAAATTTATACCCCCTGACTTCGGGCAGGTTACTTTGGTTGCTTGCTAAAATGATGCATGCTGATCCTGTGTACTTAGCTTCTCAAAGGTAGATGTTGATAAGGTTTTAGTAAATAAATCAGCTAGATTCTCGCAGGACCGAATCTGTTTGACATCTATCTCATTACTCTTCTGGAGCTCATGAGTATAAAAGAACTTCGGAAAGATGTGTTTGTTATCTCTTTTAATATATTCTCTTCTGACTTGAGCAATACAAGTTGCATTGTCTTCATATATAATGGAAGGAGAGTCAATCGAGCATAGTACATGCTTGATAATAGATCACAAGAACACACATTCTCGGCTAGCTTCATGTAGCGCCACAATTTTTGAGTGGTTTAAGGATGTTGCAACCAAAGTTTGTTTCATAAAGCGCCAAAAATGGTTGTTTCACTGCAAGTGAAAACATATCATGTCTAGGAGCGAGCTTTGTGAGGGTCTGATAAATAACTTGCGTCTGCATATCCAACCAGATCATCGCTCCCCCTAGACTTAGAACATAATAGACTCAAATCTCTAGTTACGCTCAGATAACAAAATATATGCTTAATATCATTCCAATGTTGTCTATTGGGTTCTGAACTGAACCTGACAAATACATTTACTACGAACGCTATATCAGGTCTCGTACACTATGTCAAATATAACAAAACCCCAATAGCATTTAGATATGGTACTTCCTGACCAAGTATTTCTTCATCTGCTTTTTTGGGACGGAATGAATCCTTCTTTGGATCTAAAGATCGGATGGCCATTGGAGTACTGAATGCTCATTCATGCTAAAGTGCTTCAAGAGCTTTTCAACATACACAGATTGATGGATTAAAATGTCATCAGACAAGTGCTCAAGCTGTAGGACGAGACAGTGTCTAGTGTTACCCAAATCTTTCATTTCAAATTCCCTATTCAGATACTCTGCGGTTATGACGATCTCTTCCGGAGTCCCAATCAAATTTATGTCATCAACATATACTGCTATAATATATATATATATAAAGTATATCAAGTTTTACTTTTATACACCATAGATGTCATCGTCGGGCAACACAATTTTGTCAACATTGGTATTTTCTCCGATTACCTCGACGCCTCGGTAGTTAACCACGCAAATTGAATTGATTTTGTGTTTGAAATTTGGAAATTGTTGACATCTATTTTGAATATGTGATTCTATTAAGTGAAAGGGTTAAATGTAAAAACCTAACCTTATGTATTGGTCACGAACATTATAATACCCAAAGTTTAAAAGTATTAAATGAAAGACCTTATGTTTTGATCTTTATAAAATGGTCGGAAATAATATGCTACCCAAAGTTTAAAAGTATTAAATGAAAGTCTTTATGTATTGGTTATGAATTGGTCACTATTATTTACATGTCTTATAAATTAGTTCAAGATTATTTACACTTGAATTGACCATATCTTTTATACATCTTATGAATTGGTCACATATCATATACATAATTATGGTAGTGATCAATATTTTACGATAGTTTATTATTAGTGACCAATACATAAGAATATATTTTTACATTTAGCCCTAAGTAAAATCATTATATTGTTTGTGAAAAATTCAGAAAAGGATAACTAATTATTTTTATCATAGAAAAACAAATGCATTGACTAAGCCAACGATACAAAGAGAAGCACCCAAAAACTCAAAAACAAGCACGACCTGAAACACAAATAATAGAAACAACGAAATTAAAGGATCACAATCATGCAGCATATGAAGTCGTTAACATATTGAATTCCAAAAAAAAAGTATTTTCTTTCCTAATTTACTTGGTAGTCAACAACTGTGAATGAAAATTTACGTATAAATAGCACGAGGGTATAGCTGAGCCCAAATAAACTTTGAAGTTTATGGAGGAATCATTATCTAACATGAATCTTGTTTCATATTTTGTGGTGGGAAGGTTTGTTGTTGGAAGAAAACACAGAAAAATAGAAATACTAGTGATTTACACAAAATTTGATAAATAACATGGTTTGGAAACATAAAGGAATACTACTTCAGTTTGAATAGCTGCAAAAACGTCTCTGACTTGAAAGTCGCGTCGTTCCCAAACCCCCCCCCCCCCCTAGCCGCCAGATCCGCTTCTTCGTCTCCACCGGTTCCGGCCACGGCTCCGGCCAAGATCGGTGCCGGTGGCGACCTACTCCCTCTCCCTCCCTTCCCCATCCTCCCTCATTTCTCTTTGGGCGTTTCTTTCGACCTTGACTTGCTTCAGCTGCTTCCCGACGACTTCCCGCTTCTTCCTGGTGGTTGGTGTCTCCGTGAACACATGGACGGCACGAGCCTTTGTCGGAGCTCTTGACTTCAGCCCTTACTTCCTCCTTTCCGTTTAGATCTTCTCCGATCTGTTCAGATCTGTCGCTGCTGGATGTTGCTCGCTCCGGTAGCCGGCGGCGTGTGAGGGTGCGGGTTCGTGGCGTCCTCAGGCCAGTACTTATCTCGCCGGAGTTGCTTCAGGGGTGGCCGGTGAGGGCGTCTCCGTCTCCACGTGCGGGTGAAGGTGAGACCTGGTCTTGGGCTTGGGTCATACCTGGGCCTCGACCTGGCCTGGGCTTCGGCCTGGGCCAGTGTTCTGGGCATGGGCTTGTCCTGGTCCAGCTCCAAGGACCTGGTCTCCATGGGCCTGGTCAGGGATTCGGCCCGGTCCACTAATTTGGACCTGCTCCTTGGCCCTTTCGCTCAACCCAGCAGATTTGGTGTGTGGGTCTTGCCGACGTTGGTTTGCGCTCGGACTTCCGCTGGAGGTGCTTCTCCCGTTCACAAGGTTCCGGTGGGTAAGATTTCTCGTCACCATCTTTCTTCCAGCGCTCCTGTTGTAGGCACTGCTTGCCTCCTAGACTCAGTTCCGCGTAAATCTTCGTCGCTCTTCTCCACATTGTTGGGGGGAGCTCGTCGGTCTTATAGGTGTTGGCCTCCGACGAGGTGCTAGGCTTCAGTGCCAACCTTCGAAGTCTTGTGGTTTCTGTTTCTAAGGGGTCTAGTACTCATCTTTGTTGTGTGCGGTGCGGGCCGCCGGCGTGTCATTGCTTTTTCTATCTACTTGGATTGGGTTTTGATGAGATGAGGTGTTTACTACTGCGAGTGTTGGTAAGAGGTTTGGGGTGTTTTGATTGGCCTCGGAGGGCTATGTTCGGTTACATCGTCTGTTTGGTTGTTTGCGGTCTCGTCCAAGGATCTCGCTGATGCAGGCTCGAGGTTGTAGTCCGAGCGCCATGCTCGTAGTTGAGCGTCATGCTCGTTGTAGTTTACTAAGCGCCATGCTCGTGTCTGTATTCCGAGCGCCATGCTCGTTGTAGTTTACTGAGCGCCATGCACGTGTCTGTATTCCGAGCGCCATGCTCGTGGTTGTATCCCGAGCGCCATGCTCGTGGTTGTATTCCGAGCGCCATGCTCGAGGTTGTACTCCGAGCGCCATGCTCGTGTCAGGTTTATGAGCGCCATGCTCGTGTCAGGTTTATGAGCGTCATGCTCGTGTCAGATTTCAGTTAGTTGTTCTTTTTTGTGCTTGGTCTGTAGTTGGATCTAAAAGCTGTACTCATCTTTCTACTTGTGAGAGGTTTACTTATTTATATAAAAATCAAAAAAATTGCTGATAAAAAAAAACATGGTTTCGAAAATTTGATAATACACAAATACATTTGCTTTTCGGATGCTGGTTGGTTCATCAATATAATAACGTTGATTAATTCTTGATGTTACGGTAGAGCAAGGTCTAGAGAAAGGTGGCAGAGCTTGATTGTAATTGTCGATGCCCCGAGCACCTCTATTTTACCTAAAATTGGATCATGGAGAAGTTCCCCAAGTTAGGAAGTTTGAAGAAATGACAACTAGACACCATTTCTACAGAAGGAAGCAACCCATGATTAGCATATGAATGGCTTTGGGTGTTCAACAAGCATGATCCAATCTGAGTAGTTTACACGACGATTCATGTTACATATGGTCACCAAAACTCACCTCTTTGTTATCAGCAAGTGTATGTATCACAGTTTCTTATACAGAATCAAGCTTTTTGCTACTAGGCCAAGATTATGATAAGTGAAGATGACATTCGGCCAGTTATTGGCAACTGGGCACATGTTATGGGTGCATTTCTCAGGTACATAATGGAAGCGCAAGAAGGGGTGATTGGGCTTTTCTCCAATGTTCTATTTTGGCCCATGGATTCAGGCCCAATAGACAATGGTCCAATTCTTGGGTGTGTGTGACGGAAGGAATTGAAAACTTACCAGACGACAAGAGTTTGAAGCGCCTGAGAAGCTGCATGCACAAGTAGGACATGGGGTCGTCTTCTTCCCTTGATCAGAGGGAGCAAAACACGAAGGGACCCTGCTCGCTAATTAATGAGTTTAGGTGCATATCATATCCTAAGTCATGAAAATAACTTCTCAACTAACCATAATGAAAACAGTTTAATCACATAAAAACAAGATAAAAAAAAAACATGTTTGCAAAGGAAATAATCACAGTGGAGAGTGATTCTAATTCCTGTTCAATCTACTCATTGAATCTCAAAATTCAATTATTGAGGTAAGCAACATATATTCTAGTCTTTATCACTAGATCAATTATTTTAAGAACAGTCATTTTAGATAAATTTCACATCATCAATAATGATAAAGGACTAAGCCAATCCAAGTTGAGGATAGTTGGAAAATCTCCATCTTAATCCTAGAGTCTCATTCTAAATCTCAACAGGTGGAACATGTACAGCTTTAGCCACACCACAAGAAAATCCAAACCAAGTTTGTCCAAATTATGTGCTGTACTCGGCTTAGTATCACAACTCAAATTGGATAGTGCAATTCAGAACCTATTTTGTGCTAAAATATGATTTATCAGAAGAAAAGGCTGAGAATAAGAACAAAGATGATTAATGTAGGCTTACCAACAGCTTGAGGCACTAAAATCAAGAGTAATGAATCTCGTTGGGGGTCCACACGCCACACATCTGAGCAGGAATAGCCACCACATGAAGTTCCTTGGCAGCTGCACAGTCATATTTGAATTCTCATTCCATTTTCCCACAGAACCAACCCTGATGTGGAATTGTACCACACTGGGACGGTAAGATTCCATCTTTACAACAGCGGTCGACCTTCATGTTGGCTGGAGCAATTGCCAGAACTGGTGACTCTAGCCCCAAGTAATGTCCATATCACCTCACACCCAGGAACATAGTAACTTCTGTTTTGATAGTGGGAGGGTGATATTAATCGCATCCTGTTAACACTTTAAACAGCATTATCATTCTTGATATTCACAAGTCAGAAGTGGGAAAAAAGTGAAACGAAGCCATCAAGGAGTGGCGATGGAACTGACCTCGTAACCATTAGGAGTCTAGCTAAGTATGTACCATCTGATATGAACATGGCCATTTGGATCAGTCAAATTGTAGCCAAGTGGCTTTGAGGAATGTTGCTGCAAGAGAGTTAAGACAAAGAAGGAGAGTTCTAGTGCTTGACTTCATTGTTTGATCTACTTCTCCCATACTCTAGTAGCTGCATTGTATTATTTCTTCTCATCATCCCATGTGATTCTAGGTTGAACTTTACATATTTTGGCCAAAATTATATTTATTATTCTCACATGATTATACCCTCAATTTATAGAACCCTGTAGGCGGTCAACAAAGAGGTTTTCAGAAATAAATAAAAATAATATGAAGTACATTTGTATTTAAAAATCTGAACCTTAATCTCCTTTTTGGTTCAGTCCTTGAAATTTACGCTAAAGGCTATTTTTCATATGGCAATAACTAATAAGCATCCACTGGTCATGCTCTTTTTTTCTGGAGAAGATTGTTTGGTATCAAGAAAATCTTATGGACATTACACAATTGTTTCCATAAGAAACCTAAACCCAAAATGCTTCACTTTCTAGAATTTTCAGCAATATAGAAGTGACATTTCAGGTGAACACAGTAATATTCATATTTTTACAAGTGGCATGTAACTACTCCACAAAATTTTGAGTGAATGAATCAACATGGGCTGTCTAAAGACATTGATGAGTGCCTACTTAACGAGAAGGCTAATGGAAAATTTTGGGCAACCGTAGTGATATGGCATGAAGCTAACCAGATAACAAACAAGGAAGTAAAAGATAAGGGCATGTGTTATGTAATGAGATGGATACCTGAATGGGTACAGTACCAGTCTGTCTCGGAACCATGGTTCTTGTGGTGACCGGTGAGCCTGCCATGTTCATGACCATACAATTATGTGGCAAGGAGACGTTAATCATCATCTTGATATATCCACAAGCCAAACAGGATGCAGAGTTTACTCATCCAAAGACAGTATACACATGAAGAAGAAGCATTGTTGGACATATGTTTTTGCCAGTTTATTAAGCTGAGAATCTCTAATAAACACTCAGCCAGAAAAGGCAATTTCTAAAGTGCACATCAAAGGCATTGTGACAAATCGCCCTATAATTGAAGGGTCTGACGGGCACTCTTCACAGCCCGGTCTGTCTCAATCTTCAAAAATCGGGCTCTTTTCATGCTAGCCGCAGGATACTGTTGTAACTGTCCACTAGTTCGTATTTTAGTATTACATTGGTATCAATAATAATTAATAAAGATATCAGGAACTCTCATGCGACCCTACACTTCATGTTTTAACATGCCTGGGGTCTGATTTCTGTCAGATTTGCTCATTTATTTCCAACCCTCAACTACATTTCACTAATCATTTAAAAAAATATTTAAAAAATCATTTTTGTTACATATATATATATTTACTTATTAAATCACTTCAGTTTTATTTAAAAAATCACTTCAGTTTGATTTTTAAAAAAATATTTAAAAAATCACTGAGGGCATTTTCGTAACTAAACATCTGAGTAGGTATCAGTTAAAAAAATACTTTAGGGTAGGTATCAGTTAAACGCTACAAGTTTGGGGTAGGTATTTGTAATTTACCCTTTCCAAAACACCAAATTTGGGGGGCATATTATATCAATTCTCAGAACGTAGCTATTTCCTATCAAACGAAGATAAGTTTCTCGAGAAGAGGCATAAAAAGGACTAAAGCATAAAATTTCATCTTCAAAACAAACAAGAAAAAAAAGTATTAAAATGACTCGCCAACCTATGCATAATTTCACTGGAGGGTAAGATCATCGGATATTTAACTTTAAGATGCCAATATCCTTTGATGCATCAGGTAATGGATATCATATTCATCCACTCTAACCAGGATTTGAACTATGAAGGCCAGTCAGTCCCTCAGATAGATCTAGGTGTTCAAATACAAGGTAAAGACATTACTAAAGCAATTAAGAGAGAACTCCAAATTTATACTTTTCAAGCCAAACTCCAACTTACAGCTAACAAGGTCTAAACAAACTCCTTAAAAGACCAGATACACTAAGTTGCTTTATAATTCGTAGTTCTGTGTTCTTATAAGTTATATCTTATTTCAGAAATCTTCCATTAATTACATTGTCTTTTATAATGTAGGAAGTACTGGCAGGCTGACTAGTTCTGAACTTGCTACATCAAATTCCATATCCAATACCCATCAAGAGAGAAGTATGAATCACAAATTGCTGCAGAAATTATCCGTTCATTATATTTTTCTTGTGATATACCATCATCGGAACTATTTCCTGAACACTTCCACCCATAATACCATATTTGGAATGTTTGACAAATGTCATTTTGCTACTTTTATTAATGGCCTCTTAAAATGTAAACATTTAAGAAACTAGAATGCAATAGCTAACTAACCATCAACATCAGTTTTGTTCCCACCAGGCTTTCACATACTCCGGCCGTCAAGATTGATTGAAACCTGTTGAAGCAGACTACTAAAAATATTCGTTTATAAAATTTGTGGAGATCTCAACCAAACAGGGTCACTGTCTATCATTTTCACAAATATTAATTCCTATAGAGATTTATTTTATTTCAGATCTCTGAAAATGAGATTATGGTACTTGTGCAGTGTTTTTTAATTATTAGCAACCTTTCCTAGATAAGTGTTTATTCTTGTCAGGTATGCCAGTATAACCTTTGTCTCTAAGCTAAAAACCTTTTCTCTTTTTTGCAGCTTACTTTATTTCATGGAGAAGTTTATGGGGCACACGGGGTTTTGACTAGGTAAACAGGCTTGGTCCACTCATGCTTTTCTACAGAAAACCACTTCTGAGTTCTGACTGAGAGAACATGAATGTGACAGAATAACTATGAAGGAAAACCACTCAACAAGACATGGCCATTTTACTGTACCACGAAAAGGAGTACCAGGCATTAGTGGGTCATAGCATCTTCTGGTATAGATAGTGTTAGATCATAAAAAAATAAAAACAATTTTACCCCTTCTGAAATATGAATAATTGCAGCTAGTTACTTCAGTGTTGCAATATTCAACTGAAAGAGTTACTGGCCGTCTAAGTTTAGTCATAACCTCAATGAAATTTAAGATCCTGTTGAAACCATTCATTGCCACCATTGTTGGGATATGGTGCATAAGAACTTCATGTATATCCAAGTGCTTTTGCATGCTCAAGTTGGCTGCAGACACAACATATCCAAAGGAGAAATACTTATATAAACACTAAATGTAGACATTATTAAAGGTTTCCACAGATTATTATACAGATGAATAAATAACGACCCTTTCAGACAGATTTTCCACCAGGGCTGAATCAATCAAGAAACATTATCATTGGACCTTTTGATCACTAATGATAAGATTATAGTCCAATAAATTGTGGATTCAGAGGGGTCGAACAAAACAATCTCTGAAGTCCACATTATTCAATACGGAGTTTAACCTGCAAGAGTATAAGCCTTTCAATGGCACGTCTTGCAAGACAGTTCTACTAAACTTGTGATTTGGATCATGTATACTCCATGCAGTACCATAGAATTCTACATGTCGTGATCAATACGAACGAAAAAAACCATCATCATGTAACCAATTCCATTCATGATCATGAGTGAACAACTTTTAGGTAGAAATAATAGCCTTTAGATTAAGGACCCACTCTCCATTTGGCAAGGTGATATGATCTTAACAATAATTGTCCACCACAATCTCGTAAATATCTCACTGTTCCTCTCTACTCACTTTTTTTTCACTGGCTACCGGATGCTTACCATATCTATTTAATCTAGGGATAATTGTCCAAAACTACCCTAAAGTTTCGTCCACAAACGAGTTGATGCACAAAGTTTCGTCGACGCTGTGTGGCTACCCTGAAGTTTTGTCCACGACTTTTTTAGTTTTGACGTAATGGGGATGTCCAGAATGATGGTCTAGGGCCTCTGGGCAGTGCTTCCCGGATTGAATAGAAGCGTGGACAACACTTCAATGCACCCACAAAAGCGTGGGCAAAACTTCAATGCACCCACAAAAGCGTGGACAAAACTTCAGAGTAGCCACACAGCGTGGACAAAACTTTGTGCATCAACTCATTTGTGGACGAAACTTTAGGGTAGTTTTGGACAATTATCCCTTTAATCTACTTATTGATAAACAGCTCAATAAATGAGTATATATATACCTAGAAAAGCAAGTCTTACATGCTCTCCTCACCCCAGAGACAGATATTAAGATGAAGGTTGACTCCTTTCACAAGCATTCTTAGAATGGCTACTCCATCCTCAAATACGCCATAACTTAACATTTCCATTTCTTTTGTTGCAGTTGCTTGGTTGGATGCATCGAAAGTTTCGCCAAAATAGCAGTGAAACATTCAAGGATTTCGCTACTGGTAAGTCATGCAGTGCTATGCCCATTTAGGTTTAATATGCATCCAATGTGTGCCCTTAACACGCATGACTGGAATATGATTAAATGCTCAAGTCTATTGTCTACACATACAAATTAATCAACTCTTCCATGGTCCATGAAGACTCAATAACCCACACTACACTTGACATGCCTCATAAATAATGATTTCACAATCCACACTCTTTGTGCTACATGCAGTTATGGCTGAAATGCATCCTAGGTTCCCTACACAAAAATTACATTTCTTTGCCCATTGATCTCACTATCCAAGTCGGTTTAATGTTTCTATCAGGACAATCTTTTACATGTCCTTCTGGGCAGCCATCACTTGATGACCAACATCACTATCCGAAACCCCACTATGGCACCAGCCCCATCAGGCAAGCTCTAAGAGACCATTGTCAGAAATCTTTTACTGGTTTAGAAACAGCAATAGTAGAAGAAGAATCATCAACTGCAGCATCTGAGCTCTTCCATGGATTCCTTGCAATTGGAACCCTTGGTTCAGACCCATCTATCATAGACTCCTCAACACCAACTTTTTCTATCTCTATTGAGAATATAACAGAAAAAGAAACTGAAGCAACAGAGAATGAATTAAAGCTCATCAATGATGAGTTGGAGAAGGTTTTGGGAGAGGAAGGAAAAGAAAATGGTTTCAGTGACACGTCCAGAAGAAACAGTCATGTAAGCTCAGGGAGAAACAGTCATGTCAGCATGGGGAGGCATAGTCATGTCAGCACGGGGAGAAGCAGTCATGGTAACACAGCAACACTTAGTGGCAAGACAAACGAAGGCCTGGAGATCAATGGAAACGGAACTGTAGTTTGTCCACTTCAGGGATATCTTTTTGGATCCGCAGTTGAATTGTCAGAAACAACAAGAGCGGCAAAGAAGGAGAACAGGACATCACTTGGAGAGCTGTTTCAGAAGAGTAAAATAGGAGATGAGAATTCTGGAGTAAAATGGGAGAAAGATGAAAAACGACAAGACAAGGAAGTAGATAAATCTGCAGTGCAACTAATGAAAAAGATGCTGAAAAAAAAGGTGCCAAATGCTTCTTCTAGGAGCTCTGCAGCCCTTGACTCTGCTTCAGCAGAAAGGAAACAGCCCAAGGTACTTCAGCTATTATTATTACTTCTAGGAAAAGAATACATGACAGTGCACCCACAAAGCGTGGACAGAACGTTATGCATGCATCCGTTTGTGGATAAAACTTTAATGCAGTTTTGGACAATTAACCCTATAAGCTACAAACTGACAGCTCAAGTACCCAACCTAATGATTGCTTTGTTTCCCTTTCTTCTTAAACTGTGAAACTATTTTGCTGGTTTTGAATCTTAAACAGGTGCATGCTTATCCAAATAATGGTCTTTCATTCAAGTTTTTTTTTTTTACCATGATGTGTGGTGTGTAGATCCTTCAAATGTTCCACAAAAAAGTTCATCCTGAAAGCTCGACAACAATGCAAAAGCTCGGCACACCCCAGAAAATAGAGACAAAAATGAGCATGGCCACCTATGATAAGGGATACAACAATGGAAGCCAGATACTGGAAGAAGATGACATAGTAATATTTCCTCAGAAAGGCTTCCTAAAGGAGAGCCTTGGACGCTACAACAGCCAATTCAATCCACCCCATATCACACCAAGTGGCAGAGATTCAAACGGAATTACAGAACACTGGATCAAAACAGATGAAGACTGTAAGTATACATGCATTTCCTGGCCTAACCCACTATTGTGGGTCTAGGGAGGGTCATTGTGTATGCACTTCACCCCACTTTTTCCAATCATAACCAACACTAGACTTTTCTGCATTTAGATTTAATCAAAGCATAACTCTACTAATAGTCGTGTATCTGACGTCATAATTTATAATATACTGGTCTTTAAAGAGAACTTCCTAATGGCAGCTAATTCTAATTATTTATAAATCCTTAATAACTTGGCCAGTAAAGTGAAATTTCAAGGGTGATATTGCAAAATAACCTTAAGTGCAATTGTAACTCATAGGCATGGTAACTTGTCGATCTCATTATGAAGACTTTTAAAATCAGGCTACATATTACATATTGATGTTTAGTTTTACTATAACAAAAATCTAATAACTACAACTAACTACCGAATTAAAGTAATACTCTCTCGACCTGAGAGCCTACCCTAGCCCTAGCCTGCCTCGCCGCTATGGAGCTCCTGTCTGTCGCTGCTGCCGCGCCGCCTGGGCCTGTCGGCTTCGTCGTCCCTGTGTTCGCCTATCCCATCCAGTTGACCTCGCAGGCCACGCCTGGTGCGGGGTTTAACTACGGGTGGGAGTGGCTAGCTTTTCCACAGCCCTCGGCGTCTCTTCCCCTCCCTGTCCATCTTGTGGTTCTGACGCCTCCTAATCCAACCTCCATGTCCCCTCGTCCTCTCCCACCAGTCTCGCCTAGTATCTCTCCGTCTAGTCTACAATTCCTATCACCACCACTACCCCCCCTCTCTCTTACAGGTCTCGGCCCGGCCTCCTCTGTCGGTGGGTTCTGTGACCCCGGTCCCAGCTTCGAGGGAGTTGTCGGGGTTCTTTGGTCTGCGAGGATCGCCCCCAATCCTCCTGGGGCTCCTTTTTATCGCCAGCGGTGGGACCGTCGGAGTTGGGTGCAGCGGGTTTCGGTGACTTCGACTACAAGCTACAGGTCCTCTCCACGGGGGCCGAACCCTACCCCGCTTCTCGGGGCCCATCAGCACCAAGACCTCGCTCTGGTGCCTAGGAGGCTGGCCGCCCGATCTAGGGTTCCTTCTCAGCTAGGGCCGCTACGTCCATAGCCTCCTCGCCTTCCGGTGGGGACGGTTTGGGACGTTATGGAGCTTTCGACTGTCGTCTCGATCACGTCGGTAAAGACTCGAACTTGGGGCTGGACCCGTGATCGAGTTGGGATGTGGTGGAGCATGATGGAGACTTTTTCCCTTAGGGTTTCTCGATGCTGGGTGCGGAGAAGAACGAGGGAATGGATACCGGATGCTGATTGGGGGACCGGTGACCCAATGCCCCGAGGGGTGACTGCTCTGGCTCCTGCTGGGGATAGGGTTCGGCGTACCGTCGGAGATTGTTGTTTTATGCACCGGTGTGCGGACCTCGCTCTCGCAAGCGTCGTCAGCAACTGACAGCTATGGATGGAGTATGCACTGACCGCGGCGGAGCTCTGGGGGACATTGAACTGCGGCTGTTGACATTGGACCCGCTACCTAACACTAGGTTATCTCGTTGTGGGGGAGTCAGCATGACACTGGACCCGTTCCCAACCGGGATACTAGCTTGCCGGCCGCGCTAGGCCTCCCTAGGTGGTCCTTTACCTCTCTCCCGGGTCCTTTTGTGCAAGGGACGGTCGGGGGATTGGGAATGGGTCAACTCTCTGCTGATTCGATTGCTACCCTTCGGTCCTCCCAGCCTGGAGGGTTCAGAGGTAGAGGGCGCGCCCAGCCAGAAGCACGATCTGTTGAAGTTCTAGCGTCCGGGTTTGAAGCGGGTGGGGCTGCTGCAGTTACGAAGAAGGTTGTGTCTGGCGCGACGCGGGATGACTTACCACAAGCGGGGAAGAAGCCCCGCCGGGAGGGATGAGGCATCGCCAGAGCATCGGGACTGGCCCTAGGAGGGGTCCCCAGACGATGCTTTGCCTCCCACCATCACCATTACTGTCGAGGTCCCTCAGGATCTCCGGTACCCCGTTCCCCCCACTCGTATTCTGTCATTGCCCAAGGGGCATCAAGTTAAAACCGTCGAAGATGGTTCTACAATGAAAAGAATAGTGAGCATTCTTAAATGTTCTTGCCCTGTTCTTCGTGGTCAGAGAGTCTTTGATGCACTTTATTGTCATTACACAATTTGATTAATGAAAATCTGCACCTTTCGCTCAAAAAATAAATCAGGCTACATATATCGGGTCGGGTTGCACAACTAAAAGGTCAATCTTATTAGTTGGGTGTGCTTCTTGCCTTTTCTATATGATCACTTTTCCTATTTTATTATATGTGAGATTATACTATAAAATACATGACAAACCGACAAACAGAGACATACTTATATAAGGGTTAATTGCTAAAAATCACCTTATGAATCGTCCATGTGCGAAAAAGTACCTTATGTATTGTCCATGCTTTTAAACTACCTTATCTTTTAACCACAATTGTCTGTTAGTTTTTTCAACGAAATAACTATCCTCATGTACTGTCCACGTCCCTAATTTGAACGGAATATTCCAAAATTTGTCAGCAAACGATCGTGGTCAAAAGATAGGATAGTTTAAAAGCATAGACAATACATAAGGTGGTTTTTAGCAATTAACCCCTTGCATAAGACCTATACAAAGAATAGTTGCTCTGGGAACCAGGTGATGGAGCTATAAAAGGCATACCTAGCTACATAACATGTAAATATGTAGTTTTATTACTAATTATGTTGATGTAATTCTACGATTCCAATCACAGACCTAGTCTTGGAGCTCTAAAAGATAGCAGCAGCTGGATGAGCAGAGCAGCAACCAAGTCCACCTTCAAATTAGTAAAAAAAACATTATCATGTTTAAATAATCCACTTAGATGTAATTGTTCCTACTAGTCTGTGAACTACTGTATTATGTTATGGAGATCTTTATGGAATGAATAAGTATGAGAGGCACTACTCTTACACAGTAGAATATGCATATCAATAACCACGGAGTAAACTACAGTTTATTACATCATAAAACGTGTGTAATCATTCAAGTACACATTTATCAAAAACAACGTCGTGTCTAGAAAATGCATTATTTGAAAATTAACATGTAGAAGGGTACAAAACTTACACTCCGTAAGCCACAAAACATGGACATATATAGCAAGTAAGATAACAGGGCATGAATGAGTAGTGGACATTACCGTGACTAATCTGAGACTGACATGCAGCATTGCTTCCAGAAGTTTCTTTGTTTTGACTCTATGGCACAGCATGCAAAGATGGCTGACTGCCATAATTCAGTATATGATCTCAAGACAACATAGATAAAACCCTAGTGATCATTTTCTCAGTCTGGACATAGGTGTCGGGATGAGGATGTGGAGCTTCAAATTAGGATATAACTATCATGGTGCCCCACTGTAGACTACAAGTTGTTGGAGATTTTCCTGAAGTGTTAAGTATGTATCCTAAAATCTTATTTGGCAATCTCCAAACAGTCTTTCTACTGGCAAAAGCATAACATCAATGGCAAAACTTAGGTTTATTGGAGCTCTCTTCTGGGCTATGCATGTTATGGTTATGATTACCTTTCCAACAAAACATCTTTACCAGTTTCAGACCAAATCTGTAATCAAACCTTAACCAACATTAGTAGCACAAATCTTACCAAACAATTACCAGACTAGCATCAATCAAACAACAGCTGACAAGAGATCGAATAGTGGGACTAAAAAACGGAAATGACACAAAAGCAAGAGGAATTCAAGAGAATGCAGGAAATGTTAAAGGCATATTTGGTTCATATTTCCTTGTAAATATGGAAAAAATAGATTTATTTTCCTACTTTCTCGGGAATCAAACGCTGACGAACCGGAAGACTTGCCTGGGAGATGGATCAGCAGAACGCCAGCGTAGCTCCAACTTCAATAACTTTCTGGAGCTCGTAATTGCGACAATGATGTTATGGCTCGTCCTACTTCTTCAGCCAAATTGGGGATTTTTGTATCTATCGTCTATTCACTGTTCTTCCGTTAATGAACTTCGAAAACGGTGAATCTGAAAGACAGGGCAGATCCTCCCCCGTCTATTTTAACCGGCGAAAACTGAAAACTGATATGCTTCAATAATTGATTTTTTGGTTAAATCATCTAATCAGTTCTTTTTAGAGTAAATCCCTATTACGAAGCGGTATTAAAAGCTAGACATAATGTTGTCCTTATAGCAACAATGACTGAATTTATTCGAAACTTTGACATTCGATAAAAACACATAAATTGACTATACTAAGTACCAACAATGGTCGTTTCAAAAAGGAATGGGCACGGGGTTGAAGGCCCAGACGAAGAGGAGAGGGTCACTTGCCCAAACGATGTCGTTTTCGGAAGAGAGCACGCCTCTCTCGTGAAGACGACCAAGTAGTCGTTGCAGAAGGAGCAGAACAGAGCAGGCCTTAGTTACAGACAATGGCTGAGGAAGAAAGGGACATCCTAAATGAAGTTTGTAGTATTATGGTAGTAGTAGTAGTATTTGTATACCCAATAAGGGAGTAGTTGGTATTGAGAATATTATAGAAAATATCTTGAAGCAAGGTGTTCCAAACCTGAAGCAGGTTGTGGGTTTTCTGTAATTGGATCATCTTATTTTCAATTCAATCATAGCAATTATAGCCTATTGTCCAAGTACAAATTATTAGGATCATTACACTGGTATCAGAGCTTGCAGTTCCAACAACCCATAGAAGAAGTTCCGGAGGTGACCGAGCAGAGCATCGTTTCCATAGCTGGGAAAGTCGATGGGATACAGGCCCAAGTCCGTACCAACCTCCAAGGAGTTCACGCAAGGATGGACTCAATGCACGTTGGCCAGCCGAGTTCAAAGATGCTTTGGATCAAATTCTAGCCCGTCTCCCACCACTACCTAACCCCAACCAAGCTTCAACAAGCCACACAGGCGACAACCGAGAGGATAGTCGTACTCCAGATCCAAACCTACACACTCCACCGTACAGGTCGGATTCCCCATACCGAAAACTACCCAACTCCATACCCAGTCCAACACAACACACCCAATCTTGTTCCGGAGGAAATGAACACTGCCCCGACTCACCAGAACCAACCCAACAATAACAACAATCAACACAACCATACCCCAAACATAACTTTTCCCAGTTTCGATGGCACAAACCTTTCAGTTTGGATCCAAAAGTGTCTAGCCTATTTTTCATTCTACAACATCGAAGAAAATTTTAAACCTCGCTTGGCTTCGTTGCACTTCTCTTGCAAAGTAGAGTCTTGGTTTTTGATGTACCAGAGGGGAAAGGAGAACATAACATGGGAGGATTTTATTCGCGACATGGCTTGGAAGTTCGAAGCACTGGGTCACGATGATTTCGTCATCGAGTTCTTACAACTAAACCAAACTGGTTCAATTTCAGATATTGAAGATCGGTTCGATGCAGCCAGGGCTATGGTCTTAAATGAGCACCCAGATCTCAATGAACGGTTTTTCACTTCGAGCTTCATCGCCCAGTGAAAACCATCTCTCCGACCAGGAGTCCGGCAGCTTGATCTGACCTCCGTTCAACATGTCATGAGACTCGCCAGGTTCGAAGAAATGAAGCAAAGGAGGTGACCCACTCAGGCAGTCACGCTAGCAAGGGCTCCCATTCAATACCAGCCAAGGACGCGGGCCTATCCACAAAATGCTAATGGGCCTCAACCCAGACATATGGGCCCACAAGCAACAGGGCTGAGAAATAACCGAGAGAACACGTGGCCAAAAGCAGACCAGACGTATTTGCGAGATCGCCGCCAGAGAGGATTGTGTTTCAACTGCCCACCCCCATACACCAAAGAGCATTGGCTTACATGCCCGAATTAAAATCAGCTCTTCATGTTGAGCCAATCAGATGATGAAGAAGATGATGACCTCCCAGAGCCCCCCGAACCAGAGAACCAAAAAAGGAGCTGATGCTCTAGGAAATTTGGAAGAGATAATCGAAGTGGAGGAAAGGATCTGCGCAATTGGAAACAAAATGGGTCAACCGAGAAGTAAAACCATGAGGGTTAAGGGAGCAGTCAAAGGCCTCACCATCTCAAACTTGGTGGACACAAGAGCAACTTCATCATTCCTAGATGTAAACACAGGCAAGAAATTGAAGCTGCAGCAACGAGCAATCAGAACCAAAAGCGTACGCCTAGCAAATGGTAATTGATTTAAATGTAACTTGAGTTGTTTGGTAACTTGTACCATTGCAGGGGTAATGTTTGAGGGCTCGTATTTGGTCATGCCATTGGGGAATTGTGATGTAATCCTGGGAGTAGACTGGCTCGAGTGCGTAAACCCAGTACAATTTGACCACATTCAGCGTTCCATCACCATTTGGGTTCACAACAAACCAATTGTGCTGAAGGAGGAAGGGAATAACCAATACCCAAGGCTCGTGAACTTCTCTATAATGCAAAGAGAAGCTAATCAGGGCAACGATCTATTACTAAGGCAATTCTGCAGAGCTGAAGCAGTCGAGTTGCAGCAACAGAAGGACCATCCTCAAGGTCAATCAGAAGAACTGGAGAAGCTCCTCATGGCATTTGAGGATGTATTCAAACCCCCAAAACACCTCCCACCAAAAAAAATCGACCATAACATCCCTCTCCTACAAGGCTCTAACATACCCTTAATTCGGCCTTCAAACTGAGTCACGAACAAAAAAGGAGTAATCGAAAAGATGGTTGAAGAGATGCTAGAAGCAGGGATTATCCAAAACAGTACCAACCTCATCTCATTTCCAGTGATTTTGGTGAAGAAGAAAGATGGAGGGTGGAGGTTCTGTGGAGACTATCGTAAGCTGAATGATATGACGATCAAAGATAAGTTTCCCATCCCTGTAATTGACGAGATGATCGATGAACTGAGTGGGAGTTCCATCTTCTCCAAGATCGATCTCAGATCAGGGTATCACCAAATTTGTTTGAATGAAGGAGAAGAAATAACGGCTTTCAGAACTCACCACGGTCACTAGGAGTGGAAAGTCATGCCATTTGGGCTTACAAATGCTCCGACAACCTTCCAAGCACTCATGAATGATATCTTCGAAAGGTTCCTCAGGAAATTCGTCTTAGTATTCTTCGACGACATTTTGATGTACAATAGGAATTGGGAGGAGCATCTTGAGCATCTAAAGCTAGTGTTGGTTGTTTTAAGGAAGGAAGCAGTCTATGCAAAACCCTCCAAGTGCGAATTCGGGAAGGATTCGGTTGAATATCTGGTCATGTAATCTCAGCCCAAGGAGTTGCAACAGACAAGAAAAAAATCGAAACTATGGTGGAATGACCGGTGCCAACTAACCTTAAGGGTTTAAGAGGATTCTTAGGACTCACGGTATACTACAGAAAAATTATTAGAGGTTATGAGATCATTGCCAAACCTCTAACAAATCTTCTCAAGAATGACTCTTTTAATTGGAGCAAGGAAGCTCAGGGAAGCTTTGACAAGTTGAAGCAGACCATGCCAACTGCGCCTGTGCTGAAATTACCTGAGTTTGAAGAACAATTCGTTGTAGAAACAGACACATGTGATTCGGTAATTGGGCGGTACTAATGCAAAAGGGTCGACCTATAGCCTATCTAAGCAAGTCTCTAGGGCCAAGAAATTACAGCATGTCCACGTACGAGAAAGAGCTTCTCGCAGTTGTCTTGGCGGTTAAGCAATGGCGACACTACCTACAAGGTTCTTCATTCGTCATAAGAACCGATCACCAACCTCTCAAGTTTCTACTGGAACAGAAACTCTCCACCTCATTCCAACAGAAATGGCTCATAAAATTGTTAGGGCTCAACTACACAATAGTATAAGAAGGGCAAAACGAACAAGGCTGCTGGTGCACTTTCAAGGGCTCCTGTGATTGAGAATCAAGCCATAAGCATGGTAGTTCCAGAGTTGATAAGGGAAATAGCTGATAGCTATATTAGGGATGAAGAAGCTGAGGGCATGTTGATTCAATTGGAAATCACGCCTAGGTTATTTCCCGATCATCAACTAAAACAAGGAGTGATATTTGTGGGAGGAAAAATGTATGTGGGGAACAACAAGGAGATCAAAGGGAAATTGATGGAGGTGTTACATTCCTCAGCTCTAGGAGGACATTTAGGAACCAAGGCTACGCTGAAAAGAGCTCAGCAACAATTCTTTTGGC